>UELW01000049.1:1341250-2682500 GCA_900490495.1 Danionella dracula | reverse complement strand
GCACTCCGATATTAAAACTGACCAACTTTGGAGCTGAATTTTTGTTTGTATTTGTTTTTTTTAAAGATATATAAAATTTAAACGTTACAGCCAATCAGACGCCTTTAATAAAGCCATGTCCCGCCAGGGTTTGAAACAAAAAATATCAGACTCACCTCATAATTCTTGTACTTGCATACACATCTCTCAATGAACTAGCTTCTCCTTATCTCACTGTTTCTCATTTTCTACTCATAACCCTATCTGGACCCTTAGATTTGCAGCACTCCAGTCTCTTGTCATACCCCAACCCACTAAATTATCTCTGAGTTCTCGTGCATTTAGTTCAGCCTTTCCTATTCTCTTGAATGAGCTGCCTGGTGATATTAGGAATAGCCTTGTTCCAAATTCTTTTAAAGTTAACTTAAAACATTCCTATTCAGACAGACTGACAGTCTGTAACTATCTGTTTTGATGTTTAACTGCTGTGTTTTATTCTGTTGTTCTGAACTGTATTTTAATTAATGATTTCGTATTACTGTTGTGCTTTCTATGGTGTCCTTGAGTGATACAAAAGGTAACCCCAAATAATTTTTTATTATTAATATGGATAAAATGGACAAATAAGTTAATTTACATTTATGAATTAAACCATTCCATAGAAAATGAATAAGTGAAAGAGATGGAGTGACCCATACCAGGAATTTGTGTTCTGGATTTAACCCATCCTAGTGTACACAGACAGCAGTGAACACACACCCGGAGCAGTGGGCAGCCATGTCCCCGAGGAGCAATCAGGAAACTGGTGCCTTGCTCAAGGGCTCCACATATTTGGTTATTGACAATGGGAGAGCAATTGTTTTATCACTCACACCATCTTCAACTTCTAGGGATCTAACCGGCGACCTTCTGATCACAAGTTGATCTCCTTATCCACCAGACCACAACTGCCCTGACAATATACAAATGTAAAAATATAAAAATGTAGATGTGCAATTATGTTCGTAAAAACATCCACATTTATATCAACATCCTCATAAATTTCAACTCACACATATATATTTGGTGTAAATACACTCACAAAGTAGATACTTTTAAATTAATTCTATAGCAATCGTCTGTTTAAAAAGATGGACAATCTTTATTTGATACCTCTCTTATTTTTTTGGTTGTACAGAAACGTCCAGAAAGCGTCCAGAGGTTTTATTTCAGTTAACTTTCAAAAACTGTGTTTCACTAAAAGCAATGGAAATTGCTCCACGTTCTTCACAGAGTGGCAGAAGCACATGGGATAGTCCTGAATACGGCCTGCCACATCAGAGCAGCACGCTAAATGGTCAACAGCAGCGTTTCCTCAATTATTCCAGCGAGAGCGTCAGAGGCGCGCGAATCTGCACCGTAACCGCTGTCACGGGCGACACGACTCGACACCACCGTGCCAGGTAAACTATTTTAATTCCACGTTTTTGTAACAGGATTAGATGTGGAACAGTGTGTTCTGTAAAAGCTGGGAGCGAATATAAATATGTCGGACACAACAGAACTGGTATTGACATTATAGGAAATGAAGAAATGCGTTGTATAATGGTGAAAGAGTTTGAGGGGCTTCGTGGTTGCTTGAGGCTTTTTTTTAACCGACACGACGCTGCTGTTCGAGACCAGAACAAGTTTCCACTCGTAGCTCTCTGAAATCACACGAGAAGCATGACTTCTGTGCGTTTGTTTCATTTTGTGTTTTTTTTTTATTTTCATTTTAAGAAAGAACAATGCCAAAACGCAATATTTACAACAATCTCATTCACTTTTTTATTCACTAACGTTTCTCTTTCAAAATGACAAATTACTTGATAAACTCAAGAGCAAAGTAGCAAAAAAATCTAATAGCCACCTTCCACCAGTATGTTTACATAGTCTAAACAGAAAATGTATCTCTGTACAGAGTTAGGATTTAATATAATTCTACTTGTAATGTAAGTTAACGGTGAGGTAGCTGAGATGTGTTGCCAAATAACTTTCTATGCAAACCTCCCAGGCCCCAAGGCTAAATAACCAGCTCTGTTTCTAGACTCTTTTCTTTAAAACTAGTTATACATGTTTTGACTGGTATTGCTCAAAAAACATTGCGAAAGAAAAAAAATGAGAAAAGTGAGGGTTTCAATGGGGTCTTAAAAAGTAAATAATTTAAAAGCCCAATTTAATTTAGGGCTTGAAAGTCTTAATTTATCTGCTCTAGGTCTTAAATAATTGTTGATAGGTCTTATTTTTCTGATATTTATGTTAAGCTCATTTGACATGTGTTTTTGCAAAAATGCTCCTAAATGCTAAAAAAAAGTGAAAATGATGGTTAGGATTGCCATAACCTGAGAAAATGTGGATAAATGCTCAAAAATATAAAAGTCTAGTTACAGTTGCCAGAGTTTAGAAAACTTTTCTAAATCCACAAAAATATAAAAGTGACTTTTAGCTGTGAGTTGGGCGAGTTAGTTGAGAAAAGATATAAAATTTAGAAAACATAATGAGAAAAGGTGCATATACACAAAAAAGCAGAATTCATGATTAGGGTTGCCAGTGTTTGGAAAAACACTTCATAAAAATCAGAAATGCTCAAAAGCTTAAAAGTGATTGCCAGAAAAAATGTCAAAATGAGAAACCCTTAAATTCAAGGCTTTAGACTCCGATGTTTTTCTCTTTAGTCCCACATTTTTTCTTTAGTCCTAATATCTGAAGTAGTTTTGTGTGCGAACATACCTCAAGCCAAAATAAATGGCCGCTAATGTAAGTTCACTCATTTGGGAAAGCAATGGCACAAGCTAAAAAAGTTTGCCTCTGCCATGTACTTGTTTTTTCATGAGGCAAAATCTAGCAGTGGACCAATGAAAGTTGGTACTTTTTATGATGTGCTCAGGGTGTGGTTGAGTCATGAAGGAGCAACTGTGTAGCGTTCGATACACACTGTCATGTTGGCCTCATGACAGAATAAAATGAAGATGAACAACAGTGAAAAGAAGAGCCAAAGAAGAAATTGTGGAGAATATGGACATTCTAAAGAGTTTTTCAAAATAGATTATTAAATTGCCGCCTGTGACACTGCACCTGACACTGCCTTGAGCACCATTTGAAGGCAATCACTGTATCAACATCTATACAGCAGAGGTGTAAAACTAGAGGAAAAGCCCCCTGCAGAGAAGCCATCTGAGAGCCATTCAAATTTCAATTTGTCTAGGTATATAGAGACCCTTATTCGAGATATTCCTTTCACTGCATTCACCAAAAATGACCATCAAAGACCGGGTGGTGTGCTGTATGCAGGAAGCACAAAATCTCACTGTTTTGAAACACGCTTCCTGGAGCTATGTGCAGTGTCCCTAGCAGTAGAGGACTTCAGGAGAAAGCTGCTTGGACATCATGTTGGTCAGGACAGGCAACACGGTGGCGGTGGCGTATATCAATGGACAAGGAGAGATAAGTTCACCCTGTTTGTCGGCTCTCGCTCGCAAACTGCTCCTCTGGAGTCAGCATTGGGGTCTGTCCCTAGTTGCAGTCCATATCCCCGGCAGGATGAACCAGAGGGCAGATGCACTGTCTCGGTGGAAACCTTGGTCAGGAGAAAGACGACTCCATTCCCTGGCAGTCCAGCAGATCTGGGAATGCTTTGGAATAGCGGAGGTAGACCTGTTTGCTACCCCAGAGAATGCTCAGTGCCGGCTGTTCTATGCTTTGCAAACGATAGGGAAGGCTGTCTCCAAACAGATGTTGGCCCACTGGCTAGTGTAGGCCATCTCTACCGCATACACAGCGTCCGATGTCCCTTGCCCCCTGCAGTTGAGAGCCCACTCTATCAGGGGTGTTGCGGCCTCCTGGTCGCTTGCAAGAGGTACTCCTCTGGCAAAGATCTGCAAGGCTGCGGGTTGGTCGACACCCAACACCTTCGCCAGGTACTATAACCTGAGCGTTGAATCCATATATTCAGCCATGCTAGATGGTGGTAGCATTGTCTGAGATGTACGAAGGGGTGTCAAGCTTGGTTTGCACCATTCTTAATGATACGTGCGCTATTTTTGCCCCTGGCGATAACCTCCTGCTTTTTGGCTCCTCTCGCCCCAACATACGTAGTAGAGTTAGCGGAGTATTCGTTCAGTCCATGTGTGTGCCCACTATGAGGGACTAAGGGCTGAATCTTTTATGACCCCAGGCACGGGAGGGCCGAACAGTTCCCCGAAAGGCTAACTCTCGAAAACTATTCCTCTAGCTAGTTCCATCTATGCTATCTTCCCTCTAAAAACACCTTTCCCTAGTGGTTCAAGGCGCATTTTTCCGTAGGTGCCTCAATGAAACCATAAGTATATTAAACTGCTGGAAGTTTTAAGTCCAGCCTTTGAGGTGGCGAGTACGGCCTCCACGCGTCTCACTTCAGCTCTGGGATTAATGCTCCCTCCTCTGGTATCAGTCGGTGTGAGACAATTATTGCACGATTGCCTATTAAAAATTAAGTCTAAACTTAAGGCCAGGGTGGAGGAGAGCCCTCTCGGTGCAGGACTACTGATGTGCTCGGCTTGTCTGGCCATCGGCCGATTTGGAAGGACCTAGGTTGTGGCGTTTTCAGTACTGCCGTTCCTTATATGCCATTCGCGCAATGGTGAATCGAAAGTAAGAATATACATACTCATATAAACATACACACTTGTGACGTATACATGTCACAGATAATTGATCACAATGGGAGAGTGGACATAATCATACATGTCACAATGATCTGATCTCAACGGAGAAACACAGATGGATTAAGTAAGTAATTGAGTGTTACAGGACAGGAGACCTAAACCATAAGCATCAAGCAGGGCCCGCTGCAGCAGGAAGATGACCAGCCCAGAGATAGCCCAGCAGGCCTCAACCGTGAGCACCGCCACCCCCACTCCCCCCCGCAGGAGGCCCCTGCCCCGGGCTCCACCGTGGACCTGCCAGGAAAAAGGGGGGGTGGCCAAGAGATCAGAAAGGGGCGGGGAGGGAGACGACTCTGGATGCGGCAGGACCGCCCCCCCCCGGCCACACCTTTGCACTGAGTGTACACATTTTGCACTGAGTGTACATGGTGGTCTTTCGTGGACTTTCTTAGTTCTTGGTCTAAAAAGGGCACAGGTAGGAGGACATACTAGCACCCCTCAAACCCTGGACTCAAACACGGAACACTTTTGTCACACGGAACACGGAACACTTTAGCTCTGCTAATCAATAGATCATAATGTTGGACCCTCATTTCTGAATAAATTGGTTTAAAAAAAGAGGGGAAATGCATGTACTGAAAAACAATGAATTCAAAGGAATGAATGTTTTGAATTCTTTCAGTGCCAATGAGTTTTCCCAAAGAGATTGATGCAAATGAGGCAAGTCGGTCACATGATACTGACAGTTTAGCTCCATTCTTACTTTGGTCCATAGTAATTGACCTCTAAGTTCAATTTCAGTAACTTCTTTGGATTCGTTTAATGCAATTTTAGATGTTGGGGAATTGTTTTTCAACTATACTGATCTTTTAGAGAACGGATATTAAATTACAAACTAATAGAACTGGATGAACATCATTTGTTTCCCTGGTTTACTCTGATAGTTTGAAGAGTGTTTGATATACCATTGTGAATACTTTCGCACTGTTATTATCACATGTTCCTCCAATTCTTGAGGTGTTTCATATTAGTTGAGGATAGGAGTTCTGATTTGTTAGGTCAGCAGCCAGTTGTTTTAGTATTGCTTTTGAAGTTACGTTTGAAATGAGTTCAGGAATAAGACAAACTCACTCGTGCTGAAATTACAGTGTTTACTCTGTTCAACCTGCAGGGAATGACTCAGTTTACAAATATGGTTACCACATGAGGAACTGAAAACTTTCTCCTTTAAAAAGTGCATGTACGTAATCTATTGCAAAATAAGAGAGTGACTAGATATGAGTGTGTAATTTGACACAGCAGGCCAATGGTGGAAAGGGGAGTATTTGTTTTGTTATGAGCATCATTGTTCTACTCTGTGGATTCTTTCCTGGAATGTTAGTGTAGGAAGTCCAAATGAGATGGGTGTGGTGGTATTTTGTGAAAGCCTTCTGATGCACTTTCAAACAAGGCATCTGACATTCATTCTTAACACATTCTTAACAAAGCACACCAAACTCTTATTAAACATGCCAAAAAGTGTTAGTTTTACTGCTTTTGGATGTGTAGCTTTTGTTGTAAAAAAATCTGTGATTAAATCTCTGATTTTGTGCAAAATTAAGTTTGTTTGTTTCTTTTTTAAAGCAAAAGGCCCAACCCTAAACATTCATTACCCCAATCAGGAATCTCAGGCTTGATGAAATATCTACATCCTGATGCATTGAAACCTGTTACGTAGTCAAACTCTGGAATTCTTCTGATGATATTTTAAACAAACTAAAATAATGAACATGTTGAAAAAAATAATGTTGTGATGTGAATATGTAGCTTCTAGAGTGATATTGTTTATTTATTCATATATATTTTTAATGAAATATTAATGTTTTTAAATATAATGGTTGACCATTTTTGATAGGTGGTGATTCTTTTTGGCATTTTTCTGTACTTAACAAACTGTAGTTGTGGGGTCCTGGTGTACATTTTGGTTGCTAGTCTTTGGGAATATTTGCTTTGGGAATTGTTTGTTATTGGCCATACAGTATATAGACAAACACAGACAACATTGATTTTTGCTAGGGTCTTTGTTATTTCCAGTACAATGTGGAAGCTGTTGCCTGTTGTTAAGTATATGTTCAGTGTTTGCAAAACCATGTTAATGTATTAGATGTTTTTGGTTTTCCTACCTTAGTTTCAGTTCAATTAATATTCATAGTTTGGTTTCTGTTTTCTGTGAGTCCTTATTGTCTCGCTACCTATATTTGGTCTTCCTGTGTGTACATTTACTGTTTTTTACTTTTTTGGTCATCCTCCTAACTCACTTCCTAGACTCTGTTAAGTTGATTGATCTAGTTGTTTATTGAATCCTTCTGCATTTATATTCTAGTGTTCCCCCCTTGCCTTTGTCTGACAATGATTTGTCTCCTCACTTTTTGAGTGTTTAAGAAGTAGTTTTTTATACTCTAACGTATCCTCATCTGTGCGCCATTGTGACAGTTCCCTATTAAACATATGCCTTAATATTAAAGGATTTAATTTGAATTGATATTCTCATTCATTCCACAATCCTTCAAGAGTGTCAGTATGTGGATTTTGAAGTTCACAAGACTGTTTGTGCAGCTGTGGGTGAGTTATAAATTTGTTTAGCTTGTATTCAAATTCCATAAACTGCCATTTGCAGTGTATTTTTCAAGTACTCTGTATATTTACATTATTCAAAGTGCCACAGTCTTGTTTCTTGGAAATCTGGGATAAATGATTACATTAATAGATAAGAAGACAATTAGGCCTCCCACAATAAGGCCTTATTAATGATCTTTATCCTTCTGTCTCCTCATTAATCCTCTCATTTTGTCCACCCCTTGTACGAGTCTCTGATAAATACATGTCCGCCAAATGTGTCTCATTATTGAAGAATGTGTCAGGCATGGGAGGATGGCAGAGCACTGCTGGCAGTTTCTCACAGTATGTTCAGTGCTTATTGTGACCTAATGGTTTGTCCAAACAAGGCCAGAGTTGAAAGGAGTTGATTGTTTACTTGTGTCAAGCTTGCACTGGCATTTAGTGTGAAATTCTCATGTACGCAGTCCTGGCATACCAGAGACCAGATGTTTATCAGTTTGGATCTCATAAATGATTTCCAGCCTTCTCCTTTTTTGTTGCCGGTTTGTGATGCAAGAGAATTGTTTAAAGTCAAAATTAGTTAATGATGCCAAAAGTTTAGATAAAAGCTGCAGAAAGAAGTTTTCTTGTTATGGAACTTGTACTCTTCTGTCCTCTTTTATTTTGCAGATGTGGAGCAGATGCTGAATTCAGTATGAATACTATATTATAGCCACTGGACAGTCAGGCACAAAGACACTAAAAAGGCAGCAACATGGCTGTCTTCAAACTGGACAATGTGGAAGACCTGTATGAGATTGGACATGTTTTGGGAAGGTAAGAAGAACATGTTAAAATTATAAATTGTACTTAGTGATCTCTGTGTAAGCATCAGTTTCATGAGAAGACTGGGTGTAAACATTCTGGGAAGCCTTTTTAGGTGTTTGAGATTCACTTCCATGACACATCTTTTAAATCTCAGAAAAAATGTTTCAGCCCACAATACAGCAGACGATAAACAATTTATCTATAATCTCTGACCTTAGCTTTTATTATCTTTCATGAAATTAAATTTTTTTTGTGTAGTTCCATGAACGCACTGTTGGGAGGAGCAATCATATAATTAGCAAATATCAACATCCCTCTGCTCCCCAAGACATCATTTTTGACAATTAAATGCAAAATTTCACTATCTCTAGATCTTCCTGAAAGGAGAGATTCCCCAGGATGGGGGACTTCCGGGGCATGGTCACCTCTTTTGGACCCCTGGGGGCTTCCTTTGACAGCTTGTCCAGTATGCTTATCCCATTCTTGCCAAACTTGCTTTACGTATCTGGCTTCTGGTGAAGCAGTAGAAAAACCACAGGCAACATTTAGGGGCTTTTCAGATTGGGAACATCTAGAATATTCCATTACCGACAACATTTGCTCCCCCTCCTCAATCCCCCACAGTTTTATGTACACACACTATTTTTCCGATCGGTTTTGTAGACACTTATGTACATACGTCATGGAAACACATCGTGTGGACGGTGGAAGAAGAAAAGATGAGAGCTTTTGCGTCATCAGTCTGCAATTGTCTGTAATGAAGTTGTTTACCTCTTAGTTTTTTACCTTTTAGTTTTGTGCGTCCTGTTGAGCTGAGAGACTGGACACTCTCATCTGCCCAAATTTCGATCAAACATTGGATTTCCTCGCTCCTCCACAAACATCCTTTTCCAGCCATCTTGATCTGTGTATAAACAGCGAATGAGTCGAGGAGTTTTTACCTCACGTCGAGTGCTGACAACTTCCTCTTTTGATCCACATGTCCAGCCCATATCGCCGCTAGACCTCATGAACCGTTTCAAAGACTACCTCTGGTAGCACGTTTGGAAACGGTTCATGGAAGCAAAAGAATTGCTTTACGCACACACTACAAAGAACCGTTACCAGAGCGAAGTATACATATGACAGTCTGAAAGGCCCCTTAGCTATCTTCCTCCCTCTTGTTCTCTTCTCTTCTCTTCTCTTCTCTTCTCTTCTCTTCTCTTCTCTTCTCTTCTCTCTCTCTCTTTTTCTCTCTATCTTTCTCTCTTTCTCTCTCTCTCGCTTACCCTCCTCCTTCTCGTTGTCTTGTATTTCTGTCTCTCGCTATTTATCTCTGTCTATCAATGTAATTAGAATTTTTTTAAATGTTGTGCTAATTTGAAAGAAAGCTGTGTCTAACAGTTTTGAAAGACTAAGCTTTTTACCCCCAGCCACCCACCGATCAAATCAAAGATGAGTCTGTGAACTTGGCAATGGCACTGGTGCAGTGATGACATAACAGATTCAGCCAGGGAGAATTTATTTATCTATTTTTAGTATATTAACAGAATTGTCTGGAATGCCTAAATTAGCCATGCCTAACTGGACCTGAAACTTATCCTAAAACACACATTTTAAAGAGAATGAAAATTGGAATGTTGAATAGTCTGTTTTCTTAAGTAACCCTAGGCAATTGTTTGATGAAATGAACTATTTTAGACTGAAAATGTTTGGATGCTAATTAAGAGATTACAGCTATGATTAAAAATATTGCAGATGTGCATGACATATGTTATAAGAAAGCATAGTATCAAAATTGTGTCTAAAATGACCAGATTTTATTAAGATCTTGGTTTTACTTTTTACATTACATTGTATTGCCTAACATGGGACACTTAAACTGATATGGGCAACACGCATTTACCCGAACAATTTATATTTGCAGACTGGATTTAAAAGAATCCTTGTGGACTTTTAATTACAACAGAAACCTCCACACAAGTATTTAGATAATATTGCTATATAAATGAGACTGGCTTCATACAACTAAATTAAGATTAATATGAATTCATTGCTTTTGCTAAACGTCAAATTAATAAAGGAATCTTGGTAATCCTCTCTTCCTCACACTGAACACGCTCTGGTGATAGTGGCCTACACTTGAGTAAGTAGTACTTCTGACTTGAATTATATCAAGCACAAACGGTTCTTGTCAAACTACTCAAAGACCATCAACAAAATGACTTTGTTCATAAAATGTAGGTTTAAATTAAAATAGCCTTAGTTGGGTTGATGGGCATATACACAAATAACTCAAACCCAAGCCTTTCCTCTTATGATAAAATTATGATTATTGAACAAAAACTCTAAACCTGTCGAGAATCGCTCCTCACAATTGCAAGGGATGAGTAAAGTTCAATTAACCTTAAAACTACTAACCCTGATTCTTTCGGTTTCTTCTTTTCTTTTTCAGTGGTCATTTTGGGCAAGTATGTCAAGTACGGGAGCGAGCCACGGGCATTTTGTGGGCTGGAAAGTTCCTGAAGCTGAAGAAGGGTGTAGGAAGCAGATTGGGTCTTGAGAGGAAGAGTGTGGAGAAGGAGGTGGAGGTCCTGCAGGCCCTTCAGCATCAGAACATTATGGCTCTCAAAGATGTGTTCGAGAGCAGGGCAGAGGTCGTTCTCATCGTCGAACTGTGAGCAAACATTTGGAATTTTTAGAAACTGTAAAGGTGGAAAAAAGTGTGTTTGGAGATAAAAGAGGGAAATTTGTATTTATCGATCATGGGCTGAGAATGTGAGAGGGGGTTGAAGGTTGGGCTGCCAATTTTGGATCTAAAAAGATAACTAAAATGTAGAGAAATGTCTGTTTTTACTTAATACACAATGTTGTTTTGGGGCTTCTATTTGAATGCTCTAAAACATCAGCTGCTTTTTGGTATAATATGACCAGTTCTGCTCAGTTTTTGAGGTATTTCTCTTGTGAAAACATTAAGTTTGTAATGGAGTTCGTAACCCTCAAAGCTCTGCCCCGGGAAGAGGAAGCTTCAACCCCTGGTTCTAACTGGCCAGTCCAATCACTGGGGATTCATGTTGAAAGAACTCAGAACATTTGACGTTCTGATCAGCTCTTTGTATGTTTGGAGGACAGCCTATTAAAGGCTGTCTTCAAACAAAGGTTAGCCCACTGGCTAGTGGAGGCAAAAAAATGTAGTGAAAAAATAAGTTATGTCTTGTGAGGCCAGGATGGAGGAGAGCCCACTTGTTGCCTGACAATTGAAGTGCCCAGCTTGCCTGGACGGATCTTGGTAAGGTGTTTTCAAAGGGTGTTTCCATAGTCGTTAGCGACTAGGGTTAGGTACCAAAACCGGTTCCAACACAGAACCGGTACTTCTAGAACCATTTTGAACCAGACCGAAACAGAACGTGAAAGCCGGTTCCTTGTTTTGGCGCCTTAGCTGTCGGAGCCGTGGCGAACATCCTAGTTTAATTCATCAGTCCGATATCAAGAACAAGTCCAATGAATGAGCGACTCACTCTCTCCCTCCGCCCTCATTTCTCTAGCAGATAAGAGCCTCCGTGAAGCGCACGAATGCAAGAACAAATGTTACACCTGCTCTGACTGCACACGGAAGCTGGTGGGCTACTGTTAGCTAAGCTTGCTAAATTAAATAACTCACATTAAACTAAATGAAACGGTCAAAAGTGTGGCTTTATTCTGACACCACGTCGTGCTGCAAATGTTTCACATCAGTTACTTGTAAAGAAGGAATTGTTTCACATTTAAACGAAACATGTGAAGGTGCACAAAGTAAACTTTTTATCGAAGGGATGCACCATGTTCAACAGCAGATCGATCCGATAGTATCAATACTGATGTCGATATCAGAATCGGATTAATACTAGCCCACGAAGATCGATATTTAGGTTGCGTCTGAACAGTGCCACGCATGATCAAGCACAGTCTATTTTACAGCAGTAGACAAAAACACATCAAGCTGTGATGTTTGTAAAAACCCTATCTTTTACTGAGGTAAATACACACATTTATATAAACATTTGGGAAGCCTGTAAAAGAGAACCCTGAGCTTCAAAAGAAGCGGAGCGAGGAGGAGACCTGTATTGATAGAAGGATTGACCTGCTGAGGTGTTATCAGCAGTTATTTATTGAGATCATTGAGTGTTTTCAGAGGCAGTAAATATCCAGGTAAACATCAATTAATATTTATGTATTCAGGAGCTCTAACAAAAGTTGACTACAATTGAACAATTTAAATGTGGTATGTATTAATTAAATATCTGGATTTAAAAACAAAGCAACAACCCTCAACAATAAAATACAGTCTAGTTATCAGTTTTCATATATGCCATTAAAATGATGCAGTTATATGTTTACGGTTTCATGTAAATAAAGGATTTCTGTTTATGTGTATTAATTGTTACTAACATTACTTAGTGAAAATCCAAGATAGTTTTTTTAGAATTGGTATCAGTATTGAGTGAACAACTCAAGAGGAATGGTTACAAGTGTAATCCCCCATTCCCCGAATAAGCAACGGAAACAAGTGTGTGGAGTTATGGGTCGTGCCGGGACCGGCACCAACTGCTCACCAACTGCCTGAATCTAAAGAAAGACACATGAGGTGTTTGAGACAATACTCACAGAATAATTCACTTTTAGTTTATTCTGAGAATGGTTTCTTCGTTTTAATAAGATATAATTAATTAGTGATTAATAATTAATACAATATGTTTATCATTAACTTATGAATACTTTCCCAAGTACTAAACATGTTTCCTCCATCCATTTGCACTTGCAATCGTATGGAAGCCAGTTTCCACCACTGAAGAATGATAAAAAGTCAGAATTCTGAGATATAAATTCACAATTCTTAGATATAAAGTCAGAATTCTGAGAAATAAAGTCAGAATTTTGAGATTTAAAGTCAGAATCCTGAGATATAAAGTCAGAATTTCGAGAAATAAAGTCAGAATTCTGAGTAAAAAAAGTTGGAATTCTGAGATAAAAAGGGGGAATTCTGAGATAAAAAGTCAGAATTCTGAGATATAAACTCGCAATTCTGAGATAAAAAGTGGAAATTCTGAGATAAAAAGTCAGAATTCTGAGATATAAACTCGCAATTCTTAGATATAAAGCCAGAATTCTGAGATTAAAAGTCAGAATTCTTAGATTAAAAGTAAGAATTCTAAGATAAAAAGTGAAATAGTTGCAATTCAGAGAAATGAAGTCAGAATTCTGAGATTAAAAGTCAGAATTCTTAGATTAAATGTAAGAATTCTAAGATAAAAAGTCGAAATTCTGAGATAAAAAGTGTTGTATGAAAGTCACAACTTCAGCCTCCTCTGTTGTATTGTGTCTCCGGTCTCGGCTTATTAACTCACGACAGTTTGTGATATATTTCATGTCATCTTCTAGTTAAGTTAAATATACCAACCTTTTTAAAAGCTACAATTCCCAGTACAGATGCACTTCGAACTTGTGCATATAATATGTATATAAATCAGTGTCCTAGCTTGACGTTCTTCAACTTTGCAGAGTATGGTAATAAATAATGTTATTACTATTAGTTATAAACAATGAGTTTTGTTTCAGCACCAACAAAATAACAGAATTCTTATTTTTTATCTCAGAATTCTGACTTTATTTCTGGGAATTGCGACTTAATATCTCAGAATTCAAACTTTATTTCTTGGAATTGCAACTTTTTTCTGGGAGTTCTGACTTTATATGTCAGAATTTTGACTTTTTTTCTCGGAATTGCGACTTAATGTCTCAATATTCTGACTTTATTTCTCAAAATTGCGACTTAATATCTCTGAATTCTGACTGTATATCATGGAATTATAGATAAAAAGTCACAGTAATTTATTTTTTTTTCTCTTCAGTGGTGGAAACGGGCTTCCATACAATCGGATAAATCTGATAAATATCAATAATATTTTTAAATTGTTTGTTATGCAGCATCAACGGTGGCGAGCTGTTTGATTTCATCGCAGAGAAAGAGAACCTCACGGAAACAGAGGCCATTGAATTTATGCAACAGATTTTGGAAGGCGTTGACTACATGCACCAGAAAAACATCGGCCACTTTGACCTGAAAGTAAGACAAAGGTCTAACTTGGCCATTATTATTTGTTTAGAAAGTGAAACCTAAGAAAAGTTATCACACACAACACCTGAACTCTCTAAGTGAGAATGTTGCTTCTTGTAAAGAACCAGATTAAAATGTTGTGATAAGAGTACAGTTAGTTGTGATTTAATGAAAATCTTGTATTAAGTCAAATCCGGAAATGTGTTGTTTCAGCCAGAGAACATCATGCTGTCAGAAAAGCATGTACCTCATCCAGATATCAAAATCATCGATTTCGGGATGGCTCATCGCTTTATTCAAGGAGAAGAGTACAAGAGTTTAGGAGGAACCCCTCAGTATATTGGTGAGTGCCATTGTCTGTATGGGTTTTACATATTTCCTGTGATTGAGATTTTGGGGAAGGAGGAATATTTAAGCTAAACAGCTTGTTGGCATCCTATTTGTTAAAAAAGTGCATTTGGATCTTAATTTATTGAGCTGAGATGAGCAAATCTGCTTGGTCTGGGACAAAATACTGCAAGAACATCACCAATGTGCATGAAAAGATCTGTTGGTTTTATCAAATCAGTTTTGATTTTTGCCAGCAATCTAAGTTTTAGTCTTAGTAATTTTGATGAAAATTATCGTTAGTTTTAATCACATTTCAGTAATTTAAAATTATTATAGTTTTAGTCATGTTTAGTCAATAAAGATCCAAAAGGTTCTAGTCTTGTTTTAGATACAAAAAAAATATTTAATGAATTAATGCTCCATTTCACCTTGTGTTGATAGGCTTTTCATTAATAAATATGATCACACACTTTTGATCTAAGGATTATACAAAAAAAGTGTTACCACAATGGAATTTGCCTTAAAATGTAAAAAAAAAAAAACTTTTTAATTTTTATGCCCAAAATGTGAGGAATGGAGTAAGAACATGTATTTACATATTTAAAAGCAGGAACCACAAAGAGTACCACAAGGTTCTATTCTGGCACCTCTCCTATTCTCACTGTATTTACTTTCTCTTGGCTTAATTTCTTTTCATTTGTTTGCTGGTGATACTCAAATTTATTGTCTCTATTTGCCATTGAAACAAGGAATTACGAATTCAAATAAATTAAGGCATGGATGTCACAGAATTTTCTGTGTTTTAATGATAAGAAGACGGATGTTTTGTTGTTTGGGCCTACTGATTCCTCCAAAATGGATGTTAATTTGGGTTTATATAATAAATGTGTAAAACCTAGAGCAACTAACCTGTGGGTTAAACTGCACAGAGCTCTAAAATTTGAGCAACAGATTATTTAAGTTAGTTAAGTTTAACACAATTTTGACCACTAATTTTGAGATTTTAATTAATGCTTTTGTTACCACTCGCATTAGCCAGAAGGTGCTTGAGCTTCTGATGGTGCCTGACTTCGTCTAGCATAAAATGCTGCTGCTAGACTTTTTACTGGTGGAAAAAAACATGACCACATAACTCCAATTTTAGCATTACTTCACTGGCTCCCGGTTCATTTTCGCATTGATTTTAAATTTTTTGTTTTTGTTTTTAAAAGCCTTCATGGTCTTGCCCCACAGTAATTTGCTAACCTACTTCAGCTGAGCTGCCTCATGCTCTCTGAGATTGCAGAGCTTTTACTATTAGTGGTTCTAAAGGCAAACCTTAAAGGTGAGCGCGCCTTTTCATTCACTGCCCCAAACTGTTGATTGTGATGCCTTTGCACATCAGACAGGCAGACTCACTGTCAGTTTTTAAGTCTTTCTTTAAGACTGATTAACCCTGTTGGAGGTGTTGATATTTATGGTTTTACTAGTTTTCTTAATTATTTGTTTATTGATGTTTTTATCTTTTTATTGTTTATTATTTCTGGGTCAATGTAAGTAGCAGAGCAGCTCCTACACTTTTGTGTTGTGTACAGCACTCTAGTAAACTTTGTTGTTTTTTAAAGTGCTATGTAATCAAGGTTGTATTGTATTCAACTCAACTCTGTGCTGTTTTGAGGAGACTTTTGTCAAACTACAGGCCGCTTGTATAAGTACGTCTCATGATTGGCAGAAGTCTCGTCTAATCAGTGCTTAGCATTTCTCAATGGAACTTACCCTTTTCTGTATGAAACACATATATTGCAAGATGACTCGGTAATAAGGTTCCTTGTTCCTTTCCTCCCCCTGCTCAGATGAAACAATAGTCATGTTAAAGTTGGTCATATGTTAGATCTTATTATTTTTATAAAAAACAAATATATGTTCATAACAACCTTTTGTATCCTATTTAACATTCACAAGATGAGGATGTGTTCACAAGTTATTATGCTCGTGTAATCGTTATCAAAAACAATAGATCAAATAAATAGCCAATTGAAGGATTTTTTCCAGAAGTCTTAATATCATTGTTTGTGTCAAGTCTGCATCTGCTCATACGTGTGCCTGATGACACATCTGCTGCATATGTTTGGTTCCTGTCTTCAGTAAGATGCTCAGTTTTCAGTTCTAGCTATCTCCATGGCGACGTGCTGACTTCAGAGGAAATGATGCTAAGCTGAGTCAGTGGAGTGGACAGTCTCAGGTACAGAAATAAGTGCTGCGCTGTCTGATCTCAGAGATGACGGGCCGCAGAAATATCACTGAGTGCTTTAACACCATCGACAAGTCTATTAACTTCATGGAAGGATCTGCAATTTAACCAAAACTAGAGACCAGCACAAAGTAATACATCGTTACTTAACAACGTGAGGTGGATGTTTGAAGTTGAAAGTGTGATATTTAGTCATTCATCTTTGACACTTTAGTATAGATTATGTTTGAGGCTAAAGAAAGCAGCCCTATATAGATTCTTATCTCTAAAATGTACTGTAATATGAACTTAACAATTGAGAGTTCAAGTGAATTAAATAGAGACAAGCGCCTATTGAGAGAATGGCAAAGCTACAATTTTGAGAGTTCACACAGTTGATTGGAGGAAACAGACAAAATGTAGTGGGCAGTAAATAGCGTAGTATGTCGGTAGGAGGTAGCATCAAATAGGGTGTCAGTGCACACAGGTGTGGTGGATCAATAAACCAGTGAAAAATTGGTTAAAATACTTAAATAACTGGTGAACGCATGAATAATTAAGATGGAAGTAATAAATCAGGAATTGTATTGCATCAAAAAGTGTGGTTTGAAAATGTCTGTGAGGGTGATTGACTTTTGAAATTGAAGGAAGAGACCTTTGAGACAATACAGGTCTCTACACAGACACAGAGATTTGCACAGAAGTTCGGATGGCTTGTTTGCAAACTGCACTTCAAATGATTCATTCTTTGGATGAGCAAGAGTCGAAATGAACGAAGCTTCCCATCACTACTCTTGGGACAACAGTGGCACCTCTGGCCATTTTATAATCTCTGCTGTCAACCCTTGATGGTTGACAGCAGCAAGACAAGCTTCTAAATGTTTATTTTCTCCTCTTTCATCATTTCTTCTTATCATGTTGTTCTTTGTCTCAGTTTCCTATCGTGAAGCTGATGTGAGACTGTGTATCAACTCGAACGCCACCCAGCTGCTCTTTTTTGTCCCACTCAAGAGCCAGCTTTCATTGATTACTAAACTTGCGAAAAATCAGTCCGGTATGCCAGAGCCAATTTTTTTGTCATTCCCACCCATTGTTTGGCCAAATGTGTGATGTGTCGCTGCTGCTCATTGTTTTTGATCGAGACGTGTTCACAAACAAAAAAATTGGATAGGCGTGTGATGACTTTATTAATGGATGTGATTAGGTGTTCAGGTATGGTGGATAATTTCTCTCTGGATTAACTATAGCATTGTAGAGTGTGCTGTAGGTGAGACTTAACAAATAGGAAGGAGTAGATGGTTTTGAATATGATTAGACAGTTGAAGTGGAAGAACAAACCAGTGAACATATCAAGAGTTCAACACTTGAGATGGAGATTTCCTAGCATTAACATAAAGCAGGATGAGGGAGCAGGTAGCATCAATTAGTGTGCTGTTATCTTTGACGAACAAAGACAAACTGGCTTATGAGTAAATAAATAGGAGTTGAGGTGATGAGGGACACAGGTATATATATATATATATATATATATATATATATATATATATATATATATATATATATATATATATATATATATATATATATATATATATATATATATACATTCTGTCTGTACTTAATTAGTACATACCCTGCAGAGATTTCAGCAACATTATCAGTATTTTTTGCACCAATTGAAAGAAATGCAGGGTCAAGTCATTCAGAACACATTGGGGTTGATTGAATACTTGAAGGTGATAACTATGATCTCACTCTTTTGCAAAATTGTCATTCACAAAAAAAAATTCAATAGCATAAAAGCATGACAATAGAAATGTAGTATCTGTATCTCTGTACCAATATTCAGAAAGTTTTTTTTATCTTGCCAATACTTTTGATAGTAAAGCAAATGTACTCCTCTGCAGCATAGCCCTGTTTGTTTTAAAATCAATTCAGACTACCAACAGCTATTATGTCAGGGATGCCACTGTACCAACATATCACACTGCACGTTTTGACACTAGTGTTCACTTCTAGTAGATAACACCAGACAAAGTTGCATGTGTATCTTATCTTGTTAAGAGCAGACAGATTTGTTTGCAGCTGATATTAAGCAGAGCTTTTTTATAAAGTGACTGGCATTTATCTTGAAGAGGTCCTAAGCAAACAACAAAAGCTAAAGTGTTTGAAGGTGATAACTGTGTGATCTCACTTTTCTCTCTTTAGATCTTTACATTATATATTTTTTTATTTTTACACAATTGTGTTCATAAATTTACATGCGATAAATATAAGATTTTTATGATCCAATTGTAGTCAGACAAAAGTTTCCTGTAAATAGAATTACTCTTAACTACATACCAAGAAGCGTACTCTTTCTCTTTAAACCCATAAACTCATAAAATAGATCAAATTAAATCAAACAAAATTAAAATGGCAAAACATTAAAAGATCTCTATGTGTTTTCACCTAAAAGGTTTAAAATCTATTTTCATACCATGAATTGTGGAGACATTAATAGAGTGAATTTCAGATCAAGTTAGAGCAGTGATTTATAAAAGTTAAATAAATGATGATGAAGTATATTTCTAAAGACAAAGAATTATCACTTAAAGTAATCATGATTTTAGTAATTACCAAATTAATCAGGGTTTAATTTGCCCAATAGTCGAGCAGCTCTACACATATTTAAGCTGTCAGGGTTTTTGTCTGTTATCGTGCGTCTCTGTTCCCTTGTGCCGGTTCCGGGTTTTCCCTTCACCTCGTGGATTGTTGCGTCAATGTTCGTCCCGTGTCTAATTTGTCGTTAGTTCCCTTCAGCTGTCTTCCCAGTGCGTCGTCACTGATTAGTCTCCCTTTTTATACCCCTGTGTTTGTGTTGATCGTCACGGGTGCATTAATTGTCTCTATGTGCGTTACGTAGTGATGTCTGTTTAGTTATTTTGTAGAGTGCTTAAATTACCAGAGTCCCTGTTATTTATGTTATTGATCAAGTTTGCCCCCTCGTGGGTCTTTTGTTTAAGCCATCTCGTTTTTCTTTGCTTTATTTGATAATAAAGGAGTGTCTCAGGTCAAGCTGTCTCTGCGATTGAGATCTTTCATTTCACGCACACCCCCGATCGTGACATAAGCATAATATTGTGTTGGAACAGAGCCATCAATCTCAGTAGAAGGCAATCTGCTGTGACATGAACTAGTGCTGTTGATTTCAAGGAATGCTTTGAATGTCAGTTTGACTTCCCAGAAACGCTCACTTCTGTCTGGCTGAAAAAGCGCTGAAACTATTCATCGATGTCATAAAATGTCCAGCACTATTCTCCAATTTATAAAGTGCTATTTAAGAGTTTGAGTAACAGAGTTTTACAACTACCTTTTGTAGAAGTTACTTTACAAGGTATCATTTTTCACCGTGTTTCTTTTCAGCCCCTGAGATCATCAACTTTGAGCCTCTCGGTACGGCTGCTGATATGTGGTAAGTGTTACCCAAACACTCATCCATGCCTCAAATATAGTCACAGGAGAGTTTGGCTGCATGTTGAGACACATCTCATCTTCTTCAGACATCTCCATGTGCTTGTTTAAAGCATCTGTTTCACTGCGTGTCCTAATATGAACTAGAATGAGGTTTAAGATATGATTAAGGTTTATGATTAAGGTTTAAGATTCTTGTTTTTAGATATGGTCGCATAGTTTTTTGTCAGTTTATAAAAGGTCATGTTTTCATTTTCTTTCAGGAGTGTTGGTGTCATCACTTATATTCTGTAAGTAATCTTCTATTAATCATAAGATACAA
Source organism: Danionella dracula (assembly GCA_900490495.1). Lineage (NCBI taxonomy): Eukaryota > Metazoa > Chordata > Actinopteri > Cypriniformes > Danionidae > Danionella > Danionella dracula. The sequence continues at coordinate 2,662,068 of UELW01000049.1, read as the reverse complement.
CTCAAATTCTAGAGGGAATCAAGTCCCTCTAGAATCTCTCTGCACACACAATTCCTACTTCATATTTTCGCATTTCCACCGGGACATAAATTAGCTCTGAAAGAAAGCCTCCCTTTTGACAAACACTATGTTTTCCTCAGTTTATAGGCCAGGTCTTTTGGGACAAGATCAGTTGTGTCAGAAATAAAGAACTCCAGATACAGAAGAGATACTGGGAGAATGCTCTCTAATAGCTTGCAGATTTAGGCAGAGAGAGGGTTTGTTCTTATAAGTGGGATAGTTAGGTTTATAGCAGTGGCTTTACTCATTGCTCTTTTTAAACTTTTTTTTTTTTTTTAACTTTTTAATTCATTCAGTTGGCAAATTAGTTTAAGGGTCCATTAATTAATTTACTAAGTTACTCACAACCAAGAGTTAGTTAAGCACTATAAATTATTGATTGAGTCTCTAGTTATACATTAATTCTGCTTAAATACATTTTATTATGACGTAATAAAAATGTAATAATATTTAACTAATAAAAGTACTAATTCTAGTAGTACTAATAGACTATTTAAGGATTAACTGGATCTATAACTAGGCTTTAAAAAAATGTCATTTTGGGGGGTGACCTCTGGGGGGCAAATAAAAATTTTTCAACAAACTGATGTGCATATGTTCACATTATTAACTACTTCAGAGCATAGTGGGGGTCATGGCATACTGGCATCGATATATTAGGTCATGAGCTGAAAAGTTTGGGAACCCTTGTTTTTATGTATGTTACTTCAATGGCCAATAAATAAAATTCCATGACTTCATATATGGCCCTAAAACTGTTCTAGGCTCATGTATAAGTGAATTTCAATGTAAGTGATGAAAATAACCTCAGCATAATAATAGAACTTCTAACTTGTAAAAATTCTGGTACTTTGACTGGGATAGGAGGCAGCACCATAGATCATGATGATAGTTAGACGTGTTCAAAATGCCATTTAGTCTTCCGGTGGTTAATTATATCACTAACTTCGTAATTTGTCTGATGACAGTTTGAGTGGGCTTTCACCGTTCCAAGGAGAGACGGATGAAGAGACGCTGAGGAACATTGTGGCAATGAACTATGAGTTTGAACCACATTTCTTCAGCCAGACCAGCAACATGGCTAAAGACTTCATCCAGAAACTACTAGTTAAAAACCAGAGGTGATTATTAATATACTTTTTATCTGCATTCATTTTTTTGTTATATGGGGATTACTTCCCTTTTGGTAAGTTTAGTCTTGTGTATTCTTAATGCACTGGTGTCAAACTCTTTCTGGCATGCAGGAGCCCTACTGCTGACCAATAGCTTAAAAAAGCTTAATTAGAATGCATTCAGAGCAATTTATTAGCAATTAGTAAGCCAAAACAGATCTATACGAATTTTAGGTTAATCTTCGTATGTTATTTGGCTTTGAGAATGGACAAAAGCGAAGTGAAAAAAAAGTTCCTCTATTACAGCCTTTTCAAATGGTCACAACTTAAGGTCGACCAATGAAAGTTGGTCAGTGTACTGTCACAAAATAAGAAAAACATCAGATTAGTGCTGCTCGATACACACTCCTCACAACAGCAATGAGAAGAAGAACACTAGATGTATAAAATGTGAAAGAGCAAAAGATGTGGAAGAAGAGAAAAGAAGCCGAATAACAAAAACAAAGAATATAAAGAATGAAAAGAAGACACTATGATAAGCTGAGAGTTACCAGAGAGTTACCAGAGAGTTGTAGTTCATCAATTAAACAGCTAAAGCAAAATATATTCACCCCTTTCCAATATCCCACAATGCAAAAACTTTGTCTGTGTTTAAAAGTGAGTGTAAGGTACAAACATTTGTTTTACACCCAGGAATGCTACAATTATCCTTTGAGTGCCATACAAATGCAAAGAAACAACATTAAGAAACAGTGGTGTGATGCTATTGAAAAATCTCCCTGCATAGAAGCATCAGAGCTGTATTTAAAAAAATGCCCTTTACTTCTAAAAAACAAAAATGTATTAAATCCTTAAATACGATTGAGTTGCTGTTGAGGAACAAACTGTAACTGTGATTGTACTTGTGTTTCAGTATAAGTGAGTACTCTTCAATAGCACAGTGAACAAAAAAAACTATTTTCAAACTTTTCACAAGGTAGAGTTTATTTGGACATTTATTTAACTCCATTACAACTTTGATCACAAAATCTTCAGTTTTACTCAAATTGGTTGAAGCAAAAATGACTATACCCTGCAACAAAACTATTACATCCAGTTTTTTGTATGAGTATGGTGATTTTTAAGGAATGAGCAAGTTGGACACCATATTGCACCATCTATCTTTTACATTCTTCAAGAATAACCTCTTTTAAAAGCTGAATGCAGTATAGACAGTGATTCAATTGAATGAAACGTAATATTTACAAAATACTAAAGAATGTACACATTTATTCACAAAGAAGTATTACATTTACAAACTATAGTATAAAATAAGCACACATGTTTATTTATTTATTTCAGTTATTTGCTTGTTAGATACTCATTAGCTTCTAACATGGTGTCTCTGGAGATGTCTGTCTTTTTTTCTCGATTGAAATGTTTGTTTAAAATGTACATGTTTTATTCTGTGTGTAGTGAGCGATTGTCAGCAGAAGAGTGTCTTATTCACCCCTGGATCAAGGTATGATTAACATTTCTGTCAAATCTTTGTGTATCTGTCATGATGTGAATAGAATTTCAGTTATCTTTTTTTACATTTAATTTCCCTCGTAGCCTCTCAACAGAAATCAAATCGCTAAGAGGAACCGCTCCTCCATCAACATGAAGAACTTCAAGAAGTTCAACGCCAAGAGGAAATGGAAGGTTTGTTTGTTGCACATCATGCAGCAGCTGTGGGTTTTATCAGCATGGTCAAAGCGACTCCTTATTGGCTTAATGTGTTCTGTTTCTTTTAAATTATTTCAGTCAATCTCTCTCCACACATACTAGTAAAGAAAAGCTTTATTCTTGAAAAGATTCAGTGAATTTAACCCTTGAGGGACATTTTAGTCCACTCTGGGGGGATTTTGAGCCTAATATTATCTGTAACTTTCTCTGATTCAGTAAAATTTTCCAAAAAATAAAATAAAATTATAATTTATCATGGTCTTGAACATGTGAAAGATCAGGAACGTTATTTTATTTAATTAATTTTTAGTTTTTATGCAGCTTCAGATTTTCCCCCCATGTTTTTTAATGCGAGTACCCCATTGACTTCCAATATAACCATGTTTTTTCCATGGCACCATATAATCATATATTCTCTATTGTTGGTGATTTCTCTGGTTGATATTTAGATTAGACAAATTTTAACAAGTTTTTATTTTTATTTACATGGAATTGTATGAAGTATGAAGTGTGCGACACATTTGTGCATGTTTGTGTGAAATAAAAATAAGCAGCTCAGCTCTCAGAGCTACATGTAGTAAATGAAAACAATGTGTATATATTCAATTATATTTAAAAAGTACTGACAGACTAAACAATTTAAGTGGAAAAAAACTCACTGTCTTGCAGTGACATTATTTATCAATTTGGAGATTAAAACAGCAAAAATATTTGGTTAGTAGAAAGGTCAATAGCAGCTGAATAAACAGAACTGGACTTAGCATAAATTGATACAACTAGCAGGGAGTATGAACCGGATTTATAAAGGGGAAAAACAGAACTGATAGCAGATGAGATCAGAAATGTGTGAAAAAATAATCAAAACAAAAACAATAGTTTTGACGCACGACACTGACAGCTACAAATATGGGAAAGGAATCAGCTGACGGGTGGAAAATTGGAAACAGGAAAGCGAGCACTGATAATGTGAGGGAACCACACCACATCACCGGTGAATTCAAAGAAAACAGATACAGACAACAGGACAAAAGGAGTACACGGACATAAACATTAGCATTCATTTATTCAGTGAATAAGTGTCATTCACATAGTTTAAAACTACAACAAAATCAGGCTATTTCCTCAGCAGTTTCTCTTCACAATAAATGCAGCCATGATTTATATTTCTGTTAGTGCTATTGATCGATTAATTAAAAAAACTTTTTTTTTTGCAAGGCCCCCTCCCAAAATAAATTTGTTAAAAATGTTGTACATGGGTTTGCTTGATTGGATATTTGAATGTGCAATGCCGATGGATGGAGGAAAACACAAAAATTCTATGTTTACTACTCATTAAAAATTATTCTTAAAAATAATTTAAAACAAAGTAAACTACTTCACAGGATTCTTGTAAATAGCTTTGTGTTTTCTGAGATGTTTCTGAGAATTGTATCTGAAACCCCAGAACAGCTTAAACATCATCTCTCCTCTTCTTTTGGATGATGTTTACTACTGAAAAAGATGTATTGATGAAGATGAAAAAGATGCATTTAATCCCAAAAATGTATTGCATGTATGGGAATTAAACAAATCGTGTCATTTTGACAGCGGAATTATGTCATATCAGTAAACATTCTGAATATGGTTAAATTAGCTACACTTCCAAGATTACACTGCAAGGTTTACTGTAAAATAGTTACAGTAGTTTTAATGGAGTTTCAGCCTTAACTTTTAAAAATTAAATCAGTCTCATTACTTTGATGTGTATTCTACTATTAAAGCTTGTCTAGTGACACATTTACATTGTATTTGATTATCAAGTCCTGGTGATAAAATGTATCAAGTAAATATTTCATTTAAAAAATGTATAAACACACAATTTCTTATCTAGTTTCTAACTGGTAGCAAAAGCATTTTTTAAGCATTTAATTATATTCCCAGCAGCAAGTTTTAAGCAATGAGAGGATCTACACTTCAGAATTTCTTTTAAAGTTTTCCCTAAATTTTCCTTCAATATGTTTTCTTATGCTGAGTTTCTTATGCTCACATAATTTTAAACATGTCCAAAAGTAGCCTACCTAACAAGCACGATTGCGACCATCAAGCTGCCTGTAATGATGAATCTGCTCCCACCATGGTGACTCATCTCTGTACGCTACCAGAGTTGTGAGTGATGAGAGACACCTGCAGTTCAGCACAAACACTGAGTCATTGTGTAACTCGCGCTGGCCTTTTGTCACTCTGGAATGTGACAGACGGTTGTGCTAATACTCCGAGGTTTAACTGCTTTGTGTTTTTTCTTTCTCCTCACCATGCAGATGTCCTTTAACATGGTGTCGGCGTGTAACAGGTTCTCTCGGATGCAGATACTGTGTAAAGCTCGAGGTCTAGAGACGCAAGAGCTGGTAAGAGTTATTAATCCAGATGTTTCAATCTCATGAATAGATCTGAAGTCCATTAAAATTCAGTTAAACTTGAAAAGTATGCTATTTTTTGTGCTAGATGGTTTGAACACCTCAATTTAAGCTTAATCGTGCCTTATGTACTTATCTTTATGCAATAAAGTAATTCTCAAAAAAGCTTCTGCCTATTTACGTTATGTGTGTGTAATGTTTATGTGCATGTTATAAAAGTTTTATGTGTAGTTTTGGAATATTGTACGAATTGGATTACAACTACTAAAAACTACTCGTTAACTGTATTGTAAGCCGTTGTTATTTACTGGCACGGGTGATTTCAATCATGACTTATTATTTAACCATACAGTAAAAATGTTAAAATCAGATGTTAGTATAAAACATGTTGATGGAAATGCTAAGTTGGGGGACTGCTGTGGGATATTTTAATGTTATTGATCTTCATATTTGGCCAATTTATTTTGTTGCCTAGAATTCCTTCTTTTTTGCATAGAGGACATGTTCTGATTTGAAAGGTTAATGATGCAGTAGCTAAAATATAGGTAAAAAGCTTAATTCTACCAGTGTTTTTATAATAAAATATTTTACTGGCCTGTACAAAAAACACTACAGCTAAAACATAACTAGCATAATCAAGCATTGGAAGTAATTTCTTCAGACATGGAGGGGTAAAAGCAGGTTTAAATAAGTAAATAGGTTTAAATACCTTTTAAATATAAATCATAACTGTTAAAAAATTAATGAAGGCAAGAAAAGATAGTAAAATCTCATTGGTTTGAGTTGATCTGACGTTAGCTGCTCTTCCGTCTCACATCACTGCTCTCCCTGCAGTTTGAACTGGTTACCGTAAATCACCCGATAGATATGTGTAGATGTGAGCGTGATTACGTACTACGCGTTGATACATTTCTGCTTTGTGCCTGGGAAAGCTGTTGTAAAAGCAATTGTTTTGTGTATAAACAGTCAGAGTCGTGATTTTTGAAGTTGTACTCGTACACAAACATGACTGTGAGCGTCTTGTGCGTAGATTTAGTGATCCAATTTGTACAATAGCTCAAAATTATTCTCAAAAACACATGAACACTACACACAGTTAAGTTAAATACACATGTGTTCTTTTGATACAGTTTTATTCCATAATCTTCTTTATTATACATTAACCTGTAATTTGAGTTGCTTTTCTTTTTTAGCATCATCCTGCATCGTCTTTATATTTTTGTAAATGTCTTCTTTGAACTTGCCTTTAGCACTTTCTTTGTCTTACTTTTTCATCTTTTATGCAATTTCACAAATTTTTTGTTTAAGGATTAAAAATGTAAAATATACTTGGTATATACTTGGGGATTTCCCTCCCCTGGAAGTGATGCACTATCCACAAAGCATCGCTCTCGTGATATCCGGAAACCAACACGCGCAAATTAAACAGAGCGAAACAGACAAGTTGGACTAGTGTTATTAAAAAGATTAAAAGGAGGTTATTAATAGCACTTGTAAGGATTAAAAGAAGATGCTCAGTTCCAGGGTGTACAGAAACCAAACACCTATTTGACTCTGTGTCAAAGAGGTCACGTTGTATAATAGTATTCCCTCCAAATATCATTATAGTGTCTATCAATGTTGCTAGCTCTGTGTTTGTGTGTTAGAGTTAGGGTTAGTAAATTTGGTTGTAATTAATCCCTCTAATATCACTACATGTCATGAATATGCAAATCACTAACCAATAGGTGATTAACTGGGGAATTGTTTCGAAGTTTGCCAAATGAAAATCTCAGCTCATTTTCAGAATAAGACTGAACTAGAAAATGAGGAGATTGAATGCGATTTTAATAAAAAATAGAGACTAAAATAATACAGTCTAAAGTTAAAGAATCACATCTCCCATACAATTAGACAATTGTGAACAACATATTATTGAAAATAACAAAATGTCACTGAACCTTTAATATATGCTGTATTTGACAAAAATCTCTACATTTTTTATTGTTGATAAGCAAACAAAAGTTGTAATCATTGTATTCATTTCAATCACAGTGGAAATGTCCCTAATAGTCATAACGCTTCTTTTCTCCAATCAGAGAGACTGTGAGAGTGATCAGGAGGACACAGGCACCAAACCAGCCTCTCTCATACGCAGACGACTGAGTAGCAGCTCATAGATCCCACCAGTAGAGGAAGTACAACACAGCAAGCGTCTCAGATGGAGGGCGGGAGCGCCATCCACAGCATGCTTTCTTCCTCATTCACAGCCCCTGAGCTCATCGAGGGAGGGGCGGTGGTCCTCTGCTTTCATTACAGAATATGCAAGAGAGTTCTACCTCGGAGAGACTGCCTAAAGAGCTGTTGATAAGAAGGTCAGGTATCTCGAAGGACACACCAGCAAAATTACTTTTTTCCTCTTTCATTTTCCATTGGCTATAGTGGACACATTTAAAATGTAATGCATGGACATTAACACAGTTGTTTTATGTTTTCTGGATTTTTTTAAAGCCATACTTTTATTATGCAGAAGCAAGGAGACGATACATGTTTCAGTACATGGATTTCTACAGCTATAGAGCAAAGGTCTCAAACTCATTTCAGCTCGAGGACGTGGTAGCACAGTTTCACCTTGTGTGGATCAATCAGACAAATCACAGTAAAAATATTCCATCCTTCTTTCGTTGTTTGAGAAAAGAAATGAAAGCCCACTTACTGTAGTTTAATTGGAGGAGATTCTTCTAAGTGCGATATCTCTGGGTCAAAGCAGATATTTTAAGGGTGAACGCACATTTCATGTTGAAAGTATTGTGGCCAGGCACTGTGATGCTTATGTAAGGCACGTTGTTTTCATCACAATCGCTCACATGCAAATTTGTTTGTTTACTAAGAAAGCTGCTTCACCTGCATCACTTTGTTTTGCCATCATACCTCCTGACTACGAGTAAAAACTGATTACTGTTTTCCCAAACCTTCTAAAGTTGTCATTCATTAATTTGCTTAAAAAAATTGAAAACAAAGAAGGAAAACAATTCGTTTTTAAATTTGTGATTCTGTGGTCAAAACTAAGAAATGCAAAAACGAATTTTAAGCTTGGGGCTCTTTTTGCTTTCTAATTTTCCTTTTGGGAATGCTCAGCGTGACCCTGAAGATTAATGTCTTCATTAAAAGGAACGATTTTATTAGTATTCAACCTCATTTCTACAGAACAAGTAATGACCACCTTATTTACAATTAACTAGACAAGGAGCACCTAAACAGACCTCAGCATGAGCGCCCCCTGCTGGCCTCTCTAGCGCCACTTCCCACAGCAAGATTTTGTGGTTTGTGAGAAACCAAAACTGAGACATGTAATATTTGATGCTGCATGTGCGAATAAACAGCAATATAGGGGTTAAGATCATTTGTTAAAAGGTTGTAACTAAGTCTCTGACTGCCATCAAATACTATAAATCTCTTATAAGCATTCATGTTTACCCACACTCACTTGAAGACTTTTGAAAACAGTCTCAAATGTAAAGATAAGTTTTGAATGAGAAAAACGTTCAATTTGTTTATTACATTTTGGGATCAAGGATTTGTCCAAATATAGTTTTGTGCATATTATCACAAAAATATAATTATAATAAAAAATAATGATATGATGTGTCATATTTTGGAGTAACGATCAAATGTTTTGTATTGTGAAGCAAAAGTTCTTTGAGTTTGATTCAACTTGTTTCAACAGATTTACAGTGTTTCCTCTAGGCTCACAGCTCATAAATAAATTCATTCATTCATCTTCATGTCGGCTTTATTCCCTTTCGGGGTCGCCACAGCGGAATGAACCGCCAACTCTCTGGCATATGTTTTACGCAGCGGATGCCCTTCCCTGCCACAACCCATCGCTGGGGAACATTCACACACACATTCACACTTTAACACTATGGGCAATCGTTCTTACTCAATTCACTTATTCCGCATGTCTTTGGACTTGTGGGGAAACCGGAGCACCCGGAGAAAACCCACGCGATCACGGGGAGAACATGCAAACTCCACACAGAAATGCCAACCGACCCAGCCGAGCCTAGAACCAGCGACCTTCTTGCTGTGAGACGACCATGCTACCCACTGCGCCACCGTGACGCCTTTCATAAATAAATTCATTTTATTAAATGAGAAAGCATCAGATTCTGTCACCAGACACAGATGTCTTATATAATTAAAACAATATTATTAAACAAAAACTCTTCAATGAAAAAAAAAAATCAATACCTGACTTATAAACTAGCCAACTCCCAATCAACCCGAAATATCCAAGGCAGCATTTCTATATAACACTTGCTTGCGAAAGAGAATTCTTTCACACACACAAAAAAACCACCTAATTGCATGTTTACATTTGCATGTTAGCTTCTTGGCTAGCTGCATTTTTAAAGCGAAAAAAAAAATCTTAATACTTGATTAAAAAATAATTGTACTCATCACTGAAGCAAAAGACCTTTAAACTCTTTAGCGTTGAACGCAGTGAGGTTAGACTACCTTTTTAGAGGGGGAGGTTAATCCACTAATGTTGGATGTTAAACGCTGCTTTAATCCATTGTCTTATAATTTCCTGAAAATTTTAGATGCAACTATTCAATGGGAGGAAACAAATATCATTCTTTCTGGCTGTGTTTTGGCAGAAAGTGATGACATGTGACTTGTAATCACCAGATCAGCAGTTGCCCCCCTTTTTAATTAGTTAAAATAGCAGACTATCAATACAGGGCCAAATTACTTTCCTGTACGACTACCTTACTTCTCAGTGACTTGATTTCATTTTGATCATGTGAAGAGCTTGACTAATGAATAAAACAGCTTCGGTTGTTCCAGACACTAATCATTGCCTTTGCATTGCAGAAACTAGTACTTCTGCGCATCACACCGATGTTTATGTACTCATGTTTGCTTTTTAAAAACCATCCGGTCACTCTAGCTGGTTTCAGTTTGAGAAGTCTTCCATTAAATAAGCTTGAACATTTTACCCTCTTATGATTTTGACGTTGAAGCTTGTATGTCAGCAATGCACATGTTATCATTATATTATATAATATTGTATGATACGTTATGATATAATTTGTTTACTTGCCTTTTTACATTTTCTGTTATGTTAACATTTCCTTACAGGGTTGTTTTTGGATACACCATCTCAAATTATTGTGTCAACAAGTCAAAGTTTGCTTAACGTATTAATGTAGGTTTGTAAACAGCATGGTCTATGTGGATCAGTTTTTTTCATGCAGTATTTGCCAGTATGTCACATACTTGTGTGTCTATAGAGGATTTTTTTGTTTTTGTGCGTAGTGTTGATGAATGTTGTCAAGTTATTTGATGGCATGCCGTGTTCCTGTAGTTTTAGCTTTGTTTGTGTTGGTTCTTCTAATTCACATGTCCTTGTACAATAAAAGCAGAGTTTGATCTCATTTTAATATTCTCTGTTTCTACAGACAATTGTCCTCTCTAGAAAGATGTTTGCATCTATGTCTGTGAATGAAACCTTTAATTCGATTTGAGATACTAGTGAGTTGAACAATAACAACAGCTGTGGTGCTCTTGAGCAAGGCACCAGTTTCCCGACTGCTCCACGGGAGCCACAGTCATGGTTGCCCACTACTCCGGTTGTGTGTTCACGGTGTGTTTGTTCACTGCTGTGTGTGTACACTGGATGGGTTTAAATACAAAGCACAAATTCCAGGTATGGGTCACTCCATATCTGGTCACTTTCACTTATATTGGAAAATAATGTTGGCTAAACTGGGGTCAATCACAAACAATTCAGTCCTCCAGAAAAGACTGGAATATAGTCCAAAATGCTGCGGCACGTCCTTATCACACCAGTTGTAGCATATTTGGTGTGTTTAGGGTCGATTTTACGATTTCACTGTTTGTGTTAAATGGACTATCCCCCAAATTACATCATAGACTTATTCTGATTTATAACCTGGCAAATACACTGAGGTCTGGGGGTCAGTGTTTCCAAAGTCAAGACTTAAACTAGGAGGGGCAGGGAATTTTTATTGTGGAATAGAGACACGAATGCACTGCCTCCCCTTATTAAAGCATTGATTGTATATGACATAGAGATAGTGCAAGTGAAGTCACCCATACATTTCTATCAAAGTTAAATGAGGTTCACAGTGGGCATAGCAAGTACTCGAATATGCATCCACAGAGGAGGGACATAGCTGTAGGGCTGAAGGCTTAAATGTGAATAAATCATAAATAAACATAATGAACGCCTCTCAGAGTGTTCATGAAGATCAAAACAGTGATCTAAATCCACAAACCTAATGGGGCCAGGTTTTTTTCAGCTTAAAAGTTTGTCAGTTTTATCATTGGAGTGAATAAGAACCTGCTACTTTTTGGAGTCACCCTCAAGCGTCAGCTCAGGGAACTGCAGTTCAGACACTTGCTTCTACGATTCAAGAGAGAAAGCAGGAGGTTGCTCCTTGGTTTTAAGTCTTGTATTAACAGTCTTTCTTAACTTCATGTAAGTGGCGTGGTCCTCTGTGTGTTTTATTGAGGTATTTCTGTTTTATACATATATTTAATTTGTGAATTTGACATTTTATAATTGTTTCATCCGTTTTTATATTGTCTGAGATACCTAATAATAATTAAACAAATAATACATTATAAATAATACATACAATAATAAAAACTTGTGCAGCACTTTGGGAACTCGGTTTGTAGAGTGTGCTTTATAAATAAAGCTAATTAGACAGGATTGGTAAATTATTAGATACAATTATTATGGATTCTTTTAAACGGCTAAATAAAGGTTAAGTACTTCCTTTATGTGTATCGTACATATTTTATCATTTTTATGTACAAAAAAAAACTAAATTCTGTGAAGATGTGAATGTAAAGCTTGTGTTATTTTCAGAGATTCACAGCGTCATTCGATGTGATCACTAATTCATACTCACCCGAAGTCAACCACCCAAGATCTGCATCTCTTGAATACCAGTGATCCACTGGATGATTATCAGATGGCGGCCATATTGGATTATCTTAAAAAGACTACACTTCCCATCACTCACCATCTACCAATAGTTGTTTTCTCCAAATGTTGTTTCTCCTGTGATCTTCTTTGTGTACTCACAAATGTCTGAAAAACCTGAGCTAAACACTGCAAACTTTACACAGTATAATCCAAATGAATCCAGCTGTCTATGCAAAAAAAAAGAGTTTAAAAAATCCCATTGCTAGACTCGTCCAAACCATCACAACCAAATATCTTGGATTCAATGTCGGGGAGCCACTTTCTCCAGAGTCTTGCTGAGGTTTTGATTTAAAGTAACATTTCATCACCTTAAAAATATAAAGCGCATTTAATTAAACTCTTAACTCTTTGGTTAAATTTAATTTCCAAAAATGGCAGTTCACCAAGTGCAAACCCTGTAAATTATAAAACAAGATGTATTCAGAAACAATCAAATCTTCAAAAAGCTAAATGCTCAAAGAACTGTGACCTTTAATTTCACAGTTAACTGACCAGAAGCATTTACTTGAGTTTTCTTCTTTACTTATGTTCTTAAATATATTTATATTTGTAAATGTATATCGGTACATTTAGACAGTATGTGGTTATTTATGTAAATGTTATTAAGGATTTTACCTTCTATGAAGTTTATTTTGCAAAATCGATATTGAAAGACTAGTGTTGGCTTACCTGAGGGACATCACTGGACCCTTACTGGACTCCCTGCCATTTCCCTACCAATCTAGAGTGGCTGACTCTTTGGTGTGGCAAGAACAACCTGGACCTTAACAGTGGAAATGGTAGTGGACTTCAGGTAAAGCCCCTGCTCACCTCCCTCTCACCATCATGAACAACACTGTGGCACCAGTGGAGTCATTCAGGTTTCGGGAAACCACCATCTCACAAGACCTTAAGTGGAGCGCCCACATTGCAAAGAAGGCCTAGCAAAGGCTGTACTTCCTGCACCAGCTGAAGTTCAACCTCCCACAGATGCTGCTGACCCAGTTGTACTCAGCGGTCATCGGTCATGCGCCTCCATCATATTCTGGTTTAGCTCCGCCTCTAAAGCAGACGTCAGTAGACTTCAAAGGACTATTCATATGGCTGAGAAGATCATCAGTGCTCCCCTACCCTCCCTCCAGAACCTGTACACCACCAGAGTTAGAAAGAGGGCTCTCAAAATCACTCTGGATGCTGCTCACTCAGGCAACCACCTCTTCCCTCAGACCGTTCAGCTCCCGAACCCATAACTTCCTCACCAAAACTCAAATCTTTCCATGGAATATTGCACTAAGCAATGGGAAACAGAGATAAAATCCTTTATAAAATGTATAAAATTCAGTTTACTTTGTGCCATTTATTTTTGTGTATATGGTGCTTTACCAACAGGATGAATAGATGTATAACATGTTTTCCTTTATGTAGGAAAAAAAATCCTTCAAAGAGAGAAATATCAACTTTATGTTCTAATATCTTATAACATATCCCCATTTCAAAAAGTATTGTAAAATTACAAAAGATACACTTAAAATTGTTATTTTCCTGCCTAAAAAATTCCAAATTGGCTGAAATATTTAATTGAAATCTTTTTAAAACAACATAACTTAACCGACCCCTTCTCTGCGAGTACCTGTGGTGACGTTACGCACGTGGGTGGGCCTAAGACGCTGCGCGCGCGCACCGCCCGGAGCGCGCGCGAGAACTTCCTCCCGGTGTCAGTGACCGAGCCCGTGATGGGGAAGCACTGACCGAGAGACTTTCTGGAAGTGTCATGACTGATAACTCTTTGGAAAGCACACGGTCTCGTTCACGCCGAAGAAAAGAACCCCTCGAGAGGATTTTAAAAGCTGCTGTAGTGGAGTGAAGTGGATTTTTTAGAAATAGTAAAAAATACACGCTGCGTTCCTGAAGTAATAGGTAAGTTAATCTAACATTAACACTGTATGACAACGACACGCACGTGTTTTAACCAAACGTTTAATTAACTCAAACATTTAACAGAACGTCTTAAATAAGTCACCTGAGGCTATTTTCTTCCATACCATTTTTGAGACCAATAAAGTAAATAGTTGAAGTTCAAGAACGTTTTCTGAACCATACCAGAACTTTTTATTTATATTTATAGTCTTACTTAAACAGAAAAAGGTTTAAGACTTGTCTTCAATAGTCGTTAATTGTGTGAGTGTGTGTGCATGACCCTCAGTATTCCTTTCAGTATACAAAGGCAGTAGTTGAGAGCAATGAAAAGGATTAGGACGAGGAAATGCTGTTTGGATGTTGTGAATGTGTAAATGAGTTTGGGAGAGAAAGCTCTTTGTGTCTGTTCCTGTGGCTGTAATCTCCAGGGGCCCCTGTGCTACCTGAGACTGCTGTGGAGGCAACCTGCTGCTTTTCTTCTGTTGAGTTCTGTTTAAAAACATGACTTCATGGAGAGAGAGAGGATCATAAGCTGAGCAGGACAATACCTTGTTCTTTTGAATATGGGAATGTGAGAGCTGAAATTATTAATTTAATGAATAAAAACAAAGACGAGCAATTAGGATACATGGGCGATTCTTGGAATCGATCTTTAATTATTTTCTATGGTGGCCGAGAGGTGCTACACAATTCACTACTGTGAAAGCACTTCAACAAGATAAAAAAAAAACTGAAAATAAAAATTTTAAAACAAAATAACGCCTCATAAAACCCCAGAAAAATAAACATTTAAAAGTGAATAGTTCCAAAAACACAATAAATTAAAAAACAATTGAACAATTCAGAATACAATGATAAATACTATGATAAATTTATCAATTTAGAGAACACAACAGTATTTCGACTAACACTTAAAGGGATTTTACCTTTTGTACCTGTTGACAGCCGACAAATTGGTGCTGATTGGACGAGACTTCTGTCAATCATTACCAGCTTTTTACAACGTTCTCCGTAGTTTTTGCTAAAGATTAGGTAAAGCTATGAATAATTAAACACTATTTTGAGGAAAGACATTGTTATGCAGTGATAGTGAAAATGTCAGCACTCCATGGAATAAATAGATTGAAAGAAGCTAAGCCTTTGCCAGCATTTTTGCATGAATAAAAATTTGTGCAGCTTCCTCTGTTTGATTTACAGAAGTCATGGCCAATCAGTTTCGAAAAATCAGTTTTGGTCTAGAAAAAAATGGATTGTACCATTGGCGAACCGACAGTGTAAACCAACAACTTGGTCTTCTGGGAGTCTTTTATCAATCAAACTACTGAGGAAGTGACAGGTAAAGTTGTAAATACAGCACACTAATAAGACGGTACTCCAAAGTTCTGATCTTCATATGGGAAAATCATCAATTCCATTTCACTATTTATAATCGTTGTAATTATAAAAAAACTACATACATAATTAAAAAAATGGTTATTTGAGCGGTTTTCATGTCATCATAATTGACAGAAATGTCCAATCAGCACCAAGTTGTCAGATCTCAAATGCTACAATCCCATTCTGTCTTGGTCAAAATGTCATTGTGTTTTTTGAAGTTTTATTTGTTTTACAATTTTTTTTCCTGAATTGTTCATTTGTTTTCTTATTTTCTGCAGCGATTTCTGAATTCTTATTTTGTTATTAGGGGTCGAGCACCGAAGGTGCAAGAACCCTATTGTTTTTCCTCAAGTGTTTTTTTTTTTTTTTTTTTTTTTTTTTTTATTATTATTATTCCGGGTATCATTGCGGGCACTTTTCGGTACCTGAACATATATGAAAAGTCACAGATTTTTGCACACGCATCAGACCCGGTGAAAAATTTCGTAAAATTTTGGTCCCAAAACTGATTTCTAAAAAATGGCTCTATAGCGCCACCTAACGCGTTTTTACAGCTTTTGAGCATCCAGTTTGTCGTAGGCGGATGAAATTTGGTACACATGTGTAAAGTACCAAGGTGTAACTTTTACTAATTGAAAGTCTATTTCCAAAGTAGACAGGAAGTCAGTTATTTCGCAAAAACCTCTAAAAAAGGGTGTTTTTGCTCGTTCTACTTTTTGACGAACTACTCTCACAGACTTTATCCAAACATCTCCAAACTTCTTGAGTATCATCATAAGGCATACGGCAATTGATATTGAGAAGCTTGTTCGGCTATCATAAAGTATGTGGTCGTGGCGGCGGACCAATGTCCAAATTTCGACTCGAAACAGGAAGTTGTTATAACTCGGGCATAGAATATCCGATCCGGCTCAAACTTGTTTCATTCTCATCGTAGTCCAAGCCTGAGAACAGCCATACAACAACGAACGACATCCGCCATAGCGCCACCTAGTGGCGAGCATTAAAAGCCTGTTTTTCATAGTTTTACCCTTCTATTTCAGCCAGTGTATTGCATGCACACTTAAAACTTGTCGCATGCGTGTAAGACCTTAAGACCTACAAAAAAGTAAATTGGGTCGAGTTTTGAAACTGGACGGAAAACCGGATATTTTAGGTTTTATGCAAAAAACACAGACTTCATACTTTGACGAACTCCTCCTAGGCGAAATGTCCGATCCAGCTGATAATTGGTGTAGTTAGTCGTAAGGCATTTGGGATGAAAAGTTATCAAAAACGCAGCAGTTTGTCAAACGGCCTTTGGGTGGCACTCTATAGCGCCACCTGAAGCGGTTTTGTAGCTGTTGCGCAACCAGGTTATCGTAGTCGAATGAAATTTGGTACACATATGTAAATGACCAAGCTGCAACTTTTACTAATAAAAATCCTGTTTCCGAAATCTACAGGAAGACGAATATTTCGCAAAAACCTAAAAAAGTGTGCATTTTTGCTCGTTTCAATCTTTGACGAACTCCTCCTAGGCGAAAAGTCCGATGAAGCTGAAAATTGGTGTTGTTACTCATAACGCATTAGGGAAAAAAAGTTATCAAAAGCTAAGAAGTACGTCCAATGGTCTTTGGGTGGCGCCACAGCAAAGTTCAACCTTCAAAATTGAGCAAAAACAATTTACATATTTTGGACTTTATCTCCGTTCTAGGTTATCCACTATCAACAAAAACAGCCTGCCATGATTAACCTTGTCAGGTTAAACAAAAGGATATGCGTCACTGTGACTGCGCTCCAAAAATTGGCAGTACAGCGCCCCCTTATATGTGACCAAAAACATCGCTTTAGCTGTCTTTTAAAGCTGTTGCTCAAGCAGTTTGTCGTAAGCGAATGAAATTTGGTACACATGTGTAAAGTACCAAGCTGCAACTTTTACTAATATAATCCCTTCTTCTAAAATTAACCGGAATTTAGTTATTTCGCAAAAACCTCTAAAAATGGGCGTTTTGCTCGTTCCACACTTTGACAAACTCCTCCCACAGATTTTATCTAAACTTCTCCAAACTTCTTGAGTATCATCATAAGGCATACGGAACCTTAAAATTAGAACTTTTTTTCAGCTATCATAAAGTATGTGGTCATGGTCGCAGCCAAGGTCAAAATTTCGATTTGAAAGAGAAAGTTGTTATAACTCGGGCATAGAATTTCCGATCCGTCTCAAACTAGTTTCATTCTCATCGTAGTCCAAGCCCGAGAACAGGCGTACAAAAACGAACATAATCCGTCATAGCGCCACCTAGTGGCGAGCATTGAAAGCGAGTTTTTTATAGTTTTACCCTTCTATTTCAGCCAGTGTATTGCATACACACTTAAAACTTGTCGCATGCGTGTAGGACCTTAAGACCTACAAAAAAGTAAATTGGGTCGAGTTTTGAAACTGGACGGAAAACCGGATATTTTAGGTTTTATGTAAAAAACACTGACTTCATACTTTGACGAACTCCTCCTAGGTGAAATGTCCGATCCAGCTGATACTTGGTGTAGTTAGTCGTAAGGCATTTGGGATGAAAAGTTATCAAAAACGCAGCAGTTCGTCAAACGGCCTTTGGGTGGCGCTTTATAGCGCCACCTGAAGCGGTTTTGTAGCTGTTGCGCAACCAGGTTATCGTAGGCGAATGAAATTTGGTACACATATGTAAATGACCAAGTTGCAACTTTTACTAAAAAAAACCCATTTTCCAAAATTGACGAGAAGACAGATATTTTGCAAAAACCTCAAAAAGTGTGCGTTTTCGCTCGTTTTAAACTTTGGCAAACTCCTCCTAGGTGAAATGTCTAATCAAGCTGAAAATTGGTGTGGTTACTCATAACACATTAAGGAAAAAAGGTTATCAAAAACTAAGAAGTACATCGAATGGTCTTGGGGTGGCGCCACAACAAAGTTCACCCTTCAAAATTGTCGAAAAAAATTTACATATTTTGGTTTGGATCTCTTTTCAAGATAATCCACTATCAACAAAAACAGCCTGGTATGATTAGCCTTAACAGGCTCAACAAAAGCATATGCATCACTGTGACTGCGCTCCAAAAATTGGCTCTACAGCACCTCCTTACTGCCCCTTAAATGCTACCAAAATCTTCGTTTTAGCTGTTTTGACCCATTGAACATGTTAGAAAGCCCACCAAAATTTGTTCGAAGGTCAAAAAACTCAAAAAAGGCCGGGAGGCGGTGCTTTCGCTCCGGCGGATGCATCGTGCGAGACCCCTTCCATCGCTGCTTGCAGCTTTAATTCGATTTGTAATTGGGATTTTAACTTTTGCAACTTTTGTTTTGAAAATTAGCTTATTAAACTAGCAGACAAGGTAATGACTGATATTTCCAGTAATGTGGCCATAACAATGAAAAATGTGTCACCAAATAATTTTCACCAAAAGTAAAGACTTGTTTATAATGTATCAAATTATCTGACCTGAATAATGTTTGTCTAAAAATGTAATTTTTTACAGCTGTGCAACTTCAAGGGTGCTATGAAAGGATAATACTAGCAGATAAACCTGAATATGTACCTATGGTGTACCAGTGCATCTTCTGCCCTTTGTTTTGCTTTGCCTGTTTAGGTTCAACTGTGTGGATTTCCGCTCTTTACATGTGGTTTGTTTTTCTGTGGTAGGAGCAGTGTTGACTCAAACTGAGATGATTTCCTTGTAGTTGAAGCTTGTTAACGTTTAACAATAGTTACTGTTAAGTCTTCTTCTTCTTCTTTCGGCTGTTCCCAGTTTAGGGGTCGCCACAGCAAATCATCTGTTTCCACCTAACTCTGGCCTCAGTATCCTCTACTCTTGCACCAATTACCTTCATGTCCTCCTTCAGCACACCCATATAACTTGTCTTTGACCTTCCTCTTGCCCTTTTGCCTGGCAGCTCCATCTCCAACATCCTTCTACCAATATAACTACTATCCCTTCTCTGCACATGTCCAAACCATCTCAATCTGTCTTCTCTGACTTTGTCTCCAAAACAACCAACCTGAGCTGTTCCTCTGATGTGCTCGTTCCTAATCTTGTCCATCCTTGTCACTCCTAAACTGAACCTCAACATCCTTATCTCTGCTACTTCCATCTCTGCCTCGTGTCTCTTCCTCACTGCTACAGTCTCTAACCCATACATCATAGCTGGTCTCACTACTGTTCTGTACACCTTTCCTTTGATTCTTGCTGACACTCTTCTGTCACACAACACCCCTGACACTTTTCTCCACCCACTCCAACCTGCCTGCACTCGCCTCTTCACCTCTTTTCCACACTCCCCGTCGCACTGGACTGTTGACCCCAAATACTTAAACTCTTCCACCTTCTTGACCTCAGCCCCCTGTAACCTCACTGTTCTACTTCCCTCCCTCTCGTTCAAACACATGTATTCTGTCTTACTACGACTGACTTTCATTCCTCTTCTTTCTAGAGCAGACCTCCAACTTTCCAGGTGTCCCTCCACCTGCTCTCTACTCTCACTACAGATTACAATGTCATCTGCAAACGTCATTGTCCATGGAGATTCCTGTCTGACCTCATCTGTCAACCTGTCCATCACCATAGCAAACAAGAAGGGACTCAAAGCCGATCCTTGATGTAGCCCCACCTCCACCTTGAACTCCTCCGTCTGACCTGCAGCACATCTCACTGTTGTCATACTCCTCTCATACATATCCTGAACTACTCTGACGTACTTCTCTGCCACTCCTGACATCCTCATACAGGACCATAGCTCCTCTCTCGGCACCCTGTCATACGCTTTCTCTAAGTCCACAAAGACGCAGTGCAGCTCCTTCTGACCATCTCTGTACTTCTCCATTAGCATTCTCAGAGCAAAAATTGCATCAGTAGTGCTCTTCCTGGGCATGAAGCCATATTGCTGCTCGCAAATATGCACTTCCCTTCTTAGCCTAGCTTCCACTACTCTTTCCCAGAGTTTCATTGTGTGGCTCATCAACTTTATACCTCTGTAGTTGTTACAACTCTGCACATCACCCTTGTTCTTAAAGATTGGCACTAGGACACTTCTCCTCCATTCCTCAGGCATCTTCTCACTCTCTAGAATCCTGTTGAATAACCTAGATAGGAACTCCACTGCTGTCTCTCGTAGACACTTCCACACCTCCACAGGGATGTCATCTGGACCAACAGCCTTTCCACTCTTCATTCTCCTCAGAGCCTTCCTCACCTCATCCTTTCTAATCTTTTCAACTTCCTGCTCTACAATGTTCACCTCTTCCCCCCTTCTTTCCCTCTCATTCTCCTCATTCATCAACTCCTCAAAATACTCCTTCCATCTTCTCTGCACACTCTCCTCACTTGTTAGAACCCTTCCATCTCTATCTTTAATCACCATTATCTGTTGCACTTCCTTCCCATCTCTGTCTCGCTAATCTTTACAATTCCTTCTGACCTTCCCTCGTGTCTAACCTGGCATACAACTCATCATATGCCTTCTGTTTGGCCTTTGCCACCTCCCTCTTCACCCTGCGCTGTGATTCCTTGTAGTCCTGTCTACTTTCTTCAGTCCTTTCGATGTCCCACTTCTTTTTAGCTAGCCTCTTCCTCTGGATGATGTCCTGTACTTCCTCATTCCACCACCATGTTTCCTTATCTTCTTTCCTTCTTCCTGCTGACACACCTAGCACCTTCCTACCTGTCTCCCTGATCACTTCTGCTGTAGTTTCCCAGTCCTCTGGAAGCTCTTCCTGGCCACCAAAAGCCTGTCTCAGCTTCTGTCTGAATTCCTCACAACCGTCTTCCTTTTTCAACTTCCACCACTTGGTCTTCTTTTCCATCTTTCCTCCCCTCTTCTTCCTGACCACCAGAAACATCCTACACATCACCATCCGATGCTGTCTGGCTACACTCTCTCCTACCACTACTTTGCAGTCAGTGATCTCTCTCAGATTGGCTCGTCTACTTAGGATGTAGTCCACCTGTGTACTCCTACCATCACTCTTGTAGGTAACTCTATGTTCCTCCCTCTTCTGGAAGTAAGTGTTAACTACAGCCATTTCCATCCTCTTTGCAAAGTCCACCACCATCTGTCCTTCTGGATTCCTTTCCTTAACACCAAACCTGCCCATCACTTCCACATCACCTTTGTTGTCCTCGCCAACATGACCGTTGAAGTCTGCTCCCACCACTACTCTCTCCCCTCTGGGAATACTCTCCATCACCTCATCTAACTCACTCCAGAATCTCTCCTTTTCTTCCAGCTTACAGCCTACTTGTGGAGCATAACCACTCACTACATTCAACATCACCCCTTCAGTCTCTAACTTCAAACTGATCACCCTGTCAGACACTCTTTTCACCTCTAAAACATTCCTCACAAACTCCTCCTTCAGGATCACTCCTACCCCATTTCTCTTCCTATCCTCACCATAGTAAAACAGTTTGTATCCCCCTCCAATAATACGTGCTTTGCTACCCTTCCACCTGGTCTCCTGCACACACAGAATATCTACCTTCCTTCTCTCCATCATGTCTGCCAGCTCTCTACCTTTCCTGGTCATTGTACCAACGTTGAGAGTCCCTATTCTCAGACCTATACTCTTGCCTTTCCTCTTCTCTCTCTGCCTACGAATCCTTCTCCCTCCTCTCCTTCTTTGACCAACAGTAGTCCAATTTCCACCGGCACCCTGTATGTCAACAGCACTGGTGGCGGTCGTTGTTAACCCGGGCCTCGACCGATCCGGTATGGAAATTGAATTGATGACTTGCATATTTTGTTTTGGCATGTTTTACGCCGGATGCCCTTCCTGACGCAACCCTCTCTATTTATCCGGGCTTGGGACCGGCACAGAAGTCACTGGCTAGAAACCCCTGTGGCTAGATTTAGTTACTGTTAAGTAATATGTTGGTATTTTGCAGATCTTGCTGACTTGAATTGTAGAATTGGTTGAAGTTGGTTGTACTTTCATATTTTTTTAGTTTCATAAAAATTGATCAACGTGTTCTAAATGATCACGTACAACTAATTACTAACTAGCTTTTAAATAGGGAGAATTTTAATGTAGAAATGATTCATTGATCCTCAATAAAACATGAAATTGATGTTGGCGTAATACATAGATTCTTACAAAACAATGATAAAGCCTTTAAAGTGCACTCATTCTTTCATCAGATGGTTGTTATTTCAAAACAACTCTTATTGCATGGAATTAACATGTTTGGCAGTCTTGCTGACCTGTGTTGATCTGAGTAATGGCTTCTTTTCGGCGGTCCATGCCCACGTTCTCCCACTGGTTGGTCTTGTCCAGATAAAGAGTGGCTATCAGAGGTAGAGTCATTTTGGCCATGTTCTGCTCTCCACATCCGTCAGGCTGGATGATGAAGTTCCCCATAAAGCTTCCATTGATGGCATGTTCCACAGACTCTGTGATCTCTTCACCTGGATGGCAGAAGAAAGTGCTTCCTTAGGTTGTGTTTAGCTTTGCTCAGATGGACCTTGTGCAATTATTTATGAAAAATTGTATTAAAGTGAACTGCTAAGAAATGTGTATTAACATAGAAACAATGCTTCACAAATAGTTTATTAAATTTTTGCCTAATTAATGATTAATTGCGTGTAGTTATAAAGTGCTACAGAAAAACGTTCTCTACTCACATGTTTAATTAGCACAAAATGTAGTTGTGTAATTGTTACTTTCATATTCCACTTGTTTAAATTGTGTCAGCTCAACATGCTGTTGGCCCATCTCCAGTTCCTTTACAATGATTTTTGATGTTTTTGTGTGTTTTGGAGAAGCTGAAGTTCTTTGATATGTATATCTTAAGTGAACTAAAGTTGACTGTAACAGGAAATCTCTACAGACATAAGTTGAGTCATTAATGAGGGCAATTCAGCACGCTGAAGAGATTTATATTGCTCTCTGCACCCTCTGAGGTGGGACCTTCTCCAATACGAATAGGAAGAAAACGAAAATAATAAAGTAGAAGGGAATGATTGTTGTCATTGGTTATGAGTTTAGGCCATGTCCACAGGCACCCAGATATTTTTAAAAGTAGAACTTAAAATGGAACAGTTAAAAAACATAACTATGTTAAAGCTTCCAAACTAGTATTGATTTGACTCATCGTAGAATCTTTATTCAATGTCAGGGCGAAGCAGCTCACACAAACATAATCATAACATTGTCCATCCATCCATTTTCTTGTCTGCTTTTTTTCCTTTTGGGGTCGCCACAGCGGAATGAACCACCAACTATTCCGGCATATCTTTTACGTGGCGGATGGCCTTCCAGCCGCAACCCATTGAAGCATCCACACACACACTCATTCACATTCATACTCTATGGACAATAGTTTTTTTTCAATTCACTTATATCACATGTCTTTGGACTTGTGGGGGAAACCTGAGCACCTGGGGTAAACCCACACGATCACGGGGAGAACATGCAAACTCCACATAGAAATCCCATACAACCAAGTGGAGCCTCGAACAAGCGACCTTCTCAAGTCTGCATTCTATCAGATTTTGCTACCCCGTGAGATTTGCTATCCGTGCATTCTTAGACAATTTTTTTTAACATTATATTTTTTATTTAGAAATGCATACTTCTATTTACATACAACATTTACAATGACACATTGACACATCTGGCCGAACACTGAAAGTGAAAGAAGAAGGTTTGGTTCTGCCATAGTGGTTGGTTTTTTTGTAAAGACAATAACCAATGAAAACTGGCTCTTGACATAAAAGAGCAGTTCAATGGTGCTCGATATACACTCTCACGTCGGTCTGACAAACAATGTAATAAAGAGCAGAGGAAGAAATCACAAAGGAGGAGAATATAGGCATTCAGAAACTCGCCTTGCTGCAGTCTTACCATCAAGAGTTATTCCACAAAGCCCACAGAGATGATAAAATGGCCATGTGTGTGGGTGTCATCCCCCTGAGTAGTGATGGGGAGTTTTGTTCATTTTGGTGATTTGTTCTTTTGACTCTTGTTAATTTAAAATAATTAATAATTTGAATAATTCATTTATAATGCTCCGATCTACCTGCAAACTGTTACAACAAAGACCCAAAAACAGAGCAAAATACAAGAACCTGGGTAAATGAACTTGCTCACCTGTGTCTTCTGATTATCAACAGTGTAATTCACACAGACCAAAGAAAACGATTCACCCCCAAGAAGATGTGTTACTCATGAGCCATTTTGAAGATTCGTTATTTTCATAAACGCCACATCACTACCCCTTAGCGTCGTCCAAGGGCAAAGAGCTTCTCTGCCTCATCATTAAACAGAAGTGGTTTGAATATTGCGGAATGCACTTTGCAGAGAAGCCATCCAAACATTTTTGCGAATCTCAATTTGGATAGGTGTGTAGGGACCTTAAAAAAGAGACACTCTCTGCAGTTGTTGTACAAAGAGGATCAGTCAGGCAATCTGCTGGCTTAAATGCTGCTTTTAAGCCAATCAGTTTGGTAATGGTTTAAATCGACTCTGCTCTATCTGGCTTGCCTTTGGAGGCTTTTCCACCATCTTTGGTTCCTGATACCAATATTCTTTTTGTAATAACTGTTTGAACATGGTTCTAAGATTTGAACTAAAGAGATACTTATTTCTGATTGTTGTTCACTGATTGCTCAAGCATTGAGACTAACGATTGGCTGGTAAGAACATAGTAAAACCATCAACTATTTTTCAACTCTTCCTTTGAGCACTAAAGTCACCACACACAGCATAAAGAATATGCATACACTTTTCCTATACTATGTGATAATACTGTATTTTAAACAAAGCACTGCTTTATAGAAAGTCAGTGAAGGGATTTTCTTGTTCTAGTGAGGACTATAACCTCTGCATTATAAACTGTAATTTATGTCAACTGGTTGCTTAAATATAATTAAATTGACAGTGACATGTAATTCTTCATATTTGAATGATTATTTAATAATCTGATTCTGGAAAAATATACTGTTGCATATACTGTAGCAAACCATTGGCCTAGTTTTTTTTTCCATTTTAGTTTTAGTTGTTAAAACCTGGACTCCTTCAAACTTGATAGCATGCCGCTGATGGGAAAACACACTTTCTCTAAATTTAATAAGGTTGTAAATAGGAGTCATCAACTGTAATGTCTAACTCAACGGCTCTTTTGGGATCACATAAGGGCAGTTTTCCTGTTTGTCGAGGCTAATTCAATTCTAGATTGTCACAATTTTGAAATGTACAATGAAACTCCACTCACCACAGATTTAACTCCAAGGCGGATGTGTACACACTCACACGCAGCTGGCGACCTGTGGTTCACCCTGATTCACAGTACAAATCCTTTCTTGCATTCTACAAAATGTTTGCTCTTTGGGAGAGGGACCCAGTGTGACATGACCTCAGAGGTTTTTGAAAGAATATCAAAACAGCCTCAAAGAAAGTGACAAAACGTGTAGAGGAAACCTTTAGCACAATGACAGCCATGTCCACATGGACAAAGATATTTAAAAAAAGTTTTCTCTGTATTTTATGAAAATCTCATCAACGTCTTTACCTGCATCATGCTAATCACTTACCCTGTAATGGTAGCAATGTAGCATCATGCTAATCTCTTACATGCAAATTGTTATTAACCGGGTAAGTAATGCTAGTATTTGTTAGGTCTGTTTCTCTGTCTCGTCTGCTCGTTAATCTTGTTTCCCTCTCCTCCAGCTGTCACCTGATTGCGTTGCTCTCGTTAATTGATCATCAGCCGCGGCTGATCTCGCTCACTCATTACTCAGGGGTTTTAAGGACCTTGTCTGCACTCTTTTGCCGTGAGTTATTGATCATCATTCTCAGCGTGCTGGCCGATCATGCTCTCTTCCCTAGGGTGTCGTGTGTCGTCGCATCTTCCTATCCCCTCTGTCTGGATCTCTGTGTTCCTTTATCTGCCCAACCTATAGTGAGGATCTGCAGTGACTCGACCCAGACCGCCTCGGCGCGCCAGCCACTCTCTACGAGCTGGTGAGCTCAACTCTCCTTCACGGGGAGACCAATCCTGGCACCTTCTCTACATGCGGGAGCGAACCCCCGATTGACGCTTTTGCTTTTACTCCCTCCGGAGAGGCGTACCTCTGTTCCTGTTTTTCCCCCCAAAAAAGCCTGAGTTCTCCCTGTTCCATTGAACAGTAGTTTTGTTTTTCTCTTAAATAAATACTTTTAGTTCTCTCCTCCTCGCATTTGGGTCCTTCCTCGTACTCAACCTGACAGTATTAGGGGTGGGTGAAGTTATTTTCTACCTTGGTAATGATATATCATGGTATAGCAATTTGTATCGGAAAATGCATAAATAAAAATTCAAACACATAGAAACTGTTCTATACATCCATTAATTTTCATGTCAGCTTTCTTCCCTTTTGGGGTCACCACAGCTAACTCTTGTGGCATATGTTTTATGCGACGGATGCCCTTCCAGCTGCAACTCATCGCTGGGAAACATTCACACACACACTCTTTCACATTCATACACTATGGACAATTGTTTTTCTCTCAATTCACTTATACCAAATGTCTTTGGACTTGTGGGGAAACCGGAGCACCCGGCGAAAACCCACGTGATCATGGGGAGAACATGCAAACTCCACACAGAAATGCCAACCGACCCAGCTGAGGCTCGAACCAGCGACCTTCTTGCTGTGAGACGACCGTGCTACTCACTGCGCTACCCTGACGCTGAAACTGTTCTATATCATGTTAATTTTATTTACTGTGAATTCCAGCAATTAGTACACTGTGCGTATATGTTCAAACATTTCGTGCAGAGAAAATCTGTGTCTATGCAACATCTGTCTATGGTAACACTGATTATTTAACACTGATGCGTCTCTCCACACATGGCTCTCGCAGCAACTTGAGACAATCTGACTGGTCACCCGATGGTTCTGTATGTTCAATACAAAAAAGAATAATCCATTTCATTGCAAGTGCTGGACAATAAACGACAGGTAATTTGATCAATTCATGCTTTGAGCCTTGTTGAATATAAAGAAAGACAAGGAAAGAAGAAAATGGGTGGAGGTGCATGAAAAACAAAATGAAACAGCGATTGCAGTGTTATATAGAGGCCCAAGTGAGGTGGAGGAGTGAGTGAGAGGAGGAGTAAAGAAGCTGGGTGAGCGGTTTAATTTTGTTCTCATGTATCTACAAGAAGAAAAAATGGGCCAGATGCTTTCACAATGACAAAATGCTGTTATGGAATTAACTGTAATTTGAGTATGATCATGTGGAAACAGTTAGTACAATAGTATTTGTGTCACAAGAATTTAAAGGAGTAATACAAATTTAAAACACATGTCAAACATTTATCATTCAATAGAACTGTCTCAAAATCAATGACATGGAGGAGGATTGCTTTAAAACCTAGTGACAAAACGAAAGAAGGAATGAACAGAAAAGAAAAACCATGAACAAAAAAAATCTTTTTTTTATCCACAATGGTAACAAAAGAGCATAGTTTCAGTCTGGGAGGGAAATGTGAATCATCTAGGATTGGCAAGAAAAGTACTTCTCTGGGTTAGGGACGGTAGTTCTGGTCCCCCTGTTCCCCTGTGTTATGAGTCAAGTAGTGAAGCTGAGAAGGAACCTGTAGTGTTTGTTGGTTGTCTATTTATTGTTGTTTTTCTTACCCAATTAATGTAACTCTAAGTTCTGCATGTGGGAATTAGAAAGTGCTTTTTTTCCAAATCTTCCAGGTGGTTTCATGAACTTTGGTTCCTGTCAACTGTGAACTTTGTTGGCTTTCAATAGGGCTATGTGACAATTCGAAATCGATAGTTGTTTAGCTGAAAGTAGAACAAAAACATAGTTAAATAGTTGTATGAATAACGTGAACTATTTTTTTAAAACATATATAAATCGTACAAATAGTAACTGGTAATGAATAAAAACAAATAACTACTGTCTGATATTGAATCTATCTATCTATCTATCTATCTGTCTGTCTGTCTGTCTGTCTGTCTATACATACATACATACATATTTATTTTATTTAACAGAAAAAGAAAATGTCTTACATTTTAGTATATTTTAACAAAGTATTTGTATTTATTTGTTTATTTATTTATTTAAATATATGACATAAATCCAAATAAAGTTGACTTGATGACTTTAAACAGTTAAAAAAAACAAGCATCACAAAATAATCTTAAATGGTAAAGACCAATCACTGTATTGATTACAGTTTTTCTCAGTCGCTTTAGTACAATTCTCAGATCAGAATTGAAGTTTGCAAATATGTGTGTGCATTTCTCAAAACAATTTGTACAAACAGCAAAACACTATGGATTTCGTGCAAAAGCCTGTAACTTGCTCAAAATCTTCAGCTCATCTCTCAAAACTAAGTCTTTATGTCATTAAACATGTCAGTGCCATCAGAATGTCAAGTCCTTGTGTCATTGTCTACGAACAAGACAGTCAAATTACTTAGTCATGTTGTCAATATAACTGTGTACTTTAGAGGGAGGTTCTGATGTAAACTATGGCT
Source organism: Danionella dracula (assembly GCA_900490495.1). Classification (NCBI taxonomy): domain Eukaryota; kingdom Metazoa; phylum Chordata; class Actinopteri; order Cypriniformes; family Danionidae; genus Danionella; species Danionella dracula. Next base: position 2,633,029 of record UELW01000049.1, on the reverse strand, counting down.
TAAGTTTTGATGACAATTATTGTAAAATGTAAGTTACACCTTTTTGTTTGATTGCAAGAGACTGGACAAGATTCACATTTACACTTTTATTGTTTATATTGTAATTTGTTGACAGACCATGTCATACCAACATAGAAAAAACCCACTGCAAACAGTAACACAAAGGGAAAAAAAGGACAATATTCTGTACAACAGTACAGGCAGTGCAGTAGGAATTGGTGTGGTCTTCCTACACCTCTTGTCGTTCCTGTATGTTAGGCCACAAATTCTCATCCACATTACAGCGAATATCCTCTCTTGCAATGCAGCGTGGAAAGAATCTTTTAGAGTGTCTTATCCAGCTTCTGCAGGCGTCTGCTGTGATGTCATCACACGCTGCATCCATGGCAGCCAGGAGGGTCATTTGTGTATGTGGCTGGCGATCATAAACTTTCCATCTCCATGCTGAGAAAAATTCAATAGGGTTAAGGAATGGAGAGTAGGGTGAAATGAACTCCATCCGCATCCTGTTGTGGGCTGCAAACCATTGCCTGATGATGTTGGAGTGATGAAAACTCACATTGTCCCAAACTATCACATAAGTTGGCAGGTGATGTCCACTCTGACCCCTCTCTTCTTCAGGGATGAGATCTCTGTGGAGAGTTTCTAGAAAGGTTATAAGATGTTTTGTGTTGTATGGACCTATTATGGAAATATGAGTAAGCACACCATTGTCACAGATGGCAGCACCCATGGTTATGTTCCCGCCCCGTTGGCCTGGCACATCAACTGTAGCCCTGTGGCCGATGATATTTCGGCCACGCCTTCTGCATTTTGTTAGGTTGAAGCCAGCCTCATCCATGTAGATGAAGCTGTGCGGCTGTTCACTTGCTTCCAGTTCCATCATACGCTATATACAGAAGACACAAAATGAGTTTTATGAATTACAAGAATTTTCATTTTGGCCAAGATAGAGTTACATCAAATGTATAAATCACATATTGCATTACTTTTCTACAGCCATAGCAAATGTGTAAAGATTTGTGTAATGTGTAAAAACAGGCTTACTGTAATGTATGATATACATAGTGTTTACTGTGCAGTACAGTTGCTGCATGTCCATGCATGTTTTAGCTGTACATACTGGTAGCGTAGTTCCTTCACTCTTTCACCATTTCTTTCAAATGGAACAGTGTAAAGCTGCTTCATTTTCATCTGGTGTCCTTTCAGCACTCTGTCAATGGTTGAGATGCTGACTGTTTGGATATTTGCAAATATGTTGTTGTCCTCTATAATGGCACTCTTTATCTCCCTTAATCTTATCGCATTGTTTTCTACAACCATGGTGCAAATAGCCTCCTCCTGTTGAGCAGTGAAAAGGGGCCCTCTGCCGCCCATGTGAAGTTGTCTTGCAGTCCTATGTGGAAAAGATACAGTAATGCAAAATACAAAATTCAGGAAGATAAAATGTCACTGTGTAAAATGTAGGCCTACTTACAGTACTTACTGAAAATTGCAAAAAGCTTTACATATTGTAAACATACTGTAATATTGTATGAAGCATTACAGAACAGTTCATATTTTAGATTACATACCTGTTCTCTCGACGAAAGGTCTGAATGATTGAGGACACAGTTGTTCTCCCAACATTTGGCTGCACCCGTCTACCAGCCTCAGCCATTGTGAGCCCATGGTTGACAACATGGTATACAAGTGTGGCTCTTATCTCATCAGGAACACGTACATGTCTTCGGCCTCTTCCTCGGTTTTGCCTCCTAACTCCTCCACCACGCAGCCTCACTCCTCTTCCTCTTCTTCTTCTCTCTGGCTGTTGACCCCGTCCAATTCCTTGTCCTTCCATTGTCAGACATAGAACATTGTGTTGTGCTTCAGACATATACAGTATATACTTGCCCATTGATTGTCAATGAGATGCACCTTTGTTAGAGGAAGTCAAGTCACCTGAGAGCAATTTACCAATTCAGGACATATTTAGAAAAAAACATATAATGGAGATGTATAGAAATATGTTTGTCACATTATGACAACTTGGTCAACCATTTTGCAGTTAATGACTTATACGATGAACTAATGACTTGGTGTTTTGAGGAGTAAGACTATTGCACAGTGAACTATATAATACATTTTGATCAACATGACATAAACAATTGATAATGTAGCAAAGAGCAGAGAATTGTACATAATCATTTGCATGGATGTACCAAAGCAATTGCAACTTGTTCAAAGAAGTGAGAAACTGCTTATATGATGTGCACAAGTGACATCATGATGTGAAGATTGAACAAAAAGTTTTGAGAATTTCATTCTGATCTGAGAATTGTACTAAAGCGACTGAGAAAAACTGTAAAAAATAGGATTCTATCTCATTTTTAATACAACCTTAATATATTTCATCTGCTTTTTCTGGCTTAAATAAAAAACAAGATGGACAAGATGGACTATTTGGGTAAACTATACAATAACGAGGTGCATTGTGAAAAGACAGTACATTTCAGAACAAGGATAATAAGCATGTACAGCTTTCAGGGTGATGACAGTTTTGTTGCATGGAAACAAAATAGTTATCTTTTACTACCTTCAATCAAAACAGTCTTGCCCTCCATACATTTCCAGTCTGGTGTTAGCTGTCATTCTCTCATGCTCAAGGTGTGTTTGAGAGGTAATAACAGCCTTATCTGAGTCTGATGTGTGCCTCTTGTACATTCTTTTTTTTCAGGAGCTATCTGTGAAGGATTATTCACTTAAAATGTTATTACATTTTTCAATTTGTCCATAAGAATTTGGTTTGTGATTAAGTGAATGTGCTTCTAATTGAAAAGAAATAAAGAAAAGTTTTGAAGTGGACAAGAAAAGTATGGAAGTGGACTCAGCCCTCAACACTTCAAAACAGCGTTGGTAGTTTGTGATCACCATAGAAACAACGAGAGGGAAGACAACGAGACAGCAATAAAAGGAGACAGAAACAAGACTCTTGGGACAAAGGGTTGGCCTGATCTATTCCCAAAACATTACTCTCTTTAAACTTGTGAAATAGATTAGAATGATTTTTTGTGAGGTCAACACAGATGTATTTATTTTAAAGTACAAAGGAAAAACTTTATGGCTGTATCAACTCTAAGATACAGTGGTTTTATTGCTGCTGTTATCTGATCTATGATTGGAAGTGAGTTAACAAGCTTTTTTACAGTGCCACGAATGTGCTACATTTTCTTGAAATTAATCTGTTTAAATCAAAACTACTAAGTTTATATATAAGAATTATATTACTTGTTGATTCATGATTTAAAATCTTTTTTTTTTTTTGCTAGATCAAATTATACACAGCCAAATCCTGAGAGCAAAATTGATTGTATTTGGTTCTTCTCTGGATACAGTACAAAAACACTAAAATTGAGTTAAAATATCTAAACAAGCAGTAATTTTTTTATTGAAAATTGTGGAATAAATATTTGTGTTTTGCTATACAAATCTCACAAAAGTTTTTTTTTTTGTTTCTTTCTTGTAACACATCCATCTATTATCTTGTCAGCTTTTTCCCTTTGGGGTCGCCACAGCGGAATGAATCGCCAACTATTCCAGCATATGTTTTACGTGGCGGATGCCGTTCCAGCCGCTACCCATTACTGGGAAATACACACACATACTCCTTCAAGACTCAGAGGCTACTGGCACATATGGCTTCAGTAGGGACACCCCTTGAACTTCTCCATGAGACCACTCCAGCATTGGCTTGACCTCAGAATACCTGCACGAGCATGGCAAATACGGTGACTGTGAAATAGCATGGCCGCTGCTCATGAGTCGCTGAGGCCATGTTCAGTTGTTCTGGGTCATTGCCTAGGTCGGTAGCATGCTGGCATTTAAAGCGGCAAGAGTAGACAGTGTTTTTGCAGTCCGGCATTTCAAACACCTTTTGTGGGGACTGTTGGTCAGGACAGACAACATGATCGTGGTAGCGTTTGTCAATGGACAAGAAAAAACCCACTCCATCTGTTTGTCCACACTCGCTTGTCACCTGCACCTTTGGAGTCAGAGCAGGTTTCTTTTACGCCTATAAACTTTTTCCACCAGTGAGCCACCTTGCACCCCTCCTGTACAAAATCAGGTAGGGTGCGGAAGACCTTATTGGCCCAGCAGACCTTGGCTCTCCGAACTCTGCACCCACGTCGCAGTCCCTCCCTGGCCGATTCCCCTGCAGCTGCCTCCTTGAACTCGTTTTAGCCTTCCTAAAGGAGGGTTTGGACTGAGGCCCCACCCTGAAGGTTTATCCGGCTACGATTTCACCCTATCACCACTTTATTGAGGGCAAGATCCTGAGCTGCCATAAGTTAGCAGTCAGGTTCCTCAGAGGAGCCTGATAGGTAAGACCCTCTAAGCCCTCTCTAGTACCCTATTGGGACCTGTCGGTAGTTTTTAGAGGACTGCAGTATTTCCAGTTTAACCCTCTGAGTCAGTCGGGTGAAGATATGTCCTTTAAGACAGTGCTTTTAGGCACGCTTGCTTCAATCAAGAGGTTCGGGGAAGGTTCGGCTTAAAATTTGGGCCTGGTGAATTACATGTTGTCCTTTAGCCCAGGCCTGGATATGTGCCTATATAGTGTAGACCATTTCTACCGTATATGCTGTGTGTGAGTTCCCTGCAGTTATAGGCACACTCTCTTAGAGGAGTTGCAGCCTCCTGGGCACTGGAAAGAGGTACTCTGCTGGTGGATATATGCAAATCTGTTGGTCGACACCTGACACTTTTGCCAGGCATTATAACCTGCATTTTTTTAGCTTATAACCATATTTTCAGCTGTGCTCGGTGGTGGCAGTACATGTGTGTTCAGCTTAGAATGTGCCATGCTTATGGAATATGTTGCGCTAAATTTACCCCTCGAAACACAAAAGTCATTCTCCAGCTTTTTGGCTCCTCGTGCCCCAACAGGCATAGTAGACTGAGTGGAAAAGTTCTTCATTATGTCCTTGTCGTGTCATGAGTAAGTCTCTGGGTTGCCTATGGGGTGTCAGCTCCAGAAGCAGATGGAGGAATGCCTTCACTTTATACTCAGCATATGCAAAAATTGTGGCCATGAGCATTTCATAATCATTGGGTCTTTAAAGTGTGTGTGGAGTTGATTGGTCCTTTCATCACAATACGACATTCATCCTCCTTTCCGATTCGTGGAAAGTGGGTTACGCAAGTACCCAAAGACATTTTTGAGTGATTGCTGAATAGTAAATGGGGCCTTTTTTAGATTAAATAGATTAAGGTGAATAAGTTTCAGGAGTTAAGTTCAACCCTTCAACTTCCATGGAAATGCAGTCATCTGCCATGTATTTATGTATTAATTGCTGAAATTCTTTTTCATCTTTAAAGTGAAAGAAGTGAATGTAAATGTAATTGGTAGAGAGCACCCCCCCCCTGCCCCCTTCAGAAAGTCCACTATCTTAGTCAGTGGCAAGGAGTAGTTAGGGAGCACTAACCTTTTCTTTACATTAACATCTGAAGAGAATTCGGGTAATTTGAAATAAAGGGTTTCAAAGAATGGAAGCGTATATCCACATAAAATTTATCAGTATAAATTTAAAATTCTCATTTGGTGTGGAGTTTCAGAAGTTTAACCCATAAATCTACTGTGTTCATCATAAGATATGCCAACAATTGTGTTATCGAGGGTGCTTTTTTTATCCATTTCATACAGAAACACATAAAGAAAAACATTTAAGTTTAATAATTATTCCTAAAACAAGAGACACACTTAAATGTTTGAATTAAAAACCCCATAATTGTATCAGTCTTGTATATATTATTCCTGCTACAAATGTACATTCCTAGATTGTCCTCATAATTGTTAACAAGTATTTCTAGAAAGATGTCAGGATGTTCTGGGAAAGTTCTTTAGGGAGATGTTGTTTATATGACCAACAGGGGACCTTATGAGGACATTTTGTCATTGTCAAAAATAACGTCACAGATATGATCTCAAACTGACCAATAGAGGATATTTCTGTGAATTTATATCGGAACCATTAAACCACAGCACTGTCATTCCCAAAAAATGAATCTTTCAATAACATACTAAAAGCTATGTGAGGTATTGGAATGCTAGTCAGTTTTAGGGGACGAATAAGATAGGTGTTTAGATTAAAATAACAACAGTTCTAAGATTTTTTTAACAGCACAGCAATGGCAACTTCATCATTATATGATACCCTTTATAAAACAAATTATAACAACTAATTCATCACAACTATTTACGATTGCATTACTTTAGCATTGTTATATTCTGAAAACATCAACATCAGGAAATGTTTGTTTTAATCACATTCCAGATGAGTGTTTTTATTATTTTCTCTATAGGTGGAACAGAGATTCAATAGACTGAGCATGGGCCCTGAGGATCTGCCAGTATGTTTGCATTCATTTTTTTAGTCTTTATTGTCTTCAGCACATACTTTTAATTTTCTTGTTTTTCTTCTGAATAAATCCAGTTGCCAAACACTCCTCCCCGACCTTCATATGCCTCCTTCTCACCTCCACACTGCTCTTCTCTGATGTGTCCTGGGCCTGGGGTTGTTACTCTGCGTTGTTCTGGTCACCTGATTCAGGATGATGCCTGGAGGAGGCACAGCTGGGAACCTGGAGCCGTTGCCCTGGGGTACACACTCACTGACACGCGCAGGTAAAAACCATTAGCCTCTAAAGTATATGCTTTCAGCCACTTCTCTCCATAAGGAGTGGGAGAGGTGTTACACTTGACGATATATAACATGGATGTAGCATGTGTGATGTTTCGTATGAAAGGCAAAGGAGGTTTAGATACTGTCTTTGTTTCTGCAGAACTGCATTGTAACTGAGGCATTATTTAGCATGTAACTAGTTACTTATTACAGAAAAAGGAAGAGTAATAAGTTACACTTTTGCGTTAAAGTAAAGTATGTTACAGTTATATATGTTACTCTCAACACTGTTGAAGAAAAAAGGGAATCATAGATATACAATTATGTCCACCTTAATTGTGGTTATTTGCTCTAAATGAACTCTTGGCTATGGAATGTCTTTCCAGTGCTCACAGTAGTGTGTGTTTGTGTGTGTTTATCAACTGAAATGTTGGAATGTGATCTTTTCAAGACCATACTTGCACTCTAGTCCTCTGATGGGGAAGCTGAAGACACATACAATCTCTATTCTAACTATGATCATTAAGACCACTGCACATTTCTATAAAAAAACATCTCATAAATGTGTTTGGATTCACGTTTGCATTTTAATGCGGGGCACTGTAAGGATATTACTTAATGATACACAATAGGTTTTTGAGTTGAAATTAATAATATTAATTGATAAGAAACTCAGTTTTGTATATTTTATGGTTGTCTTGTAAAGCATGTCAGTTGTTTTACCTAGAAATGTTGTGATCTATGTCTCACAAGAAAACAAAATGTTGTTAGATTTAATTAATTAAGTTTAAATGCAGGTTTACGCATGTTTAGTATTGGATCAACTTATCAAGTTACTGAGAATCTGGTTCTACTTCAGTTGTCAATAACTTAATTTAAATACTGGAAATGTGTGTCATAAAAAAGTGTACTAAATTCAACAATCAATTTTTGAGGCAGAGTGATTGCGTGTTTTTAAGCATGACAATTTTTAAGCATGGCAAGACAATGAGGCCTAATGTTCATCATAGGTAGCCAAAAATTTGCATAAAAGTTCATCCTGATTGTTTTATGGTGTTCAATTAATCCTTTAATCTTTTACACCTTCAACCTTTTTATTTATTATTCTCAGGTTAGGTTAAGTAAGTCGAATCTGCCCTAAATTCTAAGTTTTAAATGCTTAGAGCTTGGTCAGAAGACTCCTTTGTGGTCAGTTCTTTCACTTAAGCTTTTACATTAAAAATCTTTCACCAAAGATTAAAAATCATTTTCAAATCAAAAACTCGATAGTCAGTAATTGCAATTAATTACATTTCTTTTAATTAATCGCTTTTTAAATATATTACAAAACATAATAATCATCATAAAGTAAAATAGTACTCATCCATCGTGGATAAAAATTGGTTGGTTGGTTTCTCAAATCAAATGTCTTTTTGTCGTCTTAAAAGTTTTTTCCTCGCTCGGTCGTCCATCATCAGGTGTCTCCTGGCTCTGGGGATGCCGCCGCTTCGCTAGCAAATCCGTCTGCTGTGTGCATGTCTTCATCTTTTATACCCGTTATGATGCATTCCGGTCTCGACCGTTCATTGGCTCGTCTTTCATGCGTTCTCGGCATGTACAGCTCGTGTCCAGATCATGGAGTGTTCATGATAACACACACTACCTCTTTTGCCCACCAGGCAGGCTCACAGATGCACAGAGTTAACTTTTTGGCCTACTTACTTCACCTTTAACCTATATCTGCTCTATGCATGCAGAATGCAACTCAAAAATATCTCTCTTGCAAGCACATCCTCATTTAGTACCGTAATTCATGTAATGTCTTTAAATTAGGCATGAGAATGAAGTTATTAAAGGAAGGAGAATTGCAAATTCTTGAAGTTATACAACATGATTTATAAGGGAAAGTTCCTAAGCCCATTCGTCAAAGTGGCAAGGCTCAGGGGCTAGATCCGGCCCGTGAATGTATTATCGATAGCCCCTGTGGTGATATTTAATTGCTACTGAAACCGGCCCGCAGACCTTAGCCACACAAACAGAACATTTTGCACGCAGCAACACTACATTCCCCACAATGCAACAGTAGCCCGGAAACTCAAAAATAAAACTGATTACATTTTTTGTAATTTTCTGATTTTACTTATTGAAACCAGTGATTGGGAGTATCATAAAGCAGTAGAATCATGAATTTTCAGTTCATAATAAATTACATTACTTGAAAATAACAAGCACATCTTGTTTTTGAAGGACATTTACTTCTTTTCTATTTTCCTGTTGAAAGTGTTTTTCCTTGAAATTGCTGACAGAGACAAAATATTGCTTTTTTTGTTTAATTATTAAATAATACACACATTAATATTAGATCTTGGTTCATTAGGCTATGTGCAATAATTTCAATATGTTTTAATAAACATTGAACCAGCCCGACCATCGACTTGTAGAAAATGCATTTTTTTGGCCCTCTGTGATATTTGACTTTCACATCTTTGTTCTTCAGGAACCAAAGAGTATGTTGCGTCTTTTTTCTTATCTTTTTCATTTTTGTAATACTCTGAGACACTGGAAACTAAGTTTGAACGATTTTGGAAAATAATTAATTTGTGATTGGAAATTGTGATTTTTTTGTAAAGATTCTTCTGTTTGATGTTTTAATGTTTTATCAGAGTATTTTTATGAGAACTAATCTTAAGTAGTAATAAATTAATGCAATAAAAAATTGAATAACATCCTGTGATGCTACAAACAAAATGAATAAAACTAGCATTTATAAAAATCAACCACTTGAGTTCTATAACGATTGATTTGTTAAACCTCCAGCCTTTAAGCATTTATAACTAAGTGTTAATTTAAAACGTCAGTAACAAATCAAACAAACTAAAGTGTGGGTAAAAAAAAAGAATTTGTAGATAGTGTAACTAAAATAAATGTACTTAAGTAAAAGTAACAACTAAGTTTCCCTTCAGTCTGACTCTGCATATGTCGATGTCGCCCAATCACTCCACACACTTGGAAAAGGCCAGGCGCATCCAGTACAGACATTTCACAATTAAAACTTTAGTAAAAGTCAACATTTTTAAAATATTCAAAAAGTACCATAAGAGTTGCTGTAATAAACATTTAAACTTATCCCTGCTTTTTAAGGCACCTACAAACTGCACACTTTTAAAAGTAGTCATGTCAAAGACGTTTTCACACTGTATGACTATCTGGGGAGGCTTTCAGTCACTGATGTGTTCATATTGCATGACTGATCGACGTCAGGAGCTTTCACATTGCATGACTACCAGAACCACCAGCAACTTTGTCTGGAGCAAACCACGTCGCACAGCAGAACATGCAAGAGGCATGTCAACATAAGCTTACATGTGCAATACTGTAGTCACATGAGACTGGGATAATCAACAATAATGCTAGCGCATAAGAAGCTCGCTTCTGAAATTGCATTATGTGGTTGTTTGGAGCGAAAAAAGGAAAGATAAAGATTATGGATGAAAAAATGTGTTAGGAGACATGAGGGGCAAGGTAAACATTACCTTCTTAATCCTCCCATAACTTCCCACTTCCCTGGACGCTGCTCTCTCACTGGCTGTAGGCAGCCACTTACTTTGTTTTCGGTCAGTTTTGACCATGTCAACAAAATTCTTTTAAGTAAACTTTTAAAATAATAACCTTTGAATGGATTTTTGATATTTCTAACTAGGAGTTGGGCTCCCAATCAGGACTCTATATTTTGTTTTTAATAATCTTGTGTATAAGCATATATATATATTTTTTGTTCATTTTTAAAATATTTTTACAAAAAACAGCAACATGAGCGGCATGTCAAGTTTTTGTTGAGACGCTATCGGTTACAGCAAAGCTCACGCTGCAGGAGAGTGTAAAGAGGAAAAGAAGAAAAAATACTCTGTGAGAGCATGAAGACGCAGGATATTACAGCCAGGATAGCACAAACAATAGCAATCAGTGACCTGCCTTTCTTCTTTATAGAGAACCCTATATAAATGTGTTTATGAAGCACATCGTATCCCAATTTGAAATTCCCTCCCGCCTCTATTTTACAGAGAAAGCTTTACCAGCCATTTTTAAGAAGATTTGCTTACACGCCGTGCGGTTCTAACGTTACATGTCCAGGAATTTCACAGATCACACTGCAGGGCGCATCCAGCACATACTGGCTAAGAGTTTTAGTTGGCAAGTTTTTGGCAGGAAAAAGTACAATACTTTGCCCCCGTTGTCCCGTATTGGTTTTTTTTCTCATGCATTTTGGGTATTGTTTTTTTTTCTCATGCATTTTGCCATTTTCACCCACTCACTCATTAAACTCAAGATTTCTCACACATAATTTCTGTATTATGATAAAGCCCATTAAGAAATAGCACCATATTTTAATGATATATGAGTGCCATGGATACACTAAAAAAACACCGGGAGAATTCTGTGCACTCATATTTTGCAGTGTAACAGCAGCGATTGGCGTAAAAATGTGTGTTTACATTACAGTGGCCAATCAACCAGGCTTCTCATGGTCAAGCATCCACTGATGTCTGAAGGGAGTTTTGTTGGCAATAATCCATATCCACAGAAGATAATACGCACAGGATTGTTTATCTATGTTATTACAGTTCACATGTTTTCTTGTTCTATAGATGCATTTGCTTCAAACTTTTGTAATTTTCTCATTAAGCTACAAAACTGTCATGAAATGAAAAGTTCTACTCTACCTCTGTGCTGGTGCTCTCTGAAACGTCTCCACATGAAGAACTAATGGAGTAAAATTAGAGCTAAATTAAAAATAAAGTATTTTCCTTAAGAGTTGTAGAATATTAAAAAATTCACATGAATTACATACAGGAAAAAAGTCATAACCTTGTCATACATTGTTTATTTTTCTTGATTTATTTTTTTTATGTTATAGAATGATTCATTGATTGACTATTGTTAGTTTCAAATAGCCAAATGGTCAGATAACTTTGTCACTTTCCTTAATTCCTAGTGTCCTTCATTCATTGCGCAACTTTGTGGAGATGGGTATTCAGATAGGTATTCACTGCACTGCATTTTTGATCAAGTTGGTAGTTATTCACATTTTCATGATGTTTAAGGCATCTTTTGTTTTGTGACAAAATATATCATTTGAAATTTGTATCAATAGCCATTAATATACTATAACTACTTAGGATGAACAACAGGATCAATTAAAAATATTTTTTCTTGGTTTTGCACCTTTTTGTTTTACAGGTTAGTATTTTTTCTTTAATGGTCAAACACACACTTGAGATTTAGGCACGTATTGACATGAGCATGAATTGAATAAACCCTGTCCACACAAAAATGCTGAAACACACCTAAAAGTCTGTAAGTTGATCCACTAGGCACAAGTTATATCGACCAATCAGAAGCTTCCAAATTAGTTATGTTTTTGACATGTTATGAGTTCTTTATGAATGAAAATCTTCTCTCCGGTCTTTACCAACTAATATTTTACTCAAAACGATGTAGAGTGAGTAAAAATCAGCATCAGTAACATTGAGCTGTATTTTGTATATTAATATTGTTGCAGTTTGGTTCGTTTTTTTCTGTGACTAAATATATTAAGTGCTTGTGCACACAGCGTCATGATAAATTTGTACTCTTAATAGTAAAGATCTTCATTCCAACACTTCAAATTGTGTTTATTTGTTTTATCTTTTTCTTCTTTATTACTCTCTCAGACATACATTTGTCTATGGCTCTTCTTTCATAGGGCCTCTTCTGTGTCCCCTTGTGGACTAGAATTGTGAGATCACTACCAGCCAGTGCCAATGCACTCAGTGAGGACACACACATATGCAGTCAGATAAGAAACATACACAGCTCTCTCTCTCTCATACAGCTGTAGGATTGCTCCACATTTTGTAATACTCCACTGATAGTTTAAACAACTACGGAATTGGCCGAAAGACAGAGTAAGCTGATAGTTTCTTGTGTTGGGATTGTTAATGTTGTTAATTTGTGATGTTCTGTAATAATAGTACTTGGGCGAGCGATACCAAACCTATGGTAACATATATTTACTAACAAAACTGTGTGTTCAGTGTGTTGAAGCAACTAGTTTTCTGGCTTTATCTGGATTTGTTGCTCTTTTTAGTGTGAGTCTAGAAGATCTGGATGCAGATGAGATGTCCTTAGTGCTGAATGGAGCTTTGAGGTCCAAAAGAGCTCGAGAGTGTCGCAAATCTGTTACTCAAGCATCTCTAACGTCACTTACTGAGGAGGAAGGTGGAGGAGGAGGAGACAATCCAGAGCATCATCGATCAGTGCTGGAGGTTAGGACACATGGATAGAGTGTTGCTAAATACTCCTCTACACTTTTTTACACTACATTTATATTTATGCATTTGGCAGATGCTTTTGTCCAACGCGACTTACATTACATCACGACTTACATCCTCTAATAACATGGATGCTGTATTTATTTATTTTTGTTTGTTTTTAAGTCACGTTCCCACCTTAATTAAAATAAATGACCTGAGATAATTTCTTTATGCTGAGAGAATGTAATAATATAAATATTTGGGGAAGTTGGTTATATTTTAAAGTTAAATTCAAACAGCTTATTACTTATGCTGGTGACTCCTGTGGGTGCTGACATTGAGTGAAAGAAGTACAATCTTCAAAGGTTACCAGCTCATCCCAAGGCAAGGCAAGGCAATTTTATTTCTATAGCACATTTTCATACACATTGGTAATTGAAGTGCTTTACAGAACATTAAAACAGATCAGAGATTTAAACAAGGGATAACACTTTAAAAGCATTAAATCTCATAGAATAAAAGGAAAACTGAAGATTAAAAGCGCAGTGCTGTTTAGACAACAGTGCTCAATCTGTAAACGCACATTAAAATAAATACGTTTTTAGGCTGGATTAAAATGTGACTAAAGTTTAGAATGCAGTAAACTCATTTGTCTACAGAAAGGAGTTTTTGGGTCTCATATGGAGGAATGTTAGTCTCTCTACAGTTGCAAAGACTTTTCTCACATTGTTAAGGTTGTTATTGATGATGTTTGAGAAGAATTTCTCCCTAGCAGCACTTTGTTCAGTGTTAAATGCAAGAAGGTTCTCTTGATAGATACTGTAGTGCAGTATCTTTTATAAGTTTATAAGTTTAGTTTTCCTCCATTTTCTCTCAGCTTTTCTGCATATTATTTTCATACTTTGTACTTTTCTCCAAGGTGCTTTCTGTCTGCCTGCTTTATTCTTGACTTTCACAGCAGCAATGTCGTCAATGACAGATTTAACCTTTGAGTTGAACAAATCAAGAAGTGCATCAGCAGATCCAGCAGAGATGTTTGGTGTTTGAGATATGGCTGTCACAAACAGCTCACTGGTATTTTTCAATCTCTTTCTGACAGAGCAGGATTTAACTTCATTAATAGGAGATATCAGTATGTATATAAGTATACAAGCATTTGCAAAAATGATTGGATAGTGCACTCTTTAAGAACAGTAGAGGTGATGTTTAAACCCTTACTTATCACCAGACCAACATGTGTCTGTGATTGTGTGTGGCACACTTTACATGCTGGGTCAAGTCCTTAGCAGCACTGTTATCAGGATTGTCCTCGTGAATAGTACAATCTCCAGCAATAATAAAAGAGTTAAACTCAGCAATGACTGCTGCTTGCAGCTCTGTGAAATCATAAATGAAGTTTTTAGAGATTGACTAGTAGATTTCATGGAGAATCTTTCAGCCCTATAGCCAAATATTCAAATGAAGATAGTTCCTCCTCTCTTATGCTTTTGACAGGAACACATAGGGTTTAAACTTGGAGGAGCTGCTTCAGTGAGAACAATTGCCCTACACCCACCATCCAGCCATGTTTGATAAAGAATTCCCAGCTAAATTCCCAGTATTGTAGGCAAATTAAAACACTAAATTAATCAATGAGTTATGCATTTAAAGTAAAAAAGATAAATAATAAGATTTAAAGATAAATAATAGATTTAAAACAATGACAAAAAGCAATGTGCCATATGCACTTACCTTAGTCCCCTGATTATCAAATTATGCAGGCCAATTAAGAACAGGGAAACCATGGATCTTAAACTAGGTACTGGAAGCTTTAACACTCTGTGCAGGTGCTAGGTCTCATTGGAAAATAAATTCTGCTTCTCCATGAAATGGTCAGCAGTAGGAAGCATGAAGTGCTCTGAAACCTTTTGGTAGATGTCTGCATTGACCTCAAACCTCTGAGAAATCAACACCAGCAGATGACTGGACATCTTTCAGAATACAGCAATTTGAACCAGCAGCACTCCAGTCTTTTTAAATCTTTTGCCAGGTGAAATTCTTCTGAAGCTCTCACTTGTTCAAGTTTTGGACGGACATGATGGAGAGAAGGAAGGTAGATATTCTGTGTGTGCAGGAGACCAGGTGGAAGGGTAGCAAAGCGCGTAGTATTGAAGGGGGATACAACTTGTACAAATGTTTTGAGTTTTATTTGCTGGTTAGAGTGTGCCACCAGGTGTCTTCAGGGTTCAACCTTTTCACAAGTTGAACAAGTTAGTTATCAGTTATAATAATCAAAAAAGTAAAAAAATAAGCACTTCAAATATATCAGTCAGTGTGTGATGAATGAATACATTCTACAAGTTTCACTTTTTCAATGGAATAACAGAATAAATAAACTTTTTCATGATATTCTCATTATTTTACCAGCACAATAGGTGAGTGGAAGAGGAACAGGGCTGCAGATAAGAGTTCTCAGAATACAGTTATTACAATGAAAGTTAACGTTCAAACAAACGGAAACAAGGTTATACATGGAAACCAGGCATACTTCATGTAAACAGAGGCTTAGTTAGGTGAGTTGACTTGCTGTCTATGAGGTTATTTTTCAGCCATATTATTTGCATGTTTTTGTAGAGATTTGTGTGTTTAAATGACTTCAATTATAGTTTGGGCTGTTATGCGCTGAACACTGATTACATGTGTATTCAGATTTGTACAAATATCTGAAAGTACAATAATGTTACAGTTGCATTACATTGTTTTTATTATTTGTTAAAATAATTGTAACCTTCTGATTCAGTATCATTTTACAAATTGATTTGTGTGTTTGCTGTATGTAATCTAAAATTCTGTGTAGTATATGGACTTGGAAAGATATTAATCCAGGTGACTCCCACCACTAGATGGCGCAAATTACCAAGTTTATACTCACAAACTAGTAAAACAGTTAACCTTATATAGAATAGAGTATTGCTGGTCTGGAAGCAATAAAGTTCATGTGATAGCAAAAAAAAAACATCAGTTTACACATCTATGGATTGTAAATTGCCATTTGTGGCTACGATTATTTTTCATTGAAGTCAAAATTTAGAAACATGTAGAGCACTTTATAAAACAGAGCAATAAACATGCCAAGTAGAATAATAGAAAAAAGTTTTTTCATATGTAGTTGTTTTAGTTTCCATGTAATTTTATCTTGGAACTGTGGTTCAGGTGGTTAATGAAAAACAAAAAGGCAGTGAACAAATTGCCCTCATTTCATAAAATAAAATTGATGTTTTATTATTATTGTTACGTTATCACCACCAATTCAACCCAAACCTTTAGGTTAGGTTACAGTACATGACAAGTGTAACCTATTGAACACACAGAAACAATTAAAATGTTAGTATTACATTATAATACATACAGTGTTAAATACTTGTAATTACTAAAGCCAATAAAATACTTAACAACCAAGAAAGACCAATTTTCTAAAGAAATCACTTGGTTTCGTTTCACTAAGAACTCAAATGTTTAACCTTGTTTTAGGATGAAGTAATATATGATGGGATTCTGGGATGCACTCAAATGTCAAGAGACAGAAGAGCTTTTGCATGCTGTTTATCAGAACTTAATTCATTTTAAAAACTCAATCAGCCCAAGCACAGTGGATTGTGGGCAATTTCAGCCTGTTGAGCATCCATCAATCTGCATTTCAAAATCTAAAAAGAAAAAGTACACATGCGTGCATCATTCCGATACTTTTTGATTTATACTATAGTTTGAAATGCACCAAATCTTTATTCGTACCTCTACAAGTATGAATAGTGTGCCGCATGAGACACACGGTACATTATCACAGGGGTTGTTATTGAAGTGTGACCCTGCACTGGCTCAAAATTTTACACAAATGGAGCTGGCTGGAGCGTGACTGAATGGCTTAAAAATATAATTCAGTATTTTGCCTGTTTGTCTCTCCCCTTTTTTCAGTAAAACAAAAAAAAATATTCTTTTGATTCTTTCCAAAAATTTCTTTTTCAGGAGCAGTCCAGTCAGATGCATGGCTGCAGCGCCTCTGCCCCCAGCTTGTGTATGATGCCCCGCAGCTCCGCCCCACGTCCGCGCTCTTACTGCCTTGGTGAGTTGAGCTAGATGTAGGTTTTCAGCTCTTCATTCATTGTACATTGTTTGGCTTTTCTGTCAATTAATACATCATTCAGGAGTTTTTAAGTAATTTTTAGTTCATTTTAAATTTATTGAAAATCTATGGATTCTTGTATTTTTAACATAAAATGTGAAACCATTGAAAACTACCATTATAGTATATAAGAATAATACTATTTATTTACGGTCACCCTTTAAGGCACAAGTAAAGGAGTTTTAATATAGCGCTTTTTTAGCAGTTACTTTCAAAGCAGCTTCAAAAAAACCTAATGTTGTGTAAGGTGTAGGGCTAATAAGAATTCTCTAAGTAAGGTCCCTGGGAGCCTCGTTGATTGAGGCATGTAGTAGTATGAAAAATATGAAACAGAGCTAATATACGAAAACAAAGGTTAGAAAAATGTAACACAGACAACAAACAGGTGATCAGCATCAGCTGCAGGTAAGTGATAAATGATGGGGATATATCATGATAGGAGACTGCTCAGGTAGGCCGGAGCCAAGCCATTCAGCACCTTAAAGGCAAGAAGCAGTATCTTATAGTCAATGAGATTTTTTACATGAAGCCAAAGAAGAAAGCACAGAAACAGGTAATGTGATCATATTTCTTTGTGCTTGTGAGAACTGTAGCTGCTACGTTCTGGACTAACTGTAATTAATGTATTCTAGAGGTCATGATATAATGAACTAATTTTTCTGCATCTACAATAGACAGCATGTTCCATACTTTAGCAATGTTTCTGAGGTGAAAATAGGCAGTCTTCACTGTCTATAATAACGCCAAGGTTTTTAACTTTAGTGAAGAAATGATCAGTGTGTCCCTCCAGCTCCATATTTAAAACTGAGAGATCCTGTAATTGCTTTTTAAAGCCAATAAGTAATAATTCTGTTTTATCAGGATTTAGCGTAAGGAAATTTCTCGTCGTGCTAGAGCACAGTGCACGTGAGTGAGAGCGGATAGAGAGAAGGTTTTTGAGATAGGAGGGAGAGGAACAGTTTAGTGTCTTGCAAATGAGGATAAGATTTGGGAAAAATTGAGATCGAAATGTTTTAGGGAGCCAGTGGAGGTATTCTAGGACAAGGGTGATGTGATCTGAGCGTGGTGTCCATGTTCTCATCGTAACGACAGCATTTTGGACTTTAATAATAATAATAATCAAAATCAGTTAATTTAGCTATTTCTTGCAGTTGCTTCTAAGCAGTTGAACAAACAATGCATTAATTGAATTATAACATACAGCTCTTGTATAATACAGCCCTTGTTCTATATAAGAAGAAGGTTACATGGTTAAAAGATGTAGGCATAATATAAGCCTAATATGTGGCCAATACAAAGTAACCAATTCACTTCTTTTGCACATTTTTAAATTGTGGGGAAAAAGCATAGAGCACACAGAGTGAAAAAACCTTTGCACTCATGAGGAGAACATGAACTCTCCCAGAGAGGGTTTCCTCAATGTGGTGGATGCAGGTGGTGGTCGTGAACTCACAAGACTGAGCTGTCTGGTGCTAAACACCTCACCAGCATGTGGCCCAATTAGATAAGAACATCTTTTGAAGAGCAGCTCACCGGACAGCATCTGGAAATAGACTAGAACAGCCAAAACTCGGTTCAGGTCAAGCTCAGGTCAATTGCTTTAAAAAAACATGTAAAGAGAAAGTAAATGTAAAAGAATATAATGGCTTAAAAACATAAATGGTTTTGCTCTTAATCCACAGATTGTTCCGTGTATACCTTTGCTGTATGGATAAATCTCTTCTAATAATTAATGAGAACCTGTTTTTTTGCAGAGAGTATTTCATACCAGCAGAATGCAGGATCATCTCAAAGGTGTGTTTTTGATCAAACTTTCTTGAAAGACAATTGTTTATTTTTTCCATTTCAACCTTTTCTTTGTTTGTGGGCTACAGTATAGACAGTGAGTGTTCGTCTCCATGCCTGGATGTAGACAGAGGACAAATGAAAGTAAGAGTGGATGAAAACAAAGATGACGCGTCAGCAAATCGTTTAGAGAAGACATTGAGCTTCCTGCGTAAAATGACCCCAAATCGCAAGGTAGGGACGGGTCAATTTCAAACGCTGTTGTCTTGTTTTGACATTGTCACAAGTGGTAGGAGACAAATCTGACATCAGAAATCATAGTTTATTTTAAGATCTGCAACCATGAACATTAAATTTTGTTTATGTTCCCCCAATTTTCTAAGTAGTGTTATAATCTTCAACTATAACTGAAGTCCTCATCACAGGATGCTGGGAGACTACCTGTGATATTTGACCTGTATTTGGGTGAATAGTACACAGCTGCTTAATCAATGTCTGTGCTTCGCACGCATCCTCTTCTCATTGTAACAGTCGCATGTCATCTGCAGAACTAATCCATATTTTTACCTCTCTTGTGAATTGGCTCTTTAATTATTTGGTGACCTTCAGCTCACTTTCATTTGAGGTGTCTGACTGAAAGATGATCATGCCTCATGTCACACATCGGTGCATATCAAGGTTTCAAGAGTTTTTACTCAACTACACAGCATTTATCAGTTTCACAATCTTGTAAGACAGATTTATGAAACTGTGTCACTAATCCCTGTTATTTGTCTCACAGAGAACCATAAAAATGCAGAAAAGAAGAAAATTTGTTTATGAGATGCTGTGTGTATAATAAAACTTGAATTTGTGTAGTTGAAACAAGTCCTTCAATCATGGTTTTTGGATAAGTTAACTCTGATATGATGGAAACACTTTTACCAGTAGCAGATATATTTATTTTTAGGTCAGCCTTTGGGGGACTTTCTATTGAATGGAATAAAAAGCACAGATCAATTACATCTCTAAATATCTCAAATGAAATCGAAAAGTTACACTGAAAAACAAACCAAAGTTTGGTGTATACATATATTCTCTAAAGAGGCCCTGTGCCCCTGAACACCATTTAACCTCACGTTTATAAGCGTTTAAGAACCAGCAAATGTTACCACTATCACAGAAGGAGGGAATATAATTATTAGATGCATACTTTTTAAGCATTTTAAAACTTGTAAAATATAATTTATTTTATTTGCATGTATGAGGTCCTGGGATCAATCCCCAGCATCTCCACAAGGGGCATCTGTGAATTCCCCATTCTTTAACTCGCTTTGGACAAAAGGATCTGCCAAATGCATAAATGTAAATGTAAAATGAAGAACTTATCTTTAAAGGCCCTGGGCGTACTGGGCAAGGTGTCTAAGGAAAAGCCCCAAGCATTTAGAAATGAGAGGGTGAAAAGGGCCAATGGTGGGTTTTTTACTTTTTTACTAGATGGGACCACGCTTTGGTGGTTTAAATTCTAGTAAGATGGCTGATAATTACAGGCAGCTGGGACCAATTGAGAACTATATGATGCTCCTCCTGAAAATAATTCCCTAAATGGCATTCCCCGAAATCACATATTGTTTTCTTAACGGGGCTGAGTACCCCTACAACTTGGATCCTAGAATCGCCCCTGAACTAGTCAGTCCTTTTAAAACAAATAAAATTATATATTCATATATAGTATGCTTATTATGTTTAAAAACATCTCTTTTGCAATGGAGAAGTTTTGCCTTTGCAGACCATAAAAATAAAAATAGAACATTTTACAATGTTAAAAAAGTAGACATTTCTCATGATACAATGGTTTTAATGGATGTTGGCCTATAAGATCAAAAGATGGAATTGGGAAACTGTTGTTTGTACAGAAGTAAAATTGTAAGATTTTTTCAAGGCTTCAAAAAATTCTTTAAGTGGCTCCTTCTTTAAGAGGTTCAACTTTTTTGTTTGATCTTTTAAACTTTTCCTTTTTCCTTTTTACAAAGATTTGTCTGAATACTTAGACATAAGAGGGAAAAAGTTTTGTTCATGAAGAGATAAGATTAGGTTAAACCTGTCAGATGTCATTTTTGATGGACCGTTTTAATATGGAATCATTCCAAGATGGGAAAAAGTTTCTGGGTTATCAACAAACTGAAGAGAAAAACTGATGTGGCTGAAGAAAGAATGGACATTTTATTGTAGTTTTACGGATGGACAGCAGTCAAATATTATCTTTGACCCATTTTCATGCCCTGGCGAAGAAGGAAGTTGAATTTTATGGTTGAGTGATTACAGCTCTGAAGATGACATGGGTTTTTTTTAGTTTGTAATGCAAGGCTTGTGAAACAGTCCTCGTTTCTTCAAATTAGTGTTAGTCATGTTCTTGAACTGTCGCAGATATAGAGGCATAGTTAAGATAAAACAAGGAAAGGTAATTGGCAAGGGTACGGGAGACATCCAATACAGCCAGAGAGAGAGAGATAGAGAGAGAGAGAGAGAGAGATAGAGAGAGATATAGAGAGATAATATATATATATATATATATAAGAAATATATTATGATATAAAATTATGATATTATATATATAAAATCACAAATGGTACCAAACCTTTTCTTATTTATTACCAAACTTCATTTCTTTATTAACATTTTTTTAAGTTTTATGTTTTATTTGCTGTATATTTATTTACATTTTTAACAGTTTATTAAATAGTATAAAAACTGCAAAACCCTGTTAAAAACAAAAACAGTAAAGAAACATTTCACTTTTAGTTAAGCTCACTCTCCAACAAGTTAAACAAGGAGCCTGACTCTAATGAAGTGAAATTGTTCCTGTCAAATTGCAGTAATTTTTTTTTACATTTTTGAAGGTAGTGTAAAAAGTAAAATCTTTTTTCGTACTGCAAAGATGTAAAAAAAATATTAAAAGTTTTGTAAAAAATGCAAAAATTTCACGGACATGTCTTATTGAAAGTCTTAAGAGCAACCTAAAATTAGACAATTTTGTTGATTGACAATAATGTTGATTATGACATGTGTCAATACATGTACCTTTAGATATTATTTTTTGCATATTTCATAAACAATTGGTAGACAAAAACGGCACAACACTGTTTTTTATCTCACATGTGCAAGTTCACACACAGTTTACTGTTATGCTTACAACAGAAGTCGTTTTTAATTGTGGGCCTTTCCATGACATCATGCGGCTACAAATGTCACTGAATTTACACTCGTGATTAGTAGTTTGCTTTTAGAGACCCTGCAGGCCATAAAATTAGATATAGAAGGGCTTTATTTATAAAAGCAAATTTCTCTTAAATGTATTTTTATTGAACTCTTTTCAGAAAAAAACTACGTTTTATTGAACAATGTTTAATAAAAAATAATGTTACTGCTTCTTATGTTAATCCGTTTGATTAAACACAAGCATATGATCAGCTGGGAAGCACAAAGATGTGTTCATGTGACTTCTTTGCAGTCACTTTTTACTTCTCTTTCATAGTATCTGACACTCTTCAGACAAGCAATCACACAAACACATGGCCAGTCAGCTGTCTGAAGCCTGATCTGACCTCATGCACAAGGATGAAGCTTGTGAAAGGATAGACCACAGGCTCGATATCAAAGCACCACAAATGAGTTTATGCTTAACTTAGTCAGTCTTTGAGAAATGTTGTTGTACTAATGAATGCAAAGAGGCTTCAAAGGCAGTTTATTAAATATATAAGGGTTTTTATGGAAGATTTACAGTTTTCTTTATTAAAAGACAAAAGTATGATTTAAACTTAAACATCCCCACCAAATCACATGCAGCTGCCATAGCATTTTACAATAAAATATACAAGATCTGGATAGTGACAACAAAACATTGCATTAGACACAAAGCAAAAAAGAAACTGTAGATTTGCTAGCAAAAACATTTTATTAACATAAAATATCAAACATTGAATACAACCACATTAAAAATGAAATCAGAATGAAGTAAGAAGTTATACAAAAACTGTGTTTGACAGTTCCCCGAGCTACAAAAGCTAGCAGATCAACAGCAGCCTAACATAGTCTTATCTGCTAGACTTGGCAACCCCATAACATTAGCCTAGAATTGTAATCCACATAGCATTTTCTACTCAAAATTGTGAGCAAAGATGCTAACCAATACAGAGCATAATGCGTTAGTTGCTACTAATGAACCAATTGCAACAGAATATGAGCAACTGAGAATACTCTAACAAAACAAGTTCATTAATGGTGGAATTACTTTTTAAAACTAATCAAAGGAATCTTGAGATTTAATGCAACCAAAATTTGATAAATTAGCTATATAGTAAAAAGCAGAATGCGTTACAAACAACCCTAATCACTTAGACCAGATATTTTAGGCATGGATATTTTTTTACACTCTTTTTCATTGTGTCTATGAGACACCCTACCTTTAAAATACTTTTGCACACACCAGACAGATCATCTTGTGGAAAGAAAATGTTGCTCGTTCCGAATGTAATGGTTACTTTCGTAACTTCCATTCCCCGAATAAGGAGTGGAAACTATGGGAAGCTTTGCTAGAGGGCACCTAACTCTCTCCACACTGTTTTTAACAGTGGTCACGTGATCGTGCCACCTGAAGGGCTGAGCTGAAAGGAGATGCGCAGAGGCCATACTTGCCACTTTGAAGGATGGACTTAGAATTGGCAATTAATACACGTATGGTTTCAGTGAGGGACCAATGAAAAATGTGCCTTGAACCAAATGGAGCAAGGTCGTTAGAGGGAAGAGAGCATAGATGGAACTAGCTAGAATTAGGAATAGTCTGCTTATTCTTCTATGCCTGTTGGGGCGAGAGGAGCAAAGAAGCTATAGAGCTAAAGAAGCTAAAAAAAATTGAAGCAAAAAATAGCGCACATATCACTAAAGAATGGTGCAAGCCAAGCTGGACACACCTTTGTACAGTTCAGACAGTGCTGCCACCACCTAGCAAGGCTGAACATTCAATGCTCAGGTTATAGTACCTGGCAAAGGTGTTGGATGTCGTCCAACCCTGCAGCCTTGCAAATCTCTGCCAGCAGAGTACCTCTTGCCAGTGCCCAGAAGGCCACAATACCCCTAAAAGAGGGGGCACTCAACTGTAAGGGGCAAGGGACGCTGAATGCTTTGTATGCGGTAGTGATGGCCTCCTCTAGCCAGGGTGTCAACCTCTGCTTGGAGAAAGCTTTTCCTGTCATCTGCTGTCCTCCAAGCATACAAAGAGCTGATCAAACTGGGCAGTTGGGACCAGGGGTTGGCCTCTTTTCTGGGCTCCTCTCTTTTGCACATATCCATGCTTGGGCTTACGAATAACATGAGTGTCACCAGGCCTGAACTGTAAGCAGATCTCGTCGACGAAGAGCGCCTGCAGATCCCCCATCCTCTAATCAAGGCTAACAGGATCAGGAGAGCTGCTTTTATTGACAGAACTTAAACTCTACTGAGTCAAGCGGCTCAAATGGATGACCTTGACGTCCTCTCAGGACAACAGAAAGGTCACAGGAGGGAACTAAGGACGACCTAGAGGGTCCAACTCTTCTGGCCCCTCTGAGGAATCTGACTGTGTCGTCTCAGTGTGTTGTCTTCAACTGAAAAGTGACTTTCAGGGATGATGGAGACAGATCTCCATCCAACCCTCTTGGAGGAAGGTTAGTACCAGTTCATGGGGACAGCTGCTTGAGTCTACTTTGCGAGAGTGACACCAGTCGATGAACCAACCCCTACTTGCTGGCATAACAAGCTCTGACAAGACAAAGTGTTTGGACCACAGACGTGGCAAATGGGGGGTGCTCCAGGCCTAAGGTAACAGACCTGGAATTCCAGAGGTCTGGGCATGGGTACTTGTGTCTTCATCACTGAGACAGAAGGTCTGACCGCAGGGGTACTGCCCAGGGGGGGACTGTCTCAAGGGAGCAGAGTTCTATGAACCAAGATCGATTGGGCCAATAAGGTGCCACCATTAGGAACTCTGCCTCTTCCTCCCTGATCTTGCACATAGGAGGGGTGCAAAGAGGCTCACTGGGGGAAGCGCATATAGGCGTTTCTTCCTGGGCCTGATTGCCGTTTTAAAAAAAGAGAGTTTGGGTGCCCCTAGCGAAGCTTCCCATAGTCGTCACCGACTTAAGTCGTAGTGAATGACTGATGGGGACCTTGAATTCACTGCTCCCCCACCCCCAAGCTCTGTGCTTTTCTCAGCATTTTCAAGATTGAATAGCTGGATTGACATTGATTAAACTTTTAGGTTTAAGCAGGTTTTTTAATACCCAAGTTTATGTTGAAATGGTCTTAGACATAGCAACCGTTCCCAACCATGGAAAAACTGTGTTGTTACGGTATTATCACCCATATTATATTAACTCAAAATAAAGTCTTTGATTTTCATGTTTACTGACTAGTGCTCAAAACAGGCTGCAGTTTAGGCCATAAACCACGCCTTCAACATGTATGTAAATGGGACAATTAAAAACAATTGTTCTGGGTAAGTTTAGTTTCAGTTACTTGATTCAAACACAGCGTCACGGTGGCGCAGTGGGTAGCACGGTCGTCTCACAGCAAGAAGGTCGCTGGTTCTAGGCTCGGCTGGGGCAGGTGGCATTTCTGTGTGGAGTTTGCATGTTCTCCCCGTGATCGCGTGGGTTTTCTCCGGGTGCTCTGGTTTCCCCACAAGTCCAAAGACATGCTGTATAAGTGAATTCGTAAGAACGATTGTCCACTGTGTGATTGTGTGTGTGAATGTTACCCAGTGATGGATTGCGGCTGGAAGGGCATCTGCTGCGTAAAACATATGCCAGAGAGTTGGCAGTTCATTCCGCTGTGGCAACCCCGAAAGGGAAGAAAGCCGACATGAAGATGAATGAATGAATGATTCAAACACAAAGAGGCATGCTAAAATGATTGCACTGGACGGAGCTCTGTCTATATTTTCACATCAAAAATGGAAAATTCATGGAGATTGATTTACTTATCTAATTAGGAAGATGTGAACTTTAATCCATGTGGGAAATTACATAAAACACAACAAAATAATGTATTTTTAATTTATTTTACCATTATATCTCTTTATTACAGGGGTAATGCTTGTGTCTGCTTGTGTATGTGTGTAAGATGATTATAGGCTGCAAAGTAAACAGTCTGGCAGAGTGATCTGGGCGTCTGGCCTGTTTTCTGCTGTAATTATCTTAACTCTCCGAAGTCCCCTTAGTTTTTCCTCATATAGCATTCTTTCTGTTTTGTCTTCCTCTTTGCATTTATACTTATACAGACCTTTTCTGTTTTATGTGAATAACTATGTGCCTTATGTGAATAGCTCAAAATGGGGGAAACACTCAGAGTGCAAGAGGACACCTGATACTGTAAAGTTTTTTTCTGGTTTCAAAACCTCGCTTTGTTATGCATCTTTTGGTCTGCTGCTGTAAAAGGCTCATAAAGTTGTGGAGGGCCGCATAGGGTGGAGCCAGGTGGTGATTTGGTAAAGCTACAAAGAGAAACATCTGCAAAACATGTGTGACCCAAAGGCACACAGGAAACCCTGGAAATGACTAAGAAAAGGAGATGCATACATAAAAGGTTGTTATTTTCTGTATTTTTAAGACATTGGTGCTGTTCTGGTGCCCAATGTTGGTGATTCAAATGACCAAAACTAAATGCATCCATAAACTAATAGTTGCTCTTTTTGATTTTAAATAATTTTTTTTGTCTTTTATTTCTGGGGATTTCGAACTGACATCTGACCCTGCTCCTTGGAACTTTTTTAATAAATCAAATACCACTATTTTCAGGGAGCTCACAGGAAACTTTATTGCAAATACCACTTTATTACAAATAGGGCTGCAACAACAAATCGATTGAATAAATTTGATCCGATCGATCAATTGAACTGAAATCAACAGCCCTTCTTCCCTCAGACCATTCAGCTCCTGAACCCATTACTTTCCCCACCAACACTCACATATATTTCATCTAAATATTGCTCTAAACGACAGATGTGGACTCTTTGCACATTTCTAGTTGCTTTACATTCTGTTGTTCTGTTACTGCACTTTATTTTTACTTTACGCTTGGTCTGCACATTACCTCCAAAGCACATCTATTAAGCACCTGGACTTGGACTTGGAAGTTATATTTCTATTACTTTATATTTTACTACCTCTATTTCTAGAATTTTACTATATTCTGTTTACTTATAACAAAATGTGTTACTTTGCAGCGTTATTGTGTTGTTTTTGTACAACCTGGAGAGTACCCCTGTACCACAACAAATTCCTTGTGTGTGCACATGTACACTTGGAAATAAAGATTGTTCTGATTCTGATGAGGGATAGTTAGAAAGGGAGTATAGATGTGAAGGTAGCACACTGTACAATGGAACATAAAGTAACAACATTTGTTATCCAATAGCCTGCAGCACTCCACTGACATCAGCAGTATTCAGCATTTTCGGCAGTCAAAGATGTGTGAGTATTCTTCATTATTGATTTGTTCAAGAGATGCAGGGCCTGAAATCTGGCTGCTCATGAACACCACATAGTAGGTGGTCCAATGCCACACTGTTTGCTATTACCAGCCCAGGGAGGAAGATTGTGTGTGTGAAACACAAGAAATTGTGAGTATGAAGGAGAGGGAGAGTGAGTGGTGAAACATTTGTGTGGAAGTCCGCCTACAGAGCAATCTGGCCTGCCTCAGAGACATGAGAGAGGAGAGAATGCTGCTTCACTATTGAAAGTTGGTAGATTTAACAGAAAATCTACTTTTTAGATATGAATGGAATCATTGTGTAGCTTTATTTATTTTGAAAAAAATGTTTGAAAGATCTATTAAAAACACCCTCATAAAAATAATATTTAATTTAGAAAGCATTTTCATTCTTAGTTAAGAGGTCACGAAATGTTGAATTGAATTTTGTAGGTTTTGGTTGTTTTTACCCCAAGCGAATGAGACAAAGGTGAGTAGAGCTGAAGTTCTTAGCCAAAGCTCAGCGAACTATTTGATGAATTTAGGGATGCTGAGGCACAAAGCATTTAATATTGTGAAGACTGCAGCCCAAAGTGACACAAATCCTACTGGATTTTTTTGTGAAATTGTTATAGACGTTCAGAGACATATTCAAAATGTTTGAATGGAATCACTGTTGTTATCCCAGTCCTTCTTAAAGCCACCACATACCTATGCATGTTATCAATGTCAAATTATGCATTGTGTATGTGCCTCAAGTCCAAAATAATGAGCATGGACGAGAGGGCACACATCTGGTCATCAGATCGATGCTAGTGAAAAAAAGTTCCACTCTCCCATGCTCATCCGTGTCTTCTGATTATCAACCATGTAATCTACACCCACCAAAGAAATTGATTCACTCCCCAAAAAGAGTTGTTACTCATGAGTCATTTTGAAAATCACAAACAACACACCACTATTTCTGAGCACCATCGAAGGGCAAGAAGCATCATTGCATCAACATTAAACAGCAGAGGTATAAATCTAGCGAAAAAAATCACCTGCAGAGAAGTTCTGCTTAGCTGTGTGGAGACCTGGTATCTTGCTTGATGAACAGAGACACAAAAAGCTGATCACACTCAACATCGAACAATGGAGACCTTGGAAGGAGTGGTAGTCTTTTCCTTGGTGTGTTGTAGATTTTGGTGCTCAAATAAAATGATTTTTTAAAGGATGGATGATGGTAAAAAGATGAAGAACCACCAAAAGGTACAAGAGAGCGCTCAAATTCTCTATGTTCTTTCTAGTAAATTGGGGAGCTCAGTGGTAGGCCAATCAGCTATCAACAGCATATCATATCACCCCTTTCTTTACAATCAACTTCCCGCTTCATGGAACCTCATATCAATGGTTACTGAACATGTACCGGATAGAGACTGCTGTGGCCCCAAAAGGATGCTGAGTCAAGTACCATTACTAAACAGCTCGGTGGCAAAGCAGCTTATTATGTATTGTCAAAACTGTCTGTCACTACCTTGAGAACACATAATATTATGATGAAGAGATAATGCCAGTAAAAAGGGTGATAAATAAAAGCCTTCATAGAAAAAAACTCAAATCTTATAGTCGACTATGTACTGTTGAGGTTTTTTTTTCTTTATGGTTACCCAGAGCATTTTATTTCTGAAAGTTTTATTTGTATGTGTCATGTGTTATCACAAGCTCTACGTCCGCTTCAACAACAAAAACAACATAAAAAAAAAACATTCCACAAAAAAACATTTATAAAGTATAACATGATATGCTATCTGATTTTTCCTGTTTGGCTGCAACACTGCGACATTACTATTATTATATTTTAAAATAGAAAATATATTTAAAATAGAAACTTGTGCCATTGTTAGTGACAGTAAACATGGTTTAATTATCACAATATTTTAATTGTATAAAGCACTCCAACTCTGCCGCATTTTTAATGTGTGACATTTTTTGTTCCATCGCTCTTGATCTCTGGCCTCTTATCTCTTCCAAAACCAGATTATTTAGCCCAGCAGATTATGCAGTCTGAGCTACAGTATTGTTTGACAAATCCAAAAAGACTCGATGGGGCGGTGGTACATCTGTTGAAAGATTTGACCTGCTTTAATCTTGCTTTAATCTGCTGAGAGATCAGGCTCACTTTGAATCCTTGAACCATATTTAAAGACAAAAAATAAATATATAAATAAGTACATTTGAAAAATCTATAAAATAGAGATTCCTGTGCTCTTATGCGCCCAAAACCTGTAGCCACCCACTGTAAAGTTTTCTTTGCTGCCCAAATATCCCAAGTAAAGTCTAAATACTCTGTTGGCAGGGTGACTGATGTGTCCAAAAAGTCTCCTCTTTCCTTTTGGGCTGTCACCCTAAATTGAAATTACCATCATATATTTTCCTTTACAAAAGACGTATCAGCAGAAAGGTTGCGTGAGAACGCAAAAAATAATCACATTGTTTAATTGTCGTAGGAGAGAGAGAGAGAGAAAGAAGAGAGAGAGAGAGAGAGAGAGAGATGAGAGGAGAGAGAGAGAGAGAGAGAGAGAGAGAGAGAGAGAGAGAGAGAGAGAGGAGAGAGAGAGAGAGAGAGAGAGAGAGAGAGAGAGAGAGAGAGAGAGAGAGAGAGAGAGAGAGAGAGAGAGAGAGAGAGAGAGAAACGCACAGGCGGGAGAGCGAGAGTCCTTTTTTTCTCAAAGTTACCACGCCGAGCTTCTGTGTGACTGCTTCCTTCCTTCCTTCCTTAAACGCTGCCGTTTTACTTTCACGAAGCAAAACGGACTTTTGTCTGGTTTAATGGGATATACCTCGTAAGGTTTCGCCGTAAGCGGATTCGTTTTTCGTTGCACTAAAGACGCTTAAGACGTCGCTATGTCTCGAGTAGCGGATCTATCGAAAGTTCGTCAGGAGAGGATGAGAGAGATCAGTCAGCGGGTAAGTGCATGACGCGCGCCTCAGAGGTCGTCTTTCACTCAGATTACCTCGAGAATTAAACCCCGCCGAGTCTTTGTTTTGACTGTTCAATCTCCCAGAGTTGTTGTTCAGGATCGTATGTTGGTCATACATGTATTTTTTGTTCAGTTTCAGTTCAACGTTTTGCTGCTCTTGTTATAACGTTCCAAAGACGCTCTTTCGCAGAGAGAGCAGGGAATAAATTAGAGCAATTAATTCTGACATCTTCCTCCTCGTTAACGATTAACTGTTAAATGATCAGACTGGTTTTTAATTATCTGACCAAACTTGCCAGGAGTTTAAGTGAATGACGTTTTTTATTGGTGACCCCAGGCTCAAAAGCAAACAGCTGGTTTTAAAATATTATGCATGCAATCTGTTGTTTAGGTCATAAATGAAGTGTCTTAACAAAAGTAAGCGTGCTGCATTTAAGATGTGTTTAGTGTGGACTCCAATTATCAAAAATCCAATTATGATGTTTCTCTAATCCGATCTTAAAAAGTTCAAAATTATAGTTAATGGTATCCATTATTCCTAAGTTCTATTGACGTCAGTGTTGACAGGCGTAATTAAATGACATCAGGACCTAATAAACATTTTTATTTTATTTAAATGAACATTAACGAAATACAAAAACTGCATTGAAGACATCTGCTATTGTTTAATAAACATAGATTAAAGTGCAATCACTCTCCCAGCTCTTCTACTTTAGTTATCAAGTTGTCATTAAACATGAAACTCTCAGGTCTTGTTATCTGCCTCCGCGTGTCTTCTTCAGTCATGTAATCTCTGTGTTCTGCTTTAAGTTATAATGTCTTATTTGTTAGTTTCCCCTGTGCTGTTTTTTAGTTCTCTATAGGGCTTAGTTCACTTGTTACCTGGTTTAGTCTCCATCTCTTGTCTAATCAGTGTTCATTGTGGTGAGGCGATGAGCCCAAAAGAAGTTGATCTTTGTGGTTCCATAATATAAATATCATATCACCATAAATAAATAATCCCTTTTACTTAATAAAATACAAAACATTTGAGGCGGAACGGAAATAATTACTTCTCCAGATAATTTAAAGCAATCAGAACTTCAGGATTCTTGCACTCTTAAGGTGCTTGCACATTTAAGCGAGCATATTATCAAATGATAAAATCACATTGACTCCTTTAATACCAACAATGTATTTTTGTTGAACAAACATGCAGCGTTTATTTTATTTGCTCCCAGGTTGATTTTTTCTGTCTCGTCACAGTAACTGCAACACATCTTACCAATCACAATGCAGCTTGACTCTGTGTCACTTAAAACAAAGTGAATCCTTTTCTAGTCGTTTATATATTTTAACTATTTGGCACATGAGAACATATAATGTTGTCTAGCATTTACAAGAGTAAAAGTGAAAATGATGGAAGAAAACAGTGAAACCCCTTGAGGTTAAAACTGCTCTGCTGTGCTTGTGAATAAAACAACTGAACACTTCAGACACAAAGCCAGATGCATTCAGGGTAGATCGGGTCTCTGAAGCTCCTCTGTCTCTTCAGAACAGGTTTCAGCAGCACAACAGGTCCTCAAACTGTCCCACAGATGTTCTTAAATACCTACTCTAAAGTGGAGCTTCATCTCCTGCACCAAACGGGGAAACTCTCGAGATCCCTCCTCTGTTTAAAAAAAAAATAACCCAAATCATCTCCTTTGTTTTAGTGTTGCTGATGCAATCTTGATAAAGAGTTTGAGAAATTTGCTAAATGTTCATGAGTCTTGTCGCATGTTTGCATCGCTTTTGATGTGTAATCTATTCTGCACCGAAATCGCACAAGAGAATATTTGTATTTTCAATCATTAATTTGCATCGCGCCTGATGTGCATAGACCCAAAACTATGGTTTCAATGACGTGAGTGTCACCTTCAGGCTTGTTTCATAATATTTTGTTTGTTTCTGATAAATCATTAAAGCAACTCATAAAAACTAATTTTGTAGCTCCTCAAAGTTTTCTGCAGCAATCTTTGGAAAATAACTCACTACTTCATTTCCCTCACCTCCAGTTGTTATTCATGGGCTCATCAGACAGGGACCACTCGTCACAAATTGTTCACCTCTTATCTTGAAATATCTTCTGATGGAAAAGCAAGGAACAGGGTCCATATGTTGTTGAAGCTCTAAAATGCTTTAAATATTATTAGCAGCAAATACAGTAATATGAAAGAACTAGTGCTATCACTCCACTGAATCATGTTACGTGAGCATTAACTCGAAGGTGCACCTTTTGTCCAGCTATTAGTTTTACTGTGAGTTTGAGTTGTGTAGGTGTTACTGAGTGGGAATGTTGAACTACAGATTGTGTGTGTGGTGTGTGTGCTTCGAGATATATTCAAAAGAATGAGAGAGCCAAAAGAGAGGTTGCCATAGAAATAGCTCTCTGTTAGAGAGCATCAATTTCAGGTTCAGATCCAGCGGCAAGATTTTTTTTTACATTGAATATTACAGATGCATGTTTTCTAGAACAGATTTCTAAAAATGCTTCTTGTTTGTTGAGTCAAAAGTCAAAGGGCTTTCTAATGTGTGTTTAAGAGGGAAAATGTAGACTACTTATACTAACGATTATCCTGTTCTGTTTTGAAAATTGAAGCTAATTGGCCAATTTTTGTGCATTAATCAATGCAAAATCAGCACTGCTTGATGATGTTTTTGAAAGTACAGACAAGTCATCATACAAATTACTTTAAAAAGGTACTTTTTGTACAGCTGAGGTACATAATTTTTGTGCAATAGTCTACATAAAGTAAGATGTTCAAGGTTCTTAAACTTGTGGAAAGAAATTATTCAAAACCTCTAGTCCATGTGTGTTAAATTGAAAGTTACAGGGGTCCCATTAAAATGTCCTAGTAATAGGTCCGAAACAGTGCCCAGCTTGCCTTTTAAAGCTTTCCTCCATCCACATTTTCATAAATAAAAGAAGTCCCAAACAAATAAACTCAATGCCTTTATTTTGGTATCATAAACCTCTCAATATAATACATACATATTCCTATTAAGGAATATTGAGAAGAAAGGAAATCCTTTTAAATTAAAGAGGTTGCAGATTAAAAGAATTGAATAAAGTTAAGATAAAAAAAATAAAAGTCACTCTTTTCATGCAAGTCTAACATTTTTATTCTTCTATATTCAAATTGAAGAGGTTTCATCTTAAAAAAATCTGAACGCTGAATCACTGAAAAGTTTTTTGTGTCTTATGTTGCTCTTCATTAGCATTAGTTTAAGATAGTACATATGACTATAATCCCACAAAATTCCTGACTGATCAAGTGCACCTTGGAGAATTGATGCTGTTTGATGAATTGATGAACACCAATTACTGATTTGAGATCTTTGCTGGGGAAACGTAGATCATTGGGCACCTACTGATTTGACTCAATTATTAAGATTTTTAAGGTCACAGTTACTTTAAAATATCAATCGGCTGATTTAACTAACTTTAATGGAAACAGTTGAAGTGGTTTATTTGTGGTGTTGCGTTTCCGCAAAGTCTTATTTTTGTGTGGCACAACTTGACCTTATAGGAGGATTTCTGCAAGTTTTTGAGACTTAAGCTTAGACTTTTTAAGACCACTCAAATTTAAACGGTCTTGTAGTCTCTTATGTCACATTTTATCCCCACACTACCTGGAAAGCCAAAACCATCATAAACGACTGGTAAGGGTTTGAAGGGCATGTTTGAGAAAAATCCCAGTTTAGATTTGAGATATTTGAGCATTGATGAGATGTCTTTAAGATCTTCTGCTGCACTAACAGGACAGTTTATATAGACATTTGGACACAGTCATAGAAGTGCGGCTCCGCAGCATCCTGCAATATCCATCCATTTTCATGTTGGCTTTTTCCCTTTCGGGGTCTCCACAGCGGAATGAACCGCCAACGCCTGTTTATGTTTTATGCGGCGGATGCCCTTCCAGCCGCAACCCATCGCTGGGAAACATTCACACACACACATTCACACTTTAACACTATGAACAATCGTTCTTATTCAATTCACTTATACCGTATGTCTTTGGGGACATGCCGGAGCACCCGGAGAAAACCCACGTGATCACAGGACATGCAAACTCCACACAGAAATGACAACCGACCCAGCGACCTTCTTGCTGTGAGGCGAACGTGCTACCCACTGCGCCACCGTGAGACTGCATCCTCCAGCAATTTATGCCAATAAATTAAAGGGCTGCAAGCAGTAGAGAGTCTATACTGGGGATGTTTGCACCCACCATACTCCTATTTAAGACATG
Source organism: Danionella dracula (assembly GCA_900490495.1). Classification (NCBI taxonomy): domain Eukaryota; kingdom Metazoa; phylum Chordata; class Actinopteri; order Cypriniformes; family Danionidae; genus Danionella; species Danionella dracula. The sequence goes on along the minus strand of UELW01000049.1, from coordinate 2,598,430 downwards.
TGAATGCAAATTTCTGACTTTTTATGAACCAAAAGACACCCTGTTACAAAAACTAAAATGTGACAATACTGTTTCTGTGTGTGCTAAATGAATCTCCCAGAGCACCATGTACCAGTTTGTTTGTACTTTCAGTAGTTGATCAACTTTACACATTACATTCTCACTGTACCTTAATAAACTTCAAACGCAGTATTTATTGTAAATAATATCTTTGGATCACCTCAAATGGTTGTTCTCTGCAACACGAGCCGTGTACCCCCTGTTCCTCTTCCCTCGCACACCCTGCTGGCCAAACATTACATTGTTACTCATTCTATTCAGTTTGAATATGCAGTGCCATTATTACTTAGAAAATGGCTGTAATAGTGATGTAATAGTACCTTATATATGACCCAGTCAGACACAGTATTTGAACTTCTGAGGACATACGCCTCTGACTGAAAACAGAACTCACCTTCCATGGTTAACCTTGCGCTCATGTCATGCAAAGTGCTATGAAAGTGCCATTATAATAGCATGTAACTTTCTCATGAAGATCACATCATTTGATTTTTTTATTTACATTCAGTCTACAATTCAAGATTCATTTTGAGCTCCAAGAAGAAAAAAATAGGCATGTTTTTGACTAGGGAACATACTAAAACATGCAAAAAATGTTGAGTTTGCACATTGATCTGTTATATGAAACCCATATAAAACAGGTATAAAACCATTGGCTGTGTTTATAAATCCTTACTAAAGTGAACCGTAAACAGAATAGCAACAAACACTGATATTGTATTTTATTGGCTAAAAAATAAAGTATTCCTTCTATTGTGCCCAATCATTGTATTGTCAATTGCTTTTACCTGTTTCCACATATTATCAGATTATCACCATAGTTCCCCATAGGCCACTGTATCCAGGCCACAGGCCCTCAGCTGACTAAACTATATTTGAGGCAGAAATTGTTTAAACTGGAGCACCACCGTTATGTCATGCCAATCTCAGTCCATTTCCTGTCTGTTGATGAGAATTTAGTCTAAACTTTTGAGATGCACAGCTAGGCTAGCCAAAAAATGTGCTCAGGGCCACATTTCAGTCATGCTTTTGCTCTCATAGCCTGACTCAATGTTAACTTTCAAGTGAGCTATGGTACTTTGGATGTTGTCCTCCTTGCATAGATACATTCTATTTGACTTTGTATTTTGCGTAACAGAGATTTTGGGAGCTTCTATGTTAAGCCTCTGTGAAGTTGATTTTTTTATTTTTTTTATGATTGCAGAACCAAACTTCAACCTTTCTAATGTTTTATTAGCATTTAGCACATATGCTACTTTCCTCAAATGAATCAAATAATGATTAGATACCCATCCTGCTGGATTAAGTTTCAGTGAGGCCATGTTCATTTAGAACTCCTGATGGTTGGGACTGCTAACACGCTAACCGGGTTTGTAATACATTTTCCGTTGCTCACTTTTCAACACATGGCCATGTAACTATGGTAACTTCATGAGTCAAGCAGATTAGAAGAGGAAGTGCTCTCTCACTGTTTCCTGCTTTGTATGTCAATAGTTCTCAGAAAAACACAATCCCAAAACAGCGCCTTTAACATCTTCTGAGTCTCTGTTCTGAGTCTAAATGAATTGTTCATTTTTGGAAATTCATTTAAAGTTGAGTTTGTTACCAAGATGTTTGGTGGGATTATATTAAAATGTGAAAGCATATTAAGTAAAAATACAGTTGAATAATTTTGTTACACATACATATTTAAAAACTGTAAGTTTTTTATTGTTAAAAACATAAAGGAGGATCTCAGAAGTGGTTGCAGAAGGGTATTACTTGAAGAATGGTCCTCAACACTCCAGCTGTATTAGCTAAGTAAGCTCATCCTGTCAGGGCATCAATAGTTTTACCAAAGGCAGGATATAAGTTCTTAAGGTAAGTCAGAAAATGTTAGGTAGAGAATGTTGTTTTTTCAATGGTAACATGTTAAATATTTTACATCCTAAACAAAGAAAGTGTCACAGCTAGATAAGCATTGCAAAACTCAGGTCTCTGAAGTAAATAAAAGTACCCTAGTAGATAGTCCTCTCATACTCTTGCATTTTAAAGGTTACTAAACTATGGGTGTTCTGTCAGCAGAGGTGGTCCTAATCTGGTGCCCTGGGTAAACACCCCCTGTTCCTGCCTGTATATATATATATATAATATATATACAGTACCACCAGTATGCGAAAATACATTCTCTGAGGTGGTTCATGGCCACATAATTTGTTTATAATTTGAAACAAATTGAAATAATTTTAAACATAACGTAATTTTTTTTTATAATTTACCACTTCAAAGTGTTAATGAAGATCAAAACCTATTGGAGCCAGGGGTGAAAACATGTTTTTTTCAGCTCCAAAGGTGGAAAGCTGTAACATTGGAGCAAGTGAAAACCTGCTCACTGCTCGAGGAACTGCATTTCAGTCACTTTGTTCTTCAATCGCATTAAACCTGCTACAAATTTTTTCAGACATTAGTGCAACAGATGGGTTTCATCTTTTTTCAGACATTAGTGCAACAGCTGGTTTTAATGATGGTTGAACTGAAAATGTGCAGGGCTCCGGACCTCCAGGGCTGGATTTGCGGATCATTGTTCTGCAAAATGAACTGATGTGTGAAATTAAATGATGTGCGATTGTGATTTTATTGTGTAAATTACTACAGCTACTGTTGATTGTCCCAAACTTCAGAATTTTAAAAATGTTTTACTTAATTGCGTAAATTAATGTTGTCATCTGAAAAGTCACTAAAGTGTAAATGTCCCCATCGTGGGTTACAAAGAGGGCAAACTCACATCTAAAATGTTTCAAACGAGGCATAGACATAATCATGAGTTAAACAACTGCACTGAGGTCACTGTTTACCTAAACCTCATACAGGCGATAGCCACCATTTATTTTTCCTGTGATAAAGCTTGATAAAGGCACAGTAAATTACAAAATCTTTCACTGGTGAATGCAGGCTTTCTACATACTCTTTAAAGTCAGGTTTATGTTTCCTCAGAAATGGTGTTGATTCATTTCCTTAGAAAATGAAACATGTTTACACAAGGAACTAGTGTCATCACTGCCAAAATATGTGAATATCTAGGAGATTGCTAGCTTTGCTAAGGTTTTCTTTGTTAGAAAGGATTTTAACTCATGAATCGCATTGTTCTCCTGTGATTAGAATAAAGAGAAGGAGCGAATGCGGGACCGGGAGAGAGAAGCGAGGGAGCGAGAGGCACGCTACAGTAATGGCCATCTCTTCAACTCTCTCACCGTGTCTGGAACCACGCTCTGCTCGGCCTGCAACAAGAGCATTACAGCTAAGGAGGCTCTCAGCTGCCCCAGTGAGTCATACTGACATACACCTCGCACAAACCCACAAGCCACACAACTAATCCTGTCTCCAAGCTTTAACAAGGGCGTGTAAATGGGTGTCGCTAGATCCGTTTTACTGGGGCTCATCAGTGCCCCAGCTAAATTTAAAATTGTTTAAAGTTTACTTTGACATTAGTTAAGTATTTAATGCAGTGAACTAATCATTCATTCATTCATTCATCATGTCAGCTTTCTTCCCTTTCGGGGTTGCCACAGCGGAATGAACTGCCAACTCTCTGGCATATGTTTGCTGGGATACATTCACACACACATTCACTCTCGTTCTTACTCAATTCATGTCTTTGGACTTGTGGGGAAACTGGAACACCTGGAGAGAACATGCAAAATCCACACAGACATGCCACCTGCCCCAGCCGAGCCTAGAACCAGCGACTTTCTTGCTGTGAGACGACCGTGCTACCCACTGCGCCACCGTGATGCTGTGAACTAATCAATTAAAACAAAATATGAACAGACAAATACACCTTAATATGAAATGTTTGTTAAATACAGTAAATGTGAAATGCATACGCCTGTTCTACGCATCTGCGTGGACGCTGCTGGCGACAGTCGAGTGAGTTCACGTGAGAGGAGACAGCAGTGTAGGTGTGTTTCATTTTTGCCTACTTAAGGTGCCAAATCGAGATCGCCGGGTGCCCGGGTCTGATTGCTTTTGAGGTGAGATATGAAAATAATGAAACGAAGACAGGTGTGCGCAATAATTTAAAATACATTTACCCTCGACACAAGCCTCTGCTCTGGCACTAACTTTACTAGTGAACTCCTCGCAAACTCACCCCAGGCTCGTCAAGTGGGGACACCACAGTTTCCATTTTTAGAGGTTTCCACTTTAAATACTTAACAAGTAAAACATCTAAATATTAATCTAATGATTAATATGATGAACAATGTCAGCTAGCTATTGCTGCATCATGCTCTTTTTGAGATCCAGAGACAATGAAAGTGAAGCGTCAGAACAGGAGGGAGGTAAAGGCTTGCACAAACGCTATTTTTTAGCTTATGCACATCAGATGTGGAGACATACACTATAATATAAGCACAGGAACAGAGATATTATAGTTTTTATTTGTAGATTCTATAATCTGGTTTTTAGTAGTGTTTGTGTAATTCACTTTCCCATAATACCCTTCCATTAAAAATGAAGAACTCAAAGGCTCAAATTGATTAATGCAATTTTTTTTTCCTGAATATAAATGTAACAAGAATTGGCATTTTAAATGATAATTTTAGACTGTTAAGCCATTTATAAGTTGCTTTAGAGAAGAGCATTTGCTAAACATGTAGTGAAAGTAATTGTAAATGGTGTGGAAGAAATTGATTGTTTATAAATATATTCAGAAATATTAGTTCTACCATTGCTGAAGTTATTATTTTCCCTAAGCTATTAATATGTTATTGCATGGTACCTGTTTTAGATAATTAAGATGTTATTTTGTCTGTCTATTTTGAACCAAACATTATTTTTTTCTCATTGATTACGTTTATTTATACTTGGGTGCCAAAATCATTATTAAAGATAAAACGAGTTACATTTTAAGCAGAGTTTTTACACCAATAAAAGTTTTGATTTAAGATTGTAACCAGGGTGATTATTTATGACAAAAACATCTTATTGGGCAAGTGCAACTCCTATTGGTTTAGATGTTGAATGAGAGGATAGAATTCCTTTCTTCTTATTTAAATTAGCATATTAAATTTAATTATTTTATGTTAATAAGCAGGGATTCTCTGATTACAGTTCAATGGGAAAATACAAAAAAAACTAAAACAAAAAAAAAGTCTTAGTTAGGAAAATCAACAATTAAACCGTGTTACACTGTATTATGTAATAGCTTTTTATACATAAAAAGCATATTTGCCTAGAGTGTCTACTCCTGACTGTGTTGACAGATTTAATTAAATCAGGGTAATCGTTACACTGTTATTTCAACCATGATTACACTCAGTAACACATAAAGAAGCCTGTTTATTGCTTCAAATAAAAGCTGGTCAATGCAAGGTAGCAGGTCAGAGGTTTATAGGGGCTGCAGCAGCAGCATGCGTCCTTCCTTAATAAAGATATTTGCTCAATGCTATGTAAAGTTAAGCACAAAAACATAAACTCATTCAAATTAAGGCTAGGGTGTGTTTGCGAGTTTAAAATGCCATTTTTCAATCATCTTTATCTACATATAGTGTTATTTTAATGGAGAGATGATTCTCTTGGTTTTTTGGTTTGTGTATGCATCTACAAAGTGGATTCTACATCTGTTTCTACTTCTTCTGCTGGATCTTTTAAGTTTAAAAATGTCTCAAGTTTAAATTTCCAATTTTTAAGACTTAAAAAGTCTTAAATGCACCATTCTTGGTCTTAAATAATGTTTCACTGGTTTCATTTTTCTTAAATCCATTTAAAACACATTTTTTATATGTTTTTAGTTGTTGCTTGGCATTGACATAGTCTTAGAAAAGGTGGATAAATGCTCAAAAACATTAAATTTATGTTTAAGGTTGCCAGAGTTTGAGAAAAGGCTAATATACACTGAGGAAAAACCAATGGTTAGGTTTGCCAAAGTCAATAAAAAAGCTTTAAAAAACACTCGAATTAGAACTCGAATTAAATTCACCAATTAAAACTTATTCTTAGCCAACCTATTATTCTAAAGCCAGCTGATTGGACAAATTATTCGCAAATTAAAAAACAAACCAATATGGGGTGACTTTTATGAGTATCTATAATTATGTATACTGTAAAAAGTGAGAAAAGTGTAATGGAAACCCTGCTAATGGCCTCTTTTGAAAACTATTAAAACGGTTGTTCTTGTCAGAAACCGAGGAGGAGCTTTTGTTTGTAATTCTGCCAGTCACAACACAGAAGCTATAAAAACAGCTGCTTACCTCACTCCTTCCCATGTTTTTTCAATCTTTCTTCCCCTATCCCAACGCCCACACTTTCTTTCCAGGATCGTCTCCAAAGACGTCAAGCTTAACATTAATATGATCTAAAAGCATCTTTGTGTGTTATAAGCCACACCTGTCTGTCTTTTGGTTTCCACATCCCTCATTCACAGTACATCTTTGTGTGGAAACCACTCTCTGCTCCCTGCTCTGGACTCTTATTACTGTATGTAGTGAAGTGGCGAGTACGTGGAATATTTTTAGACACCGGTCTACCACTGCATGCCAAGATAACACCCACACATACACTTGATTTTGAAGTTGGAAACCTGGGTAGTTTTTACAGCAATGTTTCTACAAATCACTCTTCTGTTTATAAATGAGACAGAAAAGCGATCGCTACACAATATTTTTTACTTACTCTTTATGATACATGTTTACATTATACTGTCACATGCTTTATATATTTACAAGCAATGAAGATATTTGAATGGGTTTGCTGGTGTCCTGCTTGCTTGTTGAACTGAGTTAATGCTTGGATAAAGGAAAGGATGTTTGGATGTATAGCATAGTGTCTATATGCCATATGAATGGAAGAGTATAATAATGAAAACCATGGTAGGCTTGTTAAAGTTTAGGGTAGATTTAAAGAAGACCAGGGAAGGTGGTTAAGTGTAGGTTAGGTTTGTCAAAGAGCAGGGTAAGTTTGATGAAGTGTAGGGTAGGTTGATTAAAGTAAAGAGTAGGTTGGTTGAAGAGCAGGGTAGGTTTCTTGAAGAGCATGGTAGGTTGGTTGAAGTGTAACGTAGGTCTGATGAAGAGCAAGATAAGTTTTATGAAGAGCAAGTGTGATGAGGTGACTTGACCCTGGCTGATAAACAGTGCTTTACATTGAAACACATTCACTTACCTAAGTTATACATAAAAGCCTGAGGTGATTCGGGTGCACACGTCCAACGCTGGCACATTGGTTTACACACACACACACGCGCACACACGCACACACACACACACACACACAAACACATCTGCTAACGGACTTCGCCATCTCCATCCATAAGGCACGCTATTGCCACAAATACATGCACATACACATGTTGTCTGAGTGTTTAATGTTTTCGGTTTGTTTACATCTAAGTAGTTACGGTTGTTATTTGTTTAATATTTACCGCGTCTGTGTCTCTCTTTCGACGGTCTTCCTGTTTGCTCTTCCATCAGCTGGTCAAACAGAGTGCCTCCTCGTGGCCTGGCTAAATAGTGCCAAGTTCACTGTGGAGCGCCCTGGAGCAACCGGAAGCCGACTCGTCCATTGTCTTCTGGATAAGGGGGGGGGGGGGGGGGTGATTTGTGTGTATTTATCTTTATTTATCTATTTGTTTATGTTTATATGTTGATATGTTGATCTATTTTATTATACTTTGATTACTTGTGACTGGTTGGGGTTTGATGTGTTTTAAAACATTTAAATTAACCTTGAGAACATGTACAAATGTTATACTTACCTGTTAATATGTGCGGGTTGGTTTATGTTAAAAGGGCGGGGCTTCCCCTTTAAAAGGGAGCCCAAACACCAAATCAGGAGAGAGTTATCCTGGCAGGCGAGCTTGGTGCCGTAAGCAAATTGTGATTTGTCGATTATTAAGAGTGGTTGGACATATATCGTTTGTTGGATGTTTATTGGGTTGCTGTTTAATTGTTCTTTTATTTTTGGTTGTTTTGTGACTTTGCTGGGTTTTGATTTATCTTGGTTTTTCACTCTCGTACACTGTAAATAAACCATCCTTTTGCACGTTACATCAGTGAGTGTGCCATAATTTTTTTGAGGTTTTCTCATTTTAATATACTTTTGAGAACCCACTACAAGCCGTCCGGGTTCGTAATCCTCACAGCAAGATTGAAGGTTAATTGAAGGTCTGATGAAGGACAGGGTAGTTAAGTTGAAGTTGGTGTAAGGTAAGTTTGTTTGAGAGCAGGATAGGTTGGTTGAATTGTAAGATAGGTTTGATGAAGTGCAGGGTAGGTTCGATGAAGTGCAGGGTATATTTAATAAAAATAAGGGTAGATTTGATGAAGAGCAGGGTAGGTTTGATGAAGTGTAAGTAATGTTTGATAAAGAGCAAGGTAGGTTTGATGAAGCGCAGGGTATGTTTAATAAAAATTAGGGTAGGTTTGATGAAGCGCAGGGTAGGTTTAATAAAAATTAGGGTAGGTTTGATGAAGCGCAGGGTAGGTTTGATGAAGCGCAGAGTAGGTTTGATGAAAAGCAGGGTAGGTTTGATGAAGAGCAGGGTGTGTTTAATAAAAATTAGGGTTGATTTGATGAAGAGCAGGGTAGGTTTGATGAAGTGTAGGGTAGGTTTGATGAAGCGCAGAGTAGGTTTGATGAAGAGTAGGGTAGATTAGTTGAAGTTGAGGGTAGATTTGATAAATAGTTGTGTAGGTTGGTTAAAGTGTAGGATAAGTCTGATGACCTACAGAGAAGGTTGGTTAAAGTCTAGGGTAGGTTAGAAAGTATACATATTGCAAGGTAGGTTAATTGAAGTGTAAGGAAGGTCTGATGAATGACAAGGTAGTTAAGTTGAAGTACGGCGTAAGGTAAGTTTGTTTGAGAGCAGGATAGGTTGGTTGAAGTGTAAGATAGGATTGATGAAGAGCAGGGTAGGTTTGATGAAGTGCAGGGTATATTTAATAAAAATTAGGGTAGATTTGATGAAGAGCAGGGTAGGTTTGATGAAGTGTAAGTAATGTTCGATAAAGAGCAGGGTAGCTTTGATGAAGTGCAGGGTAGGTTTGATTGAGAGCAGGATAGGTTGGTTGAAGTGTAAGATAGATTTCATAAAGAGCAGGGTAGGTTTAATAAAAATTAGGGTAGATTTGATGAAGAGCAGGGTAGGTTTGATGAAGATCAGAGTAGGTTTGATGAAGAGTAGGGTAGATTAGTTGAAGGTAAGGGTAGATTTGATAAATAGCGGTGTAGGTTGGTTAAAGTGCAGGGCAGGTTAGAAAGTATACATATTGGTTGAAGTAAAAGCCACTGCTTTTGGCACATTTATATGCAAATTGGGCAAATTGTCACACCCTTTCCTATTTTGATGGGTTCATCTCACATTTCTTGTTTTGTGTTTTTGCTATTGTTTTGCATCTTCCTTATTTTGATGTCAAGATCAGATTTCAAGACAGACTCTATTAGCAGCTCACTGATCATCAGATCTGTGCTCTGTTGCTCTAGTCTGACTCTTCCATGTCTCTATAGCGCTCTTTCCCCCCCCCCCTCCTCTCTCTCCCTCCCTCCTACAAAACCCACATGAACTGTTGAGGTCTTGTAAACTGAGCACCTTTGAGTGGGAAATCCCATTTACACTAGTTTTTATGGTGAATGAGATTAATGTTTATACATGGGCAGCATGTTAAAGGCTAAATGGATGTAAAAATGATTTATTATTAAGAAGATTCCAGTGAGCAGCTTGCATACCAAGAAAAGGCCTGTAAAACAAACACTCATGTAAATCATAAGGGTGTTCTCAAGGCTGTTTTGACCTGGATGATCACATGATCAGAAGTGTTAGGGAGGTGTTAGTTTCAGAAATATACTTGCGCTTAGATTCCACCAGTCTGTGTGTGCTGAAATGTGTGGTTCGGCGAGTATTTTTAACTCACTACACCCTCTCAAAACCAAATCTTTATGAGTCATAGCACAACTGCAAAATATGTATGCACAGTATGACCAAGACTGGTAACAAAAGGTATGTTTTAATTTATTTTGGCTGTAGTTTTGAGCAGTAGTTGTGTTAATTTATTTAGAGATTAGATGTTATTATATGCATATATATTCTTATGAACTTAAACTCTGAATATTGATTTTATATATAAAAGTATATATTGTTTTAAAATGCCTAGTGTCTGAATTTGAAATAGATAATAATAATTTCAGTGTATGAGGTGTTACAACTATGCAAAGAATGAAGTTACTGTTTTTCAATGGAGAATCGGAACGTATTAAAACCAGATAACAAATCAAAAAAGTTGACCAAAGTTTAAGAAAAAATGTGGCCAAAGTCTGCTTGTAAATTTGATATTATTGTGATTATTGAGACCCTAAAGGGTATAAAAGTGTTAAAAGTGTATTAAAACGTTTTTTAGACCTCTGTCAGGCCGACGGAGATGGATACCAATCACATATCAGCAGAATCTGTGATCATATAGGTGAGATACCATTGATCTAATGAATACCAGGAAATAAACATTAGTAAACAACAAAACTGTGATGAAGAGGGCAGTACAAGGAATAGTCCTGAGCTGTGTTGTGCTGGAAGAAGTGTCCAGGGCAACCGGTGCAGCAAAGGACGCAGTGATGGGTAGGGTTGGGTATTGTTTAGGGTTGTTCGATGCCAGAGTCTAATCGATACATTTCAAACTATACCGGTGCATGAACTGATAGTTTACAAAAGCCACAAAATTATGGTGCATGACTCAAGAATACATTTTTATTGAACAAAAACTGAATGCTTAAAATGTAACAATATATAAAAAGTTATACACAAAATATATAAGTAAATATGAAACAACAACAAAACAAAAGCCACCAGCCAACTACAACAATTTAACCACTTCAAAATTTAGAAGTTCTTTTGCAGAAATATCACATGTCGCAGTGTTTCGTGTGTAATATAGCCACACTTTTGACCATTTTAGGCATTAAGTTTAATTCGAGTTATTTAATTTAGCAAGCTAAGCTAACAATAGACCACCTTGTGCCGTCAGATCATGACAAGTGTAACATTTGTTCCTACATTCGCATGGATTTATTTATTTGCTGTTGATTTGTTAAAAGAGGAGATGAGGGCTGGAGGGAGAGAGAGACTAGCTCATTCATTGGACTACCTCCATGTCCTTGAAATTGGACTGACATATTGAATGAAGATGATCGGCAAGGCCTGACAGTTCAGGAATTAAAGTTGCACCGAAATGACCATTGTAAATGCTCAAAAACTTAAAAAGTGATGGTTAGGGTTTAAACAATGTAAGCATATGTTGCAAAAAAGTTTTATATGCGTTTTTGATTTTATGAAATAGGTCTTGAATTAGATTCTAAATCTTAAATTTGACCTTCTGAAACTTTCAGAATGCTGCATGTGTAAACCTGTCCATCCCTGAAGGATACTATGCATAAGTTACAACAGTTACTATGCAGAGGATATACTAGATTTTAAAAAGATTAACAGGAAAGAATCATTTCAAAGCTAACACTAGAATATTCAGTGTTAAAGATTTAGCTTTTTCATTTCAGACCACTTTCTATTTCAATAAGATTTAATATTTGAGATGCTCTACTAGCTTGCAAAAGACTCGTGCTACTCTTCGTTGGCTGGTGTGTGTTTAGGCTCGTTTAGGTGACTGTTGTGGGGCAATGGGGCAAGGGAATCCCCACTGGAGCCTCCTGTCCTGCTTCCTTCCCAGCCACCCTCAAAACAGGAAGCTAAGCCAGGCTGAAACAATAGGGCTTTAGAAACAAAAGCTGCACAAAGTAACCAGAGAAAATGTTCTGTGGTGAGTAGCATGCCGTAAAGAAGATCTTGAATTAAAGTTGTACCAAAGATATGGACAGAGGTCAAGAGGGAGAGGCAGAGAGGCAAAACACTGGTAGGTTACATGTACTTGTACTATTTCTACAAAATTTGTGAGAGGAAATAAGGTTTGTGTGAGGACAAGAGAAGGAAAACACCGGATTTTTGTGGTTTCCTTGGTACAAAGTATATTGTAAGCTGGAAACTGTCATTTGGCAACTCAAGTCAGCTTAATCTAAACTAACTCTGAATGTGGTACAAGTTAGTCATTATGGTGTAGTCATGATTTTTTTATTTTGATATTTGTATCTCAATAAATAACATATGCTTGAAATCTCTTAAAAGTACAATGTTTCTGATCATCCTGAATACCTGAGTTTTGTTTGTATTGGCTCATGGATTGTTCATTTTTAATAGACACTGAGAAACAAATCTCTTGCTCTCTGACTGAAAAAGTTTGATTATTCAGCACTGGTGTCGTTCTTCTACTTCATGTTCTTCTGTGCATCTACTTGAGTAAGAATAGTTGAATGAAAAATGGGAATGAAAATTATCCTTTACTTTTATTCATATTATCAGTGTCAGCATGTATTTCCAACAACATCCCAGTTAGCTCAATGTCTCTACCATTTTTTTATATATTTATGATGGGAGAACTTATGGTACATAAACTGAAACTTAAACGAATAAATCGGTGTAATATTTCAGATATAAACATATTTAATTATATTTAATATTTGTATAATATAACACTTAATTAAACTTATTACTTAAAATATAAGTTAAGTGAGCTAATGTAATGTACAAGTTTCACTTTTTTTAACCAAACTTATGAAATAAATTGACTTTCCCACAATATTCAGTTTTTTGGCATCTATTTTTGCAATTGTCAACAGTAATGGAGAAATTTTGCACAGTCATAGAGATGATTTTGATCACATTACATGTAAAAAAATGGCGGTCAGTTCTTTTTCAAAATACGTTTTTATTTAAATACAAATAAATACACAAATATATATCAAATGAATACTAAACTAAAGACTAAAAACTAAAGATAAAACACTAAAGTAAACTAAAATACTTCTGTGTTTAACTCAAAAGAGTTAACTTGAGAAACTAGCACCCAGACTGGCACTGGGATATTATAAAGAGAGGTTAAACCAAGGGTAATGTATGGAGCTCCTAAAACAGGAGCGGGTAAATACATTCCTGGTGAGCTGTAGGCCTCACAGTTTCGTGCCAACCTTAACCAAACACACCTGATTTTACTCATCAAGCTCCATTTGGCTTGAAGATATTTGGATGTTTCTTGAAACAGGGTTAAAACAAAAACCAGCAGGGACTGCGGCCCACTAGGAATTACTTTGCTCACCTTTGCTTTAAACAGAAAAGTCAGAAAGGAAAACAAATGAAAATAAAATCATGTTTCCAATTTTTTCAAATATTGAGAGGTAATGCAAAACTATTGCAAGACAATGCACAACTAAAATGTTGTGGCAGACCAAATTACATGTATATATATATATATATATACATGTCAGAACTCTTGTCAGAACTCTTGTGTTATAGTGCTAAACAAATAGACATTATTTTACAAGCCCGTATGATCATTAATATAATAAAATAATAGAACATATCGCTTGAGCAACAATCAAGAACACATGGCTGGTGGACACACCCCAAAAAATACAAGATACAGAGCCCACATCTCTGAAGAATTCTCTTTTTTCTACGTGCTCTACAAGGAACAAGCCATGATTTTCATCAAGTATCAGGTCCGCATAACAATATGATAAATACTGAATTACAGTACATGTATGCATCAAAGTTTAGCCTTGTCTGGCCCAAGTCTCAGTCAAGCTAACCACCCATACTTAGCCCTAGCTTGAGCCAGATATCATGATAAATAAATAAAATTACTTGTTAAAGTGCTTTACAAATAGAGCTAACTTGACAAAGCCATGTGCTCAACATAAAACAATGGTCATTTAAAACTCAAATGATTGAGTGAAAGAAAATTCACACAAAGCAAGAAAAATGAATAAAAAAAAACCTAAATACAGAACCATCTTTTAATCTCGGTGCTCTACATAAAACTATACAAGAAATGATACTATTACAATTGATTGTTTTTTTTGCTTGTTTTTTTTCTCTTTTCAGCCTGTAATGTCACCATTCACAACCGCTGCAGGGACACCCTACCAAACTGTGTCAAAATGAAACAAAAGGTGGGATATCGCTTCACATGCTATCTTCTGACTGATGAATTTTTGAAGATGACATTGAGGTTTAATAAATCTGTGATCTACAGCAACAGAAACTGGCACTGATGAGGAACAATTCAGCCTATCAGAATGTAACGCTAAGGAATAAAGGTAAGGTTTCATTAGAAATAGATGCTTTGTTCGTGAAAAGTGCTTGATATATTCTTGGCCTTAATATGTGAATTTATTGCTTGAAAGTGGCTGCATTTTGTTAGAAATGCAGGCATAACATCAGACCTTTTCTTTCTGTCTATTTGAAGTGCATTTAAAGGAAAGGCCGAGTTCTGCAATCTACCCCTCAGACAGTCTTCGCCAGTCACTACTCGGGTCCCGTCGTGGCCGCTCTGCTCTTTTACTTTCCAAGAGCGTCTCAACCAATAACATTGCAGGGTTAGTGATTGTTTAAACCCTTCAGACCTGAATCCTTTTCCAGTTCTCAGAAATAAACAAAAGTTGTCAGGATCTGAGACAAATCAGTCAGCCATCTGATGAAGAACCTCCAAAGCTAAATATTATTGGTATAAAATAGTTTTAGTTGTTATTATTTTTACATTATTAACTTCTAGGAAAACTGATGTTTAGTTTATTTTGTCCCTTTATATAGCTTATTTTGAAACTTTGAAATTATTTCACACATCTGAAAAGTAATTACAAATACTTCAGTTAATGTGAGTAAGATACTTCCGGTTTGAGTAGTGAAATTTCTTCCGATTACATCACACAATGTCTTCTGTCATTTGATTGGATGACAAGCGTCCAACTTAATGGACAATAGGCTTTAATTGGAGTGAAAGTCCAGGCTCTGCCACTGGTGTGGACATGGCCTAAAATTAAGGTGTGGTAGACTTTTAATTTGGTAAACAGTGGAAACACATGTAAATTTCCACATTGCAATTATTACTTGGTTCAACTTTGTCCCATACTTTTAGCTTTTGCTTGGCCCAATTACCGCAATGAATTACGATATATGGACCAAGTCTTGATACCAGACAAAGACCACAGATGTCTTCACCCATACTTGGCCTTAGCTTTGTCCAGATGTCATGTACATAAAACTCTACTTTGTCATAGTGTTGATTTATTGTGTACTTTACAAGGTGGTTAACAAAATAGCTCAATGTATTTAAATTAATCATTTTAATATTTTAAATGTATTTTGAATGTGGCTTATATTCAGTATAATTAGCTTGGCCCATGTACCAATATTTTATGTTTGGGCCAAGCACTACATTTGTGAAAAGTAACTAGTTCGGAACCTACAAGATATCATTTAAATCTGATCTAAGATTTTTATAGGAAGCACATGTATCATTATTTTTCATTCATGTGTGTTCTTTTGATGTTTTTGTCTGTTTGTCCACTTTAGTTTAATGTAAGTACTTTTTAAATTCATGATCAACCGTCTTGTTCATTATATTTTAGTTTATTCTTTTTATTCAGTTTTACTCATTTATTGTGATTTATTTAGATTTTTGTTTGTGTGGTGGTTCTGATCCTTGTGCCTCATTTGTTGTTATTTTCTTTTTGTTTTGTATTTTGTGTGTTTGCATGTGTTCGCTTGCATCCTTGTGTATGTGTGTATGTGCATGGCCCGTGTGTGTCTGTGCGTCTGCATGCAGGACTCTAAGTGATGACTCTCCTCTGGGGCTGCGCAGGATCTTGTCTCAATCCACAGACTCTCTTAACTTCAGGAGCAGAACCATGTCCATGGAGTCTCTCAATGATGATGGTGAGACACATAAAAAGCATTCAAAAAAGCTTATTAACTCTCATTTTGTCCATTTTGAAATGTATTGTACACTGTTCGAACGGAAGGAGTTTTCTCTTGGACCCAAACATGCGAGTCCTTCATATTCATATTGTTAATTTTTTTTTTTTTTAATGAAGGAATGGTAAAGAAGGAGGTTCTCGCAAACAGCATACATAATGACGTGGTCATAACTACTTCTGTCATTAGACATCGATGAAGTTGTATCCAAAAAGCAAGTTACCAACTTGATCCAGACACCAATTAGATGGAAACATGTAATTTAAGCAAGTATTTTATTAAAGAAGTATTATGTTGTTAGTTGTTTGTTTTTAAAGTGTGTGCTCAAACAATGAATTACGAGATGTTTCACTTTTAGTTTTAATTTTTCTTTTTTAGAATGCGAAGCCTAACCAGGAAGTTGAATTCTGTCAATGACTGAGTTTGGTTTAGAGCAAGTGATAGCTGCACTTAAGGAAGTTGGGACCATAATTAAAAATCTAATCCATGCTGGCAATAAGTATGCTTCTTTTTTTAGCAAAAGGGCATTGAGCTCAAATATTTTGTATTCTGAAATAAGCATTTAAAAATGTTCTGCTATCCACCATATTGACCACAATTTTCAGAATTCTCTCGAAATGAGTTTTGCAGGAGAACTAGGGAGAAAGCAGGGAAGAATGAGCTGATTTTGGTGTCAGTAGAGTTTTTTCATTAAAAAAGCCTATTTGTTTTTTTTTTCTTTTCATTTTTAAATGAAACATCAAATGAAAGAATGGACTTTTATTTGTATTCCTATTGCATTCTGGGACAGCCTGCTAATTTCCTGATTGAACAGGTGCTGTTATGTCCCCATCACCTGGTGTAACTTGTTATCTTCTAAAAGTTTTTAATTTTACAGTTTTTATTTGTAATCAAATGTATGAATTATACACAGATTAATAAAATTGTAAATCATAAAAATGCACTTTTATTAAAAAACACGACAAACGTTCTGTATTTTTACTAAGATTTTTAAAAAGCAATATACAGTCTATATGAGTTTATTTTTACACATGCTCAACAGTACTTACATTCAGTTACTTTGATTGCTATGCTTTTGTTTTTCTTTAAAAGATTCTTCTTTAAGCCTTATTGACAAATGAGTTTAGGAGTTGAGTTCCTAATTCTGAGGTTTATTCTCTTTGGTTAAAGGTGAAGGGTACTTTAACTCTTTGTTGGAGGACCTGGAGTTCGAGGGACGAGAGTTTGAAGCAGATTCCTGGAGCATGGCCGTCGACTCCAGCTACTTACAGACACACCGTAAAGATGTTATCAAGAGACAGGACGTCATCTATGGTTAGAGAAACACTGGGATCAAAGCATGTTTATGAGTGTTAATGGGGAGTTGAGTCTGAATCTCTGTGAAATTACTTAGAATTACTCTTGTTTAAACAAGAGCTTTTATCTACATGAACATCTCGTGAAGTTTTTGGGGGATAGACATCAAGACTTTGGAACTTTAAATATTTTAGAACATACCAATGACTAATAATAGTCATTAAAACAAATTATGTATTTAAAATAAAATAAACAAAGCATGTAAAATGTTTCAATAAAGCGTAATGTTGCACTGCAGACTAAGCGATAATAGAAAAAATTATAAAAGATAAACTTTGTGTATTGACCTCAAATTTGCTTGAGATACGTTAATTGTAAGAGTCATTAAAATCCTTATTTTAAGACTAGTTTTAAATATTCATATAGTAATTTTGATGTATGGGTTGAGAAAATAAAAGAGCAATTGCTGCTTTTTTAATAAAATCTCATTGATCCATTAAATGTCAGAAATAGCACATTTTGTGGACAATCTCCTGTAAGAAAACCAATCGAGGTGAACTCTTAAAAAGGGCCTTTCACATGTACTCCCTTTTTGTGTTTGGATTTCAGAACTGATTCAGACGGAGCTGCATCACGTCCGGACACTGCGGATCATGGAAGGTGTGTTCAGGCGAGGTTTACTGGATGAAGTGCAGCTGGAGCCAGGAGTGATACACGCACTCTTCCCGTGTCTGGAGCGCCTGCTTATCATCCACACACACTTCCTCGGGCAGCTCCTGGCACGGCGTACTCACAGCCTGCAGCCTAACAGCACTAACAACTTCACCATCACTCAGATCAGCGATGTGCTCATGCAGCAGGTGAGAGGGGGTTAATGGATTGGCTCGCGTTTAGGCTGCTTCAAAGGATTAGTTAGAATGTTATATCAATCCATAAAAAATGTATTTATATGGTGCTTTTTGTGATTGCTTCAAAGAAGCTTTACAAACACGGAGCTTGAAGTAGCTCAAACCAACATTGAGGTTCATATTAAACTGTTTTATAGGGAGTATAACAAATATCCCCATTGTAATATTTAGAAGACTTAAATAAAAACTAAGCAATCAGAGACCATACACACCCCCGGATAGTTTTCTCTGTGAGGTGGATGCAGGTGGTGCATGTGGCCTCATAAAGGGAGTCAGATTGAGCAGGTCAGGTGCTAATCACCTCGCCATTGT
This sequence comes from Danionella dracula, assembly GCA_900490495.1. Taxonomy (NCBI): domain Eukaryota; kingdom Metazoa; phylum Chordata; class Actinopteri; order Cypriniformes; family Danionidae; genus Danionella; species Danionella dracula. Next base: position 2,580,028 of record UELW01000049.1, on the reverse strand, counting down.
GCAGCCCCTTGTACATGAAGATACATTGAACAGCAGATCCCCGATCAGCACCTATAAACAACCACAACAGCAAGAGAGCTGTTAGTTCAGCACGTAATTTACATCAGTAAAACAGTGTTGAAATGTAATGTGATAAGAGACTGCTCAAAAAGGCTGGAGCTAAGCCATTAAAGGGCCTTAAAGTCGAGAAGCAGTGTCTTGTCAATGTGGTATTTTATAGGAAAAAAATGAAGCGCAGACAGAACAGGTGTAATGTGATCATATTTCTTTGCTTAGTGTTCTGAACTAATTTATGTAACGCGGCAGCTGGGCAGCCTGCTAACAAGAGTTTTATAATTTTGGAGGTCCTAAAGTGAAAGAATGCAGTCTCATTGACATAAGAAAATCCACCTTTAAAGCTGAAAGATTCTGCCTTTGCTTTGTAGACCCATTATGTAATTTTTTTGCTCTAGCAGAATTTTTTATAAGGAGTGTATAGTCTAATCATCTGACTTTATCATGAATAATTTTAATGTTACTCTTTTCATATTTCACTTTTTGAGAACACAGCCATTATTGTGGCATTGTAGTGAAAAAAGCAACCTTTCTCACTCTTATTAGGTTGAGGGCTGGAAACTGTCGCTCAGATCAGGCAACCCTGGGCATTGATCAAAACGGAAGTATATATGGACGAAAATGTGATTCAAGGAGATTATGTGGCTTTATTTCAATTGATCTGAGCCTCTACGATTTCAACCTAATCATATCAAGAAGAAGGCAAAGAAGAACTATTTATTAGTTCTATTACTTCACTTTGCTACCACTGACTGCTTTCAACTCAGTCCTCAGGCGTGATTGATGTGAAACTTCCTGGCCACACCCAGATATGCGACGTCTGTCCCCATACAATGACATAAAACTCTTCATATATTAAAAATTCATGAAAAGTTCACATATGAAAGCAACTCATTTCAGATTAAAAAAAATGAAATTGAGCTGTTCAGACTGTCCTGAAAATACCAAATACAGGTTCACATATGGTCCAAAAAAAGTTATTCACTTTGGGCTGCAGTGTGAATATAGCCATAGACAAATAGAACAAATGATAAAATCACTTTAGTGTAACAAATCAGTTACATAATATTAATTTTGAGGATGTAAAACAGCATCTAACCATGGCGCTTTTTTGTTGGAGAGGAAGTGGCTCTCCAACTAAAGAAAGTTTGAAGCACAAACTTCAAGAGAGATGTTACTCTTTGGTTTCTAAGCACAAATTCTTCTCTATCATCCTGTGTTTCCAGTTCTCAGGACAGAGTGCTGACGAGATGCTGAAAACCTATTCTGAGTTCTGCAGTCGCCACATGAAGGCCGTCAAACTCTACAAAGAGCTACTGGCTAGAGACAAGAGAATGCAGCTCTTCATACGGGTAAGGGCACAGGTGACCCAGGGATAGTTTGTTTGAACGAAAAATGTCAGGGGTGTTTAACATGTGATTCATATGGGAAAACAGAGTGATGAATGCTGTGGGAGGTGGAATAATGGATTAAATGTCTGCAGACTCATAAATTGGATGAATCATCTGATGTGCAGGTATCATTATGACTGTGTTCAGCTCTTATGTTCTATTTTAGCTTGCCTGTTTTGATGATGAATCCAGTGTAAGATTACAATTATCTCTATTGCTATGCTAATGAATGCATTTAGTTTGGTGCAGGAGTTCTCACAGCAGTTGGGTTTCTGAGATGAAAATGAACACTATCAGGGATGCAATGAGTAAAGTTTTGACAAGCTGAATTATTTAAAATGAACTGAATTAAAATGTGTTAATTTACTTTTATAAACAGTCAGGGTTTCTGCAGTCATAAAAAGTCATAAAATGTTATACATTTAATAATAAGGAATTTAGGTCATAAAAAGTCATAAAAATGTCCGGCTTTTCCATATAAGATCAAAAATGACATTTAGTCATGTCTTAAATTGATATGATTGATATTATTCATTCATTGGTTCAACCGTTGCCTTCCCACGGCTGGAAGTACTGATTAACCATCATAATTTCATGCTGAAAGTCTGGTTTGCTTTAGTCGCTTTGAACATTACTCAGTCAGGTGCATAGAGTTGTTTTAAGCATCTGAAATAAGCTTCTTTTTTCCATACGTTCCTTCCATGTGATTGTCACAAAATTGCACAACTGGTGCACTGGACCGAAAAGAAACACTCCAAGCAGAGCTCTTTAATAAAGGAAGCACTAACAACAACAAAACTTCTTCTCAAAATGAGGTCTTTTCTACAGTTAAATACAAATTAACAGTGGTTACACAGGAAAACAAAACTCCACAAGGGGAGAAATCAAAACAGTGGAGCAACTGCAAAATGTAAAAAAAATACCCTTACTTGTAGAAGATCAAGAGGACAAGATAACACAAGGCAGCACAACAGTGTCCAACCTCTAAAACTGAGTGAGAGGCTGAGGAACAGCAGTTCTGTGTCAATCATTTTTCAGACATTCGCTTTTGCATTTGTTTTAGTGAGAAAATGCAGTAAATCTTGCCATTATCTCATTCACCACTAAAATCTCCCAATTTTGATTTTTTGCACCTGCAACTTGCCTCATTCAAATGTTTTTTATGTATTAAGCCTAGACTTGGAGATTTAGATGCTAGCAATGGGAATATCAAGCTGGACAATGTCTGTGAGGGTTTGGGTAAAGGTTTAATGGTTCAAAATAAGTAACTCAGAAAACACAAATAACTCACTACAAGGAGATAGTCAGGTCTTCTGAAGCATAAACTGAACTGCTGAGTAATTGCATGGAAAATTAAGCTTAATTTGTGAGAGATCATGTGCAAAACAAATTTGCTATTCGTTAAGGATGTGGATTGTGATAGAAATAATGCTCAGGGAATCAGTGGAGAGTGGCCTAGCCATGAGGAAGACTGACGATGCATTCCAGAGCGCTACTCCGGAGAGCCCCACATTCTAGGACCCTGCCTTTAGTGTTAAAAATGTAATCTCCATGGAATTACAAGCTTATATCTGCAAATCATTAATCAAAGAAGTAGAAAATGAATCTTTTTCACACTATTTATTATAAAACATTAAATAAAATTGTTATTGAAAAACATTGTAACTGGTTTTAGTCAAACGATGTGATAATGCTTAAAAATGTAAATTGTCATGCCTTCTATTCTATCACGTTTACGGTCAGAAATAACAAAACAACATAAAGGGCCAGAAGATGTCGCTGTGGTGGAGTTTGGAATTGGTCGTCATATAACCATGTCCTGTGGTTAGATCCCCACTATGGCCATTCTGTCGTTGTGTCCCTCTGGGCAAGCCACTTCACCCACATTGCCCTATATGGATGCGAGACTGGTGGGGTGTGTTTGGTGGTGGTCAGGAGGCCGTAGGTTTGGATTGGTAGCCACATCCTGTCAGACTGCCCCAGGGCAGCTGAGGGCTACCACGGTAGCTCATCATGACCAGAGTACAATGTGGAGTGAATGAATAGTGCACTAAACATTGTAAAGCGTCTTTGATCTTTGAAAAAAAAAAAAAAAAAAAAAAAAAAAAAAAAAATATATATATATATATATATATATATATATATATATATATATATATATATATATATATATATATATATATATATATATATATATATATATATATATATATATATATAGAATGTATAAACCGAGGCGTCACGGTGGCGCAGTGGGTAGCACGGACGCCTCACAGCAAGAAGGTCGCTGGTTCTAGGCTCGGCTGGGGCAGGTGGCATTTCTGTGTGGAGTTTGCATGTTCTCCCCATGATCGCGTGGGTTTTCTCCAGGTGCTCCGGTTTCCCCACAAGTCCAAAGACATGCGGAATAAGTGAATTGAATAAGAACGATTGCCCATAGTGTTAAAGTGTGAATGTGTGTGTGAATGTTTCCCAGCGATGGGTTGCGGCAGGAAAGGGCATCCGCTGCGTAAAACATATGCCAGAGAGTTGGCGGTTCATTCCGCTGTGGCGACCCCGAAAGGGAATAAAGCCGACATGAAGATGAATGAATGTATAAACCGAACACGTCAATATTATTAAAGAACCAATTAAATTGTATTCTCTTTTTAAGAAAACAGAAAAATAAAAACAAATGCTATCATATTGTACATAAATGTGATAAATGTTTGTTATGTTAAAATGATCTTATTATTGTTTGAGAAGCTAAAGCTAGCGTTAATGGTTAACAGGGCTTCTAACTACTAGTGAAAACTCTAAAACATTAAATTAACCCCTCCCATCTTTTGAGTCATTTGGTAGACATCCGCCCCGCCCCCACCCCTATATTATAGCACAACATGGCAAAAAGGAGGGACGCTATTGGCCTGCTTGCCAGCATACAATTTGCTGATTGGCTCATCAGATATAATCTTATATCTCCCAGTTTTTGAGTTTGAATTTCTAGATTGCCCCTTTTTGTTTTTTCATGTAATAAGATGTCAAATAATCAGAACGTTTCAATAACTCAAATTTGACCAAATTGTCATAGAGAACCTTACAATTTCAAGGGAAATAAATGTCACTAAATGGCAAAAATTAAGTGTATATGAAGCAATTTTTACTTACATAACTTAAAATTAATATTTTCTATTTTAATGAAAAAAGTCTTATATTTTATGTTAGATGATAAAATATAGCAAAGGCTCTGGGATTTAGTTTTATAATTGCTGCTATTTCTTTTTAGTTGCTTGACAATGTAGCTAATTGAATCCTTAATGAAATTCTGATTCTTATTATATGTATACTTTAGATTATATAGATTTACTCCATAACAAAAGGATGAATCTACTTAAAAGTGTTCAAATTAAAGAGTTAACATATTTAATCTTTTTCTCTCCATAGAGGGTGGGTCGGGGTCCCCTGCTGCGCCGGCACGGCTTCCAAGAGTGCATCCTGCTGGTCACTCAGAGAATCACTAAATACCCTGTCCTGCTGCAGCGCATACTGGACAACACCAAAGGTGTGACATCGCGGTCAACTTTAGATATTTCATTGGTGCTTGTTCTGTTCTGATTTCTGAACATATGTCATATGAACAAAATCTAGAGTGACTATAAAAATTAAATAGATAACGTAATTCAAGTGATTTAAGAATTTATAATACTTTTTGATTAAATGGACGAGGTCAGATACATTTTCGTTATCATTTTGGTTACTATTGTTAATTAACACTGCTTTAAAATCACTTAACATTTATTATTTATGGTATATTTACCATATGAATGCAAATAACTGAAAATGAGAGTTTTTCCATGGATTATTGCTTTAATGCTGTCATATGTTGCAGTTGTTTTCAAATCAAATACTATTTACAAGTAACCTAAGGCAGGCATGTCCAAAGTCCGGTGATTGGCCAACAGCTTCAGTCTTATATTGCAGTGGTCACAGCTCTATTGTTTCCGGGGAGTCAAAGAAGCAATTATATTATTTTCATTGTATTTGTTATCTTTGTCTGAACTTTGTCTAAACTTTTATTTTGAATAATTTCCTGATTTTCTCAGTTATGTCTCATAAGTCACATACTTTTGTTATGTTGTTGGTTACGAGTAAGCTGTTAAAAAATTGCTTATGAGTACACACTGAATTCGGTGGGTTCTGTTCACAAGCGTGTAGCTTGATTGGCGAGTCAGCGAGGCTTTGCTCGGGACTCTGACCATTCAAGTGCGACCATTCTCCACTTCCTGTGGCCGAATCTGAAAACATGCTGGGAGGTAAAAAAAAACACCCCACATATTGACGCTCCGTTACATAGATATTAATTTTTCCCATACAAATATTAAAAATGAAGTACTCCATTCGCGAGACTCAAGTCCTTTTCCTCAATTTGTAAGTTGTAACTTTTTTTAACCATTTAACTATAGAATAAGATTTGGTTATAACTACGGTTGGGCGATGTTGCCCAATCTGGCATCGGTGATGTTTAATGGGAAACATTGCAGATGGACGATGGAATAGTTTCTGGGGGCTGGAGTTGTTGCATTGTACAATTACTTAATGACAAATTAATTATTTGAAGCCTGCCCACATGATCTTTGTTTTATCAATAACAAAAACGTAACAGAAATAAATATAAGGTACACAGAAATGTCTGTGTCATTAAAATGACGTCAAGGATTTTGGTTGGTAAAAAAGGAGTACATTCTTCTATCATTCAATACTTAGGCTTTAGACCAAATGCAAGAGGACAGCCACGAGACATGTCTGAAGTGGTGTGGGGAGTAGAGCAGATCGAAGGCAAATATCAATAACATCACCGTGAGTATGAGATGCAAAGCAGCCTTGCTTGGCCAAAGATACAGACAGGATCACATAAAACCACCTCAGCTAAGCGCCTCAAAAACTCACATTAAACTGGTTGCTGAATTGGGGAGTCTGTCACCCATCCCTGTGTGAGTCTGTATCCCGGCCACTGAAACTATGGCATGATGTGGTAAAAGTAGTAAAAAACTAATCTTTTAGATTATTTGTATTAAACGACAATGATTTGAAAAAATAAAGCTGAAGATTGAAATCAAATGTCGTGTTGTTATCTTCTCAGATAATCCGGAGGAGGCGATAGGTCTTTCTCAGGCCGTGTCGTGTATTCGGGAACTGTTGAGCTCGGTGGATCAGCAGGTATTAGAGTTGGAGAGGACGCAGAGACTGCAGGAGATTCGCTCCCGGTTTGACCCCCGGGCTGAAGCCAAACTTCGCTCTGGAGCCCTGTTCAGACCAGCTGAGCTTCCCCGCAGACAGCTCATCCATGAGAGCACACTGCTCTGGAAGACACCAAGCTCCCGACTCAAAGGTATGGCTTCTGTCTCTCACTGTTTTAACAGAGCGTCATCTGGATTCATAGATGATGTCCTTACAATACTTCTCTGTCTACATCTAATGCAGATGTTCAGGTTGTGCTGATGACTGATATCCTTGTGTTCTTACAAGAGAAAGATCAGCGCTTCATCTTTGCCAGCTTGGTTAGTGTTAGGTCTATGTATTTTTGTGGGGAATGTCAATTACATAGAAAAAAAAGGGTCTAAAGTTGTTTTGTCTGCAGGATAAGTCAGCGGTGGTGTCACTGCAGAGTCTGTTGGTTCGAGACATAGCCAATCAGGAGCGAGGATTGTTCTTGATCAGCAGTGAATCCAGCCCACCAGAGATGTACGAGCTCTATGCTGCATCCAAAGAGGACAGAAACACCTGGATTCGCCTCATACAGCAAACCATTCGCAGGTTCTTTCTCTTTTTTCCCTAATATTGTATGCATTTGATGTTTATTTTATAAAATATACTAAAACCTGGCCATTAATGCATGGTCAGATTAAGATCTGTATTCAAAAGGCAGAGTGATTCAATTGGTTCTGAATCAAATTGGGTTTGAATCACTGAGCGCTTTGTTGAACTGGTTTTCTCTAATATAGGCAGTTTTTTTTTTCTCAAGAAATAATATCAAATCGGCTCCAGATGTTTGTTTCATGTTTTTTTGTATATATTTTTTTTTTATTAAAATAGAGCTTCGGGGTAATTAAATTATTTTCTTCCAACACTTTGTTAATTCAACTAAAATTTATTTATTATAACAAACGGTTTAAGTATACTTTTGTATTGGGCCGTTAACAGCCTTACCGCACGTTAACGTGTAAGTTTATTATTGCGCGCTAAAAAAATATCGTTGTTAATCTATTTTCAAAGGTAGGCACTGGGTTTTAGTGAAGTGTCAGTCATGAATTTAACGGATCCTTTAGGCTTTTTGAACTGAATGAACAAGCCAGCTTTTTCTCTCTCTCTCTCTCTCTCTCTCTCTCTCTCTCTGCGTGACTTGTTTGACTCAGAATCATTTGTTTAGCAATTCTTTGATTCATTCTGAGGAAAGTGAAACTTAGTAGGATAGCTAAGAATGTAAGGCTAAAAATAAATTTAAGAAGCATCTAAAACTTTCCTGTTCCAGTGTGGTAAGGAAGTGTCTGGGTTTTTTTGCATGTGACAATTTTAGTGTTTTTTTTTTGTGTGGTAAATTAGAGCTTAAAGATACGCACTTAACGTTAACTATTAACTGGATTTAAATTCCTGCTTTAGTTTGAATATCAAGCAGAGGTGTTTGAAGTATTAGTATTTAGGTTTAGTATTGATAAGCAATATAAAAAACAGTTAAATTTGGCTTAATTTTAATCAAATAAATATCACATTAGCTGAGTGCATACAATGCAAGACCTCGATTTCATATCAACATATTAAAAAAACAACATCTGTTTTAACTTTATGTAAAGTTAACTTGGAGTTTCCTTGAGCTTTCATTACAGATAAAAACACGAATAGCTCCCTTCAGCATAGACAGCCTCATTGAGTCGGTCCCAAGCTCAGTCCTGGGCTAACAAGTCTTTATAAAAAGTGTTTTGGGATTAAAATTACTTTTTTGTATCTGAATTTTGAAAATGATGAGACTCTCGTCCATCACAGCTGCTAGTAACATCTGTTTGGGGTCCTGTGTGTTAAGTCACCATTATCTAAAATATAATCCACATCTTTGTCTTTAAATGAACTAAAAGTACTTGTTTTTATCAAAATTTAATTTAATTACACACTCTTGCTTAATCGTTTAAAATAGCAAGTTGTTATTTTGGATACAGATTCTGATTAATCTAGATTAAAAAAAATTTATATGCCCGCCTCTAGTAAATTTACATTTATGCAGTTGGCAGACACTTACCCAAAACGACTTACACTAGGGGAGAGGCAACATGCAATTTGTTACAAAGCTAAAGTCTAACTTAGGTTTCTTGCATTAGAAGTTGTATCAACTGATAAATTAACTATAGAAGGAAATTATTTTTTTTATTAAGATTGTAAGTGTTCCTTGAAGAGAAGAGTTTTCAGTTGCTTTTTGAAAGCTGTTAGTGTTTGCTGATTTCCTGACTGATACAGCAGCACCAAGGTACTGACAAAGTACAGACAATTATTAAAACAATGATATTTTTTACTCTTTTTTATTATAGCTGTCCATCAAGAGAAGAATTCCCTCTCATAGAAACAGAAGACAAGGCTCTTCTTAGAAGACTCAAAGGTTTGTTTTGATAGGATGAATCCTTGTTCATTCCCACTCTCTTCTAAAACTTTGTCTTCTGAAGTGTTTAGATGATCCATTTTTGGTCTTAGAAAGATGGAAAGGAATTTACTTTTCCAATTATTTCCAGTTAGATGTTTTTCCAGATAAGTATGCATACTCTGCATATTCCAGGACTCATGTTCTTGCTCTCGATTTCAGTGGATATCCAGCAGAAGGACAGCGAGGTGTTAGAGCTGCTCCAGGAGCGAGTCACTCTCTTCTCGGATTTGGCTGAGGGTCATGGGAGGGTTTGAGGTCACATTGCCATCCTGCTCCAGAAACCTGTTCAGAGCTGAATCTCCTCAGGCACAGAGAGGGGAGCAGCTGCTCATACAAGCCATTACTGAGGGTAGGACACAACGCCCTCCTGTAAACATAGCAATATTCTACAAGTTTCATGTGCACTGAGGAATGTCTTACGAAGTACCATTTTGACTACTTATACTATATCCTAAAATGAGGAACTCTGTCTGTAGAGGGAAAGCACAAACTAAGCTGTTAGTAATATAATAGCTGGTAATATGTTATAATAGAATGTATAGCTCTTAACCTGAGAGAAAGCATCGAGCCCTAAGTGAGCCTTTCTCCTTGAGTACTGAAAAGCTAGTAAAACAAACATAACTATAAAATTCCCAGATGTCAATGAATGGGTATTCAGTGCACCCATGCTCAATAAGCTGATTTCTCTGGTGTCATTTAAATGCGGAAAATGGTTTTTAGTAATCGGTTTAATGGTATAAACGGTGTTTGAGAAAGCGATTAGAGGAGGCCATTTTTTTTCAGCATGTAAATACAATAACCCGCGTTCTATTGTTTTTTGTTTTTTTTTTTTTTTTTTTTGCACATGTCTGTCTGCGGTCTGATTTGCGGATGTCCAAAGCAGCCAGGAAGTACATGTCACAAACTGAAGTAAGAGCCCAGATGCTTTGTTGAGTTAAAAATTCACAAAGTTGTGCTCATAATTCAGAGTTGATTCACAATCATCAAAACAAACAAAACAGCTTCATGCAGATTGTTCACAACCAGATATGACGCTGTTTTGTTTTTCTCGTTATGTAATTTCCTATGAGAAATAAGGCAAAGGTTGAGTGTCATGCAACCATGGGTGTGATAGTTGGAGAGAAGGAGGACCCAGATGCAGCAAAGTAAATCAATAGTGCAATGTATTGAAAATGGAAACAGAATTGCTACTCAACAGAGCAGGGAAACTGAGGATTGCCAAAGAAAAGAAATTAAGACCAAATACTAATCAGTCTCGCACAGCAAACACAGGGAAATGAATGAGTGTAAACACAGAGAGGGAGAAACAGTTAATGTTGAGACAAGATTATCACAGCAGGTTTCTACAAAACTTGTTTATGGGTGTGCATGCAAACTTAAAAAAAAAAGTGTTTTTGAGTAATCGGCTTGTTGAGCATTTATGGCTTAGCCCGTTCAATTTTTTATTCGGCACAGCGTCAACCACCAACTTATCTAGCATATGTTTTACACAGTGGATACCGTTCCAGTAGCAACCCACCACCAGGAAACATCCAAACACTATGAACAATTTTGTTGTATGTCAGAGCGCTTTAAACATACAAACTGTTGAACAATGTGGTTCAATATCCCTTTCTAACCTATCCTTATCATTTATCACTCATCCTTCATCCCTCACCTATTTGTTGTCTGTTACAATTTTCTAACCATTGTTTTTCATTTGTTAGTTTATGTTTTGTCTGAGTTTTTTAGTTTTGTTTGTTTTTTGTTTTTGTTTTTTGTTTTCATGTGCTGTCCGGCAAAATTTTCATTGATGGATAGTAAGTTTGTATATTCTTTATGCCGGGTAGGTGACTAGCACCTGCCTCAGTCAGCAAGGCTCCCAGGGACCTCACAGAGTGAATTCTTATTTACTCTACCTGATCCACACTAGGACTTTGAAAGCAACTGCTAAAAAAGCGCTAAATAAAAACTTGATTGATTTGATTTAACGGAAGTGGGGAAACCAGAGCACTCGGAGTAACCCACACGATCATGGGGGAGGGGAAACATGCAAACAGAAATGCCAACTGACCCAGCTGAGGCTTGAACCAGCGATCCTCTTGCTGTTAGACGATCATGCTACCCACTGTGGCACAGTGACACCCTTGAACATAACCCATTTATACAAAGCATGTAAAAGCTCTCAGTCTGTGAGGCAAATTCACTCACTGGAAGGCAAAGGCATTTACAAAGATTCAATTGCTCTATACTGTTATTCTCCGCAGTCAGGGGTTATGCTGTCTAGATATCGATTGAGTGCATGACTGCCATTGCCAAGTTAAGCCCTGTTTTCTAGTCAAAAGTGAACCTGCTAATTTTACTGTGTAAGCTTATATGAAAATGCTTCAAATTCACAGAATTTTTTTTACTATCTCTTTCTGCAGTGGACAGATTGACCGAGTTGTTATTGGGATCCAGTTTGGAGGTTCCTCTCTCAAGCAGCCCCAACGGCCACAACAACTCCACTGGAGCACTATTAATAAGTCAGTGTTACAAACACAACATGCAATATGTAAATTAGTGTGCAGTTAGTGTTTACAATCAGCTAAACATACCCATTCATCTCTCTCTCTCCATTTCCCAGATGGACAAGAGGTGTTAGTAAACGGTTCTCAGGAAAACAAAGCCACTCAGGTAAACAGGAACATTCACAGAATCATATACAAGTTTCTCTTTTTTTCGCACAGCATACCAAAAATGCTTAATAATACAGGTTGTTCAGTTATGTATTCCACGTTTTTGAGCTCATCTCATGTTTCCGTAGCAACCTTTAGCTACTGAAAGCTCTGTCACAATTTGGTGCTAGTGCTTGAATGCAGCTCTCCCTCCTTTCCATTTTCATCAATGCATAACAATGTAGTGCTTAATAATTTCCTGATAGTTTGTGGCTATGACAGGCTTTTGAAAGATTCTGCTTGTTTAGGATTGATTGTGTGAATGATAAATCGTTATTCTCTGCAGGATGGGAACGGGAATCAAATGGAAGACAAGACACCAAGCGAGGTAGACTCTTAAGCAGTGGTTTTCAAACAAATTATTCAAAGGTCTGAAGTTTTTTATTCAAGGTTAAAGCTTCCCCATGAGCAGTCAAGATGAACAGGACATCACTTTTACTAGTTCTCAACCAAAAGACATCATATAGATGTGATATGAATGTCTATTTAAGGTTACTTGTTTGGTGGGTGCTGAGAGTTTCTGGTTCAAGACCTTTGTGGGTGAATTTTTTCCACTGGTTTATCAGTGAAAAATTTTGAACCAGAAAAAGTTAAAGGATTTCCATAAAAGTTTTCTATTTTCAACAACATAATAAAGCAGTCACATATAATGTCGGTATGAGCAGACATTACAGTATATAGTTGACATAGTTTAAGGGATGAATTTAATCAAAAGCCCAGTTTAATCAATGACATACTGATGTGATGGTTCTGATTTTGTGTTTCAGGAGGTTTCACAGAGATTGGTCAATCTCAGCGCTCATTTACATACTCTGCAGGTATGCATGCACACAGCATAAATGCACTAGCTAAATTAAATTTTACTTTCAATGAAAAGCCACATAAAATTTAATTTCCCAGGCTGTGGTGGTACGTCAAGACTCCATCCTTGAACTCTGTCTTCGTGAGACCCCAGTTTCCTCAGTAACATCTGGAGCTCGAACTGTTCGCTCACTTTCTCGCGATGGTGCGGGTGAAATGGGGTCCCTGGGAGAACTGACCCTGCTTCAACGACAACACAGTCTCTTGCAAGAAGAGCTGGTGCGCCTAAGAGGAGCTGATGGGAAACTGCGGGACAGTGAGAAAGCAAGAGCCGCACTAGAGAAACAGCTCAGGGATCTCAAAACAAGCAGCTCTCCTCCAGGGGAAACTGTTGGAACTATAGGCTCACAGGTGAGGATTGTTGCATGGATGTGTTTGAAGCTGTGAAACAGAGTAGACAAGCTAAGAAAGATGTGGAAATGAATGTTGAAAAGGTAAATAAGCCTTTAAGGAAGTTAGAAAGGACTTTGGAAGTAAGAATTTAAGTTGGCAAGGAAGTTGGTAAGGAAAGAAGTAAGTTAACTAGACAAAGTTGCAAAGTAGGCTGGGAGGTTTGGAAGGAAGTGGATAAGGCAGGAAGCTTGGAAGAAAGGAAATTATGAAGGCAGTTAGGAAGTTAAAAAGGTTGGTAAAAAAAGTAGGCTAGGGACAAAGCAAGTTAAGAAGGAAGTAGGTAAGACATGATGGTTAGAAGGAAGTAAATAATTAAGCAAGTTAGGAAGGAAGTTAGGAGATTAGTAAGGAAGAAAGTTAGAGTGTAAATAAGGAAGTATGTTAGACCATACATAAGTTAGGTAGGAAGTTGGGAAGTAAGTAAGTTAGGAAGAAAGTAAGTTTAAGCAAGCAAGTCAGAAAGGAAGTAAGGGAGGATTTTGAGGAAATAAACAAGTAAGTTAGGAAGTAGATACGGAAGGAAAATTAGAGGGGAAAATAGGAAGTACATACTTTAGGAGCAAAGTAAAGAAGTAAATAAGGAAGCTAGGAAGTAAGTGTAATATAAAGGAAGTGAGTTGGAAGGAAAGGAATTAAACTATGAAGGATGCTAGGAAGTAAATAAGGAAGGACGGAATAAAGTAAAGACGGAAGGAATTTAGGAAGGATGGAAGGAAGGAAGGAATCAAAACTGTAGGAACAAACTTAGTTATGAAGGTAATAAGTTAGAAAGTAAAGAAGTAGGCAGATCTGGAAAGAAGGAAGGGAGTTTGATTTTATTTACATCTCTGCTGCAGAACCAATCTACTCGGAGAGGGAGTGATACCGACCCCAAACCTGACACTCCACTGGCTAGCCAGGAATCCATGGACCAATCAGATGGCCTGCAGGAGTGCAGTGATGTAGAAGTGGATGTGATATCTGATGATGATGATGAAGACGAGGTGGTTTCACCACGATCAGAAAGTCCAAGAGGTCTGTAGATCTGACACATCAGCTAATCAAATCACATTAAACTTGAACATGAACAAAATACTTTAAATATAGTTCCTAAAATGACATATTTGATTTTAAACAGCAAGATGCCAGGATTTTTTTAAAGACACATTTACAAAAACTAAAAAGAACTATGAAATAATTTGTTATAACTAATTGGTATTAACTGGTCAGTTAAAACGTGTTCTTGTTCTTGTGACAATTTAGTTCATTTCTAGTTTTTGTTTTATAGCCCTGCATACTACCGCATATTAATGTATGATAGTGGTTACAGCAGTTATTAACGGGAAACACAGCAACAGAATGGGAACTTAAAACACATAGTAACACACACACACACACACGTCTCATAATAAGACCAATTTGCTCTTCTTCCCTTTCCCCCACAACTTAAAAACATTAAATATGTGAATTGGATGCTCTATAATTTCCTCAAATTATGCTAAATTAGGCTTATTTACTTACCTGATTAAATCATTATCTCTACCTAATCTTAAACTGTAGAATGAACAAGGATTAAAATTAAAATCCTGTTAATGTTAAGGCCCTTATTTATGAGGCCGCTTTGATGCACTATAAAAAACATTTTGAGAGGTTGATTAATGGATTTAGAAGGTAACTAAACCAAGACAGCACTAAAAGTTACTTGAGAGGCTATATTAAACCTGTAAGCTAAAATGCCTGCATCTTCATTGAGTAGACAGAAGAGGGTGTCCTAACCACTTTTTTTTTTATTTTAGCATTCATGAACAAAACATACAGCATTCTGGGTCTTAAAGCTGCCCACATCAAAACAGTTGATAAGTGTTTAACGATAAGAGAGGATGTTGAATTCATAATCCCTTTACTGCAAAATTTGTGTAAAGAAAATAGTTTCAGAACACAGTTGGGGAAGTTCCCTTGAGGCACTATAGTGCCCAATTCTGATTAGTTCCCAATGTGTGGTTGATAGGATTCTCAAAATGGAGGACTTCAAGTTTGTCCTCTGCACAAAGAAAAGTACTGATAACAACCTGGCTGCATTCAGACACAGCCTTGTTGGTTCATGTTGGAGAAGAGATCTACAACCAACATACTAATAACAATCCTTACTTCACATAGTTTACTTAATAAAAGAAAATATTCAGATAAGTATAAGATATGTATGAGGTGAATAAAGCATAAATGCAATTGTGAGTAAATAACCAATTTAATTCTTCACTCTGAACCATGCTGAAGGTTTAAGTCCTTCCCTTATGGCCTTGTATTTATTCACTCTGATGTCACTCTGATGTCACTTGTGTCAATGGTAAAAGAGGCTTCAAGTGGGCGTAGTCAGCCATCATCTTTTTGAAGTAAAAACAATTGGGCCCATGGAGGCATAGCAGGCATAACAAAGTCTGACTAACTGAATGAATTTCAGTAAATATTAATTAAACTAGCAATCTGAATAAACAAATCTTAACAGAGCTAGGGGTTTAAGCATTTTTTTTTTCAGCTCCAAACCCCGGCATTTTTAGCATGGGGAAGAATGTGTACCCTGCTTACTTTTAAAGTCAGCCTCAAGTTGCCATTCAAGGAACTGCAGTTCAGTCACTTCCTATTACATAAAACCCATTTTCTGACAGACACGCACACACACACTTACATTTACACACACACGCACACACCACACACACACACACATTTACTTTCATGTTGTACAAATTGTAATGTGAGCTTTTTTTTTAACAGATCTCCAGGACATTCCTGAAGAGAGTGAATCGGCCGCAGAGTCTCGAGAGCGTGATGTCTCAAACTGCTAATATACAATATTTCAATTCTCAACAAGACTGGATTCCACGAGCAGGTCTTCCTCCCAAACGTGGAAGAGTCTTATTTGTTTCAGATTTGTATTTTCTTATATTGCTTTCAGCTTCTATGTAACTGTTAAATTTGAATAGTTTGATGTACAAATAAGGAAATGCCAAAAGCTTTGCCATGGATTGTTTCAAATACTGAAACTTGCACTTGAAACGGCTGTCTTAAAATCCATCAAGTACCTAAAATCAACCAAATAGATGTGATCCAGCTTCTAGTTTTAGTTTTTGTGTACTGTATGTACAGTAAATCGCCCGACAGTGCTTTAAACCCAACTGATGCATGCTGGAGCACGCAAAACCAGAGATGTTATCTCTAGCTTGCTGTAAAAGAATAGAATTTACTTGCGCTTGTGTTTTTAATGTATTTATTTTCCTTTCCTTTACTGGATGGATTTTCCTATAAGCATGATGATGCAGAAGCCATACATTTAAAACACAGCATTAGATACTGGACCAAATGAACTGGTTTTAACGTTTTAAATCAAGGTGTTGTAATGCATTTCAAAGCAATATAAAGAAACACTATATATTTACAATATTAGAAGATACAGGAGGGTTTATATGAGATATTATAGTGGTATTCTATTCTGAAAGGTTCCTCAGTCAATGGTGAGGGGAAGGATTTGTAAATATAAGATGATATATTGGCTTAAATGTGTAATATCCACAAATTCCGCTAGTACGTCTGCAACAATTGATGTAACATATAAACAAAAGGCTGGGATTTGTGTATTTGGGGCAAATACTTGACTTTTGTGCCAAAGTTTGCTTGGCTGAATATTGATACGATGATTTTTTTGTCAGATCTACATTTCAGGAAGCAATGTTTTAGGATTTATTGTAGGATAATATTCTATGGGTTTTGAAGGATAGGATTTTCTGCTGAATATTTTTATGGGAAACAAGAGGAACATTATTTAAATGCTCCTACTGTGTTTCAAAATGTTTGAAGTTGGTATCAAATACTGCTGGAGAATTAAAATCTTGATATACAAGATCTTTCACACTGGCTCATTCTTCGTTTTTGTTGCATCCTGTCACATAAGCTACGTTTATTTTTTTAAATAAAGGTTTAAGGTATAAAATAACGCCATCCGTTCATTTGGAACGAAAGGTAGGTAGACATCATGAAGGTTAACTTCAAAATTGATTCTTTTATTGATCTGTTTGTGGATTGATCTTAAGTTCAAATAGGCTTTAGGCTGAGGAGGTGATTATCACCATTCTCAGTCAGAGAGGCTCTATGTTATCTAATGGAGGCGTTCTTCCGTGGGGAGATTGTTTCTCTGAATGTGTATGCGGGGTTTTTTCTCCAGGTTCTCCATATTTTTCCCACATCAATAAAAATTAAGTGTTTTGGTTGATTTATTTCACCACAAACCATGTTAAACCCGGCTTTTATAATAATAGTAAGTCAGACATTACCGGTCATTTAAATCAATCATTTCCTCATATAAAACACATTTTACTGTAAATCCTTAAGGTAGTTCTATTTCTACCCCATATAATTATCAAACAGGAATTCCTATTTAACTCTGATACACTCTAGGTCTTAATAACCAAAAATGGTGTCAGAGAGGTTTGTTAACCTGAATTTGTGCTGTGGCTTCTTGAGATCTTTATATTATTTTGGCACTTCATCCACCACTGGCATGTGGTGTTTACTGAAAGTTAAATTAAATACACAAAAACTGCATATTGTTTCCTGTAGTCTGGTGGTTACACTGAAAGGGCTCTTTCAGCAGCAGGGCTCTGTAGATGTAATTACTACTATATATAATTGAAAATGTATCATGCAAAACAAGTTGTCTTGACAAAAAAGAGGCATGTTTTTTTCAGGTCGCTTTTAACAGGAAACAGGTAGTTCTGATGCTAATGGTAATCTGCATACTCTTAAACAACAAGTTCTCTAAAGAATTCTAGTAGTGGCACTTTATTGGCCCAACCAACCTTAGTTCATAGAGCTCTGCTCCCTTGTGACAGTCCCTCCTTATCCAGCACCCAGACCTCTGGAATTTCCATGTCTGACACATCAAGCCGTGGAAGGTTTTTGCCACGCTCCGTGGTTCAAGAACTGCGTTTTGCCCGAGCTCCCTCTACTAGGACCTGTCACTCTCGCCAAGTAGACCCGTACATCTGCACTGTTGACTAGTGCTAGCCTTCCTCCAAGATTTTCTCCATCCACCCTGAAGATTTACAACACTAATATTTCTGCCTATCACCTTCGATTGAAGGAAACACAAGGAAGGACAACACAAGTTAACGGTCAGATTCCTCAGAGGGGCCAGAAGGGTAAGACCCTTTAGGCCATCCTTAGTTCTCTCCATGTTCCTTTCCAATGTTCTGAGAGGACATGAAGGTCCTCCATTTGAGCCAGTTGATTCAGTCAAGCTTAAATTTATGTTTAAGATGGTGCGCCTGGTCGATTAAGAGGGTGGGGGGACCGTCAACTAGACCTGCTTACAGTTTGCTCCTTTTGATACGCTTGTTACTTTTTTTCAGCCATGCTAGATGGTGGCAGTCCTGACTGAACTGTACGAAGGTGTGTCCAGCTTGGTTTGCACCATTCCATAGTAATATGTGCACTATTTTGTCCCTGGAGATACTTGAGTGTTCTTCAGCTTCTTGGCTCCTCTCACCCCAACAGGCATAATAGAGTAAGCAGAGTACTCCTACATACTGTCCACGTGTGTGCCCTCCATGAGGGACTACCAGTTGCATCTCTTATGACCTCGGGCACGGGAGGGCCGAACAGTTCCCCGAAAGGCTAACTCTCGAAAACAATTTTCTAGCTAGTTCCATTTATGTCATCTTCCCTTGTTTGGTTCAAGGTGCATTTTCCATCATTGAACACTGAAATTGTATGTGTATTAATTGCCGGAAGTCCAGCGCATCTCCCTTAAGCTCAGTGATTGATGCTCCCCTGTCTGATACGAGTTGGCATGAGAGTTATTGACCAACTGCCCACTAAAAAATTAAGTCTATACTTAAGGCCAGGGTGGAAGAGGGCCCGCACGATGCCAGACTTTTGATGTGCCTGGGTTGCCTGGCCGTCGGCCGATAAGGAAGGACCTAGGTTGTGGCAATTTGCAGGGTATTCCCATAGTTGTCATCGACATAAGTCATAGTGACCGACTGATAAGGAATGTAATGGTTAATTTCGTAACCCCCATTCCCTGAATAGGAGGCTTATGTCCCCCAACCAAAACCGTAAGGACGTGAGTAAATCTGATTGCATAGGGGGTTAGTTTGGCTTCAGCTTCCCAACATGAAGAGTGTCACACTTTCATCCTCTTTAATCGCGATGGCGTGGTCATGTGACCATCAGCATGGCCGCTGATTGTCATTTTGAAAAGAATGTGGAGAGAGTTGAGTGCCCCTAGCGGAGCTTCCCATTGTTTTCACCGTTCTCCTATTCGGGGAATGGGGGTTATGAAAGTAACCATTATGTTACCCAAGTAACCATTGACATTACAAGTGGGGAGGTCTACTGAAACAGATCTAAATATAAACATGAAACTGAAAGAAGGAAAACAAAAACACAAAATAAGTAAACGAAACAGGAAAGTCTCAGTGGATAGAATCACCAGAATCGAATTAATAGGTTCCAAATAAACCACATGGTACCTCGCTACTTTACAACTCATTATTCACATGAGTTGGTAACTTAATCATAACTCATTACTCACATAATCAATCTTATATTGGGATTTTCAATCAGGTAGTTGTCTAACTGGAAATAAAATCCACAAAACATAAGATGCATTGGTATGTGTTACCTGTCTGCATCCAGATCTTCATGTCTGCTTTACAGCCAATGCATCAAACAAAGGAATCCTAAAAGACGGGTATTAATAGCAGTTGCGCAGGCAGCATAGCTAGCATTCAGACCACACACACAAAGGCACAAAACACACTGCCCATCACTTTACTGTCCAAAATGAAAACAAACTGTTGCAAATAAAATCACATAATATATATATATATATATATATATATATATATATATATATATATATATATATATATATATATATATATATATATATATATTTTTTTTTTTTTTTTTTTTTTTTTTTCGAAATATGCCTTTTATTACTCAAGGTAAAATTTGTATTGATTTGGACAAACCATCTTTATGTTCTTAAATTCTTTTCTTTTTAGTTTGCTGACCAAGAACTTGACACCTCAGTGAACACTCAATACAATACTCCCACAATTATAAACTACTTTATAACTTGTAAATGATTAACTATTTATTGGAATTTAATGTTAACATACATGTCTTATTTACAATGTCAATAAATGTTGATATACATTTTAAAAACAAACTGATTATTGTTAAGTTTAATTTAAATAAAGCTACAAATTCTGATTGACATTTTATGCACTCAGTTTTAAGATGACCTCGATAGGAAAACTAGTATTGATTTTTAAAAGTGAGTCATTACTTTGAGTCATTTATGTCCAAAGCATACATCATGTACTGTTATTCACCAAATTTTAAAAATAAAAGGTTACCCTTTACAATACTCTTCCTAAGTTACTATATAATTAACAGGGAACTACTTCAAAACGTACCAATAACTATTCATTTACTATGTAGTAGTTATTGTCTAGCTACCAAGTGGTTACCTTTAACTAATTAGCAACTACTGGAATAGTAATTACTAATAACTAGCAGTAACTATATGATAATAACCAATAACTAGACATTTCTCAACTATAACAATAACTACAATAAATCCTTAAATATGTTTTACAATTAGAATATACTTTTGTTATATAACATGTATGGGCTGAAAACTATGTGTTTGCTATACAGTAGTTCCTTGTATGTAACGATTCAGTAGTTATCTGTGTTTTCACTTTCAGATTCCTTTAATAACCTGATAACTTTGGTGTAAATTCAATAGTTAATGTTAATCATTGTGGTAGTTACTAGTAGTTTTAGTTAATGGTAATTACCACAGTAGTTAGGTAACACAGCTAGGTAACTACTTAGTACCGAAGAGTAATCAATCAATCAATCAATCAGTTTTTATATAGCGCTTCTTTAGCAATTGCTTTCAAAGCAGCTTCACAAAGTCCTCGTGGGGATCAAGTAGAGTAAATAGGAGTTCCCTCTGAGAGGGGACTCTCGCTGACTGAGGCAGGCGCTAATCACCTCCCCAGCATAAAGAACATACAAACTTAAAATCCATCGATGAACGGTTCGCCGGACAGGACCTGAAAACAAAAACAAAAAAACAAAACAAAACAAACAAAGACAAAACAGGAACTAACAAATGGAGAAAACTACTTCATAGTTAGTGAATAGTCATCTGTTAGTTAAGGAAGATCATTAAGTAAAGTGTTACCAAATAAACTTTTGATTACTGAAAATGGCCATGAACTGTTTTTTCTCTCTGCTAGAGATCATGAATCTTCTTTCTTGTCATTTCATGTCTTAGTGATGCTATGATAACATTCTTGTTTTGTCTTGTTTTATGGAGAGCATGATGATTAAACCCTCAGAACCTAAGCTTGTCAGGGATCCCAGAAGAGCCGTATCAGTGACTTTTACCTTTTTATTAAAAACACAGATGCATTCTGTGTGATGGTTCCCTCAGGTCAGCGATTGCTGTGATGAGTATAGCATGCAAAGGTGATAACGGTGTCAGTATGGAGATGGTGAAGAGTAGGAGGGAACCAAAGATGACTGGAGATGACAGGAGAACATAGGTTTGTAGTTTGGAAAGGGAGTTGATCACAGTAGGGATGATGAGGACATGGCACGGGACTGGTGAGTGGCGGAGACTTTTATTGTGAAGGTGCTCAGATTAGTATACAGGTGATTGGTTGCGCATGGAACACCTGATGAGCTCTTGATTTGATTCAGGTGCTATGTTACATTGCTTATCATGTGCCTGACTTTCAAGTTTCACAATCATGCTTTTTTGCCTAGTCTCATATTGGAAATCACTGGTTTGAGTTAACTGTTCTATTTGTTGCAGCTATTGTGGTTATTTTGTTGAATAACTGGTGGTTTTATTTCTTTAAATTTTTGTGCCCTTTGGTATTGCTTGTTTATAGCTCATCTCCGTCTCCGAAAACATGATTTGCTCTCCTGAATACAGGTCTTTTTTTTAACGACATTGGGGACCAAACATGTAAAAGTTTAATAGAAAAAAGCACAACTTTCTGAAAGATTTAGTTATATTACAGAATTATTTTTTCTATGTACTTCAAAAAAACCAACAGTTAGCAATGTTCATTCATTCATTCATCTTCATGTCGGCTTTATTCCCTTTCGGGGTCGCCACAGTGGAATGAACCGCCAACTCACTGGCATATGTTTTACACAGCGGATGCCCTTCCAGCCGCAACCCATCGCTGGGAAACATTCACACACACATTCACACTTTAACACTATGGACAATTGTTCTTATTCAATTCACTTATTCCGCATATCTTTGGACTTGTGGGGAAACCGGAGCACCCGGAGAAAACCCACGCGATCACGGGGAGAACATGCAAACTCCACACAGAAATGCCAACCGACCCAGCCGAGCCTAGAACCAGCGACCGTCTTGCTGTGAGACGACCGTGCTACCCACTGCGCCACCGTGACGCTAATGTTAGCAATGTTATCCTGAAAATGTTCAAAGGTAGCTCCTGGACCAGCAAATTTACAATATGGAATGAGGAAAATTACTAATTGCTTTTTTTCTTCCTTTTTTCTCCAAGTTCCAGGCAAGAAAGCACCGGTTTTTCAGTTTGAATAGTTTTTTTTTAAATAAAATACATGTTTCTGATTCCAACTCTTGTTGTCAGATTCTTTTTGAGTTCATGCAACTAAATTACAATGGCAACAGAAATTCTTTATTTTGAAGCATTTACCTGGAAAATGTTTGACTTTTAAGCCAAAATGTAAGCAATGGGTCTACAAATTTATATATAAAAATATATATGTATATATAATATGTATAAAAATATATATAACTCTCAGGAAAACCCACTTAAAAATTACCCCAAAATTAAAGCATTGAGGTTGAAATATCAGAACACTTATCTGTAAATGTGAGGTCATGCTACTATTTAAATAAATCAAAGACATGGTTAAGACCAATTTAATTTATTCTTTCTATGATCATCAAAGTAGACTATATCAGGAGTATAGCAATATGTTGGGCTGAGGCGAGCACCATGTGACATGATGGTAAACATTGGTCCCTAACGTTTAGCAACAACGAAGAGTCATTGAAAAAGAAAAGGCAATAAAATGATCATTGCAGAGACTGACAAGCAAAGAGAATCTTGCAGCTGATGCAAGTGTACAGACACACACAGCCACACACCTGTGCCTGTCACAAACACGACAGCTTTGTCTTATTTTAGCCAAACCTCCCCTCTGTCCATTTGCTCTATTATTTTCGTCTTTGTCATGTCATACATTCCAGTTCACTCTGTTAATGTTATAAATGAGGTACTTTGGGTTTAGAAAAGTGATATCGTATCTATGAAGAAGAAGTCTGTTTTGTGAGGAATTAATTAATCAGTCCTTGTAGTCTTTTTTTGTCTGAGGTGTCAATCAAGTTAATGTGGGCGGCGCATAGTGTGTTCATAACTCCTTTTTTAGCTGTCAAAATGGCAAGGTGAGCCAAATATTACTTTTTTCGAAACTTTTAAAGAATTTACATGCAAGTTTTACTTGAATACATGTACAGTACTCATAATTGAACTTCATACCTTTGATTTCCTAGAACATTTACAATGTAAGATACATATATTAGCAAATATGAGCACAACGTTAACAGCATAAAATGTTGTTTTACTTCAAATAGACCCTCTATATAAAAAAAATGAGTAATAAGCACATATAGCTTGTCTAATTATTAAGGTAATGTTACTTTTTTTTTAAACCAGTTACTTAAGTTAACTTTACATGTTTTAAAACACAGCTAAAGTTAATACTCGTTATCCTTAATTGTGTACATTTATTTTTATTATACTTGGTAAATAAATGTTTACATTTTGCTTGTTATTAGCAAATTGATTATTTAACATGATTTGGGTTCAAATAAAACCTGTTACATTCAGAAAACATAATACAGGAATTGAAACAAAGTCAGTACATTAAGAATAATTGATTATGTTCTTTAAAAGAGCAACAAAGTATATTTAAAGAAAGTTGGTGGTGTTAGATGTACTAATCAACACGTTAAATTGGATGGAGGACCAGCTCAAACTTCCAACAAAACTATGCTACAATGTTACTCAAAACACCACTTAAGCTGCTCTTTAACCTGTGAACATGAGGCAAATCTGTTCAAATTAAATGCACATTTAATACTCCATCCTCTGAAAGAAATCTGTAGTAATATTAGTGTGCAAATACTATTTCAAATTACATTGTCTTATGCTCTGAAAGCAACAATTACATTCCATCTCCAAGAATAGATTGCTCAAACTTCAGGACATGATCAGAGCTACCCCACATCTTCGTCATCATCACATCAGACACCAAACAGGACTTCTGCCTTTATTAGGTGAGCTATAATGGACTAGGGGGCATGGTTTCTTCAATAATGGGTGGAGCATGAAGCCCTGAGTTATAAATGACCTCTGACTATCCCTTGCTGAGTTTGGTCCCTCTTCACTTGACTCCCTTCTCTCCCCACACTCCTATCTTGACCGGCTCCTGCTCCTAAACTCCAAGCCCTCACCTGCTGCACTGCCACTTTCTGTTTCTCGTACCTTGAGCCCTACTACCCAACAACAAAATGGAGGCCATCAAAAAGAAGATGTTGATGCTGAAGCTGGATAAGGAGAATGCTCTGGACCAGGCTGAGCAAGCAGAGACGGATAGGAAAGCCGCAGAGGATAGGAGCAAACAGGTGTGTCTGATCGGGAGCGATCAATATGTTAAATCTACATTTTAACGGTCAGTTATTACAAACAAAAATAGTTATTAAAATTGCTATAGTACAAACTTGTTTAGTTTGTGGGTTTTTTTACAATATAGGTTATTTTTTTGTAAAACCGGTTTAAAAAAACTTAGACACTATTTTGACATATAGTGTTAAACTGTATTGTGATTGATCATGTTTAGAAAGTAATTTGATATTTCTATAAATAACCATAATTTCTAAGGAACTGTGTCAAAATAGATGGAAAGGTCAACTGGAAGACTGAGCTGACAAACACAATGAGCTCTATTTTTTTGTATAAATCAAATATTTAATTATTAAAATCCATATTATCATTTATAAATTAGGCATCAAATTAAATGCTTATGAATTAGTCACTCAAAGTGTTAACCACTGAATTCTTAACTCTTTACAGACATGGCTGACCATATTTGGGAATTTCCTGTGCCTTGAATAAATGGGATTTTTTTTTTAAACATTTTAGTCACAAAAGGTGATTTTAAGTCTTGTAACAAACCGAATTACCACTGGTGGGTTTCCCGAATAAGTATTTTTTTGAGGGCCCTGTGAAGGGTGAATTGATTGATTTAAAAAATGTTAACAAAATATTTGCTTTCAAGAGAAAAATAAAAAAAATAGACCCTAAATAAATAAAAGCATCAAGCACCTGGCCAGTGCTGACAACTGCCTAAAGAGCCCTACTGAAGAAACAGTAGCAGCTGCAAAGCCTTCCAACGGGAGGTCTTGGTTACTTATGCAAACACGCCTGAGCTGTCGCAAGGCTGTGATTTGATACTGTAAAGATCCAGTGAATAAACAGAGCCTTCTAAGAATTTAATAGGTGTAGTGTGTTCAAACAAACATTAGGGCAAACAATGTAAGCCTTCCAAAATGAAAATTTTTCGTTTTGTAAACAAGGGCAGGATTTTTAATTTGTGCTCTGTTTCCAGCATGAGGACGAGCTGATTCAGATGCAGAAGAAGCTGAAGGGAACTGAAGATGAGTTGGATAAATACTCTGAGGCTCTGAAGGATGCTCAGGAGAAGCTGGAGATATCAGAGAAGAAAGCGGCGGATGTGAGTTATTGATCGGCGCAAAGCTCCAAACCTCTTCCTCTCATTCACTGTTTACTCTTTCACTGCTGATATTGTCACTCCCTTCTTTTTTGGCTGTCATTGTCAAGTTGAACTAAACATACACAGTTAAATATATTGGTATCATTTCATTTTAAAACAGAATGCTGTGATAACAAAAAAATGCAGACTAAAAATAAAAGAAATAAAAAACACAGGTGCATCCTAAAATTGGAATGTTCGGACAAAGTGGGGCTAACTTGAACCTCCTTTGTGTAATGTAGCATACCAGAAGGAAAAATGAATGGAGAATGACGAGGTTTACATTAGTTGTGAAAGGGACTGGCAAGATGGTTGTGGCTAATTTTAGCCAAGTTTACCCCCTTCTCCCTCGTACTATTACACTTATTTACTTTAGGTCCCTCTCAGACAGGCTGAACACAGAACCACCATAACATTGTGCCTCTCAAATATTTTTTTTGAAAAAGTCATGAAAAAAATGTGGATGGTTCAAGAACGGCAACATAATATGGAACAAAATCAAAAAAGTTTAAACTAGCCCAACTTTAGTAATTACATCTCTTCAAACTTCACCAATTATTTTACAGAATTTGACAATTTTTTTCAAAGTTGTGCAAAATTCAGCCTACATTTCAAATATTATCCACATTATAGGGTTATTAGGCGCATATATAAAACAATCAAACAAAACCTCAAAATAAAGAGAGCGAACGATGTAAACAAGAAAGAACCCATTATATAAATTTTTGATCTTAATCAGAAGTTTAAAAAAATACTTTAAAAATAAATGAGCACACGTCAAATTTAAGGCAAATTGTAAAAATAATTGAAAAGAGAAGCTCTGGGATGTGTGCTCCCTTTTAGGTACTCCCCCTTAAAGATCAAGCATAGTTCCTAGTGCTGAAAAATAATTTGACATCCTTTTTTTTCTGGTGATCTTAGCATGTTGACATTGGAAGAGCTATAACGTGAAAAAGTTCATTTTGGACCCTGTAAAAAAATGTGTTCTTAATGATATAAAACAATCCAGCTGAAATGATCACGATGTGTTTGTAATTTGAGGCTATATCGTCCTCCGCTGTCACACACTCAAACACTACCAACCAATGAGAGTGATGCTTGCAAGCTTTGAAATGTGGTGCATTTTTTTCCACTATCACAGATTATCTGTCTGTCCTATAATGTTTCTGGTCAAAGAAACTACTACGCAACTTGCAATGTCTAAATCTCCTCTGTTCACTTTTTAGAATGCTTTCTTCTCTGAGGATTTGGGCTTGTACTGTAAGTCAGCCTGGAACTGGGCTTGGCATCACTAAAAGGTTTTGCTGTTGTTGATTGTGGTGCCTGTGTCAAAGCAAGAGACAAAATCTCAGTAAACAAATCAGGCATTTATACTAAACACAATTTGTGCGTT
Source organism: Danionella dracula (assembly GCA_900490495.1). Classification (NCBI taxonomy): domain Eukaryota; kingdom Metazoa; phylum Chordata; class Actinopteri; order Cypriniformes; family Danionidae; genus Danionella; species Danionella dracula. The sequence goes on along the minus strand of UELW01000049.1, from coordinate 2,552,674 downwards.
TACTTAGTTCGCCAAAGCTTCTAGATTAAGTGAGAGCCTAAACATTTTGTCTTGCTAAATTTCAGCTTTTCCTTTGCTATTAGTCTTACTACAGCATGTAGAATATAGAAAACTTTGATCAGTTTGCTACTGATCTAATCAATTTCAGTGATCTATGCTAAGCTTTTGCTGATAGAACCAGTAATAGAAGCCCTACAATTCATTACAGCTTACATGGAAAACTTTTAATCTGTAATTTGTACAAAAAAATCACATTTACAACTAGTATATAACAAGATTTATTTAGTTTGACACTAAATTGTTTTGTGTATTTGCCTGAAAAGCAGAAAAATTATGAGTTTTAGCATTTAGTTGCAGCAATTACATTACTAGTTGCAATCATTACTGCTACTCAGTTAATGCTAACTCAGCCGAGATTCACGGTTCCTAGCTCTTCCATACATTCCTCATCTATAACTCACACCAGTCCTGCAAGCCCCGAGGGGAAAATAATAACACTGAAGCTGCCTGCGTACAAATAGGGCAGTGAATTAGTGTATGGGGATTCAAGCACAACGTTCATCATGAAAGAAAATTCCAGACACAAATAAAGTGAAATAGGATTTATTTAGATATGTATTTCAAGAAATATCATTTGACCTTTTTAACCAATTACTATAAAAGAAGCAGCCTTTTAAGAAAGCAAAAAGCATTGAGCGCTGGAACAAACTTAAAAATAGGCTATAAACTTGTTTAAAAATTCCTGTGATTTTTAGTTAACAGAAAATATTTTTATTTAAACACCAAAAATAGATTTTCACAAAAAATTAGTAGTAATAGAAGTTCTAGAGGATTGATGATTTAATGTTCTTCATGCTTTGTGGTCACATCAACTAATTAAATAAGACTTTTACTAGTATAAGATAAAATGCCAACGACAAAGTTAAATAAAAACATAGCCTATTTTACATTTTGACATCATACCAGTACTTATTTGTGAGTAACCCAGCTACAAATCCTATCAGCTCATTGTTGAACCCCCTGGTGCAACCTGATTCCCTACAAGCTAAAATAAGAGTGCGCTTCACAGTTAACCCTGTTGCACCAAGGATGTCTAACTAATGCCTCTCATTGTCTCTTTGTTCTGGGCTCTGGATATAGCAGGCACACCTGTTGTCATAAAGTTTGGCCTTCGTAAGATGTTCCACATGGACTGAATACCACAGGTTTTAGGTTTAGAGAGCTCTGTTTTGTTAAAAAAAAAAGGTTTCACAGTTTCAGCCTAAACCTGTCAAGCTGGTCTGTTATCAATAGTTTAAGAGACTCTTTTCACCTTGACAGTTTTGGTTGACAGGAGGCCTTCGAGTTTGTGCAGTACATCTGCCATATGTAATGTGAGGAGGATTTATTGTTTTAAATCTGGCAACCCCTTAATCATACATTCAGAGAACAGTAGCTCTAAACAGAGGGCGAGGGCTGGTTGTCTCCATCACAGCTGTCATCTATTTACATCCCAACCTTGAGTGATACCATCACCAGTGAAATATCACTTACCTTGCTAGCCACACGTTTAAAAACCCTCTTAGAGTTGAAACCCAGTTGGGTTTCGATATAACACACAGTAAATCATGCAGAGCGAGCCTGAAAGACTGACTTATGAATATCTTAAAACAGAGTTCAGAGAAAACGAATTAACCATGAGAAAATGTGAAAGGTTGAGGACAGAATAATAAAACTCTAGCTGTAACACTAAGAACACTGTCACAATTCCAGAGGCCGTAAGTACTTCTTCCTCAGCTGTTGTGAGTAATTCCGGGTGTCTTACAGTGTTGTTTTAAGTCAGCAAGTGTTTATGTGAGTGTGTCTTGGAGGTCAGAGTGTCAAACCAAGTGTCTTGTCACCTACAACCTATCATGTCAACAAGTTACTCAAGACATTAGCTGCCATTTCCTATCAGATAAGAGTTAAGGAAACAGCTTCTCATTTCAACTGTAACTACACAAGTGCTTTAGTAAATTTTAAATGAAGTGTTTAATCGAACATACAGTGAGGGAAATAAGTATTTAAGGTTACTATGAGGTTATCTTTTACCACAAGTAGGTGTAATGGAAATATTGATACTCATGAGACATGATTTATGAACACAATCGCAAACTGCAATTTATTATTTATTCCAAACATGAATTGGGCTCATACCTTAATATCAATGAAGCATGTGATCACATCGCAACCATCACGGATAGAGAAAGCGAGAGGAAAAAATAAAGAGAGGAGAGAGAGAAAGAAGAAAGGAGAGAGAATGAGCAGCCCTTCTCTGAGCAGACTTGGGAGCAAGAGACTGGAAACGAGGACTCCCTTGAGATTCCTTTCAGTATAAATCCCGCCCCTCTACATCACTTCCTGTTCTATTGCAAGTAAACATAGGCACATACAAACTCAATCTTATAAAACAGTTAATTACAATGATTAAATATTCTATAAAATAGGGAATTAACAACACATTTAGTTTAGTTTTCCTTTTTGTTTCAACCATGAGAGGCAGAATAGCAATGTAAACGCATTCAAACATAGACTCGACACTTCAACTGCTTTCTATACTTAGTAAACATTGTTTTTTCATACGTTTACCTGACTGAAAAGAAAAGCATGATGTAACCTGTTGATCGCTGATTGGTCAATCACTAAATTCACTGATTGGTTAGAAAGAACATAGTAAACTTGACTCACTCCAGAGCTCTCAAACGTTTTCTTTCTGCCGTCACCTATCTTTTAAACAAAACCTTTGCTTTGAGCCTTAAAAGCTGCTAGATACACAGCATAAATATAATACTGTGCCTTCATCAGATTCCATTGTTCTGTGTTCTGCTTTTTTCATGTCTGTTGCAAATTCCACATTCACTAAGCAGAACTAAACTTGAGTAGCAACAAAGTCATGCCATTACTAGAAGCACCATAATGCAGTGGTCAGATCAGGAATTGGAAAAGGCACTAATAGTTCCTTAATGAAAGCTAGAAATGTTCTACTCAATCACTTTCTCGTCTGAGCTCAAAGCCAATACTAGCTTCCGGGTTTTCCTCACATCCTTCGATACAGCCATGTCCAACCTCTGTGGTCACATTTCGATTACTAGCTATGCACACTCTGAGCCTCTTTTAACTTTACCAGAAACCTACGTGCGATGTCACGGACACAATGTTCATGTTACATACTGTCAAAGGAAGGGTGACGATCTGTCTAGCCATTGGCTTAACACAATAATCACTCACTAAACACATAACCCTGTGGTCTGAATGCCCAGTAAGAGGGTCTGTGAAGGAAGATGCCTGACTTCCTCAAAACTTATTGACTTGGAAAAGATTTACAATGAGAAGAATTAAGTCTCTCCTGAGACGTGTTCAAACCTAGGTCTAATAACAAGAATTTTTTGATCGTTGACTAGGGTTTCGCCATCAGGTATAGCAATGTTATGTTGTGTAATGGGGTCAAATACTTGTTTCACTCTTTTAAGTGCAAATCAGTTAATTGTGTTCAAGTGCTTTAGGAGGGATTGGGAAATCAGTCAAATTTAATGGCCAATAATTTCTTTGTCTTTGTCCAAACATTCAAATTTACTTATTTGAAATACTTATTTCTCTCACTGTAAAGGACAATGTCATGCATTTCTAACACAGATGAACAAACATAAATCCAGTCACATTTGTATTATTTTATTAAATTATAATTTGAGCAAAAACATACTTTTCAGCGTTATAAAAGAAAAATCAAGGGTAACACAAACTTTATTAGATATATAAATATAATTATGAGGCAATGTTAAATAAACACTGGAGTAATATCTGAAAGATTAAAAATAACAAAATTAAGGTTTTATTTTTGGCTACTGTGCAACATAAAAATCTCCAAATCATATCTCATGGGACTTTTAGTTTTATCTAGATCAGGGGTGGCAAACTATGCACTGGGGCAAAAATTGGCCCTACAAAACTAATCAATACGTCAGGGTCAGGTATTATTTTGTTAAGCCAGCTAAAATAACATAAACGATTTCATTTGTCTTATTTGTAATGGTTTTTAAGCATGGAAAAACTAGCATTTGATCATGTTTGACCCTTTCTGTTTTGTCCCTCATGGGGAAAAAAATTGGCCACCCCTGATTTAAATCCTCTGGCGCCATCACGTGGAGAGAGGTTAAATATGTGCATAAAAGGGGTTGAAGGGAAGCAGGAAGGGTGAGACAGGATATGATGATGCAACTTTATTTCATGGCGCTAGACTACAGCCGAATGATTCAGCAGCAGTTGGATTCCTTTACTATTAATATTGTGTTGAGGCTCAGGGAGTACATTCCTCTGAAATGAAAAGTTCCTGGAATAAGATTTGTAAACTCACCAAACAGAAAACATGCCCTTTGGGACATTGTGTGTGGTTGACAGGAAGATTGCACACTCTATAACAGAGGATTGCAAAAGTTCTGTTTGGTTGAGCCCTGACCTGCAGAGATTTCAGCAAGTTCCCAAATCAATGCTTTTCATGCTGATACTTCTTCCCAACAGAACCCAATGTGACACCTATTCTCTTTCTTATTTTCTTGTTCATTAACCCAAGTGCTTGTTCATTGTAAGTAAGAAATCTAAAGACACAAAACAGGAATTGTTAACCAATTTTTTTTATAATAATAATACTTATAATAGTATTAATAAAAAATAATGACAACTAGTATAGTGTTTTTGTTTGTTTGAACATGAATCATGTTCAGAAGTACCACATTTGCTACATATATAGTTATGTAGTAGCTACATCACTACTCAGAATCCTGCTGCAGGCATAGCACCACCACTCCTGCATACTTTTCTGAATTCTCCTGTATAGTATGCAAACATGTAATTTCATATACTATGTATATTATATCTCCCAGCGATGGGTTGCGGCTGGAAGGGCATCCGCTGCGTAAAACATATGCCAGAGAGTTGGCGGTTCATACCGCTGTGGCAACCCCGAAAGGGAAGAACGCCGACATGAAGATGAATGAATGAATGAATGTATATTATAAACTGACTTTTTTTTTATAACAAAGAACAAATGCTCTATAAACAGAAAAAAATATATAATTTTCTACTGTTCCAGTGGCAATGAGAAAATGAAAGAAATGTTTTATATAATAACTGAAATCAAAGATGTGTAATAATGTTAAGTTATGGAAGTTTTGTTATCAACCAAATGTAATTTTATTGAAATATCCGTTTTTAGACTAGGTTTACTTTGTATTGGTTTGGTTGTAAGAGTAGACACACACAAAGACGCTGCTATAAAAAAATTAAATAACAACATAGCATTCTTCTTGGTTATTTTTACTCCTTGGTTTTGGTGACTCTAGAAATTGCTTTTTTGTGGGACTTTTATACAATATTTTATTAAAAGTATTCTTTTTGAGGGTGGGTTGTCTATGACAAACTGAATACATGAACTCTGAAATATTAGAAAGTATAAAATAAAATGTTATTAAAAAAGGTTTGGCCTATCTTTAGCCTTAAATTGATGTAAATGGTTGCCAAATCATTTACCTTTTTAATGGTATTATGATTTTAAAAATCCAAGTAAAATACATCAGTAAATGTAGGATTCTCTTAGATTGGGTAATAGAAACATTCGTCAAAAACTACTAGTTAACAGAGAGTACTTAGAATTTCATAATATTCTAATTAAGGACAGCAGGATTGTTCACTTTGCCCTTAAAAGGAGGGACCAGCTAATCCCCCAAAGCAGCCAAACCTCCCTGTTTCAAAATTCCTAACATCCCATTCATCACAAATGCTTTATATCCCCTTTCCCTTGTTCTTCAAGCACATTCCTGGATCAGGGAGTGCCCTGGAATGCGCTGATTTATTTGCTTTGTGACGTCATATACCTGGTCAGGACACGTGTAAAACGAGAGGGTGATTACGCAGGTGCGGAATCTACTGATCCAAAATCAGCCATAACAAGTTTCAGCATATCCTGAGGCGCTAACGCCACTGATCCCGAGTCAGTTACGCCTTAATTCGCAGCCAGGGTGGAGTAATCCGGAAGTCGCCCACAAATAGGAAGCAATTGCATTCGTTTTTGACGAAGAAAAAGCCAAGAGAGGATGAAAGAACGTCTGTCAGTCATTTAATTAATTATCATCCGAAGCGGTTTCTAGAACATTTGCATAATTTTACTCGAACCAAAATCTAATTTAACACTTCGACGAAGGTTTTACACTCTCACTTCTGCTGTTTTTATTCGCGCATTTGTTCTCGTGCGTGTCGTTAGGTCTCCCGTCAGCAGGGCGAGAACCAGCTGAGCCTCGCGTTACTTCCACTCGCTCTGCTTTTGACTTGTTGGCGGGGCGTTGGTGCCTTGGACTTTTTTTCTTCCTACTCTCCCTCGCGGCTCGCTCCACTACACGCTGCTCGAGAGGAATTCGCTCCATTCGACTACACTACTCCTAATTTAACACAGAAAAATGGCCGGATCAAACAGCATCGATGCCGTTAAGAGAAAAATCAAAGTTTTACAACAACAAGCAGATGAGGCAGAAGAAAGAGCCGAGATCTTGCAGAGACAGGTCGAAGAGGAGAAGCGTGCCAGGGAGCAGGTATGTGTTATGTTGAATCAGTTTATTAATTTAGCGTCAATCAGTGGTCTTTCAAAGTCAAGTGGTTAGGATTTTCCAAACTCCCTTGTGGTATTGCTGGCGTCCTAACTGGTTAACGCTGTGAATAGAGAATTAAAACTAAACCAGTCTTTAAAATACGTGTTTCGCAATCTACGTTGGTTGTCGTCTAGTGGCGTTAAAGTTGTGCGTTTTGAGACGGCCTTTACATTCAATAATTTCTGCTTGGTAGCAAAACCCACACGCTAATTCTCGCATTGAGGCTTCTTCATTAAAGAGGTTTGTAACTCAACAAAGATGTGCAACAGTACCTATCTCGAAATACCACGCTGAATTATGTATGTGTTTGTGGACAACCTCGAAGAATATTTTTTTGCTCAATCTCGCATTGTTTGCTGAATTTTTGCGGGTGAGGCCTAAAGGAAGTGGCTTGATATTTTCCTCCGACTCCCTTGTATTTTGTTATTTGTTAATGAAAGTTGTTCGTTCGCCCGGCTTAGACCTAGCTCACTCATCCCCTGTGCCCCATCATTAAGGAGAATTAACTACTTCACCGTCAGGTGTTCATCCCGACACTTTTCGTTCTTCACAAACGTAACTCGAGCTTTTAGCATGTCGTTTCATCAAATGCTAGCCTAATGTGTTTTCTTTCTTATTAGACAGTTGTCTCGGATATTTTCCCCTAGAATTCCCTCATCTCCGACATATTCCTTCCGTCTCTTTTGCATTACGTGAAGATGAACTCACTCAGCAGACTTTAGATTCCTCATTCCTTATTAGGAGCGAAACTCCAGAGTTTGTTAGCGATGTCGTCATATCCGGAAGCCGTGCACGAGCGCCGTTTCTCAGCTGACGAGGCAGGGGCCTAACCGCTTGCTAGCTCGATACCTTACCTTTCTTTGCTCATAGTTCTAAGCATCTCTAATAATAAATGCTCACCTGTAAACTAGATAAACCTTTTTTTGTTTTCCTAACTAACTTCTCATCAAACTGGCATAAATTATCATAGTATGTCTTGACCTAGAAGGCATTCCTTAACTCGAAATAGCATGAGGTGGTGATTGCTGTTGTATTGAGGCTGTTGCAGGTGATTCAGCAGTCTTGTAAAAAGTGAGCTAGAGTCTCAATCTCTTGCGTTTGAAAGAGTCTAGTTACACATTAGCTAGGAATGACCTGGGCATTGATGTAGCCTGCTCCTAGATAATAACGCATTGTTATGGTTGTTACTTAGTTGCGAGGGTGTGCCTTGGAAGTTGTAAGTGAATGTCGAAGATTGTGCCTGAATAATTATAGCATATATGTTTAAAGAACTGTTTTGGCCCCTTGAAACCGCTCAAACAACATGTCTAGTGCAGAGGTGTCGAGCTGAATCCCTGGAGTGCACGGTTCAGGCTTCAACTTACTAATAAGCATTAATGGAGATAGTCATGTGTTTAATTAAGGGTGCAGCAAAATGTGCAGGGTGTTGGCCTCTGAGGATTCTGTTTGACTCAAGAGAATGTCTGTTTGACTCTAGATTTTGGAGATAACATCCTTCTGTAAAATCATGTTCATTAACCAAAACCCTAAAAAAGGGTTCTTATAGAAATGCCAGGTTGAGTATTGTCTACAAAGTTTTTATTGTTTGGTTAAGTGCAGTCTACATGTGGATGGTGGCAAGACTGTAGACAAGCATCTTGTTTAAAGAGGACACGCCACCTATTTTGGAATATACTCATGCTCCATCTCGTTAATAAGTAGTAGTTAATTGTTTTGGGATCAGTTCAGCTTGTCTCTTGGTCTGGTAATGGCACTTATAGCACAAGTCATGGAATCTCATTTAAGTCTGTAGCAAGAGTGCCTAGTGTTTTAATGGTTCTACTATTCAATACGTAGCTTCAATCTGTCTGCTAATCTGCAGTCTGTTTGTTCCAGCACCGTTGGTTATGATTGTGCCAGAAAAGTTCCTTGATCATTATTTGGAATTTTCTGTTAATCCTTCTAACTGTAGATCAGTTAAGTTATACATATTGAAACGCTTTGATAATTCTGCCCTTAAGACAGCCTAGCATTGTCGTACGAAGTGCAATCTCCAGACAATTTGAACAGATTATTATGGTTACTTCTGTCTGGGGTGGTTGAAGAAAAACTGTTTTTTCCAACAAGTATACAGTTTCTTTAAAACAACCTGGATATTTTGAACAGGTCATCACAAACTTTAAAGCAATACTATGGGACTATTAGAATATTTGCTTGTAGGCTTCCTCTACAGTAACTTACTGGCAACAATGTTTATGAATGAAGAGCCATTCTCACCCTGCGTTTTTCAGGTTTTTATACAGTAGAAAAATAAATGGTCTTTATTGCTTTCTCCATTATTTATGGGATATTTGATACTTGTTTACTTGTAACAAATTCAGATGGATTTGGTCATGTCACAATGGTAATCACAATGTCTGATATCCAATCAATTCCAGGAAACCTTTCTTATTAAGCTGAAGTGGCATAAGAGCATCACCCGCTGTGCTAAACACACGTTCAGATGGCACACTGATGGCACATATTAATAAAACATTTATGAGTGATGATGGGCATAAGCGGAATCTTCTTAGAGAAATCAGGCCGAGGAATCAGATTCTGTTGGCACGCATAATGCCACGCCATTATAACGATACAGATCACTCTGCCAGAGTGCGTCCACATGAAGACGATGCAATCGTCCATCGCCTATGTTTTTTCATCGTACAATGCCTAATTGGTCAACATCGCCCAACTCTTGTGTCCTCTACTGATGGTCACAGGATAGCTCTGCACAGAGATAACTGTACTCTTAGCTGCTTCAGGTGTGTTTCAACCAATTTATAGCAAAATATGTAGCGCCGTGACCTCTAAGAACCAAATGGTAAAAGATAAAGCCTCTTCATCCAAGTATGCAAAATTAAAAATGCAGTTTATACTATACTTTTAGGCTCAAATACAATCTTTAAGTTGTCTTCAGCAAAGTTCCTGACCGTGAAATTGTCTTAAATGCGAAAGTTCCTAGCACTCCTCACAGCTAGGTGCATTCATGTGTGAAGCTCAGAAAAAGCACAAAGTGACTGCAGAACTAATTTCAGGAAGAAGGGTTTGAAAATTACTTAACCTTCTGGCAATATTAATACTTCTGTGGAATTGTTTGTAATATACTCACTCATCTGCTTTTGCAAGCGCAATGGTGAGAGTTTGTTCTTTTTGCAAGCGCAATGGTGAGAGACTGACTCCTAGATGGTTTCAGCACATGGGCCTTCTCATTGATTCTAGATGGATATATTTGTCAGTCATCTCGAGTCTTTCATACTTGGCTCTTATCCAGCATATATATCTCCAATTCACACTCTTGTTGTAACCCTTTTTCCTGTCAGGTTTCCTGAAATAATGAATCGATTCTGGTTTTGTGTTGCCTTGCAGGCTGAGGCAGAGGTGGCCTCTTTGAACAGACGTATCCAGCTGGTTGAGGAGGAGTTGGATCGTGCTCAGGAGAGATTGGCCACAGCCCTTCAGAAGCTTGAGGAAGCAGAGAAGGCCGCTGATGAGAGCGAGAGGTATGGTGACATAATCTCACAGAGTGGGGTAGTCTTTTTCTGAACTTTGACCTGATTCTTTTTCGTTTGGACACTTTGTGGGACAGAGGGATGAAGGTGATTGAGAATAGGGCTCTGAAGGATGAGGAGAAGATGGAGCTCCAGGAGATTCAGCTTAAGGAAGCAAAGCACATTGCTGAAGAGGCTGACCGCAAGTATGAAGAGGTAATGTACCCTGTTTTCTTTGATTGCAGCTTTAAAATTTTATATACATGCAGAATTCCCCTGAATTGTCACATGGATATGTAATAAGGCAAAATCTAATCAGTTGGGGCTACCTCGTGTATCCTAGAAATTATATATTTGAACACTTTGTAATCAACAACAATTTCAGCTTTATTCACACAGCTACACCACTCTTGCATAGATTTAAGAATTCAGTTTGCTCATTGACTTTAACATTCAAGTAACTTTCAAACCATTCAACTTCTACTCTTGGTCTAAATGAACCATTACTGTTTATTTCTGTAGAAACCATAAAATATTGCACTGTTTTTTTTTGTAATTAATCTTTTCATTGTGCTGCATACAGGGTTTAAAAGCAACATGTCGTTACCTTTCTGGCTTTGTGTTTTGGCACCATAGTCTCAATCACTGGTGTGGGTTAAATGTCTGAATTGATGCAGAAACTGTCCATTCTTATTAGTAGACGTGGTGGATCATCGTTTTCTTGGAATTCCCAAAAACAACTTTTTAAGAAGTATTTTACAATGAATTGCCAAGTAGGTTATCTTGTACAAAAACAATGTTTGGAGCAGTCATTTCTATTTATTTATTTCCCTTAGTTTGAGCTTGTAAATCCTAGTTTAAAACTTGTGGTGTTAATATATTTGTTCTTATTGACTACATTGATAAATATGCAAACATTAAGTCATGATGTGTGCAATTAGGATTGATGACACCCTGGTGTTTTTAAACTGGTTGATGCTTTTCTGTAGGTAAAGTTTTGTAAATCAATATGAACAATTTTTTTTATTTGGTGGGTTGTGGCTATATGCAGATTTACTCTTAAAAGTATAACAGCTTAACAAATTTAACATGATTATGCATGCACCCTGTTTGTTAAAAAAACTTGGCATTTACAAGCAAAATCAGATATTTCAATAAATTTGGATTCCTTAAATCCGCTTTTCATGTTTTCCATGAAAAAAGCTGCTATTTATTGTAGACCATGTTGTGTGTTTCAGGTGGCTCGTAAGCTGGTCATCGTTGAGGGAGAGTTGGAGCGTACAGAAGAGAGAGCAGAGCTTGCAGAGAGGTTAATCTCAGCTTCCACATCAAAATATACAAGCACTTAATCCCTAAGCACATGTGCCGGGTGCCCATACTGTCCCGTTTAAGCTCATATTTTGCCTTAGTGTGTCCATTTAAAACTTAAGTTCATTGTTTTGTCGGTGTGAGAAAAACGCCCTGTTTTGCATGACAATAGAAGTCCTTTTCATAGCCATAATTCCTCTGTGTGTGTCTGAGAGAGAGTGAGTGTGTGATTGGTTAATTTCACTGACTCCATCTTAAACTCATACATCCTCTCCCTTCTCATTTGTGTTTGGGCATGTTTGACCTTTGACCTGACATACCTTCCCCTCCCCACTCGAACTAACAGCCATGTCAAGCAGATGGAGGAGGAGCTGAGAGCTCTTGACCAGACACTGAAGACTCTTCATGCCTCAGAGGAGAAGGTATTTTTGCTGCCTTTTTAATGTCAAATATTATGAGGCTGTGTTTTGCAGTTTGGGGTATTTTGTAGTCTTGAATTTAAGTGTGCAAGAGAACAGTTGAGCTCCCAGGGGAAAGAGCTGAAAATGAGAACTCCTTCCTCCAGCACTGGTCTTTTTTTTTTGTCTTCCTACCTTTTACCCTTTCACCTGTCATCTTTCCTCCCATCTTCTGCTTACCTAACATACTCCTTCCAGTGTTTCCATCATGTGCATGTAAAAGGCATTATATGCATGCTAAGTCAAGTTGCTTTATATTCCTGGAATCTCCCTACTGTATGTTCAAATTCTACTGCAAACTGCTCCAGGTTGCTTTCACTTTCAGAATTATGCCGGTTCTGCTCCTCATTACACTCTGCTCAGACCAACCACACATCTGCTCGTCAGATAATGTTAGCTTTTAGATATTTTTATTTTATGAACAGCACACTTGTACAACAGCACAATAGCGCACACATCTTTATGCTTTACACCAAACATTAAAACTAGGGTAATCTTAACAAATGTTGACATTTCAAACCAAACTCTTTCAATAGTAGGTTGATTTTAAAGTGACCTCATAAATTAATCAATTAAAGCATTAAAATCATTTATTTCTATATTGCGTCTTTACAGTAATATAAATTAGGCAACTTGTTTTTTTTATTGTACAATAATTTAGAACTGTATTTATCCCAAATGTGTATCCTGTAGTCGTTCATGTTGCATAACTATTTAGTTAAGATGACTTTACATGTAATTCAGTTTTTTGAGATTTTTCCTTTAATAATTTAAATCTTATCTAATTTGAAATTAAATGCCTTTTAAAAGTAACGGGTATTTCAAATGTATTAAGGAATATATTATTCATCTAACATTCATCTAAAAAATGACACCCAATGTTTTAATAAATATTTGTAAAATTTTGCATTTTATTTTCTCGTGGGAAATTTCCTTAGAAGGTAATTCTATTGGATAGTTGTAACATTCACGTTTCAGTCAAGCAAATCTCTTTTTATTGTAGAGTTTACATTACAGAAAGTAATCCTGTGGTTTTGGTGAGCGTATTTCTTCTGAAAGCCTTTGACAGTTCATGATTTACATCACATCTGATCCTCTGCTGGCTTGTCTTCATATCTTCCCTTTGCCCTGTGCCCTTTCTTTTCTGCTTCCTCCACATTCAAACCGGCCCCTCTGTGTATAGCAAATGCGCTGAGCTGGAGGAGGAGCTGAAAAATGTCACCAACAATCTTAAGAGCTTGGAGGCCCAAGCTGAGAAGGTAGGGAGCGGGGTTGTGTGTGTGTGTTTTACATTCTGCACGATCTCAGGTTGCTGTGCTCTTTCCTGTTTAGCCTTCCAGGATTTAATTCAGACAAATGTGCCTTGCAAATTGTCTGCCTGGCAATCAAATGAAGAGTCCCCAATTACCAGGTCATTGAGCTAGCTAGTCATGTGAGCATAACACGAGAAACCTCGTTTACAAGTGGCCTTTAGATTGTTGCTTGAGCGTATATCATCTGAGGAACAAAAGGCCAAGTGTGTCAGTCCACATTACAGTGTTAAAAGAAAAACTGCCATGGGGATTGAATGACCCCCCCCCCACACACACACACACACACACATGCACACACACACATTTCAATTTTCCATATACATCTCTGCTGTAGATCATCTCTAGCATGTTTGAATGGGAGTTGTATAATGAATGGAAGCTTTACCATTTGGGTATATGATAGAATAAAGCAAAGCCAGTCTTGAATGACTTGACTAATGAAGCTGAAGTGAAGATAATGAATGCTGTAATGCATGACATCGACTTCTGACAGATGTCCATGCAGTTGCATGCTTTTTAGTTGCTTTTTCAGTGCTGTGGAAGTTTGCAGAGTCGTTTTTGGTTAAATTTATTTGTTACTGCTGAGTATAATAAGTTTTATTACTTGAACTTTTTTTGTGGTATTGTTATATGCTGCTTATTTTGTAAAAATGCTTATATACAAAGTCGAGTAAAAATATAAAGATGTTTTATTGTATAATGGTATAGTTCCATTATAAAGATTGACAAACCAGAATCTAGAAGTCAGTCTTTTTTTTTTTTTTTTTTTTTTCAACGTGATGACAAATAATTTCTGAAAATATTTATTTAGCACAACCTGCAGAATAAAATACCTTTCAAACTCAAGTGTTTAACTGGATTGCAACTTGTGTACAAGAAATACATTTAACATGAAAACAAATTTAAAGTTGAAGTAAGGAAAGTGCATTCAGAGCAAGTGCAGCTAATTAATGATATTATACGAATATTTACTTTAATATTAAGTGTTTTTTTTTCTCTATAGGCTTACTATAAAATGGTGCATCTAAACACAGACTGTTGTAGCTCACATTTTAACTGTAGAACTTTACCAACAACAAATGCACCACCATTCCAGATGTGCAAAGTGAATAATAACTAGTTAAACACTACATGGGGCCTAGAAGGCATCTCTTTCTAGTTGAAGATTAGCTTCTTTGCTTTAGCACAGTAAAGTCAGTTTCTCTTCTCATCGAGAACATGAGCTGTTCACTCATTTCTTTCGGTAAGGTACTTTGTGACATCTTTGCCAGGACAGTTTTCCCCAAACCGAGCATTTCAAATTTTTTCCAACGAGCAACCATTATTAATTGCAAAGTAGGAATGTTTTGTCTTCATAACAGCTCACAATATGAACTTAAAAAAACAAGACAAGCAAATGGAATGCAGACAGTGCTCCAGATTATGCTAGGTGTCTGAGTTTGATCAGAATAAACTAAATGGCCTTTATTGAGAATGCATTTTCTAGACACTAGTCAATCTGGCCAAGCTTTTTTGTTTGGGTGCCAGGCAGGAAGTGAGTTTTTAAAGGCTGTTGAAAGTGTGCCTGGTATTTTGTTAGTTCACCCCAATTTCATTTCAGTGCAGACCATAATGTTGATGAATTCAGATTTGTGTCATAATTGCAGTGGAAGATAGTTTTGGACCTGTGGTCGCTGCTTGCAGCTTTATTTTTTTTTTTTAATAAAATATGATTTTTAATTCAGTCCTCTTGGCTTGTGTTAGTAGATAAAATGTGAAAATAGTGTGTACGTGTCACCATATCCCTCTTATGGGTGATGTGGTTAGTTGATGTTGCAGCTACATTCCTGTACACGTGTCCCAATCTGTTCAAAAGTCTGGCAGTCCACAAATTGTCAGCCATCATGTCACACCAGCAGCAGGCCAGGGCTTCCAAGAAACAAAATGTACCATGTGATGTCAGACAACTAGTCTACATTTTCTGTAGATTTTACTGTGGAAACATTTGATGAAATTCGTTCTTCAGATGCTTTGGGTGTGTGCATGCTAAGCTCTAAGGATTCTCACATAACGTCAGTCCCTGCTTCGTTTTCTCCCTGCAGTATTCCCAGAAGGAAGACAAGTATGAGGAGGAAATCAAGATCCTTACTGATAAGCTGAAGGAGGTAAGAAATTTCACATTTTGTGGATAAGTCTTCTGGAAGGCTGGCTTGTTGTTTACTTGTAAAGGTTTTTTAGTTTCTCTCCTTGGCTTTTGACAATTCTTCCATCAAATATATATATATTTTTGTTTTAATGGTTTGCGTCATATCTGTCTAAATCATTTAAAACCCTTCACTCCCATAGGCTGAGACTCGCGCAGAGTTTGCTGAGAGGTCTGTCGCCAAGCTGGAGAAAACCATTGACGATTTGGAAGGTATGATGGTTATTTCCCTTTTCATTTTCTCTTTTAGATATGAATAAAGACCAATGCCTGTCTGTTTCCTGTCTTTTATGATCATATTCTGCTTGTATTCATGTCCGTTTCCTTCATGCTCTCTTCCTCTTGTGACTCCTCTTCCTGGTTTGTTTCCGTGTGAACAGATGAGCTTTATGCTCAGAAACTCAAGTATAAGGCCATTAGTGAGGAGCTGGATCATGCCCTCAACGACATGACCTCTATGTAAATACGGGCTTGTGCATGTCTGTTGCTGTGTGTGGCTGAAACTCATGGTTTGTGATCTTAAGTTTGCTAGCGAGGCAGATTGGGAATCTTGTGACTGATTTGGTTGACTAACCTTGAGCTTCGTAACATCTGCTCATATACTTTTACAATACGGTGTAAAGCTCAGCCCTCAGAAGGGTTAATCATTAGGAACTTTTTTTTTTAACCAACTAATTTGCATATGTTTGGGTAATGAGATCATTACTCAAGCGAGTGTGATTCTAACTAATGCTTCTGTGACGGATTCAGTTATTTTCATAGTTGGCTGAAGATGCATATTAAACATAAATCGTTTACAATTTTATCTGCTAAACATTCGAGTTTTCATGTACAAGAACACTTAAGAAACTACCAGAAAGAGTTGACTTGCAAATATCTGTTTGGCCAATAAATTAATCTTCACAATTCCTTTCATTCTCACGAGTTTGCCAGAGTTTTGTCATTTGTAGGTTTTTAGCATTAAGCATGAATTAGATTCTTTCAGTAATCAGCTGCTTCCTCTTCCGGTTAGTGTCCCCACCAGATACAAAGTCAAAATTGCTGCAATTAACAAAACACAATTTTGGTGATGGGATCTCACTTGGATATCTCTGACCTTGTTAGACCAATTTCACACTGCTGCATTTGTCTGTGCTGCTTATGGTACGTAAACGATGGTCATATACACAAGCAAGTAGTTTTTTTTTTTCCATCCCTCTTTTCAGCAATAACAAAAAGCAAACTTATTTAGCCTTCACATCTTTTCATCAAATTAGTAACCATTAAAGAAGAGTGTGTGAGTTGAAGACAGAGCAGGAGTTTTTGATTAGCAGACCCATTATGTTTCGCTGTTGCTGACTATTCAGGGTGTTAGACGAGGGAAGTAGTCCATCACACAATTACTAAAGTTGTGCACTGTTAGATAAAATTATTAGTTTTTTTTTTATATTGCTTATAGCCGGGGGGAAAAAGCCTATTTTGTCCCTGGGCAAGCATACAAACTGAATTGTACACCATTCATTGTAAGTAATAAAGGTTGATTACTTTGCTTTACATTAAAAAAAAACAAACGTTAATAATTCTTCAATACATTTTTTTTTATTTAAACACATTTGCAAATTGCACTCATCAAAGTCGCACTCAATTGCACTCATCAAAGTACAAATTCTGACTACATACGCATAATAGTAAAATAAGTAACACTCTACATATTTATATTTCAAAGTAACAATGTTAAAGGATTGATTACTCAATATTACTTAGAAAATTTTATATAGCCGAATTGTGCGTTTTGAAATAATTAAACGATTAAAGAATTCTGCTTGGACAAATTTCCTCCATGCTGTTTAAACCACCGATAGATCCATGCTTGTATACACTTTGATATTAAAGGTCCCACTTTCTCTTTGTGTATGCATATATACAAAAGAATTTATCTTCTAACTGTAATTGTAGCAGAGTGCTAAAAGATGATGTAAAAAAATCTTTCTGTGGCGGACTGAGTCGCATCCATAGGCTCATTATTCAGAACTTTTATATTTACTACAGTTAATCAAGCATTGACAAAGAAAGCAGAATGATTACCCATTTTTTGCTCCCCATTGTCTTCAAAATCTCTCTTTGAAAACATATGAATTCGTTGTTTTACAAATTATATGATAGTCCTGGTCAAGGGTGGTTTTTATTTTTTGCTTTGTTGCATGGATTGACATTTTCTAACAGCCATGCTTGCTGAATAAATAAATACAATTCCCTTCAGTCTTTGGTGTAGAAATACTGAGACGTGGTGTCTATTACAGATAAAGAGTTGCTGGACTGTTCTGTGGCTGACTGTGACTTCAAGAATTCTTCGCCTCCTCTGACTTTGCATATTTGTTGTTGTTTTTTTTCCTACTTTTTCTGTCCAGACTTCCCTTTTCATGTGCTGTTTTCCATGTGTCTGATTCTTTATTTATGCCCTTTTTCTGCTCCCTCGGATTTCTGCTTTAGATTTTCACCTGCTGCCCCAACATCTTCCTCTTATCTTGCTCTGACTGTTCCAAGATATGTTTGTTCTTTTCTCTTGTGATCCTTGCTGTATTTTTCATGCCGTGCGTCTGTACTCTCCAAAGATTTGAAAACAAAAAGCTCTGCTCTCTTTTGAATTTTTACGTGTCTCTTTATTTCAACTGATTTCTGACAATCATCTTCTGGTTGAAAGATAAAAGCTTTAAAACACTGACGGGGATTAATCTTGAGTTTTAGGAATGTTTGAATGATGTCTAATTCATCATGTGTCATGGTTGAACGCTAAATGATTATTCCACTATTTTGGAATAATGCTTTTTTTTTTTTTTTCGTCTCCTCTTAATAATACCCATTTAAAGACATTTAAGATCTTTCAGTTGGGTGAAAGGCAGGGGTACGTTATAGCTCAAACTTGGATACTTTTTGGATTAAGAATTCACAGACTAGAACACGGCACAAACATCCTTTACGCTTTTATGAGCACTTGACCTTTAGAACAAAGATTTATTTTTGATCCTAAATAAGCTATTTCTATCGTTTTTACTAAAAAATAGTTTTGTTAAAAATAGAAGTGTTTTTAATACTCGAACAGGGATCGTTTTAACCCACAAGAGCCCAACCTCATTTTCCATAATGGGAATTTTCATGCTAAACAATTAAAGGAAGCTAAATGAGGAAATTTCCAGAGTTTTAATGGCTGGTGACTCTTGCAACATTATGGGTTAAGGTGAAAACCATTTAAAAGGTTTGAAAGTATGCCAAGAAAGTTTAAGAAAGTAAATGCTCATGAGAGGGAGAAAGAGACAGAGATCCAACTGTTTTAAAAAGTATCTTTAGAGGCGAACTCGTTCTGGATTAAAGTTTTAACGAGTCGCAATGTTTGACCACAAAGAGAAACTTTCAAAATACAAAATATGTAGTTTACATGTTACACACATTTATTATCAATTATCTCTGATATTGCACAATTTATTGACAATTGTTTTGTTTTTTTTTAGCTCAAAAATGTTTGACTGAACATATTGCGTTGAACAAGCTTCTTAAGATGGCCTCAGAGTAGCATAAACTTGATATTTGTTCTTAGTCTGGAAAATGGATAATATTTTTTAAGGAGGAAAATCTGGGTTTATGTTGTCTACCAAGGGTAATATGGCATTAAGGCAGTTAATCACGTTATAAATTTGATTGGTGTGAAGAACTTGCCCAACTCAGTCATTTAATGGTAGATGTTGTATTATACGATTCATCAATCTTCAGGCAGGATTTTGAGCACACTTCTCAATAGTCTAGTTTACTGAAAGTGAGCAGAAAGAGCTTACTAAAACATTATACGAATTCCATTGAAAATGTTTGTGTGTAGCTCATAACTGAAACTTCAGACTACTTGACAGTTAGAGTTTGCTGTGGTTTGCGTTCATGTGTTCCATATTTATTGCAAGCATGATAAATCGCAGGAGAAATAACACTTATGTAAAAGAACAAAGAGATAATAAAGTTTTCAGTTAATTGGGGAATCGAAAGTTAATTAATCTGTAAATGAGGGCTTGCTAGAACTTTCAGCAATTATTGGTTGAAAAAGGTTCCAACACAGCAATGATTTCACAATATTATTGCTTATAGCCATAAAGTCTATAAAGCTCAGCGAAAGTTATCATGACGGGCCTATGTGGAATATGTATGGCAGTTTTTTTTAATGTAATGAAAAGGAATCATTTCATATTGTGATTTTACAAGATTGTTTAATGATTCAATGATTTTGGCCAACCACCTTAATATAATATATACTGGTGGAAGATCCAATAGACAAATTGTCCTGTTGGCTGACTGTTTTGACTATAACATGGCAATGTTACATGGAGAAAACAAATGTAAATGTTGACCACAACAATTCTGGCCTTCAAACCAAACCCGAAGTTAAAATGTTACTTTATTCAATGAGAAAAAGCTCAATTTAATTAACTGTTAATAAACCGTTTAATGGCTTGTAATCACACACTATAGTGAAGATTAAGTGCAGTTTATCATACCATGATATTGTTAGACCTCGGTTAATGAATTAAACGTGACATCCAAGAAACAGTAATCACTGACTATTTAGAGTGGATTATGCTCTTAACCCAACAGATGAATTGGTTTAACAGTTGTTTTACTAAATGGTGTTTGAGGAAGAGTAGATGATCCGTGTTGGAAAGGTTGTAGCTGTTTGTTGAAACCAGCTAGTCTTGAAAGTCTAAATGGATGGCCAGGGGGCTTTATGGGAAGAGAAGGGTTCTCTTTCACTTGTAAATTCTCTCGGAATTGGTTAATAGTTGGCTTATTTTTACCCCCGGGGCATTGGAAAGAGATGTTTTTTTACATGCCAGGGTTTTCCCCAACGTTGAAGGAACACTTCACCTTTTTTATGCTTTTTATTGAAAAATTTGAACTTCAATGGTTTAGAGTCTTCTTTGGCTCTAGTGATGATACTGTTTGGAACACATCTTTAAATCAGATCTTTTTTTATCAGAGCTTGCACTTTTTAAAACATGAATTTTGAGACCATACTGGTGCATAGACTCATGAAACTAGAGATCAAAAGTTGACATTCTCTCAATTTGTTAGAATATTAAAGCACATTTGGTGCTGTAACCTGGTCATGCGGGTGCTATGATATTATGTGACCAGCTGATTATATTTTGCTGCAATTCTGGAGTGGCAGAGCTTTTTCACTCCTCACACTTTAACTAATCGGAGAATCGTAGAGACTGCTATAGTTAAATATAACTTTTAGCAATTGGAAGTCAATTATATTTAATGCTGTACTTAAATATTTCTAACAGTTTTACTACTGTTGTAAAATCCTTTACATGCAAAGAGATAGATTTTGAGTAGTGCTTTATCAATAAAAACATTATGATCATGTCTTCAATCCAAAATGAAACCCCTCGAATTAAATAGTTATATATATATATATATATATATATATATATATATATATATATATATATATATATATATATATATTTTAATTAAGTTACTATTATTAACTATATAAATGAGCACAGTTTGATCAACTTCATCTGTTCATTTTATCAAAAGTTTTAAATGGTGTTCTTTCTTTATGCATGAACCCTGATGGAAGAGTAACCATAACAAAATGAGAGAACTACGTAACCATTCTGTTACATTTCCAATCAGTTGATCAATAGTGAATTAGGGCTAACATTCGGATTATAAATGTTTCGTTAAAACTGATCTTAGTTTGACATGTTTCATTTATGCTCAAACTAAGAAGAAAAATTGGGTTTTAATTTAGTGACCTTTTTAAAAAATGACTTAATTAATTTAAACGTTAACACATTTGTCGTTCATAATACCTTTTTTCTTTAATATAGGTTTGTAAGCCTTTTATAAATATAACTTTAAAGGCTTTATTCCTGGTTTGTAAGTATCTATATAATCATGCTAAATTCATGCTTTTTTTTTTTTTGAGGATCAGGTAATCTATAAATTAAGCTTTTTGTATTTAAAAACCTGTTGGTTAGTTGTAAGCGATTAAGAGAATTTAGAACATGTTAAATGATTATTAAAATCACATTCATACCTCATTATTCAGATATTTATTAGCTGTTACTAAGTGTGATAATAAATGTTTTATTAACATAAAATCCTACTGTAACTCATTAGTTAATGTAGTTGTAAAGCATTTACTGGCTGTAAGTTAATGGTTTGTGTGTGCTTATCTAAAGTGAGGACTGTTTATGCTTCATAAAGCATTAACCAATCAGACTAAATATTTCAATGGTTTGGTTCCCTCTGCGCTGTTTAAAAAATTGATTTAGTCTAAAACTGCCATTTAAATCTCACGTGTTAATGCTTTATAAATCATAATTACTCCTCACTTTAGATGAGATCACACAACTTGATCAATAGGGCTGAATAATCATACAGCCTCCAATGACATCAGCAAAGAAAGCATCTTTGGTTACATTTTTATGCTGTCTTTCTACGTTTTATTCAAAGTCATGATTTAAATATGTTAAAATCAGTAAACCTATACCATAGTGAAGAGAGGAAACATTTTAAAGCTATTATTTTCTATAGTTTTTAACATGGCTTGTGCGTTTAATATAAAATATTAACTTTTTTTTTTTTTTTTATCTTTACCAATTAGTTTTACATATTCCTACTTTTTTTCCCAACAAAACAAAAAGGGGTTTCTCAAAAACAAGCAAACCTTTAGAATCTCCTTTTTTGGTGTTGTGGCTACATGTGCCTAACTTTCTTTTTTTATTTAATTTAATTTTTTTAATTTTTTTCCTCTCTCTCACTCACCTGTTTTTTTTATTCCCCTCATTGCAGAGAAACTGAGAGATGCTAAAGAGGAGAACGTCAAGATCCATGCCACTTTGGACCAGACCCTGAGCGAGCTCAATAGTTTCTGAGGAAGATCTGGAGCTGAAGAAACACCTCTTCTCTCGTAACGCCCTCATCTCATGTGCTTTCTTGATCTCTGCACTTCTGATTCTCCTGGTTTTTCCCTTCTACTCTTCTGAGCTCACTGGCCATGTACTTCAACTTTCTGGAGCACTTCTTAAGCTTCTCCAAATTCCCAAGTGATTTCAGAGCAGATGGACATTGGGGTTCTGTAGCCTTATCAGCAGAGCATTAGAATGACACAGGGTTTATTCAGAAAACATCTGTGCCGTGGAAGCTCTTTTGGAAGTCTCTCATGGCTTTCGATAACTTGATCTTGTTAGTACCTGAACCAAATCTGTTTTTTTCTTCCTGCACTCTTTCTATCTGTAATTTCATCAGTGTCACAGGTTTTGGGACCAAAACCACATCATGTGGTCTGTAACAGTATGCACAACCATGCCGTGCGGACCAAATTTAGTTTTTTATTTTTTGTTTTCTTGCATTTGGAACTTGTTCTGAGTAATATATGTTTTCATCGTTTGGGTTTATTCCCCTGCTTTTTGACACATTTGTATTGCAAACCACTATTTGAAATGCTGCACTGTCATAGGCTTGTGGTGGACATCTGGAGCAGATAAGGCCAAGTCTGGACCGTTTTCCTTTCTTTCATTTATCGATTGCTTTAAAGAGCCGTGTTTTCCCAGGGAACTTTCTAAAATCCAGTTGAAAGCAGTGGCACTGCCATATTCAAACTTTTCAGAAGCCGTGCAGATCTAAACATGTATTATGAACACAATTTAATGGGAGCAAAATGTAACACGTAATAGTAAAAGGGGTGAACACAGTTTTAACTGGAACGAGTCCACAATGATGTGTAATCACTTTGTTACTGTCTGTCTTGTGTAATGATGCCTAAATTCTTTTAAAAAAAATAAAATCCATGATTTTTACCGTCACCAAAATCCTGTTTGTTGCTTTTTTCCCCCCTCTTTTATTGTTTAAATATTTTGATCAACAAAGTACTTTAGAGGCGAGTTTGCTGATTAACTTCTTCGAAGGTTCTTTGAATGCTGGGTTTTTAATTAATTTTTGATTAAGTGTATTGTAGGGCTTGTTTTTCAGACAGATAGGGAAACTCGAATGTTAGCTAAGTACTTTAAATAGCTGAGATTAAAGTGTTAATTACAATGCATGAAGATATGCCAAATTATTCAAATATTTTTATGTAAGCATCATTATTTGCTTTCTATTTATCTCTCAAAGGCACAGGTTATCCACTCGGACTGAAAATTGGGCTTGAGGTAGTTTTTCTTTGGATGAAATGTTAAACCGTGTCTACTGAGCTGCCGCTCTGGGGATCTACAGAGTTCAGAGGCTAAGCTTTTTCTAGTTTACTGTACACATACATACTTTTAATATCGAACCAATTACTTCAAGTGTTTATAATGAGAAATAAATGTTATTAAATGGCTCTGAGTCAATGATTCGATGTTGACTCTCATTCAAAGACTATTTTTGCTCCTTTTTCTGTTGTGTTTTTGTAAAATATTCCATAGTGTGTGTGTTACTTTTAATATTATTTTCAATTGAACCTCTAAGACTAGGATGCGTTGTATTTATACCAACTATAAAGATTTTCAAAAACAACATAATATGAAATATACCCATTCAGTAAATCTAAAACGACTCTTTGTATTTATCTCAACTTCAAAACTGATTACAGAGTATTGTAGTATACATACATTTCTTCAATTAAGAACTCTCAAGAAAACAAGCAATACTTGTCTAGAATGCTCACCTAGGTTTAGAAATGATTCATATAGAATATCTCAATCTTGAGGTAGATTAAATTGAGTGTATAGTAAACAGAGACATTTTAAAGTGAGGGTCATAAATTAATTTCGGAGGGTTTTTCTGTAGTATAACCTTTGGATATGAATATGTGTGCTTAAATCTGATATTTCCTAGATGTAGAAACCGGTTCTTTATCGGCTGATCTAAATAAAAAGCAGGGATTGAGATGTTTTAGTGCATATTCTCACAAACAAGAATAGGGTCACTCCTGGTATTGAGTACTTGGCGCAGAGTTATTTTATTTTTTTAAATGCGGTTCTGTGATCAAATAAGTTTATAACTATTATTACGAACCATACTGGTGCTATTATCTGTAACCTGTATTGGTTTGTATGATGGCTGAGAGGTGCAATGCACATTTACAGAAGATGAAACGCTTTTATATTTGTTCCAAAACATGGTTTACTAATTCTGAAACACAAATACAATTCATAAACCAGAATGGGTAGGTACCATAGAGAACTGATAACTCGGTGCTGATTGGAGAAGACTTCTGTCAGTCAAAGTACTGATCGCTGGTTGAGCATTCATCATGATTGGCAGAGGTCTTGTCCAATCAGTGACAAATTGACAGTTCACTGACTTTTACGGCTAATGAAACGTGTTCACTTTTACAAATTCATTCCAATCCACTCGTCCCTTTCCCTCCTCGTCACCTCAGTACCTCTCTCAATAACAACTCCGCAAAACTAAACTCTCCGCTTTCTGAAGCTCACGAGGTTATTTTAACGTCACAATTCTGAGTGTAAAAAGTCCTATTGCGAGAGCGCAAAAAGACAATTTACAGGCATGTGAGCTACGTACTGTGAATAAAATGTTGTTCTCGAGTAGAAAAATGTTTGTGCATGAGCGCAGATGGTCTTGTTGCTCTCGCAATAATACCCTCATACATGCACGCACTCAAAACAAACCACTGTTACAAACTGCCGCAGGAGTCTTTTAATTTCTGATTGGCTGGCCTATAAACCAGACTCCTCTCTGATTGGCTGAAATTGTGTCTCTTTATAACTGTGATTTGTTTCGAGCGAGCGCAGGTATAAGGGTATTCAAAATCTGTTTTTTTACTTGAGCAGAACATTTCTACAAGCAGAACATTCACAAAAAGCAGCTCACGCGCATGCAAATTAACTTTTTGCACTCAGAATTTTAATGCTGATATTACTCCATAGAGCTCACTGTCGTCTGCTCTGCTGGTGTTTTTCAGTGGGTAATAACCTAAACCAGATTTCTCTGACTTAGCACCTCACTTATCATTTTTAAAAATATATCTTGTAGGGAGTTTTTTTTGTATGTTTTTAATTATTTAAGACAATGTCTTTCTATACAATGTATGGAAACTAACACTCACTTATTTGGAAATATAACCTTCCTCAACTTATACACTGCTCCTTTTAATACTTCTTTATATACATAATTGTTCCCTATAATAGATGAATTAATATCTGTCTAAAGCAGGAATCACCAAGTTTCCTCCTGGAGGTCCCGGGCCCCGATCTAGCATGCATACTATAGCTTCAGACAAGCCAAGAGGACCTTAATTAGTGTAACAGATGTGTTTCATGATAGCTGAACCTAAAATATGCAGGGCTGCAGATCTCCAGGACTGGATTTGGTGATCCCTGGTCTAAAGTGATGCTTCTTAGCAACCTAAACAAAGCTCCATAGAATTCGCTCTTGGCAAGCATCCCAAAACATGACACGGAATCTTCCGTGTAGTTTTTATGGTTCAGAAATAAAATGTACGTACAATAAGAGTGTGTGCTGAACTTGCAAACACTACAGCACTGTGTGAGACCAAACTGCAGAAATGTAAAATGTATATAATGTGAAAACAAATTGTTCAAGTACATCTATTTCAAATCTTAACTCTACATGAAACTATTTTGTTTTACTTGTCTTTCATAGATTATTCTCCCACACTAGAATTCACTCTCAATTGAGCTTCATTTTAACCTTGATTTTGTTACCTTTTTCTCTCTTGCTTCTGCTTTATATCTATACTTTTTATAATCTGATTGCATTGATGTTTTTTGTTTAACTCTAAATCTAAAAATAACACTATTGGTCAAGTTCTTAATTAATTACTGTGAATATCGGGTCTAAAAAATATAGGATAAATACAAAAGTAGTTGTTGAACAGCAAAAGACCAAAAACCCTGAAATATTTTAATTTGTATTTGAAAAATAGTTCAGATTAATTTTTCAGTTATCATCATGAGATTTTCACGTTACTGCATAAAACAAAGCATGCAATAAATGCAAAACACAAAGATTGCAAAGTACATAGAGTGAAATTATAAAAAAGATTATGTCCATTATAATAAACTGTCTCTATTTTGCTTAGTGTTATCTTAAAATAACAATAGTTGCTGCTGTTAGTAACCCCTTTAGATCTGAACTATTTTTAAAACCTTTGCCATGTGAAAGAAAAATTAAATAATTACACAAAGATGTCGAGGTTTATTTCTTTATTATCCATTACAAACTGAAACGAGATCAAACTAGCAAACTTTACAAACAATTCACCAACAAACTAACACAACCTTACTTGTATTTAGTGCAAACAGATCAATAACTAATAAAACTAAACCACTGACTGTATATAACATGGAAATAGTGTTCGTGACTTCACCCATAGGTTTCTGGCAAAGTTAAAAGAGGCATGAAAATGTGTACACATGGCCCTAGTGAAGGTGGCTGAAGGATTAAATGTTATATACCTTAAACAAATTAATTAAATTCACCCCTGTCAGAGTGTTCAGAAAAATCTAGAAACCTAATGGAGCCAGGGGTGGAAACAAGTTTTTACAGCTCTAAAGTTCAGTTTTAACATGGTAGTGAATGAGAACCTGCTCACTTCATGAGTCAGCCTCAAGCGGCTGGTCGGTAAAACTGCGGTTCAGTCGCTTCCTGTTTTGCATTGAGAGGGAAAGCAGTGCAACAAACAAAAAACCTTGTGCTTGACAGCTCAGTTGACAGGTTTTAAGAAGTGCAGCTGACCTGATATTTGCTTTGATCAATAGCATATAAAATCGTGGTCAAACTGAGACAATTGCTTTGAAAGCTTTAAATTGAGTGTTAAAGAGAAAAAAATACATTGAGGTTTCTCTAGGCCAAATTAAAGCAAGTCACAAGTTTATATAGACACCAACATAACGTCATATAGAAAATATAGTATAATCTATTTTTAAAGATGCACATGCACAAACAAGTATCCAGATAGATTCCCAAGAAGGGACACATTTTTTTTTTACAAATATGGCTTCCATCTATAAACCAGCAGCATGATTATAATGATAAATGTCTGAAGAGCACTGAATTAGAGTTTCATTAAAATGCAATTATTAAAGCTGCCATATCAGGTAAATTCTACTTATTTTTTAACTTGTTACAATTGTTCCCTCATCAAAAACATGCCTCAGGTCATATTCCGATTGGTTCCTGCATGTTTGTGTAGTCCTGTTTTGTTTTTCTGGGAGCTCAAAACAGCTTCATGCATGTAGCCATGCCCATTTGCCATAGCACCGCCCACTAACCAATCAGATGAACCTAGAATTGTAACTGCAACAGAAACTCATTGTTAAACAATGAAAGGAAAGTGTGCCAGCCAAAATTTTTTTTAAAAGATGAAAGTATTCACCAGAAATTACATTTTCTGTGTGCCAATAAGAAAAGCCCCGCAGAGGGTTTGGAAGCATGGCAGTGGGACGAACAGGGGGTATATGAATAATTTGTCAGAAAACAAAATTTGTTGTGATTCAAAGACATTATTTACAATAAATGCTGCCTTATGAAGAATAATAAAAGTGCAGTGATAGTCTAGAGAGTCAAATAATTATTATTAATGATTTAAAGAGGCATATAATGGCACCTTTAAGTGCATGAATCCAGAGTTTTTCATTTTTTGCTTTATTTGAATTGTGTTGTGTGGATGCTATCAAATATTGCACTCATCTATGTCCTATGTGTTCGAATAACCCATAGTTTCAAAAGAGAGGGTCATTCTCAGATTTCCACATCTCTCCTCGAAAGCGGTTCTTCCCCCCAAATAGACATGGCAGCTTATGGTTGGCCTTCATCACCACAGCAACCGTGCAGGATTCTGGCTTCCTAATGGCTTCACACCACGGCGGGAAATCCACTGGCTGCTTTCCACTGGAGGACAGTCGACAACAATGAGCTTCAATATCAGCGGAAGGCACTGAGTTTTGCTCATGGAATTTTGAACTTACTGTTCACAGCAACCCACTCCAAACGGCTCGAAACACACACACTGGAAACATTCGTTGTTTAACCAGGCCTCGCCGATGTTGAAAACACGGCCGTCGTGCTCACAGCTGGCTGTGTTTGATAGATGAATTAAGTATTAAGTAGCAGACAATAAAGTTCCAATTATATTCAAAAGACCATTTGAATATTCAGGGTTTCATAAAGTCATAAGACTTATAAGACAGTTTAAAATCAAATTTAACATTCACTTGTGTTTTTGAGCATTTACAAACGATTTCTCCAACTCTGGCAACCTAACTGTCAATTTGACATTTTTTAACATTTATGCCTGTTTTTGCGATCTCTGACAACCCTTACAATAACATAAATTTTTTTTTTAACATTTACAAGTCTCATGTGAATATCTGGCAAACCAAACAATCACTTGGTCAACAGATTAGCATATTCAAATAATCGATGAAGTGAAACCTCTATTAGCAGAACGATATTGCTGAACTCTTGCGCTGCTAAACTTAAACTTTAAATATTTGCAGCCACCCCCAGTTATCTAAAAACACAGAAGGATATCGCACAACTCTAACTTCAGTTATAGAATTGTGTGCATCAAATTGAAATAAACTGTTCTTATCTTGTATGAGATTTTATTTCAAATTTGTTTAAGTAGAATAAGTTACACTACAAAATAAAATCAGATTTATCTAAATTGAGTCACAGGACAAAGCTGCAGCAGGATCAGAGGGAGAGAAAAGGTTCTGATCAGGAACTGCAGCATAAGCATCTAAATAAAGATATAAGTAATAAAGCTGTTTATCTAAAAGACCTGACACGATGTGGTTAAAACTTTAGTACGCAGTATGAAACTGGATGTTAGTCTATCATTTTGCAATAATCAATCTGAATTATCAGCAAGTAATCAGTTCTCGATTACTAAATATCCTCCCTTTCCGGGAATCTGAAATGTAAATGTGTTTTCTGAACTTGTAAAAGTGTTTCTGAATTTGTAATTGTGTTTTCGAAAATGTAACTTTGTTTTCTAAAATGTAAATGTGTTTTCTGACATGTAAAAGTGTGTTGTAACTTTTAAATGTGTTTTCTAAAATGTTAATTTGTTTTGTAATTTGTAAAAGTGTTTCACATTATGTAAAATTATGTATTTTGCACCTCTCGGCCACCGTAAATGCCAAATTGTTCTACATCGCCCAACCATAATGACATCATGCATGTGTGTTCATCGTAAAGCTTTTCTCTGCATGTCAAAACCATCCATAAAACACACCAGAAACATTACAGGAAATGAAACGGCACACAAAACTTCGCCAGGAAAAGGGGTTTAGCGGTGCATAAAGCTGAAAATGGAAAGATAAAACAACAGGTCTGTTATAACAGAGAAAAACAGAATGGTGTATGTTGTGGAGGCCAAGTGAGTGGTGTTTCTGATTCCATGCTTGTAAAAATATACCTTTCTACTCTACTTCTTCAGAAAAGTCACTAAAAAACAGTTCACTGCAGTGCTGAATAAAGTTTTCAGTCTTTTTTGTGGCTGACAGGAATAATCAACATAAAACAAAATCACACTGCACGCTCCAAAACATTTCTTTATTGAGCATCACTTCTGATTTGTCAAAAGATTGATCAATATTTCAGTACAGTATTACCAGTATATACTTTACAAGTATATACTACTTGTTTTATACCGAACCGTTTGGTATGTTGTTCTTTGTAATCCGCAAATGTGGACAGCGGTTTTACAATAACAAACACCTTAGGGATTTTCATTGTTAAAGATATGCAGCTGTTTTCAGTCATCTGCTCTCATGGAAGAGCACGGCCCATACTATACACTGCCCTCGAATACTTTTCAAGAAGGAGATCATTCCGAAAAGACAAATATATCTACATAAGAAGCTAAAATACAATGGCAGACCAAATGTTGTTTTACTGAAGATATTTTTATTTTTTCAATGTCCTGTTTCAAGTTTGTTCTCTGCAGTTTTGGGCAGATGGTACTGTACTGCAGTTCTTACTAAGTTGTATTTATATTGTTCATTTATATTTAGGTTTACTTACTTTAGGCAGTGTAAAGTTTTGAAAATGTCATCTTTGAGTTAGGAAAATAAATTAGATTCTATTAAACACATATTTTTTTAACTGTTTGTGTGATCTAGACAAAGGTTGATAAAAAAATGACTAACTTGCTAAGCCATGAGTTCCAAACAGAAAACCGTGGGTAAAAACCAAGGTAGGTACCCGACCAACCGTGAGCTTTGTGTACTGTTGCATTCGTAGTAAGAAACACAATTTGTTGTCTCTCTATGTACCAAAACAATTACATTTATGAAGCACTTTGACAACCTCCTAATTTATTCAGCGTTAACTTTGTTTAGAGAACTTTTATTTCGCTTCACATTAAGATCATATCATTTACTCCTTCTGCCAGCAGGTGCGGACAGACTGCATGTTCACTTTTTGTTTTTTAAGTGAAAGTTGTTTTTGCCACGTAGAGTGAACACGTAAAAAAGATAGAGTTTGTATTGTTAGAGACCTAGAAAATATTTAATATTTCACATATTAACATATTATATGAAAATCACTATTACAAAATCAGATAATTGAAAGAAAGACAATACATCAGAAGACACAGTGCAAACATGGGATACATAGAAAAAAATCTGTTATTTGTTGTCATTTTATCAATGTTACCAAAGTTATGTTAACATTAAAAAACTGTCACCTTTCTTGTTTTTAACTAATCTAAGAAAAACATTTTAATCTAATAAAAGTGTTAAAGGAATGGCTGTGAAAAAAATGTTTGCAGGTAATAAGCTTTCCATCTACAAGAAAATAGTTAACAGTTTAATTTATTATGTAGTAACAGATACAAATAATATCCTGTAATAGAAAAGGACTGGAAGAGTTAAGAATGAATAAAGCTGTGAGATCTATTTTAGCAAGACATTGGCGTTAGCATAATCGTGTTTATTAATTTTAGATCAAACAAAAAATATAAACACAATTCAAAAGGTTGTCTTTTTTACCAATAGGTGCAACTTTCTTTGTTTGATTTCGATTTCGTCGAGAGTGAAGTTTACCTTTAGCGTTGAAGAAGCACTCTCCACTTCCGGAGACCGCGTGGCAGGGCAGGAGCATGCTGACCACGCAGAGGACCGCCAAAACGATGCTAACCTCACGTACCTGCATGCTTCTTCCGCTAAGAGGAAAATAGAAAGGTAAAGCATTAATTATACAGCATTTTCACATTCATTGAAGAATATATTCTGTTTAGTTAATTACTTTACTAAGAAAATGTAATACAGTGATAATTACTAAAATTTTACTATAAAACTACAATGGAAGTATACACTGACCATAGCTTTCACTTGATGTTTTTGGCTAACATATATAAAGGTTTTTGGTTTCATGCGTACTGTTTCGTCTTTTTTTACTTTAAGTACACAATGTTTAACATTGATACACATGTTAAAGATAAACATTATATTACAAATATGTGTAACATCTATTTTCCTCTCACTACTATATGTAACACAAAGATTCTACGAATAGCTAATGTTATTTCGAATTTTTTGCTATTTCTAACTAGCTAATAATTAGTAACCCATACACGTATTTTCTTGTTATTTTTGTTTAATAGCCAAATGTATGTATTTTTAAACTTAGTTTCATCTTTAGATTCAAACTGAGCTTAATAAAATGGAAAATAATATCATACCTTTTTCTGCTTTTCTCTCTTCTGCTCCTCAGGTGATCTGCTTTGAATCAGTTACCAGCAGCTTTATATACCTTCCTCTCACTCCCCTCATCATCATTCACCTCTAACCGTCCTGTCATGTCTGATTATCTTTATCCTCTTCTTTCTCTCTTTTAGCACAAAGAATGTTACATTGCTAATAAGATAAAACAGGGTAGGTCTATTACATCACATGAAATGAAATGAATCCAGATATTTTCACAATATTAGCAATAGATGTGCAACCATTTTAATTAAATGTTATGATAACAAGAGTTAAAACAAAACAAAAAGGTTGCCATCCACTATATATAAATATACATTTCTTTGACATTTCTTTTGAGCCATCTGAACAGTTTTATACTGACAAAAGAATATTAAAAAGTTAAATTTGAGTATTTAACTTTATTTATATATAGATATAAATATTTTTGCAACAATATTTTATTCATGTTACAGCCTCTCTGCTAAAATGTTTCCTAGTTTCCAGGATTTTTACTTCACTGGGAATGAATGACCAGCAAATGTGATTTTTTTAACAAGTGCATGTTATAGCGTCTAGTTTTGGTAAATGTTGTGTCTTTTACAGGATGTAGGCATGTTTTAATAGTCATGCCTAAAGAACTTGCTAAAATTGCTTCTGTAAAACAACCAAAAACATTTCAATATTCTTTAATAGACTGTTGTTAGGTCTGTTGTTGCATTGAGAACAGAAGACAAGCACCTGCTGTTACTACCCCATACTTCACCTTTCAGAGGTCAAAGGTCTCATTGTAGTTTTTGACTGTAATGTAATCTGGCAGCATCAGAGGTCAGCACTGTCATTGTCATGATCATGACGTCACAGACACAGCATATGTGTGTTAACCATAATCTGTACACATACTATTGTCTCTGGCCACACACAGATAACCTGTGGACTATTGTCCTAATCTCTTACAGTGGTTCTGCATGTTTATTGCTGATGGATTGAAATAACCTCATTTGTCCAGTGGATTTAGATTGCAAAGTGTAAAGAGATGTTAGGGGAGACAAGATTGTGTTAATGCAATTGTCTTTTATTGTCCAGCTTGTCTCTGCCTTTACAGCTCTGTTCATAAAAACACATCTGCTGCACACAATGTCTTGTACACGTGCAACCCCCCCCCCCCCCACACACACTATTTTCAACCTGACTACTATTAACTGACATGATGCTTTGGCATATTAGAATCAAGATAGTTGTCATTTATTCATTTTTACAACAAATATTATATACTACATAAGAGAATTATAGAACAATTTGCAGGCTTATCAAGCACATCCTTGTCGGAGTTTGAGTGCTTCTTTTCCCCCAACAGTAATGGGATGACCACAATTTGTATTTTGGTACCTGTACTTTTTATGCAATCATTGAACATCATTCTAAAAGCAATCTGGGTCAAGCTGAAGTGATACTCTTTATGATTGAAAAAAAAAATCAATCCATCAAGTTTTTCTCTTTAGCAGTTGCTTTCAAAGCAGCTTCACAAAGTCCTCGTGTGGATCAGGTAAAGTAAATAGGAGTTCCCTTTATGAGGTCCCTGGAAGCCTCGCTGACCCCAACATTAAGAATATTACTTAAAATACTTAAAATTGCAACAGACAACAAACAGGTGATCAGCATCAGCTGCAGGATGAGTGATACATGATGGGGAAAGGTTAGATAGGCACATTGAACCACATTGTTTTTTCAAAAGTTTGTATGTTTATAGCGCTCAGACACCATCTCCCTTTGGACAAATCCCAGGAGCCAATTATTTAAATGCTAGATTAAACAAATATGTTTTTAATTTAGTTTTGAACTCTGAGTGTAGCTGAGCTCCGGACAACATCCGGGAGTTTGTTCCAGAGCTTCGGGGCTCTATATGAGCGCTCTTCCCCCTCTGGTGGATTTACTAATCTTTGGAATAATCAATAGTCCTGCTTCTTGTGATCGAATAGAGTGAGCTTGAATATATCTTGATAGGAGACTGCTCAGGTAGGCTGGAGCCAAGCCATTCAGTGCCTTAAAGGCAAGGAGCAGAATCTTGTAGTCATTGCGATATTTTACAGGAAGCCAATGAAGAGAGCACAAAACCGGTGTAATGTGGTCATATTTCTTTGTTCTTGTGAGAAATCTAGCTGGTGCACGCTGGACTAATTGTCATTTTTGTAGCGTGGCGGCTGAACAGCCGGCTAAAAGAGTGTTACAACAATCCATTCTGGAGGTCATGAAAGCATGCACTTATTTTTCAACATGTTCCGTACTTTAGCAATGTTCCCGAGTTGAAAGAAGGCGGTCTTAGTAACATTGTGTCTAATGAGTTTCCATTTACTTGAACAAAATGACTCCGGTCAGAGAGGTAAGAGTTAAACCATCTTAGAGCCTGGCCATGGATGGGTGCATCGTTCTCTAGTCTCGAGAAGAATCCTGTGATCTATCGTATCGAAGGCTGTACTGAGATCTAGAAGAACTTCTTCTTCTTCTTTCAGCTGTTCCCAATTTAGGAGTCGCCACAGCAAATCATCTGTTTCCACCTAACTCTGGCCTCAGTATCCTCTACTCTTGCACCAATTACCTTCATGTTCTCCTTAAGCACACCCATATAACTTGTCTTTGGCCTTCCTCTTGCCCTCTTGCCTGGCAGCTCCATCTCCAACATCCTTCTACCAATACAACTACTATCCCTTCTCTGCACATGTCCAAACCATCTCAATCTGGCTTCTCTGACTTTGTCTCCAAAACAACCAACCTGAGCTGTTTCTCTGATGTGCTCGTTCCTAATCTTGTCCATCCTTGTCACTCCTAAACTGAACCTCAACATCCTCATCTCTGCTACTTCCATCTCTGCCTCGTGTCTCTTCCTCACTGCTACAGTCTCTAACCCATACATCATAGCTGGTCTCACTACTGTTCTGTACACCTTTCCTTTGATTCTTGCTGACACTCTTCTGTCACACAACACTTTTCTCCACCCACTCCAACCTGCCTGCACTCGCCTCTTCACCTCTTTTCCACACTCCCCGTCGCACTGGACTGTTGACCACAAATACCTAAAGTCCTCCACTTTCTTGACCTTAGCCCCCTGTAACCTCACTGTTCTACTTCCCTCCCTTTCGTTCAAACACATGTATTCTGTCTTACTACGACTGACTTTCATTCCTCTTCTTTCTAGAGCAGACCTCCAACTTTCCAGGTGTCCCTCCACCTGCTCTCTACTCTCACTACAGATTACAATGTCATCTGCAAACATCATTGTCCATGGAGATTCCTGTCTGACCTCATCTGTCAACCTGTCCATCACCATAGCAAACAAGAAGGGACTCAAAGCCGATCCTTGATGTAGCCCCACCTCCAACTTGAACTCCTCCGTCTGACCTACAGCACATCTCACTGTTGTCCTACTCCTCTCATACATTTCCTGAACTACTCTGACGTACTTCTCTGCCACTCCTGACATCCTCATACAGGACCATAGCTCCTCTCTCGGCACCCTGTCATACGCTTTCTTTAAGTCTACAAAGACACAGTGCAGCTCCTTCGGACCATCTCTGTACTTCTCCATTAGCATTCTCAGAGCAAAAATTGCATCAGTCGTGCTCTTCCTGGGCATAAAGCCATACTGCTGCTCGCAAATATCCATTTCTCTTCTTAGCCTAGCTTCCACTACTCTTTCCCAGAGTTTCATTGTGTGGCTCATCAACTTTATACCTCTGTAGTTGTTACAACTCTGCACATCACCCTTGTTCTTAAAGATTGGTACTAGGACACTTCTCCCCCATTCCTCAGGCATCTTCTCACTCTCTAGAATCCTGTTGAATAACCTAGATAGGAACTCCACTGCTGTATATCCTAGACACTTCCACACCTCCACAGGGATGTCATCTGGACCAACAGCCTTTCCACTCTTCATTCTCCTCAGAGCCTTCCTCACCTCATCCTTTCTAATCTTTTCAACTTTCTGCTCTACAATGTTTACCTCTTCCCCCCTTCTTTCCCTCTCATTCTCCTCATTCATCAACTCCTCAAAATACTATTTGTAGCAATTCTTAACTTTTTTGGTACTGGATAGAGAGAGCATGTAATTGATTTAGATGCTGTGATTATTTTAAGAAGTTCTTTCAGGTCAATATTTGAAACATTTTGCAGCAAGTGAGGCAAATGCATAGAATTTGAGTTAAGCTGCTTAGATTCAATATGCGTTTTAGTGATTTTTCATCTAACAGATGTATCTTTATTTGAGAAATAATTCATAAAGTCATTGCTGCTAAAATTTATAGCTGCATTTGAATCTGTTGATGTATAACTGTTTAATAGATTAGGCATTGTTTCAAATAGAAGGTGTGGGTTATTTTGATTTGTTTCTGTTAATTTTTGATAGTAGTTAGTTCTTGTAGTTTTTAAATGCAAGTCTATATTTAAATATGCTCTCTTTCAGGCAATTTTGAATACTTCCAATCAAGTTTTTTTTACCATTCACACTCATAGTTTCTGGTTTGTCTTTTTAGCACCTTTGTATTATCATCAGTCCACAGAGTGGCCTGTCTATCTCTGACTTGTTTTAATTTAAGCTGGGCTACAGTGTCTAGGGTGCTAGCGAGAATATTATTTATACTGTAGGGGATTGTTTCAAGTTCCTTTTCATCTGCAGATACACTAGAATGAGTGTAGATTTACATATCTGGTAGATTTCTTGTGAATGCTTCTTTAGTATTTTGGTTTATATTTCTCCCTAGTCTGTAACTGACACAGAGGCTAACCTCGTCACTCCCTCCTCTAACCAGCAGAGGGCACCCTCGTTGCACTAACTCCTGCTCCTCCACCTGCACCACACTACATTTCCCAGACACCCCAAGGGCATCGTGATTACACACCCAGCTGAAGAACATTACACCCCAGGTCCGCCATGATTACACATCCAGCTGAGGAACATTACACCAGTATTTAACAGACTGATTCCCTTTGCTCGAGGCGAAGTCTTGTTTGTCTCTGTGCTGCAACTCTGAGCGTTTACCCTGTCTATAAGTCTGCCTGTTGTGACCGTGCCTGTTCTCCGATTACGATCTTTGCTGCCTGCCCTGACTACCTGTCTGTTCCTTGACTACGTTGTTAATAAAAGCCTGCAAATGGATCTCAACCCGAGTGTCGTTATGTTACAGTAACGTTGAGGGCTATTGTTAATGTTTATAGTATGCATAGCACAGATATAAGATAATGGTCTGAGGTGTCCCCAGTTTGATAAAATACAACAATGTCACTGAGGTCAATGACATGAGATAGAAATAAATTTGTGTGATTTAGGTGGTGAGTTGCTCCAGTCACATTTTGCTTAAACCCACAGGAATTTAGGAGGTCTGGAAAACCAATACCAGGAGTCTTTTTTGTCATCAATATGGATGTTAAAGTCTTCAAAAATCAGTATTTTATCTGCTTCGACCAAAAGATGTGCGACAAAATCAGCAAATTCTTGAAGAAAGCTAGAATTGGGTTTTGGTGGCCTGTAGACAACAGCTAATGTTACAGAGAATGCACATATTTTTGCATTATTTGTACTAAAGAATGACGAGACATCCTGTTGAGCTTAAGGATTGACCTGAAATAACACAGTAAACTCAATTAACACCAGTGCTTTCACATGCTATTTAGTGAAACCATGTCTTTCTGCCATCATTCCTTTGTTAAACAAAGCCTTTAGTTTGAGTGTTACATTCAGCAATCACCAAACCGACTTATTGAGAAGCCTTGGCGTACATGCCACCCCTAAAATTTTATTGGCCACCCCAAGTGCCACCCCTGAATTCACTACCTATTTGGTCATTTAAAAACATTTACGCAACACTCATTATTACAAAATTGTCTCTTCAAGATATGTCTTGATTGAAAACCGAAATGGCTGAATCAACAAAACTGTGGTTACTTATAAATGACATACATTTGCTTTCTCACATACTAATTAGACAGGTTCCTCCCAAGTACTGTATCAAAACACACACAATAACCGACGATGGTGAGTGTAATAAAACACTCCGTCTTTTTTACAGGCATAACACTGAAAACACAACAAACAGTTTTACACACTTACTATGAACGCCAACTCAAACAAACAGATTAACCCATTATAATCATGCACTTATTGAACTGTGATGACATCACCATGACTCTCCTCCAATAAGAGCCAAACAGTTGCAAGAAAGCTTCACTTTTAATTTGAACAACTTCCATTTGTCTTCATTGCAGAATTTGAGTGTCACAACAGACTGTCTGCAATACAGAGGGTAAGCTTGACACCAAATTGTTCTTAACTGTTAAACCTTTTAAATCTTAAACAATTGTCTTTCTGACTGCCAAACAGGTATCTTGCTTTCGAGCTCCGCAGCACTAACGTTACTTGGCAGTTGAGAAAAGTCATCTTAATCATATGTCAGTCTCTTTTACCCTGCAACTTTGCAAAGGTGACTCCACTATGACTGGAAGGGATCATGGCATGCCCAGATGATTGGCTCAGTATTTGTCCCACTTGATTCATCACAGAGACAGGGTGTGCTAAGGCACATCAGCCAGCCTGTCTTGAAATCTTCTATCTTTGTCTAGTATAGGACACGTTAATGGCATCTCTCTCAAGAATGTACCTGGGCCCTGCTCTCAGCACTTCACAGAATGTGCATGAATTGAGTGGTTTTTATAAAATATCAGACGGTCCAGGGTCATAGTCATCCATATCAACCCCACTAAAGCATTAGCTCAAGACTCAGACAAGCATGGAACACTGGGTATTTGCTGGTGATCTTGACGCCGTATCTAAAAATAATGTGTGGTAAAATAATCCAAGGACAGAAGATGTATGAGAAAAATACATATATCCAGCTCTTGCCAGTACAACTCATGCATCTATTTAAGTATTAGTGGAGATTTTATCCCAATGTTGACTTTTTGTGTCTGTTCCACCCAAATCTGTATTTGGTATCCATTCTGTTTATGTAATCGTCTGAATGTCATTCTAAAAGCAAGCTGAGTCAAGCCGTTCTTTTTTTCTGATTGGAAAGAAAAGTATGACGATAGTTGATTGCTGATTGGTCAATCACTGTGCTTGAATGAACATAGTAAACTCTGTTTGCACCAGTGCTTTCATTCATTACCAACATTTTTGGCTATTTTCTGGACAACCCATGAACCTGTTAAGCATCAGTGGTGAAAAGGCCTGGTGTACGAGACAGCTTGAGTCTGTTTGAAGATAGCTCACAGTTTTGATCTCAATTTTATTATTTTACTATTTTACAAATGTTATAAAACAATGTGATTAATTTTAAACACAGTAACAATAGCTCACATCATTCCAACACACATTTATGTTGAAACTGTTGATATTGCGTCACTAGAAGGGGAGGGCAAAAAGCGTGTTGCAATGTTACTAGAACATGTCACTTTTGAGCTCATAGGTCTTGGTTGTAATAAAATATTTGCATTATCATAACTTTCAGTGTTATGTTGTCGCATCAGCTTTAACATCTTAAAATATCAGCAGAACAGAACATACTAGTATACCAACTGGTCCTAATAAAGCTGTAACTGAGATCAATGAGAGACAGCTGACAATGTATTCTAGCTCTCCTGAACCTGCCTAGCTAAAAATTTGTAAAAATCAAATCCAGATTTGTTATATTCATGAGTTACACATTTATGTCCTAACAACTTCCACAAGTTCTATAATATCTGTCCTTTTAAAACACAATTACATAAGTAACATATTTTTATGAATGTATTTTAATTTTAAAAAATTCTCTACTGTAGTAATAAGTCTTTAAAATGAGTAGTAGAACATTTGTATGCTGCTTGGTTAGTTGATGAGGCATTAGATATCAAATCAATTTAAAAACGATTTTGAAAAGTTATTAGATAACTCGGACCAATTACACCAAATCTAGCCCACAACAGATATGACACAAAAATATAAGTATTCGAAATTTAGGAAATTAGTGAACATAACATGTCAGTGAAACTAGTTACTTGACAATTATCGTCCACAGTGTGTTGCTTTATTGAATTCAGTCCATCATATTAAATCTGTCAAACGCTAGTCACAAGTAACCATAGCTCTGATTCAATTAGACTTGCCCTTTAGAAACGACATTTAAATTATGTAAATTGATGTCACTATTGCTCATCAACATACACTTTCTTTTATAGAAATTAATCTTGAATCCATTTCAGATTTTCGGCACGATTTGAGAACGCAATTCCAACTGGGGACAAAGATCCCTGCAACGCAAAAGAAAAGACATTGTGTTGAATACTGAGTTTTTTACAATACAGTTTTTTTTCATTGATATGTAGGGAGAATTTGTCAAGCTCACTTTAAACTAGGTTCACTTGCGAAATCGTCCTTCACATGATCACAGAGTGGACTTGTGTCCTGAAACTGCTTTGCAAGGGTGTTCATTTCTTCGCTCCAGTTTGTCTTTTCACCAGCAAAACTGGCTGAATTCCAAAAAAGAAAGGATTAGAAACATTTATTTTTGACTGAAGATGCCAAAAATACATTTAAAATTTTGGCCAATCACATTGAAGGTGATATGGGCCAAAATTTTTTTCCTAAAAATGCATTCATTTCCATCACTTTCAGTCAATGACATATGAGGCTTCTGATGATACATGTTTTATCGTTCATTAACAAGGCTGATGTCACTACATTAGCAGACCAATGAAAAGAAGTGTGGTTGACTGACCACAAGAGGGAGCAACAGAGTGTTTTGTCTTGGATAACGTTTAAACTTACCTGCAATATCAGCCATCTCTTTCTCCAAATCCGCAATCTCATTAGTCAGTGCAGCCTACAGAAAACAACACAAGGCAGATTGGTACAAATATCAAAGCCTCTAAATGTGTCTGAAGCTAAAAATGAAACTTTAATGCTTAATCTAAAGTGAAGTTAAATGAAGTAAAAATCCGGTTGTGAACAATTCCTTATTCAGAAGCGCTTGATGTTAATGTTTCCCAATTTTGTCTGAGAGGTTCACTCAGCAGGGGGCGTGGAAGAGACACGGCAGTGGGAGGAGCAGTAGTAAACTATGCATTTTGCAATGCCCAACAATCTGAGGTAATTCAAAGAAATAGTTTAGGGAAAAAAATCACTGCTTTTTGAAGGTGCAGTGAAAGTCTAGAGGGGTCATATATTTATTATATATGGTTAAAAAAGTAACGTTAAAGGTGCTGCATGTGATCTCATAGGTAAAGTTTCAATCCCCAAAACAGACATGTCCCTAGATCTATAGTGATTTTTTATAGCTACTGTTGATGGGTTGCAAGTTTGTTTGGCTCTACTGTGGCGAGTCCAATCAAACTCTCCTCAAGCTCTCTTGAAAAATTGCATGATGCTCCTCTTTCTTTCATTCACACTATATCTTTCGCTCGCTATATCTCTATCACCATCTATTTTGCTCTCTCACTCTATCTTTTACACTCTCCTTTGCTCTATATCTTTCTCTCTCTCTTTACTCTTTATGTCTTTCACTCTTTTTTGCTCTCTTTCACGCTCTCCCCATCTTTTGCTCTCTATATCTTTTGCTCTCTCTTGCTCTCTTTTTTTGGCTCTATAATTTTCACTCTCTTTTGCTCTCTATATCTTTCAGTATTTCTTTCTCTATATATCTTGTTCTCTATATATATCGCTTTCGCTCTCTATCTCTTTCACTCTCTCTTTTGCTCTCTCACTCTCTCTCTATCTTTCGTTCTCTTTCTTTCTCTCTATATATTTCATGCTCTCGCTCTTTTTGCTCTTTATATCTTTCTCTCTTTTTATATCTTTCTTTCTCTCTTTTTATATTCTTTTCTGTACATCTCTTTTGCTCTCTATCTCTTTAACTTTCTCCCTTTTACTCTCTCACACTCTCAACCTTTCTCTCTCTATTTTTCGCTTTCTTTCTCTCTCTAGATCTTTCACTCTCACTTTTGCTCTTTACATCTTTCACTCTCTTTTTCGCTCTTTATCTTTGTCTCTCTCTTCTCTCTTTTTCTCTCTATATATCTTTCCTCTATCGTTCACTCACTCTATTTCGCTCTTGTCTCTCTATATCTTTCACTTTCTCTTGCTCTTTATATCTTTTCTCTCTCTCTCTCTCTTGCTCTCTATATCTTTCACTCTCTAGTTTTTTTCTCTCTCGCTATATCTTTTGGTTTCTAAATCTTTTGCTCTCTCTCATTCCCACCATTGTTTTGGCCAAACAGCTATGTTGGTGCATCACTATACCTGTCAGTATAAGTACATTTTGAACGTAATTAAAGGGACAACTACATAAAGTTCTTTGTAAAGTAATATAATTTATGAATTATGAAATAACAATAAAAGTGCAGTGTTTTTGTTTGTAAACACATTTATGTATGGCAGCTCTAAGCATTAATTTAAAAATGAAAGTTTTCATACATGGAATGACTTTATGTGTGTATAATGGCTGGGTAAAAGCCAGATTGCATGAAGGAAGAAATTAAAACCTGAAAAACTTGTCACTGAGAGTTAGCAGTAATAACATCTTCAGCTATGCTACCATATCATATTTCATTTACACTCTGAACCATTAAAAAGGACAAAAGAAAACTTTAAGTGTACACCTGTTGACATCATCTTTTTACTTAAATATGTAAAGTAGACCACCCGAAGGAATGTAATATCTAAACTGCACTAGTCAATTTGCCTATTTCTTGCACATAATTGTTTTTTCTCTGTGTAATTTTCTGAAATGCCAAGAA
Organism: Danionella dracula; assembly: GCA_900490495.1. Classification (NCBI taxonomy): domain Eukaryota; kingdom Metazoa; phylum Chordata; class Actinopteri; order Cypriniformes; family Danionidae; genus Danionella; species Danionella dracula. Next base: position 2,509,796 of record UELW01000049.1, on the reverse strand, counting down.
AATCCAACTCAAAAACTAACTCAAACCTTAAACTAGCTAAGGTATATTGTTTGGCAAACTTTTTTTCACCATGTTTCTGTTCAGTTGGCTAACATTATTATGCATTGTCAAAGAACAGGTTCTCACTGGTTCTACAGGTCGGTGAGCCTGATCTACATCCTGGTGTGGGTGTTATAGAAACGTGTATAGATACCAAATAGTGATGTGTCGTTGCAAACACAACAGCTCTTTTTAAACTGACAACCAGTTCTCTCTCTGTTTCTCTAATAAAGGAAATATATTTGTTATAAGGTAATAAATATGTGTAATATAAAGACATATAGTCTTTATTGTAAGCAGAAGGGGCAAAGTTTTTAGCACACAGGTACTCAATGCTCAAAACAGACTGGGAGGCGCGGTAGTAAAGAGGGAAAGGCAAGGTGGGGAAAGTGAGCAGCAGCCAAATTTGCATTTAAATATAAACAGAATTTATTATGAAAGAATCATTCCAAGGAGTTATCAGGTTCCACAAAGAATCTACATTAGAACACAACATTAAACGCTTGGTGAGCAACTAAACCTAGAATTAATACAAGATTTTTTTTAGCTATATTTAAGCCATATACAACCACAGTAAACGTTATGACAATGTTATTTTACTGTATGGTTGAAAAACAATCAACAGTTTTGTGAGGTTAATTTAAATGTTTAATATAATTGTTTCAAAAAAACTAAAACAGTAGATAATGTTCTGGAAACTATAGTAATTGGGTTTTCAAAAAGACCTGTAAGGAGTTTTAAAAAATTAGGAGAACTTTTTGTTTGTTGGATTGTAAAATGTGTTTAATTGAAAGTAATGAATATACGTTTAATCATGACCGAAGATCCCATCATCCGACCCATTGCCATTACAAGCTGACATTTATTGATATGTGATATTAACAGTAGAATAATTTTTTTTAAATTTTGTTTTGAACAATAATTCTAAAAAATTGTTATTTGGGCAAGGAATTGCGGAGTGCATTGCAGTATGGGCCTGCCCAATCTCGCTCACAGCCCCTAACCACTTCATAAATACTATTGTTTAGCTTGAATACTACGTCAATCCAAGGCTGTTGTGATTGTGAAGCAGGCGGAAAAACAACGGTAGACAGTAGAAGACAATCAGGCTGGAAACGGCGGGTCATTTTGAAAAGTTAGATTTAATAATGCCTGGATGGACTTCAGATTTAATTTAAAACACAGTGTTTATTTCCACTTACAGACACAAAACTTAGCAGCCATTATAAATAGCAAACATGTTAGCTTTTTAGTTTAAATAAAAGTGTCTGCTAAAGAAATAAGTGTAACTTTATTATTTAAGCCATGAATGGTCAAAAAAAGTGTACGTACATTTATGTGACTATATAACAGATGTATGCCAAGGTGAAGTTACTGTCATTTTGCTGTATTGCAATCAACAATCAAAACATATCTCTTATACCGAACCCGGAGGAGTCAGTTGACCAATGACCTCGACGGGGGAGGGCGGGACAGCTTGGGCGGGCAATGGGTTGCTCTCTATTACAGCCCTCCAACAGTGTGGTTTTCAGTGTGGTTTTGATGACGATAGCGAAATTATTTAATTCACAAATCTTTTTCTTGTGACGATAACGAGACGATGACAAGCTAAATATGTCTCTGTTTTGACAAAAAATGGACTAGTCACGCGTGAATTTTTGTTACCAAAACGAGAGTGAGCAAAGGTGTTAACGAGTGGACGGTTACACGTTCAAAATGCGTGAAATTTCCTCTTTTCCTGATTCATGGCTGTAATCTGTCATTTAAACTGTAAGGATAGAAGTAACAACGTAATATGAATGATGAAAGTGTCAAGAGAGAGAGAGGGAGCTCGGGAAGCGCCAGATAAAAAGTTGGTCGAGTTATAAGAAAAGTGTCAAATAAGTGAAGCAAGCGTTGAAGTAGTGTGTTCTGGGCTTTTATTCAGCAACCCGTCTTCTCGGAGGATAACCAAGAACCCACCTAAGCAAACAAACTGAGTGACATGAACGAGAATTCTCCTTATTTGAGATTTAGTGAGAAGAATTCTCAGCGCACAAAACTCCAGACCAAAATAGACCGCTAACTTCATTAGCTAACGTCCGTTGCAGTCTATTAGCGTGCGTGTGTGTTATTACCACATCTATGAATGACTGCCTGAAACTCAGATGCAAATGCAGTTTTCTGTTGCTCGAGTGTGTTGATGAACAGCAGAATTTACTTTTGTTCTTAGCAGCAGAACCACATGTTGCTTCTGTTCTGGATAAAACAGGTTCCTGTTCCGCCAGCACTCGTATTTTGGCCAAACATACATGCTTATTGGACTGTAAAAAATAAAGCCACAGTTGCCAAAATGTTTTTTTTCCCTAACTTTAGTAGATAAATTCCATTGTGATAACACTTTATTTAGCATAATCCTTACTTGATAATGCATATGTATCATTGTTTTTAATAATGAAAAGCCTATCAACAATCTCACAATGTAAAATAAAGCCTTAATAAATGAAATAAATTTAAATACACAATTTCTAATATTTAAAGAGTTCATTGAACTTATTAAACTATTTTAATCTACATAGACTAAAATTAGACTCAAGCCTTTTATTTTTTAGGTGACTGAAACTAGACTAATTTCGTAGACTAAAACGTGACTAAAACCAAAATCATTTTGGTCAAAAAGACCAAGACTAAAACTTATATGACTGCCAAAAACAACACTCCCCTCCAATCAGATCTCTCTTGATTTGGGGGCCAAAAGAACCAGCTCCCTGAAATGAGCCAGATTGCCCATAACTAATACCAAGCCTAGCTACTCTCGTCAAATGAATGCACTTAAAGAAATGACATTTAGACCTATAGAAATGGAGTTTAAAGCTTATATTGATCACAACAAAATTTACATCAGAATAACATCATTCTACTTTCGACTCACCTGTGAATTTTTACATGCCTGTAGCTCATTTATTTTATGTTCATTCTCTGGTTTTAATTTCTCGACTTCCTCCAGAAGTACCTTCACCTCTTGCTCAGCTGTATCCAAGTCTGCCACAGCTTGTTCAACAACGAAATTGTAATTCTTTACACCCTGTGCTGCTTCTCTCAGGGCTGCTTCAGAGAATTCCAGTTCATTCACCATCTTGTTAATTTCTTCTTTTTTGAAGTGCATGTATCCCATCAGAGTCATCATCATGATTAATATAAAGCATAGGATCAGGGTCCAGCCACACCTCCTCTCCATGATAACGAATAGAAGCTTTTTCAAATTTCCTGTGTAGAGTCGATAAAGTTTTAAATTCATTTACAGGAGCATTAAAAGTTGTTGGAGCATTAAAAGTTCAATGGAGTTAAATAAACATTTCAAAACCAATTGTTTATTTCATGATATTTATTTTATAACAGTTTTGTTAAATATGGCAAATGAAATTCCCTTGATCTTTGGGGGTTGATCTCAGTTTGATCGCTCATGTTATTTGAAATGTTTTTCCTGATTTGTCAAAAAAGTAGTTTCAATTAAGGAACTATTTTTGTAAAATTGCACAACCTTCTGGTCACAAACTTGTTCAAGTTTGTGGCACACAAGCCATGTAATTTCTTTTTTCGAAATGTAACCTCTAGTGGGAAAATGTTACATATTGTACCTTTTAATTAAAAAATAAATACATTTGAGGCTGCCAAAACCGCCAGGGATTTTTCTGAAGGTCTGGCTACTGGTGACTACGTACATCCATACAGATCAATGTGGGTGAAGTGGCAAACCAATTTTGATAAAAACAGAATGTGGAATATTGGAAAAAAAATTGAGCATAGAGGAGTTGATATTAAAGGAGCATCGAAATTCAACTGAATTGAAAAACTTAGAATTAAAGGAGTCACGTGACCTGCTGTGCGTCGTTCTCAATCAGTGAAGTGATAATTTAATGGAAACGGTGCAATTGCGAAAAACATTCTTTCAAGATGTCTAGACACGCAGCTAGTGACAAGCATAAACTAAACAAATAGTTCAAACAAAATAATAGTTTTTCCTCTTACATTTCATCCCATTAAATCTAAAAAAAAAATACATGTCTAGTTATATTTCCATCGTCAAAAAAACTTGTAAAATGTGATTCACATGAGAAATAACTACGGGTTAAACAGTTCTGTTTTTTGGTTTAGAGGCTATTGGCCTCTCATGGAGGTTGCGTTTGGGTTTTCACTCTTCTCTATCAGTGTCTTTCAATAAATTCTTTAACCACAGAATTTGTCATCGACATTCTTCCACATGAATATATTCTAATCTAACATTGACAGACAAAAATGAAAGACTTCAATACCTCTACTGATGTCGATTGTTAACTGGTGTCTCATGTTCTGTCTTATAAAGACTTTTCATACAGTAAGCATCATCTATACATCCACAAAATACTCAAATGAGCGTGATTAAAAGACATACCTTTGTTAAGAGACGTCAAAGCTTAATAACTCCTGAGAACAGTTAGGAGTTTACAAATAACAAAAAAGATTTAACTTTCAAAAGTAAAATGTCCAGAAGTCTCCATTAATATGTCCCCTTCGTGTGTTTCTTACTTTATGAGCTCCACTAAGAGAAAGAGGTAAGTAATCTACCCTGTAGATCGCAGTCATTCACAGCGAAACCAGTTTGACCAGTTTAACAGGAAAACACTTCTTCTTTTTTTAAACCTTTGACTGCAATCTAGTTTACGCTGTTATTAAAAAGGAGCAATTTATGTCAGAATGCTCAGGAATTTTTTTCTGGTAGAGGGTGTTTTATATTCAGGTCTTGTTTTCTGTCCCATAGGTCAATAAGGTTTAATAACCAAAGAAACCAGAAAACCTTCCTCAAAGTTAACTGAAAGCTTCAGTACAGGCTGGAAAGATTTTTGTCGTTTGCTTTTCCATGTGATTATGTCTGTGTGTGCATAAAATAAAGAAAACAATGCTTCACTCCCTGGCCAATTTTAGGCACACCTTGCTAGTAGTTGGTTGAACCCCTGTCTCTCAACAGGAGTAAATCCCAATCTATTGTTGTGCGTCAAGCCCACAAACTGCGCACACCCATTAGTCAACAAAGTCATACATCGTTCCCTGTTCTGTTGCACGCTGTCTACGGACTGCTCAATGTTGACGTCAGGCTTTGCAACGGGGTCAGCATGGGGTTATACAAATGAGCAGCCTTCGCAAAGGGAAATTTATAGGGTTGATGCACAGGTATAGACTGGCCTTAACCCTAAAGGCCTTCACACATCTATTCATCTGCTGCAAGCAGCCCTTGTCTACAGCCGATCTTTCATTCCAAGAACAAGTTCAATAACGTAGCCTGAAAAAAAAAATACATTTTAGTACATGTCATATATACGTATAATATGTGCCAAATATGTTTGTCCATGACAATAACAATATCAGAACAGCATTCTGGTTGTCTGCAACCAACTACAAAAAATAAAAGTCACCATCTGCCAATCAGGCACCATCATCACTGGGACAAATCAAGCCACAATCTGAGTTCATCCTGAAACTCTATCATATCTAAATGGTGTCTTTCGGCTCATAAATAATTGAAATGACATATTGTTGATATTATGCACTCCTATGGATGTTCCTGGTAGTGGCTATCCTACTGTCCTGGTTCAAGTACATGAAAGAGATATAGAGGATAACTGATCAAGACCTGTTAACGAGACATTGTATCTCTGGCTCATTGATTGTTTATAGTAACCCCATGAAAATTACATGTATCCATGTTTCTCCTACTGTAAAAATCTGCTGCCTGGTCATGGGTCATGGCTAGGGTCAGGCGGAATCGCCAAAGTTTTTAGTGATTACATTTTCCTGATGTTTTGCTGAGGGGTTTTAAATGAATAAGAAAATAAAAATGTAAATGTCTGAAAATCAGAAGAATTGGAGTGTCCTGAGGTACGTTAGACTTGTCTATTAGTACTCATGCAAACTTACTACACTGTGTGAAATTTCACTCTGCTCACAGCTGGTTGGTCCAATGAATCTTTTGCAGCTGAGTGCTCAAAAATTACAATCGGTACGTCCAAGGGCAAATGAATGCAGTTGAGGGTTTTTAAGCATGTCACGTATGGAGGGACAATGTCTTGCACCTAGTACAACTATTTTAAATAAGTAGCAGATTAAAGAACAAAAAATTATCAAACAAAAAAGGGGGCAACAAGCCTAACAGCCAATATTTTGACACAGTTCTCGTTCCTGTGAGCTCCAGAGACACACAGCACTCACCAGTAGAGGGAGCAATTGTCTGTTTTTTATTACACTGTTCCCTCTTTTTGATCACTTGTTAATCTCTCAGTTTTCCTTTGTTAATCAATTTCCCCTATACTACTAATAAAGTAATCCTCGTGTCATTTCTTTGGGCAGATCTGTACTACTCTGTGAATTTACATTATTTTAGACAGTGACCTGCTTGGCTTGTATCCGTCTGTTTGCGAGTAGAATTATGTGACTGAATTATTTAAGTTCTTTATCCTTGCTGAGACTCTTAACCAAACCCTCTTGCTGTCTAAAGATAGATTTCTAAAATGAGTTTGTATACAGCATTTTACTTAATGCCTCAAATATTTTATGCCTAATTTCCAGAAAAGGAAGTCCGCATTGGAGGCCAAACATGAATTAGGCTGTGTTCTTGCATTACATATTCAGCCCTAAGCTTTTCAACAGAAACAATCTCTCCTCTGCTGACTGCAGAACAAGAAACAGACATTTGTTTAGGGATTTATAAAGATTAGACATAGCATAGTTATTTGTTTGGGCAATTATTTTTTGGGTCAATGAAACATTATTATTTAATAACAGTCCAGTTCTGACTTTATCTGAATGGTAGTTGCAAATGTGTACCTGCTTTTTTGGCAAACGTGTATCTTACTAATGGGGAATGTAACACTATAAGAAGAATCTGATGACAGTAAAAGCTAGCGGAGAATCAATTAAATGTAGACACGTGATTGTCTAATTTGAATAATTAATTTTCCAAACCATTCTTACCTGATAACGAGAAGATTAAAAAAGCACAATGAATAATTTATAGTGGGTGAGCCACACTATAAATAGTTAGACGTATTGAAATTCAGTCCACAGTGCTTTTTACCTAAAACATTAAGCACTCAATAAAAAATTGATTGTGACGGATCGTCGCTGAAGATACTGTCAGGTTCTGTCCAGTGCTCCCTAGTGTCTTCTCTGTGTTTTCAGTAGTTCATCATGCATTGAAATGTCTGTGGTTATTTATATATTGCTATTTATAAATTGTTGTTGTGTCTTCAATACATTCATTCTAGCAAGTAATTAAATTAAATTTCTTTAGTTCTTTCACTTTAATAATTTAGGTTTCAATAAGTATGTATATTGGGGGTTATTAAGTCAGATGGGTTAACATGTTTACACATGTTAAAATAAATTAAATATGTTAACATTTTAATTAGTAAACATTTTATGGCTTTCAGAATGTATTTGATGTTCACTATTGGCAAAAAAGAATATTAATTTATATGAGCATGCATGAGAAGCTAAAGCGAGGCCTTCAAATGATCTCTTTGAAGATATTTATAAATCTTTTTTATTTATAAAAAAACTTTATATATAAACTTCATATAAAAAGCTTTTCTCCCACTCTCTGTTACTAATTTATAACCTATTCCTCTTGCAAAGCATTTTCTTTTACCAACTTGAGATTAAACTTATTTAAACAGCGCCTATCAACTAGTCAACAACCGTAGTTGTTGGAAAATTCCTTTGTCCACAATAATTGGAAAAATCCATTCATCATTGTAGCCCCAATTGTTGTATAGCTGAATGTTCAACACAAATAAACCCATTCTGAAGTCATACAATTATAATAATATTTTGCTAATCTCAAATTCATTGGACACATGGTATTTATAGTAGTACTGTTTACTTTATGTTTTTACATTAATGTGTTAACGTCTGTACCTTATAAATGTTGGATGGTGATTAAAATTAACTTACCCAGTGCCCTCACTTACCTTATTATTTTATAAGATTGTTTTTTGCATCAAATTCAAAACTCATATCTAACCTTATTGTTTCAGTGTGTACCTTTGCTGCAGGAAGCACTTGAGCGATATTCAATCATTAACTAGCTATATTAATGTGTACATCATTGTTTTTTGCCTTTTTGATATTGATCAAAAGTTGGAACTGATGTGAAAACAGTTTGAAGTGGTGTGGCTACTGCGGACAACCTGCCCAGGAAGATGGGGTTGCGGAAGAGGTCGAGATCGAGATCTGTGGGAACTGTGTTTAATATGTTATTACTGCAAACTTCAAATTCCAGTGACAGTGTTTGGTCTGTGTTTCTTTTGTTTAGGGTCATCTTTAGATACTTTCCCACAGCTATGCTTTGCACATGAGTGCTTTAAAGTTACTTTTCAATTTAAGAAACACATCAGGGTGTAAGATAACTTTTGTTATTAACATTGGAATTGTTGAAACAGTGACACCATGTTTACTGTTGGTTGAGTATCCCTTAGACTCTCTCAGATGTTATGATCTGCACCACACCTTGTTTACTGAAGGTTGAATATTCTTTTCTCATTTCTCATAAGGGGGAGAGGGGTTCTCGGGCCCAAGTTGCTCTGGGGCCCTTTTTTGGACAGCTCAACCAGTAAGTTTCTGTTTGCTCACTTCGACTGGACAATTTACTGTAAACAAGTTTGTGAAGTTACATCTGGTCATTTGACTTCATTTCACGGTGCGGATAGAACGGTCATCTCACAGCAAGAAGGTTGGTGGTTCAAGTCTCCCCTGGATATTTTGGCATTTCTGAGGGGAGTTTGCATTTTCTCCCTGTGATCTCGTAAGTTTACTCCAGGTGCTCCGGTTTCCCCCACAAGTCGAAAGACATGCGGTATAAGTGAATTGAGTAGGCACAACTGTCCATAGTGAATGAGTGTGTGTGGATTTTTTGGTTGGGTGCCGGGTTAGCACCCCGGTCCCATAAAAACGCTACCGAAACAACAAGAAATTGCAAGAAACATAAGACAACAAGAAACATAAGCGAGAGAGAGAGAGAGAGAGAGAATATACAATATGTGTTCAGAATATGTGTACAGATGATTTTCACATTTAAATGGCCACAACACCATCAAGAAAATTTGCTGAAAGAACCATGCATTGAGGATTATTTATAGACACAATTTTATCATCTATTATGTTCAGTTGTGTGGCTTTTCGTCGCTATTTCTGAGTTACACGGTTGAAAATCACCTTCTCTGTTTTGATGTATGATCACATGTCGATAATTTGTATGTACCTCATGATTATTCATGAGACTGAACTCTAATATTATGAGAAGGGGCAGCACATTAATTATTATTGGTTATTGACATGACGCCGCAGTAGTTTGAAAGACATGAAAGCGCAGTAGTTTGTTGTACAGTATGAGTTACTGTTATTTCTTTAGATAGAAAAATGTTTTCTAAATTTGTGTGTGTAGCAAGCATTCTTCGAGAGAGATAGACAGGAGAACTGGAGAATGGTGGATCTGGCTATTGTCAATTGATGCAGTTAGTGTTTTTCAGTTGATGCAGGAAAAGAATCCAGAGGATTCTTTTCCCTTCAGCGCAGGTTTATGTGCAATTTATTGACTGTTAAATATGATATTTTGTTTTAAATACAAATTAAAGGTTCAGTGACTTTTGTGCTATTTTTAATGGTATGTTGTTCACATTTGTCTAATTATATGTGATTCTTTAACTTATAAAGTTTTTGTTTTTAATTAAGATTGCATTCAATCTTTTCATTTTCTAGCCCAGGCTTATTACGGAAATGGGCTGAGATTTTCACATCGCAAATTTCGTAAAACAGCTGATCACCTATTGCAGGAGTGTCCTGGAGAGTTGTCCTGGAGAGTCGGAGCCCTGCACATTTTAGTTGCAACCCTGCTGTAGTATGCATACTACTCTACTTCAGCCAATCAGAGGACCATAATTAGTGCCACAGGTGTGTTTCATGATGGTTGAACCAAAAATGTCCAGGGCTCCGGCTCTCCAGGACCGATGTTGGACACCCCTGACCTATTGGTAAGTGGTTTGCATATTCATCTGTCAGGAGAATACATAACAGAGGACTCAATTACAGTGAGAAAACTTTTATTAACTAAGAACTTCAGAAGCACCATCTTCTGGGTGTCTGGAAAGAAAGATCCAAAATTGGAACAACTAAATGAGAAGAGCAAATAATAACAGATTAGGCTGGAAACATGAATTCATACGCCAGTTTCCTTAGCAAAAAATTTAAAGAAATAATTTTTCACACTGGAATGAAAATGTTTCTGGTCTAATTTGATTTGATGAACTATGCTAAGCTACACTAAAAGTGCTAATGCCAGAATAGGAGAAGACCTAAAAAGATTCCAAAGTGATGAAAAAAAACTACCAATATCTCGAAGGGAGTTGGAGAATTGAGTGTTTCTTTAACCTGAGAATATATTCTCTACACATGAGCTCAGTGCATTATCACCATTTAAAATTCAGTTTCTAGCACATATTTTAATTTATTGATGGTCACCAGAAATCAGTTCATGTTATGGCCAAGTGGGTGAAATCAATAGCAGAAGAAAAGTTACTATAAGGATTTATTTATTGAATAATTATTGCTCATAAATCCCTTGACGAAAGCATTGAAACAAGTCTTTAGTGAGCATTGTTTGGGATGATCACCAACTTTAAAGTCTTTATTTGACTTTTGAGAAGCTCTTTGAACGTTCAACATGAGTGAGACGAAGGGAGTTTAGCAAATTATTGGCTAAGAGAACTTTCAGAAAGGCATGCTAAGAATTGCAGTTTGTATTTGTTAAGCTGCCAGCTGTTGGACTCCCATTGTTGCTTTTCAAGTTAAGGACAAGCTGATAACAAGAAGCCGTGTGAAGAATTTCTCCATGCTCTTGAGCAATCTGGTTTAATTTGATAATAATTTGAAAACTTGATAGATCTGCTTTCATGCAGCATTGAAGATAAACCTGATTTGTGAAATGTGACCATGACCTTAATATGAGCTTTTTTTGCCCATGAGTTACTTTCAACAATATGACGAGGGAAAAAAAACGTAAAAAGTTTATCATAGCCGATATGACTCTGCACGTTTACAGTATATATAGTGATCTTTCTCAGCCTTTTGTCCTTCCAAAAATCAGCTTCTCATGGTTTAGTGGACATCTATTACCAAAACTACTTGCTTTTTGCAAAAGACAATTATGTTAAAAAAAAATTATAATTCGATTTCTTATTATTTTCTATTTACAATAAAAGCAAAAGGTCACTTTTAATAAGGTGGTGGTAAATCCTGCTCGTAAATCACATTGGTTCACGTCATGTTAGCAACTTTTTGGTGGGAGATTAAAATACCTTTTAGTTTCACAAAACCTCCAAAACATGGAAAATCAAGACAAGGTTGCAAACAAAGACAAATTTGTATTACAAGCATTACTGTCCTTCTCTGACGGTAGATGTTGCAGAAGTACAACACACAAGATGTCACTAAGCAAGCTACCACTAATACCACAGCCACAAAAAAGTTTCAATACAAAGTTCTTACTATGGGATTGCATGAGACAATGCGAAACTGAAGTTCAGTTTTAAGGGATTGGTGTTTTTTTGCATTGTGCTGCTAACGGAAGGCCATTTTTATGATGGTATACACACTTTTTACATAAAAAAAACCTGCAGATCTGATTACTATCACATTATAGATTTTCCATTCTTGTTAAATAAACCATTTCAGCGGCCAATTGTATTTTTTGTCCACCCCTGGTCTAGAGTCATTACAACTTCTTTTAGTACCCAAGACTGGTAGTGATACACCATTAAATCCGCTTCATATTCTCTCACATTCAACTATCCATGAACGTGACAAAAAAAGTGTGATGATGCAGTGATAAGCAGGACCCAGGTGCAGCTGAGTAAATTAATTGCGACGTTTATTATGATAGAAATAAAAAGTACTACTTAATAGAGAAAACAGAGGTAATGTATTTGAGTCCAGAGACTAAACAGTATCTCAAAGTAAACAAAAGAAAGAGCAGATTGAAATGCAGCTCCGGGTGCCAAACATCAGCCTCCTGGCGACTAGCAAGACAGGTGTGTTCCTTAATCCAACACACGACAACACAAGGAAATCTAGACGGCACAAGAACAGAAGGGATAACAGTGTGATAGCAGAAACTAGCAAGAGCAGTAGTTCAGGCAATAATTCGCAAAGTGATAGTAAAACAGATCAAGACTAAGCAGTGTCCCTAATCACGGAGCAAGCAGAGTCATATAAAATGAATGAGGGTAAACAGAGACATGTGACAGGTGGGACAAAGAGCTAATGACGAGACAAAATTACCACTAACATATTTTGAAACTGATGCCCAGTGTTGGGTACACAACTACTGAACAATTGAATCCTAATCTAAAAAAGAGTGAATAAAGGCAAGCAACTCAGAGTCTGGAATTACCCTGCATATGGAACCCAGCAAGGTAGATACATGGAAAAACAAAGCATTTTACAGATGCCTTATTGCAAACAATAGGACAACAAAAAATAGAACACAAGCAAGCAAGCCAGACCTATTTTGTATGTATTTTGTTTGGGATTTTACTCGACAGTTAGTATGTTTTATATTCAAATGAAATTGTAAGTACTATTAATATGTATACATTGACTGTATATAGCACGAATGTACTAAGTGTGACAGCATTCGTGGTTGTAGCAGAAAGTTAATTCAGTTGTCACTTCTAGAAAGTCCAATATGGACAAAAAGATGAAATATTGTGTATCTGAAAAGACGAGAATGAAACCACAGCACTGGTGAATGGGTTGCACTCATGCAATGATAATAATATAAATACATTTTATTTAAGACAGCTTTCTGGGTACTCAATTATACTGTACAGAAGGCAAAATAAACAGTTAAGAGAAAGCAAAATAAATAGGCAAAAAATACAATCGCCCGCTGAAATGGTTTATTTAACAAGAAAGGAAAATCTATAATGTGATAGTAATCAGATCTGCAGGTTTTTTTAATGTAAAAAGTGTGTATACCATCATAAAAATGGCCTTCTGTTAGCAGCACAATGCAAAAAAACACCAATCCCTTAAAACTGCATGGCATGCACGCACATGATTGTTCTCTCTGATAAACACAATAAACACTAATAAAATCAGCATTCCATACACGTTATCATTGTCATTCTGATGGTGTTCATCTATATCGGCCTGTTTTCCCTGGCAATCTTCATGGAAGTGTCACTTTAAATAACTGTTTGATGGACATTAAACAGTGGTTATCTGTGAGAATATGTTATATGTATCTGTTATATGTGAGAACAAACAGAGTGTATTGTTATGGTCCTTCAGTACTCTTTTGATGTGATACCAGGTTTTGGTACACTTTCCCTCTACTGCAAATCATGGGGGCTTTTTGGGTGTGAAGCTTAATAAAGGTTTTTTATTTTATTTGTGATCTTTTATTAGACTTTGCTAAAAACATTACAATTCATTAAACAAAAAAACTTTTTTCACAATAATCAGTCCATGTTTCATGTCAATATTTGTTTCACATACAAAATCAAGTGTGTACATACAAATCAACTATAGCACAGGTCAAATTGTTCAGACACAGTGAGGGGAGAGTTTTGCATAGTTAACATTGCATAGATAGACTGCATAGTTTTGCTCCAACCTTAAGGGTCAGTGAAGTTATTTTCAATAATATATTGTTTGCATTGTTCTAATTGTAAGGGAGATGTGATGTTTAACTATAGTATCTATTATTTTAGTCTCTAATCTGAATTAAAATCACATTCAGTCTCTTCATTTTCTAGCCCAGGCTTATTCTGAGAATGTGCTGAGATTTTCTTTCATTAGTGATTTGCATATTCATGACGTGTGTGCAAAATTACTGTTTGACGATTAACATAGATTCGAGGGATATTAGAGGAATTAATTATGAGCAAATTTACAAACAATATATACACTATAATGACATTTGGAGGGAATACTATTATACAACGTTACCTCTATGAGCGTCATATAGGTGTTTGGTTTCTGTACATCCTGGAACTGAGCATCTTCTTTTAATCCTTACAGATCCTTTTAATAGTTGTGTGCCACTGCCACATTTCGCTCCGTTTGTTTTGTAAGCGTTTGCTTTTGGATATCACGAGAGAACGATTTGCCTTGTGGAGAGTGAATCACTTGCGGGAGAGGGAAATCGATGCTTTGATATCTGACTATGACGTTACAAGGAGACTCGTGTGACATCATCAATGGTGCGAATAAAACTCTTTTAAAAAAAAAAAAACACTAGCTTTTTGTTTAGGAATGTCCATGGTTTCAACTCAATCTACTCTTATAAATCACTATAAAAGCCACAAAAAGTCTCACCATGGCATGATCCCTTTAACCGGTTAGTTTGGTTGGAGCTACTGGTTTATTTCCTGAAACAGGGTTGGAACAGGGTGTGACCCTCCAGGAATTAAGTTTGAGACCCCTGATTTAGAGGATGGATGTGTGTAATACACTGTAGCATATGACATTTTTGCATGGTGTAGCTCAGGTAGCTGTTACACCCCTAGAGAAAGTCTTTAACAACATTTTTTCTAAAGCCTGATTTCAGACCCTTACATGTTCTGCTTTTTAGAAGTGATAAGAGTTAGCCCTTAAAGGAATAAAAGACCTCTTTGACTCTGACTTAGAAATAAATTCCAAGGAACTTAAAGGTTTGAATTTTTTTCTGTTGACATATTTAGTGAGCTTTAGTCGATCCAGTTTTGACTAATCACTCCTCTGACGTTTGAATTAGCGTGTATATCAAGAGAGATAACTTGAGGCTCCTATCACAGTCCTTCAACTCATGACTCGCCAATCCATCACCTTAAAAACTCATGACACGCCTCTCCTTCTGCTGGCTTCACTTGACGAACTTAATGAAAACAGTCTCTTTGGAATCTGGAAATAATTTCTTGAAGTCATGCTTTGGAAAAGCACTTTCTTCAGTGCTTTGATCATTCATCTTTGTTCTTCAGGAGGTAAGTTCCTTTTTCCAATGTCTAGAACTATGTAAGATTAACATGTTATTATCTAACTTTCGTAAAAAGGTAAAAAAAAAAGGTAGTTTTCCTGGTGTCTGCTTTGTGAGATTCAGTTATTTCTCATCTGTCAATTGTCCAAATGACCCAGTGTTGATGCTATTTGAACACAGAATATTATACTTTAAATAATGATGAAACATTACTCTAATTGAGTGTCACTCAGTGTCCCTGGATTTCAGAATCACTTAAGGATGAGATAGCAACCATTTCTGTTGAAACATATAGATTAATAGCTAGCTTTCCCGCTCAGGTGGACAACGCATTGATGCAGATGTGCTCCTGCATTCAAACTTCCCTCCAGCCAAACCTGATGTCTACAATCTCAATGCTTTGTGTTTGTATGGAAATCGCCGACTGAGATACACTCCTGAGAATTTCCCTGCGTCCAGCTTTGGCTATGTTCATCGAGCTGGCAAACTTCTGAACCGCCTAGAGTCTTGGTTTGCTCAGTGCTGCTATGGAGGGATTGCAGCTGATAATAACGCAATCCTTTGTTGTGTGAGACAGGCGGTGAGTTTTCAGTACATGTATGAGCCAAACTGAAGTCAATGTCATAAAGTGCTTATATTAGTTCTCTTTTTCCAGTGGGAGGCTGGCATGTCTCATTACTGCTCTGAGGAATTCGCCATCAAGACTCTGGCACATGAGTGCTGCGAGAAGAACGATGACGAAAGGACAGACTGTTTTCAACAAAATGCTCCTAACCCCTTCTACAAACCTCTGTCTCGTTATGTTGCTCCCTTAATTCCGGCTGACTTGGCCTTCATCTGGGACACTCATGACTGTTAAACATCGGTTGGCATACTGAGTACCTGAGCTCTTGTGTGAGTAGCTAGCAATCCACTACCATCGTGCTCGAATTTTGAGAGGGAGTATAACTGAGGTGAATGTTCACATTTACTCAAAAAGTGCTTCATGAGAAATTGTCTAAATGTTTTTGTTTAGCTTCATGTGCATGTTTTGCTTAACATGTTATTGTGGTAATTACAACACAGTCAATGTTTGAGATTTGTGTCATCTTCTCCTTTCTCACTCTAAGATTTATATTTTAAGATAATTTGGAGAGACATTTAAATGAATTAAAGCTCTTAAACATTACTGCCTTGCTGTCTGATATTCTGTACCTATATATTCTCCTGAAGTAAAACTGAATAGTCAAACAATAGTATGTATATATGTTTTTATTTTATATGTTTTTTCCCTCTGCAGGAGGAATACAAAGAATACAGAAATATCTTTATAAAAATGTACATGTAAATATTTCCCATAACATTTAAAAATCTGCTTTTTGTATAGCTATTAAAACTGTGTTTAAAGCAGCAGGACTACAAATCCTGTGCTAGTCATGTGATGAATTACTATGTTATAGTGATTGTTGAATTCCAGCAGGTTTGCTTGGTTCCTCTGTAATGCCATTGTAAGATTATTACAATTAAATAAAAATCTCAGTCAGTTTATGTTCATCTATCATAAAAATACCAAATGTTATTTCACAATAGGATTTTAAAGGGTTCATTGAGTCTTTTTATTGGAAAAGAGAACTCAGGCTTGATTTTAGGTCAAACACATTGATAATTGGAAAAATCACAGCTGGGAAAGTCAGTTCTAAGCCAGGAACACAAAATTGTGAGGAAATGGATAAATAAACACAAAACTTCCACAAAAGTATTTCCAACACACACAAGTCTCTCAAAGTCCAACCGTGTTCACCTTAAGGATTTCATTACACTTTAAACACCAAGGGTTTTCCAAAGGCAGGGTGGACATTTAAAATCCCCCAAAAGAAGAGCAACAGTATTTGTCTCAATTGTGATCTGGGAGTTCGAGTTTTTTTCCCCAGATCAACAAAAAAAAGTTATTTGGTAGCTTTACTTCACAACAAAATTTATTTCAACAAGGCTTTATTACAAGTTAGAGATTACTTGTACTTTAGAGATTGTTGGTCAGTTTAAATCACTTTAAAACACTTTCGTCTTCTTTGTTAAACTTTACAATCCCTAAGAAACATTATACCCCATAGATTGATCCTCTTAATCCACATAAGGCCTTTGTGAAGCTATTTTGAAGCACCAACCAAAAAAAAAGTTATATACAGCATTTTGATTGATTGGATTGGTTGATTAATGGTTTAACTTTTATGGCCTCATTATCCAGAAATAATGAAGATGGTTTTTCAAATAACATTTTCATTGAGGGGAAACACACGAATGACGTTCCATTTCAAACATTTTTTTTTGATTGAAGAAATGTCGTTTGCCAGTTTAGCTTTGACTGTAAAAATAAAAATAAAGAAAAAGTTACCGCACCCAGCACGACGGACTACAGCGGCGCTACGACGTCACTTCCGCTAATGTTCGGAGGCTCAAACGAGGACGGTTCCGTGCGATTCAACGGGTTATTTACACCGGGCGTGTTCCAAACACTAAAAAAGATAAAATCGTTACATTTGATATTTAGGCGAGATACCTGGCGTCCGTGGGAACACACGTTAGGCTGCTTGTTTGTATTTCTGTGGATAAAAACGAAGCGTTTTTAAAAACGAACGAAAAGTTCAGGTAAGTGAAGCGTTTGTACCTGTTGTGCTGGCGCATCCAAACACTTTTGTGAGTGTTTGATGTGTTAAAGTTAACCTGCGGTGTTTTAAAGCAGCTTTCAGTTCTTCTCTAGTGAGAGTAGAAAAAAGCTGCGTGTTTTGTCTCGGGGAATAGAACCTCGGAGCTGTTTCACGTCGACTAAAGATTTGTTTGGACTTGTTCATCTTCCAGAGCTGGGGAGAAAAAGCACAAGTAAAAACAAAGCAGGACCTTATGAAACTTCCGCCAGAGAATGGCTACACAGGCGGTAGTTTCCATGGATGGAGCAAGCTCCAGTAAGTGAACATGACAAGCTTTTTGTAGAAACATAAACTTTACTTTAACCCAGTGGAGGAAGAAGTGCATGGGGAAGTGTGCTGTTTGTTTACATGCATTGGTATGTTAGTTTTACGTGAAACAGCCATGGCGTCACTGTTTAGAAAGTCAAATGAAGTCTTTAGTGTTGTCTCCCTTTTGAAATATAAAGGTGTAAAATAATACTTTTTGTAATAAAACAGATGGACAATCAATGCTTAAACTGGTGTATTTTATGTATTAGTTCAAGTTAATGTTATCAAAAGTTCCTATTTTTTTTTCTTAAAGCGCAGCATTAAAGTTGCCATCGCGCTGTAATCAAAATAAACAAACCTTTTCCATTACACTACAACGCTTTTCCATTTAACAGAATAAACAAATTAAATATTTGATATTTTTTTACGTTCTAATTAGAAGAAGGAAAGATAGTACTAGAAAGAAGTTTACTGTACCTTTCCCCCTGCTTTTGTTTGAGTTTATAATGAAGTGTTATTTTAGGCATCAACATCAGTATTGTCGAATGCATTCACCTTTTGGTGCTTACAATTCAAAGCTGAACTCCAGTGGTGCTTTTTCAGAGATTTGCTTCTGCATGAAAGATTTTTAGACTTGAGGAAAAAATGGCACCACGGTGTGTGGCTGGCTGAATAAGCCACTCTGGCCCAAAGCGTTTTTAGAAATGGGGTAGCTTGCATGGGTGCACGTGCTGAAGTATTGTCCCGCAGTAAAATCAATCATTGTGATTAGGTTGCAGTGCTTTCTTGGAACAAGGACATTAAAGCCAAGCTTGCACGTCGCTTACTCTCTCAGCTGTGGTTAATGATACATCTCAACCCAGTTCCACCCGCTTTTATTTGCATCACAATCATGCTTTAGTTAAAGGGAGTTTTCAATGCATTGTCTGTATAAAAAAAAGGCTGCTTAGTCTGAAGCTCACTGGTGGTGACTGAATAATCGATTATGTGTTCTAATGTTGATTCAAAGCACTTTCACGTCTCTTCTCGACAGGTATTCTTGGAAATCGAAAGATGGCTTCTTCGGAGGTAACTTTATCTGTTGTACTTATTAAAATTCACCTTACTATTATTTGCGCTAGTATGTTCTAGTTCCACCTTGAATAGCATGTGTTCATATTTAGTTGGATTAATTTTTTCCTGAACAAAAGTAAAAGATTTCACCTGTTAAGTTTGGTTTGCATTCAGTTATACAATTAACACTAAATTAAAGGCAACAAATGTAGTATTTTTTATGTAGATATTTGATGTAACTTTACAACGGTGCTGTTCATACACTAATGTACAGTGACCACTCTTAATTTTCTATTGAAGCAATTTTTTAATTCAAAGTTTGTGTTAAATCAGTGTTCCCTATGTGGATTGTCTAGTATTTTCTGATACTTGAGACTTTTCTTTTGGCATTTTTAAACAATTGGGAAATATAGTGTCATCTCTAAAAACTGCTTTCCCTATTAATTGTTGTTTGCAAACAGTAAATTCTCACGACTCATTTGTCTTTGAGATCTGTGGCATCACATGTCTTCACATCACATGTTAAATTTGGTCAGATTTTTTGTGTTTTTGTTCCTGTGGCTATTATATAAGGCTACTCTAAAGGTTATATAGAACCGGACCGAATGCCATCTTCTTACTTATCTCAGTCTGATCATTTTACACACAGTGGGGTTTAAATAGGTGCATTTCGTGGATGCACACCACCAGAGTAATCATAGCCAAACCTGTTTGAAAATGCTTTAAGGAAATGTGGAAAAAAAGAGAACACATTTAAATTGTTTTTATAATGTATGAACTTTTCAGAGACAGTATGTTTGTGTTATAGACATAATGTGAACTCTATTTTATTTTAGATTTTGCAGACATTTTGGTAAATTTCATGCCCAGTGTGCAATGTAGTGTTTTTACAGTGTAGTGTACATTTATGGGAATATTTAAAAATGAAGGAAAAACTAGAGACTCAAAATACAGGATTCAAATATCTAGATTCTAAACTCTTACTGTAGTAAACACGTTGCTTCTTTTTTTGTCAAAGCTCTGTTCGGATAGTCAAATGTATTCTGTTTGTCCACAAGCCAAACCCAGGAATCATTGTTTTTATTTTGTACAGTGAATAGAAAATTGTGCTGTGTTTTTAAATTGTGTCTATTTTGGGCCGTTTACTGAGCAGTTGTGTTTTTCAGGGTTTGAGCATTTCCGGTTCCTCACAGACAAATAAAAAAACATTGGGCCACAGAGGGATTGACCCAACCGGAGAGACCACGTATAAAAAGGTGCAAAATGAAGATATGCTGTTTTGAAGTTAACATTCTCTCAAATCACCTTTTTCAGCGATACGAACCATTTTAATCTTTGGTGATTTTACTAATTTTGTGACAATGTTCAAAAGTATGTAGATGTTACAAAGAAAATATTTTTAATTCAGTAAGCCACTTGTTTTGTGTGTGAAGACCACAAGAACATTCTTCACTCTAGAGGCACAGTAAAGAGAGCTGATGGTTTCCTGGAGTAATTGGCTGGCTATTTCCTGCACGGCACACTGTTTTGACTCTGCTAATTACGTGCTCCTCAGACAACATCATCTGCTCTGAAAGGTGCCATTCAGCTGGGAATCACACACAGCGTGGGAAGCTTGAGTCACAAGCCAGAGAGAGATGTGCTTATGCAGGACTTTGAAGTAGTAGAAAGCATCTTCTTTCCCAGGTGTGTTTCTATAGCTAGCTGCATAAGAGAACCTTCAAGGAATGGATTAATTATTTATACTTGATCTACTTGTTTTTGTTGTGCTCTCAGGAAAGGAAGCAGCTCAACTCCTGGCCATCACCATAGTGATTTCAAGTTCAAAACGTATGCTCCCATCGCATTTCGCTACTTCAGAGAGATGTTTGGGATCCGGCCTGATGACTACCTGGTAAATTAGTTTGATCTTAACAGAGTTTCTAGACAAGCTTCCTGGGAATGGGGATTTTTTACCAGAAACCAGAAATGGATTCGCAAGGAAAGTTGAGGCATGAAGGGGAAGATTCTGCTATGTGATGACTCATCATAGTTTAGTTCAGAAAGGTTAGATCCTTGCTTTTCTTCAAAATAAGGATACAAGTTTAAAATTCCATAACACCTGATCGCATCCATTGAAGCGGAAAAAAAAAAAACTATTTACCTGCTGAACCAGTAGTTGACAAACCACTGACATGGAAGTAGGGCTGTAGTTATTGAATATTTTAGTGTTCGGGTATTCTATAGAAAATGTATTCGAGCAACCGAGTAATCAGATAAAACATGTGTGATGTCACTTGCCACTTACGGATTCTGCAGCGTCACTCGCTCATAGACATTCAGTGGTAGATGGCGCTGAAACTTTTATTGTTATGTCAAAAAAACCTTTAAATCTGTTTAAAATCAAGCGGGACGTTATGTGTAGGTTGCCAGTAACATGGCATAATACAGATTAGAGTCAAAGTGTCCTAAAAATATAAGTTTATCAGTGGAATGTGCTGTTCTGTAGCGCAAGTTAGAGGAGAAAGCCTGTGTGAAACAACGCTGTCTTTACCTTTAACTTTCACTTCTGAACAGCAGTTTCACCAAATATAGGGCTTGGTTGAGGTCTGCCACTAACAATGTTTTTAATACGGTTTGTTATGAACAAAAGCAATTAAACTAGTAACGTTAACCGTACAAGCCCTGACGTCTCATTCAATAAGCGAGAAACATCAGGCTGCTTAAGAGCCTCCAGCAAATAACAACCATCAACCAATTTTGCCATTTAAAGGTCTTAAATGTTATTCTTTATGGTCTTAAAAAGTATTACATTTGACATTATGAAGCCTGGCAGAAACCCTGACTCCAATTATTGTATTGGGAAATAATTAATATTCACATGTTTTCTTCTTTAAAGATAAGTGTTAACCCTATAACATAAAATAATTGCAAAAACACAATTATACTAAAGAATTTATGTAAGTAACTTTAATTTAGTTATTCAAATTCAAAGCTACAATTAGCATGTGATATCTGAACAAATATTGTGTTTTAGCATTTTATTTTAAACTGTATTTTAAATTTTACCAAATAAATAAAAAATAAATATATAAATAAACTGTTCATCACATTCCCTTTTGTGTGTGTATGTTTTTGACCCTGTGCTTTCGCTTCATCGTCCCGTACTGGTTTTTCCACTTCTTGCGTCAATGTAAAGGAGGGCTGACTTTCTGTGCAACCATTGGACCATCAGCTCTAATTTGCAGTTCTTTTATCTATGTTCAATCAATCAAAGAGAGGAAGTTTAGTCACGTCAGTGAAGTTGTTCGCAGATTCAATTATTACATCAAGTAAGATTTCATTAATTAATTAATTTCCCAATTAAATCAAATGAGACCTATTTTTAATCTCTGTAACATGAGTAACAAGATACAAAGAGGATGAGTGAGAAATTTTTGAAATGATAAATTTTACATTCTGTTCATCTGGAATCTTTTGGTAGGCCTTGACATGAAACATTCTTAATGAAGTGTGCCAATGTTTGTGTTTCTGCAGTACTCTCTTTGTAATCACCCCCTCATCGAACTGTCCAACCCTGGAGCGAGCGGGTCTCTCTTCTATGTTTCGAGTGATGATGAGTTTATTATTAAGACAGTACAACACAAAGAGGCAGAATTCTTGCAAACACTCCTGCCAGGTTACTTCATGGTAAGTTGAGGTATTTGTTTGTGATTTAACAAGTTTTTTTTTTAAACAAACGCTTAACTCATGCCAGGTTTATAACAGGCTTTGTAAACATAAACCCACCTCAAATCTTGCTCATCTTCACTCAAAGAAATTGCTAAATGGAGAAGTCATATAGACGCGTTCTACCAGTTTTTGCCGTGTCATTCCAAATAATTTAGATTATTTTAGATTATTAATTTTTTGTTCCACGTTACATTTTTTGCAACTTATTAGTCTTATACTCACTGGCTCTGAATTGATATCAAGGTTGACCAGAGTGCTGAACAACATACGCCTAAGAACAAGAACATTCACAAATATACCCCTGACTATAGAGACTACATATCATGATGCGTATTAGTATTATTATTGTTATAGCAAATAAAAACTGCTTGCTGATTTTCAGGGATCAAGAGTATTCTCATTTAATGTAAATGAACATTTGAATTTATTTTTTTACTTTTAAAAATATATTTTGGTTTCTTTGTTCATGACCTTTTTAATTTACACTTGAGAATCACCTGCTTTGTGCAAAGGGTCTCAAGCAGTAGTGTATTTACTTTGTAAGTTTTTTCACACATAAAAATCATAAGTACGTTGGTGAAACAAAAAATTGCATTTATGTACCTCCTTGCTGTTTCTCCTTGTTCCTCCTCTGGCTCTTCAGAAAGAAAAGATTTTACTCTTTGAAATGTATAAATGCACAAAATAAATCCAGAGATAATGTGAGATTACTAGTGCTGTCAAAATTAACACATTATAGCATGCGATTAATTTGACATGTATAAAGTGTAAAAAAGGTATGCAATTAACTCTGCTGCGGCTTTCCTATTTCCTGTTGTGGCCATGTCAAATGATGTATAATGGATGTATTTTGTATGAGGATGACAAGGCACAGAGAATGAAAACAGCATGCAACAGACATTGTGCTCATGGGGAGCACTGGGCTTCTGTGAGCAATGATGATGACTTACGGTGCTCGTAATATGTTTGCTTCCACAAGACTAACATTCCTTCCATGTGAACACCTGTCCTGTGCGGCCCGCATACTGCACCGAACTTTCCATTCACTGCAGCGGTTTTGAAAGTGTGCTAGCTAAAGGTCGCGAGATTGTTGGGCAACTAAGCAGTGGTTCTCAACCTAGAACGGATAAGTTTTGAGGAAGAAAATTAATGGGTTATTTAGCATCACAATTTTGAGAGCGCAAAAAGTTAATTAGTACACGGATCAAAATTTGAGGGTAAACTTTGTGCGTGTGCATAGATGATCTTGTTTGCTCTCGTAAGAATAACGTCATACTTGCGCACAGCCCACACTGTGTAATGATCCTTCGCCAAGTACTTGCCAGTAAAAAAACTGTTCAGAGACCTCGATGAGACACGGCCAACAGTTGTAAAGGTCCTGAACTTTAATAAAGCTCGTCCTACCAACCAGAGATTATTTATGCAACGGTGAGAGAATGAAGCACATAGCGCACCAAAGTTTCTGCTGCACACGGAGGTGCGCTGGTTATAACGCGGGAAAGAGCTCATGTTCTTTAGAGAGCTGTGAGATACAGTTTTGGAATTTCTTCAAAGATAAAACTACCGGTACACACAGTCTGAGCAGCTGCCAGATATTTTCTGGATTAAAACGGCCTGCAAGTACATCTGTACGTACTTGAAAGTAAATGTACAGGTATTTTAAAGCTTGTATTCATGTTTATTATAACATTTAGTGTTACAAATAAAGTGTATGTTCATGCATGACAAAAAGCAAAAATAAAAATATAAATGCATGTGTATTCATAAAAATTTTACTTAATTTTTATTTACTATACATATTATATATTGAATAAGAAATGATGTTGAACAATATAATGTAAATAAAATACATATTCTCCTGCTCAGTGGTATTACCAGCCTTGTGCCACTTGCAAAATTTATGGAGACAGCAGAGAAGGATCCAGCATATAGTTTTCTATAGTTTAAATTCAAGCAAGAGTTTACCTCAGAGTATCTAAAAGGAAGGACAGCACTAATATCACACGAATGAAGATCGCTACTGCAATTGTTCCAAGATTTAAAGACTTAAAGTTTCTTCTCAAAGATGAAAGGAGTGAGGCTTCACTAAGCAAGCTGTTAATGGCAGAGAGTCCTGATATTGAGGGATTATTGCAGGTATGTTGTTTACATGACAAAATCTGTGTTACAAGTTAAATTCAATAAACAGTCATATTTTGAATTTTAATAGCGTCTTCAGTTTACATTAATTATTATAATTTTACATTTATAGATGTAAAAAAGTTTTTCTTATGATTGCAATTAATCGCGATTAATTTAAAAAAATTGGTGCGATTAATTAGTTGATTTTTTTTTGACAGATCGACAGCACAATAAAAGCACAATAAAATATATGTTCATAATTTTACATTTAAAATTATTCGGTATCGTTTACTTTCAACAACGTTGATCCCTTTTTTTACTGGAAGAAAAACTTATGTTTTTTTACAATGATAAACCAATTTTATGAATTGCCGTTTTAGCGTAATATTTATTTTTCTGTTTATATTATAAAATTCCTTTATTGAAAAAAAAAAACATTACAATTATAGGCATTTACATTACATTTATGCATTTAGCAGACGCTTTTCTCCAAAGCGGCTTACATTAGTGGAGACACTATATGCAATCTGTTACAATGTCAAAGTCTATCTCAGCTTGCTCATAATAGAAATTGTATCAACTGATCAATAAACCAAAGCATTGAGGGAGTAGAGGAAGAAGATAGACAGAGGAGAAAAAAGTAGTTTTTTTTTTATAGTAGGTGTTCCCTGAAGAGGCATGTATGTAACTTATTTTGTGTCACTTAATTATAATGTTTTTTTTTTGTAATTGTTGATGGTGCTAGCTGATTATTCGAAGCTGAACTTTAGCCACTTTAAGTAGTTGTTGTCTCCACACACTCAATGACTTGTTTTGAGCTCTACGATCATGCTACTTATGGCTGTTGTGATTGTGTCCTGCCAGCGTGTTCCTTTTATTTCTCATCTTCTGATCACACTGACTGAAAAAAGACAATTGTTTTTGATTGTGATTGGGAACCATAAAGTATTTTGGCAAAATAAAGAGGTAGTTTGCCTTTTCTTACCTCAGTCCTTCTCATTTACCCGGGTTTCAAACCGGCATATAGCTGTTGCCAACCTCAAGGCTTGTTTTTGTTTTCAATATATAATTAACATATATTATAAACAAATATGAACATGATACCAATCACTTTTGTTATAAACGTTACATATTTTGAATTAAAAGAAGACAAGAAGGCTCATTTATGGCAAAAGCTTTAGAGTAATTGATTATAAATTTTACATGATGTACTTTTAATGATCAATAGACATGATCAATGTTTGATCGATGACTGATAGTTTAAGACCATTTGTAATGATTTTTCTATTCATAAAATAATTATAACCCGACCAAGCTTTTCTATTAGTAACATTAAAGTGATAAATTCCTACTTTTTCATCTTTTCTTTTAGAACCTGAACCAGAACATGCGCACGCTACTCCCCAAGTTCTACGGCCTCTACTGTGTGCAGGCAGAGGGGAAAAACATCAGAATTGTTGTGATGAATAATCTACTGCCATGCGCTGTACCCATGCATCTTAAATTTGACCTAAAGGCATCCACATATAAGCGTCGGGCTTCACCAAAAGAGAGAAGCAAGAAGGTGCCTACTTACAAAGATCTAGACTTCATGCAGGACCTGCCTGAGGGCATATTGTTAGAGATAGACCACTACAATGCCCTCTGCAGGACTATCCAGAGAGATTGTCGGGTAGGTTTTTTTCTACCGAAGGAAATTCCGTTTGGTTAAACATGCTTAATTTTCGTTTCTAAACTGTAGGTGCTGCAAAGCTTTCAAATCATGGACTACAGTCTACTGGTGGGCATTCACAATGTGGACAAGGCGGGTGAAGAGGCGTCTAATTCTGTGTCTGATACGCAGAAGAAACCTCCAGTCCAGAAACCTCTCTATTGTACAGCTATAGAGTCTATTCAGGGTGAGACCAAAGGCAAGAATTCCCCAGAACCCTACGAAAGGTAAGTGATCATGGCGCATGTTTTAAAAAATATATATATGTTTACAGGTTCATGGTTAAGTGAATCATGGATTTGTTTTAAATGGTGAAAACTCTAAAAATACTAAACAGTTGGGAGAAGATAAGAACCAAAAACAGACATCTAAATTTTGTATTGGAGCTTGCTAATCAACGTGCTGCTCCCAAGTTGTTTCCCTTAACGTAACTGTTTTAGAGATGAGCAAATAACTTGAGTGTGTTTCTGTGGTTTATTGTATGTAACTGGAAAAGCATTTCAGTCTACGTTCACCGTTCATTCCACACCAGCAAAATAGATATTAGTGTCTTAATAAATAATTGGTGTTTAGTGCATATGTGAAAAGTATAGATTATCAAGTCTATAACTTAACAAATCTTACAGAATTTTGGTTTCATGACCTTAGTTTTGATGTCATTTTCGTAGATTTAATAACTTAACATAACTCAATTTACACAGAAACGTGTCATTTATTCATGTTTTTAAGTAAAGAAGCATTTTCTTTACATTCCTTACTGACCAACTAAAAGAAAAGATAACAAAAGCCGGAATGTGTTCAGGATATTATGGCACCTGTTCAATCAACAGTCTATCCCAGAATACAAAGCGAGTTTTGCAATACAGAAAAACCTTGTTTATCACAAAAATGTACAGATTCCATAAAATGAAAAAGGCATTTTCTTCATTCAAGGCTCAATCCTTCCTCCTCCACTATTTAACTTGTGCATGCTTCCACTGGACCAAATTTTGAGAAGGAACAAATATCATACCACAGTTATGCTGATGACACAATTTTATCTAGCTATCTCACCAAATGACTACAACCCCCAAACAATAGCCATGTCAAAGCAATAACTAATCAGCTTATTATTATCTTAGAAACATTGCAAGAATCAGATGCTTCGTTTTCAGACAAGATTTAGAAAAACTCTACAACACTTTCATTTCCAGAAGGATGGACTACAGTAACACTCTTCTCATTGGTCTTCCCAAAAAGAATGCTCAAATTCTAACTAAAACTAGAAAGTCAGAACACATTTCTTCAGTTCTTAAGTGTCTACACTGGGTGCCGGTCTCCTTCAGAATAGATTTTAAAGTTCTACTGCTTGAATATAAGACCAAACATAACTTAGCACCTAAATATCTAACAGACATGATCAGTGAATACACAACAAACAGGGAACTGAGATCCCTCAGATCAAATAAATTAGATTTACCACTGGTTAATTCCACACAGGGTAAATACTCCTTTAGTTACCATGCGGACCACAGATGGAACCAGCTTCCAAAGAAGATCAAGGGTGCTAAAACTTTAGTCTTGTTTAAATCCAGCCTAAAGACTCATCTGTTTAGTTGCGCTTTTGTCGACTGAGCAGTGACAATCTTATCACTGCATTTCATCTTAATCTAGATTTTTAGTTTTTAATCGTAATGCTTTTATATGACTTGTTTTATGCTTGATTTTATTAAATGTACTTTCTTTTTATTCCCTTTTTCCAATGTAAAGCACTTATTTAACCTAAGAATTAACCTGTGTACAAAATGTGCTATACAAATTAACTTGCTCTACCTTACTCTCATTGTCGATTAGTCAGCATCTATTCTTTTTTAAATGAATCAAATTGAACAATGAATCTGACCAGAGTCTGATCCTATTCTAATAAATGCATGCAAAAATATATTTTCAATAATTATATTGCAACTCAGTATAGTAATGGCCAGCAAAGGCCAATTGAAAGTCAACATAAAATAGTAATTTAACTTATAAAGTCTGTTTCACCTCCTCAGGGTCCATTTATATATCTCTCTTTTTTTATCTGTTACATGATTGTGTGCGGCAATGCTCAAGCATGACCTGAGCCCATGTACAGTTATTTAATTTGAGCTCGAATCCTATTGGTCAGGTCCTGAAGGGCCCTGTTGGTTTTGGGCAAAGATCTAGTACTAGTAGATGATTTAGAAGGGAACTGCTGCCAGTAAATAGACCCTGTTCTTTAAGAGCATTTACTTACAACAGACATCTCTTGGCTTGTTGCTGTGTTTATATCAAGGTATATACAGGATAAAGAACTTATGAAAAAAAGCTTAAGGTTACTTTCAGACTGGGAACATCTCGTTTATTCTGTTTCCAATAACAGTCACTCCCCCTCCCAAACCCTCACATAGTTTTATGTTCATACAGTCACCTCTGATCCATTTCAGAGATGCTTACGTAGTTATTTGACTGGTTGAACTGTTCCAGTGGTTTTGGTAATAGTTCCTGGAAACAAAAGGATTGCTTACACCCGCACACTCACACACAAACACACACACACACTAATAAACTATTGCCGAAGTGAAGTGTTTTTTGGAATCAGAATACAGACACTAGTCTGAAAGGGTCCTATCTTACAAATTGTAATTATTGATTTTTGTTTTTCTTTTTTTTTTTTGACAACTCTGTGATATAACCTATATAAACTGACTATTAATGACAAATAACACTGACTATTATGTAATGACGATTGTCTTGACAAAATTTCATTGTCGACAAAGAAAAAATTTAAATCGCTGCAGCCCTACATGTGTATAAATGTACTATGTTTTTTTTACAGCATGGGTGGAATCCCAGCATTCAATTCCAAAGGAGAGAGGTTGCTGGTTTTCATTGGCATCATTGATATTCTTCAATCTTACAGGTGACCCATGGCTCTGCATCTTGAGTGTATTCTTTGGAATGTAATTTGTCTTTCTGGGACCCCTTTATTAAAGTTTTTTGATTGTGTTTGTTTAAAAAACTATTTCCTTTAAGGCTTGTAAAGAAGTTGGAGCACTCATGGAAAGCTCTGCTCCATGATGGGGTATGTTAAATAATTATATATTAACCAAGCTATTATTTCAATTCCGAGCACATATTTGAAATGTTTTCCTCCATTGTTTGATCTACAGGACACCGTGTCTGTGCACCGCCCAAGCTTCTATGCAGATCGTTTTCAGAAGTTTATGTGCAGCACAGTCTTCAAAAAGTCTCCGTGTGAGTTAACAGTTTAAAGCAAAGCTTGAGTGAAGTATCTACTTGAATTTAGAATTGAATTGAATTGAATTGAATTGAATTGAATTGTATTGAATTTTTCCCTGCTAGTGAAAACATCCCCCTGTAAGAAAAGTCGGGTAGGAGTCGTGACATCTGGTGGGAAGAAGTCAAACCCGGCAGCTTCTGGAAAATCACAGCAGCTGTCCCTTCCTGTATCCGCAGAAAGCCAGAGTTCAGCGTCGCTGTCCTCCAGTCCAGACCCTCAAGGAGACAGTGGTATGGCTTTGCATTGAGAGATAGCTTAGGGATGGCTGAGAAAAATAGCCCTTGATTCAAGCATTAGAGGCTAGTGAGCTTCTGTCTAAATCTAGAGTTTCAAAGTCTGGAGGGTTAGACACAGTCGACACACACTGATCAGTAACTTAAAACAAGCGTAATTAGCATGACCAGGTAGGTTCAGTTAAGGTTGGAGCTAAACTGCCCTCCAGGAATTGACTTTGAGACCCTTGATCCTTGTATTCAGTCATTCTCACTAAAGAAAATCAGCATTTCTTGAATTAAGGTGCTAATAAACCTTACATAGAGTTAATTCTGGATTTTAGGTGAAATCAGGGTTTTTGCAATCTTGAAAAGTGGTACATTGAATTTAAGACTTTAAAGGCCAAATTGTTACTGTTCATGCTGTGGATTTTTAGGATTGCCATAGTCTGAGAAAATGTGCACAAAATGGGAAATCTCTATTTTATATTTTCATTTTAATTCAGCTACAAACTTAGTACGGAAAATTCTAATTTAATTACAGAAATGCATTTTCATTTTACGTATTGAATTGCATCTTACATTTCAAGTTAGATTTTCTACTCTTATGCCGCAATTTGAGTCCTCTGTTTTTTTCTGAACTGCTTTCTGATTAGTCTTGTTTGTACTCTTGCTTCACTGCTTCTTTTTTAATATTTTGGTTTCTAATGTCCAGAAGTTCTCAAACAATTGCTCATCTTCTTTTGCTTATTATATGGTTATAATATACTAGATTATAACCATATTTTTACTTGAACAAAGTGTCAGTAACAAAGTTGATACTATTGTGCTAGATTTAAAATAATATCTGAAAAGTAGGAAGGGTAACTCTAGATTCAATAAATCTTAAAATAGACAAATAAATCTGAGAAAAATGTCCAAATTCAAGTGTTGTCTTTGTTGTGCTGATTTCAAGAATCAAGGCAAATGCTACAATCTTTTTACAATGAATTAAGAAAAGAATCCACAATGAGATGTTTAAAGAGACAGTATGTTCCTAATTATTTTCATCTGTAAAATAGCCAATTTAAGCATTTTAAAAAGGGAAACAGTAATTTTAATTACAAACTTTGTGCAGTGTCTAGACCAGGGGTCTCCAAATCCGGTCCTGAAGGGCCGGAGCCCTGCACATTTTTGGTTCAACCATCATGAAACACATTTGTTGCACTAATTAGGGTCCTCTCTGAGTGCCTGAAGCTAGAGTAGTATGCATACTAGAGTAAGGCTGCAACTAAAGTGTGCAGGGCTGCGGCTTTCCAAGACCGGAATTGGGGAATCCTGGTCTAGACAGCTGGAATTGACAAGCATACAGCTGTGAGACATTTTATTAATTAGGTTCTTATTCACTTCAAAAGAAGGTGGGGTTCTACGCTGCAGCCGCCCTCTTTGGCTTGATTTAGGAACCTTTGAATAGACTTGTGTTTTACAGGGCAAGCCGGTTCTGTAGATGTCTCTCATACAGGAAATTCACTTCACACTCTTCCCATTGTTCTCATACTTCAGGAACGATATAAAAAAAGTTTAAATGTTTGCAGCAAGTAGGTGTAGCTTCACAGGTCGGACTTGTAAATCAATTAACAACTTATAAAATAAGCTTTTAATGTTACTGTTCACACACAACTGATTTAGGATGTTCCTTGTTTTCCCACAGGGGGGCAGAGCTCTAGTCCTAATCTGCTCTCAAATCAGACTCCTGAAGATGACCTCACAAACAGCTCGGCTGTTACAAGCCTGTCAGCACCCTCTCCTGGCAGCTCTCGACCAACCACGCACACTCCATCATTGAGGTTTGTGATTGAGTAAAATAAATAAATAATTAGTATGACAAGTGCTAACAATGTATTTGTTAATAACTGTACATTCACATATGGACTCGCAAATCTATTTTCTTTTTGAACAACAGTTTAGCTACTCATTCATCGGCAGAAAGTTTGGATGTGGAAGTCATTTCTCTCACCGAAGCTGTTTCTCAAACGAGCACATCAGAGGTAAGAAACTTTGTGTTCGCTGTTGTTTGGTCTACACGAGCATAGCCCAGAACACACTCCAGATCAGGCTTCCTCAATGTGGGGGAGAGTATTGACCCTTGGCTCGAAGTGTTACTCGAGCATTAATTTGAGTGAAGAATGCTCAAGGTATAATATATACAGTGTTACCTCCAGTATCCATTAACATTACCTGGGGTATGCGCCTACAATACCTTAAGCATGCGCAAACGTTACCTTGACCAGGCACAAGTGTTACCTCGAGCATGCGTCTATGGTGCCTCAATTATACGCAAACTTTACGTAAAGTATGCGTCAACGTCACTTTGAGAGTGTGCAAAAGTTACCTTATGCATGCTCAGATGTTAACAATGCGTATGTGCAGATTACCTTGTGCAATCAAGGATGCCCAAAAAGGCCATGTTCATGTAAATTTACATGACGTAATCTGAGATCATATTGCAGTGATTTAAAAACCTACAATCCGGAATTTTAACGTTGTATCCTTTTTACTTTAATTCATGCATCAGTCATTGTTCTCTGGTATAAAGCATTGTATTACATGCATTCTCTCTCTCTCTTTTTGTGTTGTAGTAATGAAAGACTGGATGAACAGGTCAGAATAAAGCCCTCAAGGACAAAGATTGACTCTCACAACAACCAGAAAGCGAAAAACAAGAAGGGGCGGTTAGTCCTTGAGGAAATGTAAACCAAAGATTCTGGCTTGCAATAGAAAAAAAATCATTCTCCTTTCATCACTTTAATGCTTTTTGGACGTCAACAGAAAAGCGTCCCACACTGCTGCTAAGAAATGAAACCAAAAGAAAAGAAAGCCACTGTTAGGGCTTCTTGTTTGCACAAGTGAGGTTGAAACATTGCAATCCTTTTTAAAGAAAACACTCCAAACCTGCTCATGCTCTCACCCAGAGGACTGTTGTTGAGTAGGTCACATGATGCAGTGAACTCCAGAAAGCTAAGGGCTTCTCTCAGGACCTCATGAGAGTTTTTTCAGAACATACATTCATGGAGAACTGTTTGCTGGAGATATTTTTGTTATTTGAAAAATATTTTAACAAATGTATGTATGTATAAAAGTCATTCCAGATTAGGGTGATAGGATTGTTCAATGATTTCCATTTAGCCGTGAAGTCTGTGTTTCATGTTTCAGTTGAGCAAGGAGACCATGCAAATCACTCTCTGATTTAAAAAGTATATGGTATATTAAATAATCCTGTACACAAGGTGGGGCTATGAAACTTTACAAGTTTGAGACTTTTTGTTGTTTACACAGAAGAAGGTGTTCTTAAGGACTCTTTTATGTCTGAACTATTGTAGTTTTAGTTGTGAAATCTTGAATGTGGATGATGATCGTGATGCAAAAGAAGATTGGGTTTGGTTTTGGAAACAGATTCTGTGAGTTATTTAAATGTGCCTTAAACACCGGTTGTTTTACCTTGATATTATTGTGTATTTTTAACAAATGATGCTGATTTTAAATGTATTTTAAAACACTCCAGTGGTCAGCTTTTGTTTACAACAATTGAACCAAAGTCAAACATGATGACAATGACTTAAGATTTCCTAAAAAAAAAAAACAATTCCACATACAAAAATAAGTTGTTTTATTGAATTTCGTTTAAATACAAGGTACAGAAGATAGTTTTTTTTTTCACTAAAAAAAACTACTGTAAAAGAGATATCTACTGTTTTAGATTGAGGTGTTTACAAAGATCTTCTCTTCATGCGTTGTGATGCAGATGGACACAAATGAGAAAAAAAGTTACCCCTGAGGGTATTTTCCTTTTTTGTTTATGAAAATATGAACACAGTCAGCTGGAATGTAGACTTTAGATTCGCTACCTATGTAACTGAAATTGAACGTCATATTTCTGAAACTTTTTTTAGACCTAACAAAACATTCCCACGAAAAAAGGATATTTATTCATATGTTTTTCAAATAAATTATTTTGTAATCAGCCTCCAAACCGTAGAATGCAGGAGGGATGCTGATAAGGGTGTGTACATTGGTTAGGGAAGGTTTGATACACTGTAATCTCATGATAGGGGATTCCTGTGCAATTTGCTTTGTTGACTCTGAAAATGCTGCTTTCACTTCTGTCTTATCGAACTGAGAAAGGTCTTAAGCTGTACTTTTTTTTAATATTTGAAAATCCTTTAAATGATGATTTCATGTATTATTGCACTCGGTCAGAGGGTATTAATAGTTTGAGTGGAAATTATTGCTACATTTCATGCTGTATGGAAAATAATGAAATAAACTAGGAAAAAAAAACATTCTGTTGTCTTTTTATGCGTGTATTGTAAATAAGACATTTCGTGGTTGAATGGGTAAGTGTTGTTTATGTGAAACAAGTTAACTGGATATTGATTGAGACTTGGATTAATAATGTTCAGAAGATCTTACACATGTTTAGTCGTATGTATTAGAGTCAGACACACAATGCACTAAATAAAAGCAGATGTTTCTCTGAGCTGCAGCGCTGACCGTTATTTCCAGAAACGAATTGCTAAAATAGTCCTAAACAACAGAATTGATTTTCTCAGAACTTTCAAAGAATGTAAAAATAAA
Organism: Danionella dracula; assembly: GCA_900490495.1. Classification (NCBI taxonomy): domain Eukaryota; kingdom Metazoa; phylum Chordata; class Actinopteri; order Cypriniformes; family Danionidae; genus Danionella; species Danionella dracula. The sequence continues at coordinate 2,475,076 of UELW01000049.1, read as the reverse complement.
TTAAAGCTGCAAGCAGCGATGGAAGGGGTCTCGCACGATGCGTCCGCCGGAGCGAAGGCACCGCCTCCCGGCCTTTCGAGTTTTTTGACCTTCGAACAAATTTCGGTGGGCTTTCTAACATGTTCAATGGGTCAAAACAGCTAAAACGAAGATTTTGGTCACATTTAAAGGGGGCAGTAAGGAGGCGCTGTAGAGCCAATTTTTGGAGCGCAGTCACAGTGATGCATGTGCTTTAGTTGAGCCTGTTAAGGCTAATCATACCAGGCTGTTTTTGTTGATAGTGGATTGTCTTGAAAATAGATACAGACCAAAATATGTACATTTTTTTCCACAATTTTGAAGGGTGAAATTTGCTATGGCACCATCCCAAGACCATTTGACGTACTTCTTAGCTTTTGATAACTTTTTTTCCCTAACGTGTTATGAGTAACCACACCAATTTTTAGCTTGATTGAACATTTTGCCTAGGAGGAATTCGTCAAAGTTTGAAACGAGGGAATACGCACACTTTTTTAGGTTTTTGCAGAATATTCGTCTTCCTGTAGATTTTGGAAACAGGGTTTATATTAGTAAAAGTTGCAGCTTGGTCATTTACATATGTGTGGCAAGTTTCATTCGCCTACGACAATCTGTTTGCGCAATAGCTACAAAACCGCTTCAGGTGGCGCTATAGAGCGCCATCCTCAGGCCGCTTGACGTATTTCTTAGCTTTTGATAACTTTTTTTCTCTCATGCCTTACGAGTAACCACACCAGTTTTCAGCTGGATCGGACATTTCCCCTAGGAGGAGTTCGTCAAAGTATGAAGTCTATATTTTTGTACTCAAAACCTAAAATATCCGGTTTTCCGTTCGGTTTCGAAACTCAACCCAAGGAACTTTTTTGTAGGTCTTATAGTCCTACATGTATGCGACAAGTTCTAAGTGTGTAAGCAATATAGTGCCTGAAATAGAAGCGTAAAACTATCAAAAACACGCTTTTAATGCTCGCCACTAGGTGGCGCTATGACGGATGATGTTCGTTGTCATACGCCTGTTTTCGGGCTTGGACTACGATGAGAATGAGACACGTTTGAGACGGATCGGATATTCTATGCCTGAGTTATAACAACTTCCTGTTTCAAATCGAAATTTTGACCTTGGCTGCGACCCCGACCACATACTTGATGATAGCTGAAAAAAAGTTATAATTTTAAGGTTCCGTATGCCGTATGATGATACTCAAGAAGTTTGGAGATGTTTAGATAAAATCTGTGGGAGGAGTTCGTCAAAGTGTGGAACGAGCAAAACGGCCATTTTTAGAGGTTTTTGCGAAATAACCGAATTCCAGTCGATTTTAGAAACAGGGATTACATTAGTAAAAGTTGCAGCTTGGTACTTTACACATGTGTACCAAATTTCATTCGCTTACGACAAACTGCTTGAGCAACAGCTTTAAAAAACAGCTAAAGCGATGTTTTTGGTCACATATAAGGGGGCGCTGTACAGCCAATTTTTGGAGCGCAGTCACAGTGATGCATATCCTTTTGTTCAACCTGACAAGGTTAATCATGGCAGGCTGTTTTTGTTGATAGTGGATTACCTAGAACGGAGAAAAAGTCCAAAATATGTAAATTGTTTTTGCACAATTTTGAAGGTTCAACTTTGCTGGGGTGCCACCCAAAGACCATTGGACGTACTTCTTAGCTTTTGATAACTTTTTTTCCCTTATGCGTTATGAGTAACAACACCAATTTTCAGCTTCATCGGACATTTCGCCTAGGAGGAGTTCGTCAAAGTTAGAAACAAGCAAAAATGCACACTTTTTTAGGTTTTTGCAAAATATCTGTCTTCCCGTCGATTTTGGAAAACGGGTTTTTATTGGTAAAAGTTGCAGCTTGGTCATTTACATATGTGTACCAAATTTCATTCGCCTACGATAACCTGGTTGCGCAACAGCTACAAAACCGCTTAGGGTGGCGCTATAGAGCGCCACCCCAAGGCCATTTGATGTACTTCTTAGCTTTTGATAACTTTTTTCCCCTAATGCCTTACGACTAACTACACCAATTTTCAGCTGGATCGGACATTTCGCCTAGGAGGAGTTCGTCAAAGTATGAAGTCTGCGTTTTTTACATAAACCCTAAAATATCCGGTTTTCCGTTCGGTTTTGAAACTCGACCCAATGAACTTTTTTGTAGGTCTTAAGGTCCTACACGCATGCGACAAGTTCTAAGAGTGTATGCAATATACTGCCTGAAATAGAAGGTTAAAACTATAAAAAACAGACTTTCAATGCTCGCCACTAGGTGGCGCTATAACGGATTATGTTCGTTGTTGTTTGCCTGTTCTCGGGCTTGGACTACGATGAGAATGAAACAAGTTTGAGCCGGATCGGATATTCTATGCCCGAGTTATAACAACTTCCTGTTTCGATTCGAAATTTGGACATTGGCCCGCCGCTACGACCACATACTTTATGATAGTCAATAAAGCTTCTCAATTTCACTTGCCGTATGCCTTATGATGATACTCAAGAAGTTTGGAGATGTTTGGATAAAATCTGTGGGAGAAGTTTATCAAAAAGTAGAACGAGCAAAAACGCCCGTTTTTAGAGGTTTTTGCGAAATAACCGATTTCCTGTCGATTTTGGAAACAGGTTTTATATTAGCAAAAGTTGCAGCTTGGTACTTTACACATCTGTACCAAATTTCATCCGCCTACGACAAACTGATTGCGCAACAGCTGCACAAACGCGTTAGGTGGCGCTATAGAGCCATTTTTTACTATTCATTTTTCGAAACACAATCAAACGTAAATTTTCACCAGGTCTGAGATGTGTGCAAAAATCTGGGACTTTTCATTAATGTTCAGGTACCCAAAAGTCCCCGGAAAGACGGAAAAGAATAATAATAATAATAATAATAATAATAAAAAAATAAAATAAGAATTCTAAGAAAAACAATAGGGTTCTTGCACCTTCGGTGCTCGACCCCTAAAAAGCAACAAATGAGCCCTGTAACCCTTTCATGTAGCTGTTCGAGACCCGGTCAGGGACTTTTCTGGTGCAGAATGGCAGCCGTCCCATCAGCCGCTAGATGGTGCTATCTGGTGGAGACTCTGAGACTCCCCTCCAGCTGTTGACCACTGTACCGTCTAGAAAAACTGTGGACTGCCTCTTGTCTCTGGAAAGGGCTACATAAATACCAAGAATTATTATTTCATTAAAAAGCACCAATTACAAACATTTATCATAAAGGTACACTAAAACGAGGAGGAAATTAAGTATATGCCTATTCCAGTGAAAAGTATCCAACTTTGGGGTAGTTGTAGCATCGGGCTTACTGTGCACTTTGTCTGTCCGCTCGAGGGCGCAAGTCAATGTATTTAATCTTCTTTTCGGACATAGAAGAAGAGATGCACTTTTCGGCCAATCATCTTCGATGTGTCCACAAAAGAAACGTCGCTCTGCATGTGTAAAAGCCAATCAGCGACGACGCTGTCACTTCAGAGGATTTCCAAGATGGTGCTGGAAAGTACTATGGTCTGGTAAGAAATAAACAAATGTCTTGTTTTATAAATAGGTGTCGTCTTAGTATTAATTATATTTCATGTTTTTGTATATAGAACCAGTTTTCGCTTTAATACACAACTGAAACTTTAGTTTCGAACGAAAGTTCATTGTTTTGCTTGTCTATTTCCTCTGGGTCATTACGTTATTAACTATCGTAAATAATCAAATAATTGTTACAAACGTGCTTTCTTTATAGTTTTGGAACTTAGAACAATCTCTCAGACCATAATAGTGATAAGGTTGCCTATCTATTACTTATATCCTGTTATAGATTTACTGTATACCTATGCTACTAAAAACTTTTAGTTTTTCCAGATATCCAGTGTTTATTTTTCATCATACTTTGTCTTTCCTTCTGTCAGCGTCGACAACAGTGAATATATGAGGAATGGAGACTTTCTGCCCACCAGATTACAAGCTCAGCAGGACGCTGTCAACATCGTCTGCCACTCAAAGACCCGCAGCAACCCCGAGAACAACGTGGGCCTGATCACAATGGCTAAGTAAGAGTGCATTTGCTGTGTTTGGTCTCTCATGAATGACCTGATGGAAAATGTTCTTTTTTTCAGTAACTGTGAGGTGCTCACCACATTAACGCCAGACTCCGGTCGTATTCTCTCAAAGCTGCATGCAGTTCAGCCTCGGGGAACAATCTCCTTCTGCACTGGCATCCGAGTCGCTCATGTAAGAACATTCTTGAAGGCCACGAAGGGCTCTGACAAAAAATATCTTCCAAATCTCCTCTTTTTTTTCCTTAATGATCAGATCAAAACTCATTCCAGTATTGTAAATGGTAATTTTTTTATGTACTCGCTAATTATTCAGCCTAAAGTGATCATATTTGGTGTATAATATAGGGTTCATATAGGTGCTAGATTTATAATGGGGTGTAACTTGGAAATCTAATTGTATAAAAATGTTTGCAATGAAGAAGAAAAATTAATTAGACAGACGTCAAATTAAATGTTTACCAGCACTCCAAATTGTGAATTCCTTGTGGGGTCCTTGTATGTCTTGTTAACATATGAATGTTAACCACATAAAAAGAAAATATTGGTAACTTGGTCAAAATATAAACATTATCTCAGTGCTTAACTTTTAAACAGCATCCTCTTCTTAGGGAATGTATTTAAAGTTAATAGAGGGATTTTTCAAGACTAAGGCAACAAACACAGGCTGTCACTTAAGATGCATGCGTTTAGGGAATGTAAGTATAACCCTTTTACGATGTGACATTTGTTTGAATTTCACAAACAATTGTTATTTTCTCAAACAATTGTAAGTTTGTAAACTTCTCTCACTAACTGAACCCAATGTGCTGAAACAAATGTTAGCTGTTACCATTATTTTCTCTCAATTTTTCTCACATGTGAAGACATTACTTACTAATTAATTTTGTCACTAATAAACCTGATTTTCTCACAAATACACTTTCATTCAAGACAGCAGAGGGTTATGGGTCAGCTCACACTCGTTTTGAGTAGTCCTAGTAGATTGGCTTATTTATCTAAGATAAAACATTTAGTGCAAAGCAGATTTATGTAAAATATTGCAGTGTTTTTGAGCATTTAAAGTCACTAATATTGCCTCATTCATCAGAAATAGAAACACAATTACAAGAAAGGCATCCTCAATGCCTTAAAAGCTGGTTTCTGATTTTTATTTGTAAAACCAATTTTTTTTGTTTCATAATATTTCTGTGGACTTGTCTTGCCACTGCTGATTTTGAATTCATAGTTCATGAAGAGTTACTCATTTAGTTAAAATCTGAGATATTCTAATGTTAAAGTATGAGTGGCAATTAACTACTAAGAATTTAAAATAAAGCCATCTTTAGGCATTAGAATGAGCAATGTTTTTTTCAGGTTTTCACCTGAAGGATATAAGGTGATCAATACCACCCTCTGCTGTCTTGGATGCAAATGCATTTGTGAGAAGATTATGAGCACTTTTAAGAGTTGGATATAAAAACAAGGGACATTTTCTACCACCCGCTGGCAAAACCAGAAAAAAACAGAACAATTCTAATGTAAAGAGGCTTTCACTAATATGATTAAATAAATGCCAAGAACAGCAAAGGTTACACATACATGGTCAGCAAAAACATTTATTTACTTTATTTAGTATTAACTTTTAATAATAATCAGATAAGAAATAACATTTTATTTCCAACCTAATTAAACTATATATCATTTTTTAATACAATTATTTAGTTCCAATTTTTCTTGTGGAGATGTTTCAGAGACCAGCACAGAGTTAGAGTAGAATACCAGTTTCAGAACAGTTTGGTAGTTAATGAGATTTACAGATGAATCGTGTGGTTTGAATCAAATGCATCTATAGGACAGGAAGATTAATATTCAAAGCATAATAACGCGGAGAAAACAATTCTGTGCTTATTATAAAATAAAAGACATTCTGTGGTTTCTTTTTACAGTGTAGTGTCTAGTTTGTTCAAAAGTTTATTTTGATAGTGACAGCTAAAATAATGACTCCTGACAATTCAGCTCTCAGATTGTGAGGAAAGAAAGCAGAGAAATATTTAACTTTTTTGTTTGTGTTTGGATGTAGCTTGCCCTGAAGCATAGACAAGGAAAGAACCACAAGATGATGATCGTTGCTTTTGTGGGCAGCCCAGTAGAGGACAACAACAAAGACGTACGCCTGCTTTTTAGATTATTTTACATTGTTCAGACTTGCTCTAAAGTTATAATCAATCATTACCAAATCTCTTTCAGCTGGTGAAGCTGGCAAAGCGCTTGAAAAAGGAAAAGGTCAACGTTGATGTGATCAATTTCGGAGAAGAGGTGACGCAACGCTAAAACTAGAGTTGACTTTGAATGATTTTGATTGTTGTCACACCATCAGCGTTCTCATCATGTCTCTTGTTAGGAGGTCAACACAGAGAAGCTGACTGGATTCGTGAACGCTCTCAATGGAAAGGAAGGCACAGGGTCTCATTTAGTCACTGTGCCTCCTGGACCGAGCCTCGCGGATGCCCTTCTTTCTTCTCCAGTTCTTGCTGGAGAAGGTGGCACCAGGGTGGGTCTTGGTGCAAGTGACTTTGAGTTTGGGGTAGACCCCAGTGCAGACCCAGAGCTAGCCTTGGTAAGATATAAAGTATCTTCTTAAATTCTTTGTTCATTGTTAAAGACGATTGCATTTCCAAGGAATTCTAGGGGTCAAGTTTGACCGTGCATTCCAATAAGTTCTTTGCTTTGTTTTTCAGCTATTTCAGCTAAGGAAGGGTAGCCATTTTCTAGACAAACATGCATTTCAATGTGTCATTTTTTTCCAATCAGCTCAGGCATTGACAGCCCGTACAGAATGCAGCCGCAAGGATATGCTCTCTAGAACTCTATATAACAAAGAGCTGCTGCATTATCTCCATTTTGTTTGAGCTTCATCGCCTGTCTGATGAATCTAAAGTCTAAGTACTTACTTCAAAATGCTATCATACATTGCTGAAAATTTAATACTATGGAGAGCCAGTTGGGTCAAGTTCCATGCAAGTCCATACATCATTAATGACTCATGATAAATCTTCTGTTGATCATTGATTGTACTTCAAAATGTTATTTAAAGCGGGGATTGGCCGGTTAATTTACTGTGCTTAAAACACCGTTCTAAGGGCAAAGAAATGCCATGTTAATCTCTGATTTGTTGGTCTCCATAATGAGCTCCTCCCACCAAAAGTTGATTTCGCTCACTCAGACAGATCGAGACCAGACTCCCTGAACTGTAGTACACCAAGCAATGTTTTTGTGCAAGTACACACATTTATTGCAATAGACAATATGCTAAATATCAATTTATTTAATGTCAACCTAAACATGAAGCGCATATGTAAACTTGAAATCGCTTTGCTCCACTTTATGCTTAAGACACTAGTAGACACTAGCGTCTATTTTAAGTTGGTCAAGGCAATAATTGTATGTATAATGTGATATGAATGTGACAAAATATCTATAACGTACTCTCTCCATTCTCTCACTAAAAAGTAGCTTACTGATTACCTGGATTATGAAATTATGCTGTGCTGCAGGATGAAACTTATTGAAGCACAGGAAGAAACTACTCGGAAAGACTCTCAGTTGCATCCCCTCAGTCTCATTATTGATCTCAATGGATGCAGTGCTATACACCTTGCCAGTCAAAACTGCATTTAGGGAGGATTGTTGTGTGTTTTTAACAGTGTTTGAACTGAAAACATTGATTTTAATGGCGTATAGCAAAAAAGAAAAAAAAACTTTTATGTGGAGTTTTCGTTTATAACATGATTGGAGATAATGCTGTTATAGCTTAACTGGCTTTCTTCATAATGCAGCAGCCGAACCCGTTAATTGCATTCCATCCCAAAGGTTTATTGCAAACTTTGGAGTGGTTAGGTGTTTGGATTGTAAGCACCCCGGTTGTGGAACTGATGCTGACCGGTGGACAAATTATGTTATGGAAACACAAAATCAACAAAGAACGAATGAGTGTGTTAATGATTCACATACTTTGTTTATTCTAATCTTAAAGCATGTCAGTAATGCTTGAAGTAAAATAACATGCTGAATTTGAATACATAATGCCTCTCTAATACTTCTACATAATGTTGGCTCTTGTTGCAAATTAACCTGGGCAACACGGTGGTGCAGTGGGTAGCACGGTCGTCTCACAGCAAGAAGGTTGCTGAGTCAGTTTTTGTGTGGAGTTTACATGTTCTCCCCATGATCAAGAGGGTTTGCGCCGGTTTTCCCCCACAAGTCCAAAGATAGGTTAATTTGGTAAACGCAAATATCCATAGTGATGAATGTGAATGAGTGTGTATAGATGTTTCCCAGTGGTGGGTTGCAGCTGGAAGGGCATCCGCTGTGTAAAACGTATGCCAGATAAGTTGGTGGTTCATTCCACTGTGGTGACCCCGAAAGGAACAAAGCCGACAAGAAGGGGGATGGATAGTTAATTAACCCCAAAATGGGGTTTTCTTCAGTATATCTCTTTAAATGTCAGATACACTCTGTTATTCTTCCTTGGTCTGGGGTTAGCAAAAATGCTAGGTTTTGTACTTTGACAATGTTTTGAAAAAAATGTCACCCATTAAAATAAAAAGTGATTACAATTAGGACAGAGTTTAGCCATTAAGATTAATATTCTTTGTGATGAACACGGACACGGAAGATATCTGTTGTCATTCTCAGCTTGTATTTGATGCATCATTCACAGGCTCTGCGTGTGTCCATGGAGGAACAAAGGCAAAGACAGGAAGAGGAGACTCGGCGGGCAGCTGACCAGTCTGAAGCTGAGGCTGGTGTCCCCTCCTCAGCAAGTGACGGTAGGTAAATGTGCTGAAAAAGTATTTGAATTTGTAAAAGATTTTATGTTCATGTTGAATCAATGTGCCATTGTTTTCTTGTTTCCCTGATATTGTAAGGAAATATTAAATAAGTTTGTCACGAATTAAAAGAATAGAATAAACTATGGATAATAGAACTAAATCTGAACATATGTTTTCACTCAGTATTCAAAATCCACTTCAATGGCTCTAAAGCTTTGCGCACTTTATTAACAATTATTAGTCTCACTGCTTAAAAAAACACAAATTGTTAGCATTGATAACTGCAAGCACCTGGAAAAATCGGATTGTTACTTAGCCTTTAAAAATTGGTATTGATGCAGCAATAATTTTAAATACTTCAAGGATTTTTACATCATGATTATTATTTTTTTTGCTAACCCTTGGCTTTGGTTAATGGCAAGGAACCTCAAGTCAGGAGTGGTATCAATCCGCCACTTCATTTTTATGACTTTGGTACTAGTTTGCAACAAACTTTCATTCTACACCCTTGAATGAATAAAAACAGCTGGTGTCTTACTACTTCCAGTTTTTAAATGAGATGTGTGTGTAATTGAATAGTATTATATTGTTGCCTTGTGATTCTATTTCTAAATTTTTTTCAAAATCACATTGTTTATAACTAGATTTTATTTTGCGCGCACACACTTGACAATAAAGCTGATTTTGATTGATTGTATACAGTCGGTGGCTGCATGTAAAGGAGAAAGGTGTCTTCAGTGACAATGCTGAAGACCTGTTCTTGAATTAAGGTTTAATCCATTGGCTTAATCCTCTTAATTGATTTTCTGTAGAATCAGATGAAGCCCTACTGAAGATGGCTTCTTCTCAGTCTAAGAGTGGTGTGGTGCCAGTACCTGACTTCAGTAGCATGACTGAGGAGGAGCAGATAGCTTACGCAATGCAGATGTCATTGGCTAGTGGAGGTTTGGTTCTTTCATCACTGAATTAGTCATGTCAAAGCTCCCATTAATATATTGTTGGTTATATTGACCCATTTTTCTCTGATGTCAGAATTTGGAGAATTGATGGATACTGGAGCCCATATGGACACTCCAGAAACAAAGGTAACTATGGTAGACACAAAATAGAATTTTGCAAGAAAAAAAAAGATGTTCATAAACAACATTATTTATTCTGGCTTTTTTGTCTATAACAGGAAGAGGATGATTACGATGTAATGCAGGACCCAGAATTCCTTCAAAGTGTGCTGGAGAATCTACCTGGTGTTGACCCGAACAATGAGGCCATTCGTAATGCAATGGGTTCTCTGGCCTCTCAAAGCAGTAACAAACAAGAGGGGGGAAAAGACGAGGAGAAAAAGAAGTAAAATATGTATAATGGATGTAAAGCAATTCTATATAAATGCAGATTTGAGTCAAAGTTACCAGATGTCATCAGTACAATAGGTTGCTATGATGTTAAAGACTAGACTGCTGGGATGTGTTTTAACTCAAAATTAGCTTGCTGGTTGCCATTTAGTTTTTCAAAATTAAATTAGTCTTTAAACCACCTGTAATCGGTATGTGTTTTTTTTTTAATGCTGTCTAATGTTTACATAAACTCAATTCAACATCACACAATTTGTCACATTTTATTAAAAAAAAACTATTCTTAAAATTTCTCTTCAAATACATTTTCTGAAATTTCTCTACATGTCTCTACATATCATACAGTATTTTATCCATTCAGACAGTTGCATACGTACTTATTCAACATACTTTAAAGTTGACACTTCTTATCAACATGTGACCATATAATTTGTAGAGGGGCAAAACTACCAGTTAGTGTAGTTTTGCAGGAATTATATACATAAACTTTACAGTACACACCCATCATTGAAGGCACATTTAGAATAACATGATAATTGGTCAGTCTGTTGAGGGGCTAGTGACCCATACCCTTGTAAAACCATTAAGATGTCGTTTAACATAAAATAGTAAAAAGTGATAAAAGTTTTGGGTAACACAAAAGACTTAACAACATTTATTACCAAGCTATGCTAAAACGTAGCTAATTCACTTCAATTCGTTAGATAATTATCACCTAGCGCATGAAGTATGTAGTGTTCATAAAGGTTTCGAACGCTGTTCAGTTTTTCACAACAGTCTGCACACTCAAACCTCTCAGCCAGTTCTAACTGAAAGTCCATGTCTGTCTCCACACTTTTATCACATGTAGATTTAATCTGCTGCTCACTGATCAGATCCTCTTCAGCCTTTTCTGCAGTCTCTATAGCTTTGCTTCCAGTTAGGTCTATTGTTCTCTGATGTGATGCAGTCTGATGAACAACAGTGCTGTCAGGGTTTGGATTAAAATTTTTAGGAACTTCGGGATGGTTTTTCTGAGATTCTGAGACATCTTGTTCATCCAAATTAATAATTGGTCGTGGCTCTTTGTCATTGGAGGAAACATAGAGATGGTCAGGATGGGGATAGATGTACACGCTGTCATCATCGGGAATGCTATTCAGCTTAATATTTGAAGACACGATTTGATGGGTGGCTGCAGGGGTGAAAGTAGACTCTGTGCAAGAATCAGAATTTGAGGTAGGTACTATTGCCGGACGGACAAGAGCAATTGTGTCTCGGGAGTGGCATATCTGGTGAGCATAGAGTAGATCCCCATTTGAGAATCTGGCTTTACATCTCTTGCACTCGTGTGTAAAATGGAGAGGCTTCAGTGGAATATCAGGAAGGACTTGTTTAGGATTTGTTGTATGTGTTTTCAAGTGTTCCTTGAGAGCTGTTGAGTTGGTGAAGGAGAGATTGCAAGGCAGACAGATGTGTGAGGTAGCTCCGTTGTGCAGAAGACTGTGCATGATGAGGTTTTTCAAACTAGAGAAACTCTTTGCACAGACATCACATTCAAAACTTTTACGAAATGTATTAGACTCCTGTTGGTGAGCATGATCCTCTAGAGAAAAGGTGTTGGAAGCCAGTGAACAAACATCTGGTTTCTGCCTTGCATGATCAATCATATGCTGTTTGAAAGAACCAAAGAAGCGGAATTGCAGACTGCATTCATCACACGGGTAACAGTTGCTTTTAAACCGATGATGGCGCTGGTGTAGCCAAAGTTTGCTCCACCTTTCAAAAACTTGTCCACAGTGTCTACATAAGTATTTAAAACTAGGTTGATGCCTTTGCAAATGAAGACTCAAAGACCTGTACTGCTTGAATCGTTGTCCACAACGCATGCAACTGAAATTCCAAACACTTGGATTCTTGATGTGTTCTGGTGATGTATTGTGTTCCGTTGTGGTACTTGCAGAAGTGAGCAAGCCACAAGTCTGTGTAGAAATAGTTTTGGAAGGTTTTTCTGGAACAGGGTTGGAGAGCAGTTCAGAACTGAACTGTTTTTGAGGATGCTGTTGCTTTACCAAACTCTGTAGACTCTGAGAAGATGATAAGTTTGAAAGGTTGGTTTCGATAACACGTTGCATGATTTCGGAAAGCGACCCACCGCAAATCTTGTCCTCCCCACTTGATTGGCAACAAACATTGCAATGAATGCTCTCAGATTCCTTCTCATAGCACTGTCCACAAGAAAAACAAATATAAGAAGGGCAGTTGTTGTGTGTCTGAAGATGGAGATTATATTGACACCATTTCCTGAACTGCTGTTTGCAGATTTGGCACTTGAAGAAAACTGGTGTGTTCACTTGACCATCAACTCCTTGATTTACAATTAATCCCTCTATGTTGTTACGAGCATCAGTATTCTTCTTTGCTAAGCAACTTTTCGATGATTGGTGCAGTCTAAGTCCAGCCAGCTCACTAAAAGCATGTCCGCAATGAAAGCAGGAAAACGGCAATTCACCGGAATGCCCTTCGGAATGCTTTTTTAGGATTTTCAGCAGGTTGAAACCCTTTCCACAAATTGAGCATGCATATGGTTTCACTGGCCAATGAGTTCTTTCATGTGCTGTGAGGCTTGATGATGTCATAAACATCTTTCCACAATTTTTACAAGACAAGGACTCTCGATGGTGTCTTGCAACAAATTTCATTCTACGGTCCCTATTAAAGTTTGACTCAAACAAAGATGCATTTGACAGCTTTTCTTTCATCTTAACATTTGTTTGCTTTTGCTTGGCATTCTTCTGACGTTCTTCTGGCTTTGATTCCATTAGATGGACTTTGAAATGATGGAGCAAATCTTCTTTTTTCAAAAACTGTTCACTACAGCAAGGGCACGGTAGAGATATACTCTGTTTGTGAACATTTCGATGTGACTTTAGTTGAGATAGCTGAGCAAATGCCTTTCCACAGACCTTGCATTGGAAGGGTTTTGCCCCTGTATGTATGCGTCGATGAATTGTGAATGCTGTTAAATGTCGGAAGGAAAGGCCACAGTATTTACATCCGAGAGGTTTTTTCATTTTTTTCTGATGTCTGGCTGTTGATATCCTAACTTTAATCATCGCGTTTGCTCCATCATTGATTGTAGTACTCTCAGTTAAAGGTTTCTCTGAAACTTGGTTTGACTCCTTTACACTTGATTCAGGGTCCCCAACAGAACATTTATTGGTTTTAAAGACCACTGTTGTGTTGTTTTTAGCTACAACTAGCCTTTTCTTGGTTGATGTTTTTTGTACCGATTTCCTTCTTTTCACCAATTTAATTGCTTTATTCGCCATTGTAAAATCATCCACATCACCTCCGACTTGTATTGAGTCCTTTGAGAATTTTGGTTCCTCTATTGCTCCAGGGACAGACAGGAGTTCCTTATCCTTTTTGAATATGTCTTTAAAGTCTTGAGAAAGAGAAGGTTCATCATCCTTTGCAAAATCCTTGACTGGTGTCTCTGATGCTTTGGTGGAGATTGTCAACATAACATCCCTGGATGTTTTATGTTTAGGAGTAGGGCTGCTATGTGATTGGGTGGATATAGCATCAGCACTCTGCAGCTCTTCAGCTTCATTTGACCGCTGATTTTTATCATCATCCACTTCCATACGCTTCTCATCTTCATGCTTAACTTCTGTGGGTGTACTTTCTGAGATATTTAGACACGAAGAAAGCTCGGAAATTACGACAGGTGAACATTTGTTAGCTACTATAAGGGCTCTTTTTAGCCTCAATTTAGTTTTTTTGGAGAAAGGTCTCCCTCTTTTTGGTGTTTTTTGTTCGACTTCAGCATCAACAGCTTGCATTGAAGTAGCTACAGTATTTTCATTACTTACATCACAAGAAGATGAGATTGCTGCTTTGTTTTCCTCCTTTACTTTAGCAGTTAAAAACATTTTAAGTCCTGTTAGAGTCTCTGCCATGTTAGAAGTGGTTTTGCTCTTTTTCAATGCTGGCCTCCTTTTTTGGGGTGTCAGTTTATCACGGTTTTCATCTTCATAAATATCACTTTGCATGGAACTACTAAAAGGCTCTTCAATACTTGTTAAAGTGATGTCTGAGGTGACTTTGCTCATCGTCAACGGAGGTCTTCCTCTTCTTTTCCTGCATTGGTTTTCACAATCAGTAGTTTTGAGATTCACTAGACTTACAATCTTCCTTCTGGTTCCCTTACGACTCTGTACCTTTAAAGTTTCAGCACATTCTTGAGTTTTGGATTTAACTTCCAAGAAGTGGTTACTGCCATCAGCTTCAGCTTGTAACACTTTAGAAGGGTTTTCCTGATCTTTGACAATTGGTTTATTTGAAACATCCTCTCGGTCAGACAGTTCTAAATCCTTATTTTGCATGAAACGACAAAGAGACTCCTCAAGCAGTTGTGGACTGATGTTAGATGACACCTTGTTTATCTTAAAGACAGGCCTTCCTCTATTTCTTTGTGGCTTTGGTTCAGTGTTGCTTTGGCCTTCACAATTAGTTGTTTGCAGAGAGCAAGAGAAAGGCCTTTCCAGTCTTGTTTCACAGGCAGTAATGTCTGTTCTGAAGCCTTCAGCTGCGTTTTCTTTACGTTTAATTCTTTTCATCCAGCTGGTGGTCTTCCTTTTCTTTCCTTTATTTTTGTTATTTATTGTTAGATTTGATGCACATTCTTGTCTTTTGGATTCTTTTTCTAAATGGTGGTTACCGCCACCAGTTTCTTGCAGTTTAGAAGAATCTGCACAGTTTTTGACCAATGACACATCTGTGATACAATCTTTGTCAGGAAGCTCCATAACCTCACTTTGAATAAAATTGCAAAAAGATTTCTCAAGGCCAGTTGGACTGACGGTTGAGGAGTCTTTGCTTGCTTTTAAGGAAGGTCGTCCTCTTCCTTTTTTCTGTGGTTGTTGTTCTGAATTGCGTTGGACCACACAATCTGTATTCGGTAGATTTATTAAATATACCTTTCTTTTCTTTCCCTTACGCCTTTGACATTTAACTTTATGAGGTCCTGCACATCCTTGAGTTCTGGATTCAACTTTTGAATGCTGGACACTGTCGTCAGCTTCTAGCAGATTAGAGGAATCTACATAATGTTTGACCAATGACACATCTGAAATATTCTCTCTGCCAGCAAGCTCTGAAACTGTACTTTGTGTGGAATTGCCAAGAGACTCCTCAAATACACTTGGACTGATGTGTGATGAGGGAGATTGTCTTCTTTTTTTCTGTAGTGGTGGTTGTTCATCATTGACATGGCCTTCCCGGTCAGTTGTTAGGATATTAACAAGGCATACGTTCATCCTCTTCTTTTGCCTTACTTGTTGATTCTTTGTCTTTAGAGTTGTTGCACATTCTTCAATTTTCGAATCAACTTCCACATGGTCAATATTGTTGTCAGCTTCTAACAGATCAGAAGAATCAACATCAGTTTTGACCAATGACACATCTGAAATGTCCTCTCTGTCAGCATGCTCCAAAATGGAACTTTGTACAGAACTAAAAAGAGACTCCTTAAACTCACTTGAACAAACGGTCGAGGAGTAATTGTTCATATTTAATGGAGGTCTTCCTCTTTTTCTTTGGGGTTTGTGTTCCGCAGCGTCTTCAAGGCCATTTGTTTGAATATTAACAAGGTCTACCGTCATCCGCTTCTTTCCTCTTGCTTTTTGATTGTTTGCATTTACATTTGTTCCACATTCTTGATTTTCAAATGTAACCTCCAAATGGTGGATACTGCTGCCAGCTTCTAACAGTTCAGAAGAGTTAACAAATGGTGCAACTGAAATGTCCTCCCTTTCAGGAACCGCCAGTTCGTTTACAGTTTCAAATACTTTCCTTCTTCCTCTCTTCTTTCTATTTGTGCTTTGAGAGCTTGCTGCAGGCATAGAGTTTGAATGTTTAGACATTTTCTCTAGTTGAAGATGCTTTACTGATATTAATTTTTGATTTTTGCATGTGACATCTTCAAAACCTTGGATGGAGTTTGGAACATTTGCTTTATTTTTCCTCAAGGTTGCCAGATGCTCTATCTCTAAAAGAGCAGGTTTGCCATCATCTTTTGTTGCCACTTGCTTTTTAGTTATTATGTTTCCTTTGTTAGTCTTCATATTGGGAGTTTCTGTTGTTTTCTTCGATTGCTTTAAGTTTTTCTCTGAGCTAAGTATGCTAGAAAACTCACTCTTTACAGCTGAACTGGAATCTAGGATCTTCAAGTCATTAGAAGTTTGCAATTTCTTTGGACTGAAAGCTTGCATTTCAGTTTTACTTTTCACTTGCTTTTTAGGGGTTACATTATGATTGTTTTTAAAGTCACCTTCACTTTGTGCAGAAATTATTTGATTTATTTGAACTACTTTTTTTCCTTTTTCTGGGCTTTTTCTGGACTTTTCAACAATGCTGACCCCTAAGCTAGACACCACATCTTGAACTGCTGCTAAGCAAGCACACTCTTTCTTTAATATGTCTTTTTTTATTTGAAGAAGTACACCACTGTCATCTTGAAGACTTAATGGGCTTTGAGTCAACCCTTCCTTGGTTAGGTTTGAAGAGGTTTTTACCAACTTCCTACTATTTCTAGATGCTGCTTCCAAACTGATCACGTCTTCTGACCGACCTTTTTCCAGAGGGTCTTCAAAGCTACCATAATTTGGTTCCAGCACAGTCTTAGTTACAAGCTTGACATCAGATTTCTCTTGTAAAGTTCTTCTTTTAGATAATGGTGGGTCCTTATCCTTCATACGGCTTTCTTGGTCAGGCATTGAAAAGACCTGATTTGCTTCTTGAGATTGAGTCTCACTTGAATTCAAGATGTCTACTGCATATGTTGAAAGATTTTGGCTAGATTCAAGATATGGTTCATACTGTGCTTTTTTGCCCCTTCCTCGCTTTTTCTTTGGTGTTACTTTCCTTAAAGTCAATTTAAATGGGCCATCAGTTGTTGAAGAAGCATGTTGAGCTGGTTCTGCATTTTCTAAAGGAAGAGAAATAATTTCCTGTGAACTTTTCTCTGATTTTAAGATGTCTGATTCATCCTCTCCTTTTAGTTTCTTTCCCAGGTTTTGACTGTTTGGAAGACATGCAGTATTTTCCTTTATCACGCAAGTCTTTGACACCCCTTCCATGGTGTGAATGTTTGGCTTGTCTTCAGGACAAAGCCATGAAGAGTTGGAAAAAGTTGTAGCAGAACCATTTTCATCTTGAAAACTGTTTAAAAAGGAAAGTTTCTTCTTGGTTTTGGCTCCAATTTTACCATCATCAAATTTTCTTGCACAATCATTTCGGTTTAGCATTTTACATCCTTGTTTGCTTTCCTCTAGAGTCTGTTCTTGAGAGTGCATGACCAAGGACATGTCTTTAAATGTTTCGCTTTTAACAAAACATTCTGACGAGGAAACAGGACCAAGCAAACTTTTACTAAATCCTGGCATTAATTCAAAGTCATGCTCTTTCATAGCAGTGACTCCTATATCTTTACCAACAGGTGCTCCAGAGTAAGGTACGTTTGATTTCTCAATTGTCCTGAAGGAGTTATATTCTCCGTCTTCTGCCATGACACCCTGCTCATCATTAATTTCTGACTGTGCTTTCGGGTGATAGCCATCGATTGGTGTGATTTCACCTCCACTATGCGCAGGATGGAAGACTGGTAGGGGGTGGCATGCATTCCCAGGCAAAGTTGGTGCGATTT
Source organism: Danionella dracula (assembly GCA_900490495.1). Lineage (NCBI taxonomy): Eukaryota > Metazoa > Chordata > Actinopteri > Cypriniformes > Danionidae > Danionella > Danionella dracula. The sequence continues at coordinate 2,457,163 of UELW01000049.1, read as the reverse complement.
CATCTCCATTACTCATCTCTAGAGAATCATTTATCACTGAACTCCAGTAAGAGTTTTTTTTGTCCAACTCTTGGTCCTGTAACAACGAATCAAGATTTAAGATTAAGGTGAATTAGTCTAGCTTAAACAAACATTACAACAAAGTTATTTTACCATTCTTTGTGCCGCATAGTCGATTTGTCTAGGAACAGGAATTTGACTGTCACTACTTGATGCTCCACCTAAAGAGATTTTAGGAATATCACTTCCTACCCCAGCAACATTTCCACCTGACCGACTGCCAGGTTCAATGAGACATTGATTACCAGTAGGATACGAATATTTTAAGGGGTTCATCATCATTGCTGAGGAGGTTCCATGATAATCTGGTAGCAAGGTGTTAAAAGCATCACTCGTACAATACGATAATGATGTGACAGGTTCTCCAGAGCCTTTTCCCAAAAGGTTGTGACTCTACATAAAAAAAAAACAAAATGTAAAAATTTAGTTAAGAAACGAGTAGTCGGAATAGTATTGTCAAATACACTCTTAATCACCATTGTTTATCTTATTACCAACTATAGTATATTACAGATGGAAGACTACTTAGTAGTGTAACGTAACATAAAATACAACATCAGCTCAAAGGTTTGGTCACTTATTTTACTAAAATTATTTTGCTTTTAATTTATTTGAACTAATCTAACAATTTTTTAAATTATCTATTGATTATGAAATATTTCAACACGACTCAGAACACTGATAACAGTTTAAATGTCCCACCTTTTTATTACCTTGTTGGAGTAGAATTATTATTCGGTAGTTGATTCACACAATGCTTTTATTCTTAAAATGCTTATCAATAACATAAGAAATATTGTATGATAATTATTGATTAAGGAAAAAAACAAAAAGTCAAGCAGGTAAACTCGAGGTAACTGCTTTCATTAACAATATTATTATTGTTTAAATTTACTTTGTTCCAACGAAGAAACTTTAAAACATAAAACTTTTTGACAAGCATGAAAATTAATACATCGTTGCACATATCTTGGAATCTCTGAACATCTGGAGTATAAGATAGAGAATTAGAATATGCAAAGCATGTATGTCAGACCTGCTTTATGTGCTATTAAAACAGCATTGTCCATATCTGAAATTGTGTTTGCACCATGGGACAACCTCCTGCTTTCCCTCTAGATGCGTAATAGAATTGAATGAACTGCAGTACCTCAACCGGAAACTTGACGCTGACTCCAGAAGTGAGCAGGTGCTCATTCACGCCAATGTTAAAACTAACCAACTGGCTCCGTTCGATTTGTGACCTTCATGAACACTAAATTATTATTTTTTATTTGTTTGTTTAAGTATAAAATTTAAACCTTTAGCCAATCAGATCACTACGATCATGTCCTGCTTCCGTGGATGCTTATAGATTACTGACCAGGCCCACTCTGAGCCTGAGTTAACTCTGCCAGAAACCCATGGGTGACGTCACAAAATTTAATCTACTATGCATTTTACAAACAAAGCATGAGCTAATGTCTATTACCGTTTCTAATTAAATTGGTTTGGCAGTGGATGTAACTAAATGTGATGCTGAATAACCATACAAAAGCACTTTAGACAGATTAACTATAACATCAGTGAGATATTTATGCATTCCATATCTCAAACACCAAGCATCACTGCTGGCAAACCTGACTTCCTTCTCGATCCATCACACCTATAACGTTCAAGAAGAAGCCTGGGAGTCAAAAAACACCCTTGAAAAACTCAACAAAAGTTCAAAGACTTTGCAGGAAGTCTGAAAGAAGGTGGAGAAAATCAAAACTTATGATCCACTACGACCTCAATAAAGAGAGTCTTCGTGCTTTTAATTCAAAATTAATCACAGCTGGGCAAGAGTTTTTCTCAAACATAATGACAACCTCAACAATACTCGAACTCTCTTTGCAACGGTAGAGGTTAACAAACCCACCAAACCAGACTCCGAGTGAGCTTCTGTATGAGGATAAATGCAATGAGTTTGCTTAATTTTTCATCAATAAAATCAGTAACATCAGAAAAGTCAATAGTGCTTCTCCCTGCAGGGCTGGGGATAGACATCCTCAGCCTCCACTCTCAATGTGAACCTTCAATCTAATTGTTAACAAAACATTAATAGAGATGGTTCAGAGCCTTAGAACATCCACATGCGGTCTTGACACTCTACTAAAAAATATATATTTTAAATGGTTAAGAGTCTAAATACTAAACTGAGCAACTGCAGGCCCATCTCAAAACTCCTAAAAAAGTTTGTGGCAAAAGATAAAAAAATCTGGATTGTTACCAGTTGGGTTTCAGATTTTTCCCGCAATCAGTGCATATATATATATAAAAATAAACAAAAAAAATCCTAGAAAAAAAATTCACAATGAAAAGGAAAGGGTACAAAATCTGTGTATTTTTGTACATTTTTAAACGCTTTTCTCCAAAATATCAGTAAAAAATTTTCCACTAAGAGTACAGTCAGATTAAGACTCAAAAACTTCCCCTAGTGGATGGAACGGTGCTCAAGCAAACATAAGGGTTGATCCCCACAATAAATATCAAGTTATTGATCAACATTCACCTACATTCTATTTCAAACTTATATATATATATATATATATATATATATATATATATATATATATATATATATATATATATATATACAGATTTTCCAGCAGTTGCTTCAAAGCAGCTTTATAAGAAAAGGGCCAATCAATAAAAGATTGTTAATTCGTACAAGATCACCAAAATCCCCTCAAAACCTCTTGAACTTACCCCCTGAAGCTCTCTTGATGATCTACAGTCTCTGCTACTGGAGCTTCCATGTTCACTCCAAGGTAACTTGCCATCCATGGTACTCAAACAGGTGATCTTGAGTCAAGCCTCTAGTTAAAAATGCCTGTAAGGTGTATTAAAAAAGAGAGTTAAATAGATTATTATCAAATTATTCATGGCTACCATTTTTGTGTAAAACATGTGTTGGTAATTAATATGAACTCCAACTAGTGATAGGCCATATTGTATCGTCTATATATCGCCATGTGTTTTATGCATGCCATCAACTTAAAGAAGAGCATGCTATACAGCAGTGGAAAGCAAGCATTGATTTAGGCAGTTCAGAGAAATAATTAAATCCCAAAAATGGAGTGATTTTAGTGGAGTGGAAGTGGTTTAGGAAAAAAACAACAGATAAAGAAGAGCATTCGCAGGAAATTACAATTCACTGAAAAGAAATGAGTGTGAATGACTACAGATAGCGAGGAAAACGTCATCAAAGCTGTTTGATTGAATGACTCAAAGAGACCATCGCTCTTTGGTCATCTTTACACAGCCCTTGGGATGCTTATATTCATCTGTCAGTTCATGATCACATGCTTGTGTATTTATGATTGAAATCTAGAACTGACAACAAGCACCAATAATATGAAATGTTTGCCTTCTGGGTACTGTAGTATTCATACGGCAATGTTAGATAACTAAACTAAAAAAATACAACTATCAAACATTGACATTACTATAGCAATATTACACAGATAGAAAATTATATAGTTTCTTTGTGTAGGTAATAATTTGATCTTTATCTGACTAATTGAAGAGAAAGTATATAAAATTTCATTGCAATTTTCTATATTTTAATTATGTTTTTTATGCCTATAAAGATGTGTATAGTTGTATGTTCATGGAATTGTTAGAATATTTGTATGAAACACTGTCATCCAAAATATAGTTATTATCGCCAAACATTCCTAAAATATTGTGGTATTCAAACCTAATAAAGTCAAAATCCTCTATTTTCTACAAGTAAAAACAACTTTTTCAGCAGTCAAATTTGGCATCTTCAACATACGGTTACTAAAAGATTGCATTTAAATTCAGACATCATCAAGTGCTCAGACGATGACTTGAATTTTCATAATGGATTCAAAAAGGAACAAATGCTCAGTTCCCATAGATGAGCACAAATAGAAGCAAAATGCCTGAAAAGACTCCAGAGCAAAAACCTGCTTCTCTTGTACTAGAAATAAAGATTTTACAATATTGTGATGGTTATCGATACCGACAGACATGGAAAAAGCATATAACATTTTTGACCATATCACTCAGCCTTGCTGTATCAAAAAACAGCTCTTGTTGTATTCAAAGACCAATTTCACTGTAAAATATGTTTCCTTATCATTTCATGGGACATTAAAAAACACAAAAGAAAGATGAAAAATTTTGTGACAATTTTGTGTCTGTCCATCAGAAAAAAGTTGGAAAAATCCTTTGTGTTTGTGAGCAGCACAACCTGGTTCATCAGCAAAGAACAATTTGTTAAGATTTATGATGAGCAGGGTCCACACAGTAAGTGTATTTTTTTTGACTTGTGATAGACTTAATACATTTTAATGCAAGTTTAACTCTTCATACATCAAGCCGAGCGCACACTAGATGGCTTTTATAATCCTGTAAGCACACACATGGAAACTCTTTGCATTTTATCTTCCCTCAAATCCTAAACGAGCACATACTACAGTATTCCACAATGGTGTGAAACGCACACTACAGGATGTTACTACACTCTATTGTGTCAGACTCTCGCGTCAAAACGTGAAGATCGTAACCAGATCTTCTATTGGCATTTTATTGCATTTGCCCCTAGTAAATTTTAATGTAAACAGCGCATTTTGTCGTGCCAAAAAAGCGAGGTGATTCAAAGATGTTTAAACGAAAAATGTTGCATTTTGAAAGTTATTAACAGTGCAGCACTAGTATAGGGGGCTCAAATATTGATTCTAAAGGCCATGATATGGGACCTTTAATGTTTGTTCTGCAGTACATTACCAAAAGGAAAAGGAATGTTGTTTATTTGTGTCTATTTCACTGCTTGAGCTCCTAACTGAGACATATAACTTTAGTCATAAGGTAGACGAGAATAAACATGAATAGATGAGACGAGGCTGAATCCAGCTTCTTAAAAGTTTGGTGATAAAATCTCTGACATTTAATAGAGATCCGGGACAAACATGCAATAACTGAACGCTGCATTTTATTTAGTTTTAGCATAACTTTGGGGTTTCAGGACTGTCTACAGCAGTACTAGCTTCATACAAAAAAAGGACCTCAGGGTTGATCATTCAGGTTTTTCGGAAACAATTGAAGTGTACTCATGATTTCGAAATCCACTGAGAAACGTAACAATGGGAGCATTTAATCAGGCGCACACGATTACCTATAAGTAGGCATCATAATTATTTTCTCACCGAACGTGGATATTTATCTGAGTAAAATTAGTCTTTGATTATCTTCAACAACCTACCTTACTAAAAGTAAATTCAAGCTCACGTTGAGGGGGGGTGAGAGAAATATGTCGCTATGAAGCTAATGTACACTTTTAAAACAATCAACATCGAAATTAGATAAAGCCTCAGCATAATCTAGTCAAATGTTTTTAACTTAATAGAGAATGGAATAGCAGAATAGCTTTTGTTCTGTTATCGATCCTCACGTTGGCAGCTACATCAATCGAGTGTCTCTTGGTAATAGTCCAACACAACTCCTCAAACAACATCAAAAAATTGACTCGCATTGATTGATCAATGATTGCTAAAGTCACACAATATAGTATATAGAGTGATTTGACCAACTGGGTCTACGTGTGCATCAATCGAGAAATATACAAGGCCTGCCAGTCAATCAGAATCAAGTATTCACAAAGAGAGATGCATGCAGTCTGGAGCAGAAATACAAGAAGTTGATTACAAAATAAATGCATAACATAAATCAATGTACTGACCAAAAAACATAAAACATGATGAAAAAAAAACTATCAATATTTTGACTTTTTCATACGGTCAAATACTATTTTCTATTTGTGGAAACTGTTCTTAAGATTTCAATTACAAGTAGCCAGGGACAGATTTCCATAAAAGATCACACATCCACATTTTAAAGTCATTAAAGGTGTTGTATTGTGCAAACGTGACTTTTTACTGGGAGCTCAAAACAGCTCACCTCATTGCTGTGGCTACACCCATTGACCATAGCACCGCCAACTAATCCAACAGTGGAAGCACTAAAGCATCTCATCTCAAAGAAGAATGTACGCACTGACCCAGAATTGCAATGCTCTTTATTTTGGAGTTACTCAGAAGTCACTTGCTCAATTGCAGTTAGTCCAGAATGCTGCTGCCCGTCTTTTAACTGGTGCACAGAAACGAGAGCACATTACTTCCATTTTAGCATCACTTCATAGTCTCCCAGTTTTAAAATTCTTTTATTTGTTTGTTTTTAAATGTCTTCATAGTCTCGCTCCAAAGTACCTGTCTGACCTGATCCAGGTGTACACCCCTCCTCGCTTCCTCAGGTCAACAAATCAGATACAGTTAGTTGTCTCTAAGACCAAGAGGAAACTGAGAGGTGACTGAGCCTTTTCAGTCTTTGGACCAAAGATCTGGAATGAGTTGTCCCTAACCTCAGACAGATGGACTCCTTTTCCACTTTTAAATCTGCTCTAAAAACATATTTTTTCACCTAATCTTTTAATCGAGATGAAATCTTGACTGTGATATTTATTACTTATGTAATAAAAGTGGCATGGCAGAAGGATGACAGTGGGATAAACATGAGGTACACGACTCGTTTTGTGCAGCTCAAACATTTGAGGTGATTCAAAGACATTACTTCTTATAAGTGATTTAAAAGAGGCATAATACACCACCTTTAATGCAGATCCCACTGCTAATGAGGTCAAGAAGCCTAAACAAATACATTTTCTCATTCTTATACAACACAAATGACAATCTAGTGTTATAACAAAGAATATAATAACTGTAAAAATCGTGAACATATGTCTTTATGTATGTCTAAAAATGTATATAGTTAAAAATAGTCAGGTTTTTACCTTCCTTTAGCACAAATCGCTTGTGGAAAACAAAAAGCAAATGTTACAGGCATAGTGACAACTAAATTAATCTGTATTTGTTAAATTGGTTAAAAATGTCACGATTCTTTGAACACACAATCGTTCTATTTCTTTCGAAACTTGCAAATGTAAAAAAGGGGGGCGGAGGTTAAAGCAAAGAAAAAAATGTTAGCAGAAAAAAGACGTTATCGGTGGGTATTTAATGCCAAATTGCTATGCAAGTTCAACAAAACCATATAAGGTACACAATACGTATTTTCTAACTAAGCATAAAATATGTAAACATTGCATAAAAATACGTTACTAGTACACGCCGTTTTGCATAAATTAGCTGAAGGCTAACGCTAACTTGCCAAATTATTAACAATCAGCTTGGATTGTTGCAAACTTCACAGAAACACGACGACCTGTTAAACTTCTGCAGCAACATTCTCGTTAAAATCACCAAATCATGTTGTTTGAACGCCATTAATGAACAACCAACTGATCTTTAAACCACTGTTCGAAATAAAAACCGTGCACTCACCGCTGCAGTCGGCGCTCTCGAAGTCTGGTTTCCACTCGGTCATTTGTCTTGTTTAATATTTGAATGTTGTCAGTATAGTTCTCAGTTGTCGAGCGTTATCTCTAGATGATTATTACTGTCGTGTGAGCTTCGTATTTAATAAATTTGCGTTTGATCCTCGTGGTAGTCTGTTGTGGGCTACTGTCGAATCCGCAACACAACATCCGGTTTCGACCGGAAGTGGGAGAGTTGAACGTTTGTCTGCGAGAGACAGAGGCGAGGCAGAATAAATCTGTTAAAATGAGAAGGATAATCGTTTTAAAACCAATTTTTCGTTAGTAAACTATCAAGCTAAAGAAATAATGAACCAATATATGCCGCGTACATTCCAAATATATTTGTTTTGCCTATAAATTGATAATACTTGAGTAAGAATGGATTTGTAAGATTTAAAAACCCTTAATGCAGATCAAAATGTGATAAATAAGTTACAGCCTTTATGATAAATATAAATAATGTCAAGTACTTAAATTATAAAAGTGTATTTTTAATCAAAGGAATGTTAGATCAATTAAAGAATAAAACTGAGGACAAAATATGAGGAGTAGCCTTTACAAATAAATGAAAACAATTCATTACATTTTAAATGTTCATTCGATACATAGATAAAAAAAAAAGAACAATTGCCAAGTAATATAATAAGACACAGTGGCGCAGTGGGTAGCACGGTCGTCTCACAGCAAGAAGGTTCTAGGCTCGGCTGGGGCAGGTGGCATTTCTGTGTGGAGTTTGCATGTTCTCCCCGTGATCGCGTTTCCCCACAAGTCCAAAGACATGCAATATAAGTGAATTGCATAAGAACGATTGCCCATAGTGTTAGTGTGAATGTGTGTGTGAATGTTTCCCAGCAATGGCTTGCGGCAGGGAAGGGCATCCGCTGCGTAAAACATATGCCAGAGAGTTGGTGGTTCATTCCGCTGTGGCGACCCCGAAAGGGAATAAAGCCGACATGAAGATGAATGAATGAATAATAAGACATATTATTAATACATTGCATCAACTGTAACCTCTGTCTCTTAATGAATCTGTTTCCTTTTCTCTCTTTTTTTATTTATTTCCAGGTTTTTACACACATTTTTGTAGATTCTTTGACTTTATAATTGGTTATTGAGTAATGCAAAGTAATTGAGACGCAATTATAAATAATTAAACAAATACTATATATTGATCAACATTTGAAGTTGTTAATTCTTGTGTATTAAGTTGACATTTTATGTGTTAGAATACATACTGTATATTGAATTTTATTCTCAACCTATTGCATGGGGAAAGAATTTCCATGAATTCATCTTCTCTTTCCTAATTATGAATCATAATTAGGGCCAACCACACACAAATTTCACACAACCCTCAAAAGACCTATCCCCTCAAAGACCCCCAAAGGATCCTACTGTATTCACAGCTGTGTGTATGAGTTTTGAAGGGTTATGATATAACAGAAAGTATGAGTCTCAATTAGCATATTGTCATTTATTATGAATAACTTAACAGATAAAAAAATAATTAAGACACATAGAAATGCTTTACAAACCAGAACATCTGGGTACATGCTGTTTTCCTTTATTGAGCATTAAAGTCAACATCATCTTAAATTTACAGCGAGTCCATTTGCGGTAAGACGGCTGGGTACTTTTAAAGACTTTCCCAGACAGTCTCCAGTTGTTTCTGGACTGGTGCAACGTAGGGCTCAACCCAGTGCTGGAGCTCCACTGCTTTCTCCTGAAGAGTAGTCTGCATGTCCTCTGTGGTCTTCTCCACCTGCTCTCTGATCTCCTGCATTTGTGATTCCAGTTTTCCCTTGATTTCTTCAGCCTGGCCTCTCAGCAGCTCTCCCAGAGTGCTCAGCTTCTCCTGAGCACGCTCCTGCATTGAGGTGAAGTATGGCTCCAGACGATCTTTCACACCTTCCACACTCTGAGAAGTACGGGAACGAACCTCATCCAAGTAGGTGGACATTTTCCTTTCGAGCAAAGATATCACATTTAGTTAGCTTTATTTCCCACTGCATACATTACAGAGAGTTTGTGCATATTCCATCGCACTTCTTTGTCTTAATGGTGGTCATGTGACGTCTGATATGTAGCATTTCCCCTCACAACTCTAGTTGTTTATTTATCATAACGCACGCTTTATCACATTCATGGCCCTACCCTTCTGGCCGGATAAACATTGGATTCTGTTTGTGTGTTTTTTAAGCGATCTTTAGTAGAAAATGTCACAGACTGTAGTGAAACATTTCTTTAAAAACGTAAAAATACCTAGCTTGAGTGGACTTGTCTGGTGGGTTTTAAATACATTTTTAGCCTTAGCAAAATTACCAATTAGTAAAAAATAATTACAAGGTGCTGTTTGTCAAGAGGCAAGGCTGTTTTGGGGATTTCAAACTTCTGACTTTTGGTTCCAGCATTGTTACTAACAGAGATCTACTATGAGGTCACACTTTCTAAATAAAGCTTATTTATCTTAAAAGCATGTCAGGACAGAGTGCAACCTTCAACATGAGACCAAAGGTTCCTTGATAAGTTGTCAAAGGAACAAGAACCAACCTTTCAAAAAAACAATTCTTTGCCAATTAAATTTTTTTTCTGAAGGTCTGTACGAAGCACACTCACTTGTTGATCTCCTGGATGTCCTTGTTAACCCGCTTCCTCAGTTTCTTGGCATAGCTGTTGACCTTGTTCTTGACCTCGTCTGTGTTCTGTTCAACCATGGTACGCAGCTCCTCGGTGTAATCTGTGACACGGTCCCTCGCCTCCTCCATGTGAGTGCGGAGCTTAACGGCCAGCAGTTGCACATCCTCGTTGAACTTCTGAGCAGTTTCCTCAGCGTAAGGCCTCAGTTTGGTCTCCAGGTCATCTCTGTACATTTGCAGCTCCATCATGGTGTCGGTGATCAGAGTGCTGTATAGAAAGGAAGAAGATTTCAGGCTCCTCATCTCTCTTTCTGATCATGTTGTATTGCCTGCACTGTATTGGACTCACTCTAGCTCTCTCCCAAGTTGGGTGGCCTTGATGTTATCTCTCATCTCCTCAGCTTTAGAGGTCAGCTCAGACACTTGGTTCCAGAAGTGATCCAAAGCCTCCTCCCAGCGACTTTTTGGCTCATCCTGCATCAGGAAGCGCCCCTGGGAGCCTATTAATATGTGGTGAGGGATTGAAATGAGTTGAAATCAAGTAAACGCAAATGGTTTGGAGTTCAGTTTTGTGTTGGTTCATCTTCTTACCTGAAACCAGGACGAGAGCGAGAAGTACAGCCACAAACCTCATGATTGTTCCCGGACAGTACACCAGACAGATCCAATGTGCTCTGTAAGGACCTTCTGGCAGCTGCTGGTATTTATATGACCCGGATCACGCTCGTGTTGATAGGCTCACAGCGAACGGGTGAATTGGCAGCCTAAGTCTAAAGTTCTTGTCTTCAGACGGTTTTATCATAGTGTTGCATTGCATTCCACGTAGGATGATTAAGGTTCCAAAAGTTCAAGATGTCCTGGAATTAAACATGTGTGGTGAACGGAGGATTTATGTGGCTCAATACTTCAGCTGTACAATGCTGAAAAAGACAAGACAGTTACGAAATGTATCATAGTTAGGTTTTTTGTAATGGCTTCATGTTGAGAGGGATGTCAGCCTGTAAACATTGTATTAAACAAATGTAGATTCAACAATTGAAAGGATTAAAAGTGTACAGCTCATCAAAATGCCATGATTTCTAAAAATGTCAAATTAATGACGCTCTATAAGGAGGACCCCAATGCAGCAGAGTCTCTTTAAATACTTTAGTCACAATAAGGAAACTGAATCTTCTGTTAAAGTCTATAAAAGACATGACAAGGGTGATTGAGACAGCACAAGGCAACACTAGAAGACAATACTGACATCAAAGTAACTGCTGAGAGATATACGCAAGGTAACCCAGAAACAGATTGAGAATAAATAGTGCACCTAATCAGAGGGCAAACAGCACAGCATGTGAGATGAATGATGGTAAACACAGAGGAGACGAGAGGGAAAGAACAGCTAATGACAAGACACTATTATCACAAAATTGTTCACTACTATTGATTCTTCTGTTTCACATTAGTAACTCAGGGTGTACATTTTTGGTTAGTTGGTGTTTTTCACTACAAAGAATTTGTAAAATTTTGAGAGTATAACTCAAAGACTGAACTGTTTTTCTATGCAAAGACAAGGCCTTGAATTTTGTTCACACGTATGTCTAAATCCGTGGTAGTGAGCGCTAATCCTTTGCTTATAATGCATTCACCTTACAGGAGAGAAATAAAAACATACAGTAAAATATGTGTATGCAACGACATAGAGGTTGTAAGCTCAGAAAATTGGTCAGAATTTTGTACAGGTCGTTATTGACCTAGCTCACTGCAATACATCACAAAGGAGTCTAACCAGGAATTGGTAAAAGCAGGAAGTTGATGAATCAACGATATAAAATATGAATTCAAACGTGCATTGGAATAAGGAAACTATTTTGTATACCATGCTGGATCAGTGTCGTGAGTGCTGGGGGAGGAGCTACCAGTAGGCTCTTTCTCCAGGCAACATGGCAGAGTCAAGTGATAATCTGCTATTTATGTTCTCTGAAGGCAGAAAAATGGAGTATATGGTGGCTGTTTACTAACTAGAGGCTTCTATTTCGCCATGGTTGTTTGTTTTTGCTGTCCACCAGGAAAAAAAAGTCATTATTAGAAGAACTCCTGGTTGGCTGGTGCAAATCCTGATTTGAATATTCCATCAAAAAAAAAATTCAACTTTCTTGGCTTTTCCATTGACACGGCACAATACTTGTCGGAGTTCAACTGGTCCCATAACACGTCAAGCCATTGACTTAACACATGGTGCACTCGCTAACGGTGATGGGAATGACAGCGCTGCAAATAATGGTGCTATTTTTATTTACTAATAATTGTAAATAATTACTAATAGTGCTATTTTTTCTGTAACATAAATGAAACTAACTGTTTTCCATGTTAAAATGTTGTTACCACTACTTGCCATAAAATGTGCCTTACTACAGCAATCTATATATGAAAGCACTAAAGTGGTTTTAATGTGAGTGGCGTCCTTCAACTAGAGTTTTGAGTGTGTGCATTTATGTTCAAGAATTATTGGTGTGTCTGTGAACATGGTGTCCCATGATGAACGTGATGATTGTCTGACCATCAATCGTTTGCCAATCAGAGGCAGAGTAGGGCAGGTATTTACACACAAACACAACAGGAATGTAATTTGCGTGGAAGGCTAGAATGTTTATGACGTGCACGTAGTTAGCATCACAAGTAAACTTGATTTTACTCCTCCATAAACACAAAAACTCAACTAAATAGTAGTTTAATTTTTATTGTTATTATTTGTTTATTTTGGTAACTTTCTTAAGAAGGATTGCTTGTTCATAGACTAAGTTTTTGACAGGTGTTCTGTGTGGTAAACCTTTACATTCCTAAACCAGTTATTGTGTTTTATAAGATAATATATCAAGTAATGTTGAATATTAGTGTATTACTGAATTATTAGATTAGTGTGGAATGGCGTAGAATTATTGTTATGACTCTTAGAATTAGCTACTTTTATAATAATGTAACTCAGTTAATAACTCAGTTACTATTTTTGAAAAGTAACTAATAACTTTAACTAATTACTTTTTCAAAGGCACGTGCCCAACATGCTTGCTAACCACACAAATTTCATTCTTGGTATGAAAGCCGGGTAAGGCCTATGACAATAAAAAACACCACTCTAAAAGAATTTGAGCAAAAAAACATACGGAGTAAGGCAACCACATGAATAGCATTTGAAAAAAAGACCTTATGTGTGCATAGTGTTCAGATTTAGAAAAATGAGAGAAATAACAAATTTCTGTCTTTTTTGTTTTCATTAAATAAAGTTAATTTTCACATGCTGTTGAACAATTACTGAGCATTTACTAGAAAACGTTGACAGCTCATGCTCTTAAATGTCAGCCAAACCTCTGATATCTCAGCAGAGTGATGATTATGAAACATCTTGAGTGCGTCTTGCATGAAGGTTTTTTTTTCTGTGCAGACAGTGATTGATGACTGGTTCAGCTTGGATAATAAAGCAATTACCCAAAGTAGGTTTCTGATAAAAGAATATTGAGGGCTAGGTGATGTATGCACATGTATCTCCACACACTGAAACAGCTGTTTTGATGTCTGATTTGTCTTGACGTGGAAACTCGTACCCATCTCAAGTGTCTTGCAGATTGCATGGTAGTACATAAGGGTAACGCCTGTTCCTAATGACGTATCTTAGACTGCCTTTTCAAAGTGCATTCTGAGGAGAGAATTCTGCAACTTGTGCAAGTGAAATCAGCTGCTGTGTCTCAAAACTGTCAGTAATGCATGTTGTAAATTTCATATAAAATGTTATTGCAGTTTTTAGCTTGTATTTGAAATTAAACTGGTGTCTTAAATACCAAATGTGAAAGTTCTTCACTTTGGCTGGGTCTTGATCAGTGATCCATCCAGGCTGTGTGGGAGACGTGCACTTGTTCTCCTCACCAATATCCATATCCAATAGTATGCAGATTACATTTTTCCATTTTGAGCCGCATTATTAATAATTGTTCTTTACTCAAAGAATCAAGTTTTAATTGTAGAGAAGTACTTTATTTAAATAAATTCTATTCAAGTATTAAAAACTTTACTTTAAAAAGTAGAAGTCCACAAAAAACTGTGCTGCAAGCAAATGTAATTCTCTAGTAGTAGAGTTTGTTCCTCAGGTGAGCAAATCATCTGTTGGGGCAGGCTCTATGTTTGCTCTTTTATTGGACGACCCAGGAGTCCCTGCATACGTCTTCACAGGAACAGAATGAACTCAACTGTTTCAGCTCCTCTCGAAACATTGAGGAGAAAACTAAATATATAAAGAATAGTTTAGTTTTAAGGGTGCTGAGAGTCAGCTGCTGACATGAAGCAATCATTTGCTTGAAAAAGTAGATTGGAAAAACTATGGCTATATTAGAAATATTAGCTATATTTTTCAAATTCTTAGTTTTAAATTTGACTAACTAAAATTGATAGTTTACAGCGTTTGAATATAATAAAATACATTTTATTTCCTAGATTATAAGATAACACTCTCTAGCTTTTATTTTCAACCTGGAGATTTGTTTCATGCTGATGTTATGATGAAAAAAGTTAAACGAGATGCTTTACAATCCATTAAAATAGTGTTGTTCCTAATCAGCAAATTAGACCCCTGAATCTACTCTGTTTTTTTTTTTTACTGAAACCCTAAAATAGTTTACATTACTGCTGAGGTGTAGTATATCTGTTTGTTTGTTTTTGGCAATGTCAGAGTTAAAATACTAAATTTTAGAGCTTTTAACCAGTTTTAAACAGCTTTACATGTAAAGACCAAAAAGCTACAGCTGTTTACCCTTTTAAAACATTTCAAACCAAATACATTGTATAGGTAATTAAGTGATAGAAGTACTTTTAATTATGAATTAGCTAAATTCCTAACAATACTTTTTTTGCAATTTCATATTTAATTATTTGTAACTTTTTCTTACCCTTTTTATTTGCAATCAAAACGTATAAACTATATACAATGGCCAAAAGAAGACTTATTTATGGGTTTAAGTGCTTGGATTGACTAAATATAAAAATATTTGAAACTAAGTAGAGCCAATGACACAAAGATTATTTAAATGGCCAGACAAAACAAAATACATATTTGTACAAAATAGTGTGTACATATTATTTTTAGTTTAATTTGAAACACAAAGTGTGTGTTTCACAAAATTCAAAAAACTATTTTGTGAACAGACGAAATAAACCAATTCAAGATGTGCCTGTTAATTTTTTTTAATGTGCAAATTAAAACATTTTAAATTAAATATGTATTTAACAAATAAATAAATAACATACAAATAGTTGATTTTATGCTTGCAATACTTCATAATTTAAGTGACATCATTGAGTATAGAGTCTTTCACGCTTGTTTATCTTTGGTAAAGTTCTCCCAGAGTGCCGTCAGACGAGCCTTCAGATCCTGAGCCTGTGGATCCAGTTTGCTCAGCTCCTCAGAGTACATCGCCAGGTTCTTCTGAAGCTCCAGAGTGCTCTCGGTCAGCTGACTCTGAAAGCTCTGAGCCAGAGGAGTCATGCTGGTCTGAAACTCCTGGAAGTGCTGCTCCAGCTTCTGCTTTAGCTCATCTGCTTGAGGACCCATCTCTGTCAGGCTCTTCTCCAGCTTTGCCTTCAGCTCCTCAGCTCCCTGCATCAAAGTGGCTTTCATGGCTTCAGAGTTCAGACCCTCTGCTAAAGGAGTGACATCCTTCTTCAGTTGCTCCATCTGCTGCTCGATGTCAGCTTTGATTTCCTCCATGTAAGGCTTGAGCTGAGCCTGTACAGTTGTCATTTCCTGTTCCAGACGCTGTTTCAGCTGCTCGACCTCTTGGGAGAGTTTGGCCAGCAGTTCTTGGGTCAGAGGAGTGACCTGGCTTTGGACGGCAAGGGTGTATTTGTTAATGGCGTCTGCGCTTTTTGTGATCTGGTCGCTGAGGGGAACAGAAAACAGAAAACAGAGAAAATAGATAAATAATTCTAGGATAAGAATTTGAAAAATTCTAACTACTTCCATTAATTGTAGAACATTGCTTCAAACACACCATTTTGGTTATACGGATCTGAATTTGGGTTAAAAAGATTGGGTTAAAAAAGCATTCGCAATCGTCTGTGAAGTCAGCCTAATTTTTCTGAGGAGTTTTCTGAAGCTAAGACGGTGGAAATCAACAGAATTTTTTTTAAAGAAAGAAAAAAAATTTTAAAAGAGAAAAAAGAAAGAAAACATTTTAAGAGAAAGAAAGAAATTATTTTATAAATAAATAAATATATAATGATTTTAACTCTCTAATAAAGCTCAGGAAAACATTCATTAGTTATCTGAGTGAACCTGCTACTTTTTGGAAACAATTGTTTAAATTTGTCTTGATCTGCATCATCAATTAGTAGTGCCATCTTTAAATAGCAGAATATATTTAAAACAGATATATGTATAAAACAGAAAATATGTTTTTTTGGTCCATCTGTTGTGTTTATGTAACAGTATAAAAAGTTCTTTCTCTTGTTTTTGGATTATAATGTATATGGCCCCTTTAAATATAACCAGGAATGCTCGACATTCACCGGCTGCTGCAGCTTTGTGATCTGGTTCTGGTAAGGCTATTACGTTCATGTCCGTTAAGAGAGTAGCTATCAACTAGTTAGGGATAATATTATTAGTTGCTGTATTGTCAATATTCAAAATAATTTTTTTCCTTTCTTTTGCTAAAACACAAAATGCTGCACTGTCTGTTACTCGAAGCAACATCTAGCATCCAGGAGAGATCAGGTCTGTATAGAGCCAATGAAATGATGAACAATTCAGAGTAATTGTACTATTAATACTAATTTGTACTGAGTAGCTCAGTTTATCTAGTCCTGTAAATCATCCACTTCTCTCTAAGCTTACTTGATCTCTTGACCCAGCTCTGAGCTTCGGATCATCTGAAGCGTGTCCTCGGCTGTCAGAGTCGCTTGAGACACATAATTCCAGAAGGCATTTTTCACCAAATCCATGCTGAGCTCAGGTTGGTCCTGACCTACCACATTGGCATGGCAACCTAAAGATGTCAACATAATTCATAAAAGAAAAGTCATGAAAAAAGAGTCTTGACATATATTTTATTCATAAACACAAGTCATATTTTAAGTGTTCAACAATCTCATTAGAATTTGATCTTTTAATCCAAGTTATCAAGAGTAACACACACAGAAATGCCAACTGACCCAGCCGAGGCTCGACCCAGCAACCTTCTTGCGCCACTGTGCGCCACTGCGCCACCGTGACGCCCATGCCAAAATTTTCAATTTAACTTAATTTTCTTTTAGATTTAAAAGGCAGTACAATTGTATCTGGTTGTTTATGCTTTTTTTATATTAAATAAATTGCAACAATTATTTGCCTTAACTTTTTGCAAGTTTATAAATCTGACAGTTTGTGCTTAACATATTTCTGAAATACAGTTCGTTTTCTCTGGGGATGAAAATGTATCTGATTGTAAACAGGATAGAGTAGAAGGCATTAAACTGTGACTTAGCACACTATTTTATTGAATTAAGTTACATTGATGTTTTTGTTATTCATTAACAATTCAATTGAATATTTTTTCTTTTTTTGTTTGAATAAGATGATTGTTTTCCTCTGAAAGTACTTCTTTGATTAATGATTGACCTCAGATTTAGAAGGTTCTATCTGTGTTTGAGCTCTTTCAAAAATTCTCATTTATAAATGTGAGGGGAACTTAACAAGCTACATGTAAGATGATATTTAGAGTGTTATATTAATCAATGACAGAGAGAACTTCTTTCAAAGCAAAAACTTTGAAGCTCAACATCTCAAAACCTTCCAAACGTAAATAGAACCTTAGAATTCCAAGGAAACGATTAGACTTTTGTTGATTGATTGTTAAAACTCACCAGAAAAAGCAGCAAGGACAAACAGTGCAAGGACCTTCATGGCTACTTCAAGGATCTGCAATTCAAAGTCAGTGCTCAGGTCAGAATTTTTTTTGGAATAGCTTAAAAATATGAAAGTATCCCAATCCTTACCTTTCTCGTTCTCTGTGTGTGACTGTGAGGGTTTCAGCGCACTATATAACTGGATGGAAGGCTCTGATTACGACAGTAAAGTCCAGAAGTTTGGCCCTGCTGTCAGTTCATTCTGTGAGTCACTCAATGCTGATTTGTCACTAACAACTATGTACAGTAGAGTACAGATAACACACTGGTTATCTCCGAAAGTTATGCATAGAACTTGAATAAAGCAGTGAAGCAATAGCCTACAGTTTCACTCTAGAAACATTTGAACACATCTCTTTCATATAAAACATTCAATAAATAACCCTTTTTTTCAAATGATTTAAATGTAAATTTGACATTTAAATTACATTTAATGCCAAAGTACAGTGACAACATAAGAAATAATCTATTTATGCCTGGCCCTTTATTTTATGAAGTGTTTTATTAATAAATTATTCACTGAAACTGGTCTTCATTCTGTATACCAATAAATGCTCAGCAACTTCAGAAAAAGTGTTTAAAAATAAAAAATGTTTAATTATTTTTTGTTTGTAACACTCCCATAACATGGAAAATCTGCCATCTCTAGCTAGGCATATTTTTTTAAAAACAATTTAATATAAATGGGTCATAGAACCAAGAAACCAAAATGTTAATAATGCTAAAATGTTAACATGAGCACATTTAAAAAAATCTATATTGAATGTATCATAACACAAACCTTTATCGTAGACTTTTATTAGAGGAAGTGACTTCACAGAATAATTTTTGGTTTCCCCCGTTAAAGCTAATGAATGAATTAGAGCAATACTTAATGTGTTAAAAGAGTAAATATTTTAACACTGATCTAAACAAAGTCAACCTCTGGACTACCTAACAATACAAGTGTTTAAAAGACAGAACTCAGGGACTGGGTACTGTTAAACTACGCAGGCTGGAGCAACAATTCATTTTGAACCATTCACCCACAGAGGTAGCATCAAGTCTGTGGTAAGCCGTTGTGTTCTAGAGCTGCACACAGATTTCTTGAGCAAAAAACAAAAACACAAAGATCACTTGAGCTAACCCCCCACAAAGTTATAAATAGATGCCAAGGGATTCTAAGTCTGTGAACAAATGATTACTGTATTGCCAAGCTATCAAATATATAACAGTGATTCATTACCAAGGTACTGTTAGACTAGCATGAGACTGCTATCCCCACAGCTAAGGTCTCACTTCTGCTCCTGCAGCCAAACACTCTTCAATTCAAGCTGCCATAGTGCTGTGAATGCAATGAAAACATGTGGACACCCAGGTTAGCAAACATAGTGTGTCATTCTTGATCTGAAATCAGGGGCCTGTACCATGAAGCCGGATTAACTGGTTAGCCAGAATTAGTTTGAACCAATCCTGGGTTTTGGGTGCTAAGATTTAATCTGTCTTTGTCACGCTGGTTACTTACGCCACACGGCTAACCTGCTCCGGAGCAGGTTCTGTTCTGAATTAGAGAACAGCGTCAGTAACAATGGCTTCAGCTTTCAAAAGGAAATCCCTTGATACGTATTTGAATGAAAGGTACAGGTTCTCCGCAGAAGCAATAGCTTACATTTGCAAGGTTTGTACATACAAAATGTGACACCTAGAAGTCCCACCCTGGTCCAGACCTCCGTTATCTACTGCCAAGATCATTTTGCAATGAAGTTACATCTTCCAAAAAGGAAAAAGGAAAAACAATGATACCGATTAATTATGAATGTAACAGTTAAGTTTTGTCAAGTTGAAAACAATCCGGTAATTCTGAGACTGTTCAGCGACATTCTTGGTAGAGACCCCAGAATTTTTCAGATGTCATTGGTGAGATTGAAGCTGTGTTTACTTTCTGACGGGGCCCAGGAGAGGGTGTCTGATGTTGGCCAATTCACGATCCCAAAGTTCCCTCAACAACCACCCCTCCCTCAAATCAACCTTGTAAGAAAATGGCTACATCAAATTTTTACTAAAACATGAAAATCACTCTACCCATATAATGTCACCTCTAACAAGACAAGAAGGTTTTTTTTAATTCACGATCACTTTACCTGACGAATACCTGCAACTGTGACTATGCAAAATAATGCATTAATTTATTTAATTATACATTTATTTATTAAAATGTAAAAAATCTAAATCTACTACTTAAGTACCAATTATCCTGAAAATGTACAAGTAAAAATTGTCAAGTATATATTACTTAAATCCACCACAGATTAAAACATTGTTTTTCAACTGTAATTATAAATAAAATACAAGCGCAAGGGAACCAATCAACTTTGGCTTTCGGTCAAAGAAAGACATAGCCTCACAAGATAAGATGTAGCATTATACCATTAAGGTAAAAGGTTATTTGACAGGACTTATCTCTTGCCATGTTGCCTAGGCATTCATCCAATGAGAGTCTGCCATCAGATGATCCAGACTTTATCATTGAGGTCAAAGAGAAGCTGAGAGCTGAACCCTGAACTTCGGTCGAAATCATCAGCCAGCATACCTGTAAGAACATGCACGTACATTCCACAACAAAAAACATTACGTACTCATGAGCATCAAAATCAAACACGCAACACATTTGATGGGAATGAATCATACATTTAAAATACAATTAAAAATGTAAAACTCAAATGGATGCTTTATGATATTTACAAAATCAACTTGGGTATTATATTTTAAATTATTTTAAAGCAATATATATATATTTTTAACAGTTTTGACACTCAGATTTATGTCCTCCAAACATTCTTTATGGCAACCAAAAAAATTCATTTGATCTTATTGTTGTGATTTTCTCAAAATTCTGATGGTTTCTTACATGAATTCTTATATTAAAAAATGTTCTAGCTATGACGAGAAATGTAACCCTTCACCGCCTGTAGTTTTTATTGCTTTGAAAAAGTCAGAATTCTGTTGGAATTTTGAGTCTTTCATCAGAATTCTGATATTTCATTTGACATTGTAAGATTGCAAGTAGATTTTTAAGATTACAATCAGAATTCTGTGTTCAGTCAAAATTCTGAGATAGCAGTCTGAATTGTAAGATTAAAGGTAAAAATTTAAGATTTCAGTCGGAAATCTGAGATTACAGTTTTATTTTAATATTATAGCCATCATTCTCACAATTTCGTAATTTTTTTATTAGCGGCTCACTTTATTAACATGAACAAATAGTTTTTTTAGGTGATTGTTACAAATTATTCGTATGTGAAAAGCACATTTTATTACATGTGGAAAGGAAGCCACATTACAATTCCAATTTACAGATTTTTTCTGAGATTACAGTTTTTATTTTAATATTATAGCCATCATTTTCATAATTTCAATCGAAATTGTAATATTATGGTCATCATTTTATTATTTCAGTCAAAATTCTGAAGATTATGGTTATAATTTTTAGATTTGAGTCTGTCCATCCATCGGCTGTCTGCTTTTTCCCTTTCGGGGTCGCCACAACGAATGGACAGCGGAATGAACCGCCAACAATTCCGGCATATGTTTTACGCGGCGGATGCCCTTTCAGCCGCAACCCATCACTGGGAAACATCCAGACACACACTCATTCACATTCTGTTGTTTTTTAATTGTTTTTTCTCAATTCACTTATTCCACATGTCTTTGGACTTGTGGGAAAACCGGAGCACCCGGAGAAAACCCACGCGATCACGGGGAGAACATGCAAACTCCACACAGAAATGCCAACCGACCCAGCTGAGGCTTGAACCAGCGACCTTCTTGGTAAATTGGTAAAATTACAATAAGATTATAAAATAACAATACGATTATAATCAGAAATATAAGATTAAAGTCAGAATCTGATATAAATTTTGGAGTTCGGAGACTAGAGTCGGAACAGAAAAATTCCAGTCCAAGATTCCAGTTACAATTTTTACATTTTAGTCAGAATAATATGATAATGGAATCTTGAGAATACAGTCCGAACAACAGAATTTCTGAGATTTGTAAAATTTGGCTTTGCAGTTAAATTCCTTAAATTTTAATCTTAAATTTCAGATTAAAGAAAAATCAAATAAAAATTTTATAGAATTCCTCAAATGGTTATATAATAATATTATATTAGATAATATTAAAACTATATATAACCAAACTGATCTGTATTGAAAAAAATATATATATCTATCAAATTCTGCATGTAATATAAAGCTGGGATGATGGTCGATGAGCCAGGTTTCAGAGAACATTGTCAATCTCAACACAACACAACAACTTTCACTTTTTACATCGTATAACTACAACTCACACTACTCAAAAGACAAAGCTGTCATACTCTTTACTTTATAAACACATGTTTCATAGTTAAAATGTTCACATTTGGCTCAAATAATAGTCTAAAAAATCCTTCTCGAATTTAAGTATTTATGTAGATTACACAACATAATGTGCAAAAAATAATATAGTTGTTTGCATTATTGTAATCTACTACATACAAGTTGTGTGTGCTTATTTATAACTGTGTTATGTAATTAGCAGGGAGTTATAAATAGTTTAGATAAGTTGTTCATCAGTTTTATGGATGTACTGTAAAAATTGTATGGGAAAGGTAATTGATTGTATTTGAACATGTATTTAACAACATGTGTGAACCAATCATTTATTGAAAATACATTTTCACCTACTTTAAAAGAAGCTGATTACACAATTAACCTCATGAACTAAAGTTTTTTCATCCACACCGCCTCACCCCAACTTGACAATTAAACAGACGGATAGATAAATGGACATGTAATAAAAACCTATGCATTTTTAATGCTTGATAAAGTCAATGCGGTAAATTAATATTCTCTTTTTCAAGAATAGCTTGAAAGTGCCCCCTTCAATATGCATTCACTGTCTATGTATTTAAATATTGGTTTTCACCTTTTAACTTTCATCAAAGGACGCTTTAAGATTGCAGGAGATGCATTATATTTATGGAGAAATTGCACCACTCACCAACTAAAACGTGTTCAATTACTCAACTAACTTCACCACAAATGCTGGTCAGGATAAAGTAGGCTTTGATTACCTTCCAGTTGTTTGGGCAAAAACCCTATAGGCTAAACACTCAATCTAGAATAACAGAAATGATTGATTTATTGAGAGAAATTAGCAGTTTGACTTAGTTTTAGTTTGTTAGACTTATTATGAGTAAAGAATCTTATCAACTTGTCAGAAGGATCTCAAAACACAGAACAAATACAAAGTCAATTTATAATGAAACAATGATTTTAAAATTGTGTGTTCAGGTTACTTGTAGCAGCTAAACATCAGTTCAAACAATAGATGACGACGTGGAGGAGGAAGAGCCTGTTCTACTTGTGAAAAGCAGGTTGTGTTTGGTAAATATACACTGTGTGCAGAATTATTAGGAAAATTAGTATTTTGACCACATCATCCTCATTATGCATGTTGTCTTACTCCAAGCTGTATAGGCTCGAAAGCCTACTACCAATTAAACATATTAGGTGATGTGCATCTCTGTAATGAGAAGGGGTGTGGTCTAATGAGATCAACACCCTATATCTGGTGTGCATAATTATTAGGCAACTTCCTTTCCTTTGGCAAAATGGGTCAAAAGAAGGACTTGACAGGTTCCGAAAAGTCAAAAATAGTGAGATATCTTGAAGAGGGATGCAGCACTCTTAACATTGCCAAACTTCTGAAGCGTGATCATCGAACAATCAAGCGTTTCATTCAAAATAGTTCAACAGGATCGCAAGAAGCGTGAGGAAAAACCAAGGTGCAAAATCACTGCCCATGAACTGAGAAAAGCCAAGCGTGCAGCTGCCAAGATGCCACTTGCCACCAGTTTTGCCATAATTCAGAGCTGCAACATCACTGGAGTGCCCAAAAGCACAAGGTGTGCAATACTCAGAGACATGGCCAAGGTAAGAAAGGCTGAAAAACGACCACCACTGAACAAGACACACAAGCTGAAACGTCAAGATTGTTGTCCAAGAAATATCTGAAGACAGATTTTTCTTAGGTTTTATGGACTGATGAAATGAGAGTGAGTCTTGATGGGCCAGATGGATGGGCTCGTGGCTGGATCGGTAAAGGGCAGAGAGCTCCAGTCTGACTCAGGCGCCAGCAAGTTGGAGGTGGAGTATTAATTTGGGCTGGTATCATCAAAGATGAGCTTGTGGGGCCTTTTCGGGTTGAGGATGGAGTCAAACTCAACTCCCAGTCCTACTGCCAGTTCCTGGAAGACACCTTCTTCAAGCAGTGGTACAGGAAAGAACTTTGCATCTTTCAACAAAAACATGATTTTCATGCAGGACACTGTTCCATCACATGCGTCCAAGTACTCCACAGCGGGGCTGGCCAGTAAAGGTCTAAAAGATGAAAAAATAATGACATGGCCCCCTTTGTTCACCTGATCTGAACCCCATAGAGAACCTGTGGTCCATCATCAAATGTGAGATTTACAAGGAGGGAAAACAGTACCCCTCTCTGAACAGTGTCTGGGAGGCTGTGGTTGCTGCTGCACGCAATGTTGATAGTGAAAAGATCAAAACACTGACAGAATCCATGAATGGCAGGCTTTTGAGTGTCCTTGCAAAGAAAGGTGGCTATATTGGTCACTGATTGGTTTTTGTTTTGTTTTTGAATGTCAGAAATGTATATTTGTGAATGTTGAGATGTTATATTGGTTTCACTGGTGAAAATAAATAATTGCAATGGGTATATATTTGTTTTTTGTTAAGTTGCCTAATAATTATACACAGTAATAGTCACCTGCACACACATATATCCTCCTAAAATAGCTAAAACTAAAAACTACTTCCAAAAATATTTAGCTTTGATATTAATGAATTTTTTGGGTTCATTGAGAACATGGTTGTTGTTCCATAATAAAATTAATCTTCAGAAATACAACTTACCTAATAATTCTGCACTCCCTGTACATTGTTGGCTTAATTTAAGCAATACATAATTTCATTTATTAGTATGATTATTATCATATAATATGATTATTATCATTTCAACTATGATTACATCATAGTTATTTTCTATAATAAGTTGATATTTTATATTAGTAAAAAAACTGAATTAAGGATTGGGATTAGTGAATCTCCAACATGAAATCAAAGTGTGTGTTTAGATATTTTTTTAGTTTCTCTGTTCAGATATCAGAGGACCCTCTTTTAGGAACATTTTGCATCATGACACCTTTGAATAGGGAGCCAATCAGAATCTATTCTTTGGAGGTCGTTCTTGCTGAGATGTAGCTGGAGGAAGAAATAATGCCTCTGTAATAGTGCACTCAGAACGGGATAGGAACTAACAATGGCAGAAAACTTGATCAGAATTATGTAAAAAGTATTATTAACGAATGCTTAAGGAAAGAGTAATGTGATTTGAAGCCCCTGTCTGTCATGTCTATGTAAATTGTTTTTTAAAACTGCATTATGAAAATAAATGCAGATTCTTATGATACACTGAGATGGAGACACATTTTATTCTGTGTTGCCTTGTATTATGATGGTTTCTTTCTGATATAACAGGCTCATTTAATTAATATGAACAAATTGATTTTTAGATGACTGTTCCAAATTAATCGTATACGAAAAGCACATTTTATTACATGTGGAAAAGAAGCCAGATTACAATTTCATACAGCAATCTACTTATTTTTTTGTGTTCATTCAAATTCTGGGTTCAGTCTAGAATTAAAATGTAGTAATAAATAAATCATTCATTCAATTTTATTTGTACATTTTTATGAACTCAAATATATGAACACAATAATAAAAGGTAAATTAAACAGCTAATTTAACTTTCCATGTATGTGGAATTAAAGGAAAATAACTCAATTATTTAATTTCAATTGAGATGATTAGACAATTTAATTACACTAGTTACACTACACTACTAAAACTGCAAACCAGTACCAAAACAGAACAGTAAACAACATTTAATGATTTAACAATTTTATTTATTGTTTGATTCAAAATTCAGTCAAATGATCTTTTGACATTGTACAGCTCAGAATAGAACTCAATCAAAAGCTTCTTCAAACAAGCCAAGAGGAACTTAATTAGTAAAATCAGGTGTGTTGCATGAAGGTTGAAACTAATTTGTGCTCATTGCCCATAGCTGCATTACAGCTATGTCCTGTTAATGAAATGTTAAGACAATATGTTGATAACAGGCTTCAGATACTGACAGAAATACCACAGCATGAAAGGATACGTTATTAGTGCAAAGCTCACACTTCCAGAATAAAAGGCCACACACTACAAGCATAATATCAAAATTGTGCTAAGATTCACATTTCAAATCATGTCACCATAAGCAGAGCTTGATTTAATTTAATCTTCAATCACAGCTCTTTTTATTACAGGTAAAATCAAGAATAAATTTTTTTTATTTATTCACCATCATTCACTCGCTTACATATACAAGTAAAACTAAATTAAGGCCAAAACCTTCAGGCGGTTTTCATTTCATACAACAATCTGGATAAATCAGGACTCAACCATTTTTTTAATGAATTTTACAGTATGAAAGCAGATTTATTATATAAAAAAGGCACGATGGTGACAAGTTGATCAGAATAATGCGGTGTATGATAATTTTCATATAACCGATATATATTTACATTTCTTTATGTGAAATGCATAAATTGTGTTTTAATGTTTTGTAACGTCACAATGTTAAGATGCTTTTATGTATATGTAAATAGGAGGTACATGTAATCTGCAGTTTGTTCAACTAAAAATTCATATACATATATATATATTTATGGGAAGAAGAGAGAGAGTATGGATGATTAACTCAAGAAATCTATAAATCCATCTCAGTTAGTTAAAAAAAAAACTGCATTTTTTTGTATGTCTATTTATACAGGTAGACAGTAATTGTCCTATCCTTCATGTCCTCCCTGTGGTACATTTTCACCTTTTGGATTTTGTTGGGGAGTGGAAATTCTAGAACTTCTTGACAGTGTTGTAGTTGCAACTTCAACTTTGCAACTAATCTCTAAAATTATTCATCTCTTCTAAAGGACAACTTTACATTAGTGATGTAGCAGACCAGCAGAGTGTAACATTAACTCTGTGGTCATTTTTGTTGCTGCTGTCTTTTCTAGTCTGCGAGTATGAGAATCTCCTCATTGACTTCTGGACCTTTTTATTGTTGTGGAGTTTTCAGCTCGAGTAGCTTGCTCTGAAATCAAAATTTCCACTCAGGATTTGAAGCTTTTAATGTTGTTGTTTTTAATATTCTTATTACACATAAAAATAAATCAAATTTGAATTTGTGAATCATTCAAAGATATCATTCGAGTTCAGAGAGAGCTATTACACCTCCACTTTGATAAATGCCAGTTCAGGACAGATCTCCTCCCGAATGAGCAGAAGGAAGTGTCATGGGAATGATATCTTGTTATCATCAAATATTGTCAAGCGCAAATATCAATGTTCCCATTTTAAACTTCTTTAGCTTCCTATGTTTTCAAACTTGCCAGCCCATCAAACTTCACATTTCCTGCCTGTCTCAGAATTTGGCTTCTATTTCTGCAAAACTTCCCTGATCCATTTCACACATACATCAGCTGCATCCTGGGTTTCTTTGGAGAACTGTAACAGGCTCAAGAATCCATGAGGGAGATCTTCAACAACACTTAAGGTCACCGGTTGATTCATGTTCCTCAGCTTTTTGGCAAACATCACAGAATCATCTAAAAGGGCATCTAAAGCAGAAGCCTGATAGAGAACAATAAATCTATTAAAAGAAGATTTGTATTATTAATTGGGGATACAATGCTGATGCCTTACCACTATATGCACTGGTGGAAGACCCTTGAGAAGACTTTCTGAAGCAAGCAGAGGAGAAACAAACGGGTTCTTCATTATCGGTGTGCTAGGCGTCTTTATATCCACTAGACAACTTGATCGGAGTGGCTCAAAGTTTCCTGGGAATTCCTGAACCTTCTGTGGCTTCTCAACAGAATTGGATATGGATGGTGAAAGACCATTTGAAGAATTGGTTGCTGATACTGTTGCTGGTGATTTTGGATCTATTAATGTCTGAAACCAGTTTGTGGCTCCTTGGGCAAAGTTACTCAACATCTTTACCGTGTCCTGTCCCAAAGCAGCCAATGTGTCTACTGGTGGAGCGGGCTGCACGGACTGACAACTTGTACCTGAGACATAATGAAGAGAATGTGTTAAAATAACCAGAACAGTTGGAAGGTATGCAGATGAGGAGCTGTGTCTCATTACCAATATTTCGGTCAACAAAAACCAGCACACAGCCTCCATGCAGACGAGCAAACTGAGCATCACTGAGACCAGGACTAGTGAAAACCATAGATGCAAAATAAATGAGACAAACTCTGGCAGTAGAGAGAGAGAGAAAGAAATTGTTGGCATGGCATCAACTTTTAAAATGAATAGCCATCGTGTGATGTTGTTGATGTCCTGATCTGAAATTTGAATGCTGTGCAATTTGAGTCTTCTTAAATAAAAAAAAAAAGTTAAGCCACAACTAACAAAGATTTGGAGTTTTTGGAATGCTATTGAAAGATGTTCGCTAGTTTAAAAACAAACATCGCTACCAGGCATAATAGCATAGTGATCGATAGTGTGATTGAAGGGTTGTTAATTCAAATACATATTTATGTTAAGAAGAATAAACCATTTTTTCAAAGGATTTACAAATTTACAGAAGGTCCTAAACTTAAAATTCTGTTTTGCACTTTGTGTAATCACAAGAAAGTTTATAGGCACCAGCAGATAAAAAAAAGAAAAAGAAAAAGAAATAACACTAAAAAAAGGGTTCAGGGACTAAACTTCAGAAACCAAATGGAAGCTCTTTAAGGCTACATTGCCACCCAAAGTAACCTAAATAAAATTCTTAACTCACATGTGATCTGTATCTGATATTATAATGACAAGCTGAACAGTTAAATTCAGATTTTTTCAATTCCAACCCAGGTCCTGCCACGTGTGGTCCTGAATTCCATACATATCTGATTTTTTTGCCAAAAACCAGGTATTTATCACTCATTGTATGAGGACACACATCACATTTCTGGGTGTGGACGGGAAGTTTTACATCAGTCATGGCTGAGGACAAAGCTGAAAGCAGTCAATGAAAGTGAAGTGATGGCGGTGCTGATCATACGATGAAACAAGGTCACACAATTGCCTTGAATCACATTCTTGTCCATGTTTACTTTAGTTTAGATCAAAGCCATTTTCTCCCCAGGTGTATTGCATTCACACACAGAATGGATACAAGTTGCGTGTTGTTTATAATGTGAACAAGCACACAAACAATTTTGGATTTCATAAAAAAATATATATAAAAAAATCTGAATTAAGCATTAATACCTGCAGTCTGAACATAGCCCTTTTTATAAACAAGTTACTTTATTTGAAAAAATAACTTTATTCATAAAATATTGTTTGCTTTTCTAGCTTGAACATATTTTTGCTTGTTTTGTAACAATGAAAAGCTCTAGTACAAGAGATCTGAGATAGACGTTGACTGTGTAACAAATTGCATAATGTCTCTCCCCTAATGTAAGTAGCTCTGGAAAAATGTGTCTGCCAAATGCGTACATGTAAATGTCAGGTTTTAAACACGATACATTGACTGTTATTCTGTGCAACACAGGATCATGTGTAAACAGTGAAAAATTATGCCTGATGTGACCCGATATTGAAATGCATCCAAACATAAACAGAGGCTCATTTAAAAGTGAAAAAATGTCAAAGACTATGTTGTTGTCTCTGAATAAAAATATGATCTAAAAGTTTTAAAGACATTAAAGTAGCTAGTGTTCCATTTTACGGGTGGATTTTGAGGTATGGCATCACCAGATATTGTAGGTACACCAACACAACAACAGAAAGAGACTCAGTAGACACAAGCCATCTCAGATGCACCTTTGGACAAACGCAGCATCATGAACACATGTCACAAACATTTTCACAACAACCTTTTAAAAAAGAAATTCTAGCATGTGTGTCAGTATTGTTTTCGCCAACGATGACTATAACAATATTTTGTTGATGCACCTTTTTCTCGTGACGATAACGAGACGTTGATGATCAAAACTTGTCTATGTTATGACGAAAATTTGACCCACACGAGTTCTTGTTGATGAGAGTAGATGAAATTGTTATTGGGGATGGCTACAAATTAAAATGCATGACATTTCTGTGACTGTAATATATAGTTCAAAATATAAAGTATTCACAGTCACACGTTATGGTTATCTGGTCATGCCCTCCAGCTAAACACACATTGTGTACGAGGCATCTGCGGTCCCCACTTTTAAGTAACATGCCATGATAACATTTTTTTCCCCAAAACTTCAATTGCTATATTTTTTTTCATGTTTATCAATATGCAAGTAGATGTTCTAACTCCATCTTTCATATTTTGACTATACATATGTTTATTGCACTTTTGGTAATTGTAAAAAATAAACCCACAATCGCCAAATTAGGAATATTTTTATTCTTGGCTTTTTAAAAGTAAGAAAGATAAATTCCATTGTGTTTTCAATCCTTTTATCATACATATGCATCATTGTATTTAATAAAAAAATCAACCAACTATCTCACAATGTGAAATGGAGCCGTAATTCATTAAATAGATAAAAAAATACAAAATTTTAGTATTTAAAATGTTAAAGTAACATCTCAAGAGATTTTCTTATCAACTAAATATTCAATTACGTTGACTAAAACCTTTCATCTTTTGGTGACTAAAAATGGTCTAAAACATTTTGGCTTTTCATAGACTAAAATGAAGACTTAGCTGGCTGAAAAAAACAATACTGATGTGTGCGGTTTAAGTTGTCCTACTGCAACAGCAAACACAGTTCCGGGTGCAGAAAACACTACCCTCTCAACAAGGCAGAACTTCTATATTTATTTTGGGAACTGTAGGACAATAGTCCAGCTTATTTCATATTTTACAAATGTATTTTTCATGACAAACTAACCTATCTGTTCACTTTCACTTCTTGAAGCTAGCAAACAGCAAAAAAGCATAATAACCAACTGATTAATATGTTTTTATTTTGTTTTGCTAATCTTGTGGATAAACTTAGGTAATACTTAAAAATTTAAATGGGAAGCTATACAAGGAAAGTTGCATCTTGAGCCAAGTGAAATTATACTAGTGTGGCTAAGGTTTATTTTTTTTCAGAGGGATTCTTTAAAACGTATTTAGAAGAACCGGAACCCAGAACTGTTCAAGAATCTCACCGGCATAGGCATCGATGCACTTGTAGAGGACGCTCAGTGGCAGCAGGGGGTCGATTACAGTCAGCAGTCTGGAGGGTGATGCATCTGTTGTTAGCAGTGTTGCTGGATACGCAGCTACAATCCCATCAGGAACACGAACACCATGAGATATCGCCCTCATAGAGACCGTTATACACAGGTTTCCTCCGGCACTGTCTCCCACCAAGCACACACGCTCCGCTGTGGAGCCTAAGGAGGAAAAGTAGAATCCAGTTTTATATGTACTCTGACGAGCACTATTTTGATCAACTTTTTATCTGATATGCACTTTTTTCACAAAAACCCAAAACTGGCTGATATTAAACTTTTTAACTTAATGGACATTTTTTTTTAAATACTAGCTTTTATACATTTACTAGTTCACGTTTTGAAAATGGTTTTCCAAACATGTTTAAATATTTATTCAATGCGAATTGTTGTTTTATTTGAACTTTTGAAGCAAGTGAAATGGTGTCTACACTGTATTCCATATATCTGGATACACATAAACGCTGGAAACACATTTAAAGAAACCCAAAAAAAATGACACAAAATTCTCTCAGCGACTCCCCTAGTAAACAGGTGATTAATATAATTTTGCCATGACTGTTAATTTATAATATATGATGATTATTACTTAAAATTCTGTAAAATGTATTATTCACAAATACTTACATAAAGAATAATGGGATTGGAAACCCTTGTATGTCATTTAATTAATCGTAAATTCAGATTGGCCATGAGATATGTAATGTGTCCTGACAGTGCCTAATGACAAATATTAAATAACATTTCCAAAAACCATACTAATATTGTAAACTCGGCACATAATGTATACTGTACCTAGCAGATGGCAGTTCTTCAAAGCCCAGCAATAGGCATAAAAACACTCCTCTAGAGCACGAGGGAAAGGAGCCTCAGGAGCCAAAGAGTAATCCACAGAGAGAATGGGCACATTCAGATCTTTTGACCAACTCTTTAAATAACTCTACAACAAAAACAGTGAAGAACTTAGTTTATTAAATCCAAAGCTTCCTAATAACAACTAAATTCCTAATAGGTTCTTTTTCTCAATTGTTTCAGACTTAAGGGTCTAGCCTGATCAGATCATGACGGTAAAACTGAGCTGAAAACTGTGGACCAATCAAAACAAATATCAGTTTAAAAAACAGACATTAAATTGTATTATCAATTTAGTGCCAAACCCTCTCAACATTCCCTTTAATCTATTCTAGTGACCCCATACACCTGTACATATTGCATTTATCAGATAAAAATAACACAATTTAAAACAAAAGTATAAAAGACATTTTAAAACAAAATTAAAAAAAAATTAAAAGGCCACACCTCGTGTGATTTTGAAGTTTGAGCAACAAATCCTCCTCCATGGAAGTGTATGAGCAGACATGGAGAAGGAGGAGCTGTCTGGCGATTGAAGCCAGCTGGCAGAAGGAGCTGAGGGCCCTCAGGACGAGACAGAGCCAGCAACTCAGCACTGCCCTGTGCAAACAGGTTCCACATTGAGAAGAGACAGCGCAACCCCTTGTTTAGCTGACAGTTAAATAATTAACCCCACAAACCTGCCCTTCTCTGAGTGTGTGTGAAATCAGGCGGACGTTGACTGGCCCGGGGCCCCAGTGAGCAACTGGAGGCCTCACATGGACAGAAAGGCTGGGATCAGAGGCTAGCGGCAAACTAAGGCTTTCAGCAGGAATGGCTAGTGTCACATTCACTTGCACCATGGTTGAAGCAATCCTTGTTAAACCCTGGAGAAATACAGAGGTAGAAAATGAAAGAAATTTTTTAAAAGAAAATGAAAAATTTATTTTGTAACCTTTGAGAGTTTCGGAAGAATCGGCACATCTTTAAGGTTAAAATAACTGTTAGGGTTCTATTTGTATTTATGATGTGTTTGATGCTTATTTAAATAACACAGTCATTATTTTAGTTGTATTACAATTAGTGTTGATTTTGTTAAGGAAAACGATGATAAAATATGTGTCAAAGCCCACTATTCAAAGGACAAAATCTAGACAAGATGTGACAAAAACCCATGTGAAGTAACAAAAACTAAAATCAAATCATTTTGCAATTTTTTCGACTAAAATACAAGATTTACTTTAATCCATTGTCATTGTAGCTCGAGAACAAAGAATACAATTTTTTTCTGTTGCAACATTTTTCTGCCTGCTGTTCGAATGAACTTTTTAAACATTTTATCAGGAACACACACAAACACTGAGGCGGAGCTGTTGGAGAAGTCAAAGCTATAATAAAGAAAAGAAAACATGTTTTAACAGCACTTTGGAAGAAGACAACAGTTGATATATGGACGCATTTTAAATATATAGATGGGCCAATGCTTGATTTACAATTACAAAGAAAATTATATTTACAATTAAAAGAAAAAAACACAACAAACCTGAAAAGACACATTCAAGTTCACCACAAAGACATCACTATGGTAAGTTAGCAAAGAGTTTTTCAGTTGTTGTTTATGATGTAGCTGAACAGCTGCTTTGCACTACCTTCGTTCATCACCATTAACTTGTTATTTACTCATAAATTGTTAATAACCCTTACCTTTCGAGTGAGGAGATGTGGCGGAGGTAGAGGTAGTAGCAGAGAAGAATGGATGGTAGCGCAGGAGAGCCATGGTTTTTTTTTTTTTTCAAAAAAGCAACATGAAAATATTCACAAATTTAGGACACCAACACGAAACTGAAAGCGTGCATGAAGAGAAAGAGAGCTTTTCCAGGAAGACATCATGGGGCGTCAAGGGACCAATAAGAGAGCAGGATACTATGCATGAACAGGCAGCATTATGGCTGGAACTGATCAATAGGACAGCAGAACATTTGGTGGGGCATTGAATAAAAGTTGTGATGCCCAGTGTAGTCTTCCAGCCAAATTTCAAAAGTCGAGCATGTAATTCTCTTGAGTGTTTTTCGTGTCTTTCATATCTTGAATTTTCCATAACCTGAAGCATTCATATCTCGTATCTTTGTATCTAAGTTGTATTTGGCAGACAAAATGTCTGGACCTGCCAGTGCAGTGTGAAATCAATTTAGACTGAAATTATCAGCAAGGTATCAAACTTTTCTGCTGCCATCTACAGCAGCGTCCTGCGAACATAACTTTAGTGTTTGGAGCTAAATATTCAGGGACAATTAGTAACAGAACAGGGCAGCTAACACATAGAATGTCCACAAAAGAATTACAAAATCAAGTCCGCTGGGAAAATGTGAAACTTTAACAGGCATAACTTTAATCAGAAGGTCCATTTACTCTGATCTGGCAATTCCTTTACATAATACGCTCCATTTATACTTGCTTCAATCACATGTTGGCGTCTTGAGTAGAAAAAAAAAAGATAATGCTTGCATTAAGTGTGAAAGCTCCTGATGCCGATCCATCATGCAGTATGAAAGCTTGGTTTGAAGATCGGCATTACAGTCTGTATTGTGAGTGACGCTGTTTTGAATTTAGTTAATTGTGGTCTTTTATGTTCTAGTCTGTGAATATATTTGTTATCTTCTGCGTTTCATTTCTTCAACATGCTATTTTTGTTGGCTTTCAGTGTTTTCGGGATCAGAAGTTTTCCCCACCGTCGATAACTTATGTTCATGTTTATTGATAACAAGAACATCCTTGCCCTGGTGGATTTACCATATCACATTTTTTTTGCAATAAATAAAATATTTGAATTAGCTAAGCTTAAAAAAAAGATATACATATTACTTTAGAATGTATGTTTATATTTTTTTCACATGATGAATATACTGAAGCAATATGATGTAACTGTTTTTCTTGATGAACTTGTTGAAAAATAGACAAGTAAATAAGTGGTGAATTTCTCAAATAATGTATTCTCTTTTTCACCTCTTTGTCTCTTTTCATAACTTTAGTGCGGTTGGGGAGAATCTTAGTGTTTTCAGATATTGTCAAATAATAGTAAAAAAACTATTACAGGCACTGTACAGGGACATCTAACGGAACAGAGTAAAACACACATTTTATATTTTTCCCTTTAAGTCTCACAACCACAAAGAAATTGTATTTTTTCCTAATAACTTTGCATAAAAACGATTGATATATGAACATATTTATATTTTATATTACAAGTAATTTACAAATAAAGTAAAACAAGTTATACATTTTAGTTTCCATATAATTTTTACATTCCACCATTTGTAACGTTCCAGTTTAATTAACAAACTAGCCAAAAGTTATATGATTATCCAACAGATGGCAGCAACAACAAACATTTTACACTGCTGTACACAAAAGTTATGCTAAAGCTAGTTGAAAAGCAGAATGTGGAAACAAAGCAATGGATTTAATCCTAGGTTTGTCACTTTTTGAACATTAAAAACGTAATGAAATGTAATGAAAGTAATGAAAAAAACATTGCACTCACTGACAAAAGTTCAGTCTCCGTAAGATTCCAGAAGCTTTTCCAAAACTGCATATCAAGATTTTGAGTGATGCGTTCAAACTCTGTCCCTCTCAACTCAGGGTCAACCACGTACTTGCCTGACGTGAAGAATGATAGGGCAGCAACACCTGGAAATGAATCAAACCATGCTAATGAAAAAAAAAAAAAAAAAAAAAACATTGTGAACGCAACAAAGAATGAGAACTGCCTCAGAGGAGTGAGAGCAAAGAATCTTTAGTTTGATAAAGAATCATCATAA
Organism: Danionella dracula; assembly: GCA_900490495.1. NCBI lineage: Eukaryota > Metazoa > Chordata > Actinopteri > Cypriniformes > Danionidae > Danionella > Danionella dracula. The sequence goes on along the minus strand of UELW01000049.1, from coordinate 2,421,117 downwards.
TAAGATCATAATATAACATGTGCTTACCAATGCCGGTCTGCTGCTTTTTGTAGTTCTCCCCAAATGACACCATGCTGATGACAATGGTTTGTAGGAAAGGCCTGAGAGAAGGACAAAACTGCCGAAACAGAGAAAGTAACAGTGGACCAGTGGTATGGCCTAAATGCTTATCATGATTATGACTAATCGACGTTATTGAAAAGAGAAAACGATGATTTCAATCTCGTTACTGATTAATCACCATGATCACTTGTGTCAGATTGTTCAATGCAAAACTATTCTGAAGACCAATCATCAGACGCAACCAATAACAAAAAATAGTCATTCACTCATAAACTCTCGTTCACATTTTATCAATCACTCTTCGTTTTCAGTCACTTTCACTAAGTCACTCTCTCACTCTCTCAGTTATGTGTTCACTCAGCCACTCACTCGCTCACTAAGTCAGTCACTCACCTCGTTCTGTCTTTTCACATCCTGCTGGACAGTTTGTTAAAGTACAGTGGTACCTCAAGATAAGAATGCTTCAAGTCACGGAAAATTCAAGATACGAAAGACCACGCAAAGAATATTTTCTTTATCACAAATATTATCATTGTTTCATGATATGAAAACAATTTACAGATACAAAAAACACGCATGAGAAATATATATTTGACATTTGAAATTTGGGTGGAAATTTGGGCGAAAATCTTTCCTTTTCATGCATACTTTCGGTTTTCTGTTGGTGCCTTAAATTTGTGAATATTTTTGGCAAAACATACTTTTATAGCCATAGATCTATTCTGCTACCATCTGTTCTCCTCCCCTACCACCCCCTCCTCCTCCTCCGAAACTTCGCCTCACTGGAAAAGTAGGAGTTTTTATTTTCAATTTATTTAGCATATTAATTCAGCATAAGAAGGCCACCCCGGAACAGACTCATTTCATATCTGGAGGTATCACTGTATTATAAAACTGGTTTTGCATGTTCACTTACCTGGAAGCCCAAGCAGCGGCCATAGAAGCAAGCTTTGTGCATGGTAATGTACTCTTGCACAAACCTCTGGCTCAACCTCCCTTCATCTCGAGAATAGAGCTGACCAAGAGGATGATCATTCAGTAGGACCTGTCCCAGGTACAGCAATCCTCGCAGCTGGCAAAGAGCGCTACAGTATGCTTCCATTTCTGCTACATTATGGTCAATGCGGAAAAAGGCTCCAGTGCAGTTTGATGCAATATAACGAGCTTTCTGGACAATGTGGCTGACACAGCAATGAACCACCTGAGAAACAAAAAGATTATTCAATTTCTTCCAAAAAATATAGACTTTAATTCAAAATGAAAAATGTTATTCACTAATTCAGTCATAAAACAATTGGCATTGGGTCATAGCTATCTTAAAGACTAACTTGTGTAAAAAGCAGTACTTAATGGCAACTTGACGCTGACTACTATGATTATAGTTGTTAATGATTGTTTCAGGAAAAGCAAAAAAGCATGAAGGAGAGAAAGTTTTTTGTTGATGATGGTTTGGTTATGTGTGGCCATGGGCCTTTGGGAAATGCTTATTTGTAATTTAAGTAACAAAACTGCCTCAATATAAGTCAATAAAGAAACATTATGACTACTTTCAATGATATATAAATACATTTGTATTATACAAGAACAAAATATATTTTAGGGCTTTCAAATTAAAATAAAACTTTGTTACAACCAAAGCTCTCCGCTCTAGCACTTTGGTCCCAAAGCGGGCTCTCCCAATAACGCTCACTCTTTAGGTCATGCTCTTGCTTTATTTTGCATTCTTTCACTCTGTACCTTGCGCTCTTGTTTTAATTTGATTCCATTTTTAAAACACTTGTGAAATATTGTGTAAAAATGTATAGTTGTTTTAACAGAGGAGCTTTATTTGAAAATCTTTATGTAACCCCCCCCCCCCCCCCCCCTTTTAAAAAAAAAAAGTTTTTAACAGCCACAAATATAAAATGGCCTATTTAATGTAAAAAAATTTCAGTTTACGTATACTTCACAAAACGTTGAGCTATATATAAAAAAAAATCTGATTTGGCCATCAAATATCTAGATCAGTGACTCGTTTTACACATAGGCATGGTGTGCAGTCACCAATAACACTACACAATTATCAGCACTTTAATGAACGAGCAAAGAAGCCCAAGTTGAGCAGGCAGGCATTTCCTCATTGCACTTCATTAATCTCAGACACAATACAACCTGGTATATTCACTCCACCCTTCTATTCTACTCATTAAAAATCATGATCATTCTGTGCATTAATGATTTTTCCATATTAATAAGCCTGCCTAAAGCATCTTATCTTTATATCTAACCCATCATTTGTAACTTTTAAATGAAAACATTTACTGAACCAAACTACCCTTAGTAGTCACCTTCACTAAAGTCCGATATCCATTGCCTGGAGTCTGTGCATCCAAATCGAAGTGGTGATAGACTGAGGTGAATCCGTTGATCAGTGGTTCAACAGCCTGTCCATGTTCCTGAATCTGCTTCACCTGCCCCAGCAGACGCTCTGCCGCCTCCACTTGAGATGAGTTTCCAAAGGATGCATTGAGAGCCGAAATAACATCAAAACAAACTGTCTGCAGCTCTGAGAAAAGATGCTTGTGCTCCATATCTGAGAGAGAAGATATCATTAAATGAAACAAAACAACTTATGATAGATGAAATATGTGAATTTAGCAACAATTCCCCATGATCTCAAGGTCTCATGATTTCATGAATCTCAACTATTAAGCTCTAGAGAGTGCAAAGACTGATAGATTGTGTCAGCGGAGACTCATTATTCTGAAAATATGCTCAGAGAGTGAGTTTAACACAATATTCACAAGGTTTGATATTTAATGGTGTGAAGAGTGAAAATGACTTCAGGGACTTTTTGAGCTGTAATAAGCAGACTCAGAGTTCAACGGCATAAGGAAAACATTTGCTGCACTAATCCAATTGAATGACTGACTATGACAAACAACAGCTTATCAGCTACAGCTATATGTGAAATTCCTGTTCACCTTGTCCCACAAACCAAATTCACATTCATGGTTTGGAAATGAATTATTCACTTTCAGGCAGCTTCCACTGTTACAGCCAAACAGATCTCTTTACCCAGTGAACTGTTCAAGTGCCAGATGTGACAAGACGCTTTAACTATTAAAGATTGGTGATTGTAGAGATTGTACCCATTTTATTTATTGACAATTAAAGAAAGCATAAGTTCAATGTTCTGACATTGGCTTTTTGCTCGACATCTCTGCCATTTGGTTACATTGACAGATGATGAAATGTTTAAATATGACAAATGATGAAAATGTGTCATCTACAATTCCTTTCCTTTACACTCATCTACCGAAAACAGCCAACAGGAAGCGTTCATCTTCATGGGCATCACCCACTCTTTCAGTTTGCACAAGATGAGGTACACTTAAGTTTAGCAATTTGGGACAGCTGTAAAAAACATTACCGACCACCATATTTAGCCATACATAGATCAGGTTTGTCTAATTCATTTTTAAAAAGCTAGAAGACAGCCAGAATTTAATTTCATCATGGCAAATGAGGACTCTCTTGTTTTAAGTTAATAGTAAAGTTGGCTATCATATGCATAAAACAAGACATGCAATACCATGCAGTCTGACCAAGTGATTCGTGTGTTAAGTCAATGGCTAGCAGCTGTATGGGATCTGTGCGGCAACGGTGGAGCATCTATAATGGGTGAGGCGTAACCAGAGAATGCGGGACTGGTGTACACATTGAGGAAATTGACATTTTAAAAGTTTTATTTATATTATATTCCATATTTTATTTTATTCCAATAACGGATATTTATATTGGAATTATCATATCGGAAGTTAGTAAAAACCCGGTATATCCTCCATGTTTCTGCCTTCAGAGAATATAAATAGCAGATTGCCATGTTGACTCTGGAAAAAGATTACTGAAATCTCCTCCCCAAGCACTCACATCACTGATCCAGTGTGGTACGTGCGAATTTTGTTTTACTTCAAAGTGCACTTGAATTAATATTTTATAGCATTTATTTAGCAATGATTCATATGTTTACCAATTCCAGGTGTGAACGCGGCATGATTGTTTATTGATTGATTGATAAAACCTCTATTATGAGTAAGCTGAGATAGACTTTGACTATGTAACAAATTTGGACAAAAGCGTCTGCCAAATGCATAAATGTAAATGTAAATGATAATCTCCTAGTTATAAAAGTTAGTTCAACTTATTCATTATGGCAATGCAAGCTGTGTCAAGAAGGTCTGCTGTGTCTGGTAGTGTAGTGCCCAAAGTTGGGGGCACTACCAGGACACGACCCAGTAAAAATGTGCCACTAATGCTCTGTGTTCGCCGCAGATGAAAGCAGTTTTAAATTGAGCATATGAGACAGAATCTGAAGACACATCAGAGAAAATTTTGCTGCCTGCAACATCCTCCAGCAAAACTAGTTTAGCAGTAGTCAGAAATGGTGTGGAGGGGAATTTCTATGGAAGGCTGCAATGGAGGTAGACTAATTGACATTAGATAGTATGATGAGATCCAAAGACCGCTTGTGCAATTTACCTTGGGTTCTTCCTGAAGGTTCTTCTTTGCAGATTTCTGCTTTATAATGTTTGAGGGCTTTACGGATCAACTCTTGATGGTCGAATACCAGCGATACAAGCTATATTCTCTCTTCTATATTCACCACTTCAACGCCTGGGCATATTCATTAGGAGGATTCTCAGGGTTAATAGGGAGGTTAGACAAGCACATGGAACCCACACACACAACAGCACCTCATTTTGACTTGTTTTAAGGACATTACATGAAAGTTGGATTAGCTTCTAGCACTTTTCCACTTCCAATTTGAGTGTGATTCCAAACCGAGACCTCGATGGATGGATTAATAAATTTGGTTTCTATTGATTATTTTGTGAGTTTCAGCACATCCAACTACGTAAATATTACAGTATTTGATAATAATATTTAATTCATTCAGATCTAGGTAAGATGTTATTTTAGTGTCCCCTGTAATTTTTAAGTTGCGTAGTTCAACTCTAACTAGTAACATAGCAGCACTTGTAATTTAACTTCTACTTTCATGATTCTGCTCTTTTTTTTCTTTTTCTTAAAAGAATATGTTATTGAATTCCAAACACAATTTAGCGTTTTTGAAATAATTAATAATTGATCCATTCAACATAGGTATTTTATTAATACAATATTATTATTGAAAATAACGTAAATATTACAGATCTGGCAACCTGCTAAACCACCGAATAAACAGCTTCAAGTATAGCTCTTTAAGTGCTATGAAACAGAAAACTTTAGCTCTAAACTTTACAGGTCGATGAACAAGAAGTAAGTGTGTACCAAAAAAACTTTGTAAATATGTCGAAATGTTCAGGTTAATGAAAACGCTTACCTGTCACCCACTGAACTCTGCTGCGCGTGCCCGTTCCGCGTGAAACATTATCGATGCTTGTTGACACCAGCAGCGCATGTCAAATTTTGCACAGCCATTCCGTCCATGGCTAGTATCTGTTATAGATTTTCATAACTTAATATTTGACAAGGAACGTCAATGTTTTGTCGCGTTTGTATCCTCTTCCGTGCCTGTCAAACTTTCGACTCCCCCGCAGCATTCTGGGTACTTGAGTCCAGAGAGCAGAGCACACGTGACGTGACAAGCTTTGAGCAGCACTTCCTAAGCAAACCACACGTCTTCAGATTGACAATTGAAATTGGTACTTACTTATTTTGTGCTGTCAATTATAAGAGGAAATATATATTATAAGTAGAAAGTTTTTTTTTCTACAAGCATACTGCTTGAAAATGACTAAATATTGCCGCAAAAAAAAATATATATATATATATACATATATATATATACATATATATATATATATATATATATATATATATATATATATATATATATATATATATATATATATATATATATATATATATATATATATTTTTTTTTTTTTTTTTTTTTTTTTTTTTTTTTTACCAGAACCCTAAAATATGGCCTACCTCCATCTATAAGAGATGCATGTTAGAACTTCTGGGATACTTTATTGTTCTTTGACTGTTAATTAAGATCTGACACATACATCTGATACTAAATGATTCCATTAGAGGGCATTATTGATAAAGCAATTTAGTCAAGCTAAAAGGCCTATCTGAAATCAATCAAATGGAAATAACCACATTTAAGAATGTTTCATAATATAAATAATAAATAGAAACACTATTTTTACTATTTGGCAAATGTTTCATATTTCAATAATTCAGGTCAGTGTTGCAATTAAGATTATAAGAAACATATCACAAGTCAACTTAATTGTTTTTTCATAAAAATTATCTCACAGTCCCCCGAAAACACTCTAAATTGTATTGGTAAACCTAGAAGTTAAAGTAAAACATTTAATTCAAACAAATTAGGGTTATTATACATGTAACACAAGCTCTACATTTTGAAAACGTATATGAAAATGAAACTAAATAGAATATAGTTTTATTTTAATCTTCACATTAGTCTTCACATTATAGCTTCTGTGTAGATTGCAGCTTCATTCAAGCACACTTCAAGTAGAGAAAAAGAAAGTTAAAAAGAGAATCACATGAGTGTCTTGATGACTGATGCAAGTCTCAGTGAGCATGAAAGCTCATCCTCAATCAAAACACTCATTCATTGTATATAGATCATCACATACAGTCTGTGCCTACTAAAGGTTCATTGGGGTTCCCCAGGGTTCACTCCTTGGTCTCTTCTCCATCTACACCACCTCCCTGAGCCCTATCATCTTCAGATACGGATTCTTGTACAAATGCTACTCTCAACTCTATCTGTCGTTCCCCCCGATGACCAATCCGTAACTCCCCGCATAACTGACTGCCTGAGCGACTTCTCTACTTGAATGAAGAACCATCAAATACAGCTCAACATGGCCAAGCCATGCTCAAGCCAGGCGAGCTCAAGTTACTCCCCTCTTAATTACTCTTCACTGGCTCCCCTTTGCAGCTTGTGCTTCGTTTAAATCGCTGATGCTGGCGTACAAAACTATCTCCAAATCAGCCCCTTTTTACCTCCACAAGCTCATTCACTCCTACATGCGCTCCAGAAGCCTGCGCTCAGAGAAGGAACAGCGACTCACTGTTCTGTCCCGCAAAGGCAGAAGATCTCTCAGCAGAACCTTCTCTTTCACTGTCCCTGGCTGGTGGAATAAACTCCTGATCCAGTCAGGAAAGCAGCAACACTAACAGCCTTCAAAAAGCAGCAGAAAACTCTTCTCTTCAGGAAACACCTACTATATATATATATATATATATATATATATATATATATATATATATATATATATATATATATATATATATATATATATATATATATATATATATATATATATATATATATATATATATATATATATAAACTTTTTTCCTCCTCTGTCTTTATTTTCTTCCTGCTATGGTTTAATGATCAGTTGATACAACTTCTATTATGAGCAAGTGGAAGACTTTGACTGTGTAACAAATTACATATTGTCTCTCCACTAATGTAAGATACTTTGGACAAAAGCGTCTGCCAAATACAGAAAAATGTAATGTAAATGTCAAGGAGATTTTATTTTCATCAAAATTCATCAAATATAAGCTAATTTATAGAGAAATCTCAAATTTTGTCCCCCAAAATATTTAATTAAAACATCTTTATAAAAAGACAATAGCTTCAAAATAAACACTACAACCGAGACAGTGACAGCAGAATTTGGCTTCACAGTAAAAAGAACTCATACTTGTTCAGAACAGTTGGCTGAACTCAATATTTCAAATGTTTTCCCTGTCTAAGAACAAATTATGAACTGCAGTAAGTAAGTTTATTTCTATAACACATTTCACAGAAAGAAACTCAGTGTATGCTTTCATCACCACTAGACTCGATTGCAGCAGTGGCCTTTATCATAATGTCAGTCAGACTTTGATTGCAGCTTGGACAAAATGCTCACTCATTTGTTAACTAGTTTTTGCAAATCTGAAACTCATTTCACCAATTCTCAAAGACGGTTGCTCAGTTTGGCTAACCAGCTTCTTCTGAATGTCTCAAAACAAAACAGAAATTCAGAAGGAACTGAGCTTTTGCTGTGGCAGCACCAAGATTTTAATTCAGTCTCTGTACATGAAATAGGCCTCATCCTTCTCTGTTCACCATAACGTGACTTTGATATGTATAGCACTTTAGACAACTTTATTTCAAATGTGTTTAACAAATAACATTTACAGTTACAGTGCTTTACAATAAAAACACCAGAAACAGAAATGAAAATGTAAGTAAACAGTAGACAAGATAAAAAGAGACAAATGTTAGATACTTAACAGTATTAAAACATCAGTAACACTGTGCTCAACTCAATTATGTTTGTTAGGATATGCATGTCTATAAAAGTAGGTCTTGAGATGTTTTTAAATGTCCACAAAAACAGCAGACCTTTGTTCCAGGAGAAGAGCATTCCATTGTCTTCGTGCAGCCACATCCAAAAAACTTGGTTGCCCTTAGTTCTCAGTCGAGGTACCACCGGCAGATTCTGTTCAGCTGCTACCGGGAATGTATTTGAGACAGGTTAGACAAGTACTCAGTATAGTAGTTCACAAAAATGTAACAAATAAATAAATCAAAGTTAGCAGTTAGCAATAAAAGTGTATAAACATCTCGAAAATAGTAATTTCATATTTCTTTTCAAATGAGCATTTTACATAGAGATAGACTGACAGTCTCCGCTAGCTATGTGGGAGCAATTAGAACTCTAAGACATTAATCATGTTCTTACCAACTACTTAAAACTCTGTTAGGACATTATTACAATTCTAGGGGCGTAAATGGGTTGACAAAGGTATGGTGGTGCCATCAAAACATAGCAGGCCACAAATTGAGCCATTCAATCAATTAAAATAAACAGAAGAACTGAATTGAACACAATGGCAATTCTGGTTTGAAAAAAGACATGTTAATTGTAAGCCAGCAGGTGTGCTGTTTTTCAGATTACTGATCTGAAGAGGGCACAAAATGAATCTATAGGAACAGGGCCCATGCATTCAAACAAGAAGAATATCTTTGCACAGCAAGGTTGTGCAGTCAGGGGAGGTCCTCATCCACAGTTGTCCCCGTGAGATGTTTTCTATTGATAAATTATTGGTCCACTGGTCTGTGGTATAAATGATATTGCCGCATGATCCAAATAATTTAAATTATTTTTATTTTGTGTATATTCCTGTTTACTTATACAGCCTAGACAGTGCAGAGTTGTGCTAATCATTGGTGAAGGTAATCTTAGCAGCTAATCACGTCAACCTCATGCAATGCCCTGAACAATAATCGTTGAACGTAATCTTAACAGCAAATCACGTCTCCCTCATGCGCTTCTTTTGCTTACTCGGTGTAACCAATGTAAACCTTTTTAAAAAAATGGTTTATACATAAAAATATTTAGTACATGTTCTCCATATAGCAGGTAATGTATTTGACTCATGTCTATAACTTATTTGCTGTTTTAATGTGACAAACTTCTCCAGATTTGAAACCTCAATTGTGTTAATTATCTAAATCTTCACCCACATCAAATCCACTCTTTCCTGATAATGAAGTGATTAATAATTAGGCATGCAATAATATGTTCAGTGTTTTACGGATGTCCCTTTTCCCAATAAATGATTCCCTAGGTTGTGACATGTTTAACAAATTACAAAAAAAAACTTCTCTTATTTCTGATTGTGAAACCAGTCTTCAGAGCCATCCATTTGAAGAACGGAGGGCCATGTCACTGTATGCACAAGGATTTAATATGTTTTAAGGTCTTATTTGATATGACCATGTCTCCAAAAGGTTTATAAAATCCTATCTTATCTTTCCTGAGTTTGTAAAAATCTTTATTTAGACTAAATGTTCTCCAGAGCAGGCGTGAGCAAGAAAAGCTGTCTTTTAAAAGAGTTTGGGTCAAAGTAGTAACAATTAAATCATTGTTTACATTACAAATTCTGTACTACAACACACATTAATAAAAATCTTATCTTTTTACAACATTTCTAAAGGTGAAACTACCAGTCTGCTCTGCTTGACAATGGAGAAGCTTTTTAATAAATATTTTAACAGAGATATAAAGTTCATGGAATGGCAACTCCTTGAGACCTATTGACTACTTTCACTCCAAAAGACCAAAATCAATTGTCCTTCCAGGTATCTAAAGTTTGTTCCTGTAAATGAATGAATAAATCATTGTTAAAGTTTAACACTTGGCTTTTTTTTACTTAATAGTTTTTGTTCTAACTATCTGTAAAAAACAAATCTGTTAAGCACCTTGGACTTCTATAATTATAGTTCTATTACTTTATATTTTACTACCTCTATTTCTAGAATATTACTATATTCTATTTACTTTTAACTTACTTTTAAGCAATTTACCTAAACACTGCAAGAAACCTCAAATGAAGTTAAACTCTTCCTAGATGAAGCAAAAAAATCTGGCAGTGCGGTAAGCACATTTGCCTTGGTAAGAGCTCTTAAAAATAGCAAATATTTCTAGCTGATAACGAAAGCTGCTGGATCTTAAAAATAGACAAAAATTCTCTGCTCTGAAACTGGAAGATTTCAACTTGTATCTAGTCACTGGTGGTCTTATGAATACATATGAATATACTTTGTTTATAGTAATATTTAGTTGTTGATTCACTGGTACTAATGAAATTGGGTTACATAGTGACGCAGTGGTGGAGTTGGTCGTCCTGTATTCGGAAGGTTGGAGGTTCTATCTCCACCAGGTCCCTTCTGCCGTTGTGGCCTATAGGGAAAACCACTTCACCTGCACTGCCCTGTATGGATGTGTGTGACTGATGGTGAGCAGGAGGCCATTGGAGCAAAATGGTAGCCATGTTTGTCAGACTACCCCAGAGCAGCTGAGGGCTACCAAGGTAGCTTATTGCCACCAGAGTGTGAATGTGGAGAGAATGAATAATGCTCTGGAAATTGTAAAGCTACTTTGAGTGTCCAGAAAAGCGCTATATAAACTGACATCATTATTATTATTATTGAGGATTTGTGCATTAGCAGACTGCTGGTAGCCATTACATAGTTTTACTAATAGGATGTAGGTTTTGTACAAAGATTAAGGTTGTAGAAGTTATTGTTTACTTAACACTTTTTTAAGGTTTATAATTTGAGGCAATTTAAATGCTGGAAAATATTGATTGCATATGACAAAATTTTCATTCACAGTCCAGGTCCTCAATATAAATTATTTAAAATTTGATGTAATCTTCATCCTTTTCCATTGTCAAGTAAGCCTTAGTTTGTACATGATTATATACTGTTGATAGAACAAGTTTTTTAAAGATGTATTTAACCTACTTTCCACTCACTTTTCCCACATTTTATATTCACAAGATTGGCAGAAAAGCTGCATCTTTTGTGACGCATTATGAACACTCTAACAAACATAAATTTTTTATAGATACATATTTTTTTAATTAACCAAGATTTCAAAGAAATGGACAGAGGTCAGCTTTGTAACAAATCAACTATACACACTTATTATTATAATAACAATATTGCCAAAACAAGGTTTATTGTGTAAACTTCTGATTCACCCTCACATGTCACACTTGTGTGGAGTTTCATATTCAAGTTCCAACTTTCACATTTACCTGAAGTCAGTTTCATTTTAATTTCTGTATATCAATAGGTGAATTTCAACAGTATTCTGTTTTTCATAAAGGAGTCAAAATCTGTATCATTTTGGCAGCTCTGTACATATCTGTATTCAGTTCACAGATTCAGGGCCATTCTCTGAGACACATTGCATTTACAATACTGGCAGATTTATTTCACTTTACAAACAGTGGTTACATGTTTGTTTGCATGTATGTTTCCTTTGGTTTTCTTATCTATTTTCAGTCTGTCGTTTATAACTTAAAACATCTTTAGTTGATTGCGCTACCCATATTCATAAAATATAGAATACAACACAGCACAGTCAAACTATGAGTTCAAAAGACCTTTTCATATAAATTCACTACCTGTGATGTTTGCAGAAAAAAAAAAACTCTTCTATGGCATCTTGAGCCTAACAGCCTTGAGGTTGCCAACACTGTAAAAAAACAACTAATGCAATGTTGACAAAGCATAAAAAAACTTGTTGACTTAATGAATAATTTTTGGCTGACTTTTAATCATGTTGTCTAATTAAGCTCACATTTCCAATCGCTGTTGTTAACTGGGTTCAAAAAAGTATTTTAAGTAAATGTTTGTGTCACACACAAAGCTACACAAATAAGCATGTGACATTTACAATATGCATTTGGCAGACGCTTTTATCTAAAGCGTTTTACAACATTGCAGAGACAATATGCAATTTTTTACACAATCGAAGTCTAACTCAGTTCACTCTTACAAAGAGTTGTATCAGCTAATCAATCAACCATAAAAGGAAAGAAAATAAAAGGGAATTGTGGGCATTTTACCATAAAGTCAGTCACTTAGATGTATATTGAATAACAACTATAGAAATATTCTATGAGAACTCAAAGTTAAGAAAAAACACCTTTCCTTTGTGTTTATGTTTATTTTTTAACTTTGAAATAAGGTAATTATCTCGATGATTTAGAAATTTAGTTGATTTCATTATTGTCTAATGTAGTTTTAGTGCGCTACATAATCCACACAGAGCTACATTTTCTCTTTCTCAAAATCTTTCTAAAAAAGGATATTTATGTTCCCCCTCAGTCGATCACTACGACTTATGTCGGTGACGACTATAGGAAGTTCCACCAACAAGTAAGACTCCTTTTTTTGGTAGAGCACTTGTTTTGCCGGTCGACTGTTTGTAGCGTGTTCCAAACATGTCACAACCTTGCAAGTCTGTTGGATGCGGTGGATCGATTGCATTGACGGAAAGCCACAATCATTGCCTCGGTTGTCTTGGGCGTAGATATGCTGAGGTTGCGTTTGAGGGATCAGAATGTGTGGATTGTACAGTTCTCTCCGGCAGCACACTTAAGGCGAGGTTGGAGTACTTTCAGTCCACCATCGGAGGCTTTGTAGGTCCCGCCCGTAAGGGTCGATGAGCGCGTGTCTCCTGCACCCAGAGGAGTCGAGCAGTGTTGCTCCCGCTCCCCCGGTACGTCCGCTATCCGCCAAAGGGAGTTATAGGATGATGCGCTGCTTGCATCTTCTGAGGACTCCTGTACGCCTGATGATGCGATCTCTACTGCTGCATCAGAGAGAGACGGTGCATCTCCCGAAGAAGATGGTACATCGCTATCCTCCTCTGGGTGACAGTGATTGTGCTGCGGAGGAGATGGCCGAGTTGCTTACCCGGGCTGCCAGAGAAGTTGGGTTGCAGGTGGCTCCACCCCTGGCACCCAAGATCTCCAGGCTGGACGCACCAGGATGATAACCTGTAGCCCCCTCGTATACCGTTCTTCCTGGAACTGCATCGGGAACTGACCAAAACTTGGAAGGCACCTCTTAAAGCGAGATTGGTCAATCTCCCCTCTCTCGCTCCCCTTGACAGCGCGGTAGCTAGGGGTTACGAACCAATTCCCCAGGTAGAGCAGGCGCTGGCAATGCACTTATGCCCGGGTAACCCTGCCACCTGACGAGAACAGCCCAGGCCTCCATCCTGCCAGCTAAGCCTGTTGTTGGACATGACCTCGAGGGGTTACGCTGCGCCATTCTGGTCCAGGAAGAAATGACTATATATCCCCAGTGAGCCTCCTTGCACCCTTCCTGTGCAAGATCAGGGAGGATGAGCCAGAGGTCCAAATGTTGGCACCTTATTGGCCTAATCAACCTTGGTTCATAGAACTCTGCTCCCTCGTGACAGTCCCTTCCTGGCCAGTTCCCCTGTGGTCGGACCTTCTGTCCCAGAGATGCATCCTCGCCAAACCTCCAGAACTCCTTAGGTGTGGAGAACCCCCGTATATGCCACGTCCGTGGTCCAAATACGCATCTTATAGCTTTTTATGCAGGCAAGTGGGTTTGGTTCATCCACTGGTGTCACTCTCCCCAAGTAGACCCGAGCAGCTTCCCTGTTGAACTTGTGTTAAATCTTCTCCAAGAGGGTCGGGATCGAGAGCTGTCTCCATCCACTCAGAAGTTTACATTGCTGTGATTCTGCCTGTCACTTCGAGTTGAAGGCAACACTGCGAGATGACATAAGTTAACGATCAGATTCCTCAGAGAGGCTAGAACGGGTAGACCCTAAACGCCTTCTTTAGTTCCCTCTTGGAACTTTCTGTTGTCCTGAGAGGACATCAAGGTTATCCAATTTCGAGCTGCTTGAATCAGTAGAGCTTAAATTCTGTCAAATAAGCAGTGCTCCTGATCACATTTGCCTCAATTAGAGGGTGGGAGATCTCTGTCGACAAGACCTGCTTACAGTTCGGACCTGGTGTTGCTCATGTTATTATTAGTGCAGGTCTGGATATGTGCCCAAGGTTCCTACCATCCCTATCAAACAGTACTGAACCTCCAAGCTCTACCTGGAGAGGAGGCAACCCCTTGTCCCAATTGCCCAGTCCATGCACTGAGAATCTATGTAGAAGGTCCCAGAACCTTTGAAGTTCTGCTCGGTTTTTTGTATGCTTGGAGGACAGCAGATAATAGGGAAGGCTGTCTCCAAACAGACCTTGTCCCACTGGCTAGTGGAAGCCATCTCTACCACATACTCATCCAACTTCCCTTCCCCCCTGCAGTTGAGAGCTCACTCTATCAGGGTTGTTGCACCTCCTGGGCGTTGGCAAGAGGACTCCACTGACAGAGATCCGCAGGGCTGCGGGTTGGTCGACACCCAACACCTTCACCAGGTACTACACCTGAGTGCTGAATCCTATCTAGGTGGTGGTAGCATAGTCTGAACTGTATGAAGGAGTGTCCAGCTTGGCGTGGACCATTCCTTGGTGATACGTGTGCTATTTTTGCCCCTGGAGATACCCTTTAGCTTTTTGGCTCCTCTCGTCCAAACATGTGTAGTAGAGTAAGCGGAGTATTCCTACTACTACTGGGGGAAAGTCTTTTAGAGGGAAAATAGCATAGATGGAACTGGCCCGGGGTCATAAAAGATTCAGCAGGTAGTCCCTAATAGAGGGCACACACATGAACAGTACAGTACTGTTCATGTGTGTGCCCTCTATTAGGGACTACCTGCTGAATCTTTTATGACCCCGGGCCAGTTCCATCTATGCTATTTTCCCTCTAAAAGACTTTCCCCCAGTAGTTCAAGGCACATTTTCTGTAGGTCCCTCATTGAAACCGTATGCACATTAAATGACAGGAAGTTCAGCCTTTGAAGTGACAAGTACGGCCTCCGCGCATCTCCCTTCAGCTCTGGAATTGATACTCCCTCCTCTGGTATGAGTCGGTATGAGAGAATTTATTGCCTGACTGCCCATTAAAAATTAAGACTAAACTTAAAAACACCTAGGTTGTGGCATTTTGCAAGGTTTTCCACATAAGTCGGAGTGACTGACTGATGGGGAATGTAATGGTTGCTTTTGTAACCCCATTCCCAGAATAGGGAACGTAGACTTATATCCCCCGGCATAGGGACGCCACTGATTGGCATTTTAGCCCTTGTGTGGTGTTCATATTATTGTTACTCAGGCTTGTTTTCGGGTCTCGTGGACCCATTGCCTTTGCAGATTTTAATTCACCCAATCAAAACATTTTATGTTAAAAACTTAAACAATATTTCCTTTAGCCAAGAAACAAGTGATATAAACAGCAAATATACTTTATTTATTGTTCTTTAACCTGATTTCTTCACGTTTAGAATTTGAACCATGTGTGGTGTTCTCATTATTGTAACTATGGCAGGGTTGGTGAGTCTGCTGGACCCATTGCATTTTGGCGCTTTTAATTTACACAATCACACAATTTTATTGTAAAATTTTATGTTTATGTGTGATTTATGTTTGTGTGGGAAGAGAGAATTAAGGTAAAGAATCTACCATTTTCACACTTTAACATGCCCCGGGTCCAGTAGACCCGAACACCTTGTGTGTAATATAAATGTGTAGGGGGTGTCATTGTGGGGTCATAAAAAATCTGTTCTGATATATGTTTTTCACAGGAAATGAGCCAAGCCCAGTGAATCTCAGCTTCAAATAATAAATGCTTGTTTAATTCTTCTTTTGATGAAAACTGAAAATGGGTCCCACAGACCTGAACACCATACAAGGGTTAAGAGCCTAGAGTAGAGCGCTCCTAGCAGTGTTCCCATAGTCGACACCGACATAAGTTTCCATTCCCTATTCGGGGAACAGGGGTTATGAAAGTAGCCATTACATTCTATTTCTGCCCCATAAATTTATCCAATAGGAATTCCTATCTAATTCCTAATTCACACAAAGCCTTTGTGAAACAGCTTTGAAGCAACTGCTAAAAAGAGCTATATAAGACATTTTGATTGATTTGATATCATCAGCAACTTCAGGCTTCTTAGTGTCACATAAAGATTTTCTCCTGAAACTGAAAACAATCTGAAAAAATAAACTAGAGTGACATTGAAGTTTAAAAAATCACTACCAATGGGCTCCAGAGTATGAGACACAACAGGTGTGTGCTTGCATGATTACAGGTCAACACAGGTTCATGGTGTTCTGACCTTCATTTTAATTGGCTGTAAAATGTACTTTCCCGCTGGCTGAAAAGTCCTTCACTGCTAACAGTAAATATTAGCGAGCCACTCTGGAGGCTTGTTAATGTCCAAACCCTCATTCCTGTGACATAAGCAGTTTCATGAGGCCTTTAAAGGCTAAACTGTAGCGTGTGTCTCCACCTTCAAGGCTGAATGATATGCTGTATTGTACACTTAGGAAGTACTTGAACATTTACACTTGCCCAGAAAATAGGCTGTAGAACCTCGTTGATTTCTTTTCTTTCTTTCTATGCAAAGAAAATTGTGTCAGTTAAGAAAATTCTCAAGCTCTGTTGAAAACCTCCTTGAACTAATATATTACTTTATCAACATCTGGGGCAAGCTGGCAAATCTGTCAAACTTCCATCCATTCTTTTTCTTTTTGGCTTTGTCCTTTATCTGGGGTCACCACAGCGGAATGAACCACCAACTTTTCCAGCATATGTTTTCGCATTCATCCACTACAGACAATTTCATTCATTCATTCATCTTCATGTCGGCTTTCTTCCCTTTCGGGGTCGCCACGGCGGAATGAACCGCCAA
The DNA here is from genome assembly GCA_900490495.1 of Danionella dracula. Classification (NCBI taxonomy): domain Eukaryota; kingdom Metazoa; phylum Chordata; class Actinopteri; order Cypriniformes; family Danionidae; genus Danionella; species Danionella dracula. Next base: position 2,403,874 of record UELW01000049.1, on the reverse strand, counting down.
CTCTCTGTCATATGTTTCATGCGGAAGATGCCCTTCCAGCTGCAACCCATTGCTGGGAAACATTCACACACACACTCATTCACACTTTAACACTATGCACAATCGTTCTTATTCACTTCACTTATACCGCATGTCTTTGGACTTGTGGGGAAACCGGAGCACCCGGAGAAAACCCACGCGATCATGGGGAGAACATGCAAACTCCACACAGAAATGCCAGCTGACCCAGCCGAGGCTCGAACCAGCGACCTTCTTGCTGTGAGATGACCATTCTACCCACTGCGCCACCGTAACGCTTACAGACAATTTCCTTTACCCAATTCACCTCTAGCGCATGTCTGTGCACTTGTGGTGGACACCGGAGCACCCAGATGAAAAACCAAGCAAACACAAGGGCGTGCAAACTCCACACAGAAATGGCAACTTACCCAGCTGAAGGTCTAACCAACGTTTTTATTGCTGTGAGGCGATCGCGATACCCACTGCCACAACGTGGCTGACATCCTGTGCCAAATTTGATGTTTACTTGCCGATTACTTGATGTTGTGAGGGCTTAAAAGATTTAGTGGAAAGGTAGGCATACAAATACAAGTCAGAATGTTCGGCCCTTTTAAAATAATTTTTTATAAAAGGAAATTCAAATAAAAGGTCTCTTTTTTTTTACAAAACTTGAAATTTAACCAATGTAATTTCTATGCACTTATTCTGCAGGTGTGTATCCAATTGGGTTCATGGGAATCTAGACATGGTGGAGATAATACCTGATTGAATGAAACGATCAGGGAAGACTACAGTTTTAAACCTTAAACTTAATATAAATGAGTGAAACTTACTTCTTTACCAACGTGTTGCCCTATAGTTGATGTGAATTTCTAACGTGCATATATCCTATTATTTGATTTGCAGAAAAAAGCTTTTTTTTCATATTCAAAGATTGTTGAAAAGCAAATTTCATATTTTCCAATGTTAGACTCACTGCACACTGCAAGTGGAAAAGTTAACCTTTACATGATACACAAAGAGTGATATTTACTTTTAAACTTGTACTCAAAGACACATTTGCAGATACAAAATCTTTAGATTAAAAATTAGAAACTTGATTAAGACAATAACTTCAATAACGTTTAAATGCACTAAAGAGACTGAAAATGCAAGATTATTTGTTTAGTTTTGATTGTATCAATCTCTCATCACAATATTGCAAACACTTAAGGTGTGTCTTTAGACTGTTTTTGTTTTGTATTCTTATACCCCTTTTTGTTGTGAAAATAGACAAAGGAAGTAAAAAAAACAAGTTGTAGTGTAACACAAATAAGTATATCACTAAAGGAATACTGCACACTGTCATGTTTTAAGTCATTGTTTATCGCATATTTAAGACAAAGAGAAATAAAAGAGAATACAGAGGAACATAGTCAGGAGCAACTTCCTGAAAACCAGTGAAGCAGTCAATGACAACACCCGAAGCCTTATTGATCCTGTAAATGTTTCATACCTTCATTCCTCAGCAAAACAGAATTGGAACATGTGAACTGCCATCTCAATCTGAGGCGAACGCATGACTGTGCAGGACAATACAAATTATTTTTCATATAAATCAGCACTTCAAACCTCAATGTCACATGTTAACTTGAGCTGTCCGTTACATATACATATTTTTTTTATTCATTAAAAATTGCAAGTTTCAAAAAAATTGCTAAACTTTTAATACAAAAAGATGTTCAAAGGTGCCGTATCATGTAAACTCAGCTTTTCAGATTTCTTTTTGGCATGTTTTAGTGTTGTTCTCTCATCAAAAACATGCCTCAAGTCATATTTAGTTTGGTTAATGCATGTTTGTGTAATCTTATGTTCTTTTTCTGCGAACTCATTCTGGGAGCTAGCGCTGCCCACTAACCAATCAGATGAACTGCTAATGCAGCTCATCTCAACAAAGAAGGTATTTGCTGACTGACCACATCGAACAAACAATGTAATTAGGGTTTTTGGATGTCCTGGACCAAAAGTGGTTTCAATAATATGGAAGCGTTTTTTGCTTGATTAATGTCATTATTAAATTACAATATCATCCATATTTAAAATAAAAATTACTTCTCACCTACATCTCCTTTTAATGCAGTTTAAATACATGTCTTGCCAGATAACTTTGACATGCTTTGGATTAGTACTAAAATACATGTAATATCCTTAAAATAGGCTTCAAACAGGAAGAATAATCGCAAATTCTTGAAGTTTGAAGTAGTCTTGAAACAAATCGGTGCAGTGTGTTTGCTTATTTGCTTATTGTCTTTCTCACTGTGAATAAAAGTGTATAAATCAAGGGTCTCAAACACAATTTCTAGAGGGACGCAGCCCCTGCTGACTTTTGTTTCAACCCTGTTTCAAGAGACACACCAGTAGCTTTAAACAAAAGTAGCTTAGGGCCCTTTCAGACTGGCATTTGTATTTCATTTTCAAAAACACTCGGCTCTGGTAAAGGTACATTGTAGCGTGTGTGTAAAGCAATCCTTTTGTTTCCATGATCCGTTTCTGAAATTGCTTCCAGAGGTAGTCTCTAAAACGGTTCACTCGGTCTAGCCGAGATATTCAATATTGAATATCTGAGCGAGGAAAATCAATGTTTGATTGAAATTTGGGTCGACGAGATCCTCCATTCTCTCAGCTCAACAGGACGCACAAAAACTCTGAGTTAATATGTTCAGACAATCGTATATGTGGGCGAGCAGTCGAATACTAATGGCGCGGGAGCTTTCGTCTTTTCTTCTTTCACTGTCCACACGACGTGTTTTTGGTGATGAATATACGTAAGCGTCTCCAAAATGGATCATAAAAATAGTGTGTGTACATAAAACTGTGGGAAATTGAGGCGTTCTCAATTTCTATTCTAGACGTTCCCAATCTGAAAAGCCCCTTAATTAGTTGAATAAGGTGTGTTGCGTTAAGGTCGGAGAGAAACTGTGCAGGACAACGGTCCTTCAGGAAATTAGTTTGAGACCCCTGGTAAATGTAACATGATTGTGTTATCAGTTTATCACAGGCAATATATGCATCAAAATTATATGCAATAATATAATTCAAAATTTAACATAAAATTAATTAAACGCAACATCTATTTCCAAGGGAATGTCACAGTGATGCTGTAGGTAAAACGATTGTCTAACAGCAAAAAGGTTGCTGGTTCGAGCCTTGGCTGGGTCAGTTGGCATTTTTCTGTGTAGAGTTTGCATGTTCTCTTCGTGATCGCGTGGGTTTCATCTGAGTTTTCCGCTTTCCCCCACAAGTCCAAAGAGTGAATTGGCGAGCTAGTTGTCCCTAGTGTATGAGTGTATGGATGTTTCCCGGTGGTGGGTTGCAGCTTGAACGGCATCCACTCCGTGCAGGACAATAATAATCGATAGGTTGGTGGTTCATTCCACTGGCGACCCCAAGGGAAAAAGGGACTGAGCCGAACAGAAAATGAATGATTGAATGAATTTATTTTTGAGCACATTTTTTTATTAAAATAATTTGTTAATTAAGTTTCCAAACAAAATCATAATATGATGCTTGAAATATTTTAAACGATTTTATGATAAAAATAAATCAGGTAAAAGAAGCAAACTTGATGTGTTTTTATTAATCAAACAAATTAGGAAATCTCAAATGAGGGAATAATTTTTTTAGTGTTGCATTTCCAATCAGAAAATATATCATACTATACATAACAACAAATTTTAAAACAAATTATTTTTTGTGTGATAAGCGGCATTAATACACCACAGATTTGTGCATATAATAAAATTTTAATATGATTTCCTAAAATAGGAACAAACTGGCAAGCTGCTCCATTAAGGTGTGATAAAATAGATAAGATAAGCTATGAATAAAAATTTTTTATGAACTGCAACTATAAACAAGGTCTTTAAATACAGTTTCCTAAACTTTCTGGAACTGAGAAGACTATTCTGGTGAAACAGAAATCTTTTAATACATTATTCAAAGAAATTTTCCCCCTTTCTGGCGAATGCTTTATGGTATAGAGTAGTTCAGAAGGCGACTGATGTCCGGAACACTGGAGTCCTGTAAACACAGAAGCATGCAGGCTCTCATCTTAGGCTCTTTTTCCGGTCTTATAATAAACGCTTTTCACCTCAACACTGAGAAATGAGCCATAAATTATGAACGGAAAAGAATTTGAGTCATCAAGAGGTATATGTTGTCATTTTAGAGTGGAAGATTGTGACTTATTCAAAAATGCATGAACAAATAATGAATAGGGATGGTTTGTTGAAAAAATAAGTTAACCATGGAACATGAGAATACTTTTTTTTCATAATTTTTGATATTACAAAATTACTCGAATTTTGGGGAGAAGAAAAGAAAGTTGTTTTGCAACTAACTTAAATTTGTATGTTCACATAATTTCTTTTATATCTTTTTAAAAAACAAATATTAACACAAATGTAACTACATTACAGTAAGTTGGTTAGCAAAACCCCAAACTGTCGGTTGCTTGACATTTCCAAGACTTTGAAAGTTTTTATGCAAATTTGTGACAAATATATTTATTAAAAAATAAATTTATGGTAGAACCTATTTATAAAAAGTTTAGAAAAATGTTGTGTAGCTTGCTAAAAACAGAAATATACTACAAACATTACAAAAAATACGAAATTACAGTTAGTTGTTTGTTGAAAGTTAGTTAGTTAGTTGGGGTCACTTTTCCCCCCTAAGCTTAGAAATTCAGGAAAGTCTCCAAACAGCCTTTGGTTGATTGACATCAAGTTTTGTCAACTCTTTTTCTTTTTAGAGTGTAATTACTTTAAGGTCAAGGTGTGACCAATGACAGAACTGAAACACGTGAGTTTCGACTCAGACGTTTGTAAACAGAAGATGTTTTATTGGACACAGATCTACAGAAAGAGAGACAATACTTTGCTTCATTCCCGAATGAGCCTCAGTTTCCTTCTGACTCTTGGCTAAAGGTTTTCAAACCACTTCCTGAAATAAAGAGGCCTATCAGCCCCATATAAACAAACACACTCCTGTGAGAGACAGCACGGGGAGGGCCAATGACACACAGATGCACCCTCACTTAAAAGTGGTGCTTTTGTTTTCTTAGAGGAGGGACAAATCAAGGGAAGGAATTGTCATTATATGCATGAAAGAGTCAATCAGGGAGTGATAAAGCCAGGGGAAAGTTAACTTGGGACTTGTGATACAGGACTGACAACACCACTGAAGCATCAGAGATACCCAATTAAGACAATTGATATTCCAAATCTTTTATTTCATAATGGCATTTCCATGGCGGCATTCAGTTCTTGTGGCATTGCTGGTAATTTTCAGCACAGCATCTAAGGCTGGAGAATATGAGGACTTTGGTGAGGTGTCTGTGGACCAGAAAATTTCTTCACGATCATCAGCAGAGGCAGCAAATGTGTCAACCATTACTACATTACCCATCGTCACATGGAAATGGGTACATGTCCAAACGCCTTACCTGGTGGCACTCTGGATCTTGACCTGCTGGCTTTGTAAACTAGGTGAGTTACTGGTGAAGTTGTTAATTATGTTAATTCAAACATTTCAATGTATTGAAACTATTGCATCAATCATTTACACCTAATATTAAACATTGACTACTTAATAATGTACATTTATAGAAATGTGTGTAAACGTTTCTGTTTACATTTTTTCAGCACATTAAATATTTAATTCAAGACTAAAATTAATTTTAAAAATGTTTCAAGCTTAGTTGGTTCAGTTGTATGTATAAAAGATTGAAATGAGTTGATTTGATCAACACATTATTGTTGTCTCAGATACTTCAAACAAACCTGAATTAGTTAAAACATTTAATAAGACTGCAATGCTATAACTGCAGGGGAATGTAGCTGCAATGCTATAAGACTGCAGGGGGGTGAAGCTCAGTGATAGAGCGCATACTTTGCTTGTATGAGGTCCTGGGATCAATCCCCAGCATCTCCATGAGTGGCGTCAATGATTTTCCCTTCTGTAAGTCGCTTTGCATAAAATTGTCTGCCTAATGCATAAATGTAAATCCTATAAAAACCTATTATTGAAAAGTCATTAAGGCTTGCATAAATGAAAATGTTTTTGAAGTTACAAAATGGGTTTTAATTCTGAAATTTATTTATAAGTTTCATATTCTATTGAGTTAATCTGTTTGAGAAGGTTACTTTTATTCATGGATTTACGAAAAAGGTTCCTTTCCTTTACAAATGGTATTTTGCAAATTCTGGGATTCATGTATTTATTTTATCCTGCAAAATGTTTTATTATTTTAAAAGAACATTTACTTTTATTCATGGAAAAATACAAAATGTTATTTTATATTTGACAAATCTCATCACATAATGAGCTACATAACAATGGCATTAATCAAAACCAAAGAAAGAATGAATTTAATCAATTTAAAGACTTTAACTGTTATATGTTCTATGTTAAATCACCAAGCATCCATTTGAATCAATAATCTTCAAAAAAGTAAACATTGTGTATTTTTCAATGGTACATATCTTATGTCACTAAAGCAAAAAAAATATTATTTTCAAAATGCCAACTGGCATTACAGAACCACTGAATGTAGGTGTCTCAAATTATTACTGCTAGACTATCCAATATCTCCTGTATTAAATTACACAGAGGCTCTCGAGTTACTTTTAGTCTGTAAATCAGCTCATACTACTGAATGTAAAGCATAACATCAGAGTGGTTTTTCAATGCTCCACACTTTAAATGACTAAACTCTCGTTAATTCTACAAATGCAGCATTCTGAAATGGTCCCAATACAGAAATACCAAACCATCATCCTTTCAAACAATGTGATTATCCATGTAAATGGGGGTATCAAAGTGGTGCGGGTATCTGCATGTGTACCCAACAAACACTGTTGTTGCTATAGAATACAGGGAAGTTACAGATGCAGAGCACAATGTCACACTTCTGGTTTAAAACATCAAAAGATCAACCTTCTTGGTTGAGAACACCTCACTTCTTATACTTGATATGAGTTAAATAGAAATTTTTGATTTAGCTAAGAAATCTCCCATGGATAGCAATGATTGCGAGATTATCTTTCAGCTGGCAGCATTTTATTTAACCCTAACTGGTTCAATGAGTTGCTTCTCATTACTTAAACTCATCGCATGGTTGTGATTAAGATGTTGGTCTGTTTGAGAAGGATCATATCATTTGCATGCACTAAGCCAAGAAAACATCTTAGGAGTTTTTGGGATAAGCTGGGGGGCGTCACGGTGAGAGGAGGTCACAAGAAGGTTGCTGGTCGAGCCTCAGCGCGGTCAGTTGGCATTTCTGTGTGGAATTTACATGTTCTCCCCATGATCACATGTGTTTACCCCGGGTGCTCCAGTTTTTCCAACAAGTCCAAAGACTTGCGGTAAAGGTGAAATGGGTAAACACAATTGTCCATAGTGATGAATGTGAATGAGTGTGTATAGATGTTTCCCAGTGGTGGGTTGCAGCTGGAAGGTCATCCGCTGTGTAAAATGTATGCCAGATAAGTTGGCAGTTCATTCCACTGTGGTGACCCCGAAAGGGACAAAGCCGACAAGAAGATGAATGGATGGGATGAGCTGGAGAAGGTCAGTCTCTACCATCATCAAAGCAAAATCTTGGTGAAAAATATACACAACACTAGATGGAAATAAATCGTGTGACATTTCTGGTAGCTTTTAGAAACAATGACACAGTGAATGTGTGCCATAATCAAATCTAAATTAAAATGTTAGACTGCGAGACCTTTTTTTTTTGGTGGTGACTTTTTTGGCCTGGCAATGTTTATCTATCCATCCATCCAATATCTTGTCGTCCTTTTTCCTTTTGGGGTCGCCACAGCGGAATGAACTGCCAACAATTCCAGCATATGTTTTACACTGCAAATGCCCTTCCAGCTGCAACCCATCACTGAGAAACATTCACACACATTCAAATTCATTCTCTATGGACAATTGTTTTTGTACTTGGTTTCTTGAAAACTCACTATAAATTTATTGTGAGTAGACATTGGATAAAGGTTCACTTCCACCCATGGACAGTTTTTGGCTCTTTGAGTGGGGCTTTAGCACCCCTAAACTTCTGCCCTTCCAAGGTCATTCCCACAAACACCTCGTTTTACCCTGTTTACATAAAAAAGGTTGCATCCACATAAAAACTAAACTGCTGTAAAGAGCAAGTCATTTCAGTAGAGGGTAGCCAAGCCCTCAACCTTGAAGTTTTAATGGCCAATGAGAATCTTCTCTGCCAGTGCCAGTGTGATGGGGCAGAGCAATGTCATTCCTGGAATCGAATCAACAACAACTTACCCTAAGTCAACTTAGATCTAGCAGAAATTGAGGCGAGCAGATTTTTATTTAAAAATGGGGGGCGACTTTGTGTTCACCTAACTTCCAGCGGTAGCGTGGTAGAGCAGTGTCCCTGGGCACTAGAGGAGTAAAGAGGAGGTTCAATTAGTTTGAGTAAAGGTAGGTAGGTCTGGAGGTTTTGGCTGTGCATAAAACAACTGACCAACATCCAACGAGTTAGTAATATATAAAAAAGTTTAATCATAGAATAGCCCCCTAACCACTATACTCTAATAAAGAGGAGTACCCCAAGGCTCAGTCCTTGCTCCAAACCTATTCTCTATATAATAGCTTCAGTTGGGCTTGAGCATAACACAGCAATAGTTGTTATTTAAGTTCTATGTCAATGGTACCAAATGTATTTGCCTATAAAACACAATACAACTCTTCTCACAAGTATTTTAAATTTTATCTCAAAGATATAACACATGTCTTGAAATGTTTTAAGCATTTCATTGAAATAAAAAGAGTTTATTGTGTTGGGCTCTAGACTGTCTTTGATCATAATTAATCTTGTCTCACCAGATACAGTGAAAGCTAGAGTACCAAACCTTGACTTTATACTTGATTGCCACTTCAAATTAAACATTTATTGGTTATAGGACATCTTGGAAAAGAACAAGATGTTTTCAGGATAAACAAAGACAAATGTGTTAAGCATCTCTCTCAGAACATTATCAATTAATTTCTGGAAGACTGCAGGAGTACTTGCCCAGCCAAAGATGAGGTAATATGAGGTAAGTCTGCTCAATACTTGCTTAATGCTTCAACAAGGCCTTCATACTCACATAGAGACATGCAAGAGAGGCAAAAAAAGCGCGTCTCCCAAGGCAATGTTGACAAGTTAGAAAAGTTTTCTCAGTTATAAAATATAAGTAATTGAATCAAATAAATAAATTATGAAATTATAAAACTATATTAGAGTAATTATTATATAAAGATTTAAAATTATATAATATATATAATAATATATAATAATTAAAAGACTCAAGTAATTTCTACTTGGAAATTCCCAGTAAACTGTGTTGACTGTGTGTTTATATTCTGGGATTTTACGAGATGTGCCAAGGTTTTGAAGCGTGTGCCAAGTATTGAAGGGAGCGTCTCCATGAAGCGTGTTTCGAGGCTTGCTTCAGTTGGGGGAGGAGCCAAAATGTATAATGTCTGAAGTCTCGCTGGCCGGCGATGCCGTGTGATTATTTCGAGAAGAGGTTCATATTTTGCACAACCTGCCATATTCTGATTTTAACATTTTAATATTATACACAATATATTTTTTTGTTTTATTTGTCTATTTATTAAAACATTTTTTTTAATTCATAGTCATTGTCAACAGTCACAAACAAAAACACTTAGCACCCAGTAGGTGGTTTCATATGCACACGAAGCTGTAGGAAATTAACCCTTTTTTGGCTAAAGTGGTTAATTGAGGCTTCATCTCACTATCAGTAATTTATATATTTCACTTAAGTAATGCTTGTCTATTTTTAGCATTATACTTATATAAGGTTGATTTTTAAGTTATTAAAATGTATTCAGACAAACATTCAGACTTATGTAACACGCTACCTTGCTCTTACAGTTAAATAGGACCTTTAACGATGTCTTTTATAATCTTTATTTGCATCACTCTTAATAAAGCTTCTCGCCCCATATTCTAATAATGAAAAAACAACAATAGAAAATTACCAATCATTCAATTAGCAATCATTCAACCTGAAATTTCTTTACATATTTTCCTGTTTGGCCGTTTGATCTAGTTATCTTAATGTTACATTATGAAAATCTCACATCATAAATGCCTCGTTCTGAAAAGTTACAACATTCTGCTTTGGATGTTATTACTTTAAAATCTAGCTTTGAATACATAGGCTTTTCAGTAAAGCAATTTGTTTGTATCTTGTCTGTAATTAAATTATTTTCATTGCTTCTGCCATTAAAGTAATTATAGCCATATTTTACATAAATCCTGAGAAACAAAATCAACAGTTATAAATTTCAGTGTGCTATTCCGTAACCATATCCAACAACTCTGGATAAGTTTCAAACTCTCATGTTATCCAATATATTAGAGTCACTAATTATGTAATTGGGATTTGGTACTAGACATTTAAAATTATTTGACACTGGGGGAGGGACTGGCTGGACCACACTGTTCACGTAAATCTGATGCATCTGCTCCGTTGACTATCAGAACTTCCCAGCACACTCCTCGTTGTCCTCCACCAGAATGAATTTAATGAAGTTCCCTGTTTGCTTCACGAACATCCTCTTTCCAAAGGAAGAATGTAGAACAATGTACGCAGTTGAGTTCTCTGTACCTCCTCTCTGTAGCACAGAACACACAAAGCTCCAAGATCTTTCCCCAAGCCTTCCTTCAGCCTGGTTTCAGAGCTCTCCTGTAGTTGCCCGCATGGTTGCAAGCAGACCTCCTCATCAGCACAAACGACCTCCATGTCGTTAGGAGACGTTACACTGGACCCTTTTCAGTGGATAGACGTTTAGGTTCTCCTTTAGGATGCTTTCACCACTCTCAGACTGCCACACTCGGTCAGTTCCAGCATCAGCTTTCTCATCATTCAACTTTCTACGAGAACAAACAGTATGAGCGCAAATCCAACCTGAAGCTCAGTATTAGTCACTCACACGAAACATAAAAAAAATAAATAAAAAATAATAAAAAATAAACAAAACCCCCAAAGAAACAAAATAACATAAAACAGTGTTAGTATCAATTTTATGATAGTACTTTAAACTCAAATACGACCTCACTCCTGGATCTTCATTTTCTCCTCCAATCTGGAAAAAAAAAATATCAGACACACACACAAAAAAAACAACCACCACAACAAGGAACAACATACATCAATATTCAATCTCACATACAAGATAAACATTTGATGTACAATCTCCTCCATGTCCATGTTACCTGAAAAAAAATTATTAAACAATCATAACACAAATCAGGTAATGATTTAATACACAATGCTTCCACCGTCTGTAATAAAAACAACCATAAATGTCAGTGAATTGTTTCAAACGAGGTCAATGACACATCATTTTCATTTTTTTTTCTTCTTCAAATTATTAGGTTTGTTCTGCAACAGAACTCAACCCACCCCTAACTAAACTATTCTAAACTATCTCTAAACCCATCATTCCTAAAAGAATATTCACAACAACCTCGACACCTGAAGTGTAAAGGCGTAGGATTCATCTTCGAGTAGCGAAGAATAAAAACAAAAAAAAACAGTATGCTTCGTCGACACGCTCCCAAAAGAAAAAAAAATGAAAAAGTAAATGGCCAGATTCTCCACCAAAAAAATGCGTAAAGAAAAATCATTCCCTGCGAAAGCAATGTACATAGGTTAGGTTAGACACACTTCATTCAGTCCCATTCATCACCAGCAAACATCTCCCCAGACTTTGCTAAATGGTACTAAGTTTTTTTTTTAAAGCCTCTGCTTTTAGATATTTGTCATTGCTTACTTCCGTATTATTATCAATTTGTCACTGCTAGTTGAATAACAATTTTCTCTATATTGTTTTAGGTAATGTCTTCACGCCGTAATCATTTTCCAAGTTCACATTAGTTTCTATTCTCAATTAGCATCTTCACAAAAATGTCAAGTTTGAGTCTGTCCACAAGCAACACTTGTTCTTCATTGTTTATTATGCAGTCTTAAGTCAGGTATCCATTCAAAATTTTCCAATGAATAAACATCCACATCCAATGGCATTCTACGTGCTTGTTTGTTACTGTTAACACTCTGACCAATCAGAATCCCTAGTAAATACCGTGAATGTTTTAATATTTAGTCAATGAAACTTATGAAACAGATACCACTAACATGAAAGGTTGTAGTTGGGTTCCAAAATTCCAAGAATTTTCCCTTTTATTATAAATAAAAATCTAATTATTGAAAATCCTCATTCATATAACCCCCAAGTCATTTGAAACCATTTGTTTCTAAATTAGTTTTACTCGTTTAAAAGAATTCCCTGTTATGCCTTTCCCCAGAAATCACCACAAATACAGGGATGTGATAAGCAACAGAAGTCTTCAGACTTCACATTAGTCATTTTAGTCTATTAGTAGTTCAACTCTTCATAAACAAGAGTGGTTTGGTTACTGTCAGCCCATCTTAATATCAATTGTCACATCAGACGCATTATAATGAGTCAGAGTATTCCAAAACTCTGCAATTCTGGTAGAATCATTACATTAGTCTAGATGACATCAATCTACACCCAATATAATTAGATTGCAACCCTTTTTATTTAGGAATTTAAAATTTAAACATGTTCATGTTATATTCTCTTACAAATTCAATATCAGTTGATTTAATTTTCTTTCAATGGATTTAGATATTTTCCCAGTCTAAAAGATTGATTTGTTTTAAAGTCAATACAATTTAGAATTCATTTCTTTTAACTTCCCACAATCCCTCTGGACGTCAGAAACCAGTCACTCAACTTCTTGCTGAAGTTCATAAAATAAATGCTATTCTATCTGTTTGCACCCAAATCAGCCTAAATTTCACTTTCAACTTCACTCTTGGTTTAAGTTTGATAAATTCATATGCTCAGCAGAGTTTTATAGGTTTCAGTAATCCTAATGATTCCAAACCCATTTCAACTATGTTAGTTTGTTAGTATAAAAAAATACCTAATTTTGTAGCCATTTTCCACTTCCCAGCTCCAAAACCTTCATGATTCTGAACCATTCTGAGAGAGATCAGGAGATGATTGATGAAGGCCTTTGATGATGTCTTTGCCAGACAAGTGATTTGCACAGTTCGATTGTCTCTTCCTCAGATCTGACCCCTCTCCTCTCCGTTTCCCCTTTTCTCTACCACACCTCCTCGTGAGATGCATCCTTCCTCCTTTTCCCTCAAGTTGTTCACTCCAGGCCATAGACTCTTAATGGACTTACAGGATAGTGTGTGAAAAACAGTCTCTGTAACCAGCACAAGCCACGCCATCCCAATGTCACAGTCTGCTCCACCCCTTCCTCTGGTGTACCACCATGTTGGAGGAAGAAAAGTCTTTGGGAAGGATGTGTTTGTGTGGGTGGAGAGAAACATAGAAGGGTACTTGTATCAGATGATCCGTTTGCATGCTGATGATGTTTGCATACATGGACAAGACTGGAAGTTGTCTGTGCAGTCCATGGGGCAGATCTGAACACGGCCATGAGGATTCCAGGTGCTTGAAGAACTCCATCATCTCCACTCTCAGAATGTTATCATGCTTCTAGCTCAGAATTGATCAAGATCTCATTCAAAATAAACAAAACAAACAAGTTAGTTCTTATTCAGATTTTATCTTGAGTTGGTAAATTAAACTCTGTTTTGATGTACTTACACACAATAATAATATGCTCAATCAACATTTTCCTTTAAATTTAGGGTAAATTGTTTAAAACCAAAATTCCCTCTCTATCTAAAATACCCCTCTTAGGGAAAATAACCACAACCTTTCCATTTAACACACATCTAAGTCAATTGAACTTATGCAAAAAGGAAAAGTCACCTCAAAGAGTCAAATTAGATGTTTTTTAACATAACTATCATGAATGTCATGTTTACAGTAGCAAGATTTTCTCTTCTAGAGCTTATTTGATTTGTCTTATACTGAATTTCATTCACTACTAAGACAGTAAGTTTAATGCTTTCATCTACGCTTTTTTTAACTTCTGTTAGTTTTACCCCTTTTAATCCTCAACCTCTAGTTGAATTTCCCCAATTTGTAGATCTACTTATTCATTATTTAGCAATAATTTACTTCCACAAATTTAATCTAAGTTGTTTGATTGAGATTATACTCTGTATAATTTAGTAACTTCATGTTAAATTTAAATAAAATTTAATAATATTCCCCAGTGTTTTCAGGAAAGCACTTCCCACTGCAATCAAGCACAGATGTCACACTCAGGCTTCCCAGTCAAACACAGACACAGATTTTATCACACATATGTGCTATATGTAATGAAAATCTGGGCTTTCACTTGTTCGCATGCGCTATAACATAAATAGAAATATGTGTAGTTTCAACCAAGTTTGTCTTACAAATTAAGAATTTGGAATTTGGTTGGCCAATTTCATTTTCAATTTGATCAGCTGTTTCTTGAAAAATTAATTTGCAATTGCATTCATGTCATGCTCAGAGTAAGTGGCCCAATTCCATTATTTTAGAAATAACATTATACACAGAAATCCAACAGAGAACATTCACCATAATGCTAATTAACAATTTCATTGCACAAAGTCACGCAGGAATTTCGTCAAACTCCCCGTGGTACCTACATTTCGCAACCATAATCGAACCGGTTAATATCGCCGCTTCTATCTGTACCACTACACTATCGATACAAAGACACCCGGTCAGCTATCACAGTACTGCGTTTTCAGTGCTTAAGATGATTCTCGCAGTGTTAGCCGTGTGCAGAAAATAATTTGTGCACTCTCCCCACGTTTCTCCTGGAACCTGCACGGTTTGTACTGGAGAGTTCATCACAAACCATCCCCTCAGTCGTGTTTCCCCAGTCATGAAAATAATTATAAGTCTTCCACTTGTTCTCCAATACAACAAGTCGTACAAGAAGAACTTATCCCCTTAATTTTCAACAAAACACGACCTTCCCCTTACTGGTACGCCACAAAGGCCACACACAAAACACGCACGCGCACGTGTCACAGTAAGAGTACACATGCAATAAAAAGTATCAAGAAATATCACAGCTGATAATGTTCACATGTCGGGTCTGTCGTATGTTATGTCTAAACGTATTTAATCACCCCAAACTTTACTAACCTTAGACGAGCACACATGGTAAAACTCGCTAGTTTCTTTGTTATTGTTAGCATCAATGCTACGCTTTGTCTTAACGGCTAATGCTAACGCATTACTGCAGAAAAAAACAAAAACACACGCTAATTCTCGGTGTTAATCACAGCTCGCTACAGCTGAATAACTAAAGCATTCTTATCAGGCAGGGACACAAACACCCCTGGAACGTCCGCCATCTTAGTCAATGTATAACAAAGTAACCACATGTCGTGGCAACAAATCGCAAATGTTTAGGCTAACAATAATATATAATATAATATAACACGCATTCATCCGTTTACTTAAGCTGATGTTGGGCACATTGTTCGTCGCCAATTGTAGTAGAATTTAAATACTCATGAGACATGATTTATGAACACAATCGCAAACAGCAATTTATTAGTTGTTCCAAACATGAATTAAACTCATACCTTGATATCAATGAAGAATGTGATCACATTGCAAGCACCATGGAGGGAGAAATAAGAGGGAAAGAGGAAAGAAGAGGAAAATTAGAGACACGAGGGACGTAAAATACCTCCACCCGCTAGTGTAGTTAGAGAGAGAATGAGAGAGAGAGAGAAAGGGCCCCTAAGCCTTGAGAGTCACTTCAGTATAAATCCCGCCTCGCTACGTCACTTCCTGTTTCCTCCCAAACATACATACATATACAATCTTATTTGAGAATTACTTACAATGATTAAATATTCTATTACACCACTAATCTTGTGTAGACTCTGTGTGCAGCCCTCAGCAGGCTCAGAGTGCGCTCTAGAGAGAGGCGTGCTTGCATGTTCAACGAGTTTAGCTCCATACCCAGAAAAGATATGCTCTGCCCAGGGGTTAGACAGCCCTTTTCTGAGTTAAATCGATGCCCCAGATGGCTTAGATGGCATAAGACCGTGTCTCTGTGGCGAATCAACTGGGAC
This sequence comes from Danionella dracula, assembly GCA_900490495.1. Lineage (NCBI taxonomy): Eukaryota > Metazoa > Chordata > Actinopteri > Cypriniformes > Danionidae > Danionella > Danionella dracula. Next base: position 2,387,747 of record UELW01000049.1, on the reverse strand, counting down.
CGCGTCTGGGCCAGTGTCAGCCAGTCATCCAAGTAAGCCAGGATTTAAACCTCTTCACGTATTAACGGTACTAAAGCTGCCTTGATCACCTTTGTGAAGGTGCGAGGGTACAGAGACACTGGTTCGAGGCCAAACCGAAGAAGGGGTCTGTGCCGAGGAAGTATACTCACATTAAATTACACATCTTTCAGATCTGTTGTAGCATCTATTGAAGATTATTGAAGATTAAGATTCCCTAACCTCCTTCCAGGACCTATACAGCACCAGTGTGAGAAAGAGGGCTAAAATAATACTTCTAGGCCCCGTTCACCTCGGCCACCAACTTTTTGAGCTCTTGCCCTCTGGCCAACGCTTCAGAACCACTAACACCAGGTCTGTACACCACAAACAGAGCTTCTATCGTCTGCGGAACGCTTAACCCTTATTCCCCCGCAATCTGTTACCTGCATCGCACATTTCATCTCCTTACATTTTGCACTTATTTTTCCACACCACACTTTATAGACTTTGTTCAACTGTTTACATTTCTTCAATCGTTCTTTCTACCTCTTAGCCTCATGTTAATTGCCTGTTGTGTTGCACTTTACTGAACTTATGTGGTTTGTATTGTGGTTTGTATTGTACTTATGTTGTTTGCACTGATGGCTCCATTTTACCAAAGGAAATTCAATAAAGCAATAAACCTGATAAAGCCAACATACATCGTAGTGACTGACTGATGGAGAACACAACATCACAACATTACTGTTTTCTCACTTGAGTTTTTTTTTGTCAATAATTAGCAGTTAAAAAAAATGTTGACAATTAATCTCTTTTTTTGTAATGAACAACATACAGTATTAAGCATCATTAGCATTTGATGAATCACATCAAAAAAACTAATTCATTTAGAATGCCTTCAGCTTGTTAATAAATAGATTTGGTTATTTAGATTCCCCAACTGAACCATCTTTCTGAAAACGAGAGGGAATAGTTTTGTCATGAAAGATGTTTAGAGCCTTCTACAGCATAATGAAAACGTATTTTGTGAATTCCATTCATGCTCAACGCTGTATAGCTGCAAATGCTTGTATTGGTCTTTTAATTGCACGTTTTGGATGGGAATGCACGCAAAGTCCCCAGGAGAGAATGATTGCAGTTGTTAGATCAGGTTTTAAAGTAGGCGTAGATGAGGGTATTAAGGGATTTTAGCAGAGAGGTCTAATAGAATTGTTAAACATGATTGTTGAATGAATAGGGTGGGGAGTTTGCTTTTAGTACTGGCGTGAAAGCTAATGAGCGAAGCAGTTCAGGTATCTTTGATGACGTCAAACTCTTCATGAGGCTCTACAGATTTCAAAGGAGTTAAAGTAGACCAGACTTTAATTAAGGATGTGAAAAAAACCTGTTTTGTTGAGTTAAAATGTGACCGAGATTACTTTAGAGATGAACAGGAGCAAAAATGGCTGCAAGTTCACACGTGTTGATGAAATAATAGAGAAAGTATAGGCTCTTAAGGGTGATTAGTTTAGTATAAAGTTAATGGATTATTTATTCAGCCCCACTGATTAATTTTAAACGTGGCTCTTGAACTGTTTACTATGTAAGATGTAAAGGACATTAAAGAGAATAGGATGTCATATGTCAATGTTGAATTCAATGTTCTGTGTGATGACTCCCTTAAGTGGTCGTTGGTGAAAGTAAATGAGGTATACTTCAGATTTACTTCCTGGACACAATCTGTACGTCACAAGCAGCTGTCGGCTCTTTGAGACGCTATAACCCTGAAACAATACCTTACTGCTGGTTAATAATGTACAGCATTAAATAATTAATGACCCACCAGAATTTTTGACTTTCCTCAAAGGTCAGCTTTAGAGCTTGGAATTGTAAATGAGCCAGACTCTGCTTTTTAAATTTTTTACTGAAGTAAATGTTGGATTTACTTTAAATGTGTCCAGAGATTTTAATTTAATAGCTTTGTCAGAAGAGGTGTCAGGTACTCACAAATGGTACAGCAGACAGAGGTCATGCTGTAGTTAAGCAGCAGACAACCATGCACAGCGCACTTGCTGTGAAACGACTGCGCCATCATGACGGCCCCAATGGGAGATGTCCAACATTTTGTGCAATAATTATGCAGATGGGTCTGTGCACATGGTTAGGTATAAAACAAAGTTGTGGTCACCCAAAGAACTTTGAAAAAAAAAGTAATTCTCTCCCTGAAGCAGGGGATTCACAACTCAGTTTTAAACCATTACTGTGACTTAAATCAAATCAAATCCAAAATTTATACCACCAAGGAGGATTCTGGTTTCAATCTCCACTAACATGAATTCCTCCCATGTTCGTTAGCATGGCCTTTCTAAAGGTACATAGTTTCCCTTCACTCAGATAAAACAATGGACAATGGGATTCAATAAGGAGATGGATTGAAGTGATGGATTCTCTTTCATTCAATTTGCTAAAAAACTCCAGGACTTATATTTGGATTTCATTTGAATGAATGATGAACAAAAAAAATTGAGCAAACAGTTATTTCAACATTACAATTATAATAAGATGGTCTGCAGTTGGTTTGCTAAACTATTGAGGGCAGAATCCAATAGACAAAAAGTCACGGTGAAATAATCCTCTTGTAAAATTTTAATTATATGATACCAAAGCGTTTCAATTGAGTCGTGGACAATCAAGAGAATAATAAGACCAAAGTAGGATAAGCCATCTGCTCACACTATAAAGCATTCAAATGCCTCCTGAAAGAAATCCCACAGGAAATAACAACTGAACTGTTGTACCTCTCAATTACATTCATAAAGAGTACAGATAGAACATTTAGAATGTCTCCAGATAATGCACCACATTTGATACAGATCCCCTCATTCACAATTAGTTCAGAATATGGGTGAAAAGGGTGCGCCAGACACAGGAGACATATAAAGTCCACTGTATTTGAGGTACTCCAGGGATGTAATTGAGAGGTACATATCATAGTATTGGGATTAGATGTCTTGATTTTGGCTGTGCAACATATAAAATGATTAAATCTTTAGTCATACATTTTATTAGCTAATACTTAGTCAAAGCTCATATGATATTTTATTTTATGTTGTTGAGTTATAATGTGTGCAATTCAATATTATACGAAATAGCTACTAATGTGCTCAATGAGAGGTTCATTAAATTTGATGATAGTTATTTTAACATCCTGAATGGAATTGGAACATTATAGGAGGATTTAACTAATCCACCAGATTTAAGTTTCCATTAAACATCCTTCCAATGCCAATCAAACCAGTATGAGCTGAAGATACAGATAGATAATATATACAGAGACTATTCCAGACTTTAGGTACATGATGTTAAATAACCATGCTTTAAACATTAAGCAGAGTGAGCTCACCAATCTCCTTCCTGTAACAGAGCGAACCAGTCAGTGGTTAATAATAAGCTTGTTTGAAAGTTCTGATGTTGAACGATTGTATGAACATTGGATAGGCTTTTCTCCCATTCTTTTCAGTGAACATCTAAAATGTTTTAGATCTCCATATTATTTCCTGTATTATAATTTGAAATCTTTTCTCACTTTCTCTAGTGACTGAACTGAACCACAATGTCACCAGTGTGATTCCAGAGAGTGGGCTGCTCATCATCCTGGGCTTTATTCTGGGTGGAATCGTCTGGGGAGCAGACAAGGCGCAGACTTTCAAACTAATCCCTGTTAATTTCTTCTACTACCTGCTGCCTCAGATTGTACTTGATGCAAGTTACTGCATGCCGAACAAACTTTTCTTCAGCAACTTGGGGGCCATTCTCACCCATGCAGTGATTGGAACGTGCTGGAATGCTGGGACTGTTGGCATCGCTTTGTGGGCTTGTTATGAAGGGGGAGCAATGGGTAAATATTTTTTCACATTTACATTTATAGACATGAAAGGAGAAATTGTTAAGGCCGCTACACACAAAAATAGCACTTGTATCACTAAGAAATTGTGCAAGCCAAGCTGGACACCCCTTCATACTGTTCAGACAGTGAAGGGATGTCCAGCCCCTAGCACAGCTGAAAAGACAGATTTAACACTCAGGTTATAATGCCTGGCGAAGTTGTTGGGTGTCGACCATTCCGCCGCCTTGCAGATCTCTGCCAGAGGAGTACCTCTGGTCAGCGCCTAGGAGGCCGTGAAACCCTGATAGAGTGGGCTCTCAACTACAGCCTCCGATGCACTTCCGAGAAGAGAGGTAACAGAGGTGGCTGCGGTGTATCATCTTGGCATGACCCGACAAACCACGTGTCCAGCCCTTGAGATTTCAGGTGCAAGGGGCGGAGCCACCTGCAATCAAGTTTTTGCACTGCCTCTCTCTGATGCAGTAGTAAAAATCGCATCATCGGGCGCACAGGAGTCTTCAGAAGATGCAAGCAGCGCATCATCCGTTAACTCACTGTTGTGGATAGCGGACGCACCGGGGGAGCGGGAAGCATGCGATATCCCGGAGACATGCATTCGCCGACCCTAATGAGTGGGAGTTACAACATCTCTGGTGGCGGCCTGAAAGAACACAGGACTCGTCCCTAGTGTGTTACTGGACAGAATTGTGCAATCAGCACAGTCTGATCCCTCAATCGTCCCTCAAATGATCCCTCAAAAATGATCATGGCTATCAGTTAATGTGATCCACCGCATCCAACAGACTTGCACGGTCGCAACAAGTTTGGAACATGCTACAAACAGTCAACCAGCAAAACAAGGATTTACTTTGGTGGAAGGCAGTGAAAGACAAGAAATTTGGAACATTCAGCGGCTCCAGCCGAAGAACCACACTGGGTGCCATCGACTCACCAGATCTCCCCAAAATCCACACAAGGACTTTAACCAACTAATTTTGCGTTGTTGTCTCTCTGTGAGTTGCTCACCTGTCGAGAGTAAGCTCCAGCAAAAAACAGGAAGAGTGATCACGCTTGCGTCCGCTTTGTATGTGACAGCGTGGTCACATGACCATCAGCGCTTTCACTGATTGGCATTTTGAAAAGAGTTTGCTTTATATCAGAGCAGCACTAGATGTGTTTGCACAGCGCAAAGGGAGAACTTTATCAATGAATGAATAACACTAAAGGAGTGCATTCGTAGAAAAACACAATTTCTTTCAAAAACATGACAAATGTAATACCGTAAGTGTACTGCAGCCAACATGTGCAGTACCTGCAAAGGTGTGTAGAATTTCAAACCAGATCAAGCTTGAGATATCGGTAAAAATGCAGGAAACTAGGGGACCTAATTTCTTATGTCTTTCATATTATGAAAAAAGTTAATAAAAGATGTTTTCCCCCAAAAACCTCTTAAACATCTGGTGAAAATATGTGTTAGGTATGTGTAAGGTTTTACTTTTTCTTTAAAAATACACAATTTTATTCATAGGTTTACACATATACTTATATACATTTTGTAAATATATACATGTGAACAAACAATATGGTTAACTCCCATCCAGGAACCCTAAACATCGGCTGTCTACAGTTTCTGTTGTTTGGTGCCGTGTTGTCAGCTGTGGACCCGGTGGCTGTTATCGCAGTGTTTGAGGAAGTGCACGTGAACGAAGTGCTGTACATCCTGGTGTTTGGGGAGTCTTTGCTCAATGATGGAGTCACAGTGGTAATTATTGGTACTCTGAAAGTAATAGCTCATTAGCAAGAAAACCCTTTGTCTCCATGATCTTTATTATGCTTGTGGGTTACAGGTGCTTTATAATGTGTTTGATGCCTTTGTGTCTCTTGGAGGCCCGAAAATCAATGCTGCAGAGATCATTAAAGGAATAGGTATAACTAGAATTTCATCAATCAATCAATCCATTATGCATCCATCCAATCAGCATCCATCCACTCATCCATATATCCATCAATCCATTCATCCACCACCTCACCCAAACACCCATACATGCACCCATCCCTCTTTCTACCCATCCATTGGGTGCTAGTGTTATGGATGGAAGTACAATTTTGTTTATGGTTAACGTAGGAACCATAAAGTTACTTTTGAAATCAGGAAAATTGTTAATCTTGATTTGGAATAACAAGTTGTGATCATTAACATGTTATCATAAGTCTAGTTTGTGGGCAAAGTATCCCATTTACTTAATTTATTGTTTTTTTTTTCGTAGGATAAAGTGCTCAGATTAAAGAAACATTAATAGGCTGTTTAATAATATGTTATTCTAACCTACAGTAGTAACATTGATTGGCTATAATGTGCATTTTTAATGGCAGATATCATGTTGCTTTTTGTTATGTTTCCCATTTTAACTATATATATATTTTTTTTATTTTTAAATTTCTTTAAAAAAATTTTTAAACTTTTTTACATTACATTTTATTATATTTATATTGTCAGGAAACAGACTAGGAACAAGATGCAGGTAAACAAAATATTGAAAATTGCTGAGCTGCAGCTTGAGCAAGTAGTGTCTGTGTGCAGGCACCAAAAAGAGAGCTAACAGAAGTAGACAAAACTAAACATAACCTCTTTCCGACCAGGCTAGAGAAACAGTCCTTACATGTAGAGTCTCTGCTGGTAGCCCCAGACTGTGAGCAGAGCAGAAGGAAAATTAGCTGAGCAAAATGTACATGCAACACAGTTGACTGGACAGGATAAGAGGAGAAAACTGATCTTCTATAAGGTTGTGGAGCAAAGAACAGCATTGCAAAAGTGATACACCAGTACTTAGCAGTGGATAGAGAAAGCAACAGCAAGCAACAGGTGGATACAATACACTAGCCAAGGCGGTGCAGAAAGTAGACATGAACCAGATAATCCTGACATATGTTTGCTCCAATATTGATAGACTCTTTCCCTCTTTCTTTTTTCTGCCAGTTTCATTCTTTGTTGTGGCATTTGGAGGCTCGTTTCTTGGCGTTGTGTTTGCCGTGTTGATTGCTTTGCTGACCAGGCTCACCAAAAACGTCCAGGTCATTGAAGCTGGCTTCATCATTGTGCTGGGTTACCTGTCTTACCTAACGGCAGAGATGATGTCCCTCTCTGCTATTCTATCGTAAGGTCCCTGTGCATCACTGACAGAAAAAAATAAATAAATAAATAAAAAAAAAAAAAAAAAAAATATATATATATATATATATATATATTAGTGCTGTCGATCGATTAAAAGTCTGAATTGATATATATCATACTGAACTGAATTGATATATATATATATATATATATATATATATATATATATATATATATATATATATATATATTTATATAGGCATAGCCGTACATAACTCACCATGCTTTTTTTGTGAACCACAGAATCACCTTCTGCGGTGTGTGCAGTCAAAAGTACATCAATGCCAACATGGATGAGCGATCAGTCTCAACTCTACGGTATTCCCTGAAGGTGTTGGCAAATGGCTCAGAAACCATGATCTTTGTCTTCCTTGGACTTTCAGCCATCGATAAAACTATCTGGGTTTGGAATACAGGATTCATCCTCCTCACAATCTTTTTTGTTATAATATTCCGATTCATGGGTGAGTTTATTAATAGAGAAATATTCTCTATTTGGGACGTCTCATTAAAAACGTTTTTTGTATTGTTATTTTTTTATACACAGGTGTTTTCTTTCTCAACTTTGTGTTAAATCAGTCTCGCCTGATCCCTATTTCTTATACGGATCAGTTTATTATGAGCTATGGTGGTCTGCGAGGAGCTGTGGCGTATGGACTGGCAGCCATTTTGGATGAAAAAAAGATTCCAGAAAGGGGTCTGATGCTTGGCACGACACTAATTGTGGTTTATTTTACGGTTGTTCTTCAGGTGGGTGATTTTAGGCACTTGTTCACACTTGCTTTTAGTAAATTCCTGCTCTGTTAATAATATGATTACGTTAAAAATATGATTACAACCAAGACACATATTTTTTTATAACTCTGAGCAGGGCTTGTGCTAATCACCTCTCCAGCATAAAAAGCCTGGTTCCAAGTAAGGGGTGATGTTGTTATGAGCTTTACCTTAAGCGTTCGAGCTTATATCTATATGGAACATTAAGGATAGTGTTACAATAAAACATTTTTTTTTTCGATTGTATTGTAACTACAGAAAATACTTTGGCATTTTTGGCATTGTGTAGAAGGAAGAGTTACACAGTTTTTCTCACTATGATCTTTGGGTGCTTGCGCCCAGTGCAGTGACAGGGACTCTGTAATGTAAAGGAGAACCACCTCATCTTTAAACTGAGGTTTTGACTCTCTGTGGTCAATAAAAATTCCAGGACATTTCATTGTATAGAGTAGGGTTAGGGCTGGGGGCCAAATTTCCCACTACCCATGTATTTTAATTGGCTACAATCCTCTGATTGGCTCTCCTATTCACCTTTCCCGGGATGTGGTGAGTGTTCTGGAGGACAATGGCAGCTGTCATGTCATCCAGGTGGATGGTGAAAACTACTGGTCGATTCAGAAACACAAGATGCACAATAAAATCCTGAGAATAAAACTAGCCAAACAATTTAATACAATTTTCTTTGAAGGTCAGACAAGACATCTTCGAACCGTTAAAAATAGTTTATGACGATTCTCTGTTTTTCAACATGCTAAACACCGGTTAAGATGTTGTGCAAACATTCTGGCCATGTAAAACTTCCAGCACAGCTGGCTTCCGTCTGAAATATGCATTATTCAGATTCGATACTGTATTTATTTACATTTATGGTCAAAGGGGATTCAACGTGCAAATTGTAAATCGCTAAACAACTTTTTGGGACCATTTCACAATTCCAGAACATTCCATGTGTCCCAATTGAACCACTATCCACATTTTATGGGTGTGAAATGAGAATTAGTATGTCCCATTCTGTAGTATTCATATAATAGACTAATTTTTAAAGAAGCAGCCCCAAAATAAATAATAGGAACAGAGAACATGTCACAAATCTGGTGTGACAATGCAAGGTCGGACAAATACGTGAGTTCAAAAGAGTTTATTACACACCAGAGTAGGCTACATTCAATCCAATATGTAACAGGAAGTAGTAGATGTAAGTAGATCACTTGTACTGGTAGAAGACTGGGCAATACCTGTCCACCAGGTGTCTTCAGGGAGAGTACGAGGGATAAAGCTGCTACAGGTAGGATGGAGGTAAACCAGAGGTTGGTGTTCAAACGAGACCTGGCAGGCATATGTAGGTGGAAGGTTAGATGGGTTTTAGCTGGCACCAAATACGTTTAGGGTCTCGGAGCAAACTGCAATCCAACTTGAAGAGCAGGAGAAACCTGAAGCATACTTATTTAAACACTGTGCCTTTTTAAAAGTAATTAATAGATATCAAACTCCAAGTGTTGATGAAATACAAGCATCACAAGAAAGAATCACACTAGTTTTTTAGGTCCAGGTAGTTAAAAGAAAGTAACTATGATGCAGGACAGAAAGAGGTGGGAAATGAAGTCCTTATATACTGGAAAAACTGGTGCTGATTTGTTGATAGAGCAAAAATTGCAGGTGAGGAAATTAATGATTCTATAGCATGTGCTCAGTGTTTATGAAAAGACACAGCAGGATCTTACAACATAACGCTTTAGTATCTACCTTAAGGGTGCAGTATAAATATTCAGAACGTGATGTGACATTTGTTTTTTTTTGTATTAAGTATAAACAACAATCTGTTCTTGTATTGTAGGGAATCACCATGAAGCCTCTGGTTCAATGGCTGAAAGTTAAAAGAGCTACTCAATCTGATCTGACTCTTAATGGAAAACTGAACAACAGGGTAAGAAACCTTCATGCCCCAGAACATCTGTTGCATTTTGTTCTTCATGTTTTAGGACCTTAACTACTAATGGCTTTATGTAAAAAATTATTAACATTACTGTAACTCAGCCTGAACTCTACGTTATTACAATTTTAAAGAATTTTGATACCCATTAGTCCCTTCTAATTAGTGTTTTATGTTCATACCCCAAAGTGTCAGAGAATTTTTGCTCATTCCTCATCATTTCTTAAAAATAATAAAAATAAAAAATATAAATTTACTTGTTATTGTAAAGTTAACAACCTCTCTAATAAAAATATGAGGGTTCCTTTCCTTGGATTTTAAACTAAGAACAAAGCCATAATGCCAAATTCAAACCTTTTTTTAAAGAGTTTGCATTGTTTTTTAAAGTTTCAGAAATAAATTTGTTTCACGTGTACAACTAACCTTATTATAAGAACATTTTTGAGTGTGACACCAGTTTTTCTGTACCCTCATGACTTCATCATGATTTATTTGTGTAGGTTTTTGAACATACTCTGACAGCAATGGAGGACATCTTAGGCCGAATGGGAGATAACTGGTGGACTCGGCAGTGAGTATTTATGTCGAAAACGATCTCCTAATATCTCAGAATTTTACTTACTTGATAATCTCTGGTCCTCAGTTGGAACCACTTTGAGGATAAGTATGTCTGTTGGTTACTGATGAGCAGCGAAGCCAGAAAAAATAAAGACCAAATCTTTGGCACCTTCCACAAACTCAATCTTGAAGATGCCACAAATTACGTTCACGAGGTCAGCACTCTCAGTACTCTCAGTCCTTTTTTGCAAATCCTTTTTAACACAACCGAACACAGAATATTTTATCTGTATATTTAGGGTGAAAAAAAAGGCTCTCTCGCTTTCATTCGGAATGATGACAGTGTCAATTTAGACTTCAAGAAGAAGTTCGCTTTAGATTATGCAGACATCATTCCTGACATCATGGCAGACATGTCTGACTACGATTTTAGCATTGACAATGTTCCTGTGACCTCCGTAATGTAAGTTTCTTCAGCTCTCTGTTGGAAAACAGACTCAAAAAATGTATATATATTAAACATTTTACATATTGTACTTTTAAAAATCTTTTTAACCACCAGGAAGAACCAGATTCCATCTGTCTCTCTTGATATGCATGAGCAAGACCGAAAGAGCATGCCTGATGAGCTCAGCGCCCATCACCTACTTGATCACCATCTGTACAAGAGCAGGAGAAACGTAAGAAACTTCGTGTCACTGGGTGAAAAAAACTATTTGAAGTCTAAATACCTGATTCTTTCTGTTTTTCACAGAACCGTGCTACTTACAGCCGCAAACACTATAACAGCTCAGAGAATCCAGATGAAATGCAGGAGATCTTCCAGAGGACAATGAGAAGCCGCCTTGAGTCCTTCAAATCAGCTAAGATGGGAGTTAACCCAGTAAAAAAAATCACCAAACACCCCAAGAAGGACTCAACACATAAAGTATGCTATAATTGATGCAATGTTGTAAAAGTTGAAATCTTCTTTAGTATTTGGTAGTTATTGATTGTCTGATGTTTTAGCAGCCTAATGGAAAGCCTGCAGACCCAACCAGAACCCATCCCTATGGTGATGAAGGTATATTCATGACAAAATATTTCATGAAGTGAAAGCAAAAGAAACTTTCCATGAAAAGCATTTTTTTGTATGAAAACGTTTTAATCAAAATGTGCTACTGCATCATCATATTATTTGTGAATTCATTTAAATAACGTTTTGGAACTGGTTAGATTTTCAAGTAATGTTTCTCAAAGCCTCATTTGTTTCAGCGAAAAACTTTGAGTGATGTCACACACACAACATCTATGCTATATACAGTCAATGCTCGGACCCAGAATTTCCGGAATTCTGTGAATTGCTGTTAAAGGTGTTTAGATGAAAAGCCAAGCTTTTACAGCAGTGAGAAATTAACAGTTTATAATCCCAGATCAAAACATTATAGGTCAGAAGGTGTTTTTATGAACGGGGGAGAAACTTCTGATGCCAAAATGTGCACATAGATTTTTTGATCCCACGAGTTGTAAAAGAATCTATAATCTTAAAATGTATTTTAAAGCCCCAATTGTCCAGTGGTCATTTGGAAAAGTTATGTAAAACTAATTGATTTTCAATTGATCAAATTGATTTCAAAATGACTGGTTCAAAGTTGCAGGTCTGGATGTGGAGGTCTAAAAGTGCTAAAAAATTCATTAAACCACACCCACAGAACATTGGCAAAATATCTGATGGGTTTGATACAATTTTATGACTGAGCTTCAAGAATCCTAAAGTCGTGATCTGATTGGCTGAATTTGTCCAGATTTACAGGAGTGTTGGGTTTTTTTTTTTTTCGTTCCGCTCTGAAGCTAAATTCAGCATTACGATTAAGTCCTACGATTTATGCATAACAGTAACTAGAACCATTAAACCCCGTTGCTGTCTCGATAGGTATAAAATAGTTTGTAGGTTTGGTACTTGCTAGAGACAATTTTTTTCAAATCTAGTTTTAGTAGATTTAGTAGATCTAGTTTAGTTCAAAGTGTTGGAGATGTATACAAGAACTCTCTTCCTCCTCTGGTGAATTTAGCCATGCTCATATAAACAGGTATGTAGTTTTAATAAACATTAAAGGACTTAAATAGAGCTGTAATTGGTCTCTGGAATCTGATGTTGACCACTGCAATCCTCAAAATAGTAGACCTCTTGACCAACAAAACCTCCTAAATAATTTATAGCTCCTGCTGAACGGCTACAGGTGTTTTTGGTACCTGCCCTACAAATATGTTTCAAATTAACTACAGTATGATGGTCAGTGGTCATTCAGAAATGGCCAGAAATTCAGTTCATTCAAAATTTTGGTGGATCTGATGGACGAAATAGGTCAAAACGAAGGTAAATCCTTATTAAAACTATGCATGAGGAATCATCAAGATCTTAAAAAACCGAGAGTTAAAAAACAAATACAGCTGAGGAGATGACACATTACTTGATTGAGGAGCGAATGCACCTGGTGAACGCAGCTGTTGGTAATGTGAGTAGATGAGTGTTGAAGTGTGTAGGAGATTACAAAAAAATACATTAAAGAAATTCAGATTGTTAGCACTTTTAAGCTTTTGTTTGTAAAATTAGTTTTGCTGAAAGTTCATTTAAAGCAAGAACTATGACATTGATTTGTTTTGTCCAATCAGATTTCGAGTTTTCTGTAGACAGTGCCTCCAGCTGTGAAAATGGTAGCCATTTCCCCAGAAGCACAATTATACCTGGAGGTAAACCATTTTTTCATATATGCGAAATTTCTTTTCTGCGTATCTTATTTCAGTGCCAATGATTATTGCAGCTGGAGTGGATAATCCTGCATTTATCCCTGAAATGGACATCCCTCCACGCATGCGAACCCCCCCGTGGCAAACAGAGACTGATGTAGCACCATCTCAGAGGGCTCAAGGACGACTAGCCTGGACGCCTACCAACCTGAGACGTCTGGCGCCCTTGCGAATGAGTGCACAGTCCACAGACTCCTTTGTGGTTGCTGACGCTTCATTGGATGTGAATGAGGAAAAGCCTAGGTCACAACATACCAAATTGTAGTGTGATACATTTATTTATCTACCATTGAAGTTGATAACTGCCATTTCTTATGCCATGAGCTCATATATTACAGAGAAAAGACACCCACACAGGTTCCTTTCTATTGAGGCTTAGAGAAATCCAAGAAACCTTATTAACATCAACAGAAATGTGAATCAAATGAACCCCAATTTCGCCAAACAGATTGTCAGCAAGAGTAAAATTTGGCGCATAAATGTACGGCACCAAGTCCTACAAAAAGCATATTTAGTCGAGTTGCGAAACTTTACAGGAAGCCGGTTATTTCGCATTTTCAATAAAAAAATTAAAAAATCATACTTTAACATACTCATCCTAGAGATTTTACCCGTTCATCACTAAACTCAGCCAGTATAATGTTATGGTATGTACAATGTAACACTGCAAAGCTTTGTATACGATAAAGGGTGTGGCCAGGGAATATCCAAATTTGGATTTGAAACAGGAAGTTGTTAAAGCTTGTTAAATACAATATCCGATCGGTCCCAAATTGTCATGTTTCAAGGAAATGTTTCAAGAAAAATTTCTAGGATCAAAGATTTTCTAAAACAAGTTGTCATGGCACTTATTGCTACGAATTGGCCATGGGGGTAAGAGCATGGAAGGTTACTTGAATTTAATTTACATCTGTGAGGATTTACTTGGCTCTTCTGCCTTCAGTGCATTTGCTTTAAAACGCAAGTTATTGAGTTTTTTGCCCTGTCCTGCTTCTCTTGCATTAATCTGTTGTGTTTGTTGTGGAAATCCAACATGTAGTTAAAATGCACATAGTACAAAAATGTGTTTATGTTGAAAATGCAATACTTTAATTGGGTACTTATTTAGGGAATCATGATCATGTTCATCATGGTGTTGGTGATATTGTGGAAACTTTGGCACTTTATACATATAAATAGCATGCATTTCTTTGTAAGTGATTTTAGGAATGTTTTGGTCTTAAAAAACCTAAAAGCTAGTCTGTTAGGTTCAGGGTGTCAGGTAGACAATTGCTTGTTATTTCTGACCTTGACAAGTTGGCTGTTTGGTATACCATTTTAATTTCGATACCTCTTGTTATTTATTGTTAGAAAATATCTTATTATGTGGAATCATATATTTATTTTTTAGGAAATACACTTTTTTCAAATGTTGATTTTATTGGTACATGTTAAAGTAAAATTCTAGACGAGAATCCATGACATTTAGGAATGAAATCTATGATTAATTTTATTCAATGTTGTGTTTTGAAATGTGTTTGTGTAATAGCATTTGAACAAAAAATGCAGGAAAAAAATAAAGTTGTTGTCATTATTGTTAGGTGTTATTCAACTTGAATAATGAGTAATTATATAGTTATAACCTTTATGATTTGATAGAAAATGTTCACTGCAATTGAGGAAGACATTAAAACGTAACCTCAAAAACGAAATGCAATGATGCATTCTAAAAACAATAATGATCCAATTTGTCATTATTATGGTACAAAGCATGAAGCTTGTTGTGTAAATCATTATACGGAACAACTGCTAAACTGAGTATGCTTTGAGCGTGGCTTATAAATTCTTAAAACAAAACAACTCCTAAATCAACATGATTATTCTATATTTACGCAGTCTAAGAACTTATAGAGCAGATGAAAGTTTTTAATATTTATAATTTAACACTACTCATGTTCCTTATGTTCTTTTGCCTTAGGCACTTGCTGTAATGTTTCACTTCGGTAGGCAGCGCCACTGTCGCCTGAGGATTTCTGATTAAAGCAACACACATGCGTAACACACACACACACATCCACATATATATATATATATATATATATATATATATATATATATATATATATATATATATATATATATATATAGTTGGGAATATTTCATTTCTGCAATATTTATAATTCTGCAAATGTTGGTTTATGGGCATGACATGAATCTGCATCGCACCTCATGGGATTTAAATATTTATCAGCTCTCTTCCTTTTACCCCAACCAACCACTATTGTTTTTTTTAATGCAAGTTAACTTGTAGACTTAGTAGTTCAAGGTTAGAGTGTACAAACATGGACACATCTATGATTAGACACCTGTTTAGTTTACTGTTTAGGTCAAGTACAGCGAAGGTAAAGTTTTGCATTGTATGTTTTTGAGCATGTGAAACTAAGAAATATTCAGGTCGTAAGAGTACTACTGCAGTCTTGATTAAGGGTCAAGTGGGAAATCTGCTTCTTGTTGGTGTTTATTTATTTTACAAAATTCTTGGACAAAGTACATCAAGTTGACGCATTATTATTTAGAACCATAATTATGTGTAGTTTTGACCCTGGGAGAACATTAGACATTTTGAAGCAAATGTTCTATTAATAGCTCCAGAAACAGTCTGTTAAAGTTGGCTGAACACTAACTTTTGTCAAGTGCAAGGGCAACTTTCTTCGGAAGCTGAACAAATGATCACCAAAAATGTGACAAAGTAACAGTCCAGTGACGTAGAACTCAGCCCCCTTTTGTGTAACAACTTAAAGGCTGACTAGAGCTTCCAGAACGACTCTTGTTACGCCCTTACACACTACCCTGATTGAACCACTGCTCTCAGCAGCACCAATAACACACGCAGCCAAGTCACTCAGAGAAGGATAACCTTTGAAAATGACTGCAGGATTAAAGGAATACTAACTTTGCCTTGCCAATGACTTTGCACTTCAGGACAAACAAGCAAAAGCAATAGACTGAGGATTTCTAATTGGGCGCTCCTGTGGAGGACAGCTATACTCTGAGAGTTTGTGGATGAGAATAATACTCTGAGTGCACCTTTATTAGTCGGAATGCCAAGCTCTACATGTTCATGCCTGCTGAGGGCAGTTGTTCTGCTGTTCTTTGTTAACCCTTTCATTCACAGATCAAGTGGACACTTAAATCTGATCCCAAGTCCTCGGCATCGATTGGAACCAAATCTGACGGGAATTCCAATTGTAACTTTTGAATGGCATCATGTCCAGACTCCATACTTGGTCATAATATGGGTGTTTGTTGCCGCTCTGGCTAAACTTACAGGTAAGTAAATTGAAATGGGAAAATGTGTTTGTTGTCTGAAATGGGCAAAGCCAATTAAAAATGTTGGACATATTTAAAATTTGACTTGAAGGCACTTTATAGCTAAGTCTACAATTGGTGATACTTAAAGTTAGCTTTTACAGTCAGATTAAAAATAAATATACACAAAAATTTTACCAATGCAATTTCCTTATTATAGTATATTTTTTTAACATAAGCCCTCAATGTACAATGATTATGTCTGCATATGATCAAATATGTTGCTGATTAGTCTATTATAAATAATCAAGCACTATAAAGTTAACAGTCGTGGCATGAATGGGTTAACAGCATTATTTTGGGTGTTCTAATTATTTAACACCATAGGGATGAGTCTCATGAATGTATTCACACCACATCAATAGATGCCAACACATAAGAATTTTATTGGACCAGAGTGTCCGATGGGTTTTGGAATATAAAAGATGTGATGTGACCTAATCTGCTTATTGTCTGCACTTTGTCTGCACATTGTGAATTGTCCTGAATTTTAATGAGAGGTTGAATTTCAGTCCAGTTTATTTCTCAGAAGGGAAGATGATACCTTAACTTGATGACAACCTTTGGCTTGTACATAGATGTTAAGAAACAATACTGTGTAACTTGACAGGTGCAAATTCAACACAATAACGGTTCTTTTGCGGGAGCTAGTGATTTGAAATCTTCAAATGTTACATTTTCAATAGCTGTATAAAGGCCATTTTAAAGTGTATTAAATAACTTAAATATCTTTAATTTTAGAGTCTCCTCTCTGGTAACTTATCTATTTTTATTTATTATTTTATTTTATTTCATTATTTCATGACTAAAATGGTAAATTTAGAATGGTAAACTATAGATTTTACTTGTAATTTGTACTGAACTGATTTAGAAATAAAGATGTATTGTATTATTACATGTGTTCAAAATTGTAATAAAAGACATATGTACATAAAAAACATAGAAATATATTTTTTATGGAAAATTGTCAACAGTGTTCAGAGGAAATTTCTTTTTGAAGCATTTTGCATTTGATGCTTCTGGATAAAAAACGTTCCTCATTTCCAGATAACAGCCTAAATAGGCTCAATGCTAGATATGAAGATTACTGATGCTAAACTTAATTCTCTTCTTTTTTTTTTCAAAACGCAGCTGTCTTTATACATCTCGCAAATTGTCTCAAATGCAATGTATTTAAAATATATAATTTAAAGTGATTTAGTTTTAAAGAGATTAGTTCTAGGAATCATCAAAAGCACCTTACCAGATGATCAAAATGACTGCGTTCAACATAAATTTACAGGGGCTAATCCATTCAGAGCATTAAATTCCACTAGTACGATTTTGAATTTTATTCTAAAGTAAATTGATAGCGATTGATGCTAGTATTGGTGAACTATGCTCATGTTAAGCACCTGCTGTGCTTAAATCTTTAGTCAAGACCAGTGTTTCAGTTTTTCTGTCCAACACATAAATCTTTGTTCTTTTCTTTATAAATATTTTACTTACAATGAGCAAGTTTCTGTGCAGCACTCATTGATGATGAGTAGGATGTGATTTCTTGCTAAATTAAAAAAAAAATGTCAAAACACCCTTTTGCTGCACCGGTTGCCAAAAGCTTGTCTTCTTAGTTGCCTAGTTGTCGGAATAATCTGACTTCAACCCATGAGATGTACATGGTTAGACTCTTCCTCCATACCCTATTCTCAAGAAATTTCTAAAAGATCTAAAACCAGTTCAGATGTAGTAAATGTCTTCTCTGTTTTACTCTATTTTTAAGTTGATATTCCTTATGAAACTGGTTTTATTTGAACCAAATCTCTTGAGAAAGTTTTCTCATCTAAGTTGAATCCAAGTTCAAAACATAAAACTCTGCTGATCTCCCAGGCCTGTGGTCAGTACATTTTTTACAAGCATTTTGCATTTTGATAATTGCACTTTTTATTGTGTTTTTAACACCGTTTTTATGCTGGTGTGTCCTTGTGCTCTCCCATTTTGTTCAGCACATTTGTCTAGGAATGGAAACTGTTGTTAATCTGTGCTTCATAAATAAATTCTCATTCTCATTTTCCTTGACTGTTCGGTCCCCTATCTCCTGTTTTATAATCCAAAATATTTTAAACATGTGTTAAAATGTTTTGAGAAGGAAGGAATGTAGCTTTTGTTGGTTTGGATGCCATGGGGTATGGGATGTGCACCTTGATTCAACATGTTATCGTGTCAACAAGGGAGGAGCTTAAAATAAAATTGTTCAACTAATCAGAGTATCGCATGACATTAACTAAAAAGTCCAGTTCAAAAACTTTTTCGTTCATCGTAATCTCTTTTAAAAACACAGGTTGCATCTAAATTGCATCCCATGGTCCAGTGTCCCTGGAAGTTGTGCTTCCTAAGAGAAAAAAAATATGTGCATGGTCCCAAAAAGTGTCAAACCCTGATAATTTTCTATTCAGGAGACATCACATCTGATCTCATTTTAGTTCACAAATGCCTCTAAAAGTAAAGAAGTAACAAACATATTTTATGTATTATGCTGTCTTTAACGGCACAATACAGACTCTTTGTTCGTCCTCTTTTCCAGTGGTTAAAATCAACCATCATGTCACCAGCGTTATCCCTGAGAGCGGCCTCCTCATCATGTTTGGTTTTCTTTTTGGAGGAATCGTGTGGGGAGCAGACCGAGCACAGACTTTTAAACTACTTCCTCCCACTTTCTTCTACTACCTCCTGCCTCAGATAATATTGGATGCCAGTTACTTCATGCCCAACAAACTCTTTTTCCGAAACCTGGGCTCCATTCTTATTCATGCCATCTTAGGGACATGCTGGAATGCAGCAACAGTTGGAGTCTCGCTTTGGGGTTGCTATCTGGCTGGAGTGATGGGTAAATGTCGTTCATTATACCAAACATACAAGAGCACATTGTGAGTGTATTTTTTCTGCAGTTATCACACCCTCTTAGTTATTCTCTTTCAAAAGAACCAGAAGCTTAAACTCTTGTCAAAATCAAAGATTTCCTGAGCAGTCTACAATGAGACATACATTTCGAATTTATAATGAACTTTAGTTTTTTTCCCCATTGAAGATTAACTGGAAATATAGAGACATATAAATCATAATTAACTCTTAATTAATTACAAGTTTATATTTAGTTTCTTATTATTAGGTGGTGACATCCTTGTTAATCATTAAGCATTTTATTGAATTTATTAAGACCCATTTTTTATTTTGTGTTTACATGCATTCAGAAATGAATCATAAACTAAGGTATTAATTGTTGTAATAATTTAATTTACTCAAGTACAGGTTTAATGAGTTTATTATTAATACTTATGTTAACTCATAATTAATGCATCATTAACTTATCATTAATTAATGGTTAGTTTCTCCAGTAACTGATGATCATTCATCATGTCTCTATATTTATCCTTAAATAACTAATTTTCCTCTCAACGTTTTCACAAATATGAGTTTAATAAATAAAACAGATGCATTGAAAATAAAATTCAACTAAATCAATTTTCAATTTGATTACACTGTAGACATTTCATTACAAAAATATTTCAAGAGCACTGAGTATTTAATCTTCACATTTTTTCTTTTTTTTTTGACATTTTTTTTCACAATGTGCTTCTAGTCACAGACCAAACAACATTAAGCCAAATTGAATCATTGAGAGGATGTGACCGTACATTATACTGTGGGGAAAAGTCCAGTAAAATATAGCAATATAGTGATAATTATGTGTTTGACCGTATTAACATAATTACCAACTGTAGAACTGCATTCTGTTTATGTAAATTAAACATATATGATTGATTTTCTCATTTTATGAGTAATTTACATCCGTTTTTATAGAGCAGTGCATTTATGTCAGTACTAATTCAGAAACTGATCTTTGAGTATTTTTTCAACATTTTCAAAAAGCTATTCAACTGTGGTTGTTCATGAATTGTTCCACGGGCGTTGTGTTTGAATATCTGTTTCTAACACAATATTAAACATTTCAGGTGATCTTAAAATTGGTCTCCTGCAGTTCCTGTTGTTTGGAAGTTTGATTGCAGCTGTGGACCCGGTGGCTGTTATCGCAGTGTTTGAGGAAGTGCATGTGAACGAAGTGCTCTTTATCCTGGTGTTTGGAGAGTCGCTGCTCAATGATGGAGTCACAGTGGTGAGGATTCAATTCCTTAAGTGCTCTAAATGTCATTTTACTCAATGAGTAAATCTATCCTTTCTTGTGTAAGCATTGTATTGTGTCTTCCATCTAGGTGCTTTATAATGTATTTGATGCTTATGTTGCACTTGGTGGACCTGGGATCGACGCAGGAGAAATTTTGAAGGGAATATGTAAGGTTACTACTCTCTACACATCAAAAGTTTCAAATATGTGGTTTACTTTAAAAAATGGAAAAGTAACTGATGTAGAAAAAGGTTAATAGAATTTAGATAACAGCTAGTGAGAAAACCAATGAATGCTTTATGAAAAAGACCCAGTATAGGAAACATTTCTGACAATTTGCTTAATCATACTTTTTAGAGAGAGTTCAAATGGTTTTGCTGTCAAAAACTACTTAACAGAACATTTACAGATGCAAGAATGTACACTTAAACTTACAATAAAAAAACAATAATAAATTATCTAACTTATGAAAACTAGTGATAGGTTTTGAAGACATTCTTGATGCATTGTCTTACCTTTTAGATTAACTTGTTCCAATTCACCTTTGTGTTTTGTAGTTTCGTTTGTGGTGGTGGCATTTGGTGGCTCATTTATTGGTGTTCTGTTTGCCATCCTGCTATCCCTGCTGACCAAATGCACCAAACACGTTCAGATCATTGAAGCTGGGTTTGTGTTTATGGTGGGATACCTGGCTTACCTGACAGCTGATATGCTCTCGCTATCTGCAATACTTTCGTAAGAGTTTCTTTCAAATAAAACACACTCAATTGGGAATTATTGGATCAATAACATGAGTAATGGGGAAGAGCTTCCAGCATACCTATTCTCAAAGCTGCAGCTAGACTTACTAACAAAAAGAGTTACCACAACGTTGAGCTCAGTTTTCTTTTAACTATATAATAATAAAAAAAAATAATAATAAAAAAAAAAAAAAAAAAAAAAAAAAAAATATATATATATATATATATATATATATATATATATATATATATATATATATATATATATATATATATATTTATTTATTTAATTATTTAGTGGTTAAATAATCCTAAAACATTATTTCTAAGTTGATTTTGCATGCTATAGCCCATCTAAATTGTGAAATAAGTTTGTGAATATGTCAGATGTTAGATAGTCCCAGAACTACATTTGGTGCTTATTTTATTTGTTTACAAGTGTTATGCGAGGTATACTTTTTTTAATACAAGAAATTAATTTCAAGTCATTACACCTCACTGTTCTCTGAGTAGGCTATCTACCGTTAACATCCAACAAGAGTTTTGGGGCTTCTGTTAATCACAATGTCTGCCTCTAAAATGCATGTATAGCTCATCACATCATCATTGGTGCTACATAGATGTTTGTTTATTCTGAAACTTTCAGGGTTGCTTAAATGCGCCGTTATTGTTATTTTAAAAGGTTTCTTATTTGATTTTGGAGGTCTCCAGCAACATCTTGACTCGCATACAAGATCGTAAAAAGCTTTAATTTTCTTAGAAAAAACATTTAATTTTACAGTATTTGGTCATGGTTACCAAATGATTTGTTTAGTGACTTGTAGTAATATAATCACTCCTTTACATGACTCAACCGGAACAGTTTATTGAGCTGCTGAATTGAATGGCTCGGTTTTGACCACATTTAGAGAAATTGACAGAAATTACAACCAATAAACAGAGACCAATAGACATGAAAATGCCAATGATAGAATAAAGAGTCGAGGGTTGAGTCGAGTTCACCAGAGAAGCTTGAGGCGCTTCGTGAATGTGTTCAGCATTCAGGGTCCTGGGTGAAAATATGGTTCCAGTTTCTTACTTCACAGAGAATAAATTAATTCTCCAGCAATCAGACACAAGTAAACCAACATTTCCCTTCCGGTATCTCTGTGAAAGGCCTGCATACCCATGCTTCCCCTCATGCAACTGTATAATAGAGCAGTTACCTTGATGTTTGGGGTGAAGTTTTGTTTCTCAGCAAGAATGAATGACTTGTATGGTGTTCTAAGTGAGCTTGCAGGCTAAAAGATTAGCTTGAATTAGGGCTCGTTTCAGTGACCCTGAATTGACTCTTTTTCATATTAATATTAAAACATGACCTACATGACTTTCACATGCGTCTCCTGAACATTTAACACCCAATTAACTTAACAATTGAGACTTTTTCAATTGTAATGACCCCTAAATGTTGCCTGTATGTTGTTAAACATGTAATATTTTCCATCTACATTTTTTTTATTAATCTTTTAAATATTATAGACTCATTATAATAATTAATTACACAGTAATTTTGAAAGGCCATTTCACATTATATACATTTATTTGTTTAGAGTCCTTTGACTTTACCACTCTTCATTTCTTAAAAGAGTCTTTTAAATCTGTTACACTCATAAGAAGGTCCCTGCAGCTCATTAACAAGTATGCTTTTCTTTCTGACAGAATCACTTTCTGCGGAGTGTGCAGTCAGAAATACATCAATGCCAACATGGATGAGAAATCAGTAACAACAGTTCGGTATGGTATGAAGCTGCTTGCAAATGGTTCAGAAACCATGATCTTCTTGTTCTTGGGGATCACGGCCATTGACCTTGATCTCTGGGTTTGGAACACGGGTTTCATCCTACTCACCCTTTTGTTCATCTTCGTCTACAGAATCATGGGTAAGTCTCACACAGGTTCTGTCCATGTGGGTATAATTGTAGACTGGAGTCTTTTATATGATGTTTTGCCATTAGTCCACAAATTAACGAAGCACTTGTTCAGTTTGACCAAAAAAAAAAAAAAAAAGTTCTAGTCTTTTTTCTGAGCTTGATAAGCCGTTGCCATTTAGGAAGGTTACCATTTTGTGCTTCTGCACATCACAAAACAAACTCCACTAGTCACACACATCCATGTGTGAAGTGGCTTGCCAAAAGCCACAACGGCAGAATGGACCTGGCATGGATCGAACCGCCAAGCCTCCACCTTGTCACTCAAACTAATCTTTCCTATTACAGAGATGTTGAAGAATTTTAAGTCAAGCATCACATCTAAGCTAATGATAGGCAAAAATATTTTCCCCTGAACAAAGTTAAATCTGATCCAAGCTCTATTTCAGACGTCCACAGTTTTTCAGATAATATTCTGTGAGCTCATTGTTTTAGTTAAGGGCCAGGTTTATTATGAAGCTATCCTCCTAACCTAATTGCCTTTAATCTTATGGTTCTTTTGGAAGGGGAGATTTGCAAAACAGATGAATCGTGTTTTTAGAGTGTCATTCCAATTCTTTGACACACATGTTCTCGAGAGCCTTATCAATGTGCTCATCCTTCACAAATGGATAACTGTAATGGGTTATACTTTATGCTGGATCAGAAAAGCTGCTGGCATTTGTTAGCAAACCAAATTAGTTAAGGCTGCAATAACCAATTTTTTGTGTAAAGGATTCTATATAAAGGGCCAGGTTTAGATGCAGGTTTTAAAATGCCTTTTCTTTATTTGTTTTATTTTTTTTTACAAAAATGTAAACGCTTTATTTAAAAACATCTTTTTACTTGTTTTGACAGCCCTGACTTTTTTCATACATTAGACATTAACAATATATGATCAGTTCCATGTTACAACAATAAATGTATGTGAAGATTTAATAACTGTTCTGAATTCATTTGATATGACGGTCAAGTATTGATTGCATGCAAGCTACTTAATAATTTATTGTAGTAAACAGTTAGATATTCTGGGCCTTTGGTTCCAAAAAGTGAGTGTAACCAGGCCTATTTTATTTTTAGTTGAATACCCCTGTTTTAGATCATTCATATAAAAACCAGTAAAGCTTTGACTGCTAGAGACCTGTTATCCCGATCTTCTGCCAAATATTTTTAAAAGAATTATATTTTATTATACTTAAAATAATGTATCTGGAATCCTTGTTTTGATTGTAGGTGTTTTCATGTTAAACTGGGTGCTCAACAAGTTCAGACTTGTGCCTATTGATGTCATCGATCAAATTGTAATGAGCTACGGTGGCCTGAGGGGAGCAGTGGCGTATGGCCTGGCAGCAATGTTAGAAGAGGGAAAAATTCCAGAGAAAAATCTCATGATTAGCACCACTCTTATCGTGGTGTATTTCACTGTCATTCTTCAGGTGATAATATCAACTCTTTCTGATTATGAAGCTCAATTGACTTTTTATTCAATCTTTTAAATAATTTCTATTTTAGGGCATCACCATGAAACCTTTGGTTCAGTGGCTCAAAGTAAAAAGAGCGGCTCATTCAGACCTCAAACTGGTTGAGAAACTAAACAACAGGGTAAAAAAGTATTCTTGTTTTTTTCAGTTATCTTTTTGTATCATATTTTATTGTTTCTTGGAAACAATTGATGCATTTGTTTTTTGTGAACTAATTGATTTAATTCCTAATTGTTTATATATGTAAGATATCAATATGCCATTATATGTTTTTATAGAATGCATTCATCTTAACAGTTGTTGTGGGAGCTGTTTGATTAATAATGCTTTTAAAATCATTGATCAATTCCTTTTTGATTTTTTTGTTTTGTAGGGGTTTGATCACATACTAGCTGCAGTCGAGGACATTTGTGGACGTATTGGAGACAACTGGTGGACTAGAGGGTAGGCTGCCCTAACTTTTTGGATTTCTGTTTCTCTTTAGACAGAATTAGTACTGTAGCTTGCAAATACCCCCAAACTTGTGTCCTATAGAACTTATTTTCCACCAACAGTCGAAAACAAAAACCAAACATAGCAATTGGTGAATAAAAAAGTATAATCCATGAGTGAGTCCATGTGAGCATGAAAGATTGGTTCTAATGTAAGCTGAAGACTTATAGAAGCAGACCGCACATGGTCCTTATTGTGGATTCACACAACCAGCTACACAGTGATGCAATGCAATCACTGTCTATTTCTGCATGTCTGGCAACTACAGATAACCACAAAGTTTACACTTAAATTAAAACTTTGAAATCTAGTATCACAAGCATATGTGGCAAGTACAGTGATGTACTAGGCGAGATGTCGGAGAAGTGGGATACCTGGAAGCATCCTGCGCCTTTAGTCTTGTAATATTAAAGTAAGGAGCAGGGGAGGAGGAACGATTGCTGTTTAGTTGTAAATGATGCAGAGCAAATGTGTTCCTTACATATAACATTAATTAGCAGGGAAGAATTATTAATTTATTATTTTACATGTTACTCCTGAAACTTGGTCAAGAATCATCATTTTGAGAACTGTTAATACCATGAACATGCCCATTGCAAATTATTTCCTTGCTCTCTTTGGTGGTAATCAGCAATTTGCACAAATACTTACTAGTTGATATTAGGAGGTCAGAAACAGTGGATGCATAAGGCAAACGAGTTAACAATTCTTGCTTAACAATGGTTGAAGAAAAGTTTGTTTCTCATATCAACGTTCAAGACCTAAGGATTGGATTCATCTACTTGTGAAAAGTTCAGCTTTATGCAAATGAGGTTTCATTTCCACAATTGAAAACACACAGGAAAAAAAAATATTTTCCATGGGATTCCTGAACTTATACATTTTTAAAAGTGGGATTACAGTTCCTAGATGGGACAAAAATTAATGTGTAAACCAACTTTAAAGGATCATTCACACTACCCGCTACACAGTGACAAAGTAAGGTGAACCTATTTATTTTTAATGAGGAGTGGTGACATAAGTGTCTATTGGCGATGACTTGCAGGCGTGTCTGAGGACTAGAGCCAGGCTACAAATATAAGAACACTACAAGTCAAATGACATAAAAATAAAAAATGGATTTCAGGAGCAATATTGCGTAGAAGATTTTTTAAGTTTAAGAGATTTTTTTTATATGCAAATGTGTCATTGCTTAGACACCCAAAATTGGGATATATAATTGTTGACCAATCAACCACCCATAAGGAAAAAAAGTTGCTTTTGGTGTGAATCCAGCTTAACGATAATAAGAGTTAAAGAGGAGAATGAATGAATAAACAAAGGCATCTCTTTCAGATGGAACAGGTTTGAAGAGAATTATATAAGCTGGTTGCTAATTAAACCGAAGGCCAGAGAAAACAGAGACTACCTCTTCAGTATCTTCCACAAACTGAATCTGGAGGATGCAATGAACTATGTCAGTGAGGTAGGCACAGAAAGCAGGATCAAATATGACACTACAATCCTGTTTTTAAGGCTGAAAGATATTTTTTTAGAACTTAGTAGATAAAGTTAGTACTTTTGTCTTTGGAATTGTAATTGTAATCCTGTTTCTTGTATTCTTTCAGGGTGAACGTCAAGGTTCTTTGGCCTTCATTCGCAATCACAAAGCCGCCAACATAGATTTCAAAAAAAAGTTTGGTTCAGAGTTTGCAGATGTGATGCCTGACATTATGGCGGATATGTCGAGTTATAAGCTTGGAATTGAAAATATCTCAGTAACCTCAATTGTGTAAGTAATACGTTGAGTACAGGTTTTATAATTTAATTCAGCCTCTAATTGATAAATATTTGGACTAAATACTACTGTTTTGCCTCCTTTTATTAGAAAAGACACTATTCCATCAATCTCCCTGGACATCCATGGGAAGTACGTTGCAGATGACGTCAGCGCTCATCACCTTCTTCAGCAGCACCTTTACAGAAGTAGAAAGCATGTGAGAAGATTAACTTTACCTTACAGTATCCATTCAATTCAGAAATTGTATGCTTTTCTCCAGAGCATTTTTATCAATAGCTACAACCATAAAGTGGTTGTCCGGAAAAAAACCTCCCTCATTTTTTTAGTTTTTTTAGTTTAATCACTCCTTTTGGGAGTTATGTTATTGGTGCAAGTTACGTCTAATAATACATTTAGGTCTTTATAAGAAACCAATACGGTTAACTTGTGCAAAAAAACCTGAACATTGTTTATCAAATTGGTCACAGCACCATCACAGATACAGCCGCAGCCACTTCAACATCAACCAGAGTGAAGGAGAGTTGCAGGAGATTTTCCAGAGGACCATGAGGAGCCGCCTCGAGTCTTTCAAATCGGCTAAGATGGGGGTCAACCCTGCCAAAAAGATCACCAAGCATCACAAGAAGGAAGTTATTGAGAAGGTAGAGCAGTAAACCTCATTGGCCACTTATTACATCCATAAATTGTTTCCAGTATCAGGTTTAAATACATATCAATTGTTTTAGATCACTAATGGAGATGCAGCAAGCAAAGGCAATCTATACGGAGATGAAGGTAACAGTGACTTACATTAGAATATATGACACACTGATAAGAAACTTTAACTCTGGTTTTTTATAACTCTAAAGAAATAATATTATCAAACCTTGTATGGTTTAAACATTGTTTTTCATTGTGTCTTCATATTGTGTTCAGCTGACAGTGCTGTTGGCAGTGATTCTGGCACCTTCATGAGAGATACGTATACAAAGGGAGGTGAGAACAGAGGTTGATTTGATAATAAATCAGAGTAGATTTCATGGCAAATGACTTTAAATAATAATGTAAACTTCTTCGCCTTAAAGCAGGCATCGAGAATCCAGTGTTTATGCCTGACATGGATAGCCCCACACATATTCCACCGTGGCTGATGGAGACGGAGCTGGACGTAGCAGTAGTTCCTTCACAAAGGGCTCAGCGCCACCTGCCCTGGACCCCAACCAGGATGAGACGATTAGCACCCATGAGGATCAGCACCTGCTCCACAGACTCATTCCTCATGGCCGACGTGTCATTGAATCAGGACGTTCATGAGGAACAACCCCAAAAAGATCATGTAGACACGTAAGGATGCAAGCAAATTACATATGACTGTTGTTAAGTGTAGGTCGTGATTCAGTAAGGCAAGCAAATGAGGGAATAATACCCAAACATATCAAGTCAAAATAGAATATATATCAACAATGTTCAAATTAGGAGAAAGAGTCACATGCCGCTTAACTTTTTTTAAATCATTACTGTAAAAGTTTTCTAGGGGCAATTCCATTTCATAACTTACTCCAACCCGTGTCCCTTACCGGCCACTTACCCTACTTGAAATGTAAATGTAAAGGGGACATATCAACCACTACAGTTCAACATGAACAGCCAAAAATAAGTTTAATCAAATACTGGATTACCCTCTTTGCTTCTACAATCTCTCTGAATAGCCAAATTGACCAAAATAGTTTACATTTTTTGTTCATGACAAACGAAAGTTTCAGGGACAGTGTAATTCCATTAATTAATTCATTGAAGTTAATAGCTTTAATATTTTTCAGAATCTCAGAATAGAGAAGAGGACAATTCTGCAGCACTTCCACAGGCGTATCAGTACCATCTTCAGAGTCTACAAAGCAAGAAGCAAATCCACAGAAACTGCCAAACACCATTGAAAGACATCCATGGGGCAAAATCCAATGGATGTTTTCAGCACATTTGACAACTTGACATTCATAAACTATTGGTCTTTTAAGCTGACCTCACCTGTTTAAAATACCAAGTGAAGAGAAAAGTATTTTAAGGTGACATTGATGGATTTTTGGACAAAAAAAATAGCCAAAAACTTGGAAATTCATGTCAATATTGTTATAAGCTGCTTGCTGATTTATAGCATGTTATGTATAGCCAAATGTTTCCCTTTTTGTAGAACTACTGTTTGTTGCTCTCAGAACAATGATTGTAATTAAATGAAAGAACCCCATATAGAAGAAGTGAGTGAAGGGAAAGCTTGAGACGTTGTGCAATAATGGAATATTGAAGTGAAGTGGTGTGCATAGTTTGATTGTGAATGGTGCTTCCACGCTGTGCTGTCGTTATATAACACTGTAAAAAGCTCTTAAAAAGTGAGGAATAGTGCAAGTATTTATGTAAGTATAGTGAGTTTTTGTCATGAAGACAGATATTAGTGATTAAATTAATATGTAGGTTGGAATGTGAGTGAATTGTTGGAACTGTTCCGTTTAAAAATAGCTTTATGTGTTCAAAGGGTTTTATTTACTCTGTGGGGGTAATAAAGTATTTATCAGCATTTATACTTATCTTACTTAACTGTGCCATTCTTGTTTTACTCTTCAAGTTATTTTTTAAATTATTAGTTTAATGCGTCATTATATTTATACTGTGCAATCAGCAAAAAAGTTTATAAAAAATATCATCAGGCACTGGCATACTGTCTGAGTCAAACATGGTCCAAGTCTGGCAGAAGTGTTAATATACTCACAGAGAACTTAGCTGCTACTTGTGCCAGTTATGGGGTCCTACAGTAAGTGACCCTAGTGGAATTAAAAGTTATTTCAATCATGCAGGTTGTTTTTTTGAGTACCAACTGAACTTTTTGCCTTTAGCAACCCTCTCATTATTATTGTTTTTTTTTTTTTTACTGTTAAATCAAATATATCCAATACTTATTAACTTTGCAATCACTTAATTTTTTATTTTAAATGAAAACAAAATTGAATAATGAAAGTTAAAGTAAGCAGTTGTAAGTAAGCAGAAAGTTAGCAGCAGAAATTAAACCAGATATGGAGTGACCAATACCCGGAATTTGTGTGCTGTATTTAACCCAATAAAACCTGTAAACCTTTTACCTGTATTGTTTAAAGTACAGACTGAGGTGTGTAGTTTGATTTGGATTATAATCCTTTGTCAAAAAGTCTACACAGTGGCAGTGTACACATTTTAAGGTGTGTGGATTTTAAATTTTTCATCATTAATAGAATAAATAGCAAAACGGATTCCTTTTTCTACTTTTGAGTCATAATGGTTAAAATACTTCAATACCAC
This sequence comes from Danionella dracula, assembly GCA_900490495.1. NCBI lineage: Eukaryota > Metazoa > Chordata > Actinopteri > Cypriniformes > Danionidae > Danionella > Danionella dracula. The sequence continues at coordinate 2,357,412 of UELW01000049.1, read as the reverse complement.
TTTTTATACAACTATTTAATCAAGAAGTATTTTCTCAGCATGAAACTAAGCCAAAGAGCTCTTTGGTGACCCCCTCTTTTCGTCGATGCTCAAAGGGCAGTGACTGAACTTGTAATGCCTTGACTGACCACTGGAGGCTGGGGCCGGAAGTGAGCAGATTTACATTAACACCCATGTTAAAAATAGCTAACTTTACTTTTTTTTATTGTACTTTTTATTGTTCCTATTGACTTTTAGGTTGTATCAAACATAACATTTTTGTATAATAAAGGTCAGCGTTAATAGAGTGAGAGCCACTTACTTGAGACTAAGTGTTATATGAATACATTTGGATCAATGATTAAGGTTAATGTACTTAAATGCAAGTTCAAAAATATATATTAAAAAACAAACAGATACACAATGTCTGCGCTTTCAACAAAAAAAAGATAAAAAAAAAACTATAAAGTGATGTTAAATGAAGAAATAAACTGTCCAAAAACCTTTAAATCCACTGAAAGTTAGTATGCATCAATTGCATTTTTTGTTAAGTTAAAGAGTGGAATGGTGTACATAGAAATGTGTTCTATTGGCAAAGTTTAAAAGCAGGAAAGATGCAATTGTGCTCTGTTTCACTTAATGGTCAACGTAAAAAAAGTCATAAAAAAAAAGTGACTGAAAACACACTTTGTACATTCAATATTTATTCATATGCATAAATTCTGTCCAAGACAAACATTTTAAAAGACTTACAGTTTCCACCGAGGTTTGCATACATAATTAAATATAACCACTAAATAAAAAGAGCACACGTGAAAGGGTTGAGAGAATCTGATAAACCATTTTTCATCACAACACAATAAAACCTTTACATCGGCGCACTAAACATGTGTCGATAACAATGAAAAAGAGTCGGAAACCAAAGAAGCCTCCTCAAGATAAGAAGAAACTCACATTACATTAGGTTTTCTTGAATCACCAGATTAAAAATATGAAACAGCAGGATTTTATTTAAAATTGATAGTTCGATAAAATAATTTCATTAATTTTTTAGATACCTTTTACTTGAAATATTGAATGTCAATATTTTTCAGTAAACTGTAAATTGCGCATGGGTTGTAAAATTCTCAAAATAATAATAATAAAAAAACAAGGGTTTGAAACCTCTTTAAGGAAAAGTTTTTGGACGAACCTTTTAAAAGTGACTGAAACTAAATAACCATGACATTACGAACTACATTATTGCTTTTGAATCACACAAAGGAAAACCAGTTTGACACCAGATGTTCAAAAATAAAAACAAAAAAGGAATCCAAGAGAAACCCCATTTATGAGGAGTTTACAGGCTTTACTCACATAGTGTCTGCTAGCTTGATCTGTATGCTTTGTAGAACGTTTGGTCCAGAGACCAGTAACTGGCAAGCTCTTTGATTACAAGTGTTCTTGGCGAATAAAGAGGCACAAATCACACCCAAATGTACAGTTTAACACTCATGAACACACATGATACAGTAGATCAAATCCAAAGATCTTCACTAAATGCTTGTTGGGCCCTTATAAGGGTTGTATCTCATCTGTCTAAAAACAGCACCATCAGAAAAGGCACATTCTACAAACTGCTTTGTCAAAGGATGAATCTTCTCAGAAATCACAAATATAAAACATTTGAGATTACAGTTTTCAGCTCAAACACAATTGAATCTAAATGTTTGCGGCTGTACCTTGATAAAAGTTTACCTTTATGTAGGGTTAGTCATCACAATTAAGTCAAAGCAACTCTCTAAAATCAAGACTAGACAATGCGACTACTCTTCAGTCTATTGCATATAAGCCCACTTTTTCAGATCACTGCTGCTGAACCTTTAATAGATTTTGTTAGCAAAAATAACTGATGTGCACTGTGCAGTTCCATTTTTCCAAAATACACAAATATACTCCTTGTTTGATTAAAAAGGGTTTACGGTAGCCGCAGTCCAGCTTTAAGCCAAAGGGGTGAAGAGTGTCAAAGGTTAAGCCACACCCACTTACGAAAACAGCTCCAATTTTAGGATTTTGCTGTGGCAACGTTAGAAGGTTGCGTGAGTGGTACTGTAAGGCTAAACAAACATTCGAGTGCAGTTCTTATCACATCCCTTATTCAAGTAAGTTCAAATGCTGGTAGCGGCAACGAAGTAACAGTTCTCAAGACAAAAAGAGCACCGAAGCAATTACATACATAGGTCAGCTTTTTATGCAGTATTTGAGTTTGGTAGCAATATTGATTCTGCAGGAATTTATAGATGTAACCAAATTCACCTGGAGAAACTCAACAAAGAGAAAACTCTTGTAATGTGCAGCAGATTAGCGTGGCTTAAACATCCTCCAGATAACAGCACCACACTAGTAGCACCTTCACAGACTGTACAGTATTTTAAGTGCAGCAATATATAGGTCAGTCATTTTTCATTCATATGTAATTCGATATCTGAAACAGCAGCTCCACGGATCACTTACATTATGGCCGAAAGACCGCAGTGTCATTCACATTTAGAATATTGTGAAACAAAGCCATATCATATTCTCTATCTAGCCTTCTTTTATTCTCCCAGCTACCCCTCTTTTCCTAGGCACATTGGTTTGGTCTATGTGTGGAATGCAGTTTGAAAACAGAGTGGCTTGAAGAGAAGCTTAAAAGAAATAACACCAAAGCTCTGCTGGGATCCCACAGGGGTGTCTGCTTCTATTTAACATGATTGCAAAACAATATTTGAATGTTTAAAAATCATCTTGAAATTGTACAAGTTAAAGAGTTAAAGTCTCAGCTTTCAAACGGTCAGAAGTCTGTTTGACGTTTTTGATCGAATCAACTTCAAAGGATCTATTGAGAGTTTAATGAAAAGAATATTAAAAAACTAATTAAAACTGTAAAACCTCAAAAGAAATGTAAGATAGCTCTGAAGCTCGCCAGGTCAAATTGAGACAACAAATTTCCACAGCAAGCTTTCTTGCCATATGTACACAGCATTTTCGTACACACCTGATTGATATTTTCTATAAAACAGGCACTTTGTCTCATTTGACTTTACGCTAACGGAGCCAAAAAACCCTTACCTCTGTAAACGTAACCCAGCAATCCAGCCATAAAACCGGACACACTGTAGCCATTCAAGTTCTCCAAACACAATGCCACATACAGTGCTAAAATTAAATTTGCATTGAATCATGAACGCCTTTAACAGAGCCTTCAATAGTTGGCTTATTGCACTAAAAGGCTTTGGAGACAGTGCTCTTCAGTGTTCACAGCACTTAAACATGAACTTTGAATTTGATAAAATGCACAGATGCAACCTCAACGACTTCAGTAAAACATAAATAAGCACATAAATGAGGATTAAATATCTAATGTTAGAGTAGTATAACTTAGGCCTCTGAGTAGCTTTGGGTGGAATCTTATAGTATATGCATTCTTCCAACGGATCCGAACACTTGTTAAGTAAGCTCAATGAGCAGAAGTTGACTTAAGGGAAACTTTCCATTCGGGTTCAAAGTTCAAACCTTCTCTTTTGGAGATTATACAGCTCTTAGCTAATCTGTTAACTCCTCTTTAGTGAGCTGAGAGAAAAGCCAATGCAAAGAGGAAGGAACATCCGTCGCAGGTTTTTCCAGGCAGTGCATGGCTTAGAAAGTTAATGTATCACAGAGGTGTCTGGAATCATTTGTGTGGAGTGTGGAATTGGAAGAATGGTGTGGCCTCCAATAATTATAATGCAGCATAAGACAAGCAGTACGTAAGATAAACAGGTATAACTGATTTCCAGAAAATGGAATGATCTGCTTTTCTTCTGACCATCTCTCTGCATTCGGCTTAATCGCTACTAGGTGATGAGACTTGAGACTTCTTTTGTGGTAATAAATAAAATACTCCTCTAATAAAATTTCAAACACAAAAGTTTCAGTCATCATCAACCTGATCCTAATAAAATAAAAGCAAGCTTAAACAGGGTTCGTTCAGATGGCTGAAAGAATTAACATTTTTCAATTGACCATACATCTAATTCTATTAAATAATAGTAAATCTACAAAGAAAAATATTTAGTAAGTGAAGTCTGTTTAAGAGCTTGGCAATTTTTCTATTGCATAACAGTGCTAGTGTCTCCTGTAAGCTTTTGATTCTCTGTAGCTGCCTGTGAGGAACAACCCTTTCTCTGCCACTAAGGTGCGAGATGACCAGTGATTGACAGGAGTGTGCAGGTGTGGCTAGGCAAAATACATGGTCCTCAGAGTGTCATGATGGATCTGCACAGCTTTGGCCAGGGCTTGGGGGTCTCGACCATTACTCTGGCCAGACACATGGCTGCCTTCCGCACTGTGAAAGAGAGAGAGAGAGAGGGGGGTGATTAATAATTATTACAGAAACTGGAAAAATGAAAATACAAAACTTTTTCATTAAATTGTTTCTTGATTTCTGAAGGCATGAAAATTATGATAAAGAATGTTCTTCCTAAAGAAAAGTTGAGCCGTCAAAACTAGGGTTGGGAACTGAAATCAGGTTCCAACACCGAAGCGGTACCTCTCAAACTGGTTTAGACCGGACTGAAACAGAACGTGAAAACCGTTTCCCATTTCGGTGACACTTAAGTGCCTGAGTTGTCAGAGCCGTGCTGAACATCTTCATTCAATTCGTCAGTCCAATATCAAAAACATGGAGATAGCACAATGAATGAACGAATCCCTCTCTCCCTCCACCCTCATTTCTGCCTTTTAACAAAACAACAGCAGATAAGCTGAATGCAAGATCAAATGTTTCACCTGCTCTGACTACACACGGAAGCAGGTGGGCTATCGTTAGCTTAGCTTTCTAAATTAAATCTTCTTCTTCTTTCGGCTGTTCCCAGTTTAGGGGTCGCCACAGCAAATCATCTGTTTCCACCTAACTCTGGCCTCAGTATCCTCTACTGTTGCACCAATTACCTTCATGTCCTCCTTCAGCACACCCATATAACTGTTGTCATACTCCTCTCATACATTTCCTGAACTACTCTGACGTACTTCTCTGCCACTCCTGACATCCTCATACAGGACCATAGCTCCTCTCTCGGCACCCTGTCATACGCTTTCTCTAAGTCCACAAAGACGCAGTGCAGCTCCTTCTGACCATCTCTGTACTTCTCCATTAGCATTCTCAGAGCAAAAATTGCATCAGTAGTGCTCTTCCTGGGCATGAAGCCATACTGCTGCTCGCAAATATCCACTTCCCTTCTTAGCCTAGCTTCCACTACTCTTTCCCAAAGTTTCATTGTGTGGCTCATCAACTTTATACCTCTGTAGTTGTTACAACTCTGCACATCACCCTTGTTCTTAAAGATTGGTACTAGGACACTTCTCCTCCATTCCTCAGGCATCTTCTCACTCTCTAGAATCCTGTTGAATAACCTAGATAGGAACTCCACTGCTGTCTCTTCTAGACACTTCCACACCTCCACAGGGATGTCATCTGGACCAACAGCCTTTCCACTCTTCATTCTCCTCAGAGCCTTCCTCACCTCATCCTTTCTAATCTTTTCAACTTCCTGCTCTACAATGTTCACCTCTTCCCCCTTCTTTCCCTCTCATTCTCCTCATTCATCAACTCCTCAAAATACTCCTTCCATCTTCTCTGCACACTCTCCTCACTCGTTAGAACCCTTCCATCTCTATCTTTAATCACTCTTATCTGTTGCACATCCTTCCCCTCTCTCTCTCTCGCGCTAATCTGTACAATTCCTTCTCACCTTCCCTCGTGTCTAACCTGGCATACAACTCATCATGCCTTCTTTTGGGCCTTTGCCACCTCCCCCTTCACCCTGCGCTGTGATTCCTTGTAGTCCTGTCTACTTTCTTCAGTCCTTTCGATGTCCCACTTCTTTTTAGCTAGCCTCTTCCTCTGGATGATGTCCTGTACTTCCTCATTCCACCACCATGTTTCCTTATCTTCTTTCCGTCTTCCTGCTGACACACCTAGCACATTCCTACCTGTCTCCCTGATCACTTCTGCTGTAGTTTCCCAGTCCTCTGGAAGCTCTTCCTGGCCACCCAAAGCCTGTCTCAGCTTCTGTCTGAATTCCTCACAACCGTCTTCCTTTTTCAACTTCCACCACTTGGTCTTCTTTTCCATCTTTCCTCCCCTCTTCTTCCTGACCACCAGAAACATCCTACACATCACCATCCGATGCTGTCTGGCTACACTCTCTCCTACCACTACTTTGCAGTCAGTGATCTCTCTCAGATTGGCTCGTCTACTTAGAATGTAGTCCACCTGCGTACTCCTACCACCACTCTTGTAGGTAACTCTATGTTCCTCCCTCTTCTGGAAATAAGTGTTAACTACAGCCATTTCCATCCTCTTGGCAAAGTCCACCACCATCTGTCCTTCACCACCTGCCCATCACTTCCTCGTCACCTCTGTTGCCCTCGCCAACATGACGGTTGACGTCTGCTCCCACCACTACCCTCTCCCCTCTGGGAATACTCTCCGTCACCTCATCTAACTCACTCCAGAATCTCTCCTTTTCTTCCAGCTTACAGCCTACTTGCATAACCACTCACTACATTCAACAACACTCCTTCAATCTCTAACTTCAAACTGATCACCCTGTCAGACACTCTTTTCACCTCTAAAACATTCCTCACAAACTCCTCCTTCAGGATCACTCCTACCCCATTTCTCTTCCTATCCTCACCATAGTAAAACAGTTTGTATCCCCCTCCAATACTACGCGCTTTGCTACCCTTCCACCTGTCTCTGGACTCTTCAGTTCTCCTGTGTTGCGTCTGAGCAGGGTATCACGTGACTCAACAGTGCCAAGCATGATCGAGCACAGTCTATTTTACAGCAGTAGACAAAATCACATCAAGCTGTGATGTTTTTAAAAACCCTACTTTTACTGAGGTAACTTTATATAAACCTTTGGGAAGCTTGTAAAAGAGAACCCTGAGCTTCAAAAGAAGCGGAGTGAGGAGGAGACCTGTATTGACAGGAGGATTGACCTGCTGAGGTGTTATCAGCAGTTATTTATTAAGAGTTTTCAGAGGCAGTAAATATCCAGGTAAAACATCATTCATTCATTCATTCATCTTCATGTCAGCTTTCTTCCCTTTCGGGCTCGCCACAGCGGAGTGAACCGCCAACTCTCTGGCATATGTTTTACGCAGCAGATGCCCTTCCAGCCACAACCCATAACACTATGGGCAATTTGGACTTGTGGGGAAACCGGAGCACTAGGAGAAAACCCACGCGATCACGGGGAGAACATGCAAACTCCACACAGAAATGCAACCAGCCGAGCCTAGAACCAGCGACCTTCTTGCTGTGAGACGACCATGCTACCCACTGCGCCACCGTGATGCCCTGGTAAAACATCAATTAATATTTATGTATTCAGGAGCTCTAACAATGTGGTATGTATTAATTAAATAAATATCTGGATTTAAAAACAAACCAACAACCCTCATCAATAAAATACATGATCAATTTTAAACTTGATAATTTTTAATAATTATCAGTTTTAACATTTGTCATTAAATGATGCACTAACTAGAAGCTCTGAGAGCAAAACTTCCATATATTTTGGTTTATATGTAAATAAATGATTTCTGTTTTAGCACTACTGAAATTATTAATTATTATTAACATTAATTAGTGAAAATCCTACAAATTTATTTATTTTATTATTTTTATAGAATTGGTATACGTATACCATACTTGATACTGAGCCTGTTGGTATCTGATCAATCCCAATTCCTGCAATATCACAGTATTTTCTATAAAGTATATATTCATATATACTTTAAACGTTTAATACATTGTTAAAACTTAAGCATTTCATTTTTTGTTAAATAAAAATGTATTCTTGAGTCATGCACCATAACTTTGCAGAGTACTTTTGTAAAGTATCTTTTCGGGCACCTGTATCGTTTTAAGAGTATCGGTTTGGCACCGCTATCGGAACAACCCCAAAAGATACCCAACCCAACTTAAAACATCTTTAACCTCCCTCCCCCTTTTGTAACTACATGTATGAAGTTAATTTTCCTACAATGCTTTTACACTAGGAATGACTCGATTTGTTTCCTCCCCCTCCCACTTCTCCATTAGGTTTGCATAAACACTGATCTATTCCTGGACCACTTTTTTGTTTACACAACACAGGCAACTACACATTCCTGCCAAAAAATCATTTCCAAGACCTTCTCTGCAAGGGTTCTCGGGATCAGATCCCAGGAACAGAAATATTAATTTCACACTTTACTTGCAAATGTCAGCCATTCCAAAGACCAAGTGTGTTCAAAAAAATATTGAGGATCCCAGTGTGAAAGGGCCTTTAAAATGTTCAGCAGATTTAAAACATTTTAATTTATCATTTCAAATAATAGAATCTGCAAAGTCAAAAAATCTCTCACCTATCGTGCTCTTTATCCACTAAATGGTAACGTGCCCTGAAGGCCACTAGATGGGCATAGTAAGCTGGCGCAGGGATGGAGACGGAGCGAGTACAACGCACATATGTGTGGCACAACTGATAGGTCAGGAGCTGGAACTCATCAGCAGTGAAGCAGTTGTCATCCCATAGCACATAGTAGTGTGATGGTCGACTAGTACCCTGGGACAATCAAGGTAAAACCTTAATATACAATGAAATGATCCACCACTAACACCGTTTCATACCTCTACATACCTGTATTCCAGCATGACTGCAAAGATAAAAGTCAAACTCGTAAGGATGAGTGATGTCTGTGTCCACTGTGGTACCTGCAGGAATGTTGCCGCTGCGACCCACCTTTGAAAACAAATTATAGCATGGTTGTTTACCACAGAGGTCTGAAATCTGTGTTTTTCCAAAACTAATGTATTTACCCTCTCAGTACGGTCAGCACAGAAGAGACGAGTGTGGTGACGTTTCTGCACAACAATGTAGGTGATTCCAGGTTGGTATTCCTTCTCAAGGCTAATACAAGCTTCCCTTATGGCCAGCAACTCATAATATAACACCTAAAAAGAAGGACAAATAAAACTGGACTGCTTATAATTAGGAAACTTACCACAGTGTTCAACACTGTTCATGATTGAAATGTTTAAACACTAGACCAGGATGACTTGGTCGGGGTCAGGTAATTGATTAGTTGAGTCAGGAAAAAAAAAAACACACCCTATCTCTACTTTCTTTTGTTGCATGTTTATATAAATATAAATAAACTTGTTTAGAACCGTTTTTTGGGATTAAAATAATTAATTGATTTCCATTTTTATATCATTGGTTAAAAACTAGCTCATGCTTCTTAGTCAATTCCTTAAAGAAAACACAAACAAATCTTGTGAATATCTATAGATTTAGCTATGAGATGCTAGCTTGAACATCAGAAATCCTTGTCACAGAACGATAGAGTGCTCTGAAGGCTCTGACCTGTCTGAACTGTCCCTCTGATACGCCATCTCGGTAGAAGATGATTCTGGTGGGCTTGTAGTGGGTGGACTTGTAGAACTGGATTAGAAGCTCTCGTACCATGGACGCCAGGTCTTGGATCACTTCCTGTCTGGGCCTCTGGACTCGAACAGTAGCGCAGTACCTGCTGGGGTGAGCGTCCATGCTACCCACCACCTGATAATATGAAGAAATCCAAAAAAATTCTTCTAGTTACAAACTAAGCTAAATGACAAAGTGGTTGAAAAAGTAAAAGTAATGTTTTGAGAGAAAACAAACTAATGAAATAAACCTTGCATTATTAACCCCCAGCCCTCTATGTGAGAATTTAAGCTTAACCTCTAAGCTGTTTATGCCCTAGCACACATACTTGTAATCAAAAGACACGTGCAGTGAACATGTAGAAATCCGCTACAAGAGATAAACCGAGAACAATAAAAAAATGCAGTGTAGGGTACAAATACAGGGCTTGGAAATCCAAGATTGTTGGTTGCAAATGCACCAAACATGTTTGGTCTCTAATGTTATATTCAGAATTCAGAAATCGCGTGGATCTATCCTGAATGAAAGCTATAAACACTGTGCTCACTCGCATATCAGTAGGTGAACTCCACTCACCACCATTGCTTGTTTCCGGGTTTCCCCTCATGTGACTACTCTAGGAAGCTCCCAAATGATAGAGATGACCAAAGATTGAAATGTCAGTAAGGAGATTCCATGTTTGTGGCAAGTTGCTCCCTCTTTGGTCTGAAGGCACAGTTACTGATTCACGTTTATATGCCAGGACGCAAATATTACGCCAATTTGTACCTTCCACAGTAACCCCTAAAGTGTGATTGCTTTTACGAGATTGTCAATAGGAGTAAACATATTCATAGCTTTAAAATTAAGATTAGTAAAATAAAAGGTGCACATTAGCACAATAAAAGGAAAAAAATACATGAAAGATGTGATCATTCCAGCTTTTTGCATTGCAAAATACAAAACTATTAAATGCTTCTGGAAGACGTTATTTTAAATACTCCTGGTTTCCAGTTGCTATACAGTTTTTGTGTCGTGTGGTTCTTTAATAACCAACATTGATCTTAACAATTAATGGTCATAGGTTTTTTGATGCATACAAAGTGATTTAAAACAAAAGACTTTGTTACTTTTTATCTACAGCAGCTTTTATAAAAAGTTAAAAAAAAAATTTAAATGGCCCATTCCGATAAATATTAAACAATTAACTCTTATCTTTATTTTGATTGGGGATCACCTCTAAAAACCCTGATCTCTATTTACTCTCATTCTGAGAAACTCTTTGTGTGGTCAACAAATGAATCACCCAAAATATTTTTCATTTAGCAACTGTCCACATTTCCAGCCTAACTAACATTATACAAATATGTTTTAACATCAATAGTACCCTGATAATTTAGATTAACTATTCAAACAGCAATTCCTCATTTTATCTGGACCTCTATAGTTTGGCATAACAATAAACTTAATGTTATTTCATTTTAACGCATTTCAAATAGCATAAAATATTTTTAAGATACAGACCTAAATGGCAAATGTGAATTCTAAATATACTTTAATTATGCAGAAGGTGACAATTTTGTGACATATGAAAATATACATGGGACCCATTTTCCCCCTAATCAATATTTGGAGTAATACCTGAAGATGGCTAGCAGGAAATGAGAACAGTGGTTGCCATCATTTCATTACTGTCCAGATTAACCATTTCATGTTTGAAATGCAAAAATGTTATAAACCATGATCTCCTTTTATAAGATTTGTTGAAGAGCTTTGTCTCACACCTGATAAACAGTGTTCCTTTCTTTCTTGTACAAATATCTACACTCCTCTCTCTTTTTATATGGTGTGAAGTTGTTGTAATATGCTGCATGTAATATGTATTATACTGTGTGTAGCATTTACTGTGTTTTTATGTATTGTGCACTAATTATGTATTTTTATATCCTATCTTATGTTAAATTGCATCTTTTCAATGTTTAACATGTGTGGGTGTAACTGAGTAGGTTGTCATTATAATACTTTACAGCTTTGCTCAAGTCATTTTAGTGCTGATTTAGTAATTTTTGAACTGCTTCTGGTATGAAGTTTCTTTAAAAATTGTGCTTATTGTCAAAAACAGACAGTATCTAAAAAAAAATCAGTAGAAGTCTAAAAAGAGCTATATTACTATATTTTACCAGTCAAATATTAATTATTTTTTAATTTACACTGAGCTCCTCCTGTTTGAAATTCTAGAATCCGCCACTGAGTTTCAACAAATCTAACTTAACCATGGTTGAGTTAAGATATAAACTGTTATGTATATACGGATATATTTTACAGGGTAATTTTAAAAGAATAACACAACTTTAAAAATCTGTATTTAATAAAAGACACATGAATCAACCTTGGGTCACAAATCAATGTGAAGAGTACTTAAACTTCAGAGCTTCCTTAAATTGATGGAAAAAAAAGAGCTCAGCTCTCCTTTTCTTTTTTGTGGAGTTCTCCATTTTCAAAGTTAAGGTATTCTTTTTGAATCACCCTGTATTGTGATATGTATTTGATAATAGAGACGTCTCTCTTACAGCTGCGATGGAGGGTTTCTTCCCATCTCCTGCAGGCGGGTGAGTGACATCGGCTCCCAGAAAAATTACTGGCTGCTGGAAAACAGATGGGCTAAAACGCACAACAGATAAACACAGACTTTAACACATTTTACATTTTTAATAATAATAGAACCGACTGCTTCACTTACCGCTGATGGGGTACCAGTATGTTGTTGATTCCACCCAGTTTGACATTGATCTTAAGACAGAGGTTGGAGAGGGTCTGAGGGGACGTCTTCACCACATTCTTCACTTGAACACACTGAGTGGCCATTCCCAGAAGAGTGTCTCCCACTCGCTTCACTTCCGCTGAAGAGAGAATGAAGAGATTTTTGTGTTTTTAGACTTTTTTAGTTTTGCCCCCTCTGATGGTAGTCAGCCTGGAAAGATGTTATAATGGGTTGCATAGATATTACATCATTGTGACCCACAGAGACAGCTGTGTGTACCCATGTTGTGATATTAAACTTTGCAGGGTGATAATTTTTGTCCATTGCATCAAGTTGCATTTTCTACAAGTAAGTGAAAGTGATCACTTGGCCAGATATGGACTGACCCACACCTGGATTTTGTGCTCTGCATTTAACTCATCCCAGTGTACACACACAGCAGTGAACACACACCCGGAGCAGTGGGCATCCAGTCGGGAAACTGGTGCCTTGCTCAAGGTCACCACAGTTGTGGTTGTTGAAGATGGAGAGCAAGTGTTTCATCACTCACACCAACTTCAACTCGGTGGATCTGGGAATCAAACTGGCGACCTTCCAATCACATGTCCATCTGCTTATCCACCAGACCACAACTGCCCTGATGCTAATATAACGATTTATAAAATGTAAATAGATCTATTATGCAAACTAAGTTTAAACCATCATTAAACAGTAATTTAAAAAATTAGAAAACATTAATAAAACACACACACAAAAATTATTCTTATAGTGTTACCATAGACAGGCGTTTTCCCAGGCAAAATGACGATGATGAGTTGGAGGCCAGCATAGGTGTTCTTCAGGTGACGGAACATAGGCTCCACATTATCTGCTCCCTGAGCATATTTGCAGAAACATGGTTGTCCCTGTATAGGCATCCCTGCATCTTTAGAGATCTTCCTCAACTGATCTGTAAAGCCTCTGTGAAAAGAAAAGGAACAGGGTGAGAATAAATTGATATTTTCCATTTTACTTTAATAGGTAAATAACCATAGGAAAACTTTACTTGAGAACTTCCTCTCTGCATTGTCTCTGAGTAGCAAAGCAAGCGATTGCCCACATTTTGATCTCCACGCCAGTATGAAATTGCTTTCCTCTCATGTCCCACACTCCATGACTTGGTGTTGCAACTGTCCGATTCTATAACATATACACGCTAATTATGCCCATCAAACAACTCACATCACTACATGTTAGGACATCATTTTATAAGAACATAAAGGTCTTATAAAAAATAAAATAAAAAGTGTTCCAAACTGTCTCAAAGGACAACGTATCCCAAAAACTCTTGGTTTATTTGGATTCAGTGGTGAAAATTCTACATTTAAATTAGTTTAAATAGTCTAGTTAATAGTCTTTAGGTTTTGATTTTAACTTCTTGTAATTCAACATATATACTCAGGGTACGTTGACGGGGGTATGGTTTTTATCGCGGATGTATAGTGGATTTGGCATGTGTGTGTGTGTGTGTGTGTGTGTGTACTTCCCTACCTATCTAAGTGTGGACAGTGGTGTGGTTACACACCAACAAAGAGGGGACAGCATAGCCAAAAGGGGACATTTTTTCAGTCCCCACTTGGTTTGGTGTTAAATCAAGCTAAAATCATCAGAAATGGACTCTGGACAATTTTTTTTTTTTTAGCCAAGAGGGGACAGTGTGTTTTGTGTGTGTTCTCCATGCTGCCTCTATTGGCTGGAGTCTGACCTGCAGGGCTAATCCACACACGTCGTTCACACTCCGGCAGACTGCTCTATTGTCTAAGTTAATGGCTGCAGGAGGCTCTGAGTCTCACTGGGGAGGAGAACACTCCTTGTAAAATGCATGTACATTTTAATTACATTAGTTTAAACATACAATATACTTAAAACAATATTTTAAGAAATTAAATTTACAGACAAAAATACAATATATTTCTATTTTATTAACATTAGCATTAAAGTTACAACTGCAAAATATTCTCAAAACATTTTGATTTATAATTCACAATATTGATTTATTATATACACTCACAGCTGTGACTTAATAAACCGATTAGAACTTCTATTTTTTTGTAGAAAAAAAAGATATATTTTAATTATCCTCAGATATGACACAATTTAATGCCCTGTTACATTAATTAATGCCCCCGTTGGATAGGTAGAGCTCACTTAGTGTGTGTATGAATCTATTTAAAGTTATTTTTTATAATAAACAAAATGTATTTCTCCATTACACATGAAGATTGAAGTCATACTAAACACTCTTTAATTCCTTGTATTTTCATTTAAAGTGACATTTGTATATTTATTTATAATGTTTTTTACTCTATCATTTCAAAGGTGGCTTGCAAAACTTGCATTGTTTTTTTTATTACAAAAGTATATCAAAGTTAAATTCCTGCTGGAACATGTTTGTTTTATGTTTATAGACAGAGCTGTGTGTTACATTTAATAATGTCCCCAGCTGGATAGGTAGAGTTCGCTTAATGTGTATTTGTGCATCTATTTAGAGTTCTTTTTTAAATAAACTAAATTTTCCTTCCTACATGATAAATTTCCATCTAGTAATACAATACTTTCATTCCTTATATTTTCATTTAAAGTGATATGTGTTTATTTTATTGTTTTACTTTAAACATTTGAAAGGCGACATGCAAACCTTGCATTATGTTTTTTGTTTGTTTGTTTGTTTTGATCACAAAAGTAGATTAAAGTTCAATTCCTGCCTCATGCTGTTGCATAAATATTGATGGAAGATGTTTTTTTTATGTTTATAGACAGAGATGTGTGTTATATTTAACAATGTCCCCCGCTGGATAGGTAGAGTTCGCTTAGTGTGTGTGTGTGCATCTATTTTGATTTCTTTTTTACAATAAACAAAATAGATTTCCCTTCCCTTCCCATGGAATATCCATGAAGTCATACAAAACACTTTTTTAAATTCCTTTTATTTTCATTTAAAGTGACAATTGTTTGTTTATTTTATTTTTTTACTTTAACATTTGAAAGGCGTCATGCAAACCTTGCATTGTTTTTGTGTTTAATTATAAAAGTAGATTAAAATTTAATTCCTGCCTCTTTATCTATATAAATATTGCTGGAAGATGTTTGTTTTCATGTTTATAGACAGAGCTGTGTGTTACATTTATTATTGTCCCCTCCTGGATAGGTAGAGTTCGCATAGTGTGTGTGCATCTATTTAGAGTTCTTTTTTACAATAAACAAATTTTATTTTTCCTTACCACATGAGGAATTTCCATGAAGTCATACGAAACACTGTTTAATTCCTTGTATTTACATTTAACGTGACATTTGTTTATTTGTTTTTTTTTACTTTAACATTTGAAAGGCAGCAGGCACACCTTGCATTTTTTTTTATGACAGAAATAGATGAAAGTTCAAATACTGCCTCATTCTGTGCATAAATGTTGATGAAAGATTTATGTTTATAGACAGAGCTGTGTGTTATATTTTTTAATGTCCCCCGCTGGATAGGTAGAGTTCGCTTAGTGTGTGTGTGTGCAGCTATTTAGATTCTTTTTTTAAATAAACTAAATTTTCCTTCCTACATGAGAAATGTCCATCTAGTAATACAAAACACTCTTTCATTCCTTATATTTTCATTTAAAGTGACATGTGTTTATTGTATTGTTTTACTTTAACATTTGAAAGGCGACATGCAAACCTTGCATTATGTTTTTTGTTTGTTTGTTTGTTTTGATCACAAAAGTAGATTAAAGTTCAATTCCTGCCTCATGCTGTTGCATAAATATTGATGGAAGATGTTTTTTTTTATGTTTATAGACAGAGATGTGTGTTATATTTAACAATGTCCCCCGCTGGATAGGTAGAGTTCGCTTAGTGTGTGTGTGTGCATCTATTTTGATTTCTTTTTTACAATAAACAAAATAGATTTCCCTTCCCTTCCCATGGAATATCCATGAAGTCATACAAAACACTTTTTTAAATTCCTTTTATTTTCATTTAAAGTGACAATTGTTTGTTTATTTTATTTTTTTACTTTAACATTTGAAAGGCGTCATGCAAACCTTGCATTGTTTTTGTGTTTAATTACAAAAGTAGATTAAACTTTAATTCCTGCCTCTTTATCTGTATAAATATTGATGGAAGATGTTTGTTTTCATGTTTATAGACAGAGCTGTGTGTTACATTTATTATTGTCCCCTCCTGGATAGGTAGAGTTCGCATAGTGTGTGTGCATCTATTTAGAGTTCTTTTTTACAATAAACAAATTTTATTTTTCCTTACCACATGAGGAATTTCCATGAAGTCATACGAAACACTGTTTAATTCCTTGTATTTACATTTAACGTGACATTTGTTTATTTGTTTTTTTTTACTTTAACATTTGAAAGGCAGCAGGCACACCTTGCATTTTTTTTTTATGACAGAAATAGATGAAAGTTCAAATACTGCCTCATTCTGTGCATAAATGTTGATGAAAGATTTATGTTTATAGACAGAGCTGTGTGTTATATTTTTTAATATCCCCCGCTGGATAGGTAGAGTTCGCTTAGTGTGTGTGTGTGTGCAGCTATTTAGAATTCTTTTTTTAAATAAACTAAATTTTCCTTCCTACATGAGAAATGTCCATCTAGTAATACAAAACACTCTTTCATTCCTTATATTTTCATTTAAAGTGACATGTGTTTATTGTATTGTTTTACTTTAACATTTGAAAGGCGACATGCAAACCTTGCATTATGTTTTTTGTTTGTTTGTTTGTTTTGATCACAAAAGTAGATTAAAGTTCAATTCCTGCCTCATGCTGTTGCATAAATATTGATGGAAGATGTTTTTTTTTATGTTTATAGACAGAGATGTGTGTTATATTAACAATGTCCCCCGCTGGATAGGTAGAGTTCGCTTAGTGTGTGTGTGTGCATCTATTTTGATTTCTTTTTTACAATAAACAAAATAGATTTCCCTTCCCTTCCCATGGAATATCCATGAAGTCATACAAAACACTTTTTTAAATTCCTTTATTTTCATTTAAAGTGACAATTGTTTGTTTATTTTATTTTTTTACTTTAACATTTGAAAGGCGTTATGCAAACCTTGCATTGTTTTTGTGTTTAATTATAAAAGTAGATTAAAATTTAATTCCTGCCTCTTTATCTATATAAATATTGCTGGAAGATGTTTGTTTTCATGTTTATAGACAGAGCTGTGTGTTACATTTATTATTGTCCCCTCCTGGATAGGTAGAGTTCACATAGTGTGTGTGCATCTATTTAGAGTTCTTTTTTACAATAAACAAATTTTATTTTTCCTTACCACATGAGGAATTTCCATGAAGTCATACGAAACACTGTTTAATTCCTTGTATTTACATTTAACGTGACATTTGTTTATTTGTTTTTTTTTACTTTAACATTTGAAAGGCAGCAGGCACACCTTGCATTTTTTTTTATGACAGAAATAGATGAAAGTTCAAATACTGCCTCATTCTGTGCATAAATGTTGATGAAAGATTTATGTTTATAGACAGAGCTGTGTGTTATATTTTTTAATGTCCCCCGCTGGATAGGTAGAGTTCGCTTAGTGTGTGTGTGTGCAGCTATTTAGAATTCTTTTTTTAAATAAACTAAATTTTCCTTCCTACATGAGAAATGTCCATCTAGTAATACAAAACACTCTTTCATTCCTTATATTTTCATTTAAAGTGACATGTGTTTATTGTATTGTTTTACTTTAACATTTGAAAGGCGACATGCAAACCTTGCATTATGTTTTTTGTTTGTTTGTTTTTTTTTTATCACAAAAGTAGGTTAAAGTTCAATTCCTGCCTCATGCTGTTGCATAAATATTGATGGAAGATGTTTGTTTTTATATTTATAGACAGAGCTGTGTGTTACATTTAATAATGTCCCCCACTGGATAGGTAGAGTTCGCTTATAGTGTGTGTATGTGCATCAATTCAGAGTTCTTTTTTTAAAATAAACAAAATAGATTTTTCCTTCCCATGTGAGGAATTTCCATGAAGTCATACAAAACACTTTTTAAAATTCCTTTTATTTTCATTTACAGTGACAATTGTTTATTTATTTTATTTTTTTTACTTTAACATTTGAAAGGCGTCATGCAAACCTTGCATTGTTTTTGTGTTTAATTACAAAAGTAGATTAAACTTTAATTCCTGCCTCTTTATCTGTATAAATATTGATGGAAGATGTTTGTTTTCATGTTTATAGACAGAGCTGTGTGTTACATTTATTATTGTCCCCTCCTGGATAGGTAGAGTTCGCTCAGTGTGTGTTCATCTATTTAGAGTTCTTTTTTTACAATAAATAAAATGTATTCTTCCTTACCACATGAGGATTTTCCATGAAGTCATACGAAACACTCTTTAATTTCTTGTATTTTCATTTATTGTAACATTTGTTTATTTGTTATTTTTTTACTTTAACATTTGAAAGGTCACATGCAAACCTTGCATTATATTTTTATTGTTTGTTTTGATTACAAAAGTAGGTTCAAGTTAAATTCCTGCCTCATTCTGTGTAGAAAGGTTGATGGAAGATGTTTGTTTTTATGTTTATAGACAGAGCTGTGTGTTACATTTATTAATGTCCCCCACTGGATAGGTAGAGTTCGCTTAGTGTGTGTGTGTGTGTGCATCTATTCAGAGTTCTTTTTTTTTTACAATAAACAAAATTTATTTTTCCTTCCCATGTGAGGAATTTCCATGAAGTCATACAAAACACTCTTCGATTCCCTCTGTTTTCATTTAAAGGGACATTTCTTTATTTATTTTTTTTTACTTTAACATCTAAACAGCGACATGCAAATCTTGCATTATGTTTTGTTGTTTTAATTACAGAAGTACAGAATAAAGTTAAGGTTAATGCCTCATTCTGTGTAGACATATTGCTGGAAGATGTTTATTTTTAAGTTTAAAGACAGAGCTGTGTGTTACAATTATTAATGTCCCCCACTGGATAGGTAGAGTTCGCTTAGTGTGTGTGTGTGTGTGTGTGTGCATCTATTCAGAGTTCTTTTTTTTACAATAAACAAAATTTATTTTTCCTTCCCATGTGAGGAATTTCCATGAAGTCATACAAAACACTCTTCAATTCCCTGTATTTTCATTTAAAGGGACATTTGTTTATTTATTTTTTTAACTTTAACATCTAAACAGTGACATGCAAATCTGCATTATGTTTTTTTGTTTTAATTACAGAAGTACAGATTAAAGTTAAGGTTAATGCCTCATTCTGTGTAGAAATATTGCTGGAAGATGTTTGTTTTTATGTTTATAGACAGAGCTGTGTGCTACATTTATTAATGTCCCCTCTTGGATAGGTAGAGTTCACTTAGTGTGTGTGTGCATCTATTTAGAGTTTTTTTTTACAATCAACAAAATAGATTTCCCTTCCCATTTGAGGAATTTCCATGAAGTCATACAAAACACTCTTTAATTCCTTTTATTCCTTATTTATTTGAAAGGTGTCATGCAAACCTTACATTGTTTATGTGTTTAATTACAAAAGTAAATTCATTGAGCTATCTCCAAAGAGATTGGTTGTGGCAATTATAAAAGGCTTTTACTTGACAACCATTTTAAAGTAAGAGATGGCACATGGATCTCTATTGTGAATTTGAATATGTATGTGAATGTATAGGTTTCTAAAAAAAGTATGTGTAAGTTAAAGTGTCTTCCTGTGAACTTTATTTCACTATTTAAACTGAGAAATGATTTAAATTTCCTCTAAAGTTCAACTCAAACGAAAACAATGCATCTATCAATACATTCTCAGTATTGAAATATTTAAAGAAATAAACTTTCTTTAACTCCAGCTCTCTCTCTCCCTGTCTTTGTACGGGGGTGTGAAATTACCTGTGTCTAGAGGATCTTCGTTCCCTGCACCCATTCCTCAATTTGCATAAGAACAGGAAACTCCAGTTTTGTGTTCTAAGCTTTAGTCCACTATTTACACTGAGAAATAAGATTTGATAGCTCTACATCCCCACTACAATTCTTAATTGTAAAAAAAAAGGGCTTTGAAACTTCAGTTTTATTCCACTTTTTTGACATTAAATTATTTTTTAAATCTTCTGACCTCTGATTCACTATTATTTAGTGAGGATCTTGCTAAAGAAGTGACCCTAATGTGCCTACCTCTGTAACATCTGACAATGCCAGGAATACAGTTAATATACTTTTGTCATCTTGTAGCTTTTGTTTTTCCAAAGGTTCCATCTGAACCTTTCAGTTTATGTGTGAGGCTTCAGCTATCTCACTGATCTTTCACAGCTCTCCCAGCCTTTTGCACGGGGGATGTTCACTGCATCCTTAACCTATTTAGCATTTGAACAGACACACATCTTCCAGAATGGCTTTGAGAGACTTTCAGATACCATACCTCTGTTAACTCACACAAAACTTTGCAAATGTTTTACGAAAAACAAAACTCTCTACTTTGTGTCCCTTTACACAGGCATCTGGCAGTATTTTACTTTTGTGCTGGCTGATGCACCATTAAGGCACATTTTGTTATAAGAGGTATGTTAAGTGTTCGTGGATATGCAACATCGTGTGATCAGCCTGTCTGTAATAACCATTCATCTAACATTCAACATTTTCCACCACACTTGTTTGTATCACTGCGCACATGCTCGCAGAAAAAAAACTACACTGTACATGGGTCCTAGAGCAACATTTATGAGTCTGGTTGTGAATTCATTAATATTTGAAAAATGAACACGAGGGGTTTGGGTGAATGGATAGATGTGGTGATAAAAATACTATTGTTAACTGATTTGTCTCATGTTTTTTCTGTTTACACTATGCACTTTTTCCAAAGATAGTTTAAAATATGCTATTTGCAGTTTTTTATTTGTCACAATATTTTTTTCCACGTTTGATACTTTTTAAATACATTGCTTGGCATAAAGCGTTGCCATCACGACATCACATGGTACTGGGAAACTGTGACATTATCTGTGACAATTTGCAAATCTGGTAAAGTTTCGGATTGTGTACCCATGTTCAAATCTGCTGGAATGAATGGAGACATGCCTCTGCAATCATTTGTACTACGTTCACACATATATATATATATATATATATATATATATATATATATATATATATATATATATTTGGCAGAGTATGTGTATTTTGTAAAAAAAAAACAACAACCATATTTTGATTTCCAAAAAAAAGAAAATAATCGGCACGGCCTCTAGATACAAATTCAGCCAGGCTTCTTGGAGGTTGATGAGCATACTTTATTCTGCTTTAAAGTTGAAAAATTAACTTCTGTAATAGAATAGAACTAAATCTGTAAAAACGTGTGACAAAATAAAAGCTCTCTTAAACTCTGTTCAAATAAATAAAAGATCTGGAATAATGTTGTAAATATGATCTATACTGTTGGAAATCCAGCTTCAACAATATATGTCTTCATAAATGTAATAAGATAAATAATAGAAGAGTCTCACAAAGACAACCAACTTAACAAACAAAAAGATCTAAATTTGTCATCTTTCAATTACTTTTTGGGAATTTCATCTCGCAACAAAGTAGTACCGTTATATTGTGTGCCAAGCATCAGTCAATCAATGCCCACATGCAATGGTCCTATGATAAAGAGTGAACACCGGACATGAATTTATAGAACCCGTCCAGATGCCCCGGACTGGACATAGAAAGTGTCTGGTAAAATGTGGAGGCTTGGTCAGACAGATGCAGCTCACTTGACTGCAGTTTTCTTTGTGCTCCGAGTTTGCATTCATGCTGTTGCTAGCCATTTAGCAACAAACTAATGTGGAGTATGGAGCAGCGTTAGCCTGCCCTGTGTGTTGTTTGGGGTGGTCACTGTGAAGCTTGTACTCTGCTTAGGATTCCCTGATGAGTGTAGTATATATGTTTTCATTTTAAACACATTATAATTTAGTTTTTTTTTTTTTCAAATGTTGAGGCTAAAGCTTTCAGTGTGTGTGTTTAGCTTCAGCATTCTCACTGCCCCCCACCCTGTATCACCCTGTATGGAGGTGTGAAAGCCATTACCATAACTAAAGCACCCTTCACCCACCCCTGCACCCACCTTAAGCAGATCTTTTTCTGGCATGCTTTCAACAAACTAAATATCATTCAGTTGTTTTCCAAACATCATTAAATTCACACAAAACTGTCATGAAATGTTTTACTCTCTGCATTTATATTTTAACTCAAATATTGTTTTGAAGTTTCTTTTTAGAAGCTTCAAATCACTATTTTATCTAGGAAATAGGTTTTGAAATTTTATCCAGTAAATTTCTTTGATATTTCTCTGAGCTTTATTTAACTCACTATTTTAACAAAACACATTTGTGATTTATTTTAAAAGACATTTGATTTAATAATTTAACCAAGAAATCAATGTAACCAGAAAAGTTAAATTTCTGCCTCTTTATGTGCATAAATATTGATGGAAGTTGTTTGTTTTTATTTTTAATGTCCCCTCCTGGCTTAGTGTGTGTGTGTGTGTGTGAATCTATTTTGAGTTCTTTTTTCCCTTCCCATGTGAGGAATTTCCATTAATTCATACAAAACTTTTTTTAATTCCTTGTATTTTCATTTAACGTGACATTTGTTTATTTTTTTTACTTTAACATCTAAACGGTGACATGCAAATCTTGCATTATGTTTTGTTGTTTTAATTACAGAAGTACATAATAAAGTTAAGGTTAATGCCTCATTCTGTGTAGAATTATTGCTGGAAGATGTTTATTTTATGTTTATAGACAGAGATGTGTGTTATATTTATTAATGTCCTCCGTTGGATAGGTAGAGTTCGCTTAGTGTGTCTGTGTGCATCTATTCAGAGTTCTTTTTTTAAATACACTAAATTTTCCTTCCTATATGAGAAATTTCCATCCAGTAATACCAAACACTCTTTAATTCCCTATATTTTCATTTAAATGGACATTTGTTTATTTATTTAATTTACTTTAACAGCTAAACAGAGACATGCAAATCTTGCATTATGTTTTTTTGTTTTAATTACAGATGTGCAGATTACAGTTGAGGTTAATACATCATTCTGTGTAGAAAAATTGCTGGAAGATGTTTATTTTTATGTTTAAAGACAGAGCTGTGTGTTACATTTATTAATGTCCCCTCCTGGATAGGTAGAGTTCGCTTAGGGTGTGTGTGCATCTATTTAGAGTTTTTTTTTTACAATAAACAAAATAGATTTTTCTTCCCATGTGAGGAATTTTCATGAAGTCATACAAAACACTGTTTAATTTCTTTTATTCCTTATTTATTTGAAAGGCGTCATGCAAACCTTGCATTGTTTTTGTGTTTAATTACAAAAGTAAATTAAAAATAAATTCCTGCCTCTTTATGTGTATAAATATTGATGGAAGATGTTTGTTTTCATGTTTATAGACAGAGCTGTGTGTTACATTTATTAATGTCCCCTCCTGGATAGGTAGAGTTTGCTTAGTGTGTGTGCGCATTTATTTAGAGTTGTTTTTTTTTTAATTTTCTTTCCTTCATGAGAAATTTTCATCCAGTAATACGAAACACTCTTTAATTCCCTGTAATTTTATTTTGTCACATTAGTTTTTTTTATTTATTTTTTTATTCTTAAACATTTGAGAAGGTCCATACAAATCTCGCTTTATGGTATTTAAAAAAATATATTTTACAGAAGTAGATTAAAGTTAAATATCTGCCTCTTTATGTGCATGAATATTGAGGGAAGATGTTTGTTTTCGTGTTTATAGACAGTGCTGTGGGTTACATTTAATAATGTCCCCCGCTGGATAGGTAGAGTTCGATTAGTGTGTGTGCGCGTCTATTTAGAGTTCTTTTTTTACTATAAACATATTTCTTCCCTCAGAAGGAATTTCCACAAAGTTTTACAAAACATTCTTTAACTCTTTATATTTAAATTTAAAGTCACAATAGTTTTTTTTTTACTTTAACATTCAAAGGGCATTATGTAATCTTTGCTTTATGGTTTTAGTTAAAATAAAAAAGACAGAAATAGATGAAAGTTCAAATACTGCCTCATTCTGTACAAAATTGTTGAAATATTTTAGTTTCATGTTTATAGACAGAGCTGTGGGTTGCATTTAATAATGTCCCCTCTTGGACAGGTAGAGTTCGCTTAGAGTGTGTGTGCATCTATTTAGAGTTCTTTTTTTTTTAATGAAGAACATTTTCTTTCCTTCGTGAGAAATTTTCATCCAGTAATACAAAACACTCTTTAATTCCCTGTAATTTTATTTTGTCACATTAGTTTTTTTTGTTGTTATTCTTAAACATTTGAGAAGGAGCATACAAATCTCGCTATATGGTATTATAAAAAAATGTATTTTACAGAAGTAGATTAAAGTTAAATTTCTGCCTCTTTATGTGCATGAATATAGAGGGAAGATGTTTGTTTTCGTGTTTATAGACAGAGCTGTGGGTTACATTTAATAATGTCCCCCGCTGGATAGGTAGAGTTCACTTAGTGTGTGTGCATCTATTTAGAGTTCTTTTTTTACTATAAACATATTTCTTCCCTCTGAAGGAATTTCCACAAAGTTATACAAAACATTCTTTAACTCCTTATATTTAAATTTAAAGTGACAATTGTTTTAGTTTTTTATACTTTAACATTCAAACGGCGTTAAGTAATCTTTGCTTTATGGTTTTAGTTAAAATTAAAAAAGACAGAAATAGATGAAAGTTCAAATACTGCCTCATTCTGTACAAAATTGTTGAAATATTTTAGTTTCATATTTATAGACAGAGCTGTGGGTTGGATTTAATAATGTCCCCTCTTGGACAGGTAGAGTTCGCTTAGTGTGTGTGTGCATCTATTTAGAGTTCTTTTTTTTTTAATGAAGAACATTTTCTTTCCTTCGTGAGAAATTTTCATCCAGTAATACAAAACACTCTTTAATTCCCTGTAATTTTATTTTGTCACATTAGTTTTTTTTTTTGTTATTCTTAAACATTTGAGAAGGAGCATACAAATCTCGCTATATGGTATTATAAAAAAATTATTTTACAGAAGTAGATTAAAGTTAAATTTCTGCCTCTTTATGTGCATGAATATAGAGGGAAGATGTTTGTTTTCGTGTTTATAGACAGAGCTGTGGGTTACATTTAATCATGTCCCCCGCTGGATAGGTAGAGTTCACTTAGTGTGTGTGCATCTATTTTAGAGTTCTTTTTTTACTATAAACATATTTCTTCCCTCTGAAGGAATTTCCACAAAGTTATACAAAACATTCTTTAACTCCTTATATTTAAATTTAAAGTGACAATTGTTTAATGTTTTTATACTTTAACATTCAAAGGGCGTTATGTAATCTTTGCTTTATGATTTTAGTTTAAATAAATAAAGACAGAAATAGATGAAAGTTCAAATACTGCCTCATTCTGTACAAAATTGTTGAAATATTTTAGTTTCGTGTTTATAGACAGAGCTGTGGGTTGCATTTAATAATGTCCCCTCTTGGACAGGTAGAGTTCGCTTAGTGTGTGTGTGCATCTATTTAGAGTTCTTTTTTTTTTAATGAAGAACATTTTCTTTCCTTCGTGAGAAATTTTCATCCAGTAATACAAAACACTCTTTAATTCCCTGTAATTTTATTTTGTCACATTAGTTTTTTTTTTGTTATTCTTAAACATTTGAGAAGGAGCATACAAATCTCGCTATATGGTATTATAAAAAAAATTATTTTACAGAAGTAGATTAAAGTTAAATTTCTGCCTCTTTATGTGCATGAATATAGAGGGAAGATGTTTGTTTTCGTGTTTATAGACAGAGCTGTGGGTTACATTTAATAATGTCCCCCGCTGGATAGGTAGAGTTCACTTAGTGTGTGTGCATCTATTTAGAGTTCTTTTTTTTACTATAAAATATTTCTTCCCTCAGGAGGAATTTCCACGAAGTTATACAAAACATTCTTTAACTCCTTATATTTAAATTTAAAGTGACAATTGTTTAATGTTTTTATACTTTAACATTCAAAGGGCATTATGTAATCTTTGCTTTATGGTTTTAGTTAAAATAAATAAAGACAGAAATAGATGAAAGTTCAAATACTGCCTCATTCTGTACAAAATTGTTGAAATATTTTAGTTTCATGTTTATAGACAGAGCTGTGGGTTGGATTTAATAATGTCCCCTCTTGGACAGGTAGAGTTCGCTTAGTGTGTGTGTGCATCTATTTAGAGTTCTTTTTTTTACTATAAACAATTTTCTTCCCTCAGGAGGAATTTCTACAAAGTTATACAAAACATTCTTTAACTCCTTATATTTAAATTTAAAGTGACAATTGTTTCATTTTTTTAATACTTTAACATTCAAAGGGCGTTATGTAATCTTTGCTCTATGGTTTTAGTTAAAATAAAAAAGACAGAAATAGATGAAAGTTCAAATACTGCCTCATTCTGTGCAAAATTGTTGAAAGATTTTAGTCTCATGTTTATAGACAGAGCTGTGGGTTGGATTTAATAATGTCCCCTCTTGGATAGGTAGAGTTCGCTTAGTGTGTGTGTGTGCATCTATTTGAGTTATTTTTTTAAGTAAACATATTACATTATTGTATATTTTATTTCCTTGCCATTTTTTTATTTTAAGAAAGTTAGCAGTGTAATAAAGCGACTTTCTAGGCAACTGAGCATGAGTTTTTCTAAGGTCCTCTCTTATATAGGTAGACTTCGCTCATGGGGTATGGTCCCCTCTTGGTAAAAAAAAAAAAAAAAAGAGAATTTTTTTTTTTGATTACATTATGAAAACAGAGCATTTATGAAAATTTTGTATGTACTTTTTGTGTTAATACACCTAATAGAAGTTTAGGACCCCAGTTGGTAGATGTAGAATGACTGTCCTGTTTTGGTCAGGTAAGCGTGTATGCGTGCGTGTGCGTGCGTGTGGAATCGTGTTTGAGCTTGTGCCCGCGGCGGTGCGGCTCATTCAATTGGGAACTTAAGCGTATTTAATACTTACGCTTTATTGTTTACTTGTCTTGATACTTCAGTTTGGACATACGTGTTGATGGATGGTTTTGTGGTTTACTTTACCAGCCTTCTTTTACTTGAGTGTGTTTAGTTTGCTGTATAATATGAAAGGTATGCTTTTTCCAAAGCTTGTTTTATTGTAGTTTTTTTTCTTCTGAAAATTTATTAGAAAGAGAAGTATATTTGTGTTATTGGAAACCTGTGCGTTTGCTTATGTTTGAATAAATTTGTGATTGAGCTTATTTACGTTGTTATTGTTGTTCAATTCTCACAAGAGCCTGGTTAGTCTCCACTTTTTTTCTCAATGTACGTATAATCTAAAGGCTAGGGGGCGTAACGATCTTGAACAAACCACAGGAATTCTCTAGTCATCTAATCAAAACCCACACACAAACACAAACATACAAAGAGTGAGTGAAAGAGGACTGGTACCATAAAGTGTTCAGAGCTCAACCTGCCCCCATACTGCAGCATGGGGGCAGGCAGGACGCGACCGGTCACCTCCGCCATCTCATCTCGTACCCGAAACTGGAACTCCTGAACGAACGGATCTGAATTGTAGTTGGCGCTGCGCACCTACAGGTGGAGTAAAAGAAACATACATGAGAACTCTGTCTGAGAGATATCTGGCCAATTAAATGATCTAACATGAAATATTTCATAATCAATGCATAATTAAAGTGTGTTAAATAAAACAACAAGACTACATAACATTCATATCTTAAAAGTTATTGGAGATCTGTACACGACAGCATGGCTTTACACAAAAGTCTGCACAAGTGGTGTTACACTAAATATTTTTGGACCTCTCATATAAATGAATTCACACCCTGCACACTGGTATACCACTGATAACAACAGTTTAAATATCCCACCTTTTTATTACAAAGTGAAAAAAAATTCCAAAAAGATTTGTAACAAAGCAACTCTTTCAACTAACCAATCTGCTGATCTCCTCTTGTCTGTCCGGTGCTGACCGTGCAGTGGCTTTGATCATAGTGGAGGTTTGGTTATCGGTCAGCTTTTTAATGCAGCGTTGGCCTGCCACAATGTTGCAAACCTGAGTAAAGTAATGGTAGTTTAGATGGGTAGGGAACTAAATAAAATGTAGGTAAAACACACAATATAAGAAATGTAGTCCAAAAAGTATTTGATCCATTTATCAAGCCATATAGAGACATTACATGAGACATTGCTAAGAACTACATTGCTAAGTAATCAGATGACTGGACTCTCACCTCTAAAGGCAGGTATGTGTGTTTCTGCTCCTGTCCCACTTGGAGGCAAGGCAGATGAGGGAATTTGAGCTGCAAGTTGTACTTTTCCCTGAAATATTGAGCCACTGTTCTCTCCACAGTCTGTCCGTTTTCCAATTGCAGAGGAAACCTGAATAAATATGGTGAAAAAAAAAACATTTAAAAAGCTAGAATGAAAAAAGTCTAGAACTTATTTACTACATAGTTCATTTAGTAAAATTATAGGCTGCATCTCGCTGGTAACATTTCTTTTTAAAATAATTTTTTGTAATTTTCGGCATTTAGAATGGTTTGTTACAATTTTTTTAAATACAATAAGAAATCATAGACTCCATTTCACATTAGAGCTGTAATTGGGCCTAAAAAGTTTGTTGCAAACCTGAGAGAATGTAGATCGACCCAAACCCGATTTTGTTTACCATCTTATTTATGCGCCGTAACTCGAGCCAAGATTATTCAAATGAATGCATGCCAAAACACCTTTTCAAGAACTAGTCATTTATACATATGTTACATATATAAGCCAAAGTAATAAAGGTGGCAATGCGTACTTGCCTTAAAAATTGTTATTTGAATTTTTTTGTTAAATTGATTATGGGTATTTAGAAAGAAGTACATTAACATAAGTGGATAAGAATAAGTGTTCCTGAAATGGAATTTGCAATATTGAATGTATAATTGCGTTGTGAAAAACATTTAAAATTGTGCAGCCCTAGTAAAAACTTACGTCTGGTGGCTAGCTGGCCGGCGAGTAACATTACACACTCTATACTTCCTCCTCATCGTGCCACAGTGGGTGACCTCCACCTTTAAACCTGATTAAAGGAGAAGATACATTTCACACCACTTCACAGACACGGCTTAAAATAACGAGGAAACAAGCTCAACTGGTCATTCAAATGCCATTCAACCCTTGTATGGTGTTCGGGTCTGTGGAACCCATTTTCAGTTTTCATCAAAAGAAAAATGATACAAGCATTTTTTATTTGAAACTAAGATTCACTGGCCTTGGCTCATTTCCTGTAAAAAAAAAAACTTATATCAAAACAGATTTTCTAATGACTCCACACTGTATACCCCCTACACATCTATATTACACACAAGGTGTTCGGGTCTACTGGACCTGAGGCATGTAAAAGTGTGAAAATGGTAGATTCTTTACCTTTATTCTGTGTTCACACACAAACATAAATCACACATAAACATAACATTTTACGTTTTAGAGTAAAACTGTATGATTGTGTGAATTAAAAGCTCCAAAATGTAATGGCTCTAGCAGACCCACCCACTGTGACAAAGTAACAATAATGAGAACACCACACATGGTTCAAATTCTAAATGTGAAGAAATTAGGTTAAACAACAATAAATAAAGTATATTTGCTGTGTATATCACTTGTTTCTTAGCTAAAGTAAATGTTCTTTAAGGCTTGAACATAAAATGTGTTTATTGGGTGAATTAATTAAAATCCGCAAAAGGCAATGGGTCCCCCAGAGCCACAAACACTGCCTGAGTAACAATAATATAAACACCACACAAGGGTTGAGAAGTTTGTGCTAATAAATCAGACAAACTTTGGGGTGAAGGAGA
The DNA here is from genome assembly GCA_900490495.1 of Danionella dracula. NCBI lineage: Eukaryota > Metazoa > Chordata > Actinopteri > Cypriniformes > Danionidae > Danionella > Danionella dracula. The sequence continues at coordinate 2,327,370 of UELW01000049.1, read as the reverse complement.
CAAAAATTTGATAACTTAATGAAATGTCACCAAAATTTCACACATTTTAAACACTTAAATGAGAAGACTAATAAATGGGTTATTTTAATGAATCACCATCACCGTCCAGTCACACACCTTTGATCTCTTTGGTGAATTTGACTCTGTGCGAATCGGTCAGAGGACGAGGCTGTTCATCTATGTTGTGGATATCCAGAACCTCACACATGAACTGAATCACAGGTTGAGCTTTGTAGAAAGCAGTGGCAGACACTAAGAGAAGAACAACATTACACTTTAGATTAATTCTCTATTTCATCATTTACAATTTTATTACATGGTATCTGCAGGTTTCTAATGAATTTAAGATTTTATTACATTTAAATTGTCTGATTTTAAGATGGATGAAATATCTGATCGGGGATCTTTATGGTGGCATATCAGTGCCAAGAATCAAATGTGTATTGATGATGTTCCAGTGCACAATAAGAAGATTCCCTTGAGTGGAAAACTACTTCTCAGCACCTGAGAATCATGGAGTAAGCACTTTAAGACCTCCCCTCACTCTCTCTTTCATTCCTTTGTCGAAATCTCTCACTATGCTTGCTCCACTATCCCTGTGTGCGAGTACATTTGATTTTGGTTCAAAACAGGGTCTCGATTCTTGGAGGACAGCTGTGATTGGACACATGCTTTAACATTCAAAAGACAAATCTCTTTCAACAAAGACCCTACTTATAAAACACAAAGATGCGCTTGGGTGAATCTTCCTATTGTGCATATTAATATCATAAATACAAGTTCCAATATTGGCCCTGATATGCCGCCATAGATGTTCTACTCAATTGTGCAAGTAAATCCTTTACGATCATTTTCATAAAATGACAATCAAAATAAAATTAATCTAAAAGTTCAGGTATATTTTCCAGAAACTTTAGATGGAAACTTTGCCTTGAGAAATGGAAAAAGCTTTTTGGAAACCTGTAAAAACTACTTTCATATGACATCACTTTTATACACTTTAACAAATTCACAGTTTATTCCAATTAATTCGCATATACTACTTTACATTCTCATATATTCTTGTTAATTACCATATATTGCCATAGATTTCTGTTAATTCTCATGGGAAATTCACAACCTTAAAAATGTCTGGAAATTGCAACCCTGAAACAAATATACCTTTTTTATGGACAAGTATAAAAATGTCATGTCTATTCCATGACATATAAAAAATATATGAGCATGAATATCAAAGTAAATTTGTGTTCAGTTACAAAACTTCTCATCAAAATCAACATATAATACATAATCTGTGTTCATTTACATAATTCGGGCATTAACGTCTATGATATTGTGCTTTTGCATTCTTTTCCATAATGTTTAGGAAGCCAAGCCTTGAATCCCATATGCCACAAAATCTCTTGAGCATTAATATTGCTGGAGTTTGCAATGGGTTAGCAATGCGTTTGATGTCATGGTGACAAGACGTTAATACCTAATAATGGGCTTATTATTGGGGTAAAATAAACACTGTAAAAACTACATAAACAAAATGTTTTCCTGTTCAAAGTGGGTACAGTTGGTTACAAGATTGTCTCAAACAGATACTCTGACTGACCATCGATGTTCAACATCATCTTCCACATCGCCGGTCGCACTGACTGGTGAAAACCAAACCACACCTCCCTCCCTCCACCTAGCGGATGATCATAACCTTCGGGGGAGGAGAAAAATGACCGTCCGACTGGTGTGTACCTAAAGAGAAAACAGACAAACAAGCGCTCACTTCTATCTACAAGAAAGACTTGCTTTTTTTCCAAAAATATAACCTCTGTTACATATGATACCTAAAGAAATTTTTTTTATTATCATCAAGATGAAGTAACTGGAATCCTTACCGCATTGATGGCAGATGACGCAGGACAACATCCACAGCATGAACAGGATTGGTGCTGATTGGCTTATCCAGGTCCAGGGGATCAGGTGTGCTCCGCCCAGTGAGGACCTCATGTAACATGTGCCAGCTGACTAGCGAGACAAATTTAATGCTAACCTTGAACAGGCGGTCTTTCCCTCCTTCACCTGGCAGAGTCACATCCAGGTCAACCTACAAATAAAATAAGTGTGTTTAACAAAATTTCAAAGATCAGCTGGCCTTTAAAGGCAAATGCATTCCTCCACTTCCTAACGAACAATGGCTGCGAAATTTCTGTGCAGGTGATATCAGCACTCTTTACAAGTGATCTGTACAAATGCTCCTTAACCAACGTAAATGAGCCTCAACACACCTTTGTTTATCTTTTTGCCATTAATACAGCGAAATAGCAGAAACATTATCTTACAAACAGTTTCAATTACTTGTTAAGAATCACTAATCTCAGCCATGTTCATTTTAAAATAGTTATTTGAAATCATATAAAAGCTTATATAAATCGTATAATTACACAATAGTTTTTCAGAGTCAGATTATCTACCAATAATAATAACAAGTGATTTATAATAATATTAACAACGATAATAATAATAATAATAATAATAATAACAACAACACATTTTTTTATTTAGGACCCCTACCCCATAACTCAAGAACACAAATTTAAAATGCATCAAAATGCAACAAAGTGTATTAAACTTTATTAAAGGCAGAAAAGTGTAGATATAACAATCAAGACAGCAAAAAAAGGGGTGGAAACATGTTTTTTCGTCTCAATTGTTGGTAAATTTTAACATTAGAATGAATGAAACGTGCTCGTTTATGGAGTCAGCCTCAAGTGGCCTGCAATTCAGTCACTTTCTATTACACACAGAGAGGGAAAACTCTTGGTACCATAACCACGAGAATATGACCATGCCATGATAGACTGCTATCTCTTGGTTTCTTTGGTGTACTGAAGAGCTGCTGAAAGAGACTTAGCTTAGTTTGCGGCCAATTAGCAGTTGGGAGTGTAATTTCATTTATTTATAATTGAATAATCAATTCAGTCTTATTTGAATTTGAATAAATTCTTCTTACACCCTTAAAGAACAGGAGAATTAACATCAGTCAGGGAAAGCTTGCCTGAACAAGTTGTGTGTGTGTGTGAAAATTCTCCATGATCCCTTATGTGTTAATTTTCTCATGTGGTCATATTACTGTAATGTACTGTTTTTGTTGGATTACAATTATTGGGTTTATAAAAATCATTAAAAAAAGCCATCAGAGCCAGCCACGCATCCATGGCTGAGCTTGTGTCTCCATTCCTCGGGAGAGCAAAATGCTGCTCTTGCTCTGGCTCTAGTCACATTTAACATACATAAACAAGAAAATACATTGGGGAACCCTTCCAATCAGGTTCCCTCAAGTGTGCTTAGGTGGGTTCAAAACTTTTCTGGTGGAAGAAGAGTCAAATCAACAGGAGTCATAAAGAGAGGTCATTGATACAACGGGGGGTATGAGGATGAAGAAATCTCACGCCAAACACACTAAGAGCACCCCAAAAATGATGTAAAAAATCTTTTAAAAACATTACTGAAATCACCATATTCTACAGTCTATTTTCAACCACACTAAGCACTGCTTTTTAAAACCTCCTCTGGATATTTTTTCATAGAGCAGAGTCTGTTGCCCACAATATGTTGTCATCTTTCAGTTTTAAATATTTCCACACCACTGAACCCAATTTCATTTCTCTGCTGCCAGAGTGTCTGCATTGAAGCTCACATGGTTATGTCATGAGCTACAGGTCTTTGGAATTGGTGTGTAAACGAGCTTGACATTGGGCCTGATTCCTGTATCAAACCATCATTAGTTTTAAACATTTACCCCTTTATCCTAAACAGCAGATAGGCATTGTTTAACAAAACACAATAACACCAAATCCATCCTGTCTGCTATAATTGTAAAGTCCCTATTTTCATTAAGAAGGTTGCAAGAACTGGAGAATGGTGGCCTTCAGGCTTGCTCAACAAAAATTTCATCTAATGTCATCAAGTACTCAGGACATTCCTATTCCTTCAATACAGGTTGTCAGCAAAGTTGGTACGACTACTGATGGACAACAGCAGCTTATTACAAGCAACACAAACTACTCTAAGGTCTCAGTGCAACTAGCATTGAAATAAAAGGGGGTTTCGTGATCCTTTAACAACTTGGAAGATTACTTTTTTTTTCTTTGACAAGAATTATAATTTATAATTAAATTAAAAATATTTATAGTTAATAAGAAATATAATTTTAGGCTACATTAAAAGTGGAAAATCAATTTAATTGAATATATTTACATTCATGTATTTTGGCTAGTTTGGTTATTCTCTCTATATGAAAGACATTTCCCCTCTGCTTCAGCTGTGGAATCCCTATGACTTTCGTGGTGCAGCCTCTCTGTGACCCTTTGTGAACCATTAATAGAAGTTCACATCATGCATAAATAGATAAGCTCCACCTAAATCATTCATACTTAAATACATTAAAAGTTTTTCATAAACCCTTTAAAAGCAAACTCCTTGATGGCACTGATGTATCTTACCCCTGCTGAGGCAACGGGTAATGGCTGAGCGGTGTAAAGGCTCTTCTTCCCATCATAGACTGGTTTTCGATCCCCAAAGATTGTCACCTTAAAGTGTTGCACCATTGAATCCACCACTTCCCTAAAACCCCATCATGACAATATGGAAGAGTTCAAAATTGTTTAAATGACATTCAATCAAAAAAAAGGTCAACTAAAGTCAACAATTGAAAGGATTCACTATCTGGCACCTGTTAACACGCCGAGGACATTTTTCAGGTTTGATGTCCACCTCGTAAAGGTAAACATCCATCTTGGGGATGTCCACCTGAAAGCAGTTGGCAAGCAGCTTGATGGGCTTCCCCATGGTGCCATAGCCTGGTCTCTGAGGAACAGAGAAGAGGGGAGCTGCCCCAACGGCTCCTGCTGAGAAAACCAGGGAGATTCCATCATGAATAACAGACCTTCAACATCAGTTATTACAGTAAAATGAAAGGTAAAACCCAAAACAAGCCCAAACAGACTCAATTCAAGTCAAGAAAGAATTTATTTATGAATTATTTACAATTTATGAACTTTCCGATTAAATTTCTGCAGATTGATTAGTCCTGTTTTAAATAACAAGAAGCAAACATTATGCTTTTTCATTTTTAAGATCAGAATTGTGTTTTTTAATAAATATAGTCAACTAAATCTCAATCATAATATTAATATATAATCAATATTTTGCATAAAAAATATGAAACAAATACTGAAATCTAAAGCAGGTATTTGGTTTACAGTTTAAAACTAATAATTAAGTTTTAACATCTTCTTTAAACTAGAAATAATCGACTCATAAATAAAGAGCATGTTTTAATTCTATTTTTCTCATTAAACTATCCAATATGAATTGAATTATTTTAAATCCACATTAAAACTTAAGAAGCCTCTTTGATGTACAAAAAGCCACATATGTATACATTTAGAATTTTTACGTGAACAATGAACAATTTGTTTGCACCATGAACAAGTCCTAAACTGAAGGTTAGAAAAGTATTTATTTCATCCATAAACCCTAACATTTATTGCCTAGTTTGAAAAAAATAAGATGGTGAAACACAAAATTCAGATCTAACTGAAAATAGGTCAGGGGTCATCAACAGGGCAGAGAAGATGTTTATCCAACAGTTTATTAAAGTATTTTAGATGATCTGAGATTTTCTGGAAAAGTGCTTAAGAGATGCCATTCTTCTCTGTAACCATGATTTGACAATATTACTAGCCTGATTAGCAAGTCACTAGCATTTTACAACAATAATTTGATAACAAATCATGTGAACATGCTCTGCACTGTTGACCTCTGACCGCCTGATGACCCCTGACCTACTTTCTGTGAGATCTGAATTTCACAGTTTGAACTTTGTGGTTATTATTTTAGAATATTGCATTTGTTGTTTAGAATGTTTTCATCTTGAAAACTAGAATGTATATTTACAAACTGGATATCTGCCGAAAAATCAAAGTGCACTTAAGTCTTTATTAAGTTTCTTTTGCAATCAGTGCATGTTCTCATATTGGCATTAAATTCATATCTAACCCATTTGGCTGATGGATTTGGTTTATTTTGTTTTAAATGCTTTCAAAAAACTTAATTCTGTGCGACAAAAGTATCAATGGAGTGGACACAGGCCTCCTGGATTATATCAAAATAGCTTAAATACTATTCCGAGGAGAATGAGGTGTGGAGAAGTGAAGAAGTGGTACAAAGCCTAGAATTGGTCTGTCTGTTCTACCTGATTGGCTTACATGTTTGTACATTCCTGGTTGATGCAACGTCTGTGTCTAAACTCACTAATGGATGCATCGTTTCACAAATGCAGAGCAAGATTTACAAATATGCAGGATGAGATTTACAAATGAGATGAGATTTACAGCATTTACAAATGCTGAAGAGATCCACAAATAAGTCATTGTGCCAAAAAATTTATTTGTGGAAAATGAACTAATTTGTGAATGTACAAACATTGTCAAACCCCCCCCCCCCAACACAAACACACACACACACACACACACACACACACACACACACACATATTTATTTGTGGATAATAAACTTTTAGAAGACACCTTCCCCCCATATGTTCCGCACATATTCCAAATCTATGTGTGAATACAGCTTGAGACTGAAACAGCTGTATTTTTATCCTAGTTTTCCACAAAAACAACTATATTCACTAACGTCTGAGGAGTTTGGTGTGGAAAGTTGGCTCAAAAAATCGATTTTAATAAATTTTTATAGTCTAATTAAAATTCTAGATAATAGTATAATCAAAGACTGAGGATGACTGAAGCAATATCATGTAAAAGGGCTAGGCTTTTTTGCACCAAACCAGATCCTATTTAGACTTTCCAGATTTGGGAATTCGAGTTCCCGTCAAAATCTCAATATGCAATATTGCATTTGTTGTTTAGAATGTTTTCATCTTGAAAACTAGAATGTATATTTACAAACTGGATATCTGCCGAAAAATCAGTATTCAAGTTACTAAACTCAAATTCAATGAGGAAATTCAAAGCCTTTTAATGGTTTATAGTATTTCAAATAGTTTTATCAAATAATTAAAATCAACACAATTGAAACGCAGTTTGCTTTGGCAAATCTCCAGCTCCATATATCATTATGAACAGCTTTTCCTGAATTTTTTTTTATTTAGCTATGCAATACTTGCTTGTTTAAGAACCAGTCACTCATTTGATTTTTCTTTCTATTTGAAGATCACCACACACAAACCTAAAACTCCAAGTGACATTACAGGATCACATGACTGAGCAACAAGAGGCAAGAGTGTTAGAACAAGTCTCACAGAGATGTTTTAGAGGGGGTTTACACAACAAAACTGTCACCAAGAGGTGTTTGAGGGGTGTTGAGCCTCAACTGCTTCTTATAAATCCCTCTGTGCCTACACCAGCTGCACTCATGTGGCCTCTAATCACCATGGCGACCAAGACTAACCTAACAACCAATTAAAAGAAAACCAGCTATTTCTATATATAGGAACAGGTAGTGCTGAACATGGTGGATCACTTCTCTGCTTCTATTATGGACACAACCATTCAGACAGATGTATTTCTCAGTTTAGCCAACATTGTGTTAAAAAGAGATATTTTGTGAAATTACAAATGACCTTGTTGTTTTATGTTAACAGCAAACACTCGAATCAGTTCTAAAGCCTCTTCAGCCGCAGATTGAAGAGTCCTGTAACTGGTACTTTTATATCTAGAGAAAACCTCTATTCTTATCATTTAATTATTTAAGGGTGGCATATTATACCCCTTTTAAATCCCTTATAATAAATAATTGACTATCACTGCAGCCTTGATAACTTTAAAAAGGCAGTTTTTATCATAAACATTGTCTTTCAATCTTCTCAAATGATTCTTCCGCCTCAGTCCCTGCTGGGTTTTTCTTGATGAATCTCTAACATTCAACGATGCTTTCAGTTTTTAAAAATGCAATATGATAATTACTTCCCAGAAATAGCTATATGTAAAGTATATATAATTATATTAGGACTACCGTAAATTCTGGACTATAAAGCGCACCTGCATATAAACTGCATCCGCTCTATTTTAAAAAAAATTAAAATAAAAAAATAAACAAGCCGCACCTGCATACAAGCCGCATCCTCCGCTCTATTTAAAAAAGTTTTGCAAGCCACAGATATGTATGTTTTTAGATTAGATATTTACTACAGGAACAGAACGATTTTGAATTGTAAACATACATGTATGTACCTAAATAGATCCTTTCCTAACCTGTATTTAAACACGGCAGCAACTTTGCTGATTAAAACGGGACAAAACCAAGAGAAAATAACCGGTATTTACAGTATTTATCTTCATTTCTCCTGTGTGTGAAATCACGTCGTTCTATCCGCTTCTACCGACTTATATCTGCTTAAGAGGAACTAGCGTATTCTTCTTGAACTAGTGTATTCTTCTTTGCATTTGTTTTGTCTTAGTTTTGATTCTAATTCCGGTTAGAGCGCTTCTAGCGGTGGAAGAAAAACTGCAGAATAGCCGCACCTTTGTATGAGCTGCATGGTTCAAAACCTATGAAAAAAATAGCGGCTTATAGTCCAGAAAATATGGTATATATAATTAGTCCCTTATATACACAAACTAGAGTCTGAGCCAGAATTTGAGTCCATCTACGAATTGCACAGACCCTAAAGGCTTCTTGATGAACTGTCAATCTGGTAAACTAGTGTGTTAGATAAGCTAGTGTATTTGCTAAATAGTTAATTTTCTAAAAGTGTACTTGTGGAACATGCAGTAACTTACCAAATGAAGAGGAAAATGAAAGCAATTAAAATGTTTAAGCCACTGAGAATAAAGAATCCGGACGGTTTTTGCACACGGGCCGCAGCGTTTGATTCATTCAGACAGAAACATGTCACTTGTGTGGAGGTTTTTCTAAATCTTTGAGTAGAACGTGGGGATTGCAATCTGCAATGTCTGCAAAAGACAGGTCAATAGTGGATGGAAAAAAGCAAAGACAATCGGCACCACAAAATTGATCCAGGTGTGATGAAGAGCGCACAGAGAGGGCAGCGTAAAAGTGACCATGCGGAGCAAGTACATTGTTAGCAATGCGCAATGAAATACTGGAAGAAAATTCAAAAGTACTTCACGACAAGGGCAGCCCATGGGCACTTGAAATGCATCTGTGTGACCCATAGATACCAAGAAGTGACCAGCCGTTGTTGTACTGGGGCAAAAAAACAAAGTGCACTTAAGTCTTTATTAAGTTTCTTTTGCAATCAGTGCATGTTCTCATATTGGCATTAAATTCATATCTAACCCATTTGGCTGATGGATTTGGTTTATTTTGTTTTAAATGCTTTCAAAAAACTTAATTCTGTGCGACAAAAGTATCAATGGAGCGGACACAGGCCTCCTGGATTATATCAAAATAGCTTAAATACTATTCCGAGGAGAATGAGGTGTGGAGAAGTGAAGAAGTGGTACAAAGCCTAGAATTGGTCTGTCTGTTCTACCTGATTGGCTTACATGTTTGTACATTCCTGGTTGATGCAACGTCTGTGTCTAAACTCACTAATGGATGCATCGTTTCACAAATGCAGAGCAAGATTTACAAATATGCAGGATGAGATTTACAAATGAGATGAGATTTACAGCATTTACAAATGCTGAAGAGATCCACAAATAAGTCATTGTGCCAAAAAATGTATTTGTGGAAAATGAACTAATTTGTGAATGTACAAACATTGTCAAACCCCCCCCCCCCCCCCCCCCCAACACAAACACACACACACACACACACACACATATTTATTTGTGGATAATAAACTTTTAGAAGACACCTTCCCCCCATATGTTCCGCACATATTCCAAATCTATGTGTGAATACAGCTTGAGACTGAAACAGCTGTATTTTTATCCTAGTTTTCCACAAAAACAACTATATTCACTAACGTCTGAGGAGTTTGGTGTGGAAAGTTGGCTCAAAAAATCGATTTTAATAAATTTTTATAGTCTAATTAAAATTCTAGATAATAGTATCATCAAAGACTGAGGATGACTGAAGCAATATCATGTAAAAGGGCTAGGCTTTTTTGCACCAAACCAGATCCTATTTAGACTTTCCAGATTTGGGAATTCGAGTTCCCGTCAAAATCTCAACCCTTGATCATGGATAAACCAGACCCCAGAGGCTGTAAAATGCAAACCTCAAACATCTTGTAAATATAAAAGGAACTTTTAAATGAAAAGTTTAATAGGGAAAAAAATCCAAACCATTTCCAAGCTTCGCGTTAGATCAATTCGATTGCTAAACGGTGATTCAATGTTAGTCACCATGGTAACGGACAAAAGGAAACACGCCGCTTCCCCCGCCCCACGTTCACCAACGGCCGGAGAAACGCGCACCTGACGCACGCAGCACCTGTGCGTGACAGCTGCGGCACAATGGAGTGACGTTACCGCAGACGTTCCACACAGAGTAATGGAGTAGGAAAAAAATTTTTCCTCTCTGAAGTTAATAAACGAATTTAGTTGTAGTTCCCATACATACTATGATATGCTATACATTTTTAACACACCGGTAAACGTTAACGTAACCTGCTAAAACAGTTTTCATCAAGGTCGTTTCCCAAGCGTTGGACGGGTTTTGTGCTGACGGTGGACGCAGGAAAGTTTTAACGTTGCCTTGTACACGACTAAAATTAACGAGTGTAACATACCTGTAGTTCCGATTTCCATTCATGAGGTCTCTGTCCGGATTCTAGCCGGCTTCAGGGGGTCATATAGCAAGTGAAAGGTGTTCGTGTAAGGCCGCCAAGTCCTCACTTGGGCACCCCAGCTCTCGCCGCGGTTGCTGAAATGGGCCGCTCCGAGTTAACGAAACCGTCAACAAAACGGTACACACGTAAACCGAGTCTCCTTCCGTATTTTCGAGTGCCGTAATTGTTACCAGCTGACAGTCCAAACGACTCCGAGGGGAATATCTTCAGTAGCCATAGCGGAACAAGAGTTGGTCCGGAGTCTCGATGCGTTTGCTGTGCATATTCCGCAGTGACAGCCCTTTATAATTTAAGGACATACGCCCAGATTTTGACTCCACAACCTGCTCTCCTTTGGCGTGTCGGAAATTGGTATTTTATTCCAACCGAGCTTGCCAATGACCGTAGAAGTCTCTTCGGCACTCGGTGTGTGACACCGGTTTGCCGTCTCACTCTCGGTGTTGCCAGATACGGACACAATGAAATGTTTTTTTTAGACTAGACTAATTCAGCCAAGCTGTGCGAATAAAAATACAATAAACGTTGTAATATAATCTACACCCCGCAACAATAATAACAAATCCAACAAGACTGAGAAATACTTACAATGAAAATACGTAAATGGCATGGTTATGGCAACACTGACTCACGGAGACACACAGGAAATACCAAACTCGGCAAGGGAAACACCGTCACTTCCTAGAATATATAGATACATTTTATAATTACACAGAACACCAAAGGTAACACAGACACACTAAATTTAGACTTAAATATGACAAAGATAAACAAATTAATTTTTTAAAAACAAACTGATAAAGGTAGAGCACTAAAACCAAAGTCCTACCATTATGACTATGCTTGTAGTTTGTGTTTGAATTGTTCATTTGGTGAAAGCAATTGTTTGATTGCTTTCAGATTCTTGAAATATGAAAGCAGTTTAGACGTACTGTTGGACACACTCTTAAAATCAGCAAACACATGGTTTGACATACATTTAATTAGCTAAACATGTTAATTGACCCCATTAGGCAAAAAATGTCCCCAAGTTAGGCAGTTGTCTGGCACTGGCATTATTTTTAATGCGGAGCAGAAGACATGATTCAGAATTTATTTTGAATAAGTTGGTTGAACCAGTCCTAATCGTGGAACTACTTGGATCAAACTATTTTTTGTAGCTCTAAGCTGAGCTGGATAAGAACTGCTTTGTCAATTTCGATACACCTCAAATACCACCTCCTCCAAGTGGAAAACCTTTTTTTTTAATTAAACCTGACTGTCATGTTTGAATTAGGAGAATTTATTACCACAAATCCAATTAACATAATTTCATGGTCAATGTAAACATGCTCACTTCACCATGGAGTGCTTCAAGAATTGCAGACAAGTCTTTTGGTTTTGCTGACAAATTTGTCCTAAAAGTCAATTCCGCACCAACAAAACACAGTTTTACCTAATACCAGCATGTGTAAACATGTTCCTGTTTAATGTACTTCTACAGTTAATAAATTCTGTTCTTGACTGATAATTTTAAATGTAAAAATGACAAGGCTCATCTAGTGTCAGATCCAATGTATATTAAAACCTAAACATCCTTCTTTGTATATTTGAAAATAAAATAACAATTCATATTCAGTTATATTCTGTTGATGGTAAACTGTTAAGTCAACTGCATGTCAGAGGGTGAGAGGGGAAGACATTATTAAACCCAAATTCTTATTGGGTTTTACAAATACTGGTAAGTTTTTAGTCTTATTTTGTTTTTAAGTTATAATATTATCATTATGTGTCATGTCAATGAACACTGAACATGCTCTATTTATTTAAATTAGCCATTTTGGGGATCTTTAAGTATATAAATATTGTACATGTGTAAAAGAAACACCAGGCCTGTTTTCCATTTTTCTTGCATAACAGATATTTTATATGCCTTTAAAAATATTTTATTTGAAAATATCTTGTGTTTAACAGCAAATTAAAGTCAAGTAATTTTTAAAGTTGAGTTCAAAGGTGATACATCTCTATTCAGGCAGCCGCAAACTCATGCGTTAATAGACAGGGTAATGGATAAGCACCATCGAAGGTGACACACCCTCAACACATCCTCAACTATGTTAAATAACCCTAAAAAAGTAATATTTTTATTAAGATGAAAAAGTGGGTGCTGCAAACCTGAAGTTTTTTGTTGCTGTGGTAGATCGCCCTCAGTCCTCCATTGAGAGGCAGACTAACGTCATCATTTAAAGTTCATTAGGAACCACCTTGCTTTCCTCCTGTAGCATATTTGCCTGGTTCAACTTGGATCGAAATATTAGACGTTGACTGACTAAGTGAAATTGTGAATACCTTTGTCGCCTTATGCCTCCGTGGTATCATCAAAGTCTTCCACATTTTCTTGGTAAGTGTTTCCCTCGTCTCATTGACCTGAAGTATCCAGAGATTGTAACATCATTCTCAGAGTTGCTGTATCTCTCTGGAGATGGTGAACTTACATGTTGAATTAAGATTTGTTAAACTCAAGCATTTCGCAAAAAATAGGTTGCTGCTGCAGAGAGTCAATTCATATCTTTTTCAATATGAATTAGTGGTTCCTGAATTGGAATGTGGGAAAAATTAGGACATTTTTTTTCTGCAAAAAAACAGTTGTTTTAATATTGTGCCTTTGACAATTAAGAAGTGATACAAGCAAGGATTCAGAGAATGGAGTGTGTAAGAAGAGAAAACAAGTACAGAAAAGTTTGAATGGGTATTCAAAAGTGTCATAAATTACCTTCGTAACTGATTATTAGTTCCTTAATATTGGAAGGACATGCTGCAATCAAAATAATTGAATGACACATAATATTTTTCAAATGTCTGTAGGAGGTTTTACCTCGAAATGTGTCTGCATCCGTATTTTCTGAGGGATACCAAGGGAAGGCCTTATTGGTACAAAAATAAACATAACTGAAGAGAACCCAACCGGTATGAACATTGTGTGAAGAGTTTCAGAACAAAACAAGAATTAGTGTCACAGGAGCAATCATACTGGAGGAAAAACACACCCACGAGAACATATATACAAAAAACAAAAAACAAAAAACAAAAACAAAAAAAATAATAAAATAAAATTATATATACATATATATATATATATATATATATATATATATATATATATATATATGGCGTCACGGTGGCGCAGTGGGTAGCACGGTCGTCTCACAGCAAGAAGGTCGCTGGTTCTAGGCTCGGCTGGGGCAGGTGGCATTTCTGTGTGGAGTTTGCATGTTCTCCCCGTGATCGCGTGGGTTTTCTCCGGGTGCTCCGGTTTCCCCACAAGTCCAAAGACATGCAGAATAAGTGAATTGAATAAGAACAATTGCCCATAGTGTTAAAGTGTGAATGTGTGTGTGAATGTTTCCCAGCGATGGGTTGCGGCAGGGAAGGGCATCCGCTGTGTAAAACATATGCCAGTGAGTTGGCGGTTCATTCCGCTGTGGCGACCCCGAAAGGGAATAAAGCCGACATGAAGATGAATGAATGAATGAATGAATGAATATATATATATATATATATATATATATATATATATATATATATATAATAAAATATTAACTACAGTGAAAAACAACTAGCCACAAAAATCCCACACGTGATGACTACGAAATTATAAGAGCTTGTGGTGACAGATTATGCACTGTTCTACAAGCAGTGCAAAAATACAGTTTTGAATATAAAACGAGCTACAATTTTTTTTATTTATCTGAAAATAAGAAAAAGAATCTGATTTTAGCCGACTATTAAATTGTAGTATGTGTTTTGGAAAACTTTATACGTTTAACCATTATTTCGACATTCGAAGCACCTGCTGTCTACAGGTGGCAGTCGTGAGCATCGGATATTTTCTGATAACAGTGGGCGAAGAAGACCGTACAGTAACCCTGTTGCATTTAAAAGGTCAGTATGTATTTTGCGGTTTTGAGTCAATGTGCCTTTAAAAATATAATCGATTCAAACAGGGTTTAAGATAAACTAGCTCATTACTTAAAACATCTGAATGACATCTTAACAATTTTCTAAAATGTTTTCTGCCTGTAAACAAATAGCAAACCAGGTTTAATTTTGAGCAACTATATTTTGGCAAGACAAGTACATTTTATGTAAAAAGCACATCCTTAAACATTGACACTTCAAAGTTCTTTACAGAAGAGTTAAAACAGATTATAGATAAAACAGACAATAAAACAGGCAAGCGATGACATTTTTAAGCATTACGATTCATAGAATACAAAAAAATTCTTTCATAAGAGCAGTGCTGTGTAAGCATCAGTTCTCAGTCAGTAAACGCACATTTACCTAATTGTGCTTCTAATCTATGTTTAGATGTGGCAAGTTTTAGCTCTTCTAATCTCTTCAGGAAACTGGTTCCAGCTGTAGGCAACATAGTAACTGAAAACAGACTTTCCCTGTTTGGTGCAAACCCTTGGTAATCTAACCTTCAATCCAGTTATCTGAGAGCTTGGTTTGGTTTGTATACAGTTAAGAGATCTGTTATGTATTTTGGTGCTGAACTTTTTTTTGTGATTTATCAGCACTTTAAAATCTATTCTGTCAGCCAGAGTAGAGACTTGAGGACAGGTGTGATGTGTTCCAAATTTGTATTTTTGGTCAGATCCATGTAGGTGCATTTTGGACAAGCTGCGGCTGGCTAGTGGTCTTTTGGGGGGAACCAGTTTAAGGAGACCATCACAATAGTCCAGCCTGCTGTTGATAAAAGTATCGACTAACTTCTCTAGATCCTGACTGTAGATGAAGTATCTGATCCTTGAAGTGTTTCTGAGATGATAGCAAGCCGATTTGAGTTATTGGTCTTATGTGACTGATGAAGCTCAGATCAGTATCCAGAATCACCCGGGAATTTTTTTCTCCTCTTTTTTTTGGCCACTAAAAAAACATTATAAGTTACCTATCACCTTGAGATCTTTCAAACTGTCATCATATTTTAAAAACCATAGCAAACAAATGAATATAACAATAAAAAAAATGTTTTACTATTTTTTTATCACAAAAAAGTCACCCTAGGCTACACAAAAGTACGCTACACAATTCTAGCTTTTAAAAAACATGTTTCAAAAAGCTACCATTCACTTCATTCTCCCAGTGCATTAGGGTTTGAGCTTAATTTTTTGGTTAATTTTTTATTTATTTACAAATGTATAGTTTTAAAAGAAATACAAAAAAAGCCAGCAATGTTTAATTAACTTGAAGCATAAAAAGAGTTAAGTTTGTTTTATGCTTTAAGTATACATACAACTACCGTTCACTCATTCATTATATTTAATGGTGATGCAACATATTTTTATCAATTAAAAAATTGTATCTGCAAATTCGCTGCCGACATTTGCAATTAGCAACTCCTGTATATACAGTGTTGATTAAGCAGCACATAGGGAGTGTTCATCACAGGAGTGTAATAAGATGTAAAATTATACTTTCAAAAGTGACTTCCAATGTTTTTCAGATTGCATATTATCATTTGTCAGGAGGATGGATAAAGTTATAACATGTTTCAGCAAATCCTCAGAAGCTTCTGTCCGTCTCATTTGCTTTCCCTGGGCCGGGGGAGGCTCTGTCCACTGCGCACGGTGGGCCAAATCCCTTACCACCTTTATTGATGGTAAGCGTTATACCGATCATCATGTTAAGTTGTTTAGATATTAGAAATTAATTCTGATGTATTTTTGTCAGTGTATTCTGTCAGACTCCCAGGTCGAGAGAGTAGAGTCAAAGAACCATTTTTTCAGAATATGCAGGAAATTGTTGAGGAGGTCATTGATGTGTTGCTTTCAAAACTCAAAGAAAAGCCATTTGCCCTCTTCGGACACAGGTTCTGAGATACTCTCAACAGACTTTGTTAAAAATAACTTAGCAAAACGTCTTTCAGTGTTACAAGAATCTATTTCATTTGTTCTGTATGCTCTGGCTGTAGTTTTGGAGCTATGACTTGCTTTGCCTTTGCGGAACATGTTAAGAAAGTCTACAACCTTGAGCCAATCCATGTGTTTCTCTCTGGAGCGTCTGCACCTTATGTGAGTCACATCTATATGTTTTCATTTCTGTAAATGAATTTGAATATTCTGAAAAAAACAAATTGGCTCATGAAAAATATCAATAAAACCTTGATTGATATATTCAACTTTTTTACAAGTCGGAGGCGAGACTGCAGGTGCCAAAAAGAAGTCATCTGTCTGAAAACGAGTTCCTGACATGGTTGAAATCTATAGGAGGTACTCCTCCCGAAATCCTGGCCAACTCGGAGCTCACCAAACTTTTTCTCCCTGCCTTAAAAGCAGACCTCTCTGTGGCTGAGAATTACAGGTGAGGACATAAAGGGAATCAAGTATTTGTTTACCAAAAATAAAAATATACTCACTCCTATTAAATCTGAATACCACAGAAAATATGATCAGATTTACAGCCAAAAACATTCACTTTAAGGAGGAAATCTAGCATAAGCAGTTTTCAAAAAGCTATTAAATGTTTTGACAACAAGGTGGCACTTTGTATTAGTAGCATGCGTGTGCAATTTTTGGCCAACATCCAAAATGGCTGACAAAGTAAAAATGTCCTGACCATTGACTCTATTTATCATGAACGTAGCATGTGCAACCTTTCTTTTGAAATTAAAGGAAGCTCAAAATGGGTGTAACCAGCCAGTGCGTCACTTTCTGGTAACCAAAAATGGGTCCCGAGAGGCGGGACATAGGCGTAGCACAGACCTCTGATTGGCTGAAGGTTCAAATCTTAAAATATCTTAAACAAACTAATTCAAAAATAATTCACCCCCTCAGAGTGTTCATGAAGATCAAAACTAGTGATCTTAAAAAAATAAAAACATTGCAGCATCAGGGCTGGAAACATATTTTTTTCATCTCCAAAGTTGGGAGGTTTTAATATGGGAGTGAATGAGATCTTCCTCACTTCTCTGACTCTTCACCCTTCCTGCTGGTCGAGGTACTACAATTCAGTCACTTCCTATTGCGCATCGGTAGGGAGAGCATGAGGTTGCCCCTTTGCCCCTTGGAATTACAGTCCAAATGTATTGAGACCAATTTGATGCTTTTGGAATGTACAACTAGGTTGTTATTAGTTAAACCTAAATTTTTCATTTCTGTGGGCCAAAACTTTCCAGGCAAAAATAAATACATATTAAAAGTGTTGCTGGAGATGGCAAGCCAAAGTATAAAACTTTGTCCCCTTGATGCTGAACAAAGGCTTGTATTGTTACTTTTTACTGGGGGTAGAAATCGGGTATTTCAGACATTAAAAATCATTAAACTGCATTTTGTCTTGCCATTTATTTGTACCCATTCTCAGAAAAACAGGTTTAAGTATGCAATTAACTCAATGTAGTCATGCACTGCTCTCCTAATTGACCAAGTTTAGCATATTCACCAATCAGTGAAATATACCCGTATAAACAACTAGTACAGCAATAGTGAATGTGTAAGGTACATTTCATGTATATGTGTGTGTCTGTCAACCTGTTGTTGGTGACTCCCAAAACCAAAAATAAAATACAATAAAATAAAATTTAATTAAATACAAAAGTAAAGCTGTCCGAAATTGTATTGTTTCTGTTCAAAACTTCTGTAGTTCTAATATGTACAAAACTTAAAACACATCACTTATTCATAATAAACCATTTTCTTTTAGTAGACACATTAAAACTCTCCAAGAAAAGTTGGCATGCAAGAGGAAACGCTACATTCATGGATGTAGTCATGAGTTTTAGTTAAAAAAGAGGAGAAATCCTGTTTTCTTGGTTGAACATGCTGCAGCTGATCAAGCCAGATGTTAGCTTTGTTTGCCACAGCCTCCCTCAAAGCATGGTTTATCTGCAAATGACCAGACAGTGTGTACATGTTGGCTTCAAAAACATGAATAAAACCTCAAAATGTCTTACAGGTGCAGCAGACCATCAACACCTTTCCTTTCTTGTCCAGTTTCGTGTTTTGATGGAAAAGAAGACTCGCCTCATGATTTAGAGGGTATTTGTTAGCTTGCACCTTGTTTTGGCAGCATCAATTCAAAATCGGCTTGAGCGAACAAAGTCGTCATTCGTGCATTCATTTAGATTTGTGCAAATTTTGATCTTTTTTTGCTTGACAGCATGGAAGAGTATGACGAGCGGTGAATTCACTGTGCAGATGCTCCCAGGAGGTCATTTTTACTTGAAAGAATCTGCAAATGAAAAATATATACTGGACTATATCACAAGGCATCTCAAGAATGCAGAGATGGATTATCTTTGAACGTGTTGTATATGTTTGACATTCAAAAGCATTTCATGATGAAGATGAAATGGATGAAATTAAATAGAGCACATTGTTTGAGATATTCTTTAACTCTGGGGAGTTTTTTACTTAAGAAAGAAGGTGTTCATATACTGTATAAATGGTCTGCAACATTAGAGCAGACTATTTGAGATTTCTAAGTGTTCAAATAATTTGACAGGTGTCTTAAGACTAAAGTATTTTTACTCATAGGTTGACTGCTTTAAAACCATGTTCTTATCATTGTATATTTTTGATTAAATTAACTACTATTTGAGCTAAACAAAGTAAACTAAAACTAAAAAACTATTTTGTTCCCCCAAAAAATCCAATTAATCTTGAAATGTGTATTAAAGCTTTTATTGCAAATGTAAAGATAAACAAACATTCATGAATGTATATAATCAATTTATTGTATGTAATTTAGGTCATTTCAGAGAACTTTTATACGTAGCTTGTTTTTGTTTGATAAAATGCAACAATGTTTTTCTGTGATGTCATTACTCTATTTGTTTACTTACTATGGAGCTAAAATTAAGATTCTATTCTAAAAACTAACTTTATTTTTTAATATATATACTTTTTTGCACTATACATTGGTTGCCAGAGCTACAATTGTCTACAAACAGTTTTGATATATGACAAGAAATAAGAGATTTGAATAAAGATCACAATCAGTCAGTGACTGTGCCGAGTATTGATTTAGTATAACCTATAGTTATAGGAGGAAATATGTTTGCCAATGACAAAAATGGTATATTTATCACATGGGAATTCTTATGTGACATTATTCTTCTTTAGTGTCCAGTCTCAGCTTTAGCTGTACTTTTAAATAAGATATACTGTATATTATATTATTTATTACTGTTTTTTCATCTTTAAATATGAGCCCTATTGCAGAAGATTATGGTCTATATCAAATGGTTTAGTGTCCATCATTCAATCTTAAAAGAGGTCTCAGATACCATTTTAACACATGTTCATTTATTTCTTTAGGGTATATATAGGGTAACATGCATTTATGTGAGTTTTTCCAAATAACTCAGTTCCCTGCACGTTTACCTGCCTGGTGTTTTTGTAACGCACTTTTAGTGGAAGCATTCAAGAGTAAAAAAGTAAAAGCTGAGGAGAAAGAGAGGCGAGAAATGACAACCAACTCTGCCCCCTGGCGGTGTCACACAATCACTTTGGGAACGTACTTTCCAATGAACTTTTTTTGTACATAAAAAAGCTTAAAGAAACAAACATGTATGCCAACGCGCTTAATGCATTGTGACATTTTCAATGTCAAGTCAATGTTGTTTATCATACTCAAAATTTGTTTAAAGTCAGTATGTAACGATGAAACGATAAACTGTCTAGCGTTGCTAGTGTTAACGTTAACGTTAGCTTTTAAATTATTGAAAACGTTGTGAAGCCGCGTTACCTGGAGACCTGCTCACTGCAGCCGCTACACTGAACCGAAGTCGACCCTTATTCCCTCCGTCTAGGTAAGTGTGACGGTTAAATCTACATTTGGTCGAGTTATGTATTGTTTAAGCCTAACATAAACTTTGACTGGTTTGGTGACAGGAGTTAGAATGTGATAAATTAAAATAGGAACTACCACACCCGAACTCTCTTTACCAACGCCTCTGTAGTGGACATGTTGTGCCCCTTCGAACGGGAAACAGAGTTCCTCTGTGATGAAAATTAACTGATTTTGTGTGAGAGATAAGGGGATCAAGAAGAATTGTAATTGAACGTTTTAATTATTGTTAAATTAAAACCAAATGGAGCATTTTAAGTCTTTTCTACAGCACATCACAACAATGAAAATAATTGATCAAGAGTGGCTAATGGGCAAAACATTGTACAGAAAATTTACCAGAATTATTGCAAACTAAAAGAAGCAAAGGAAACTGATAAAGCCTATGTAACAAATAACAATGTATAACTATGGACATGGAGAACAAAAAATTATATCCAAAGCTTCAGTTATAAAATTGCTTAGGATTTAGAGCAGATTCAACTTACTTTACCTAGCTTGAGATTAATAAATAAAAAGGTTGTTTAGTGAAGTCACTCCATCCAACCCTATTGTTTGTGTCTTTGCTGTTACTCATCATGTTTCTATGGTTTCAGCAGCTAACATGGCCACCATGAGCTCAAAGCCAAGCATGCGCTACAGCGTGTCCGACTGGACCACTAGCAACAAACAGATCTCAGATTCTGCTGAGAACAATCGCGCTACCTCCCATGACATTCGCCAGGAAGGAAGAGCTCTGCGTAACGAGACAGACAATAAGGTAATGTGATTAAACCTAGTGTTTTATAGACAAAGACTTTTGATAATAGCCTGTCTTCTCCACTTCAGACAAGTTGGAATGAGTATGACAGCAGCCGGCGACTGAGTGAAAGAATCAATGATGTCACACGCTGGAAGGAGACTCTGAAAGCATGTGCTCAGGAAGTTGATGCAGAGATGGATGCTCTCACTATGGTAACTTGCGTACCTCCTTTATCACAATCTCACATCTCTTACTCTCAATATCCTGGTGACTGTACATTCATAATTTGCAAGAAGTGCATTTTTCAAATCATTCATTTTTCTAGTCTCTTCAAACTTACTTTTGATTGAGCAGTTTTCACTAAAACCACATTGTAATTCGGGTTTGGCAATGTGGAACATTTTGGCATCATACGATGTCCAATGAGAAACATAGTGATAGACGATGGCATCATCCTGGGGTTGGGGGGTCGCGATTTTTGTAGAGGGCCTCATCTATCAACCCAAACCTAATTGTTATGACATGTAAGAGTTTGTTTAATGTAATTTGTCTACAATTGAGTTTAGCAATTATATTTAATTAGATGTAATTAAATATTTTAATGCAACAGTCTATTTTCAGACACTGATACCATGAGACACAACGGGGAGACACAATTTGTGTGTAGCTCCTCTCCACTGGTTGTCTATGTAACTCCTCCCCACTGGATTTATGATTACCCCCATCCACTTCATGTTTATTTAGCTCTTCTCCACTGGATTTAAGAGTAGCTCCTCCCCCTGGATTTATAAGTTGCTCCATTCAAATGGATGTCTGTGTAGCTCCTCCCCACTGTATTTGTGAGTAGCTCCTCTCCACTGGATGTCTATAGCTCCTCCTAACTGGATTCATGATTACCTCCCATCCACTGCATCTTTATTTAGCTCCTCCCCACTGAATTAATGAATAACTCCACTCTACTGGATGTCTGTGTAACTCTTCCCCTCTGGATTAATGAGTAGCTCCCTTCCACTAGATGCCTATGTAGCTCCTCTCCACTGGATGCCTGTGTAGCTCCCACCCAATGGATGCCTTTGTAACTCCTCCCCAATAGATGCCTTTGTAACTCCTCCCCAATAGATGCCTGTGTAACTCCTCCCCTTTGGATGTGTGTATACCTCCTCCCCACCAAATGCCTGTGTTCCTCCTTTCCAACTGATGTATTTTTTAAAGTGTCAGTATACAGTGAGTAATTTGCACATTTTGGTAGTATGAGCCACCTAGCTGGATATATCTGCAGTTCCAAGAACACATGTACAGAATGCGCCAATCAGTACTGAAAAAATTGTGATTAAAGCCATACTATCAAAATGCTGTTTAGGTATTTGTACATTATTTAAAAAAAATTGCATTGTGTGACATTTTTGCATATGAACTAACTTACTTATTGATCACGACACAAATGTAAAGATCAAGACACAGCACAGATTGAGTTGAAAGCAGACAAAACACCAAGAAAACTATACAAATAATATTGCTACAGAAATTACCCCAAAGGTATGAACCTCATGACACCATGAATTTTTCAATTTAGTCTAAAGAAGAGGCCGAACGAGCACTTGCAGCCACCATTCTTCCTCTAGGTGTGACCACTGAGTGCTTGACCCTGAGGGAAGGCCGTCGAGGTAAAGAGCTGGTCAGGGACCCAGTAGAAGCTGAACTGAAGAAGGAAGTAGAGGTGATTGATGGAGCCCAACGCCTCCTCCAGCAGTGCATTGACCAGGCCTTCGAACAGCTGTGGTAATATATTCAGATGATTTCTGAGATACTCGTAGATGATTAATGGGAAAGATGTATAATCTCAGCAGATATTCTCAGTCGTCTACAGGAAGCAAGGCAGCAGTTGACTTCTGACCTTCAGGATAAAATAGAAGCTCTTGAAGTGGACATGTCCTGTTTGTCCCTTTCCATACAGTCACCTGAGATCTCATTAAAGCCGAACCCCATAAGAGTCCCCACCGGGTAAGTTTTTGGTTAAAAAAAATTCCTATAGTCTAACACCTTCAAATATACATGTAAATTAGTTGGAATTGTTTGCAGTTTCTCAACTCCTCAGCAGTGGGAGCAGTTCAGCCAATATAATATTTCTAGAGCCAAGGAAGAGATGCAGGCATCTGTGCAGATAAGAGAAAATAACAGCATCACAAGAGCACAGGTGATCTACAGATTAAAGTGATTTAGTTTGAGTGTTTGTTTTACAGCTAGAACCAGGAGAAGGGAAATGGATCAGTATGAAAATCATCCACTTAAATGGTTTCTTAGGTGCAGAATGAATTAGAGGCCCAACGAATGGCAGTGGAGTTTGCGCTTCGAAAGCGAAATCACCATGAGGAACAGGCTCTTCAGGAAATGCAGTGGCAGCTGACAACTGTGAGATTTCTACCTTATTCAGTCCCTGTTCTGAATATTATTAACTGAAATTTAACCTTTAAAAAAACCTCAGACCCGAATCGTTAATTTAGAGTAGATAATCATTATCTTTATGGTATGATTCTGTTTTTAAAGATGCATTATTAGAACAAATGTTAAAATAACAGCATTAAAAGGATATCCCAATAAAGTACAAGAAGCTACTTTAGTGCAAAAAATTGACAAACATTTTACTTACAGTAAAATATTAAATTACACCAAAATATTAAATAACATTTAATGGTGGAAGATGATATCACATAGTAAACGTTATATCAAATAAAATGTTTTCTTTATTTTATATCAATATATTGTAATTTTACATTTTAAAATTATGTTTAGTTTAATTTACAACTGTTTGTTTTTTATATGATATTGGTTTTTTAAGGTACTTCTGTAAATGAAACTGTGAAGGAGACTTTACTTTAATTGTTAAACTCTTATTTTTCTCTACTTATAATTTAGGACAGTTTTTAAAGTTAAGTGTTAAAGCTGAGGAATGAAACTTATGCTCATATTGATCTAACTCCATAAGAGTAAAGAAGTGACGCATAACGATTTAGTATCACTCAAAATGGGTTTATTTTGTGATAATAACAAGGAAATATCCTCTTATTATTTGACTTCCCTTTAAAAAAATCAATAACTGGACATTGATTAGAGCATGTGCTGTTTAATTGTCAGAGATGACAGATTGCAGGTCATACAAACAGCATGCCAAATAAAGGTAATTTGTTTAGCAACAGAGCATTAACAGAGGCTTTTAATCACCTTTCTTCATCCATGCTTCCTGTAGGAAAGTTGTTTCAAGGTGTTGACACCTGGTTAATTTAGCATTATATGTATAAATGTGCATTAGAAAAATAGAAGCAACTTCTCATGGCAAAAGGTGGGTCCTCAAGCCATCTGGTGTATTAGGCCTTATTTAAAGGGCCTGATTCTCTTAGAGTCTGACACAAGGTATTTATAAATCTTTGAATTTGTGATTGGATTCGTCTTTAATGCTCACAGATTACATCTGTGTTTTGTGACAAGTCGGTATAGTTTTTAGGTTTACGTTTATGTAGTGTTTAAAAAGTTTTAATGATAACAACATATATATATATATATATATTTTCTTTATTTTAAGCAGAGTTTCCGCAGTATTAGGTGTACCGGATTATAAGGTGCACCTTCAATGAATGGCCTATTTTAAAACTGTTTTGATATATAAGGCACACCGCATTATAAGGCACATAGAGTAGAAGCTACAATAGGAAGTTGCATTATGCATCAACTAGATGGAGCTGCGCTAAAGGGAACGTCAGCAAAACAGTCGGATAAGTCAGTCAAACTTTTATTACTTGGTAACTTATTAGCTTTCATCAATAGAATACAAACCAGCTTTGTGACGACTTCGTTCACTACCAAAATGGATAAACAGCTGTTTTATTTTTCCAAAGTTAATGTCAGTGACGTAGTATTTTCACGACACAGCTTTTCTTCTAATAAAAAGTAGAAGCTTAGAACAGGTAGTGCAACATTTTGATTCAGTAAAAGCATAAAAGAAACAGTCTGATACTGTTATGGTAAATAAAATGTTAGGGCAATCTAGATATAGTAACTCTAGAAATAGTGCAATAACACAGTGATACCCCGAGTTATGAAAAAAACTAAATTCAAGACATGAATAACATATAGTCTTCGGGGGTAGTATCTTGCTCTCCTATTGATCAGTTCCAGCCCTGACTGTGTTATTGTGCGTGACGTCCTGCTCTCCTATTGGTCGCCTGACGCTCCTATGACGTCTTCCCAGAAAAGCTCTTACTTGTCTTAATGCACAAAGTTTCGGTTTTGTTTTGATGTTCGCGACATTCACACCATGCACCAAGACACGTACAGAACGCATCTGCCACGCATATCTGACCGTAGTTTCAGTTTTTATTGTTGTTTCTGTGTGGCTTGGAACAGATTAGGCATTTTACATGTAAAACTTGCTTCAACATATGAAAAATTCAGCATACGAAGGCCATCCCGGAACGGATTAATTTCATATCTCTGGGTATCACTATACTACTACTGATAAAACTACTGTTAATGTCCAAATTCACAATGCAAAAGAAACGCATAAAGCTCACTTTATCAGTTCCTTCTTAATGTACGAATCCCTCAAATTCTTCTTCTTCATTGTCAGAATTGAACAGGACGTATCCAAGCTTCACTTGTTTTTTGACAACATCAGTGATAAGGGAGCGCATGGAGCTCAATAAGGATGGAGCTGTGTGAAAAAAGCCACCTGTTCTCTTGACGGATGTTACCTGTAGTTGCGAGACCTGTTTCAAAAGGCAGAGAATTGCAAATTCTTGAAGTTACACAACAATTGATAATATGTTCTGTTGTGATGAGGGTTAGGGTTAGGGTTCTGTTGTGATGGAATTTAGCAGCTTTTCCATCTAAACTATTCATATATTGAGTTTCTCAAGGCAAGGTCAGCTACAACACAGATCTCACTGTGGTCAAAACATGTGCATCTGTAGGTCTCCTCATATGTGGTCCACAATAAATCAACAGTTACCACACTCAGAAATGACCATGTTACAATTGAAATCTTTATCTTATTACATTTTTCTGTATTTTCCAATGTCTTATTAGACTCAAAATGAGATTGCTGAGCTGGAGATGGATATTGTTGGCCTTGAGAAGGATCTCCAAGCAAAGACAGCTCCACTTAAACTAGTACATACTCGCCTGGAGAACAGAATTAAGAGACCTGGCATGGATCTCTGCAGAGATGAGGTAACTGTACATGTTTGGAGTTTCCGGTTAAGTCCTCACTTGAACAACAAAATTTCCAGAACACACTGCTGTGGTAACAATTTGAAATTTATTTTCCATTTTGCTTAAAACCCAGTCGCTACAATTATTTTCTCTCTCATTGAAACATTTTTCTGGAGATTCTGGAGAACTGATGGATTGGGAAAATTTATTAAGAAGTACACTACAGCGTTCTCATACAGACTGTGTAACCAAGCTTATTTTGGTTATACAGTAGGCCAAACATAGTTTAAGTTTGCTAGTGATGCAGGTGCTTTTGCCCACAAAGCCCTGGGGAAAAGGGAGGTATTGAGCTGCGTTAAACTGTACTAAAGCATATACTCTGAAATATACAGGGCTATAAGCACATATTTAATTACAGGTTTTTCTCCGGGTGCTCCGGTTTCCCCACAAGTCCAAAGACATGCGGTATAAGTGAATTGAGTAAGAACGATTGCCCATAGTGTTAGAGTGAATGTGTGTGAATGTTTCCCAGCGATGGGTTGCAGCTGGAAGGGCATCCGCCATGTAAAACATATGCCAGAGAGTTATATATATATATATTTATACGTTACTGAGTCCAAGGAGGAGTTCACAAGAGTATTTACTTCTTCCTACTACTTGTGGGAACATGTCAAGACTGCTGCTGCTAAAAAAATGTGTGTCTCTTGCATTCCTTGTTAAGTTTGTTCAATCATGTCTGTTACTTGCTATCATGTTCGAAATAAAGACTTTTTAAGTGAATTGAATTCAATTTCTCATGTTATAATGTGAATGCCTGCAGCTTATAGACCTATGTATGAACAAATCTTGTTTTTTTTCTTCATTTAAATGGTGTGACTTCTATACAGGTGCATTCTATAGTCCAGAAATTATGGTATATTACTAATTTGCTGTGTTTGCTTTAAATATGGGTGTACCTGGGGTGAGTGTAGCTCATTGGTAGTGGTAGAGCGGATGCTTTGCATGTATGTGGTCCTGGGATCAATCCCCAGCATCTCCACAAGTGG
Source organism: Danionella dracula (assembly GCA_900490495.1). Classification (NCBI taxonomy): domain Eukaryota; kingdom Metazoa; phylum Chordata; class Actinopteri; order Cypriniformes; family Danionidae; genus Danionella; species Danionella dracula. Next base: position 2,299,778 of record UELW01000049.1, on the reverse strand, counting down.
CATCGATGATTTCCCCTTCTGTAAAGCGTCTGCCAAATGTATAAATGTAACTGTAAAAAAATCTAAATGTAAATATAAAATCCAGAACAATGTTATCATTTAACCCAGGGGTGTCCAAAGTCGGTCTGGAGGGCAGTTTTTTAGTTGCAACCCTGACTAGTCCACAAACTAATCTGATTTCAGACAGACAAAGAGAGCCTTAAGTAGTGTGAGCAGGTGTGTTATATGTTGGTTGGAGCTAATCTGAGCAGCACTGTGGCCCTCCAGGTCAGACTTTAGAAACCTCTGATGTCCTGGTGTCGTACACACAATATAATCACGCAGATTTTATCTGTTTGATCTTTATTTGTTTCTTATTCCTACCAACCACTAATAAGCAAATGTGATCAATCTCAATCTTCTGTATTTTGATTGGTATTGTCTGTTCAACAGGTACAGTTTGGTTTGGTGGATGAAGCTAAGCAACTAGAAGCCACCATTCTGGCATTGAAACAAAAGCTAGCTCAGGCCCAGTAAGTCCATGGTTGAATCAAAACATTTCTTTGACTAATAACACAAACTCAAAGGCAATCTTAAGACATTTTCAAACTATCTCTGTGATCAGACACTCTCTGCAGTCTCTGAAGCAGCATGAAGCTCAGATGATGGCGGATCTGTCACGCAAGCAGGAAGCTTTGTCTCTGGAGCAGCGCAGCAGCCAGACCCGTCAGCGACTCACTCAGGGGCTTCCGACCGAAAGTCTACCTTTTGGCTTCCTACCTCTCACCAACTCAAGTGGAAGACATAAGCTGGACCTTGCTTGAGTAAGTTTTCTGATTCCGAGCTCTTAAGGGATGTTGTGATTTGCTGTAAGTATTCCAGTGTTTCAATTTGTTAAAAAGATGCTTAAAAATAGCCTCATGCGTGGGGTATAGAACAAAATGATTCTGTGACAATGGGGCTTTTACTTTCTAACTTATTGTATTCGTTTATACATTCTTCAGAGTGCTGTCAGTCATATCCATTTGTGAAATTGAGAAATTTTACTTTTTACTACAAATAAATAAAACCATTCTCAACCCCGCCCAAAACAAACAAGCTACCATTGAAAACAATGAAGTGGACCATTAAGGAACCAACAGATTTATAGCAGAACCAACCAGTTAACAAAGATTTTTGGACCCCATTTAATGATTGTTTCTGAAAGAAGGTATTGACCATTGTATCCTTATTATAGCCAGTTTTTTTGTAATAATTTTCTCAAAATTAGTTTTGTAACAAAAGCAGCAGCTGAACACTGATATCTAACCCAAAATATGTAAAGACTTATCTCAAAATTTGTTTTGTAGGCATTTTTTGTAGCAGTAGTGTTTAAGGGGTTGGCTCCTTTGCCCATCTCCTATCAGCTGCTTGTGCATAGATGCCAATACATTACTCGAACACAGAGGAACAAATATTTGGACTAAAATAACTTTGTAGCTTTTTGTATATGTTACACAGATTACAAAGAACTCTCATAGGTTTATTATTAGTACTCACAGTGAAAAGCAGATAAACTGTTTGTACTGCTCTCAGGTGACCAAAAAAACCTCCAGCTTTGGGGTAACATCAACACTGAAATGAAACGAAACATAATGTATACTGATTATAAGACCTCATATAGAGATTAAATGTAAGGGGAACCAGAATAGATCCCTGAGGAACTCCTCACATCCGAGGTCCTTGTTGATGGGTAAGCTCCCTCTCAGCTGTGAAAGAAGGCCTTTTAGTTTTATATATTATTATTGTTATTTTTTAAAGGCACATTCATTTAAGGGTCATATTACAAAAATATTTGTGATGTCTTTTTTTACATACAAGATTATTTAGATCTCAAGTCAAACTCAACCATAAACTCAACCATAAACCAAAAACCATAAATGTCCTTTTTTATCTCATACACTTGATATTGATATATTTCTCCATTTAGACTTTTGTGAGGTATCTGTGTTGTATTGTGAATAACTAATTGTCTCAAATAACCCCTTGTTCTCACATTTGGCTGTATTTATTTCCCATCTACTACACATGATGCTATTGTTATGTGCTTTATGGTTTAAACATTAGCTCATTAATATCAAACAGATAATAAGCAAACAGATTAGACATAAAACATAGCATGAAGATGCAATAGTTCTACACTGACTGAACTGTGATTGTGTATTCTTTTCAGTAATGATGCTTATCCATCTGTTTCATATATTTTTAATTTATGTGTGGGAGGGGAAGCTAATGTTGTTTGGATTTCTCGTTTTAGACTGGACTTTGATTCACAATGATGAACAAGATAAACGAATGGGCATAAGTCACAAAAATATACTTTTCCACTGGAGAGGGTTTATCAAATAGTTGGACTAATGTCTCTTAATGGAACTGTATCCTCTAAATAACAAGCCATGATTTCCCAATGAGGTTAAATGCATGCAAATATTATAATTTAAATCGTAGTAGGTGCAATTTTCTTTAAGTAGTAACAAATAAAACATGTAGGATCCTTAAATACACAGTTGTTATGGATAATTCTTAACGGTGGTAAATTCTGGATCAGCGTAGATATGAAAAAAAGTTTATTTCTACAGTAATTAGTATTTAAAATTACTTCAATGTACTTCAAAATAAGGGTTATTATGTATGTTTAGTAAATATGTCACATTCAGATGAGATTATTTTATGAAAAAACATGAAACCCTGAAACATCTTGATCTTTGATTGCAGCCTTCATCAAAATTTTGTTTTTAAATTGGTCACTATTTCAACAAACAGTGCTAATGCATACCCAAAGCAGTAAATGTTGTTCTCAACAGATTTGTATGTTTATTTAATTTCATATTAGCATAGATATCAAACGGCTATTCTATTTTAGAGCCTAATCTCTTGCTGTAGAATTTAATTGGGAAATTACATGGATTTAATTGAATTGAATTGAATTTGATTAACTTTTACATAAAGCAGGAGCTTAGGTGGGAGCACATGCCCTTGAGAGAAAGGGTAGAAAGAAAGTTTTGCTCACTTTCCCAATTTAATTCACCCCATAGGTCCTCCATCAGGTTGAGGTCAGGACTCACTGTTCCTACAAAGATGGGGTCATGGAATTTTCCAAAATTCTCTGGTAAAATGTCTCCTTTCACTGGAACTAAGGGTCCAAGCCCATCTAATTAAAATAACTCAACACCATAATTCCTCCTTCACCATTCTTTACACTCTTGCACAATGCAGTCAGAAAAATTAGTGTTCTCCTGACAACAACCAAACCCAGAGTAGTCCAACCAGATGCCAGATGGAGAAGCATGGTATATCACTCCAAAGAACTTGTTGTCTGGTGCTTTTCATTGCACTTGATTATGTATTGATTGGATTCTGCTGCTTGGCTCTTTCCATGAAGGTGAACTCCTTTCCATGAAGGTCTCAGTGCACTATTCTGAAGATAATCTGAAGGCTACGAGAGGTTTGAAGGTCTAAAATAGTTGAGTCTGCAGAAAGTTGGTGACCTCTTTACACTACGTACCTCAGCGTGTATTGACCCAGCTCCATTAATTTACATGGCCTAGCACTTCACACCTTCAGAAAATACATCTGTCAATGAAGCTAGAAGCAAACTTTCCATTGGGGGTGGCCACAAGCGACGTGAATGAAGCCCTGCACCCACTGGGAATCCATACGATACCAGGGAATGGATAAGAAGATCATAAGGAGGCATAGTTAAATAAAATATAAAATCAGTATTCAGATCACTTTTTATTTGAACATCAGTTTAAACTTAAAAATGAGCAGAATAACTTTAATACCCCTTACATGGGAAGCCTATTAGGGCAAAATAAACTGAAACACCTGTATTAAAACAATGAAACACCAAAAATTATTACAACTAATGCTCTTTTGCAAGTTTGTTGACACAGTGAGCGGGTAAGATGTGTGTTTGTGATGCACTGAAATTTATCATAATTTTCTGTGTCATTGGAAGACATCTGGGGTTTGTAGTCTTTCAGGAAGTCCATAAATAGTAATCATGTCATATTTTTTTGTCTCCAATGATGTTTTTGGTAGCTCTAGCGATATTTGACAGTTTTGTTCTTGTGTCCTTCAATTCATAGAATGTTTGTAAACTCAACCTACAGCTTTACAAATCACAAAATATCTTCTAGTTACATCGAAATACCTTCTGGTCACACTGAAAATTCAGTAGTGAGAAAAAATTTCACATGCTTTCAGTGTGAACAAGTACTCTGTTTCAGTGATTTTTAACCATTTCTCTGTGCTCTTAAAGGGCTACCCATACCCCTTATACTTCTTCTGTGAAGTCTCCTCATCCCCTCACTCCTCTTCAGTAGCTGCTCGATAAATCCTTAAACATGCATGCTTATAACTATATTTGAAGAGTAAACAAAAAGCTTGATTTCCATACAAAGGTTTTTTTTATATAGACACAGTCAGATATGTATACAATTCAGCAATTCATTTATTCTTGAAAAATCACTCTCAGTCGTTTTCTAGAGTGTTTACAGCTTTAATGGTTTTTACGTCCAGTTCATTTGATGTGAAACACTAACGGCTGAATGAGCTCAGCTTCCTGAAAAGCCCAATCATTCTGTATCATTTCACTAAAGGGCTCTGATCTTCCCATTTACACTAAGGGTAAATCAGGCAACATGTCATCATATAATACTATCTAGCTGCATTAAGTGCCCATCCCCTTTTCTTCCTGTCAGACCAATTCAAGCTCTTAGAAGCATTAACCACCCATCTAACACCCCTCTCACGCCCCCTTTTCCCCGCCTGCCACATAAACACGTCTACCAAACACAAACCTCTTCATTACCTTCATGTATCTTTCCTTGTGCAGAATAGATGATACCTGAACACTGCTTCAACTGCTCTTCTTCCACATGGACCAACAGGAAAAAGGGACTAACATGCAGACCATAAAAGGAATGAGATACAATTCTTCAAATCAACAAAACATGGAGTTGACCGCCTCTTGTTATGTATCGCTGTTGGTCTACATCTTCACTTTTTTGCTGGGACTTCCAGGGAACCTCCTGGTTCTTTTCGTGTATATCCGCAAGGCCCGAAAACATGGCGCCACTCCCAATGTAGTCTACGCTCTTAACCTGTGTGTGGCAAATCTGGCTCTAGTCTTGTGGATGCCAGTGAAAGTGGCAGAGACGGCTCTCCAAGGTTGGGTACTTCCTGCAGCACTGTGCCCCATTTACAGCTTCTTTCTCTTTTCCTCTGTCTATGGAAGCAGTTTGATGCTTACCGCAGTCGTCGTTGGCCGTTACCTGAGTATTGCCTTTCCTATAACGTATAAGCTTTATCGCCGAGCGAGAACGTCGTGTGTGGTGAGCGCCATCTTGTGGGGTCTGGTGCTCTTACACTTGAGTTTTGCGGTTCTTGCAGAGGGAGGTGGACATTTTGTTTCTTTATCAATGCAGAATGTTTCTGCGTGCTATGAAAACTTCACCCAGGAACAGCTAGATGTGCTGGTTCCTTTACGTTTGGAAATGGCCCTAGTTCTTTTCCTCATTCCCCTTATCTTGTCTGCATTTTGCACTCTCCGTTGTCTAGTCCTCGTCAAGCACTCCTCTTTGCCCTCGGTGGGGAAGAGAAGGGTGTTAGCCATTGCTCTTTCCACGTTAGCAGTGTTTGTTGTCTGTTATGGACCCTACAATGTTTCCCATGTGGTGGGATTTGTTCTGTACACTAATGTTGAATGGAGAAGTGAAGCCATGCTCACCAGCTCTTGCAATGTCTTTCTTCAACCTGTGGTTATGTTGATGCTTTCACCATGGACACCCAAGGATTTGGTGGACAGGCTTTGCCTCAAACGAAGAGATGCCTCACGCAGGTGGTGGGATCAACATTACGCTCACAGGTTTTCCAGAAACCCCCAAACAACATCGACACAGGCTAATCAATGATCAGCCATGGAGAATCCAAAGAGAGAGCAAACATTGCAGACTCCTCTATAAAAGTCACCTGATTGGGGAACTGCAAAACACTCGTGGAACAAATGAGTTTGACTGTGAACTGTGTGAGTCACCCAAACAGAGGAGCGAAACTCACTCTCCTCTCCTTCTCCCGCTCCTTCTCTTTTTCTCTCCCTCTCTCTCTCTCTCACTCTCTCTCACTGTGATCAATGAAGGAACTCGATTGACAAGTATGTGTCTTGTTAATGAGTTTATGCACAGTATTTTTGATGCGTCTAGGAGAAAAATTTATTAAAAAACTAATTTGGCAAATTTCTCAATGGTAAAATCCAGCAACTATTGCTCACTATTGTACACTGTTGGTGCATTTCTGTTTTAGTTTTTTGTTGTTACATTTTTGTTGAATAGTTTGGAAGATGTTTGGAACAGAAAATGTAATGTTTTTGTTGAGCTCATCAAAATGAAGCTAAAGCTGCAGAAAGGCAACATCTAGTGGATATTTCTGACATAAGAACAGGTTGTGATTTTTTAGAGATTAAATGAAGATACTAAACATCTTAGTATCAACTCTATTTTAGTAGCAACTCTTCTGCGCATACACAATATTCTTATTGCTAGGATAAATGTGCACATTTGTTTTTTGTGGTATATGTAAATAAGTAAAAAAATATTCTCTGTGTTAATGAAATTGTTTCAAAATGGAAAAGAAATTGTGTTGTTAATTTTTTTCATGTTAGATAATGTTTTTTCAACATTGATTAATCTTAATATAGAGATAATAAACAACAGAAATTAAGCTGTTTAATTTATCAAAGGAACTAACTATGTGCTATACCAGGGGTGTCCAACGTCGGTCCTGGAGAGCCACTGTCCTGCACATTTTAGTTGCAACCCTGCTGTAGTATGCATACTAATCTACTTCAGCCAATCAGAGGACCATAATTAGTGCCACAGGTGTGTTTCATGACGGTTGAACCAAAAATGTGTAGGGCTCTGGCTCTCCAGAACCGACGTTGGACACCCCTGTACTATACAAATTAATATTGTGTGTTTAAAAAACTAAATGAAGGATGAAACTCACTCAAACTAACTGTTAACTAAGAAAATCAAGCTACAACAAAAGAGAGACTGAGAGAGTTAATGTTTGCTTTTAGCTTGAAAGACTTCCGCTTACCAGCTATAATTAAATGTAGGTTGAATCCCCAGAATACACTGCTTGAGTAACAATTTCAAATATATTGTCCATTCTGCTTAAAACCCAGTCACTACCATTCTCCAGCCAGGTTTCAGATGCACTCACTTCACAAACTCTCTTGAACCAATCAGGAGTGCAACAGGACTCTGTATGCTTACCTAGCAGTGATGCTGTTATGATCAAGAAAGTGGAATTCTAACTACAAGCCTCATAGCTGTTTGAGGACTCCAGAAGTTATATGACACAGGCATATGAAAAGAAATATTTTTTTGGACAAATATTATTTAGTAAGTGAAATATTTGGATAAGCTATAAACACGTTTTAAATCGAATTCATGTCAGCCATCTTGTTTGAACCTGAGCGCTTGAGTAAAATGGCCAAATGTTGTTTTACCGGACCCTCTGTTTTAATAAATTTTTAAAAAATATATTAAGTATTTGTGTGAGAATTTGTTATGTTGTAATGTGTATGCATGCAGCTTGTAGATTGAAGAATTTACTGTTATATATAGTATATCTATATATCTGTATAAAAAACAGTCTAACTTAAACAAACCTATACCATGATTATTTGCTGTAAACTTTTATAATTTAGCATTAAGTAACAGGCTACTTTCAAGGTTCCAGGATGCGAATTTAGCAGCAATTCTAAACTGAACTACTCATAATAGGAGTCCACAGACTTTGCTTTAAAGTCCTAAAAAAAGCTTTAAGGATGTTCAAGAAAACTGCTGCAATCCATCTTTTATTTATTTGTTTTTCTAAGAATTATTCAGCCACAGGCTGAAGACTAAGTGTCTGTTTGCTCAATGTTCATGTTTAATTCATAAACCCATTGCGAGTTTCATGTTAAATCAAGGAATTTCTGTATTTGTCTTCTAATTTTTCCTATCTAAGATGGAGGCAACATGATTTGCTACCTAGCATATCTTCTGGTCCAATTTAGCCTCGTTGTGTTATTTCTGCCTACATTTTTTTTGTAGCATTGATGTTTTGAAAAAAATTTAATTAAAATTCACAAGTTCATACAAACTTCACTTAGTAAATCAATTTTAGCAAAGATAAGCCAGACACATGTCCATTTAAGTGTTTTTTCAGAATGTAATTATAAAAGAGTTTTGAATAAATACAAGTTAATGCAAGTGCTTTTTATCTTGTCAATATTTCATACAGTATCTTTGTTCCACGAGACAAATTAATAGAATATGAAGGTTAAAATACTGTAATATAGAAGAAACTCACAATGAGATGTTCATACAACACCACTAGAGGGCAGCAAAGTGGCACTATATATTCTGTCAATCACTTTAATATTTAACAAAGATTTTTGGCCAATTTACATTTTTGCATTTAGCAATCACTTTTATCCCAGTTGACGTACACTACAGGGGAGACTATGCAATTAGTTACAAAAGGAGTAACTTTAACTCAAGTAGTTCACACAGGTTTTAGCTGATCATTCAAACATGGATAGGATTTTCAGAAGAACAAAAGCAAAAACAAGAAAACAACAAAAAAAATGTATAGAATTTTTTTTTTAATATATTGTAAAGTGCTCACAGAAGAGAAGAGTTTTTAGTTACTTTATGACAGTTGGTGCTTTCTTGAGGGAGCTCGTTTTTAGGGACATGTACCACTAGCCGGGGATAGTGAGGGAGAAATGTATGTTGGAAAATTCCCTTCTTTTCGACAATATTTAGATTAGAACATTGACTCAGGCCTCCTTGATTATTTTCAAAACTATGTGAATTTAAGAAGACAGAAAACTGGTTCACAGTGCTGGAAAGAGTTATCAGTTAATCAGAGTCTGAATATACGCTATAAAACATTTGATGCGTTTAAGAATTATGAAATGGAAGGAGCTGGTAAAACTGTGTATTGGCTTGGTGTCTTAAACATTTACTTTAATTCAAATTTCATCAGAACAACATAGAGATAAGTGATTACCAATTGATTTAAAAAAAAATAAAAATGTCCATATAATCACCTCTCAATGCTTCTGACCAAACTATATAAAAAAAACGTATTACATTCTTTCTAGAGCATTACATATTCCCTCCGTAATTTCTTGTGTTATCTGATTTATTGAGCAATATATATTATTTTCCCTTTAATACAGCACTGTATATCTTTAACCTAGCACTGTATTTCATCAACCTTACACAATTTTTCTTTATTATAGCACTATACTTCTTTAATACAGCTATGTATTTCATTAACCTAGCACTGTATTGCTTTAATATGAGAACGTATTGTTTTACTACACAACAATTAAATTTGAACTAAAATATAATCTAAAACGTTATTCCAATTTAGATGAACCTGTATGAAGGGCTAGAACAATAAACTTCAGTTCATTCTGAATTCAATTAAGTTCTTTCTTACCTCACAAAGTTTGTCTGAGATTAACAGCCATGTGCAGAACTAAACCTGACTGTGAGTTGACTTTCCAGGAATAGGAAATAATATCTACGAATGACAGGAAAGCGGTTGTAAAATGTAACCATTAAATTGAAGCAATCTTTTTTCTTACACATGCTTTTTAGACTGAAGACACATGGTCACTAGATTCTGACTTTGTGATAAAATGAATGACTTCCTAAATTAAAAGCAAACATTAAAACCAAATATTCACTCAAGACAAATTTTTTTAGGAATTAAAATAACACTGAAAGGAAATCCTGATGTTACTCAACCAATACCTGCTGGATCTTTTTGAGTGTCAAATATCCCTGTCTACACTTGTAAAACAAACAAAGCTTCTTATCTTGTTGGTATATTCGGTAAGCTGTTGTTCTTGGGGGATCATATACCCCACCTGATGACTTCCTGCGTTTTCGTCACACACTTGTCTCCAGGTTGCTGAGAGACAATGTTTTATGATCCTCACTGGTACAGAGTAGGCACTGGATTTATTAAATTTCCGTTGCAAGCAACACATCTCATTTGGGGGTTTGAAACTGACTTGGATGGTAGTAATGAAAAAGGTCTCTTTTTCACAAATCATGATGCAAAATGCAGAGGATTTTAATTGTTGTGCTGTTTAAAGGTTGGTACATTTTGTTTAATATACTATTTAATATTGCATAGGGAAAGTTTTTAGATTTTAAGCAAGTTCCAACATGAACATACGTAAGCTAAAATTCTAATCAAATACAAATAAAAGAACACATTTAAAAATACAAAACAATTGTACGCCTGGCAGAAGCAGTATTTCAAACATGTGATGACATGTGGATTGCTGTTTCAAAGTTTATTTTGGATAAAATATGTTTATTATGAAAGAATCTTCCCTTTAATGCTGCATTTACATAACTGCCAGATTTGTGATAAATGGAGGAATGTTTTTGGACAGCCAAATATAATAATCCACTATCAAAGTTGTGCTTTTGCAAAGTTGTAGTTAAACTGAAGGGGCTTGCTCATAATTGATCAAAATGAAATAAGATTTTGAATTATCTTACCAGTTACTTACCATGTCTTGTGGATGTTCTTGTCAATTTTCTGTTTTCATGGGAAAAAATATTTTTTTTTTGTTAAAACAAAAGATGTCAGTGTCAGTATGTTATCCGTTCCTGGTTTTAGTTGTGTTTCTGTATTCCTCAGTCTAGTCCTGGAATGGAGGAAATTGAATCATTAAGTTTAGCTACTATAATAGAAACATTAAGATCTATCTTTAATAAGTTAAATGTGTTGACTTATGTTTGGCAAGCGAGACGGAGAGAAAGAGACGGACCATCTTCCTTTGGATTTCTTTATTAAACAATGCTGTGTCTATGTTGACACTCATGTCTCCTGAGTAATTATTTCCTTGACACAGTTTTATGTCTATGCTGTTTCCATACTTGTGAATCTCCGTCTTGTCTTGTTCCCCACAAATGTTTAAAAGATCCTCCTAGCGTTTTCCTGACAGTTAACCTATGATTTGTTTAATACACGCATTCTTAATTGTGACAAAGTTTGAGTCAACACAAAGAGGCAATTTGTATGTAAATTTAGGGTTCCTAGTTTTTCAAATTCGATGGAGATCTACCTGTTCAACTTAGATTTCAGGTCATGTTGAGTAGTTTCTGTCTCAATTTCAGCTGTAGCGAATAAGTTATGTTCATCACAAAATGGGCAGACTACACTAGCCATATATAACTGGGGATTTTTCTGATGGTGTGGCATTATTAACATTAATAATAGCACAATTTAAAAAACTTCGCTTTATCAGAAAGTTTTTGAGCTTGGAGGAGGAGGTATTTGAGGCATATCAAAATTGGCAAATTTCACAGAACTGCGAAGGAAATACTTTTTTTGAGTTAAATGAATCATGTGGCTGCCTTGGGCACTGCACAGCAGGTGGTGTCATTAACATAAAAACTCATCAAAATTTGATCATCATGTGCAGTTGTTGGAACCATAACTCCTCTGTAAAATCACCAAACATTATTTCCCAAAATCGCTTCATCCACAGTCTCTCTCACATATAAGGGGTCATCTGTTTTAAGATGCCACTGATGCCGTGGCTGAAATGTGAATATATCTGTTGTAAATCAGAGTATTTTTGAATTGGTGTTTGATGGCATAATTATGATTTCATGGAAACAGTGCTTGTATGAAACTTAGGAATGTTGAACATTTGTAAAAATTCTATCAAATTTTATGCAAATGTGTAGTGGAAACTCAGTTAATGACTTAAAAGCTTCTTTAAGGTGAGACATTCCTTGTGGAAAAGTGTCAGATCAATGAGTTTTTGCCACAGTATCTTTTTATGTGGATACAGTCCCTTAAGTGACTTCAAATAAATAAAAGAGATAATGTGCCATTGTTACTTTAAGAAACTCTCTTTTTCTTTCCTCTGCAGGCTTTCCAGGACATTTTGGTTGCGTCTGAGGTCCAACCCAATGGCTGAGTTGGATTTCCAGCTTCTGCTATCCGTCTACATTCTCACTTTTTTGATCGGCCTCCCTGCCAACATTCTGGCATTCTTTACTTTCTGTCGCAAAGTTTATCGCAAACCTACCCCCATCGACATCCTCCTCCTCAACCTGACCATTTCTGACCTTATCTTTCTTGCTGCCCTCCCCTTCAAGATGAAGGAGGCCACAGACAGCCTGAACTGGAGCCTTCCCTATTACCTATGTCCCATCAGCAGCTTCCTCTTCTTCTCCACCATCTACACAAGCACCTTATTTCTGACCGCCATTAGCATTGAACAATACCTTGGCGTAGCTTTCCCAATCCGCTACGCTTTAGGTCGCAGACCTCGCAATGCTGCGATAGCCAGTTGCTTCCTCTGGTTACTTGGATTGTTGAACCTCAGCATTGTCTACATTGTACCATTCATCCAATCGAGTGATAACTCCACCAACAGCAAGCTCCAGTTCAATCCGCATGCAACCATCTGCTATGATAACTTCACCTCAGAACAGCTGGACATTCTCCTTCCTGTACGCCTAGAACTCTTCCTCTTGCTCTTCTGCATCCCGCTTCTTATCTGCTGCTTTTGTTACATCAACTTCATTCGAATTCTCACCAATCTGCCCCATCTGGGACGGCGGCGTCGACTCAGAGCTATTGGTTTAGCAGTTGGGACGTTGTTGGTTTTCACCGTCTGTTTCAGCCCCTATAACATCTCACACGTGGTCGGTTACATCCACAATAACAGTGAAAGCTGGCGACCCTTTGCATTGCTCTCCAGCACTCTCAACGCCTGTCTGGATCCCATTATCTTCTACTTCTCTTCGGCAGCCGTGCGCAGTGGCATTAAAACATGTATTAACAGTTTGAAGGAGAAAATACACATTGTGAGGGGCAGATCGTGCTGCCTTGTAGCCACATCCAAAATTGAGGCCTGCAAGGAGAATACCCCCTCTATAAATCTGGGTTGATCTACAAGAGAAGATTCGAAGGACAATACACTGATATCACAATATCTTAATTGGGATATCAGATGCTAATTCACCGGCAGCTGATCATATTTATTTACGGCCTTTATAAAAAGTCAAAGCAGAGGTTATATTTCTGATAAAGGCAGTTCAATACTATTTCATGCATTCAAAGTTATTTTCTATTCATAACTTTGCCATAATAAAAATATTATAAACACAATTATTATAATATGTTTTTTTTTCAATGTTTTATTTGATTGTGAACTAAAAACAACAAATTGCAATAGGTCTAGCAGATCTGGAACCACTCTCCATAACCGTACCTTTTACAAAGTTGACTTTTGTGTTTTTGAGCATTAATGCACATATTCTCAGACTATGGCAACCCTAACAGTCTTTTTTTATTAGCATTTCAAAGCATTTTCTCAATCTCTGCCAACAACCAAGGCAACAACAAAAACAAAAATCTCAGATGAGCTTAATACGACATGTGAAAAAATATATAAGATTATTTTAAGGCCTAAAATGAAAAGTTTTTAAGGCCTTTGCTGAAACCCTGCTATATGTATGTGCTATTTGTATCACTGAAAGCTGAAGATATTTTTGAGCATTTCACCATGTAACTGCTTTATTGGGTGAATTAAAAACCCAAAACGACATTGGGTCCACCAGACCCTCAAACACAATTTAGACCTTTTAAGCCATCATTTGTATCTTAATCTGGTATAAATGAACTTCAATACATTATAGACCTTTTCATCTACTCACAAAGTTTTTGTGATTGATTCAGGTCCACACAGGAAATCCTGCAGCTTTTATTGAATATCACAGATTATATCTAGTCCCTTAAAAACATGGGAAGAGGTTAAAATACACATGATAGGCCAAAGTTAAGTAACAAAAGAGTGATGCAAATATTGAGAGAGTGCAAAGACACAGTATGGCATAAAAGAGGAAGAACAATGACATAAACAGACATGTCTGGAAGAAACTGATGAGGGTTCCAGGAAGCTGATGAAGGGGATTTCGCACAGGTGGAAAGTCGAAAAATCCATTTCCTTGTGCTACTCTAATTTAGTCGTTTTTGTGTAATTTTTAAAAGGTGTACTTTTACTTGAGTAGATTTTAATTGAAGTTCTTTCTACAATTAAAATAGTATTATTTACTTAAGTAAAAAAGGAACACATTTGTATAATACAATCAAAACACAAAAATCTTTCACACGGTTTAAACACCTTCAATGTTTAGGAGGCCATTTGATATCAAGAACAAGACTTTTAACAGTTACATTTTGCATCAAAACAACTAGTAGCTTTTTTATTGCCAAACCTGCAAAAGAATGTTTAGATAAGCTATATCTTCCTCCCACTATCTAGTCTCAGACTTGGTCATAAAACATGTTCAATATTTTGATTTGGACGTAAAACAATATGACAGTATATTATGGGTGTCTAATTTTCCAAAGGTCAGAATCAGGAGAAAAACCATCAGAACATTGCCATTAACTTTGTTTTTACTTTTAATTCCAGATAACAGTAACATAGACTTTTGCTATGCAAAGACCGCTGGCGGCACACACATTTTGTGAAGCAGCTGTGCTAATGAGTTTGGTTTTGAATCAATTATGCAGTACATAATTAAATATATGTGTTTCCATGTCTATGAATGGATGATAAAAGAGAAACCTGGAACAACTTGATGCAAAGCTAGTATCCAATCAGGAAAAATTATTGGATTAGTGTCAGGAGCAAAAAAGGATTCAATCGGTAATATTTTTAAGAATTTCACATCAGTATCAGATCAGGAGCAAAGAAAAAAACTATCAGGACAACCCTAATGACAGTTTTCCCCTTCTATATTAAAACTGACATCAAGTTAGCTTGGCACTTCTGCCTATGAATTTACAGTTTTTGGGAGGAACATAATAAGAAATGCAAAGGTTGATCCCCATACTGGAGTCATAGATGAACAACAAAAATGTTGTTTATTGTTTTAAAATATGTCGTTCAAAAGTTATTGAGCTTTAAAATGTGGTCTTCATGCATTTTGAGTGCATTCTTTTTGTTTTACAGTTATTTTTCAGAGAAATAATAACAAAAATCCCAATGTCTGCACTCAAAGAGAAAGCCATAGATTAACAAAAATAGTTTGTTTTATTATTTATCTTTATTAAGTTTTGTTTTGTTCATAAGTTATTAAAAGCTACATTTTGAACCAAAACTCTACATACATACATACATGCGATAACTGGACAAGTGCAGTTAAATTAAAGGTGGCGTGCGTGATCATTGGAAGTCACTGTTGATGGTTGAAATCCCCAAAAACAGCACCTGCA
Organism: Danionella dracula; assembly: GCA_900490495.1. Lineage (NCBI taxonomy): Eukaryota > Metazoa > Chordata > Actinopteri > Cypriniformes > Danionidae > Danionella > Danionella dracula. The sequence continues at coordinate 2,284,427 of UELW01000049.1, read as the reverse complement.
CCAATGACACTTTGTACGGAGACAATTTATATTTTGTAGGCACACAATGTTTAACTATAAGCTTGATATTGTGTCGACTCACCCAGGAATTTCTAAAAATCACACTCTACCTTTATTGCTAGTAAAGGGCATTTTTGTGAATTTAAAAACGTACATTTCTGCAATTTTACAGAACATTGTTTATTTTCATATTCACATTTATTTTACTGATATTTACATGTTGAATAATGGTACGAAAAATCTGTTGGTTTTATCTAATCTGAACATAAACATGTAACTTACCAAACAATGTCTTTTTCTCGCCACAACTTTCTGAGGCTGTAGCTACACCAAATCCGGTTCCTCACGCTCAAGACTCATGATGTCAGCACATGAGTGATGAGACAAATGCTAAAGATGTTCTGAACTCATGTGTGTATTTGCACCTGTGAGCATGTTTCTGCAGAAAACAGAACATGATGGGAATGAAAAACAGTTGACCTCAGGTATCAATTTGTAAACAATTACGAAGCACTTCATTAACTTAAGTTAACCAAGTAACAAAAAGGGAACATATTGTATGTAAAAAAACAACAATTATTTTTAGTAACCATCTATGGGTAGGCTTTACATTGTTCGCTGCTACTTAAAGACTGGAGTTATGACTATGCAGTCTGTCTCTTGTAAAATCAGCTTCCAATAACTGATACATCCCTCATAAGCCAATTACTTAGTTTGTTTATATTCATTTTTACAATTTTTTTCGCCCAAATTGTCATTTTGTTTCCTAATGATGTCCTTAGATTTTTTTATTCCTAAATATTTAACTTCTTTAATATTTCATTTTCTAGACATAAAAGTAAAGGGAATAATTCATTTATTGAAGTTGATTCGAAAACCAGATGGAGAAAATGAAATTATATCAAGCGCTTCTCCTAGTACTGTACTATCTTTAAAAAAAAAAAAAGAGCATCAAATGTTCTGCTAATTTACTTATACGAAATTCCTAATAATGAATTGGTTTCCCTTTAAATTCTGTATGATTTTTGTAATAAACAAGTTAACAGCTGAGTACATAGAGTAAAACACTTTGGTAATATAAGAGAGCCCTGTCTGAATCTGCACAAAATTTTGGTTATTTGAGTAATTTCTGAATGAACCCAGATATAACTATAAATATCTTTATCGAACATTTCTTTAACCATAATGAAGTTTTTGCCAAAATATTGTTGTGTTTGCATTTAAAAACTGTGTTCAATTGAATCAAAATCTTTGGGGGAAAAAAAAGTACGAAGGCTTCTGATTTTATTAAAGACTGTCCATCAAGTCAAGACCACATTTGGCCAATGTTACACTTACCTCTTTTGTGAATGATGTTACTTTGGATAACAGGCATAGCGAAACCTAGATGACAAAAAAATATAAGCCGTCTCGATGATATCATCATTTAATGATACATTCAAAGTTGTTAAGAAAGTTCTCAGTTTTGTCCAGTTGTAGACAAAACTACCTTCAAGTTCCAAATTACATATTTATTTAATTGAAGATAACACAGTTGCCACTTTGAGGCACCTGTTATATATAACATTGTGGTCAAAAATAGCTACATTTAATATCATCCAGTTAACAGAACAAAACAAATTGGTTCAACCTCATTTTTTTTCTACTACTGTCACAGCTACAAATATTTGTTTTCGCAAGTCTTTAGGCCCCTTCACATCTAACCGAATATTTGGTGCATAGCTACGCGCGTGAACATTCCTCGATTGGGAAAGCACTGGTGCAGATGGCATTACCCAAAACTGTCTGAGCGATTGGTGTGAGAGAACAAGAGTTCTGCTCTGCCATAATGGATCGGAACAACCAATGACAGTTGGCTGTTTTGATGACACGAATAGAACATGAAAGAACCGCTTGCTGGCGCTCGATAAACACTTCCGCTTCAATCTCACGATAGAGAATGCCACCAAACGAGATGAACAGCAGAGGATGAGACCAGGAAATATGGGATTATAAACATCCATAAGCTTGTATTGCTTGTATGAGCTTGACCATCAAAAGTTTTTCAATAAAGCCCTCAAAGGTTATAAAAACGCCAACGTGTGGCTGTTGTCCCTTGATTGAACGTTTCGTTCAACTTGGTACTTTGCTCTTTTGATTGCTCATTTATGAGAACAATTCATTTGTATTGTTCATATCGGGAAAAAAAATCTAATTGCAAAACGTTTACCCAAAAATAAAGCAAGCATAAATAAAATAAATAAGAATGCTTAACAGTGTCTTCTAATTATTAACAGCGTAATCTGTATGCTGCAAAGAAAACTATTCACTATGTGAAGAGTTTTTACTAAAAAGTCAGATTCCTCCTTTCATGAATGACACATCATTACACATGAGCGACAACCAATGGCAAGGAGAGTCACAGCATATACTTTTAAAATGCACCCGCACAGAAGCTGTCTCAGCTTCTTTTAGATGTGAACCAGCCTGCGATATGTTGCGTTAATTTAGCATTCACAAAACCTTTTATTTTTGACCGTGTTTGCTTGTTTTATTTGTCGGTTGATGCTAATACTTACAAAGCTGCCCTCTCCATTAATAAAGTTTGGATATTTGTTAGGAGATTAAGCAAAATTGTAACAATGACAAGGTTTTATTCTGCTCTGCTCTGGTAAAGATCAAGAACAGCTTGAGTGAGAGTGAGGTGGTACAGGGAAATTAGTTTGCTTACATACAAGGTTTGGTTTTCTTATGCATAGCTTATTAAAATAAACTTCCATGAAGCATCTTCACATAATACTTCATCTCGATTATACACGCTGTTCTTAATGCCTTTTCAACCTAAATTAGGACATATCATAAAGTGATAACCACCAACACAAAGCATCCTAAACACTTTCAGCTGTACCAAAATGACCTATTAGATTCTACTCTTTCCTTTTGATTGAACCAAGCTTCGATATTATAAAGTATTTTTTTTGAATGGTTCCAATATGTTTTACAACAGACTGAATTATGTAGACGTACAGTACATAATTAGCATTTAGTTTGTTAAAGCCAAAGGGAACAAGTGCAGGGTTACAAGTTTAGAGCTCTGGCTAACATCCTGCACCTTAAAACCCTGAGCAACTCCTTCACTAAAATCACAGTGCATCAAATATGGTTGACAGAAACTGGAATGAGTATTTTATGTGATAAAATAAAAACCTCTGTGCGCTTTCCTATCTCAGCAAAACCTTCCTCTACACCCAGTCTCTGATCAATTCTTCCCAAAGTCTGAATTCTGTGAAGGTTTTATCAAAGCACAAAACCATCCAAGCTAATAAATAAAAGTACAGATAAACTTTGGGGGGGAAAAGCCTGCTTCACCATGTCAGAGACCAAAAGTAACTTTTGGAAGTAGCAAAATAAAATCCACAGATATTTCAAACAGAGCAAGAGATGACGATTGAAACCAAAGGCTTTTGGAAAGCCTGAACCTTCTGGAAGAAGCTTTTTTTTCCATTTCGACCTAGTCCAAGTTGTTGAGTTCTTGAAAGAGTGGAGAGGAACATAGTGTGCTTGAACAGCAGTCATAATTTCACAACGATCAGGGAGTTTCTGCTCAGAACTGTGATCGGTGTCCGTCTCAAGCATCTTCAGCTGCAGGGCATGTCTGTGATGAGCGAGTGAGTCACTAAGGGCTTATTTCTCGATCTTGAGACTGTTTTTTTTTTGTATTAATCACTGTGATGCGGTTTCGCTGACTTCCAGGCCATGCTGTTGAAGCTGAGCTCTAAGCAGTGCATTGTCGTTCTTCAGGTCTTCAATCTGCAGGAAACCAACAGATGGATTTAAAGTTAAATCTACTGATTGTAGCAGTCATTACTGGAGTTCAGCAGTACCTTGACTCCATCAGTTCCTGGAAAACAAATGCAATGGGCCAAAAATGCAGTTTCACTTTCCACAGAAATCAGGTCACATCAGCATAATGGCTGTCCTCAAAGGGCCAGATGCAACTTATAAATGTGACTAAATGTAATGTAAAAAACGCAACTACTCTTTAATATTATATCCGGTATCCATAATATTAACTCTGAATTTGTGTGATAATTAAGTTACAATTAAAGAAAAACATCAGTTTGATTGGTACTCTCTTATAACATCAATCATTTTCAATTGATAGCTTATGAAACCTACAAAACACAAATCGATCAAGGATCAAAATATCGCATTAAAGAAGAAAAACACACAAAATGTTGGCAAAAATGTGATACTTTATTTAAATTTATAAATAAGTATTGATAGCGGTAGGTCTGGCCGATATGACAAAAAATTATTTCTCCATAATTGTTTGTCATAATTGTCGATATCAATTAATATCACGATATTGTCAAATGTTTATTTCTTTGTAAAAAAATAAAAGCAGGGTTTCTTAACTTCAACAAGGTCATCTTTTCAACTACATTTTCTTGTCAAAAGAAGGCAAACATTTTCTGAACATGAACAGTTTAAGGTAATACATATATATCAGGGCCAGATTAATTAATTCCTTCTTTTATTTCAATTGGAGCCAGTTTCAGATAACTTGTTATTAAAAAATGTTTTCATAACCTGTAAAAATAGCTGGATAAACCTGATGTAAACTTTAAATAGGACAATTTATTATGAAGAATAAATTATTTACATGTTATTCTTGGGAAAATAATGAAACAGAAAAAGGTTTAGGAAAATTGCTGTCACAATATTAGTTCAAAATAATTGCAATACAATTCTTTTCCAAAAGTGTTCACCCCTACTGTCAATCAATTAAAAATTAACTAATGACTTGCATGGTCCTCAAAAAATGTATCTGGATTAATCACAATTTATTTTAAACAGTGAACATGGGCTTGCAGAATTTCTATTACTCAAAGAAGTGTTTTATTGTAAACCGTAGCACTCCTTTCATTGGATTCTTTTTAACAACTGTAGAGAGGAAACAGAATAAAACAGATCAAAAATTATTTTGTGAGAATTATTAAACTGCAGAACACAAAAACAGAAAGGCTTTCTTTTTAAATTTAGACAGTTGCTAAATCCTCAAAAGAGCATTTGATCGAATGCTTCATCAGAAAGTATATTAGACTTTTATTCTCATATTACCTTGTCAAAAAGTCCTGTTGACAGAAGTCATCATTTAAATTTTTTTTTATAGAAAAACTGAAAAAATATCCAGACCATTTAAGTGAAGTTATTTAATATTTAATATGAGTAATCTAAGTTCACTTTAGCAGATTAAACATTTGACTGAAAAATATATAGTCTGAAGATGAACATTTTGCCATGTAATGCAAACCAAATTAATATATATCCCAAACAAGTCAACATTTCAGAATTCTTTTTATACTTTTGATGAATCAGCTTTTGCAAAAAACAAAAACTAAATAAAACATACAGACAATTACAAAAGTTCATGGGTTTATAGATATTTAAAAAAAAAACACCACTTTGACATTACAAAGTAATGTCTTCTTACGTTTCGATCAGCACTTTCATTGAACACATACCTGTTGTCTCAGCAGCTCATTGTCTACTTGTATTCTTTCCACCTCCTTGTAATTCTCCTGTAGCCTCTGGTTAGTCTGTCGAAGTTCTCTAATGTAGTCACATGCTTTAGATAGTATTCCTCCTTTGCTCTGCAGAACAATAAAACTCTTTAAAAGTGTCCCGAAGGTTCAAGAGGGAGCAGATGTTATTCAAGGTACTTACTGCCCCTGTTTTGGTATTGTCGATGTTGCAGTCTGGAATAATTTTAGACAGCGTGACAATCCAGTTGTTGATTTTGTCTCTTCTTCTTCTTTCCACTAAAAAGAACCAAATGATACCATAAAAAAATCAGAAGCATATAAAACTATAAAAATATACTAGGGGTGGGCGATATGGGTTAAAATTCATATCACAATATTTTCCACTGTCTAGGCGGTATCAGTATTATATCGCAATATGACAGGAAAAAAATTGGAAATCACATTTTAGTAGACATTAATATCATTAGAGGCTAAATTTGCATTTTAACCTTATTTAACGTATGAGATTACATTTACATTTATGTAAATGATTAGACAGAGATTAGACAGAGAAATAAAAACACTGTTCTACCAGATTTTCTTGCTGATGTTTCACCTCAAACTGCTCTCTGTGTTTAATTCTGAGTTGTTCTCATGTAGATTAGTTATAAAGTCTGCTACCTAGAGCCTGCTAGAATATTTTAAGTAACTTTTAGTTACTTTTAGTGAAGTATATTCACAAAGAATAATCATGATAATTTTTCTCATAATCAAGCAGCTCTAAATGGAGCACCCCTTTAAAGAAAATCTATTCAAATTGGTTGAAAACACAGCCAAGAAAATTGGTCGAGAGGAAAACAAATTGTAAATAAGCTTGGTTCATTCACCTTCGTTGTGCTGTGCTCTTCTCCTCTCGTCACGAGGTGCCCGGGGGCCATCGATCTTCCTGAGAGAGGAGACTTGTGTTAGCTTGGTTTACTTCACACTTAGAAAAACTCACAATATCATACTGCTTAAATTTTTTCTTTTGAGTTTCCAACTTCAATTTTAACATTTTCGGGCACCAAACTTAAAATGATGCTTATAAAATGAGTTGTTTTTGGCAAAACTGTCAAAAGAAAAATCTACTGCAGTAAAAAGCCTTAAACTTCTGAGCTGTCCATTTTTTCCATTATGTTTAAAGCCCAGAATCAATCTAGACAAAAGTTGAAGTTTGAAACGTTGACAAGACTTTTCGAATTGCAATTACATACTCTTTTGTCATCATTTATTCACCCTTTTAAAATGAGGAAATTAATTCCATATAAAGTATATTCAAATCAATCCTTAATAAGTCTCCAGTGAGAATTAATCAAGGTTTTTCTTTACATTTTTAAATACAACAGGTAGACAATGCACATCTTAACCAGACAGTATCAAAAATCAAAACTAATTTTAGTTCTGAAGATGAACAAAGCATGAAATGCTACATGGTTGAGTAAATGAAGACACAAATGAGCATTTGGGGTGCCGTAATTATTTAAAACAGGAAAAAATTTGAAATAAATACCAAAACAAATGCTACCCCTTTGACTTTCCCTCAGTTTTGACTGGAAAGTCTTCCAAACATAAAAAAAATACTGAATTACTGCATATATGGAAGGTCTCAGCATTGATTTTGGTGGAATTTGGAGAAAGGGAGGCTGGGAGATTCGGGGATGTAAAAGGACTTCCTCACCAGTCTGATCTGCTGTGCTGAAGACTCTCACGTTCACCAAGGTCTCTGGGGATGGCAGGCAAGTGGGACAAATTTTTGGTTGGTTGGTTGGTTTGTGTTTGCATTCATTATTTTGCATATTTGCATTTTAAGATCTTTTAGAATTTGTCAATTTCATTCTCTGATTTGATCCGATTTCTATAGAAATGGATGAAGCGGATGGTGCCGACTGGGGAGCCCAGGCAGCTGAAAATTGCTGGGTACTTACGCTGAGTAGGTGTGCGTACGAGGGGCGATGGTTCGCTGTGTTCCAGTTTGTAAAACATCTGGAGGACTCATCATCACGTAAAACTGGCCTGGGGTGAACAAACAAAATGCAGTCCAATTATGAATTTATGACTTTGTGTAGGTTTTAGAATGAGATTGGGAGGGGAAAAAAGTTAAAATATACGTGCTAGGAGTAAGTGGATTTTATAATGGATTTAAGTTGAGTAATGAATCAAAGTGCAAAATTGTAATATTTTATTAGTAAAAACAGCCCAAGGATTATGTTCAAGACAGTTGTATTATTTATTTAATTTTACCATTATCTTTTTTTTCTGTCTGTGTGATTGGGTTTTAGTGATAATAACTAACAATATTGCTATAGTGGTGTTAAGTGATGGTTTTATTTTTTCTTTATGTTTAGCAGGCATGTTTGTTTTAGCAGTACCCATAATGCTTAAGCCTGATTTAAACTTCTGCGTCAACTTGTTCTTTAGCGTCCTCCTTTGAGTTTTGGGCGTTGCGTACGCGAGCTGCATGACTTACACAAAATGCATGATGTCATTAGGTCAACACGTTAGAGAACTGCGATATGGAAAATTTTGACAGCATTAATATTTTATTAACATGAACGATACGATTTGACCCACCTCTACTCTGTATAGCTACTGCTCTGCCTCTGGTTTTAAAAGCCATCAAAAAAGAGAGTAATCTGAAGTCTAAAGATATTTTTTACAGGTTATGAATACATTTTTATAACAATTTATCTGAAATGGTCCCCAAACTTTTTTTTTTGTAATTGTATTGATATTACCTTATCTGTTAAAGCCAATAAAAATCAAAGAGCAAAAGCATGCTTTTAAATTGTACCAGAAAATAAAAAAAATTACATCAAAATAATTATCAACTGATGAGACAAAAAAATGGTCTACTCGCAATATTCAATTTTTACATTCTTCTATTTTTCTCAATTTCTTTGATTTAGAAAGGTCGATAAAGATTTCAATAGCTGCTTTAACAGCTCGTTTATATGATCTCCAGAGTCGTGTGAGAACGTAAATCCATTATTCATATTCGGAGATGAATACAGACACACTTTTTTCCTTTCCACCAACAAAAACTAAATTCTCTCCATAGCCATGTTCCTGTGTCCAAACACTTCCTATTGATGTATTTACATGATGCAATCGAAGAGCAATTAAAGGCTGGGGGTTGTCAGAAAGGCCGGCAACTCTTGCTTCTGATTGGTGTCACTTATTGACTGACATCTTTTTTTAACTTATGGAGATACAAACTCACAATAACAGCAAAGAGAATTGTACATTGCTGTCAGCTCTATGGTTTAAATAAAGTTGAAACACAAGTTTTTTTTTATCACAGCAGCTCATTCTCTTGAAATTAAGTTTTTTCACATCATAAAGAGAACACAGAACATCAGGAGAAGATTGTCAGCTCTAGCTTAGAGAGGGTAAAGTTGAGCTGAAAGTGGGAAAATTATGACTAATAAACAAAAGCATAGTTAAAAATGTTTCAATGTATCAGTTTTATGAGTTTTTTAAAAGTAATTAAAAAACACATATAAATAGTAAAAAATTACAATTGATAATTACTAAATACAAATAAATACTTACTTTATGTGTAATCTTTGTGATATTTTTTACAAGTTATAAATACCTTTTCTTATGAATGTCAGAAATTGTCTCCAAATCAAATAAAAGAAGGAAATTCCCCCATTGAAAATGAATTAATATTTAGCTGCTCGTGCATGTAACGGGGTTTATTTTTTTTAACCAGAAATAAAGATTTGACAATATCGTGATAATTATTGACATTGACTTGAGATTAAAAAAAGCCTTACTCCTTACCCTTCTGAGGACTTCGTTTTTTTTTTTATAACAATACGATCAGTTTTATTATGTTAATATTAATAAAATAACCACACCTCTTTAATTAGTTTTATTTATTTAAACAACTTGTTTTTTTTTATCAAAAAATAAATTGGTTCAGTTCTACTTTGTGAATTTGAGAAAATGTTGTACTGTATTAAACAAGTCTGTGAGACAAAAAAGTGGTTGGAGCCACTGAAAAATGTACTTTATTTACACTTGTCTGATCTGTGTGGTCCAGCAACACGCTTCTCAACAAACCAGACATACAAATTAATATATTCAACAAATCTTGAACATTTTTCAATTTGATAACCAATTCATTCCTTTCAATTTGATAACCCCTGCACAACTCGACAAAAGATGGATCAGTACAAAAACTGTTTAAGTACCAGAAAGATTTGCACAGGACCCTACACAGGTTCGGTGAAAAACAGCTGTTGAACTGACCTCCAGCCTGTGTGAGAGTGGGGTCGGATGTGGTCTGCACGGAGACCGCTGTGGCTGTCCCATCACTGACGGTGGCTGCTGGGAAATAAGCGAATCGCGTCTCTCCACCCACGGTTTCTCCTGCTGGACTGCCTCCATTACTGAAAGGGTTCTGGATGACTGCCTACACAGGAATAGATGTAGAAATTAACTGAATTCAGTTAAATTTTCCCTCCTAGAATGTTTTCCACCATACCTGTGCTACAGCATGCTGTGCACCTGCAAAAGCAGCGGTGGACACCACACTAACAGCTGCTCCTCCATCCCCTCCTGACTCCAAATTGTCCTCGGTCACCTGGACCACACGATACGTCACCTGAACAGAGCAATACAAATGGGTTTGATTGGAAGACTATAAAGTATGTCTCAGCCTCAGACGTGACGACACGTCACAAGTTTGGTACGGAACGTTGGAAACACTTGTTTGATTAGTTAAGCGTATCCAGATTTCTGGTAGTATTGAGTGACACGTTAATTGTCCTTCCACCCAAAAACAACATGGAGGCATGCTATCGAGAAAAAAGAAAACCTAGTCTTAACCCCAGACATTTCTGCACCCTGAAACATGGCGCTATGAGAAACGACATGGGATTAGTTGTTTGTCACATCAATCAAAAGTCTCATGGGTGAGACTTCACCAAAACAAGTTGCCAAAATGCCCACACCTTCCCTGAAGGTCTGGCTACTTGAGACTAATAAAACAATAAACACGGAGCGAGAACCTCATTGTTTCCTGATATTTGCCATCAAACATATACCATTACTTGCCAAACAAGCTGCACAATAAAAATGGATCAAAATCAACAGATGAAATGTAAAGCATGGACTGTAAAAAGTATAAGCACACCCTTAAAACAGTCAAAGATTCAGCGCAATGCTTTGTTTTTGTTTTTTTATCCGTGTGCATTTCAGCTGTCAAACAGCACTATGAGCACCCCTCCACCTTGAAAAAAAGCTCCTCTGTGAAAAGCAGCAGCGCTGGTTGTGATCATTACTTGGACTTTGCTCTCCCGATTCGTGCTCTTTTGATGCAGTGAAGTTAGTTTTACTTTTGGTTAATTTTTCAGGACATGCTTTTGTCAATAAAATATAGTATGACAACTTTTAAGACCATGAATTAAAAAATGTATACCCTTTTCTCTGCCTTCTTCCAAGCACCATAGACAGTTTCAGAATAACAATTTACAACGCAAACAAAACCACAATATTTTTTAATATTAAATACAAATAAGCAATACATTGAAATATGTGGCCACAAAAAAACAACTGCCCCTTGAAAATTAAATATAAATAAACAATTTGGAGGTTAACATGTTGAAATAAACAACCACCGGTTATCTTACTTTCCCCACAGAACACGTGAGAGATATGTTATAAAGTGTTACTACTAAACAATTACTCTTGTGATTCAATTGATCATGTTTGCTAAGGAGTGACCCAAATTTCAACCCTGAAGTATATCAGAAGTGTCACTGACCTGTCCTCCAGTGTTATCTGTTCTAAACTGGTATTGAACATTGTGGTCTGCAAACGCCGCCGCTTGCTGGACACTCGCTATAGTGACCGCTGTCTGTTCCTCGGCGCCGACCCCCTCTCCTGACAAAAACAGATTGAAGGGTGTTAAAGGGTTCCGTGAGATTTCTTGCTGAATAAGATTCTCCTTTGCAGGTGTGTTTCCTTACCCTCCTGCAGCTGAACCTCCTCAGTTTCCTGTTTCTCGTGACTGCAAAGACAAAGATGTTGTGTCATTTAAAGAAACCGCTCCCTACTCAGTGAAACACAACTCTTTAACATCGCCTTGTTTATCACTGAATGTGGTGCATTTCATTTCAAAGCGCTGAACTAATTTAAAACTAACATGAGAAGACTTTAAAATCAGACTTTCAGGTGGAATCTGAGTTAGGAGAGACTCTAGAATAGTTTGAGGGAAATGGTTAAATATATTGTGTTTATAACAACTGTCTAAATTAACTTGACTTAAACGAAAAAGCCTTTTTGCCAAAAGGTTTTTAAATTGACAAGCACATGGCAACTTAGTGAAATTATTTTCAGATCAGGAAGTGATATCCACGTATTACCGTATGTCTTCAAGTCATCCTGAAGTTTGTTTTGTATATTAATAACTGTACAGACTGTTGCAAAGATTAATAATAATGACACAACCTCCTTTCAGTACTGTGCTATGCAGCAAAGGCTTTTTCACACTGGTAAACAGTAACTTTAGTATAAAAGGCAGAATATGTAGCTAACAATAGCAAGAAGCTATCACCAAGGGTTGATTAGAGAGAAGCAGCTAAACAGGGATGATGTTTGAAATACAGGGTCCACGAATTATTAATAAAAAAAAAAACCTGGGACAACTTGAATGAGTTTTGATCTCTTTTTAATGCATTGGCAAAATATATCTGTTAAACAAAATGTATTTTTAAAAAGTGATCATATCTGGAATTGGATCGAGAGGAGAAAATCCCTATGATTGAATTTTATTAATTTGCAATTTAACCTAATATATTCCAATAAAACACACTTCTGATTTTAGAGTTTGCTTAAAACTGTAAATTCTAATAGTTTATTTTCCCCATCTAACTAATATATTCCCATAAACACACTTCTCATTTTAGTTTACTTAAAACTGTGAATTCCAAATGTTTTTTTATAAATTAAATACTGTACAATATAAAGTAGGTATAGAAAATGTACCCCAACCACTGGCGAATTCTGATTTTAGAAATTTAGAATATGGAAGGAATTTTTATTTTTGATGAACAAAATAAAAACATTCCCAACTCAAAACTGAAGTCAAATTGTCAAATTTTATAGTTATGAAATATGATATTTTCTCAATGGTTTAAGTTACTAAGAAAAAATAGTAACTACTTAAATTATTTTGATGTAGTATCGGAAGTATTAATGAATAGTTAAATAATTTCAAAGTCAATATTGTTTCTCAAATATTTTTTGACAGTTTATCATAATATAAGGTTAACAAAAATATAATTTCAGTATTTCAGCTTCGACTTGATTTAATCTTAACAAATAAATAATTTTAAAAAATGAAAATGCTGAGAAATTAGCCAATCACTCTCTCTTGAGAGAGCTCTACTTTTTATTTGTGTCAAAGCTTCCACAAACAAAAATAAATAAACATTGTTTAAATTGTGTCGTATCCAAGTAGTAATATATTAATCTTTATACGTGTATAAATTGTAAAACTGTAAGAATGATTACGTTTATTATTTATATTGTTGTTAAATTAGTTTAACTAAAATGTAATACGATGATAATCATGAATTATACTGTAGGTTCAATTGTAAAATTATATTTATATTCAACGTTTTAAAACTACAAACTAAATCTGACTAGCTAACCGGTGCAGACTGAACAAGTTCAATCGACTCACTGTAAAGATCCGACTCAGGGGATGATTCGTTTACACATGGAAGTTATGAGTGAAATTGTCAAAGAAAATATAACGCATAAAGTCCAACTGAAAGCAATTAGAATTATAATGTTTAAAAAGTATTTTCAAAAACAACCCAATAAGATAAAAAACACCTAACGTACACCAAGGTGAACGCCCCCTTATCACAAAACAACTCTTCAGTTGATAAAACATCAATGGGTTGGTGAAACGAAGCAAAATAAATCAGTAAAGCTTTATTCGGATAAAATGTAGCTTTATAAAGCCGGGATTAGAGGAACAAAAGCTTCTGAATGCACGTAAGCCTCTGGATGAAAACACTGGCTGGCGACTGAAGGGAATTTCATGCATTATAAACTGCTGCCGAGAGCGCCAAACAACATTTGTCATTTAAATATCTACTATAGATGTTTTCTTTATCAGGAAGGATTGGTGGAAATTTTACTTGTCAGCTACGACACAAACCTCCATGAGTAGTGAACTTTAAATAAGAAAAAAATTGTGGGAAAAACACTAAACTAGCAACCGGGCTAATAGTGTTAAATACGTCGCCCAAGAACGTTATAACAGCCTCGGTGCGGTGCTAATAATCGTGCAATTCTCATCGTGTATTTGCCTGACAGTTGCTAGCGGCATGCAGAAAACTTCATAAAAGTCAGAAAATCAACTAAAAAGATGATTGCTAAGTGCCCGCTACAAAAAAGAGCAGCTATGGGTCGACTCGGGCCTTGACGCTGGCCGTGCATAAAGGACGCGCTCTCACCTCGTCGAGGTGTCCAAGCTCTGATCGAGCATATCCATGAAGGCGAGCGGATTTTAAAATGCGATATTCAGCGACACTTGAAATACGGGAGATGGAAGCGCTGATCACGGGGACAAACACACGGGTCATGTGAGAAAGACAGTCCAGGACACGTGAGGTGCAGGCTGGGCGAGGAGTTAAAATGGAGACCGCTGTGGAGGAAGATGGAAGGTGTTCCGGCTATTGCTGCGCGAGATTAACTTGCACGTACTCTCTTCCGCACTTCTTTCCGACTTGCCTAGTGGATACGTTTTCGACTTTTCCACGTACTCGCTAACGATCTGGTATTATTGCTAATTAAAGTAACGTTTACTGTATTGCGAAATTACTGTTTTGGTTGTTCGGAATGGTGTGTAACGGGTTTGTCAGTTTTGTGTATCCCTCCGCATGCGTTTGTATTAGCGGCTACATTAGCGCTGCCGTAAATAAAATACGACATGGAATACTAAATTAAGCGTTAACAAATTGTGGTTTAAGTTGAAATCGAATAGCAAAAGATTTTAATTATTGTATAGTCCTAGGAAAAATAGCTCGCCCCTCTAATACTGGTCTGTTTCTCTGAAACTCACTTTAGTTTGAATAATAAACTGATTTTTAAGTTAAACGTTTACTGCTAAATAGATACGAGAGCAAACTTTCCGTTTGTAAATTCCGACGGGTGCATTCAATGCCTACCTTGTCTAGTCGTAAATTAAAGTAATTGAATCAGAGGGGTAGCACACGCTTCAAACTGGTCACATCGCCACAAGGAGTCTTGAAAATGACGAGTGGTGATTTTCTCAGGTGACCCCAGCGATCCAATCCGGGTTTTTTAGCTAACCACATGACCGCATGCTAAAGTCGCTGGCTGCGATGATAGAAAATGGGTCATAGAAATAGAAACATCTACTTAAACAAGAAACGAATGTAAATATGTATGTGTCTGTTAAAAGTCTGTATAATGTGCTCTTAAATAAATTCTATGTTTACTATTAAGTTGTAGGGCTCTATTTATTTTGAAACTTGCTATGTAGCCGTGAGGCTAACCGAATTATTGAGTGTTTAGATGTTTTTAAGCGTTAGGAAGTGATGTAATACTCTATTACGAATGGTTGAATGAATGGATGAAGAAATACTCTACATAAAAGTTTTGGAAGTGGAGAAATAACGCATCATGCATCCCTCTACTGAGAATACATGTTTATCAGTAGTCTGTTAGAAAAGCATTTGTTTTGTGTCAGGCCAATGCTTTTTAATATGACTGACATCTGCAGATTCACAAATAAAGTAAATTAAATAACTGAATGTTCAGTGTCACATAACCTTGACTCTTCTTAATTTCATAGGTTGTGTGTGTATTTAGTCCAGACCTAACGTACATGAAATACTTTTCAATAAATCACTGCTAAAAGTTACTAAGGATTTAATGTGTTACTTCACCAAAGTAGCTTTATGACATTCTCCTGAAACAATCAATTGGCCGGTTAAGAAAAAAGAACTTTAAAATTAGTAAAATTAATTCGGAGTAATATTAGCCTGTGAAAAAGCTGCATTAATATTGACCTCACACATACTGGTTCAGTAAATGAGAAATCTGAGTAAACTGAACTGTGACAACATATGCCGAATAATAATTAATTTAGGGGTGTCTTAGCTCATCTTAGATTTACCTGCTCAATGCTTGATTATTGTGTAGTTAATTTATGAACACCAAATCTCACTTAATTTACTTGAAATAAAATGTTTTAAATATTTAAGTAAAATAACACTTCAGTAACAAGTGCAAGCTAATTTCCTGCTTTTTAAAATGCCTCCACTATGTTGACAGTTAAATATTATTTAACCAAATTTTTCACTAAACTGAATGTACATTTCCTGTGGTTCCAGTTTTAAATTATTTATTGATATTGGCTGCATTATAGTGTATATTTATCAAAACTTTTAAATTGTTGGATACATAATTGAGGTAAATAAAAAACATAATTACTGTAGTAAGCTTGATATTTCTGGGGACCCCGCTAATAATTGATCTATGAAATGGATATGCATTATTGCATACAAAACCCCTCAAAATCAATAAAACATCTTATAGTGTTTTACATAAACGTTGAATAGTCAAAATTCTCTCTGGAAAAACTGAATGAGAAGTGTGTTTTCAGTTTTAAATTATTCATTGAAATTGTTTGAATTGTAGAATGGATTGCTTCATTAATGCTATTAAATGTTGGACACAATATTGTAGTGATTAAAAACATACTTACATCTTTATATATATATTAAAATATAAACCTAAAATTTCTGGGAAACCCCATTAATAATGATTAAATAATTGATGCAATGAAGTGGCATTCCTCCATACAACATCACAAAAATGAAATGTGTTTTTCTTGTATTTTGGATCACTTAAAAATGTACAGAACATTGCTTTCAATGTAAATACCATCATCAGAACATAAAATCAAAGAGTAAAAACTAGATTTTTGTAACAAGAAGATGGCATAAAACAATAAATGTTTGGTAACCATTAAAATGTCAAACATTAAGTTGCATTAAGTTAAGAGAGAGAGAGAGAGAGGGAGAGAGTTAAAGTGTGGTGGTTTAGTGTCAGTTCTAAATTATTGAGTGAAACTTTTTAATGGTAATGTCAACTTCATCAATACTTTAAAAAGTTGGATACATTATTGAAGCAATTAAAAAAATACTTTCCATATCTATATATTATAGGGCTAACATTTCTGACGTTTTACAGCACTTTGGTTTTAACAAGAATAATAATGAACATAACATGGAAAAGAATCTAAAGTATTTTTTCCGTAGCCATAAATTACACAAATATGTTGGAAAATAGAAAATGGATGAAACTATGCAAATCAAAAGGTGGTATAAAATCAGTGAATGTTTGGCAGCGGTTAAAATTTCAGACATGAAGTTACAATCACATTCCATTTAAAACAAAAATTGCATCTTTCTTTACTGTAAGTTGAAGGAAATTGGTGTAGTGTTTATTTGTTGCATCAATATAATATATTTACATTTAAAAACTGTAATTTTAAAGGTCATATGGTTTTAAAATCCAGATTTAATGCATTTTAAATATAGACAAAATCACCACAGCCCTAAACAATGGTTGTGCATAAATTCAGTCTTTACAAAGCAAAATTATATTTTTGCATTTTAATCAATATTATTAGAAAATATGAAGGGTTATGCATCTGACTGAAGTATTTTCTTATATGGAATAATAAAAAACAACAACTTTGACTCCCCTGAATCCTTGATTTTCAATATTTTGGGTTCAATGGAGTAAACTGACTCAAGAAAATTAAATTCAGAGTAGTTCTGTTGAACAACATGGACAAACTGTGTCTTATAGGTTCCGTTAAT
The DNA here is from genome assembly GCA_900490495.1 of Danionella dracula. Classification (NCBI taxonomy): domain Eukaryota; kingdom Metazoa; phylum Chordata; class Actinopteri; order Cypriniformes; family Danionidae; genus Danionella; species Danionella dracula. The sequence continues at coordinate 2,266,999 of UELW01000049.1, read as the reverse complement.
CAATCAATCACTCAACGGTTGCTATAAAACAGTCTCCTATAACTTTCTATTCTGTTTTAATGTTTGCTTTATTCATTCAAGATATCTGATCATTTCCACAGATCAAGAATTCACTCTCAATTCTGAACACAGAAGAAAACTGATTCAGGGATTCAACTCGTTGGAAAGTTTATTAGATTTGAAACTATAGGTTGGCCCCTTTGACGCTACGGCCCCTGTCAAAGCAAGCCCGCACCTCAGCATTTTGCATTGACCGCCGTACCACAGCAATCCATTGAATATGTGCAGCTACAGAACAGTCGACTCTTTAAACAATAGGAGGACCATTGACATCATGCAAACTCACACAAACATAGACACACCACCCAGGGCCCCTGCTCAAACCAGTTCAAGTGTATTTGTTCCCGGGACAGAAGAGCTGGCATTTAAAGGATTTTGCCATCATCAACAAAAAAGGGCAAAAGAGGTTGTCTATTTCTCTTTTGGCTCTTAACCTCTTTCCCTTCCTCTCCACTCTCGCACTCCCTCTTTCCCCAGAGGATAAGCAGAGGGGTTAACCTCAAAATCAGCAAGGTAAGGGTTGGAAAACTTGTGACTTTTTAAAGCATCTGTATTGCTGAATATCTATTTTACAGGCTGAGTGATCAATGCAGGGGGAATGGAAATGGTATTTCTTTTTGACAAATTTCTCAGAGAAATCTGTGCTGATGGAATGATTGGTTTTCGTTGACATAAAAAGTTCGAAATTTCTATACGTTGTCAGATTCGATGCCAAAATCCAACAAGTTCATGTTCTAAATTGTAAAAGTCAAATGATGATCAAAGAGAAAATTAGATTGAATTGCTTTAAAACGTCTTGGTTGAGAGGCTTTTCTCTTGTTTTGAGACAAATCTTTGTTATTGAATTTAAAAAGACTAATTTTTTTATACATTTTGTTTTATTTAAGGTAGGAATTATTTTTGGAAACACGAAAAACATATTAACACTTTTTTTTAAAGATAAACAATTTCTTTGAAATGATTATTACTTATTTATTTAAATTTTTTTGAGTAGTCGAATCCTTTTTGCAGTTCATGGCTGAACAAAGAGAAATGTTGACCAAAATAATTAGTTTTACTTAGAAAAAATAACAAAACATTTAAAATTAATTAGTTATTTAAAATGACAAAATAAACACATACATGCGTTTGTGGATTAGTAACACTTCTAACAATACTGTTTTTGAAGTAAATGTATATATTTGGAAAAGTAAAGTTATTTATCTACTTAATAAAAGTGTGGGAATTAATTTTTAGTGCAAAAAAGTTTTTTTTCATGCAAAATACACCTTCATTTAAACTGAATATTTTTTATAGAAAACATTAAGTAGATTTTTGTTATTTTTTGGTTAATGTGATTTTAATTAATTCACGGTATGAGTCCCATATTTTCTTGTAAGGACTTTTTAATTTAAAGCCTCTTTATTGTTGTCTATTACCATATTTGTCTAACATGATATGTATAAAGTGTAACACAAAATTCTTGTCTCGTTCTAGTGTATTTCTCCTTCTTGGATAGTCTCAGCGTGCGTCAGGATGTACAGCTTTATGGGCGGTGGTCTCTTCTGTGCCATTGTGGGCAACATCCTCATCGTGGTCTCCACGGCGACAGACTATTGGATGCAGTATCGCCTCTCGGGCAGTTATGCCCATCAGGGTCTGTGGAGGTACTGCATGGCCAACAAGTGCTATATGCAGACGGCAAGCATTGGTGAGATTTACTGTTGAATACATTGCACAAATGAGAAAAGTATTTAAAAACGAAATAAAATGCTAAAGTTAGTCTTGATCTAAATTCAACAAAATATCAAACATGCATTTTACTCTCTCTTGCTTCTCTCTTCTCTCTCTCTCTCTCTCTCTCTCTCTCTCTCTCTCTCTCTCTCTCTCTCTCTCTCTCTCTCTCTCTCTCTCTCACACTCATAACTTGACTTTAAAATTAATTTGAGAGCAAATGAAGATACTTTGAAGAGCTCAAAATTAATGGCTAAAAAGCAAAAGCAAGTAGCCAAACATTTTTACGCCATTAGATGGCAGTGGTTTGTAGCCTTTCTGCTAGTGTGTGTGTGCGTGTGTGCGCGTGCGAGCATGTGTGTGTGTTGTCTGAGCCTTGTACAGTGCTGTTGTTCTGAACAGGTTCTGCAAAGCTCCCCTGGTCTCATAAGCTGACGTCTGAGATTACAGGAGCTGTCCTGTGGTTCGTGCAAGGTGAATCTGCAGGGACAGTTCTGCAAAAATAGAGGGTCAGATTTACTAAAGAGGCAAAGATTGAAGTGATAATGTGTTGATGCTACACTTTTTTCTTCTAATAAACAGCAAAACATAATATTTTGTTATCTAACGTTCCAAAACGTGATCATTCTATTTCAAGTCGACCTACCACTAACACCGGTCCTAATGCAGACGAGACCAGCCAATTGAATCAGTTCAATGTTAACACAACATGAGGAGGAGCTCTCACTGACCCACTGAAACATTAAAACAGTGTGAACAGGATATTTAAATGTAATTATGATGAAAAATCCACTTGTAGAAGGTGTTTTAATGAACAACAGAAACACATTCATGTTAGAAAGGTTTAAAGTTACTTTTGTACAATTATTTTTAAAATTTGAGCTGTTAATGACATCCCACAAAACCCTCCTATTCCACTTTTGATTGACAGGTGCCTTGGTTGTTCAAGCAACTGCCAAATAAAGTTAATTACATGCTCAAAACAAGCGAACAACTTTCAAAAATGATTTTGAAACCGTTTTAGCAAATTTACATATAAATTACACTTCCCACAAACTTTAGTTTTATTTTTTGTTTTTTATTTTATTTTAATGATTTTGCAAAAAAATAAAAATAGAATGAGTGTTATTAAAATGACAACTAATTGTATGCGACACCGGCAGCAGTTATTACTATGTGTGGGTGTTAAACAAATAATTGTCTGTCATAGGCATCTGAGACATTAATTGTGGCCCGTTGGTTGATCTTTTTTAAGTACACTGGGCTAGTCCAATGAAATCACAGCCCTCCAGACTCAGGGTAAATCTAAAATAAATAGTAAAAATGAGTTTAATCCTGTTTGATAATGGAGCAATGCTCCTGCAGCTCCGGGAGAGCACTTTGCCTCAGTCCAATCTTTTTAAACAGGAGAAATTGAAGTAATTGCAGTTAAAATATTACATTTCCAAGTCTGCTGGCACTATTCTTCCGCAGGTAAAACATATAATGTTACTTGTTTAAAAGTGAAGCTACTTATGCGCATTCGGTCCTGTATGCATCTGTCTCTCATGATAGCAGGAAGAAGTTCTCTTTATAGTTTATCAAAAAATTAGCTAACTTCATTTATATTTAATGTCTGCAGCTGGAATGAAGAAAGTTGTTTTAGTTCAAGATGAGTTTTATCCAAAAATTGTCTGGTTTTGACCCATAATTGTAATGTTTACGCGTGCGTAATTTTAAAAGAGAGAGCGAAAGAGAGAGAAAATAAGAGGGAGAAGATTAGAGAGAGAGGGAGAGAGAGAAAGAGGAGAGAGAGATAACTCAAACCTCAAACTAAAGTTAAAAACCTAATCATGAAAGCTGTTAGTAAATCTGGCCCCAAACATTAAACAATGGAGACAAATACAGACAAGTATTGGTTTATATTTGTCTGGCATGAGAAGAAGATGAGGACTCAAGTCTTAATGTTTGTTTGTATGCATTTCTTGTGTCCCTGCTCAGCATACTGGAATGCCACCCGTGCGTTCATGATCCTGTCAGGAATGGCGTGCTTTGCGGGCATCATGGCAGGGATCCTCTCCTTTGCCCATTTTTCAGCTTTTGAGAGATTCAGTCGTTCCTTTGCTGCAGGAATCATGTTTTTCATCTCCAGTAAGTCGCAGTTTTGAGACACACAATGGCAATTTTAGGTTAAATTAATTCATTCTTCCATGCATTTACTCCTTCTTAGCTTTCTTCGTGCTGCTGGCCATGGCAATCTACACCGGCGTAACCTTGAGCTTCCTGGGCAAGCGGTTTGGGGACTGGCGCTTCTCCTGGTCTTACATACTGGGATGGGTGGCCATGCTCATGACATTCTTTGCAGGTGAAAGAGCTAATTCTGGAGAAGTTTTTAACCAGTTTACGTTTCAACCAGTTTACCAGTTATGGAGGTGTTGAAGGTTTCAACCAAACAACTGAAACATAGAATAGAAAATCGCAAACATTTACTGTGCACAAAACTGCAGATTTTCTCGCAGTAAAAATGTACTGACAGGATTTTATAGAGAACTTTTCAGATTTTTAGGCATTTAAAACTTGCCCACTAAGCAAGTTTTTAATGTTTTGTCTTTTTTAAGCCTCTTGTTCAGGGGAATTTTTTTGGGACTCTGAACATTGGGAGCTAAGCCCAGACCCTTATAAGGAAGTCCCTATGATAATAATTTTAGGGGTATCCTAACAAACAAAAAAATTTAACTATATGTGCAAGGAATCAAATCACAACAATCAGTAATAGTGCCACAATATTAAAGGTATATTATATATGTGAAATAAACACCAATTAAAAGCTTGTCTTTAAATATCAGCCAAAATGAGAAAAGCTATACATTTTAGTTACTTGGATAACTTAGTTTGCTAAATGCTTAATTGTTTATAAATTGGCACCAGATATAATTTGTTCTTCATTTTCAAGGATTTTTGAGAATGCTTGAGCAGCTTGCGTTTGATTGGCCACCAGTAAGCATCACATATTTGCTGTATAAAGGTCTTAAAGAAAAACAAAAAGCTACTTAAAAAGGTAGATCGCATTGGCCCGTCAGGAAGAGTGAAAATAGTCCTTTAAACACTTTAAATAATTTATAACGAATAGTTGACACCTCAAGACTTTAACTGCAACCTTAATAACCTTCAAAAGGCAGCATTTATCATAAACATTGTTGCAAATAATGAATCTCCTCAAGTGGTTGAGCTACACAAAATGAGCTGTGAGAATTCTAAATAAAACTTAACTTTATTTTTAAAAAGAAAAAATGGAAACTGAATATATTTGGATTATTGAGGCAAACTAACTAGCCAAGTAAATTGCAGTGTAAAAATAATACAATAGTATTTCTTTTTTTCTGGTTACATTTTTTTTTCTTTCTAATGATACAATTTTAAAAGAAAAATTTATTTAATACATTTAAATTGAATGTAATAAAAAAATTTATTTAATTTGATCTCCTTTAATGTTAACATTTTTATCTACTGTACCTGACAGTGGATGGACTTAACAAATAGAAAACGTTTGCGTAAAATAATGTGTTTGCATTAGTTAACTTAGGTTAAATTAACATATTTTCTCAATTATATATGCAAAAACATTCTAGTGGCAAACAAACTAGAAAAAAAACAAAATTATTACAATTTTGTAGGAATTGAACATCGCTAAACAGGTATTACAAATTTCTCATTCATTTAGTTCATTACACAACATATTTGACTTTAAGATTTGTGGAACTTGACCTTAGGTGGAAGCAGCATTGTGGTGCAGTGGACAGTGCTGCTCCCTATCAGTCAGTGATCAGATCATTTTGGTGACTTGGATCTTTGAATTTTGTTAACCAAAATGAATACATTTATCTAATTCTAATCCTTCAATTAATTGTTTTATAATCATATGTAATCATTTGCCTGTATTTGAAATGTTTGTGATTGCAATCTGTTTCTTGCAGGCATATTCTACATGTGTGCCCATAGAATGTACGAATCCAGGAGGGTGGTTGGAAGTCGCTAACCAGAGGAACAAAACCAGCAAGCAGCATTTTTATTTATTTTGGACCATAATCAAATCTGTGGCTTCACATAATGCCGTTTAAACATTACACCGCAGCGCAAATCAAATCAATAACCTTTAAACCGCTTTTTTTACACATGCTAATATATTTGTACAACAGATAAATAGACCAGTTTTCACAGTTGTTTATTTCAGTTTTCATAACTTTTTCAATAAAATTCCACATCAAGTCAATCTATTTATTCTGAGTCTTTCTTCCTTTATTTAACTTTCAATGTTCTGCAAAATTTTGTTCAGTGTCTGCTAGATAACTTACCATGAGTTAATGCATGAAATAAGCATTGGTTAATACATTAATAGCTCATGAGTCACAATCAACTGTCATAAGTTCAAAGTGTTTCCTTCATGACTTCATGGTTGAATAACATGACATATGAACTTGAGCTGGAGACATTGTCATGATTTTTCCTTTATTACACACATGATTTAAACATTCACCAGAAACATCTTTACAATTTTATGTGAACAAAGCAATACCTTAAATCGTCACAAATGAATGCATGCGAAGTTAGTATTTTAATCAAGTTTTATATTAGTTCTACATAACTTCTTATTATTATTATGTAGTTATTACTTCCTCACCTTGCATGTCTTCAATTACTCCACTCACAAAAGATCTGGTGTCCACAACATACAACCACCTGCCCCCTCGACCCCATCCCCTCTCACCTCCTACAAACCATCTCACCTACCATCACACCTTCCCTCATCCACATCAACTCCTCAGTCACTACAGGCATTTTTCCTAACACCTTCAGGGTAACCAGAGTCACCAAGCTTCTCAAGAAACCTATACACTCAACACATCACTGGTGGAAAATCACAGACCTGTCTCTCTGCTGCCCTACACTGCCAAACGCATCTTCAATCAACTGTCTTCCTTCCTGACACAGAAAAACAAGCTTGATGACAATCAATAAGGCTGCAAGAATGGAAACTCAATGGAGACGGCTTTGTTGTCTGTGACTGAAGCGCTGCTAGTTGCCATGGACAATTCCAGATCATCTGTTCTTATCCTACTAGACCTCTCTGCTGTGTTTGACAGTCAACCACCAGATCCTCTCTCAACAATAGGCATCACTGGCTCTGCACTCGACTGCCTTGAGTGATCTTTCAGTGTCGGTTGGAGGGGTGAGGTATCTCAAAGACTACTCACTGAGGTTCCCCAAGGTTCAGTCCTTGGTCCCTTGGTGTCAGGCAAATAATGGAGGAGGACCCAAATGCAGTGAGTACAAAAGTTTATTAACTAAAAACTACAGAAGCACCGTATTCTGGGTGTCTGGAAAGAACTTTAACTGGAATAACCAAAGGCTAGAAGATAACTGAGAAAGCAGGTGACTGACTACTCAAGCAGCAACATGACCTAATACACCAGTAAAGAAAAGGGAAAGGAGGAGGAAATAAATAGTGCAGCTAAATAAGAGAATGAGGAGCAGCTGAGAGCAAGGGAAATGAGGAGAGAGAAAATAGGTGTGACACTTGGACTACCTGAGATCTCTTCCAGATTGCTAGCTGACTTAAGTTATTGTTTAAAAAAAGAATTGTATATTGGGCCCTAATTGTGTAATACGTAATAAAGTAATACGTTTTGGAGGCTTTTTAACTGTTACACTATCATTGCTTGTTTATTATTGTAAAATAAATGTTGAAACAGTGGATTTCAACAAAACTTAATTTAAGCTTTCCACATTAAACAAATGTCTCTTAGATTAGAATCTTCTGTTTTTAGTTTCTGGCTTTGGTGGATTAATATTTTTACAGTGCAAGCATTACTATCTTCTATCTTCTACTATTATCTAACTTCTTGACAAGCAAAAATCTACTTTTTGGTCACACTCTCCTCACATACAGTCTTTGGAAGGGGATCACAGCTTTTCTGAGACAGTGCTTGCCCTTATTCCGTTAGAGCTCTGTGGAAAATCCCGGAAAGACTTTGGTTGCAGAGCTGCCTGACGTCCAGTCCCATGCAGAAGTACAGCACAGGGTTAATGCAGCTGTTGAAGTAAGCCAGGTTTGAAGCCATACTCCATCCCACTTGAACTATCTTACTGTCTTTATTCACGAGTTTGACAAGGCCTAGAATGTGATATGGAGCCCAGCATAAGAAAAAGGCACAAACCAACACAGCTAGAATTCTAAGAGGCCGAGATTTCCCAGAGAGCTTCGTCCTGCGGATCCCAACAGCAGCAAATATGTAGCAGATCAGGATGATCAGAAAGGGGAACAAGAATCCGCAGATGAATCGAATGCCGTAGTATATGTACTTTGCTGAAATGCTGTCCGCTGCTGCTTCTTTGTGCTACAAATGAAAACATTTATTTACTCAAAGACAAATGGGAGAATTTGAATGTGCTTCACAATCATACTAACCTTCAATGAGCATTTACTCAAGTTCTTGTCATCAAGGTAGACCTGGCGATACACAAAGTACGGTGAACTAAAGAGCACAGCCACAATCCAAACTCCCAGACTGACCAGTCGAGCTGCACACATTGTTCGTCGTTCCCTGGTGAACACCGGACACCACACACAAAGTACTCGATCCACACTGATCACAGCCAGTAGAAACACACTGCAGAACATGTTGGCGTACTTGAAGAAACCATTAAACTTGCAGAGAAACTCTCCAAAAGGCCAGTAGTCAAAGAAAAGTCTTGAGATAAGTGAAACGAATCGTGTCAAGCAAAATATTAGATCTGCTACAGCAAGGTTGACCAACCAGATGTTGATGACACTGGACTTCAAGCGACAGCTAGCCATCCAGATGACAACGGAGTTCCCAGTGGTGCCAAGGAGGACAACAATAGCGAGGAAAAAGGTGCTGACATTTTCCAAGATGGCTTTGGTATACATTGTAGAGTTCCCATCAGAGTCTGCGACCTCAAAGTGGGAGTAGAATTCACTTCTATTGGACATCTTGCTAAAACAAATAAACCAGTTTCTCGTCGCCATTAAATTGTAATGCAAGACAAGAAGAATCAAGATGACACCACAACAGTACATTTACATTTACATTTATGCATTTGGCAGGAACTTTTGTCCAAAGCGACTTTTATTAGGGGAGAGACAATATGCAATTTGTTACACCGTCAAAGTCTATCTCAGCTTCTCATAATAGAATTGTATCAACTGATCAATAAACCTAAGCAGTGAGGAAGTAGAGGAAGAAAATAAAGACAGAGGAGGGAAAAAGAAGGTAGTAGTTTTTTTTTTTTTTATAGTAGGTGTTCTCTGAAGAGAAGAATTTTCAGTTGCTTTTTGAAAGCTGTTAGTGTTGTTGCTTTCCTGACTGGATCAGGGAGTTTGTTCCACCATCCAGGGACAGTGAAAGAGAAGGTTCTGCTGAGAGATCTTCTGCCCTTGTGGGATGGAACCACAAGTCGCTGTTCCTTCTCTGAGCGCAGGCTTCTGGAAGGCATGTAGGAGCGTATGAGCCTATTGGAGGTAGACAGGGGCTGATCTGGATGATTTAAGATGATTTTAAAAATTTCTGCCGAGTCTAATATCCTTTTGAGAATAATGCTATATCATAAGTGTGTTCAAACACCGTGTGGACACAATCAGCATGTTAAAGACCATATAAGAATGTATTACTTATTAATCTAGCTACACTGAAATGTCTTCTGTTGTCTGGATCTGGCATTTAAAGTGCCCCTATTAAGATTTTGAAAGGTTCATAGTTTGGTTTTGGGAGTCTCCTGCAGCAGGTTAGCAAAAATGTGAGGTCAAAAACAAATTATTTTTTAATATGAACTGAACAGTTTTCCAACCATTCCTAATTGATTATTGCAGCAAGGCTCTTTTCAAAACCCCCTGTTGTGTGATGGTAGTAAGGAGGACCCAGAAGCAAGGGAATCGGTACCCAGAGTCTTTAATGACTTGAAGGAGGCAAAACAAAACAGCTGTTCAACAGAACAGGAGGCACAGGTCACAGTCCAAAAGAGAACAAAGGCAAGGCTATGGAACACAACAAGCTAACGAAGGGTGGCTGGTTCTCCACTCCTTCAAGATGGGTGTTGGTAGAGTGAGTCCGAGTGGTCAACCCACGGCGAGTTCAACACTCCACACTGGCTAGGTAAACGAGACAAGCCATGCACGAGAGGACGAGCTAGAGATGTGCATCAGCGATGAGCTATGGACAATCAATAACTCACAAAGACAAGCCATAACAGGGGAACATAAATAGCAGAGAAATTAACACAACGAGAAGCAGCTGAGGCAGATGAACGTAATAAGCAGAGATGCGGACAGGAGACAGAGGGAAGGGAGGAGACAAGCTTAACAAGCAGACGAGACAGAGAGCCTGACAGCCCCCATTTTATGTGAAGCTCCTCACAGCGATTAGAAGTTAGCACCAATTTTGCTGATAATGAATAATATGTGCAGCATGGATGGGAAGAAACCAATCAAATGCGATCCACAGAGAACAACTTGGTGATGTTCTTTCGTCTAGACTAACAGCTTTTTGTCGTTACCTTAAGTCTTATAAAAGATAAGCACTCAAAATCACAAGAGTAAACACAGATGAGAAAGCAGAGTTATCACTGCTGTCTCAGTATTTCGGAAGAGTTGGTGATGCTTGGCAAATGTTCACAAAACAGAGAAACACAATACTTTTACTCTGTCTGATTCTAAAGAATTTAGCATGATCGAATGACCAAATCAGCCACAACTTGCATGAGAGCAGATTAGAAGGAAGGAAGATTAGCTTACCTAAACAATCTTGCACTGCTTTGATCTCAGGTTTCATATTAACCCTCCGGTCGTGTTCGCATTCAGCCCCCTACTTTAGTGTTCCCGGTCAAAATTGACCGGTCTGTTTTAACTGCTCTTAAATTAGCACACAAAAAAAATTTCACCACCAATTTTTTTATTAAACATTCTTTAGTTGAGAACAACATTTAAAAGTAGTGTCTAACAACAATTTGTAGGTGTAAACATTAAATAACATCAGTGAAAATACAATTTGGCACTGAAAATGAACTATAAAATGAACATATAATACAAAAAATAAATGGAAAACCAAACACCAAACTCAACAGGGTGTGTGTGTGTGCGTGTGTGTGCGCGTGTGAGTGTGTGTGTGAGAGAGTGTGTGAGTGAGCTGGGGCAGTGTGTATGGGGATGTTTTCTGTATGTTGAATGAATTTACTCTGGATACCCATTCATTTCCTATGACGGTCACTTTTGACCGGGAACACCACAGGTGTAACAATGTTGATTAAAACACTCAAAATTTAATGAAATAGGTGATCATCACTTTTATATGTTCAAGTACACAGTGTGAAGGATATCATAAGGTCTTGAGGTAATCAGATGTAAAACATAATATTTATGAGTATTATAAGTTGTAAAACGGTCAGATTTGACCCGAACACGACAGAAGGGTTAAGTTGCTAGTTAACATGCATAACATTTGATGCAGAGAATAACCAATGCATTTTTAGAGGTCACAAACAAGGAAACATGCTGATTGTGGCCGGGCTTGGATCAGGGAACTGCCAAACCAGTGTGGAAGTTCAGCACAATTGAGTTGCCAGTTGTTGTTTTTTTTTTTATTTTCGGTATATCTTTAATATTTTTCAATATAAATTTCACTCAATTTAAGAGTCTGATGTCAAATTAGGAGAAGCACTTTACTTCAATTAAAGTGTATTCAAGTAAAAGTACACTTTAAAATCTACACAAAAAGTAGAAGTAGATTAAAACTAATAATTTCCAGGTGACAATTATTACTATACCAATCCAATTAATAGGCTTGGATCAAGTTATGGTGGGGTTCTAAAACAGTTCTAAAACCACAACTAGAAACACATATTTGGAAATCAGCAGACCAAAACCTTTTTAAGTAATAAATTATGGTAGATGTTCTTACCTGTATGAATCTGTCTTTTCCAAAATATCTGGACAATGAACCTTGAAAAAGATTTTAAAAAGTGCAGCTCTTTGTATTTGAATAAAAATAGCTGTAAAAATTTATGACTAGTAATGTGAAAAGGACCATGAGTTGTTAAATTTCTCTTCTCTTTGTCAGTACAAATGATCTGACTTAGCTGTGTTCAAGTAGAGTAAAAAAACTGGGGAAAGGGGAAGAGACACACATTTTAGCTGTCAATGTTTGCAAATATTCTGTAAGTGAAGTGTGGCTTTGACACTTTCATATATTATTCATGTGTTTATAATGCCTATGGTACTTTTTCGTTCCATTTACAAAGAGATTAAGTGTCTCTTGTGATTCAGGGAACACTGAGAGGGTGATTTATTAATAGATTTAAATCTTAGGATGACTTGTAATTTGAAAGAAAGCACAAATTCATGCACTGCAGCTGAATTTTTTTATTTATCAAATCAGATCAGGGTAATTAAGTGCGAAGTTCACTGTTGTAAAGGCTACGAAATCATACAAGAAGCAAAACGCAAAGATACAGTGAAACAGCATAAAACATAAAAGCAGGAATAAGAATTGTTCTGTTTGAAAAGAAAGGTCTTCACCCTAATTTTAAAGGTGTCAGCATTCCTCTAAGTTGGTTAGACTAAAGAAAGCAGTATCCTTTAGAGCTTTGTATGTGAGGAGAAGAATTTTTAACTGAGAGAGGTACGGGACTGGAAACATGTGAGGTTGTTTCAGAAATTGAGAGATGTTATAAGAAAGTAGAGCATTGCTTATAAGGCAAGCTGCTGTGTTCTGAAAAAAAGTTTAGGTTAACACAGGGCCTTTTTTAAGTCTTCTTTTAGAAGAGGGGGTTTTTAGAACCAATTAGAATACATTCAGTTTTGTTTAATTTGAGGAAGCTTGCAGAAAACCATGTATTCAGATTTGAGAGGCTGCAATGACAGAGATGGAAGGCTTTGAGGAGATAGTGGATATGTTTTTGAAAGATCCCTCTCTTGCCATGCACACACCTAATTGTTGATTGGTAAAACTATTGAGTCCAATTGATAATTGATGAGGTTACCATACCTAAGGAGATGGTAGTGATATAGAGAACGTGACTAAAGGCCAATTTATGCCTGTTCGTTAAGCCTACGAATTGCCATTTTTGAAGGGGTGCCAGGCGTTCTACACAGTAAAATCCTGAGAGTAAAATTAACTAAATCCAGAGTAGGACCAGAGTAGTTAAATCATCAATGAGATTATCGTCTAAACCATTGATTATTCACCCAAAACTTGTACGGAATGAAAAACGTTTTTATTTCACTATAAAAACATCACAACTGTTTTCCTCGTCACCTTGTAACAAAAATAAGAGTTTAATTTAAACGTTTTATGGTTCGGGTTGATGAGCTCAGTGTTAATTTAACTCCATTTAGAGTAGGACCAAATAGACTCAGAGCAGAGTCATTTTAACACTCTAGAATTTACTGTGTAGCTGTGCGCCAAGGCTTTGGAGTGTACAAGCTCCGCGATTGGTCAACGTGGAGCAGAGCAAGAGCTTTCAGTCTCTTTCTTGGCTTACGCTCCATGTTAAACACTGCATGAGGGAGTCGAACTTGAGAGATTAAGTGAATAACCTTCCTTTTATACCTGAGTTGTGTTTTGGCATTGTTAGCATGCTACGTTGTAAAATCGATAAGTGAATAGACAGCACTTCTACAGCAGCAGCAGATGTATATATGGAGTTATATTTATTAGGTAAATGAAACAAGATAAATAAAATCTGTCTTCTGTTGGCATCTGGGTTGTGCTTTGGTTAGTTGGTAGTTCGCATTCTTATGACGCCAATGTGCATCAGAGCATAGACATCGCATGACGAAATGTATAAATTCCATCAACATGTAAAGTGTGCGACAAGAGGAGAGAACACACTGGATCATGTTTACACTAACATCAAACATGCGTACAGAGCCATACCCCTCCCCCACCTCGGCCAGTCAGACCATCTTTCTCTTCTGCTCTCCCCAGCCTACACCCCACTTAGACGCAGCTCCAGGCCCACTACAAAGACTATAACGACCTGGCCTGACAACGCACTCTCCAGTTTGCAGGATTGCTTTGAACAAACAGACTGGGACATATTTGAACACCAAGAGCTGGAGACATTCACAGGAACGGTGCTAGATTACATCAAGTTTTGCATCGGAAATGTGACTGTGGAAAAAAACATACGGGTTTTCCCAAACCAGAAACCCTGGATGACCAGCCATGTCCGCAAACTCCTCAAAGCCCGTGATGCTGCCTTCAGGTCAGGGGATAGAGCTCGGTACAGAGCTGCTCGAGCAGACCTGAAAAAAGGAATTAAAACAGCCAAATCGGACCACAAGAGGAGATTGGAGTCCCATCTGTCCAGCAACAACACACGACAGATGTGGCAGGGCATACATGACATCACAAACTATAGAGGCTGTGATGTGACAATGGGAGACCTGAGTGTGACGCTAGCAGAGGAGCTAAACAGCTTCTTTGCCCGCTTTGGAACAGAACAACTGCAGCACTCATCTGCTCCGGCCCTGCCACCACTTCAACCCTCATCGCCACCCCCACCCGATTACCGCACCATGCCACTCACCGTAACGGAGCAAGATGTCAGACAGGTGCTCCTAGCAGTGAACACCAGGAAGGCCGCTGGCCCGGACGAAATTCCTGGAAAGGTGCTAAGGGCATGTGCACCCCAGCTTGCCCTCATCTTCACAAGCATCTTTAACCTCTCCCTGGCCCAGGCAGTCATCCCCTCCTGCCTCAAATCAGCAACAATCATCCCAGTGCCGAAGAACTCCTCCATCACCAGCCTCAATGATTATCGCCCTGTGGCCCTCACTCCGGTAATCATGAAATGCTTTGAAAGACTGGTTCTCCGGCACATCAAGGACTACCTCCCACCAGACTTTGACCCCCACCAGTTTGCATATCGCGAGAACAGATCCACTGAAGATGCCATCGCCTTAGCTTTACATGCTGTGCTGAACCACCTGGAGCAGCAGCAGAGCTATGTACGAATGCTCTTTGTGGACTACAGCTCCGCATTCAACACAATCATTCCAGACACACTTATCAATAAACTGGACACTCTTGGCTTCCCCTCTCTCACATGCGCCTGGATTAAAGACTTCTTGACAAACAGGCCCCAGACTGTGAGACTTGGCCCCCACCTATCCTCCACTCCCACACTGAGCACAGGCTCCCCACAGGGCTGTGTGCTGAGCCCTCTCCTGTACTGTCTCTACACCCATGACTGCAGGCCGCACCACAACAGCAACCTCATTGTGAAGTTTGCTGATGACACCACTGTGGTCGGACTCATCTCAAAGGGTGATGAAACAGCCTACAGAGCGGAAATCCTGAAGCTGACTACCTGGTGTTCAGAGAATAACCTAGTTCTGAACACCAAGAAGACCAAGGAGATCATCGTCGACTTCAGGAGGCGCAGCACCGACCTAGCACCCCTTTACATCAACGGTGAGTGTGTGGAGAGGGTCCACACTTTCCGTTTTCTCGGCGTCGTCATCTCGGATGACATCTCATGGACGGAGAACATCACAGTGGTCACCAAGAAGGCCCAGCACAGACTACACTTCCTGCGAGTCCTCAGGAAGCACAATCTAGACTCCAGCCTGTTGCTGACCTTCTACCGTGCGTCCATCGAGAGCCTGCTGACATACTGCATCACAGTATGGTATGGCAGCTGCACCCTGGCAGACAGGAAGAGACTCCAGAGGGTGGTCAGAGCAGCACAGAAGATCATCGGCTGCCCTCTCCCCTCCCTACTGGACATTTACACCTCAAGTTGCCTCAGCAGAGCCGAGAACATCATCAGGGACAGTTCTCACCCGGCTTCTGGACTGTTTGAACTGTTGCCCTCAGGAAGGCGCTATAGGTGCATCAGAATGAGGACAAACAGACTCAAGAACAGTTTTTTCCCAGAAGCCATCACTACCCTAAACTCTAACAGGCGCACACAGGGAATGGCTTAATCTACACTTAACCGGACCCAAGTATCACCCTGTGTGACATCAACATATGCAATATACTCACTTTATTTCACTTTACATGGACAATAACCTTATAGGTGAAAAAACTATGATTGCTGTGCAATTGCAATTTTAACACTATACATTGTCTAGCTCTTAAACAGAACTGCCACCCCACCTACCTCCCCCCTCTCTTCTTTGCACTATTACTAAAGATATTTCTATTGTACTTGACACTTTATAGTATTTTTCCTTACTAAATGTTGCACTGACTAGTGAGATGCTCTTAATCTCATTGTACATGTTTATAATGCAAATTGTATATGTGTATAGTGACAATAAAGGCATTCTATTCTATTCTATTCTATAACTATAGATGCTTTGTTGACAAATGTGTACGGGTGAAGCCTTCGCTTAAAGCAGTTTGTTGGTCTGTTGCACAGCTTTAGAATTGAGATGAAGTTATGTAGTGCCGCGGCAGGGTTCACAATGGGGTCAGCAAAGGGTTATATGAATGTGCAGTCTTGCAAACAGCAATTAATAGGCATTACGCATAAGTAAATATTGGTCTTTGTAACACCCCTCTGTGATTTTCCAGCATCACTAATTGAATGAAGAGGTTGTGTTTGATGCTGAAACAAGGCTAGGTTGAAACTGGGGTGGCTCTTCCAGAAGAAATGTCAATGACATAGACAAGAGTCAACTTGGCAGTACCACCGATAACTCTAGCTTGGGTGAGGTGACTATTCGGAGATCGGCATAGTTGAGATGGAATATAGAGGAATTTAACTGGGGTGGGCGACCCTGTCAGCGAAATGTAAGTAGGTTGTTCTGCTGCCTGGCACACCCTTAGTGACCGAAACTAGGATTAATGATCAAATGAGAGCTAGCTTCCACAGGGAAGGACTTCCTATTACTCAAAGTAAGGAAGTTGTCTCGCACCCCCAGCGTGTCTGGGCCAATTTAGAACATTTAAGTTTGTTTAAGCCCATGTTTTTCTTATGTGTGCAGTGAATTGTAAAGACCAGAAGGCAAAGTTTTAAAATTATTTTACAGCATTTTCCTTATAGGGCAACTAGAATTGTAAATCTCATTCAACACAGTCACTTGTTTGGTACCCACCAAATGCAAGGTGATCAAAAGTTTTTTTCGCCAGTAGTATTTATTATTTGGAAATTAACATTTTTTTAGTTGAAATAAGTGATTTAAGACCTTAAGTTTTCCACTTCTACTAAAATATCCTACACTGTAAATAAAGTATCTTTCTTCTTTGGTGGATTCATATTTTTACAGTGGATGCAGTACTATCTTCTTGACAAGCTAAAATCTACATTGTGGTCACGCTCTCCTCACATACAGTCTTTGGAAGGGGATCGCAGCTTTTCTGAGACAGTGCTTGCCCTTCCACTGTTAGTGCTCTGTGGAAAATCACGGAAAGACTTTGGTTGCAGAGCTGCCTGACGTCCAGTCCCATGCAGAAGTACAGCACAGGGTTAATGCAGCTGTTGAAGTAAGCCAGGTTTGAAGCCATACTCCAACCCATTTTAACTATCTTACTGTCTTTATTCACGAGTTTGACAAGGCCTAGAAAGTGATATGGAGCCCAGCATAAGAAAAAGGCACAAACCAACACAGTTAGAATTCTAAGAGGCCGAGATTTCCCAGAGAGCCTCGTCCTGCGGATTCCAACAGCAGCAAGTATGTAGCAGATCAGGGTGATCAGAAAGGGGAACAAGAATCCGCAGATGAACCTAATGCAATAGTATATGTACCTGGCAGAATTTCCTCCACCTTTCTCCTACAAATTAAATATGGATTTGTAAACGTAATCTTTACCAAACTACATTTCCATAAAATAATCAGTATTTACCTGTAGGGAGCAGTGGCTTAAGTTGTTTTTTCCTGGAAAGACCTGGCGATACACAAAGTACGGTGAACTAAAGAGCACAGCCACAATCCAAACTCCCAGACTGACCAGTCGAGCTGCACACAATGTTCGTCGTTCCCTGGTGAACACCGGACGCCACACACAAAGTACTCGATCCACACTGATCACAGCCAGTAGAAACACACTGCAGAACATGTTGGCATACTTGAAGAAACCATTAAACTTGCAGAGAAACTCTCCGAAAGGCCAGTAGTCAAAGAAAATATTTCTTATCACCGATATTATCCTTGTCAAGCAGAATATCAGGTCTGCAACAGCAAGATTGATCAACCACACATTAGTGACGCTGGACTTCATCCGGAAACCAGTTATCCAAATGACCAGAGAGTTTCCAGTGGTTCCAAGGAGGACAATGATGGCGAGGAAAACTATATCCACTGTTGCTTTAGACATAGTGTCAGTCATTCTGAAAGATAGATCCTTAAAAGGTACTATTCCCAGTGTTTACAATGACTTTGAAATGGTTAAGCACTTTGATCAGACCACACATTCTGCACATCATAAGCGTGTGGTTACCATGCAGGTCTCACAAGCTTCATCACACGGGATGATAAACATGATGACAGTTGTCTGGCAACCGGAGAGGGTCCATGTTATTAAACTGATGGCGTTTGCTTGGAAGTCATAATGGGAACATTGATTTCAGCTTCCCTTCAGGACTTGATCACTTATACTTGTTTTTTTTTATATAAAGGCTATTAGTTTTTACACTGAAAATAATGTTGATTTAGATTTTGTAGTGTATTTATAAAAAAACTTGTAAAGTATTTAGAATCAGTGAGTCATGTGTAAGTCATAGAGCTCAATCGCTGAAGTTATTTAAAAAAAATAGTCCAAACTGATTTCATCATCATCAGCAAATAATCTTAATCATTTTAATGTCCTTGAAACCGCATGCTTTCACAATATTAAGTCAGCATAAAATTATTTGACAAAAATTATGAATAATTTTTATCTTCATGTTTATTTTCAGGAATGTCTTTAAATGTCCATGAGCTCTCACTGTTTCAGGTCTCATCTGCCAGAAATCATGACATAGCCCCCAAGAGCCATTAATAATTAATCGGCTAGGCTGGGTTTTCCCATAGGATGATACACTGGTCGCACTAGCTATTGTGGGCCCTCATGGCCCCTGTTCAGATGGTAGCACGTTTAAAAAAAACCCTATCTAAATATAAATAATCCCAATGGCAGCAGGTTTCACTCTAATTTACTTCACATTAAGACTGAAGCCCTAAAAATAAAATGGAATTTTAAAACAAGATTTCAGTAAGCTCATGAGTTTATCTTCAATCTGTGCTTTGTTAATGGATTATTTTCCAAAGAAATAATATTTTTTTTATGTTATATAATATATTTTATATTATATATAATATTTAATCTCTCTCTCTAGCACTGGTTAGTTAATACTGCCACCTGGTCTAATTACTATAAATTGCAAGCATCAGATGGTATACTTTATCAAATTATTTTTTGTAAAAATGTACACTGATGCACTAACACTCATGCATCTAATATGATACATTTAAGTTATATAGTTTTTACATTTGGAGAAGAATGTTCAAGCAGGGGGGGCGTCACGGTGGCGCAGTGGGTAGCACGGTCGTCTCACAGCAAGAAGGTCGCTGGTTCTAGGCTCGGCTGGGGCAGGTGGCATTTCTGTGTGGAGTTTGCATGTTCTCCCCGTTTTCTCCGGGTGCTCCGGTTTCCCCACAAGTCCAAAAAATTGAATAAGTGTTAGCCCATAGTGTTAAGGTGTGAATGTGTGTGTGAATGTTTCCCAGCGATGGGTTGCGGCAGGGAAGGGCATCCGCTGCATAAAACATATGCCAGAGAGTTGGCGGTTCATTCCGCTGTGGCGACCCCGAAAGGGAATAAAGCCGACATGAAGATGAATGAATGAATGTTCAAGCAGGAAATCGGTAAATATGCATTTTTGTTCAAGAGGGCAAAGCAGACTGAAACAGAGAGGACTGTTGGACCCTTGCCTACTTCACGACTTCACAACAACCGTCTGATCTTGTTGAATTAGTTTTATTTTTGTTTGTGGATTTAGGGGGAAAGATGCCACATTTTATTTGTTTTAGGGAGTTGGAGAGTTAGTTCCTTTTTGTTCACTCAGTTTAGTTAGTTAGTGGATAAAAATAGGATTTTTGTTACTTTGGCCTTTGTCTTCCCGTGATCATCGCCCTGTGGTTTTGGTTTAGAAATTTTGTATATGATAGTTTTAGTCAATAAAGATGTGTGCAACTTCTTCATGTTGTAATGACTCATTCCCTATTTTGTTATTACTACTTAAGATGCACCTAGTTCTAAATACATACTTCTAAAGCAGGGGTCAGGAACCTTTTTTGCTGAGAGAGCCATAAATGTCACATACTTTAAAATGTAATTTTATGAGAGCCAAACACGTTTAAAATGACCACCTTTTTAATTACACTAAGTCTGTATTATTTTAATATAGTTGCTATGCTGTTGCTAACCGATGATAAGAACAGTACTTACCATTAATGCGGTTTTGCTGATGACAAAAGCTTCAAGCATGCATTGAGACTTCCATCTGTTAGCTGTGATCATAGGTTATTATTAAAAAGGTTAATCATCTGATTAACACAAGTTTGGGAGGAGCTTAATTGACAATCAATCATATGTTCCCACCTACCTATCCTCATCTAAAGTATATAACACATGACCATCAACATCGTGCAAGCTATCCCTCCTTCCACCTATTCGCCACTCACGATGCACGTTTCACCTGGTCTCACTTCGTGCAAGACTATCTTCAGCTCGTTAAACCCTGATAAAGTCAGAAATCAATGGGGGTGCATTCTCTGGGCTCAGGTCATGGATTAACACACAGACAGTTTGCCTAGTACTTTTCTCTATTACTCGCCTATCACTCTTTCGATATGCAATTATAAGCAAGAGCAAGTTCTGAACCGTTCTTTTGATGTGAGGGACTGCAACACATGCGAGTTGAAGATTTTTTTTTCATTTCTTGCTGTCTCTTAAGTCTTAATTCATAGACTTGCAAAGCTTTACGTTTGAGATTTTCACCTATTCAATATTATCAGTGCGTATTAAGACACACAGACGATACCCCTCATCTTTTTTTCTTTTCAATGTCTATTCTTCAATAACATGCTTTCTGCAGTTAGCGAGCTGACAACGTGAGGAAAATGAGGGAAGTTTACTTTCTGACATCATATTGACCCCTTGTATGTTATGCATTATCCAATATAACTTTAGTGTTGTGGGGGAAACATCCGTGATTGGTGCCAGCCACCTGCCACCATGAATATGAGCATAGAAAGTTAATGAATTAACATACACAAGAACGTGCTCATATTTTTAACCATTGTACTTTTTCATTAACGATTTGTCTGTGAGACAGAAGAGCCACATCTGGCTCAAAAGCCATAGGTTCCCTACCCTTGCCCAAGAAAAACGTAATAGTTAACAATATGATTAATAAAATAATTGCACCTAGAGCAGTGGAGTGAATGTAAATAGATCTTCATGTAAAATGGGTTGGCTCACATGAAGAAACTGTCTGTGGTTAAAAATATCTCTGCTGCTCTTCGAACACTCTATCCACAGCTAAAACTGTTAACATTTAATTGCCAATGGTGTTATAAATACAAAAAAACCCTAAATTTTAGAAGAAAATAGCTCGCAAATGAAGACTTCCTAGTTTTAAACTGGTCTTTTCTTATTTTCTTCTGATGAGTTCAACTTTCACTTCTACTTTTTGATGACTACATGATTCGGTGTAAGAGCACCAACCAGCTGACAGCTATAAACTGTGGTTTGCCAGCAGTGCATAAACACAACCTTTAAAAGAAAAAAAGGATACAAATTGAAACAGAAACATTAAAATATGTGTATTTAAACTCTTAGATAGAAAGAATGTCAGCTCAAGATTTTTTTGTGAATGGACAGTTATAAGAAATCAATTTGTAATGTGTGATAGCTGAGGCCTTGTGTAATGACATTCATTTTCCCTTTGTAGAGTGCGTTTACGTGCACATCGATAAACCGGTTTAACTCAGTAAGCTGATTCCTGTCGAGTAAATGCATACAGAATTTTCTTCACCTTAACTTTTAAAATAACTTTTTGAGAAATTTGATTGACGTAGCTATTATTTCCCCAAAACACAAATCTGTACATAATTTATTCATGTACTCCAGTACATTAACAAAAATATGGGCTGAGATCAAAAACTGTAAAAAAGGTTTTCATTTGACTGTGTTATTCTTTTAACCTTTTAACCTATAAAGCAATAAACAACGAGTACCCTCCTACTTAGCTGATCTTACCATGTTCCGTTCATCATTCGGTGCGCTTCGGTCATAAGCGGCTATTTGGTTTGAGCCCCCTTGGCTACACCAAAAACATTCCTGGATGACAAAGCCCAGCTAAAAGGTAAGGTTCTCGTAACATTCGCTACATTTTTTAAAGGTTGTCTTA
Source organism: Danionella dracula (assembly GCA_900490495.1). NCBI lineage: Eukaryota > Metazoa > Chordata > Actinopteri > Cypriniformes > Danionidae > Danionella > Danionella dracula. The sequence goes on along the minus strand of UELW01000049.1, from coordinate 2,244,826 downwards.
ATTTTAGCTCATAACGTTTGCAAACGAATGTTCTAGTAACATTCTAATAACTTTAAATTAAAAACATTATCCAAACTACATTCTCAGAACATTCCTAGAACGTTCTTTGTGAGCGATGAATGTTCTAAAAATGTTTTAATAACCTTGAGAGAATGTTTACAGAACATTAAAAAACTGAACAAACTAATGTTTATGCAGCGTTAGAGGCAATGCTCTTGTGACATAAATTTGTTAGCTGGGAGCCTTCTGTCATATACAACTCCCATGCTCTGGACCAAGCTCCCTGTCCTGAGAAATAGCTTATCACTTGTGACAAACCTGAAATCTGTTTCACATCTGTTCAGGCAGGCCATTCGGTTTAGTTTCATCTTGTTTGCATCTCTCTCTGTATTTCTCTTATTACTATTAAGAGAAAAAATATATATGATTTATTGTCAGTGATCTGTGAATGATAGAGCTTCCAACAACTTTACATTCACATAAAAGGTATTGACAAAACCAATTCTTCACCAAAAAAAAGTAAAACGACTGCTTATACCCGTTGGAGCTTAAGAATAATCAGACATAATTTACAGCCTTTTGTACACAACTTCTTCAAGTTAAATAAAATGCATATTTACAGTTTTTAAATCACTTTATCTCTTTAAATTTATTTAAAAAGTTGCATAAGTTTACATGTCTACATTTTTACAGTATTTAAGCAATGTAGTTAGCTTGTAACATTTAGGCTTGTTTAATGTTAGCATTTAGGCTCTCTCTCTAATTGTCCAGCTGACGCCAAGAAATACAAGATAGTTAAACCTCATGCTGAAAAAATACAGTTGTCTTTTGATTAGAACTGCAGCTTTCATCCACAGTTTTTTCCTGTGATTGCACCGTGGGGCCATCCTCCATAAATGCCCTGCGATAAATGCCTGAAAGGCTTTGTCTAAAACTTTGCCTAACATTCAGCCCCATACAGAAGTAGAGCAACGGGTTGATGCAACTGTTGAAATAAGCAAAGCCCTTCGCAATGGGCAGACCCACTTTGACGGCTTGACTTTTCTTGTCCACCATCTTGACGAGAAGCAGGCAGTGGTATGGACCCCAGCATAAGAAGAAGGCACAGACCAGGGCAGCAAGAATTCGTAGAGGCCTCGATTTCCCAGATAATCTTGTCCTTCTGATTCCAAAGCCAGCCAGAATATAACAGCACAGGATGACCAGAAAGGGCACCAGGAACCCACATAAGAAGCGGATACTGTACAAAGCATTCTTTGCAGAGTTGTCACCCATAGACGCTTCTTTCACCTGCAAAAAACAAGTAACTCATTTTTATCTTAGACCAAAAAAAGAAAAACTGAGAAAGTACTGACAAAACATTACCGGGACTTTTTTACTTTTTCAATTTTAAACCAGGCATTTCCAGAGAATCCTGTAATTTTACATCAAATGCAATAATTCATTCATCTTCATGTCGGCTTTCTTCCCTTTCAGGGTCGCCACAGCAGAATGAACCGCCAACTCTCTGGCATATGTTTTACGCGGCGGATGCCCTTCCAGCCGCAACCCATCGTTGGGAAACATTCACACACACATTCCCACCTTAACACTATGGACAATCGTTCTTACTCAATTCACTTATACCGCATGTCTTTGGAGTTGTGGGGAAACCGGAGCACCCGGAAAAAACCCACGCGATCACGGGGAGAACATTCAAACTCCACACAGAAATGCCACCAGCCCCAGTCGAGCCTAGAACCAGCGACCTTCTTGCTGTTCATTAACTGAATGCAGACGCTATTTAGACAGAAACATGTTATTTCAGCTGGTGTTTGGGAAATGATGGCACCTGTTCAATCAGCAGACTCTCTCAAAATGTAACCAAGTTTTAAAATGCAAAGAAAACCCAATAAATCATAATAATGGACCAATTCCATAAATGAACTGTACACTTGTCTTGTATTTTTACAGATTCCTTTTACAGCGCATCATATTTTAGAAAAACTGTGAAAACAGAGCTGACAATTCCATCCTTTTTAGATGGGGCTTCTAAAAAAAATGATATCTTTAGTCATAATGAAACTTTTTCCAAAACTAAATTTACAGAGGTTTTATTGTTTAATCAACTCCCCAATATTATTTGAAATGTCTCAAATCATATTCAGATGTGTTCATGCATCATTGTGCAATCCTAATTAATTTTTTGGAAAGAAAAAAGCCATTGACCATAGCACCGCAAACTAATCGATCAGATGAAGCGCTTGTGTATATCAATGAAGAATACAGGTGCTGACTGACCAGGGACTTTTTAACCATACCAGAACAGCGTCAATAAACAATGAGAAAAAAAGTGTGTTTTGACTTGCCAAAAGCACAATGTATTAGTTGAAAATGAGTATATTATATGTGTGGCAGCAAGGCAAGCAGGGGGAAAGGTAAGAAAATGACAGTAAGGAATGGGAGAAACAGAAAGTACATGATAGAGCACAACCATTTAAGGTGATTCAATGACATTATTGTTATATACACTTCCTTTTGAAGGTTATTAAGGGTGTATTGATAGTCTAGAGGGATTAAATATTTATGGATATAACATATTAATGATTTCAAATAGGAATGATATGGCACCTTTAATTAATGGAGCATTCTTAAGTTATAACTTAAATCGATTTTAAAAGTGTTCTGACCTCCAGTGAGCACTTGCTCAAGTTCTTGTCATCAAGGTAGACCTGGCGATACACAAAGTACGGTGAACTAAAGAGGACAGCCACAATCCAAACTCCCAGACTGACCAGTCGAGCTGCACACAATGTTCGTCGTTCCCTGGTGAACACCGGACGCCACACACAAAGTACTCGATCCACGCTGATCACAGCCAGTAGAAACACACTGCAGAACATGTTGGCATACTTGAAGAAACCATTAAACTTGCAAAGAAACAATCCAAAAGGCCAGTAGTCAAAGAACAGTTTTTTCAGAAGTGACGTGATCCGAGTGAAGCAGAAGATCAGATCTGCAACAGCAAGATTGACCAGCCAGACATTTGTTACATTGGGCTTCATTCGACAACCAGCAACCCAAATGACCATAGAGTTCCCAATGGTTCCAAAGATAATGGTAATGGTGTAGAGGATGATGGTAACACTATCCATGATGCCATCAATGTTCACTGTGGTCTTCTCTTTAAGGTTTGAGGTTTCCAAGTCGGGCATGCTGAGAAGAGTTGTATTGAAGGCCATTCTGAAAGACAGAGAAGATTTTTAGCATGTCTCCCAAATAATATTTTATTTACAGTTTTCCACTGTGAACCTAAACACTATCAAAAACACGCTAAATTTTGCTTCATGAAGAAAATTGTGTCTCGTGAATTTCAAGTGTTCTATTCACAAGGGGAATGTAATGACATGTGGAATTGTAAATGATCTTGATATTTGTAGTTGAAGTGTGCAGAAAGAAGTGTAAGATACAGAGGGAGACTTATTTGAAGGAGAGAAGAAGAGAGACTGAAGCTACTTCTCCATGCACATGCCTGTTTTGGTGTGCGGTCTGGGCAGATTTTTGTTAGCAGATAAAAGCTGGTAACAAATAAATTATTTTTCCCAGTCACCTACATAGTTGAATGGCATACTTTTTTGTGTGAACAAATCTTTAAAGCTTTATTTTTATTTCGTTGCTTTTTGGGTGTGGGTCTCTTTTACACTGTAAAAAGTACAGGACAAATGCACTGGCAATTTTACAAGATAGTCTTCTAATTAAACAGGTGCCATTAAATTCCAAACACCTGCCAGATTTCGTTACCTTTTTTCCTCCAGTTGGTCAGTGGAAAAGGTAAAGCTTACACTTTTTACAAAGCTTACTATTTACTAGATACATGGTTCTGTCTGTTTTGAGTTGATAAATGTGTTCATGTCTGTCACATTGTGATTGCGCACTGATTTAAAGTACCAGTGGTTCTTTAAAGATACCCCAGTGTTAACAGGCATGGAATCATGGACAGCGTGTAGGACAGGGGTGTCAAACTCAATTCCTAGAGGGCCACAGTCCTGCACAGTTTTGCTCCAACCTTAACTGAACACACCTGATTCCACTGATTAAGCTCCTCTGGGTTTGTTTGAAGGTACTAGTGTGTCTCCTGAAACAGGGTTGGAACAAAAACCTGCAGGGTCTACGGCCCTCCAGGAATTGAGTTTGACTACCCTGGTGTAGGACTAAACAACCCTGGTTCTCTTCAGTTCAGAGTTAATATTTTTACTGTAACATTAACTTATGGATTGTTCAATGAAATAACAGAAATGTCTATTTTTAAATTAACGGAGGTTTTAAAAGTCATTGTAAATTTAATTGTTTTTTAATCTTTTTTACAGTGTAGTTTAGACTAAGAGCGGTTCAGAAGACCCCTTATGATGACAAAAGCAGATTCCGTGACGTCGCCCGGATTGGCGTCACCGGGGCCCCACCCTGGAGCTAGGCCTGGGGTTGGGGTTCGAAGGCGAGCGTCTAGTGGCCGGGTCCTTTACCATGGGACCCGAAAAGGCCACATGGGATCACCCTCCAGTGGGCCCACCACCCGCAGGAGGGACCGTAAGGGGTCGTGCTTTGTGATATGGGCGGCAGCCGAAGGCGGAGACCTTGGCAGCCCAATCTATGGACACAGAAGCTAGCTCTGGGGACATGGAATGTCACCTCGTTGGGGGAAAGAAGCCTGAGCTTGTGCGAGAGGTGGAGCGTTACCGGCTAGAGATAGTCGGGCTCACCTCCACGCACAGCCTGGGCTCTGAAACCCAGCTCCTCGAGAGGGGCTGGTCTCTTCACTACTCTGGCGTCCCCCGCAGTGAGAGGCGGCATGCTGGTGTGGGCCTGCTCATAGCCCCCCAGCTCAGCCGCCATGTGTTGGAGTTCTCCCCAGTGAGCGAGAGGGTCGCTTCCTTCCGCCTTCGGCTTCGGGTTACAGTCTACGGGCCGAACATCAGTGCAGAGTACCCGGCCTTCTTGGAGTCCCTGGGAGGGGTGCTGGAAAGTGCTCCAACCGGGGACCCCATCGTTCTCCTGGGGGACTTCAATGCGCATGTGGGGGATGAGAGTGTCACCTGGAGGGGCGTGATTGGGAGGAATGGCCTCCCCGACCTGAACCCGAGTGGTGTTCTGTTATTGGACTTCTGTGCCCGTCACGGATTGTCCATAACAAACACCATGTTCAAGCACAAAGGTGTCCACCGGTGCACGTGGCATCAGGACACCTTAGGCCAAAGGTCAATGATCGACTTCGTTGTCGTATCATCTGACCTTCGACCATGTGTTTTGGACACTCGGGTGAAGAGAGGGGCTGAGCTATCAACCGATTACTACCTGGTGGTGAGTTGGATCCGCTGGCGGGGGTGGAGGCCGGAAAGACCTGGCAGACCCAAACGTACGTTGAGGGTCTGTTGGGAATGTCTGGCCGAGCCCTTTGTCCGAGTGAGCTTTAACTCCCACCTCCAGGAGAGCATCAACCAGATACCGGGGGAGGCTGGAGACATGGAGTCCGAGTGGACCATGTTTTCCACCTCTATTGTCACTGCCGTAGTGCAAAGCTGTGGCCGTAAGGTCTCTGGTGCCTGTCGTGGCGGCAATCCCAGAACCCGGTGATGGACACCGGAAGTAAGGGATGCCATTAAGCTGAAAAAGGAGTCCTATCAGGCCTGGTTGGCTTGTGGGACTTCGGACACAGCTGACCGGTACCGGCAGGCCAAGCATGCAGCAGCCAATGCGGTCGCCGTATCGGTCTGTTGTGGTGAAAAGGGAGCTCAGCCGAAAGGGGAAGCTCTCGATTTACCAGTTGATCTACGTCCCTACTCTCACCTATGGTCATGAGCGTTGGGTCATGACCGAAAGGACAAGATCCCGAATACAAGCGGCCGAAATGAGCTTCCTCCGCCGAGTGGCTGGGCGCTCCCTTAGAGATAGGGTGAGAAGCTCCGTCACCTGGGGGGAGCTCGGAGTAGAGCCTCTGCTCCTCCACATCGAGCGGAGTCAGCTGAGGTGGCTTGGGCATCTATTACGGATGCCTCCTGGACGCCTCCCAGGGGAGGTGTTCCGGGCATGTCCCACTGGGAGGAGGCCCCGGGGAAGACCCAGGATGCGCTGGAGGGACTATGTCTCCCAGCTGGCCTGGGAACGCCTCGGGATCCCTCCCGGGGAGTTGGAAGAAATGTCTGTGGAGAGGGAAGTCTGGGCATCCCTGCTTAGACTGCTGCTCCCGCGACCCGGCCCCGGGTAAGCGGGAGAAGACGAAACGAGTTTTGATTCTATTGCAGTTTTACCCAGTTATTCCCCTTTTTATTGTTAGTATTAACTGCTGATCAGGAGTTAATTATGTGCACCTGTCACTGATTGTTAACTCTTGATCAGGCTCTATTTTTGTCTGCTCAGTGATTTTTATTCACCCTGTGTTTAGTGTCTGCAATTTCAGTCCTGCTGGTTAATTTTAGTTTATTGTAGTCTTTTTTGTTAGTATTTTTTGTCTGTTTCTTTTTTAACATACTCTTGTCTCTAAATTTCTTAATATAATTGAATTATTTATATTATAGAATAGAATAGATATGTATTGTCACTGTTACCGGTGAAAAGTACTCTACAGTAAGTGCATCATTCAGCCTATAAAATAAAGTGTAGTAATTTAAAACAAATAATACCAATAAAATTCAACATGCACCGCAACAAGCATACAGGTCAAAAATGAACTTTTTTATTTCATTTCACTTCACCAATATTTGTAGCAGCCTGGTTATTGCCATAGGATAAAAAATATTTTTGAGTCTAATTACCTTTCCATTAATGATCCCGTGTCGTTTTCCTGAGGGTAACATATCAAACAGTGAGCAACCAGGGTGTGAAGAGTCATTAACATATTCAGAGCTTTTTTTTACAGTGTGGTTCTTCCAGCGTGTGAAGGGCACCTCAAAAAAATTTTGATCAGTGTTAATGAAAAGGTTTCATTGACTTTGAACCCCTGTGCAACTATTCATATTCATTCATGTACATAAGTATGATTTTGATCATACTTTGTGTGATTTTGTTGCTTCTGGTTTTCCTTAGGGAGTAGTCTCTGCTGGGCATTGTTCAACAGCTCCAATGTGGTCCAGGATCAGTTTATGTCAGGGGTGTCAAACTGAGAGATAACACTCTGCAGAGTTTTTCTCCAACTATTATAGAACAAATGGACTTTTAGCTTTAAATCAGTGAAATGTTCCTAGTTTTGACTCTGCAGCGATGTCATGATGTCTATGTGAACTCCAAGAAAGCACAAATCCGGCAGTCTCCACAGTCCTCAATGTTGATTCAATATCTGTAATTTTATTTTCTTCAAACTAGTGGAGGGCCGTTAACACACGTTAACAGTGTTAATGGCATTAACAGCGTTAACGTAAACTCCTCTGTTCAACTCACTCCTCTGTTCACCCCAACCTCCCCCAGTGACCTGCACATGACTTCGCTGATCACTTCACAGACAAAACCCTCACCATCAGCCGACAGTTTGCACCACCTTGCACCCAAATTCATCCACAATCCTCAACACCTTGCATGTCAGCATTCACTTCACTCACAGAAGATCAGGTGTCCAAACTCTTTCACTCACCTACCATCCCACCTGCCCTCACTCACATCATCAACTCCTCGATCACCACCGGCATTTTCCCCAACACCTTCAAAGTGGCCAGAGTCACCCCACTTCTTAAGAAACCATCACTGGTGGAAAATTACAGACCTGTCTCTTTGCTGCCTTACACTGCAAAACTCATTGAGCGGGTTGTCTTCAATCAACTCTCTACCTTCCTGACTCAGAACAACAAGCTTGATGACAACCAATCAGGCTTCAAGAACTGACACTCAACTGAAACGGCTTTGTTGTCTGTAACGGAAGCGCTGCGAGGGGCCAGGGCTAACCACAGATCATCTTTTCTCATCCTACTAGACCTCTCTGCAGCGTTTGACACAGTCAACCATCAGATCCTTCTCTCCACTCTTTCTGCGATGGGCATCACTGGAACTGTACTCGATTGGCTTGAGACAGATCGACATGGCCAAGACAGAACTTCTAGTAATCCCGGCACATCCCTCTGTGCATCACGACCTCTCCATCCAGCTGCAATCCTCTACAGTCACCCCTTCTCCTGCAGTCAGGGATCTTGGAGTGATTTTGGATGAACAGCTGTCCTTCAAAGACCACATCACAAAGACAACTCGAGCTTGTAGATTTGCACTGCACAACATTCGAAAGATCAGGCCCTTCTTAACTGAACATGCAACTCAACTCCAGGTTCAGGCTAGAAAAAAGGATGTGTTAATAAAAGAAGTATATGGGTTCAGGCATATGATCATTTCCTCATACTAGAAACTAAATTATAGTTGGGTTGTTACCAGAATTACCACAAAAGAAGAACGTGAATGGGTACAGGCATATAACTGTGCATTTTTTCTTACTCGGTACATTTTCTTTGACTATTTGTAGTGTGGCTATTAAAATAGCATAAATACTTACCTGGAACAAATGTTTATTTGCAGCAATATTTAAGCAAGCAAAAAAGGTATCCACATGATGCCTACCCTGCTCTTACTCAGAGTCTATTTCAAAATATCCGTCTGGAAAGAATGAACCTTTCACCTTCAACAAAATACAGAAGTGGAAGGAAAGCAATGTTTTTAAAAGGAAAACAGCTGCCCAGGCTCTTAGATTTCCTAAACACTGCATTCGATTTAAGCATTGAGCTTTTTTTCCTTTCATGCATCTCAGAAAAAGCATTATAAAACTTGCAGGATGAACGACTACTCAACTGTGTTCATGCAGTAGCCGCATGCTCTAACTTGTTGCTGAACCACTATGTAGGAAGAGATTCTTTGGAAGTCAAATTACTGTAGGTGTAGACATGAAACCGACTTTTGCTTCCAAAATGATGCAAATGATTTTTCTCAATTGATTGAAATTCCTCAATTAAAACATATTTTTTACAACCTAAAAAGTGTAGATTTTACTAAAATCACAATATATCTTGGTGCTTTGTCTTGATGCCATGGCATTCTTATTGCACCAACAATATTCATTGCATGGTCATGTGCTCCAGGATCAGAACACAAATACAGGTGGCCACCAGGACTTCAGCTTCACTGGTGAAACACAGCTTGTGCAATCAAAAAAAAGAAATGCAGCATTTCACAGGAAACACAATTGACCAGAGTCACTGAAGTGCAGCTTTTTCTGCAAGCTAAGTGCAAATGCAGAAGTGTTATCTATTTGAAGAAAATCAGAAAGCTGCAGATAAGAAGTTGGATTCAACTTCACCCTATGCCTAGAGGGCACAATTTTTGGTTCCGACTTTGGTTCCGAGTTCACCAAAACATGCATTGGTGTGGATTTAATCCTCCAAGTGAGACAGCTTAAAATGCAAAAATAACAACAAAAAAAAAAAACATATATATATATATATATATATATATATATATATATATATATATATATATATATATATATATATATATATATATACAGATATCTTGTGTGTCTTGTGGAATAGCTCAGGACACGCATTTCTGTTTTTCTCTGCAAAAGTGTTGCGCCATTTTATCCCTTGTTTGCAAACGTATTGTCAGAAAAATGCTGTTTATCCCTTTTAATTCTTTTTTGAACTGTATTATCTCTTTTTCATATTAACATCTGATGATAGGTAGTACAAATGTAGCTGCACCTTCGGCAAAGACGCTCATTTTCTGCTTCTTGAAGCCACAAAGATGATTACAACGTTGTGTCATTTTTTTTAACAGCGTTCCTCTTTTTTTTTTCATGCATGGCTGGTTCAACACGAGAGAAGGCAGACCAGCAGACCAGATAGTTGTGACATCACTAGACTTTGATGCAAGAGATTGTAAGTCTTTTTTTTCTGGCCCTGATAAAAAGAATCTAAATAGCTGTAAAAGTGTTGTTTTATTGGCTAATAAACGGTATAAAAATAGCAGTTTTTTGCAGTTAATGACCCGTTAAAAATATTCTAACATACTAGGGTGTAATCCTAAATTTTGAAATTCATCCTTCCCAATTGAGAGCTTTGTTTATAATAACAAACATTAAACCCAACACCATACAAGGGTTAAATGCTCAAAGCTCAGAAGCATCAGTTTAGTGGCTGCATCTCTGTGGTTTCATCTTAGGTATCGGAAAAACCCACCAGAGCGATGTAAGTTTAATAACCTTATTCAAAAACTCAGAAACTTCTTAAATATCACATTTTCTGAGAGTTTGCAAGAAAACTATGTTTTGAAATCATCTTTTCTGGTGAAATTTTAACTGTATGAATTTATTAATTGTACTTTTATTTATTTGAAATTTTATGCTTCCTCCCAGTGCAACTAACAAACATCTGCAACAGTTAGTGTTGACACCACATGCATTGGTAATGATTTAACAAACTATTTAGACATAAAAAGATCTTTTATATGTTTTTTATGTTTAACTGTCCTTTTATCCAAACAAATGAGGTTTAAAATGTTGCTCTTATGTTAAAGTAAACATCAATAAAACTGAATCACTAATAATAAAAACGAAAGCAGTTTCAGTGGGTGGAATAAGTTTGCATTTCAGTTCTTTAATTCTTCTTAAATGTAGCTATTTATGAATACATTTTCCTGTAAATATCAAAGTAGAAACTGAACTCTTATTTTTTCAATTATTAAGTAAATGACTACATCAAAAAAAGACTTAATTTGTAGTAACATCTCACAATCTAAATATTTAAGTGCCTTTTTTCAGCCTGTCATGCAAGCACAAATTACTTGAGGATGACGGATTTCTTACCTGCAGACAGCGTGAATGAAAGATTGAGGAAAGGAAATGTCAGTCTGAGGAAATGGTGTTGTGGTACTCTGAGCGTGACTTTTCTTCGGTGTAAAAACGAGTGATTTATTTGCTTCCTTTAGTTCCTCTCCCTCTCCTCATATTTGAGTCCACTTTTTGTGTCACATGATCAAAAAGTTTCTTCTTTGGAACACTAGCTGGGGGAGGGAGGAGACACTCGCACCAACACACACAGAAACATAAATATATGCGTATGGACATTCTTCATGAAGCCTCTGGGAGATTTAAAACTTACAACATCCTGTTCTGAAAGCACACAGATCACAGATAGTTTTGCTCTGTAAATTTTCAAAGGAAGACAGAAAATACAAATCAATATATTTGAATGTATTGTATGATAAATGTAAAAGTTGTCCTGTTGTATATCGCCCTCAATTATGTCTCAATTGTCTTTTCTTCTGGGTTTTGAAGATCAAGGCAAAGATCAAGTGAACCCACTTTTTTATTTTTATTTTTTAGAATTCCAGAATTCAGGGGATGAACCTCATTGCCATTGTCACACATCACACCCACAAAACTTCGACAAAACTTCTGAGTGATTTGGTACATTTTTAAGGAAACACCTCAAAAATCCTGAATCTTTGATCTGATTGGTTGAACTTCAGGGAGATGCGATTGTTGTGTTTTATTTTCATTTTGCCAAGAAACAGTCCACCCTTGCGATTGAGACTTAAGGCCCCATCAAATCTAACCGAATTTTAGGTTATGATCATCTCCCCATAGGGTCCAATCCAGCCCAATATGCTTATTTTAAAAGATGTTATTATAAACTTTTATTTCTGACTACGCTTTCCAGTTTTTGAACAAACAGCTGAGAAGGGAATGACATGAACGAGATATCAAGTTGAATACATAAAATTCTACTTTGTCGTAGCACATGATTTATTGTGTCCTTTTCATGGTGGTTAACAGATATAGCTCAATGTGTTTAAAATAATGATTTACAAGTTAATTGTGTCAATTCAATTGTCCATAGTGTATGAGTGTTTGCATGTTGTGGCATAAAACATATGCTAGTGTCACAATCCTCATAAGAAAGATGGGTAGTAGCAGAACCCAAATGCACGACAGCCAGAGGTTCGGTCAGTCTCTTTTTTATTAAACAGAAAATAATAACAAAATAACCCATGAGGGGAAAACCTTCAATAACTAAAGTAAACAGATAAGCATAAGAGACTGCAACAGGACTAAATACATTAAACCGCCAGAAAGGCGTGACAATCAGTGCAGCAACCCTGAACAAAAGAAGGGGTCTTATAAAGGAAGACAATTAACCTAAACGAGAACATACACAGGTGACTTAATTCAACTGAACCGGGGATAATTAGACACAGGTGGAAAACAATCAAGACCGTGAACAAGACAGGGGTGAATCTACAAACTGCAAAGAATTAAACAGAAACTAAACTCTATAATGATAAAAAAAACAAGACTAGATAAGAATAAAAACCAAAAGGGGAAAACCCAAACACAACCCTGACCGCCCCCGGCATTCTTCAGAACATAAAACTCAATGGGGATGGAGGTAGGAACACCCGGAAACATAAACCAAACATATGCCGGCAGAGCTGTGGCAGCAGTGCTCGGATGGCCATGGCGCCGGCAGACACGGAACCTGGGCAGGCGCCGGCAGACACGGAACCAGGGCAGGCGCCGGCAGACACGGAACCAGGGCAGGCGCCGGCAGACACGGAACCAGGGCAGGCGCCGGCAGACACGGAACCAGGGCAGGCGCCGGCAGACACGGAACCAGGGCAGGCGCCGGCAGACACGGAACCTGGGCAGGCGCCGGCAGACACGGAACCTGGGCAGGCGCCGGCAGACACGGAACCTGGGCAGGCCCTTGTTCAACTTTGGCAAACTCAGGTGCTGGGGCGGCACAGGCAAACTCAGGAGGAGTGTTCCCGGGGCAACACTGGCATGGGCTTTACTACTCTTCAGAGCAGTAGACTCGGTCATAATGACCGGAAAAGAGAGAATTGAGGGGTTTGAACCACTCCTCCTCTTCTTCTTCGATGGAGGTGGTGGTTGTGGCAAACCCTTGGAGGTGTCTAGACAAGCCCTCTCAGAGTATGAGGCAGATAGTCTGGACGGGAAGCTTTGCACCAGGTATGTGGGGTGTGCGGTTCTCCACCTTGGAGGGATCTGAGGCAAAAATGGGCTCAAAGACTTCAGGGCTGAAATGCTGGAAGCCCAAAGCACTCTAGAAGGGGAACCTCTCCTTCGGACCTCCGGACTGGCCCTCTGGCTGTCCTACTCCTCTTCTTTCTCTGACCACGAATCAGGGACGTAACCTCCCCCGGTCTAGAAAAAGAATAAAGGGGTCCAATGGTTAAGTCCCCTTTGTTGCAGTGGCTTGGCATGACCCCAGGAAAAGGTCCTGAGGCTAGTTCCCCTTCAGGTCAGCAACAAGGTCCACCACTTCCCGGAAGGACCAGCCTTTGACGTTCCCCAGTTCCTCTGATCTCACAGGATCATCAAGGCTGTCCAAAAACACCTGGATCATGTCTTCGTCTTCCAATTCATAAATCTCAAAACATTTCTCCACACTCCTAGCAAGGTCAAGGACACCACCACCCTGCTGCCAAGGCATTTCCCAGAATCTCAGGTATTCCAACCCTTCTGGCATGACCTGTGCCATTGAGGCCACTGAGAACCTTGGTTGAGTTGAAGACCTCCTTCGTTCTCCTCCCTGGCTGTCGACTGAGTTCTTGTTTGGTTGCTGCGTTCTGTCACGATCCTCATAAAAGAGATGGTAGTAGCAGAACCCAAATGCACAGCAGCCAGAGGTTCGGTCAGTCTCTTTATTATAAAAGAGAAAATAATAACACAAAATAGCCCACGAGGGGGAAAACCACCAATAACTAAAGTAAACAGATAAGCATAAGATACAACACTGCAATAGGACTAAATACATTAAACCGCAAGAAAGGTGTGACATAATCAGTGCAGCAACCCTGAACAAAAGAAGAAGGGGTCTTATAAAGGAATACTATTAACCTAAACGAGAACAGACACAGGTGACTTAATTCAACTGAACCGGGATAATTAGTCACAGGTGGAAAACAATCAAGACAGTGAACAAGACAGGGGTGAATCTACAAACTTTTATAATGATAAAAATACAAGACTAAATAAGAATAAAAACAAAAGGGGGAAACTCAAACACAACTCTGACAGCTAGATGAGTTGACTATTCATTCCGCTATTGACCCCTGGAAAAAAAGGGACAAAGCCGACAAGAAGATGGATGGATTGTAATGTATTTTAAATATAGTTCATATGCATATAATTAGCTTAGCCCACATGGCAATATTTTATGTCAGGGGAAAGCACTACATATGATCTCTGGCCCAAGTCTTCTGTGCTACACAAAAAATGGTGCCACCTCTGCCAGACTCGGGTCAGATGTTTTGCTCAGTATTGACAATACAATATATGGACTGGATGTTGCAGAACAGTAATCAGAGCCTGCAAGTTCTCTGATTGGGTAGCGTGGTCCAAAAAAAAAAAAAACTAAAACATAAAGGAAAAAACTTACCAAAACTTAATGTGCTTTTTTTGTCACCTATACCTATACATGGCGTTTGCACAACTATAAGTAAGTGTTTAGAATCTTTTTTTTGCTGACATTCTCATGTTTGCCGTAATATAATTATTACCTTCATTTTGGGTTGCGGTTGGGTTTCATTGTCTTCTTTAAAAAAAAAACTTACAATAATAGAATTTGGATTTAGACTTTTTTTATTACTGAACCAAATATACAACATAAGACATCATTCATCTTAAACTACAAGTTTAACTTTGAGCTTACATCAAGCAGTTGTTCATAGATGCTATAATACTAGTAAAGCAATAAAACTGAAAATAAACAACAACTTAGGCATTATCACACATTCAAATCCCTTAGAAATTTACACCATACAATCTTATCTTTCTTTTAATCATATACCATAGAATGACCTCTTTCTCCAAGTGCTTAAGATGATCTTTCAGCTTCATGTGTCTTTATGAACAACAATTTCAGAAAATTGTTCATAACAAATTTACTATTTTTATTCAGAAGAAAAACTCCACATTCAACCATATCTAAAGTTAAAATTTTTCTTTACATCACATTTCACCAAAAGGAAGAAACAAATTCACAATGAAAGAATAAATGATGAGGTCTTCGATATCTATTTAAGCTCCAAAATAAATTTCCTTCTCAAAAATGAATAAAGATTTTTTTTAATTAGTAAAGATAAATCTCATTTAAAACCTTGAATTTAATCTCTTTGAACTTGGGGGAAATATATGTATTTGTTCCTTATTTTCCTAATTTGATCAGGACCAAAATCTTTGAGGGTATGTTTTTTTTTAACAGGATGTGCGTAAAACAACAAACAACTATGCCAGCAAGTAACCAGAATGATCCATGAAATCCACCGGGAGTGCCAACTTTTCATGTAAATAGATTTGTGATTAAACAGTACAGTAATTTTTTCACACAGGAGTGTTATGTGGTGTAAAATTAAGCTTGAAAAATAATATCATAATAATAATAATATCAAGAATCTCAATAATAGAAATGTAGCAAACATTATACTTTAATGCCATCTACTGTTGAATACATGGAAGTTGTAAGATGGTCAAATTTAAAGTACTTCTAAAACAAGTTTGAAACTTCGAAAACAAAAGGCTTTAAATTTTGTGAATTAGAATTCTTTTATTTTTTCATGTTAAGTCACCTCACATCAAGTTAAAAGTGGTGGGGTACATGAGTAAACCTTTATCTAAATTCCCCGACTTGTGTCTAGGTAGCACACTCCTCCACGCCTCTCCCTTTCTCAACCAAAGCCAACGTGAACCCTTTTCAGCTGTCTCCAGGATGTTTTTGGTGGCTCTTTGCATTTGCAGTCCACAAATTCCTAGGAGTCCCAGGACCCGGTGTCAGGATCTCCCTACGAAGCCCATTCTGTCTTCCCAGGGGACAGTAAGCTCAATACTGTAACACAACCTACTAGTTAGCCATGGACATTAAGACCATGTCTGGTCGGAGTGATTGGGACACAGAAATTGTACTGCCAGTTATTATGCCTTTTCCAGAAGGTGCCAGTCTGATGTTGAAGTCCCAGAGGATACTCTCAGACTAAAGCTGACGTAATAGTCTCTGATGAGATTGCAAATCTTCTCTGGGACGTGATACTTGCTCAGGGATAGTTCTAACAGTTTTTGTGGAATTGATCCATAGACAATTAATCCTGCTCTCTTGTGACTCATGGATTAGTTGAATTACAACACCTGTGTCCTCCACACACCCTGTAACTCCTCCCTTCTGCACAGAGGGGTCAATATAGCTGTTCTTCAGGAGAAATTTTGCAGTTGGAGACAATCTTGAAGAAGACCTTACACTCACCACTGAGGAGTGAGATGGTCCTAGACTGCTCGATGTTGCTTGCATTTTCCTCTTTGGGAATCCACAATCCCTCTTTTGCGTACTTCCACTGCTGTCGCGTCTTCCCTCTTTCCCAGATGACTTTCTCAAAGACATTTCATCAGCCGAGAACACTGTTAGAAAACCTTGAATGGTATTCCACTTGGGCCTAGTGCTGACACTGTTGTTGATTTAATGACCTCTTTATGCTCCAAAAGCATGGGTGTGCTGATGTTTACCAGGATGCGGGGTTCTTGTGGGCAAATGAGGGCTGCACAGTGGTCAAGGTCTTTCTCTCTTATCTCTCAACTTTCTCTCATCGCTATAGGTGTTCTTAGTGAGGTGGTTGATGTCCTCCATAGGACATACAAGCTGACCACTGCGTTTCACCACCAGTAGCTGTTCTGTGAATTTAAAGGGGTTTGGCAATGAAGTCACTTTATTTGTGGGCCCTCTCTCATCCCTTTCTCCTGTGCAACTTAGCTAGCCGCAGAGTGGTCTCTTACCACACTCCTCAGTTCTGCCAAAGCTGCCTTCTCATCCTCACTCACCTTTCTCTACTGGCTTCTGAGTGCCCTCAGCTTTTGGCTGACTTTGGAAATCTTAATCTCACGTCTGTTCAGAACAGGTGCTGCTGCTGTAGCTGAAGTCTTGACGATGCGATGTTCCTTGATTCCAAACCTGTCCGCCGCTATACTGATTATGAATGTGCATGCCATCTAGGGTCTTTGATCCATGCCACCTTTTGTAGTTTTTTTAAGGGCTGCATCAACATCTCTATCAAACTGCTGCCATTCTGACTCATTGTTGACAGCAGGCCAACCGTTGCTCTGACGGTTTGCTTTGGGATGCTTTCTGCAGTGCTTTCTGTGCACTGTGGGTTGTTTCCGGGCCTGGACCCTCTCTCCAAGTGCTGAACAGGGTACTGGCACTGTGCATTGCGCCACAGGTTTTCTTAAACAGCCCATCTTGGTCTGTTGGTTTGCCACTGTTACTACGCACATTGTCGATTGTCGATTTGCAAGTGTCGATTCCAGATGGTCTCGTTTGGGTTCTTAATGGCGAGCTATGAGTGCTCTCTTTGGAGAGCAGCAGTTTGTGGTGCTAACCCTCCCTGCCCCACTTTCTGAGCATATTACTGTGTAAAATGTAAAAAATATGCTTACCTTGAAGAATTTCACCAGAAAAAAAAATCACATCAGGCATGATTTTTCTTTTTCTGACTTCTATGGTGGAAAAAGTGCTGTGATGAATGCTGTTGATTGAATTAACAACATCTAGTTTATCCATTCCACGTAACATCAACCAAATGCAAGCCATTTGCCAGAGTGAGCAAATGGCTCACTCTGGTTTAGTACAGTGAGACAAAAGGTTTTAGTGACACTCAGGTTTTAGTACAGTGACACAAAATATGCTCAACAATTCGGTTAAGTGTGCAATTAAAAGGTGAAGAATCTTATTGTATGTTGAATAAAAGAAAATGCTACTTTTAAGTGTTTAAAAAAATATTACTTTAATACAGTTCATTAAAATACAAATTTAATACAAAAATCAACAAAAATGTGTAGACCTTTCAAAGACTTCATTAATTTCAAGTATTTTTCAAGGAATGGTTAAAAGAAAAGTTTCTACTTGTTTACATCTAAGAGCTTAAAGCTTTTTTTCATCATCTTGAACATTTTTATGTGTCATTGAGCCATAATCGCAGTACTGATTCCATCACTGCTTTGCCATGATTACAGTGAATCATGACAGACAAGCTCTTTAAACAACTGTAGGTGGTAGTGATGTGAGAATCGCTGAACAAACTTCTGGTCTAAACAAACCATTAAAAAGGAAACTCAATCAAAGCCACTTAAGCCGGTCTTTGAAAGGGAATGGGAAGAACTGAATGTAAAGGAGAACATGTGCAAGCTGATAGAATATTTGTTTACTGAAGAAATGAGTTTATAACATGAACTGAGCTGTGACTACAGTTACTGATACCCTTTAGTCATGACTATACCTTAATCTATGTACAATAATTGCCTGACAGCACCTTGTTATCTTCCATAAAATTATAAAACATACAACGTTGTAAAAATGTGTGTTAAAGCAAAACTATTGCTTGTATTTCAGACTCAGTGATCATTCTATTAGAATTGTTAAAACAGGGAATGACTATTTTCACTTTTTTTTTATCGAAAGGCATTATTAGTCTGTATATCCCCCTCCACTAACTATGTATTTAATCCATCCAGAAAAGCTCATTTTCCTGTCTCGGGCATAAGTTTTATTTTAGTATTGATTCTTTTTCAAGATGTTCAACTCCGTTATGGATACAATAGAGGCTCATATTATATGATCATAAAATATATATCATATATATATATATATATATATATATATATATATATATATATATATAGCAAATCAGTAAAATGTATATTCAACAAGTCAGTATTGCCACAGTAATTAGTCATTCTAATTCCCAAATTTTGTTCTATTAAATACATTTTGTTCAAAAGGTACACATTTTGTTCTATTAAATCCTGAAATACTATTGTAAAGATAAAGCATTAGTCATTTTTAATTAAAAGTTTTTGTCTGAACAACTGAAGAATTGTTATAAAAATGAATGACTGTATAAATATTTTAAACAAACATCCACAAACCAGCTATTTTTGTTAAATATTAAAGTAATTAATCAAAATATAACTGTCATGGATTTAAAAGTAGCAGAATAACGTGGAAGTTCCGATCAAAAATATATTTAAAAACAAATCAGTACTGTCACATAAATCAGTCAATAGTCATGCTGTTTTCATAATTTGAATAGAAATCAAACCATTAAAGGTACCCATATTAAATCCTAAAATGACACAATTAAGTGAAAACAAAAATGTTTGTCTAACTGAAGAATTGTAATCAACATCAATGATTGTGTGAATATTTTAGGCTGAAGTCTAAATTCATTTTTTTTTATAATTAATGAAAATGTTAATGCAATAAAGTTAAACCTAGTATTAGGTAGTAGGCGAAGATGGTATCATGATTGGAACTAGGGGTTGAAGGGACAACTACAGCATTTTCCATTAGCACTATAGAAATAGATAACAGGTTTGACATAAAGGGGTTGAGATTTTTGCATAAAATGGCCCTGCTTAATGTATAGCAAAAAGAGACACTGACCTAGAATTCTTGATATATTCTTGAAAAAAAACTTTCATAAGTGTGGTCATCCATCCATCCATTTTCATGTCGGCTTTCTTCCCTTTCGGAATGAACCGTCAACTCCTCTGGCACATGTTTTATGCGGCGGATGCCCTTCCAGCCGCAACCCATCGCTGGGAAAAAGTTTGTTCATGTTTCCCCTCTTTTAGTCATGTTCCGGGGTTGAGACATTGACTATACAGTCCCTTTTCCTCTCAAGCTCAGACCAGAGTCCTCTTATGATCATGTGATTGGAGAAATCTTAACACTGAGTCTGGTTTAAAATGGAATCAGCTGTGATTTATATACTTTCAAAAGTGCAGTAAGCTGTTTCTCATTGGTAATGGAAAAAAGAGAGGAAATATATTTGTGTTTCAAATCACAATATGAACAGAGGGACACTTTGACTAGCCGATAGAATATCTGTTTAGAAAAAGATGTTTTTTGTTCTGACCTACAGTGTGAAAGCATTTTCAAATTTGGCTTTAAAATTACAATGTTTTGGTGTTGGTGGAGCATGTATGTTAAAGAAGTTCAAGCGTTGAACTTCTTTTAGTGTTAACTGAATGTGTTTTATATTAAAGCAATAAAAAATGTGTTATTAGCTACCTAAATGGATGTTGAATGTGTGTTAAGAGCTTAGGAAAGCTGTTAAATGTATTGAAAAAACTGTTGTGAAAAACGGTAAAATACTGCAATGATTGCAGCTAACTACAGTACAACATAATAGTCCTAATAATCCTTACACAGTTTGTTAACCCTAACTTTAAGTTCTTGGCCATATCTTGAAAACTGAATCTTGTCAATATGGAGCAGGGGATTTTACTGTAGAAGAGCACACGTTTCAGATGTTCTACATCTAGAGTGAATAAAGTGTGTCATCTAAATCTATATCAGCACATAGACCACTAGAAAAATATGACCATATGGCATCACAAAGCATCAAAATGGCCTCTAGGTCTAATAAAAGGAGTTTTCCATTTATCTCATTCATCTCTTCATCTATTAAAATAATTAGAGAGTTAAATTGACTGTTTTCTATGTTCATTGTTTTAGAGTAAAACTAATACTGAAATCCCGAACTTTAACTTAAAGTCTCATTTTTTACATTGCGATGGGAATAAAAAAAAGATTTGTATTGCCTTTTTCTACACTGTAAAACTGAATGTTGTACCTAATGAATCAATTCCTCTTCTAACTTAAAATGCTGCAATAAGCATATATTAATTACCATTGTTGGGTAGTAAGAACTTTTAAAATATTTATGCCATTTGTGAAATAAACATTGTCAAGTAAGCTGACTGAATTGTTTTGTTTTAAGTTATGTAATATAGCTCATTAAAGTTTAGCTACACTAAAATATGAGATGTTGTCCATTTTCCCGCCCTCCTTCACACTCTGGATCATTTTTATCAAGATGGATGGATGGATGGATGATAGTCTCTCATCAAGTGGTTTTGAAAGAAAAATCATCACAAATCTGTTGATACGTATGTATTAATCATTTTATGCCCGTGGTCAGTGACAGATAAATAATACCTAGTGTAATGGTAAGAAGGTATTTTACATGTGCTGCTAGAGTGTTAATTTCGTGCAGTTGTAACATTGTAGTGATTGATGCCCTCTAGTGGACATTTAAAGCATAAAGGTGTATTGGAAGTTTCACAAGACTGCAATCCATTGTGGGTAATCAGTAAGCTCTTGTTAAAAGGCTGTTTGTGTGTTTTTTCACAACGAATTATCAATGTAAACAGTTAATTCAGTGTTAAAAATGTGTTTCTGATGTTTGACTATTAATTGTTTGAAATGATTGAAAGCGAAATGTGGGAAATGGGTTTCGGGGGAAACACATTCAATCATTCATCTTTCTTGCATCGATTTACAATTAGGATAAGATCAAAGAAATAACTGTGTTTGAGAACTTCAAAAGGCTCTTTTCCACCATGCAATGTTCTAGGGTCTACTGGGCGAACTGCAGAGAACCTTGTCTATGGGTTTAGGACAGATAATTTCATGTTTAGATTGTTGATCACTCAACCTCAGAGCTTCTCAGGAACTCCAGCAGATGGTTGAATTGAGTAAATCCTACCAAGGGCATCTCAACAAGACTTAATTGTGGAATCATTTAAATCCAACACCTCTCTGTGTGTTTCTTTCACAATCACCCTTGAGGGAAAAGTCTGGGACTTCATTCAGCTCAAGAGCAGATAAATGGTCCATACATATCATAAAAAAATCCATTTACTTAGAAAAGTATAAACTCAATATACCAAAAAAGAAAAGCGATGAGAGTAAATCTAGTATTTTTTAAATCACTATTTGTATCAATAAAAGGCCAATGTCATTGTGGCTTCAGAATTTGGAAAGAGGCTTGCTTGGGTAAAACAAGGAATTCCCCGGCTGGCCTTAAACCAGCAACTTTTTAGCTTAGAGGATGGATATCTGTTTTCTGAACCATTTTGTTGAATTACAACTGTTAGATTTTTTTTTTTAAATTAGTAAATCTTTTTCAAGAGAAATCAAATCAGTTTTTATTAAAAAGCCATCATCAGCCCAACCAACTCCCATGTCGGCGGAGAATCCTTGTTTTCTTCTCTACTTTCACCATAAAACAAGACCCTGCTGCTATGGAAACCTATGCAAATTCTTACTGATAAATCCAATCATATACATTCGAGTGTGCTTAGGTGGTAGATTACGATCAACAACTCTCCTGGAGAGGGATCGTAAAGAGAGGTTGTAAATACCAGGTATTAAAATCACACCCAAACCCACTTAAAGCTAAAGTCAAATTATCCTAAAAAGTATTTTCAACCACATTATGTGTTTTAATTAAGGTTGTCTAACAATGTCTTTAAACCAAATGAATCAAAGGTTTCTGTGAATCATGATTTTAATATTTATATTTATTTTAATATAATTCTCGCTGTAAATGACAAGTATTTTATCCATGTTTTATTAAATCTGAGAAAAACACCTATATATATATATATATATATATATATATATATATATATATATATATATATATATATATATATATATATATATATATATATATATATTAGCCCTGCAGTGGGTAATCAAGGCTGCAGAGAGGACAGTGGGAAGCAGGCTCCCCTCTATTACCGATCTGTACACGACACGGTCCGAATCATTAAGGACTCCACAGACCCAGCACATGCATTATTCCAACCCCTTCCTTCAGGCAGGTGGCTGAGGAGCCTTCAGAGCAAGACCACCAGGCTCAAAAACAGCTTCTACCCTGAGGCAGAGCTCTAGCCGTGCTCTGGAGGTCCTCTCCCCTCATACACAAGGCTGCTAAAAAGGACTAATACCTTCCCCAAGTGCAATACATAGCATACAAGTGCAATACATATACATCTCTGTATATTTTTGTTCTCATGGTGCAATATATATATATACTCTATGGTGCAATTTAATCCCATAAGTGCAATGTACAAATTTGTAATATAATCTCTATACCTCAATATACATCTATATCTATATGACCGCTCATATTTATAATGCTGTACATACATATTTATATCCCATCCATATTTATACAATTCTGCTATCTATGTGGCTTAATACGGGACCTGGGTCCTAATTTCGTATCATAACATGGAAATGTGTTGGTATGACAATAAAGAATACTTGAGTCCTTGAATAAAAAACACTTCAACATCCACTATAACAAATGCAAATACCGAGTTGGGATATTTATTACTAAATCAGCTGATCAGTTAATGAAGTTCTCCAAGACAACTAAAGATCATTCTTTTTCCTCGAAATTAACCTACACCCATATCCATGTCTTCTGAAAAGAGACATCTTCAAATGAGACTTTAATGACATCTGACTAATTACAATATAATGTTTTTGTTGCCACAGAAACAATGTGATGCAACACCCAAAATCGCGAAATGTCTAGACAAATAATTTAAAAGATTCCTCTGGGCAACGCACTGAGGTGTTTCCTCATCTACTGAATATTTATCTGATGCACCCGAAAGGATGACATCATTCATCACCATGAAAATATTATTTAGTTGTGTTTGTGAATAAGTGTTTATGGACTTGAGTCAGTTGATTATCATTACCCTGAAGGTAAAAGTACTGTAAAGTTACCATGGAAGCATAATTTACTGTACCTGTGGTAGCAACAGCAATAGATTACATCTACAGATCTGGCATTGATTCAAATATTCAGAATAAGAATTATCGCCATTCACTTTTTATATTTCTTCATTTACCAGCAGAGAAGCTGCACATATAAAACACATGACCACCATTATTAACGATAAATAAATGGTAATTAATGATTAATTAATGAAGATTGTAAGCTATGTTTCAGGAGTACCTCAAGCAATCAATTAGCACTAGCACCTGTGAAAAACCTTTTAAATGTACAAAAATCATAAAAAGGTCATGTTTTACTGATGCTTAGTTTATTATTAATCTAAATGTTATTCAAAATAGTGTTACCGAAGGCGCTTTTTCAACAAAACAAAAAAGGAAAAATGATTTTTGTGTGTGTGTGTTTTGTGTTTGAGCGATGTCAATCTTTTTTTTAGTACTCTGGACAATTCGTTTTTTTCCCCTCCCACAACATTTAAAAAGAGGAAATAGTTATTCTACATGGCGGTACTCAAGTTTAAGTTTGTTCTCTATTCCTTTATAAATCATGAGCTTGGTCGGTTTCACCAACGATGCACAGCAAAACCCTTCCTTCACCTCGTCACCCTTCCTAACAGGGGTTCTTTGGCTTCCAACTCTTTCCTTGGACATAAATGCCTAGATGCAGGGTCATAAACCAATTCTGCTTGCGTAACTTAGGCTAACTTTGCAATAGCACACTCGTAAAATGTAGATAAAACATTAACATCAGAAAAGGAAGTCACTTTTTTTCATCACTAGTAGCAACATATTAATAATAGATAAGGCTTGATTATTAGCTTGTTCCTCTCGGTGAATGAAAAATCACTCAAAAACTGTGATTATTAATACAAATATAGCAAACCTTTTAACACTGTTTATCTATAAATAAATGTAAAGTCTTATGAACATTATAATGCAACAACCACTGCTAAGTGAAACTTTTTTTAAATCAGTGATGGTTAAACATGAGTTGGTGTTTACTGATGCTTAATTACGTATGACTTTAGCAGTCATGCAAATGTTATTGAGGGTAAGTTATTGTCTAGTTGCAGAACCAGATAATCATTAATTAATAGTGTCAGTACTTATTGGACTCTTAATTGTGAGTTATGCATTAAAGATTGCTTACATAAGCTATGAATTATGATGATAATAAATGTATAACTAGAGACTCAATTAATCCTAATTAGGTTTGTCAGTACTTAACTAACTCCTAGTTGTGAATATGTAAAGCATTAATTAATACTTAACTAATGCAATAATCTGACTCTACTAAACTAAAGTGTTTCTTACGTTTATTTCTCAACAGATCACAGGTGAGAAACAATGATGCTTTTTGACTTAAAAAAAAGGTCATACAATTTTTGGTACTCTGGGCTCTCGGGTTTTTTGCTTCTCACAACATTTAAAAAGATGAATTGGTTACATTACTGACAAGTTCAGTAAATAAGACACTAAACAATTTATGTAATTTGTGTATCGCTAGCAAATCTGGTTAAATTAAATGTATATTATTAGAAAAAAAAGCTTTATTCAACCTTGCATGTGCGTCAGCCTGATGCTGGAAACCTCTAAAATCAAACAAGGGATCTTTTAAAGTTCACAATAGCAGAATTTTAAGCAGCTATTATTACCAAGTATTAAAAAAAACTGATTTTATGGTTACAACGAAGTGATAAATGGCTTTAATCCTTATGGTTTTTCATGATTTGTATTAAACTGATTTTTTTTATGATTTCTTAACAACCTCTACATCTTTACACAACAAGCGTATGGGAACCTCTACGTGCTCTGGGTAGTACACTCAAGATGCAAATTGTGTTTCTGGTTAGAGAAACAGTAACGTTTATCCCAGTTCAATTGATTTATTTTGATGTTTGTATATGTGGGATTACACAAGGGTGTGTTTGTGTGTGTGCGTGTGGTAAAATTGTACATTATAGGGCATATTATGTGTACAACACACAACAACATCTTTGAGAAAATAAAGCCTCTAAATCACACTAGATCTTTTTTCAGTGGGCTAGGAGATAACTTTTTCTAGAGGTGAACTCAAAGATAATATGCTCATTTTGTTACATTTAGTAATGAATAAAAACAAAAAAAAGCTTAAATAATAAATAAAACACACCATCTAGCATCGAGTAGAGAAGCTCTTCCTCCTCATCTCTAACCTAAAGGGTGTGTATGGGCAATTTTTCTTTGACTCACAAATTTATAAGTCATATGCATAGCACAGACGTCTGATTTGCTGAAGGTTTTATTTTAATATATTTTAAACAAAAAAAAAATAAAATAAATCAGCTCCTCAGAGTGTTCATAAATGAAAAAACTGGCATTCTGAATATTGTAGCATGTTTGCTTCAATTCCAAACTTCGGCCGATTTACCATTGGAGTGAGCGAGGTACCTATCCACTTACAGGCAATGGATGAAGGAGATGCATAGGTGTGTAGAGTCGTTTAGTCAATGTTAAAAATAGTTTAACTAATTTTAAAGGTATTACATCACCTTGCACACTCTGGGATTTTTTTCTTTCTATGAGGTGGATTATCAATAGGTCACTTGTGAAAGTAAAAAAAATCCAATTAGGACAATCATGTTTTGTGTTTGTGTCCCAAAATAGCTGCAAAGATATGCCAAAAATACAACTGAAGAGCGAATCGAATTTCCTCTGAAGGGGCTTTGAAATACGTCACTGTCCTCACAAAAGATGATCCCAACTTCCTTTTCATGTCAGCGTTTACTTCAGTTACAGTGCACTGGGAATTCCTACAGTGTCACTGCATACAGTATAACAGACCGCATGTTTCTAGTCTGCTCTGCCCGCTTGCTAAAGAAGAACAGGATGTGACCCTACAGAGCCTTAACAGTCAGTTCTCTTATCAACATCCCCCCCTCTGCCTTGAGGTCATCACCAAAACAAGAAAGGAAGAAATACAAATGTGTGTGATGGAGAAATTGAAAGAGAGAAGGAAGGAATGCATGTATGTGCATTCAGGCGTGAGAACACTTGTGTTGCTGGATGTCTGAGTGGAAATAACAGTGTGATGTGTCACAGGAGACCAGACGGATGGATAGAGAGAGGGGAGACAAGGGTAAGGCCTTTGGATCGTTTAGATTGGGAATGTAGCATGACTGTACAGTTTGTGAGCTACTCTTTAAAACTCTCATCTTGGTCTATTATCTATAAGCAAATAATAATCTCAATGGCAAAAGTGTTTTTTTAGTCAAACATAAAAATTAAGAAAAATAAAGAAATGTTTCTTTTTCATAGAACATTATTAAATTGAATTGAAATGTGTTACCAGAGAAAATTCATGATGACCAAATTTAAAATAAAAAAAAAAAATAGTGAATTAAGGTTTTGGAGAAAATTTTGTGTCAGATAAAGTAAAAGCAGTATTCTTCAGAAAAAGATGATTTGTTTGCTGAGAGGGGGTGTGTAGGTCTCAGCTTTTTTTTGAATGAGAGTGAGTCATAGAGTGTGTCATGACCGTACTATAAAGGAGAGCACTTTTAGTCTTGATGCTAGCTGAGTGATAAAGACTAGTTTCTGCTCTGTGTTTGCCATTGAGATTATTGACATTATCATGAAAGGTAAGTCCATTCATCTTTTTCATTCTCTTTAAAGCACAATTAGGGAAAAGTAATCAATATTTCTTACTTAAAAAAAAACTATTGATAATTACAGCACAGTTAATACTATCAATATTGTAGGAATAAATTAGCCTACACTCTTTAATAAATGGTACCATATCGCACCAAAACTAATTCTTTGACTTGTAATAAGGAAAAGGCACTTTTGTAGGCTGGTTATATTTAGCACTCGTAGAGTTTTGGGGCTCCTAAAAATTTCCCCTATTATTACGGGCCTTTTTTTTTGCAGTAGTGTAGTTTACTCAGTTAGTTATGGTTTTATTAAAAAAAATTAATTAATCACGACATAACCTGTATTACCAAAATACAGTACTTTTAGGTATTTAGGTAATTGCTTTGGTCTCAGTGTGGCTGGATTAATTTGCAAAACCAAAACGAATTAAATGCAAGACTTGTTCATTACTACTTTATACAACCAGATAAACAGACAAAAAGGTGTTCAGTCCAACCTGATGTTAAACGGATGAATATTGAAAGACTATTGAAAGAATATTGAAAGTCATCAAAGAGTTTACAGAATAATTTATTCTGACTAATCTATCCCTTACATCCATATACCTCCATTGGTGAAGCATCTCTCCTTCTTTAGGTCAAGCTGGGGTGTGAAAGCTGAGACAATATTCACCTAGTTCATGCTTTTTTTTATATTTACTCCATGATGTAAAAATTCTTTATGGGACATAGGTTGATAAAATGTTACTGACAATATTACGTATGTTGTTTGTTCAAGTTTGGAACATGTTTTCATACTATTTAATAGGCACTTTTCTTAGACTTAGAGTATACATACAATAAAAAAGTAGCAAAGGCATTTTTAAATTAGGGGGAGGGGTCAAGATGGATGTCAACTTTCAAGACAATCAAACCAAGATGGTTACTGCCCACTGCATGAGGCTCCAGTCAAGGGAACCCTGTTTATCTATGCCTCAATGGCTGTCTGAATGACCCTCCATTGGGCGAAGTGAGAAAACCCACATCATCACATGTATTCTTGAGGGTACAAGCCTGTTGCAGTTCAGTTGTCCTAAATCAGCTATCTGTGAGGGATCCAACCAATCTAAACCAACGTGATTTATGTTCCTGATGCTCTTGGGAGTCTGTTCAATGTAGTTGCTCTGTTTTGCACCTCCAGTCTAGCCTGCCACGTCCTATTGTCTGACAGCCTCTCTGTGAAGCTCTTGGCCTTGCATTGCTTCAGTTTTTGGACATCGTTAGTAAAAATGTAATTTTCCTAGTATTAAAATGTATTTCTGTAGCAGAAATTTATGAAAGCTCTGCGTAAGTGTAATGTGGAGAAGAAAACGTTGGCCATTACTTTCTTAAAAAATGAATTGTATGCCAATGTTTTGTTCTTATGTATACTTTTTTTCGCACATTATTTAAAATTAAAGTTAGCCCACTTTTTTCTGAGGAATAAAAAAATAGGCCTTGACTAAAGAATGTGAAAGATGTACTTTTATTGTTAGCACCTAGTAAATAATTCAGGTCTGAAAGGGTTAAACAGGCTCAATGTTCCTTCAGAGTGTTATTCACCACTGAGGAGTGAACAATTGTCCCAGAGGAGACAGAATTACAGAGCCAGGGGTCCAGTCCATCACTTTAGACTATAGAAACGAAGTTCCCATGACAGAGTTTAACAAAAACCTCAGACAGCTTGAAAAAGTGTACGGCTAAATCAAATTTTACTAAGTATTTACACTCACTTTTGACTGTTTCTGCCCTATAAGAAAATATGCATAGATATCAACTTGTATCAGGACCATAATCAGCAGATTGAGCTATTATGAATGATTAAGCTACTTTTAATGCAGTCCTATCTCAGAATAGTGTTGACTGAAGCAGTTAGACTAGTGAGCTAAGAAGTCCCAGAGGATGTCTGTGAGAGAGCTACTAATTGAGTCCAAGTGATCTTACACTTTTCATCAAACATCAGAAGTGGATGGCAACGTTAGCATGCCGTTACATCTAAATGGGCGACATGCAACATTTTGTGTTGCCTTTAAGTTTTCAAAGGTACCTAATTGCGCAAATAGCTATTCATTTCCTTCTAAATCTTATCAGAGTTATCACAGAGTGGATTTGAAGGTCTGCGATCCTTAGACGGACTTAGTTATGGCTCATTTCAATTTGCTGTGAATAAACACAAGGCAAAACATAAAAAAACAAACCTCATGAGACGATCCCTGAGACAGTTAAAAATGTTAATGTTTTGTATTTTGATACATGTCTTAACCTCTTATATTAATATAATGGTAAAAAAGGTTTAAAAAACGTCTGGATATAGCTCAGATCAGTTTGGATATAGCTCAGATCAAATATCAGATATATTTCAATCATATGGTTTCTTCTCTCTGCATGTTTGTGGGGTTTTTTTTACCCCCGGTTCTCCATTTTTTCTACATCAATAACAAAATAAGTGTCTTGTTTGCTTTTTTCACCACAAAATCGGTTTAAATTGACTTTTTTTTAATAAGTCAGTTTAAATCAACAATTTCCTCATATTAATAAACTTTACTTACAATCTCTAAAGTTGCATTATATGGTAGTTATTAACTTATAATATAATATAAATAAATTATATTACAATATATCATATGGTACAAATAACAATTAAACTGTGTTCTAATATATGAGGTTATCATCTAAAGCACACCTTTTTCACCAACACTTGGAATTGGTAATAAATGTTTAAGTTTCACTTTACAAAACTCTCGCTACTCTTTTATCCCCCCATCACAACATAAAAATATGAATTTAACTTGATACATTTTTATAGTTCTAGTTGAGTTGCTCAGTGTTAATTTACTATTATATAGAGAAGGACCAACTAGAGTCAGTTTAACACTGATTTTACTAGGTAATGTCATTTTTAGCTCAACAATTATCAAAAAAATCTTCAAAGAAAATTTACCAAGATAAAATTTCATAATTATTTGAGATGATTCAAAGCTGAAAACTCCCCTCTGCAGTAGAGTTTGGAATGAGGTCATCATTCTCATCTGACTACATACAAAGGCATCCTAGGGGGAGAAGTATACCTAATGGAAAGAATAATGCTGACTCGCATTCATTCTTACAGCATCACACTGACAAACCAATTACAATGCACAAAGCATCAGTAGGTTTTGTGCATCCAGTTAGCCTAGAGGCAAAATCCATCAAATTAGTGAAACCATTACGAGGCAAACAGGAAGAGCTCAGTTTATTGTGCTGATGTTTATTGTGTCTCAGATATATCGAGTCAAACATCTGTTGCATCAAGTTAAATTTTAATTTATTTGTTTTTATGCAGTGTCACTGGACCTGGCGTTTACCTTCCTCATCTTGATGACTTGTATTGGGCTCTTTGATCGCATCGCTGCACGATCTCTTACTTCAAAACGAAGTAAAAATACTCTGGACATTCGGAACCGTATGACTTTTCTGATGACATTGGTCCTTAATGAAAATAATACAGTAAGTTTCAAACTATTACTCTAAACTAACTCCTTCTTCATTTTTTGCCATCTCTGTCTACTTGTCTCAATCGGTGCAGTCTCTTTTCTGTAATGGTTGCAAAATGAGAATTATTTCGTCCCAAAAGTACCTTAAATTATAAAAATAGGATCCAAGCAGTGCTCACTTGGATTGCAGACCGATGGATGCTCAACTAGGGGATTTCCCCCACAATCCACTGCGCTCGCTTGAGAGGAGTTTTCTCTTGGATTCAAATGAGCAATTTATGTAATACAACCCATTTTAAAAGAAGAAACATAGAAATAAATTACACCAATATAAAGAGAGTTGTATTTATTGTAAAAAAATCACACAAATTAAGTGTCAAAAAGGGGTTAAGTTCTCGTACAAAGCATATGAAATGGCAATAACAAAATTATTTTCAGCATATAATAACATTTTAATCATATAATAACATTCCAGATTGTGCACACTCTTGTCTTACACATTAAAAACTATGTGCATTTTCTTCTGAAAATGAGTATCTACTTTAAGGGTGCAGTATAAGTATTTAGATTGGGAAGGGACATATGTCTTTTTCATTGGCTGTATAAAACACGGATCCACGTGACGTTAGCAATAGGTAAAAGAAAAGAGTGAACATTTCACTTCGTGAAGGTACGTCACTTTCCAGTAACTGTAAACGGCTCCACAGAGGTGGAACATGGGCACAACGAAGATGTCTGATTAGCTGCAGTTTTAAATCCTTATTCTATATCCTACAAATGTGGAAAAAATGCACAGAAAAAAAACTGAAAGAAATGTAAAGAAAAAGAAAAACAACATAAGTTGTGTTTCCATTTTATCGAATTTCTAGGACTGTCTCATTATTATGTGTGTTAAAGGAGATGTTGATGTCTTACTCAGACCCTTATTTGTGGAAGCGCTTTTGGGAAATAGTTGGTGAGGATTTAATAGAGAAGCTATGGATCCAAGAATTAAATTTTTGATGTGTTGTGTAATGCTATGGGACCTTTTGTGGCGTCTTCAAGAATGTACATCACAGTCTCGGCAGGTCATGTGACTCATTTAATTAAAAAAAGGGGGTTTCCTTATACAGGGCGTCACAGTGGCGCAGTGGGTAGCACGGTCGTCTCACAGCAAGAAGGTCGCTGGTTCTAGGCTCGGCTGGGGCAGGTGGCATTTCTGTGTGGAGTTTGCATGTTCTCCCCGTGATCACGTGGGTTTTCTCCGGGTGCTCCGGTTTCCCCACAAGTCCAAAGACATGCGGAATAAGTGAATTGAATTAGAACGATTGCCCATAGTGTTAAAGAGTGAATGTGTGTGTGAATGTTTCCCAGCAATGGGTTGCGGCAGGGAAGGGCATCCACTGCGTAAAACATATGCCAGAGAGTTGGCGGTTCATTCCGCTGTGGCGACCCCGAAAGGGAATAAAGCCGACATGAAGATGGATGGATGGTTTCCTTATACCTGTTATTCTGAAAGGGTTTGCAAAAAAACTAATCTAAACTTTTTTAAATGAAGCTAATCTAAACTTTTTTATATAAAGGCAAAACATCATGTTTCCATTAGACAAATTTATTATGGCAATTTCATGGTCAATGCAAATGCGTCTAGTGACAGCTTGACATTTTTCTCGATGTAAACTTTGTAATTAAGATCTGACCATTAATGGAATATTTTTAATTGTTGTTGACAAATTTTTATGTAATTTAATTGAACATGCATTGGAATTTGACATACATTGTGATGGAAAGTGTGATGCAGTGATGGAAAATGTTGGCAACAGATTCAAATGGTTTTCGACATCATAGATTTTACCACTACTACTGGGTTTGTTCCCATCGGAACCTACCTTGCAGCCGCAAAATGGCTGCGACGTGAAATATGTGAACCTATATGAGAGCCTGCCCACTTACGGAGGCCAGTCGAGGAACTACAGTTCAGTCACTTCCAATTATGCATCGAGGAAAATGAGATGTAGCTGATTGGTCTTTTCACCACTCATAACCCTAATTGTAAACTTGTGTCTACAGGTGTCTCTAATAACCTTGTTTACTCCTTAGCTCGGGCCCACAGTAGATTCACATATTTGTGTAGACTATTCAAGTGTATTTCATTTTGATAAATGTATTCTTTTTTTTTTTTAGATTATGCATGATTATTATGACTATATACTGTCACTCCCCAACATGACAGTCACTGCAGAAGACATAAACTCACCTAAGGTAATCTAATCCTATGTGTTTAAAAAAAATGTTTTTACAGTTTCCTTTTACAAATTATTACAGACACTGTGTGCTTCATTCATTGCGGTAGTAAGAAAATATTGATACACTAAACATTGCACAATTTTGTCCAGTAATGTTTTGATTTTGAACAAAAAATCTCAATGTGTAAGCCACAATGTTAAGCCATAGAAATATCAATGCAAACTTATTTTAACTTTTTATACCATGTACTTATTTTGTTTGAAATTCGTAAATAGGTTTTTTGTTTGTACAATTTGAGCAAAATATTGTAAATAAGATTAAAATAAAGCGTTTTACATTGCTCCTGTATCAGAGCTTATCATTTTATTCTTTTCCACACATATTCCCTAATATATTTTGGGAGATAATAATAAATAAAAACACTAAGTATAATATCTTTTTGGTTTTCTACCACAGCTTCTTTTGAAGACAACATTGGATCGGCTTTACAATGGTCTTGACTCCTACAAGGCCCATCTCAACTGGATCGAGGAAAACATGAAGGATAATTCCACTAAGAAGATATTGAGTCATATTATAAATATCAAACACAAGGTGCTCAAAAAGGTAATCTGCAGCTGACTTAAAAGAGATGTATTATAAATCTTACAACTAAAGCTGTTATTTTAAATATTAAAAAACTAAAATAAACTGTTTTCCACCATTGCTACTAAACAGAACTTTAAACAATCCCCAACAACTTACATTTTAACCTTTGGACTTTACAATTTTTTTTTTAAGTTTAAGCGATATGTACTTTAGCCTAAAAACCAGCATTAGAAACATGTCAACTTGTCTAAAATGGCCAAAAGCTGGCTTTGACATTGCTGAGTTTCATTATTATGTGAACTCCTGTACTGTTATTAGTTGTTATTGATTGTTTATTGATCTAATTATTAGCCATTTTGACAAAAAGGCCTTTTATTCTGATCCAAAATAAGCTTTTGTGAGGGAAAAAAGACTTTATTTTCAGAATTATCTGAACTGACCTATGTTTTAAAATTTCTTAAAGCTAAAAATCTATCTTTTTTTGTTGTTTTTTTACAGATTGGGGGGACAGTGCCTGAACTCGACCATCATTCCTTCCCTTCTCTAAAATCAAAGTGGAACTGGGATCTAGCAAAAAAAGAGGTCATGGACAGACTCTATTTATTCTTAGATTTTTACATCAGAGCACTACTGAAATAACATGACTGACTACCTACATCCATCGAACCGTTTCAGTGGAGACTCTACGTGAAGCCAGAAAAGCTTACAGAAAGACCTCATAACTTCCCTGGTTACTTGAACCAAGTTATATAATATACAGCACTGCAGCATGGATATACAGCAGGCACCTTAGTTTAAAATTACTGTTAAAACCATCTTGGTGACCATAGTTAGTGTAAGCATTATTCATGAACTCATCAAACTCGTACATGAAACACATGAATTAATACATAAAGTACTGCCTTAATAATGGTTTGTTTCTAGTTGTTAATTAATGCATTCATTAACACTGAGGTAAACTAAATACAATTTTATTAATTTCATTAATATTAAACAATAATGAGTGAACTGTGATGTGCACCATAAAAGAAAAGTCACCGTGTAATAATACTTAACTAATCTTGAACACATAATTAATTAATGAAGAGTTAATAAGGGTCTGTACTTCTCAGGGGTTGCTATTGGGTAAGTGACAGCATTGAGCCCGAAAAAGCCCCGTACATCAACAGACCACACTCCAGAAACCATAATGCAATGTTAAAATGTATCAAATTTAATCTTTTATTTGGGACTTTCCAGTATTTCAATAGACCACACTCCCGGAATCATAATTTTCACTCTAAATGTTAGTAAATTAAAATTAAAGACCACGCACCTAAAATTATAAGTTTTACTCTTAAAGTGTAGCAAATGTAAGCTTTTATTTTGACATTTATTAGTAGAAACAGTAGTTTAACAGACCATGCTCCCAAAATCATAATTTTTGCTCTTTAAATGTAGTAAATGTAATGTTTTATTTTGAAACTGGGGTATATCAACAGACCACGATCCAGAAATCATATTCTTTTCTCTTAAAATTTTGAAAATGTAAGCTTTTATTTGACATTTCAAGTATATCAACAGGCCACACTTCAGAAATCCTAAATTGTACTCTTAATTGTACCTAAATTTGGCAAATACAAGCTTTTATTTAAACAAATCTAATATATAAACAGATAATGCTTCCGAAATCATAATTTTTACTTTTAAAATGTAGTAAACTTAAGCATTTAAACAAAGAACTCCCCAAATTGTCTCCGAAAGCTCAGTGTTTCCTGTAAAGTGAAAAAGAACTTGGGTAATTTCTTTGAAAATGTACATCCCACCTAAAAAGAAATGTGTTGCATAAATATATATTATTATAATCAAATAGTAAAAAAGCTTTAAAAATTGGGCCCTTTGCATTTATTTGCTTTGGGCCCCAATCTGACAAAATCCACTGCAGTAAATCATCAATGGGGGGGAAAAAAACAACAACAATAAATTCCAAAGTTCATTATTCCATTAGTTCATTATAATAAGGTGGTGAACAAATTTAGGGGCACGTCAGCATTAATTCATTATTGATTACATTTCTAAAAGAAAAATTTTCAAAATCATGTTTATGTTAATGAATGCCTCAATCAACAATTAAAAATAAGGCTGCATGTGATGTTTTACTTCATTTAACTCATGTACAGGTTTAATGAGGTAATGATTAATATATAAGTGAAATCATTCTCATGAACTAATGGTTAAATTATACATTAAATAATGATAATTCATGTCACTTTATTGTAAAGTGTTATCAATAGATCTGACTAGCGTTGCAGAACAGGTACCAGTTCTTGACCGACGGAGTTAGATAGCATGAGGTGTAGGAATGTGTTCATCAGAGTAGATGATCGGCGAGGAAGAAGAAACATGAAGAGCTTCCTGACTGCCTGATGGAAAAAGCTGATCCGCGCCTGATGGTCCTAGCTTGCAATCTCTGTAGCATCTCCCCCGATGGCATCACACTTAAGAAGCTCTGCAAATGATGAACTGTGGATGTAAAAGAGGATCAGCTGCACTCACTATATGGACTATATGCCGTTGTCAAAGTGCACGATGAAGCATCTGGCCCGAACACACTGTGTGGTGTACACGATGGGGAGCAGGCTCTTACTCTTCTCCGTTGCACTTCCTTAGCCCTCTTTCATGGCCAGATCTTTATGGAGAGAGGACTTAGACAAGTTTGTTTTCCACTGAAATCAATCCCGACCCAAGTATCTTTTTTACTTTTTCTAGTATGTTGAGGTGTTAATATTTATTTGTTTACAATGATTGTTTTTAATGATAAAACAGCACTTTATTTTTTATATTAAGGGATTTTGCGTTTCAAGTCAACTGCTGGCAGTTGTTAATGTGACCAGGAGATGACGCTAAGATGCTGATTTTCAATTCCTGAAGAGCTGTAGCCCCGGCTGGTTTTTGCTCCAATCCTGTTTCAAGAAACCCAACGGCAGCTTCAAAGCAAAGATGTGATTAACTAGTGGAACTAATCAGGTATGTTTATTTAAGGTTGGAGCAAAACTGTGGAGGGCTGAGGCTCTCCAGGAATTGACTTTGAGTTAAGAGGTTTTAAACATGCATAAAACACATAATGTAAA
Organism: Danionella dracula; assembly: GCA_900490495.1. Taxonomy (NCBI): domain Eukaryota; kingdom Metazoa; phylum Chordata; class Actinopteri; order Cypriniformes; family Danionidae; genus Danionella; species Danionella dracula. The sequence goes on along the minus strand of UELW01000049.1, from coordinate 2,208,167 downwards.
CACATATTTTGTCTTAAATTTGAATTAATGTGAATTAATCTAGTGTAAAAAATTGTTTGATTTAGGACCATGTGCACCTAACCTAACTTGTGAATGAAACTGGTTTAACAGAGGAATCAAATACATATCAGAAGATAATATTTAGCATTAGGTATAAATATGCTACAATGTTCCCAGGTTAGGGTTATTACCTGACCTCCCTCAACAAGGACTCTTCTCCACCTCTGCTTATGTTCTGTTTATGAAGATATAAACTCTCCATTCCATCGTGGGTCTTTATCCTTGCCTATTCCCAGCAGGATATGCCAGGGGCACATCCTTAGGGAGGCCTTCAGAAAGCATCCGAAACAGATGCCTGAGCCACCTAAGCTGGCTCCACTCGATGTGGAGGAGCAGCAGCTCTACTCCAAGTTCCTCCCGAGTGATGGAGCTCCTCACCATATCTCTAAGGGAGCACCCCATCACCCTGCGGAGGAAGCTTGATTTCAGATCTTATTCTTTCAGTCATGACTCAGAGCTCATGGCCTTAGGTGAGAATAGGAACATAGATTGAGCGGTAAATCGAGAGCTTAGCCTTGTGACTTGGCTCCTTTTTCACCACTATAGATCAATAGATGGACTGCATTACTGCAGCCGCTGCACCGATCCACATGTCAATCTTTTGCTCCATCCTTACGTCACGCTTGAATAAAATCCCAAGATACTCGAACCCCTCCATTCAAGACAAGATCTCTGCATATAATCTGTTTTCATCACTTGAATATGAGAGCTTTGATGTTATAGTGAAAAGTTAACAATGACATTTTTATGCTACATCTGTCTTTTTCATTTCACTGGGTTGCAAAATGAATGTTCAAATATTTCAATCAAATACGAAGGAAAACTCAATATTTATTTTTATACATCTGTTTTTAAGTTTGTCAGTTTTTTTGTCAAACTACTGTTGAATTTTTATGGGCAACATTTGCTTGTTTAATAAACAGTTTTTACTGTTCATTCTTTGCTGTGATCTTTGACGTTAATTTCATTTCATAATTTTTTATTATCAGTGTTAACTTTTTTAATTTGTTTCTGTCAAAAAAGAAATCCTGAGAATGAATGGTTGGAAGTTGTCCGTCATGTGCTATGTTAAGTCACATGTTAACTCTATGAGAAGGCACAATCTTGCATTCAAGTGAGCAAAATGCAATATTGGCATTTTCTTTTTGTGACGTTAACACAATTTCATCATCAGCATGAACATGGAATTTAAAATGTCTCAGATACTTCCTTGAGTCACGACAACCAATCAGAAGCTTCCTCTAGTAACTAAGGTGAACAAGTATCAGGTTCTGGTGGAAAGGAGATTTTACTGTGGAATGCTTTGTGAAATAATTGAGTTAAGATAAGCAGGTGCTGCTAACATAACAAGATAGTACGATTTATCTGAGAAATTACTAAGATTTATTTAATAAGATTTATCTGAGAAATTACTTTTAAAAAGTGAACCTTGTATATAGTATTAGACCAATATATTTCCTGCTTAATATTTATTTCCTTTCATTTGGAATATTATAACTGAAAACTAGCGAAAAGGCTAAATTCGGTTTCTCAGAATATGTGAATGAAAATGTGAAGACCAAGACAAAGAAAGTGTGTTTATTTTTTAGTTGTGCCTGAATTAATGCAACAATACAGGGTGGCATGAAGTCTGATGCAGTGCTCAAGATTTATGAGAGCTCAGGTTGCTGTGATAGCGGCCTTCTGCATTGTTGGATCAATCAATCAATCAATCAATCAATCAATCAGTTTTTATATAGCGCTTCTTTAGCAATTGCTTTCAAAGCAGCTTCACAAAGTCCCCATGAGGATCAGGCAGAGCAGACAGGAGTTCCCTCTGAGAGGGGACTCCCGCTGACTGAGGCAGGCGCTAATCACCTCCCCAGCATAAAGAACATACAAACTAAAAATCCATCGATGAACGGTTTGCCGGACAGGACCTGAAAAACAAAAAACAAACAAAACAAACAAAGACAAAACAGGAACTAAGAAATGGAGAAAACGGTTAGTAAACTGTAACATAGACAACAAACAAGTGATCAGCATCAGCTGCAGGAGGAGAGATAAATAATGAGGATAGGTTAGAGAGGAACATTGAACCACATTGTTTTTTCAAACAGTTTGTATGTATATGGTGCTCAGGCACCATATCTGTTTAGACAAATACCAAGAGATAATTATTGGAATGCCAGTTTAAACAGATATGTTTTTAATTTAGTTTTGAAATCTGTGAGCGTAGTTGAGCTGCGGACAACATCCGATAGTTTATTCCAGAGCTTCGGGGCTCTATATGAGAACGCTCTTCCACCTCTTGTGGATTTACTAACCTTCGGTACAATCAATAGTCCTGCTTCTTGTGATCGGAGAGAGTGAGCTGGAATATATCGTGATAGGAGACTGCTCAGGTATGCCGGAGCCAAGCCATTCAGTGCCTTAAAGGCAAAGAGCAGAATCTTGTAGTCAATGCGATATTGTACAGGAAGCCAATGAAGAGAGCACAAAACCGGTGTAATGTGGTCATATTTCTTTGTTCTTGTGAGAACTCTAGCTGCTGGGTTCTGGACTAACTGTAATTTTTGTAGCGTGGTGGCTGGACAGCCGGCTAACAGAGCATTACAATAATCCATTCTGGAGGTCATGAAAGCATGCACTAATTTTTCTGCATCTACGATAGACAGCATGTTCCGCACTTTAGCAATATTCCTGAGGTGAAAGAAAGCAGTCTTAGTAACATAAGAGATATGATTCTTAAACGTCAGTTCACTATCTATAATAATGCCAAGATTTTTAACTGTAGTGGAAAAATTAACAGTGTGTCCCCCCCAGTGCCATATGTAAAGCAACATATGAACGTAACCTAGCGTTAGAGATGAGTTTATAATATTTAGAAATGGTTCTTGAGCTATTTGTAGCAATTCTTTCAGTAATTTTGTTGGTACAGGATCTAGAGAGCATGTTGATGATTTAGATGCTGTGATTATTTTTAGCAGTTCTTTCAGGTCAATATTTGAAAAATTCTGCAGTGAGTGAGTCAAAGGTATAGGGTTTGAGTTAAACTGCTTTGATTGAATATGAGTTTTAGTAATTTTGCATCTGATAGAGGTAATTTTATTTGAGAAATAATTCATAAAATCATTGCTGCTAAATTTTATAGCTGCATTTGAATCTGTTGATGTATAACTGTTTAGTAAATTAGCCATTGTTTCAAATAAGAGGCATGGGTTATTTTGATTTGTTTCTATTAACTTGTGATAGTAGTTAGTTCTTGCAGTTTTTAGTGCTAGTCTATATTTAGACATGCTCTCTTTCCAGGCAATTTTGAATACTTCCAATCTAGTTTTTTTCCATTTACGCTCATAGTTTCTGGTTTGTCTTTTTAGCACCTTTGTATTATCATCAGACCATCATCCTCCTCTTTGCAATACTTGATAGATTTTTCTCTGGGGTTAAGATCAGGAGAGTTTGGTCAATTAAGAACAAGGTCTTTAAACCAGGTACTGCTACATTTGATAAAATATTTTTATAATAAATAATAGAGTGTTTAAGCGTCACGGTGGCGCAGTGGGTAGCACGGTTGTCTCACAGCAAGAAGGTCGCTGGTTCGAGCCTCGGCTAGGTCGGTTGGCATTTCTGTGTGGAGTTTGCATGTTCTCCCCGTGATCACGTGGGTTTTCTCCGGTTTCCCCACAAGTCCAAAGACATGTGGTATAAGTGAATTGAGAAAAAGCAATTGTCCATAGTGTGAATGAGTGAGTGTGGTGTGAATGTTTCCCAGCAATGGGTTGCGGCTGGAAAGGCATCCGCCACGTAAAACATATGCCAGAGGGTTGGCGGTTCATTCCGCTGTGGCAACCCCAAAAGGGAAGAAAGCCAACATGAAGATGAATGAATGAATAATAGAGTGTTTAAACCTTAGTTAAGGATGTGAAAATAATAGTTTCTTGTCTCTTTCTCACAAATTGGGATTTGAACCCACTAGCTAATAGTTATAAAAGCTGTTTTTTGTTCGGGCCTAACTATGCAGTGCCTAACGGTGCGCCACTCCTGCAATGTAGCTAGATAATAAGGGTTAAATTGTCAATGACGGAATTCTATTGTATCCTTAATGTCACATTGGGAAAAATCCAAAATACGAAAGGCTACTAAAAGAATATTTTATTCCAAGATACGAAAAAAATCTGAGCAATACGTACGCATATATATATGAAATTCAAGAGGCTGACAACACAGGGCATCATGTGACTGCATTCAACTCACCTCCACCTGTTCTGCTCTCCTATTGGTCAGTTTGGTCAACTCTGTTCTACTACGGTTACACTTCAGCATCAGTCAGCGTGTACATTCTTCATTGTGATGAGCATGCATTAGCATTTCATCTGATTTGTTAGTGGGCGGTGCCTTGGCCTATTGCCGTGGCAACTGCCATCAAGCAGTTTTGAGCTCCCAGAAAAGAAAATAGAATCACACAATAAGGCATGAATCAATCTGAATATATTTTTCATGGTTTTGTCATTGGGGACAATACTGAAACATGCTAGAAATTCCTGAAAATCAATCAAGTCTTAATCAACAAAGAAAGAAAAAGTAATAAATACATAAAAACTTAATGTTCTAAGTAAAAATGGTCTGTCAACCCCACATTAAATCCAAATTACAAATTGTTGAAATCAGGAAAAGAGAGGTATATGATGAACACTTTTTAACAGCATGCAGCTTTTAAACACATCGCATGGTTCCACAGAGAGGAATTGGTCGTGCAGCCAAACATAACACATTTGTCAAAATAGCGGTGATAAAGAAAAACAAATCAAACACCAGGGAGCCCCTCTGGTTCATTATTCAAGCTAATTTTAACAAACCCTCTCTGACAGCAAAAAGTACAAAATGTGACAGCGATCAACTAAGAGCATTACACGTATTGACAAATTGACTGTTAAAAAACTGATACAGACTTTAATGTCAGCCAAGAACTCTAAGAACTCATCAGGAGGGGTACTTGAGGGAGTGGTTGTGAGTGGTTATATTGGAGAATTGGGGAGGAGAAAGACAGGGATAGTATAGAGGCACCACTGAAAGACAGAAGACACATGAGATACAGTATAACTGAGCATTTACACTCAGTAGAGGAACTGTAAGCAGCGAGCTGATTTATGACTGCTTGACCTACAGTTGCCTGTTTGACCTGCAGCTTTCACCGAGTTGAGTTTATGGAAGGACTGATCAATAGAGCACCGTAACTGTAATTTCCTTTCACCTTCATCGACAGCAACATGACAGTGAGTACTTTCTTTAAAATGTACTTTTTTTCTTTGTTACACTGATTTTAGGGTAAATGTCTGATACATTGTTGAGCATTTTTCAGATACCTTTTGTGCATATGTTAGTCTAGGAATGAATAGTGCATTAGCATAAGTGTATTTATTTACTTTATTTATATTTCATTACAATAAAGTCAATTTAACTCACGTTGTTCATTAAATCATTTATACTGATTTGAAATAGCGTTGTTTGTACATGAAGAAAAAAGTGCAAAATATTGTAAATGTAATACAAATGTCGCTTGCTTTTATTGATTTAAATAAGGTAGAAATTTTCATATCACAATTGCTTTTAAAAAAATCTTAATTACACAAGCTAAAGAATATATGAAATTGGTTTGTATGACATTATTAAATTATTAATGACCTCTCTTTTTATGTTTTATGTACCTCTCTTAACATGCTAAAACATCTAAAAACTGTACATTAAAATGTACAATAAAAAAGGCAACATTTACATAGTTTGAAAAAAATCACCAAAACACATTTGAGTCAGATGATTGTAAAGTATAATGTAAAGTATAAATGTTAAAAATGTAACATATAAATATTTTTAATAATGATAGAAGAAAAAAAATAACAAATGCTTAAATGAGTCTGCTGATTAAATTTTTTTTTAATTAAATGTAAAGACATTATTTCACATGAACCTATTCAAGTCTGCAGACTGCAAAATACCTTTTATAATGTAAAAACAGAAACATTTAAAGATTTTTTTTAAATATTTGGAAAAAACATATATGAGTTTTCCAACTGTAAAAATAATGTTAAAAAAATTTAACATTTGAATATTTTTATTACAAAAATAGCATTTCACAGAAAAACTTATACACATTTTCCAACTTTGAAAATGAATGTAATATTGAAACATTTGTTTGGAAAAAAGTTACAACTTTAATGAATTTACCATTATTGAGCGTTCTTTGAACCTTATGCTCATGCTTTGAATCATGGTTTTCACAGATTTACCTATAGTATAATCAAACAAAAAGATGACATTTTTGGTTAACGAGCATTTAAAGTACATAAGAAGGTAAATTGTAAGTAGATGGGAAACATAATGTATGCTGTGCATAAGCTCAGACTCCACTTGTTAAAAAGATTATCTTTTTTTAATTACGTTTGCACATCACAACATGCCTGAATGGATTTCAAAACCATCTTACATAATGCAAAAACACTCGCAAACAATCCTGAGGAACAGCAATGTGCTGGCTACTCTCCTGCTCTTGACAAGGACTGGCCAAACACATCTCTGTCTGTCAGTCCTCACACAACTCATCCCCAGCAGGTGCTCTTTATCCCTCTTATGCAATAATTTTTCCATTCTAAATCAACATGAAATGCTCTGAAGGAGAGTTTCACCTTTACTGCTGTTGGGCCAGTATAGTCTGAAAAATCATGAAAAAGAAAAAAAAAAACATAAAAAATGAAAACATAATGTCATCCTTTTGATGTAGAACAGATTTACTGGGTCTTGTTCAGTGAAGGGTTATTTAAGTCTGTGAAGATTATCACAGCTGTCTGATGACAGTTAATATGTGTTGACATTGTGGATAGTCACAGTAACTAGGCCCAAATCCCTCTTTTGCTGTAGCAACCAATAGAATGCAGTGATATAACTGTTTTTAACTCTGATCCAGCATGTCACTGGCTTTCGAGGTGGCCCTTTGTGGTATTTTTTTTGATGGTCTGGGGTAATAAAGGGGGAATACAGTGAGAGTAAAAAATTGAAAAAAATTTATTAAAGACAACAAATTCTCAATTTTCACACACATTTTGTTAGCAGTCGACAAAGGGAACTGCGTCAATTTAATTCCTCTCAACCTCTCTGCATCTTTTCATACAGTTGAACATGATCTTCTGCTTTGGCACCTTGACAACCTTTTTGGCATTCATCCACAGAACTACTTTTAAATCTTTACATTCAACCTTCAAGTAGTATTATGAGACGTCATAACATATATATTTATGGCTATTCTGATAATACCTGCAACAGGAAGCGAAGGGCTTTTTCAATTTCGAAACGTCACATTTGTAATATACACACTTGAGTAGGGTGGAAATTAAATAACACGATTATAGCACACCATTTACTATTACATAATTTCATGGCTTACTCTTTCATAGCTAGGTATTTAATGTATTATGTGAAAGAAACAAATAAATATAAAACAAATAAAATAAATTTGGTACAATACAGGAATTGTTCCAAAGTTAGCATTAGTATATATCACAGCAAATCCAAAATGTGGATTTAAATGAAAATACTCCAATTGAGAAAAGACACAGAAATTAACTATTCAACTGACTAATCAAATCTAAGCAGCAACACATAGCAGGGATACCCTTCTAGCGGTAGATTATGTTGACATCTAGTGAAGAAAATTAAGCTAAAATTGGCAAATAGAAGCAGAACAAAGCCTTGTGCTAAAAATGTAGATTCATCGCTCTCTGGGGTAGTTCTCATGTATGTGTGGTTTTTGTTTTACTTTGTATGCTATGTTTTTTCTTCCATACCATAAAAGCTTGAAAATAAGTTAACTGAATACTCTACATTGTTTCAAAAATTAGGCTCATATAAAATGTTAATAATTGAACTCCTTTCTAATATCAACCTGACCCCCATAGTTTTAACAAGTAATATTATAATGGAACCAACCGTATATTGTAATTCGATTCTTGCCCATATATTTAGGTAATATGAATTTAGATTTAAATATATTAATGCACATTGAGCCTGTTAAAAATATATTTTAATTGACTTTTGATAGTTTGTAAAACTATCACAAATATGAGTTTAGGAATTCATGTGCATTAAAGCATGTCAATGAGTAACTTCGTTCTTAGTTCAGTAACTTTAAAATGTTTTAAAAACCTGAAGCTACAGATTTAGGTTTTCTAGATTAGCTCAGACCCCCGTCCATTGGGAACCATAATAGTCTGGTTTTAATTTTTCCAGACTGCCGGAAGACTGTTGGATGAGCTTTGTCATTTAACAGTTCAGTCTCTAGAATCAATGGACACTTCCGATCACTTCCAGATGATAAAACTTCTTGGAGAAGGATCATATGGAAAAGTCATGTTAGCAGTGCACAAGAAGAGAGGTACATTATTTGTCTTTCTATAATGGATCTTGTACATACTCCACCTTACAACTTTGTAACGATTGATAGTTTTCTCTTTTCAACATCTCCATTATTTTTATCTTTTAATTTAGGAACCCCAGTTGCCCTTAAATTCTTTCTGCGAGACTCCACATCACTCTTGTCATTCCTGAGGGAGTATAATCTGTCCTTGGCCTTCTGCACACACCCCTCTCTTACTTCAGCTTTGGGAATCGCTTTCTCCACTCCTACTCACTATGTGTTTGCACAGCAGCCTTGCCTGTATGGTGATCTCTATGATGTCATTGTTCCAGAGGTGAGTAATTAGTTGATCTATAGTTTGTGCATCACAGTGATGACTCTTTGTAATGACAAACTGCTATTAAAATTGTTACACTACTAGTCAAATGATTGGAGTCACTTTGAAGTTAAAATGCATTGCCAAAAGCATCCTAATATGTCCAAAAACACAAAATTTGTAATCCAGTTAGTGAGCAGGGTCTCAGACTTTAATTTACTATTAAATGAAGTCGAGCTTCCTTGGAAAATAAAATAAAAAGTTCCTAGACTAAAGCCCCCCACTCCTTGAAACACAACTGCATGCACATATATACACACTTGTTTTTGTAGTAATTGGGAGTGTAATATAATATTTTATTTTGTATTTATTGTGATGTTTAAATATACTTGCATCTACATTGAAATAAAGTCACTAAGACAAAGGGTTGAAAAACGTAACTATTTATATTTAAAGTCTACAAGCAAGAGCGTGAGACAGCAATAGCTAGCAGACATTATTCATCGTATTAATCATCGAAACAATTATTTGATGTTTTATTTGTTCAGTATTTGAAGTGGAAACGCTAGTTTTCCTGCTTTACCAGCCTGGGGGTGAATTTGCAAGGGCTTGAGGAAGCTCATTATAGTACCAGAGCAAGGGCCGTGTAAAGTGGAAATTTATTTTACATTATGGTGCACACCTGTACATTTCAAGCACTGGTTTCGTTTCGCCTCAAAAGCATTCAGGCATGGACCTCGCTAAACTGTGGCCGGGAACGCACACGCAGATGAGTAGAGCAAGCATACGCATTTCACATTCATTATATGTAACTGGCATTTCCTATTAGGATAATGTTTTTTTTATGTTCATATTTTTAGGTGATTATTTTTAGTTAATGAATATGTTAATAAAAGTAAGGGAAAAAAGAAGGTTTTATGGTAAATTATCAAAATATTATAATAATATTATTCACTTTACACTTGTGATACACACACATCCACGCACACACACACACGCATTTACACACACACACGCACGCGCGCACACACACGCATGCACACGCACGCACACACGCACACACACACTCAAACCTAAAATTTTAGCTTTAAATGTAAAACTAAGACAAATCAAGAACTGATAGAAATTAGTAGGAGATATCTTCAACAGAAAACACATAAATCAATAAAGCAATCTCAAGAATAAAGGAGACCCTGCCATTAATCAAAAATTAGTTCATGAAACTGGGAATGGAATAAAAGCTTGGAAACATTTGTTTTATAATTGTATCAAGCAATAAATCTCGATAATTTTTCAATTACATGCTTTCTTGATTTCTCTGAATGCAGGTTGGTCTTGAGGAGAGCTGTGCCCAGCGAGTAGCTTCTCAGATCAGCGGAGCACTCTCTCACCTCCATTCGCTCGGCTTTGTCCATCGTGATGTCAAACCAGAGAACATTTTTTTGTATGACAGAGATTGTCGTTGGGTCAAGCTTGGTGATTTTGGCATGGCGAAGGCTGCTGGGACGATGGTACCATGTGTGTGGTACAGCTCTTCTTACTGCACACCTGAGGCTGAGATAGCAAGGAAGAAGTTGGAGATCTATTCAGAGGTGGATGACAATGGGAACACGGAAAAGAGGAACCCTGCAAAAACTCAAAGAATTTTGATGTCTGTGGATCCTAGTACAGACAGCTGGAGTTTAGGAATTCTAATATACGCCATGCTCATGGGGAGCCTTCCCTGGTCAGAAACGGTTTCAGACAACGCTGCATATAAAAGCTATCTACAGTGGAGCAACTGGGAACATTCTGCACCAGAAGATCAAACTGAGGGCTTTCATCAAGTCATGTCACAGTTTGTGTCATTCACCCCGCTTGCAGCTTGTCTATTTAGATCCCTGCTACATCCCCAGCTTAGGCTTCGTGGAAGGCCAGATGAGGTGGGCAGGTACCTGGGAGGAGCTTGGCTATTGGACAAAAATGTCAGTGGGTGACACAATTAAGGACTAAGTTCAGCAAGGAATACAATTTTAACCTTTTCCATCAGTGAGAATAATGCTGACAACTAACATCTAACTTGCAGTCCTTTTACCAAATTCGTGAAGAACTTTCAGAACTTTTGAAGAACTTGAATTGTGTCTCTAGCAATGGTCCAAAACAGGTTGCAGTCTCAGAAGATCAAGGTAAGGTTACACCATGGAATGTTTCCAGGAAAGAGAGAGGGCTAAAGATCGGAAAGAATCTAAATTACATCTGTGTTAATAAATCAACTTAAATACTGTTGCTCATCTCCACTTTCCGTCTCGACGCCCATTGGGAAATACTACACAAGAGTTTACCGTTTTTGCTAAGTTGCAGCATTGCTGTTATGTCATCTCTTACTTTGGAGGCAATATTCCATATAACTCCTTTTTGACTTTAGGTAGGTTAACATTTTAATGATCTTTAAAAATAGATACAGCTGGTCCACAATTTGCAAACATTTACATTTATGCATTTGTCAGACGATTTTGTCCAAAGCGACTTACAGTAGGGGAGAGACAATCTGAAGTTTGTTACACAGTCAAAGTCTATCTCAGCTTGCTCATAATATCAACTGATCAATAAACCATAGCAGGAAGAAAATAAAGAGAGTAGAGGAAAAGGGATTTTTTTATAGTAGCTGTTCCCTAAAGAGAAGAGTTTTCAGTTGTTTTTTGAAAGCTATTAGTGTTGCTGCTTTCTTGACTGGATCAGTGAGACAGTGTATATGTCTATATAAAAACACTCAGTCCACACAATAAACCCAAACCAGGGAAGGACTACGAGTTTCATCTTATTTCACTGCTCATCTTATTTCACTGACATCTTTTTCATCGGTTTGACATTATAGTCATCTTCATCTACAAAAACCTCTTCGAATTGAAGAAACTCTTCATTTTTGAACTATTAAGGATTTTTAATTTGGAAAAATATTTATGTTTGCGGTCTTTGCTGATAAAACAATTTTTTTAACCATTGCTTATTCTGTTTAACACACCTGACTCATTCAACGGTTGTCTCTGAATTATCTGTTTTATGTTTCAACTTCAATGTCTGTTTTATTGCTTTCTGTTGTTCACAAATGTGTTTTTTTTGTGAGTCTACCAAGTAAAAGTGTGCAACTTGGCATGCTGTAATAGTTTTAGGATTAAATCAATTTGGGCTCTTAAAAGGATTTTCAGTCATCATCCAGGCAGACCAATGTCTTTGAGAATTTCTGGTAAATTTTCATTGGAAGACCTTAACTTTGAATGCCATTTTGAATGTTCAAAAATGTTTAATATTTTAGTTTTTCCAATATTTAAATGTCAAAGCAGGCACAGGTGGTAATGGACCACAACCACTTCACCTGTAAATAAACAGAACTATGTTAAATCTCCTGGTTTTAAAGTGAACACATATCTGTCACGCTGATGGGTTTCAGTTGACTTTCGAAGGATGCACATTTTATTTTAAACAACCGTTTGTCAGGTTTAGGTGGTGTCGAGAGATCCCAAAGACATGACAACCAAATAAATTTGTTTATGTTAGATAAAAATAAGAATACTGAACAAAACATTTCTGAAAATTGTAGCAAGTTTTAAATGCAACATTTAGAATTAAAAAAAAATTATCCACCAGATCATATGTGATTGGATGGTCACAGCCACACTACACTTTACATGTGCTAAAAAATCTAAGTACACAAAGGGAAATAATCTTAACTTCAAAAGTAAACTTGACAACTGCGACAACATTTTTAAAACTCTTCAAAAACCCAAACTATGCCAAGCTAATTACAATTAACCCACACAAGACAGAGAACACTGGGAGCTTAGAAATGGCATACATTCACTAAATTAAGCTGAGTAGCTTTCTTGTGCACTTCTACTTTTAAGTAGTTTTAAAATGAGTACTTTTACTTGTACATGAGTAGATTTGATTGGCATAAAAGTGCTTCGCGGCATTTTAAATCAGATTAAAAGTCCACATTTTAGACATCAAATATGAGAAAGGATGTTTAGATAAGCCTTGTCCTGTCTGCTCTAGGACAAGTCATCGCTGACTTTGTTATAAAACATATTTAATATTTTAAATTCTTTAAAAATAAGTCATGAAACATTGAAGGCTTGCTAGTTTGGTTTCCAGAGAAAATTCCTTTCGCCGGAGCGCAGTGGATTGTGGATAATATCACCCAGTTGGGCGTTCATGGATCTGCACTTCAGAAACTAACTGGAACTAACTGGACTTTATGTACACTACAGTTTGGGAACCCTAATTCTCTGAAATGGGATTCAATCACTATGCTTTTCATCTGGGGTTTCAAATTCATTCCAGAACGGCTGCAGCTTTGGCTGGTTTTTCATTTCAACACAATATTAAGAAACACCCCAGAACATATATATATATATATATATATATATATATATATATATATATATATATATATATATATATATATATATATATATATATATATATATATATATATATATATAAAGAGAGAGAGAGAGAGAGAGAGAGAGAGAGAGAGCTTTTTAGCAGTTGCTTTCAAAGCAGCTTCATAAAGTTCTATTGAGGATCAGGTAAAGTAGTAAAGTAAATAGGAATTCCCTGTGCGAGGTCCCTGGGAGCCTCACTGACTGACTCAGGTGCTAGTCACCTCCCCAGCATAAAGAATTAAGTTTGTACAAATAGTTACATTATAAACATGTTTCATTCCCTTGAAGTGTACAGCAGTAGGTGAGGTAGAAGAAAATTATCCACCGTGCAGGATACAATGAAGATGGAGTACACATACAAGGATCACCAGACAAGGTCTGTAGTATCTCAATTATTTATTTCAATTGCCTTTAGGTGAATTAGAGTTGACCGCCTCATTGGGTGACAGAAATGAATCACAGTTTATTTTTTATTTAGATTTAACAAAATGAACAATTCACAGCAATTGGTCGCACAGATCTCCAAGCAACAGAGATTAGAGCCAACACTAAAAGGAGTTTAAAAGTGTGATCATATGGGAGGTGAGATTTGTTGCGTAATCATCAATGGTTTAAAACTAGTGGGTTGACAAAATGTGTAGGGATATGGGTCATTAAGAGGTGTATCCTCAAAATATACTGGATAATTAACTGATAATCTCCTCACATGGCTTACATCAGGTGTATCACAATAGTTTAAAGCTGTCTGCAGCATCGAGCATTTACACATTGACATCCTAAAGATTTTTCAGTCTGCAGCAGAAACAAGATCACTCCAGATTCTACACCTCTTCTCTGAGAGAGTGTTCTAATATAGCTGGTGCTGCAACCCTCAGCATTTAACATTATCTAGTCGCTGATCTGGTTAGGATAGTTTGGCCCTTCTCTGGTTAGGATGTTTCTGAACTTTTCAATGAAGTGTTTAGTTTTGAAATGTTCACATTTCAAGTCAGTTGCTTGAATGCACTGCAGGCTTGCTTAGTCACAACAGGGGGAGAGCAAACATTGTTGCTGGCTCTAATAGAAAGAGGTGATGATTCATGATGGGTGGGTTGTTGGCATGGACTGACAAGATCTACATGATCTGATGTCTCAATTTTAGTTGTCAGAGAGCATTCAAGATTTTTGTGGTGATTAAAGAAAAACCCATGGGTGGATTTTTATCATTATAGTTGGTTTACCCATTCACTAAAATGGGTATTTTTAGATGGCGACTGTCTAGATGTCATGATTCTGTGCTATCGGGAATGATAGACATATCTCTTGAGAAAGGCACCTAGTTGCTACATTTTAACTTGTCTTATTGGCTTCCTTCTTCCAGCGGGAGGCATCAGGGAAACGTAGCTTCAAGAGGAAGTTTATGTTTTTTTCATTAAGAATTTCAAGGGTGAAGAGTTTTACAAAGTATTGTACATGAGTAATAATTTATAGCACTCACTGCAGTATTAATGAGAATTTTAGTCATATTTATTGTAAAACTGCGTAGATTGGTAAAGACATTGGAACGCTCACTCCTACATTGAAAGCATAATTAGGCGTTTAACAACCTCTACTCATAAAATATCGTCTCCATGTGGAGCCCTAAAAGCTGTGAGTGCTTTACCAAGGAGCTTATCTCTCAGATTTCACAAGACATGCAGCCACATACAAGCTCTCAGACACTATGTGTCCTAGATTTTAAAATAAATCCCCTGACCATTAATAAAACTCTTTTAACCATCATCACCTCTGTTAAAAGCACACATGCTTGAAATCACATACACATGCATTCACAAACACACTGTTACTGATCTTTAGCCTGAAGTGTCTCAATCTTTGGCATTCGACTCACTGCCACGCTCTGAGTGTGAAGTTTCATGTAACAGATAGGGCTGGCTGACGTTCATCCTCATTTAACCTCTCGAAGAAAACAAAACATAGTAAATTATGGATTCAATGTGACAGTTTTGCTTGCAGCACACATAAAGTATTTTTTTGGGGGGATAAGAATTGCAATAACTGAATAAATATGAAAGATTAAAGACCTTTGAAAAGGATCTCACTAGAGTCCTATTTAAGCTCATTGAGTTTTTTCAAGTGATTAGAATAAAAATGGCTGATGTGGGAAGAGGAACGACTCCTGTAAGGATCATTTATCAGCTCATAAATATTCCAATCTCAGTCTGTGTGACCTTTCATTTGATATACTACACTAAAACACTTCATGTACAGTTTGCAATTATGTAACTGTTCAACATAACATAATCTCAATAAACTAAGTTAAAAGCTAAGAAGGTATAAAGCAGCTTCATAAAATAAATCAAGAAAATATATAACTCCAAAAGATTTAATTATTCTGTTTTTGTTTAGCGATCAAAGCTGACTCAACTTGCGTTCCTTGAAACATGAAATAATTAGGGTTCTGGTCTCATTCACTCAATCATTAACTTAAATATTGGAAGAAAATATATCTCCTTTTGGAAGAAAAGGAGAGATTCTGGAGTGATACAGATGAGGTGATGGAGAGTATTCCCAGAGGGGAGAGAGTAGTGGTGGGAGCAGACTTCAACGGTCATGTGGGCGAGGACAACAAAGGTGATGTGGAAGTGATGGGCAGGTTTGGTGTTAAGGAAAGGAATCCAGAAGGACAGATGGTGGTGGACTTTGTCAAGAGGATGGAAATGGCTGTAGTTAACACTTATTTCCAGAAGAGGGAGGAACATAGAGTTACCTACAAGAGTGGTGGTAGGAGTACGCAGGTGGACTACATCCTAAGTAGACGAGCCAATCTGAGAGAGATCACTGACTGCAAAGTAGTGGTAGGAGAGAGTGTAGCCAGACAGCATCGGATGGTGATGTGTAGGATGTTTCTGGTGGTCAGGAAGAAGAGGGGAGGAAAGATGGAAAAGAAGACCAAGTGGTGGAAGTTGAAAAAGGAAGACGGTTGTGAGGAATTCAGACAGAAGCTGAGACAGGCTTTGGGTGGTCAGGAAGAGCTTCCAGAGGACTGGGAAACTACAGCAGAAGTGATCAGGGAGACTGGTAGGAAGGTGCTAGGTGTGTCAGCAGGAAGAAGGAAAGAAGATAAGGAAACATGGTGGTGGAATGAGGAAGTACAGGACATCATCCAGAGGAAGAGGCTAGCTAAAAAGAAGTGGGACATCGAAAGGACAGAAGAAAGTAGACAGGACTACAAGGAATCACAGCGCAGGGTGAAGAGGGAGGTGGCAAAGGCCAAACAGAAGGCATATGATGAGTTGTATGCCAGGTTAGACACGAGGGAAGGTGAGAAGGAATTGTACAGATTAGCGAAACAGAGAGACAGAGATGGGAAGGATGTGCAACAGATAAGGGGGATTAAAGATAGAGATGGAAGGGTTCTAACATGTGAGGAGAGTGTGCAGAGAAGATGGAAGGAGTATTTTGAGGAGTTGATGAATGAGGAGAATGAGAGGGAAAGAAGGGGGGAAGAGGTGAACATTGTAGAGCAGGAAGTTGAAAAGATTAGAAAGGATGAGGTGAGGAAGGCTCTGAGGAGAATGAAGAGTGGAAAGGCTGTTAGTCCAGATGACATCCCTGTGGAGGCGTGGAAGTGTCTAAGAGAGACAGCAGTGGAGTTCCTATCAAGGTTATTCAACAGGATTCTAGAGAGTGAGAAGATGCCTGAGGAATGGAGGAGAAGTGTCCTAGTGCCAATCTTTAAGAACAAGGGTGATGTGCAGAGTTGTAACAACTACAGAGGTATAAAGTTGATGAGCCACACAATGAAACTCTGGGAAAGAGTAGTGGAAGCTAGGCTAAGAAGGGAAGTGGATATTTGCGAGCAGCAGTATGGCTTCATACCCAGGAAGAGCACTACTGATGCAATTTTTGCTCTGAGAATGCTAATGGAGAAGTACAGAGATGGTCAGAAGGAGCTGCACTGCGTCTTTGTGGACTTAGAGAAAGCGTATGACAGGGTGCCGAGAGAGGAGCTATGGTCCTGTATGAGGATGTCAGGAGTGGCAGAGAAGTACGTCAGAGTAGTTCAGGAAATGTATGAGAGGAGTAGGACAACAGTGAGATGTGCTGTAGGTCAGACGGAGGAGTTCAAGGTGGAGGTGGGGCTACATCAATCATCGGCTTTGAGTCCCTTCTTGTTTGCTATGGTGATGGACAGGTTGACAGATGAGGTCAGACAGGAATCTCCATGGACAATGATGTTTGCAGATGACATTGTAATCTGTAGTGAGAGTAGAGAGCAGGTGGAGGGACACCTGGAAAGTTGGAGGTCTGCTCTAGAAAGAAGAGGAATAAAAGTCAGTCGTAGTAAGACAGAATACATGTGTTTGAACGAGAGGGAGGGAAGTAGAACAGTGAGGTTAAGGGGGCTGAGGTCAAGAAGGTGGAGGAGTTTAGTTATTTGGGGTCAACAGTCCAGTGCGACGGGGAGTGTGGAAAAGAGGTGAAGAGGCGAGTGCAGGCAGGTTGTAGTTGGTGGAGAAAAGTGTCAGGGGTGTTGTGTGACAGAAGAGTGTCAGCAAGAATCAAAGGAAATGTGCACAGAACAGTAGTGAGACCAGCTATGATGTATGGGTTAGAGACTGTAGCAGTGAGGAAGAGACACGAGGCAGAGATGGAAGTAGCAGAGATGAGGATGTTGAGGTTCAGTTTAGGAGTGACAAGGATGGACAAAATTAGGAACGAGCACATCAGAGGAACAGCTCAGGTTGGTTGTTTTGGAGACAAAGTCAAAGAAGCCAGATTGAGATGGTTTGGACATGTGCAGAGGAGGGATAGTAGTTATATTGGTAGAAGGATGTTGGAGATGGAGCTGCCAGGCAAGAGGGCAAGAGGAAGGCCAAAGACAAGTTATATGGGTGTGCTGAAGGAGGATATGAAGGTAATTGGTGCAAGAGTAGAGGATACTGAGGCCAGAGTTAGGTGGAAACAGATGATTTGCTGTGGCGACCCCTAAACTGGGAACAGCCGAAAGAAGAAGAAGATTAACTTAAATATTCAAACATCTATTTACAGATTTGCACAGGGCCACAGAAATCCTTATTCACATGTCTAAACTCTGAAAAGTGACATTCAACTTTTTATGGAAATAAGCCAATTCTTTATCTCAACCAGAGTTAACCAGTGGTGATTTACTGCCTTGATTTAGAGACAGCACCGTTAAATATCCAGCTAATACCAGTGAATTTAATTAGACTTGGCAATAGTACTTTTACCATAAAGCAGATATTATTGAGTATGACAAAATTAATAGTACTTTTGGAGATATTACTGAATCCGTAATTAGCGATAGGACTTTTAGCATACAGCAGATATCATTGAATCTTGTTAGATTTTGCAAACTAGAACTTTTGGCTTACACCAGATATCAATGAATCTTGTTAGATTTAGTTATAGCACTTTTAGCATACACCAGAAATACTTTAATCTTGTTAGATTCAGATATCAATGAATGTGATTAGATTTTGTGACAGCACTAAACATAAACCTATGATGTATTCATTATAATGCTACAAAAGAAGAAGAAGAAGAAGAAAAAGAAGAAGAACAAAAACAAGAACAACAACAACAACAACAACACTATAATACTAATATTATATTGACTGGGACATTAGCTGAGACTTAATTGATTTAAAAACCAATTACAATAAATTTATTTGTTATCTCAAAGAGGATTGCTTTTAGCTGAAATGTAACATCCTGTAAAGCGCTTATTATCATATGGAAATGATAATAAGAGTCTGACAGAGCCCTCTGCTGGACAACATTAAGAAGTGTATATATATATATATATATATATATATATATATATATATATATATATATATATATATATATATATATATATATATATGTGTGTGTGTGTCTTCAAAATAGCTAGATGTAAAAGAAGGCAGTATTGCACTTTTTGAGTCTTGCATAAAATAATATGGCTTCTTGGATTGCCCGAAACCTTTTTAGCAAATCAGAGTAGAATTCCGTAGACAGACTTATTGAATTTTAATTACTTCACAAATTGAATTTAATGTTAACCATACAATTATAATGCTATCCATGTTTATCGTAGTTTCTAGAAAACTACACCGCTGTACAAAATCTTGGCAAGACCAGTTTGAGCTGTTTATTTATGGAACATAGTAGCCTTTGGTTTATGGCTTAAGCTACCCTAAGCTGGTAAGTGATGGACCAGCTCAAAGCCATCATGACACACTAACAATAAGAAAAACTAATTGAGCCTGTCATGGTGCTTTTCACCAGGGACACTTGCATACAGGTGCTAGTCAAATAACTATGAAATAGCTGATTTATTTCAGTAACTACACTACTGATTATTTACACAGATTACACACATATTGATATAATTAAAGTATTTAATTTTTGATGATTATGACTGATGAGTAATGAAAATAAAAAATTCAGCATCTCAGAAAATTAGAATGATGTGAAAAGGTTAGATATTGAAGACACTTATGAGCACACTCTAATCAACAAATTAGGACAAAACCCCTGCAAAACATTTAAATGGTCTAGTTCAACCATAGGGAAGACTGCCAACTTGATCGTTGCCCAAAGATGGCCATTGACATTTTGTCAAGGAGGGAAAGACAGAAAAGTTCCTTTCAAGAGTTTGGCTGTTCACAGAGCTGTGTGTCCAAGCACCCCTGAGCAGTGCCACAGATTGATCGCCTCCATGCCACGCTGCATTGCTGCAGTTCAGATGATACAACTAAGTACATGCTGATACTTTTCAGTTAGCCATAATTTTTATAAATCTTTTCTTTGTATTGGTCTCAAGTAACTATCAAATATTTTGAGATGCTGACTTTGGGATTATTATCAACTGTCAACAAATTAGGGACTTTTTCACGATATTCAAATCAAGGACAAGTAGTGCGAAATAAGATCGAGTCAGCATTATTGCTTACTATCGCTAACTACAATTTTTTTTATGTTCGCAACAATTCTTACAACTAAGTAAACACACCATTTGTTGAACATGTTACAAATCAAAAAAACTTTAACTCACTATAGTAGTTAATAGTTCTTTTGTACAGTTTATTTTGTTTAACACATAAATAGTATTCAAGTAAATGACAGTATGGATATGTAATACATACCAAGACATACAGTAATGCTTGTATTTAAGGGATGTATTTTCCACATAATGACTTTTCAATCTATATTTTTGTACATATATACTGTACAGCATTTATTTTTGCTTATGATATACATGTTTAGCTCTTAAAATCATTACAAGACCTTACTGATTTTATACACTTCCAATCAATCAACATCTGACATATTTTTGAAACACTCAAACAATATAACACTCATTCAGGCAAATACTAAGACAAACAAACAACCAAACACATGATGACAAAATAGCTGACATCCAACACACAGTGGACAAATTCAAAGATACCAAAACATGTTTTCAGAAGAGTTTCATATTAGTGCCAGTGTTCCTCATCATTCCAATCATTTATTTGGTTCTTTTGTTTTATAAGACCTAAACATTTCTTGCCTTTTTCTGCAGATCATATAATGTGTCTCTGGTATTCCATGAAGTTATGCATAAGTTTAATAGCAGTTGTTGGATGAAAGGAATGGGAACAATGTAATGAAAGATGCTTGGATTTTTCTTCTTTTTTCAGAACTCGACCCAGTTCCCAGAAGAGGGATCTTGACGCGGTGCTGAAGCAGGAACAGAGCTGACAAAACAACCAAAGATTGTAATTCAGTTAAATGTTGACATTTTAAATCACCAAAACAAACATGGTCCGAAACCAATAGCTTCCTGTCCCTATTTTTATTGTTCCTGTTGATTGGCTCTACGTTTGTTTTGGTACTGACAGGACTCGAATATACTTTTTTTTGTTTTGTTCTTAGACACGTTCCGCTCTAAAAAAAAGCTAAAGATTAATATTTTCTTGATAAATTAATTTTTCCCCCAACTTTACATTGACTATGTATTTCTTATTAGAATTGACCATAACCAAAATTTCAATTGTATTTTTTTTCATGTGATATTAGCCATTCAAAAACCTCTACATGCAATTTGTGAACTACTTCAGCGTCTCCTGATGTTACATTTTGATGAAAGTTCAGATTATATAGTAAAAGTCAGCAAAAGTAATTATTTTGAAGAGTGAAAGATAATAAACTGAACCAAAAAAGAACAAAATAATTTTATCACTGTGTTATGTACATGCTCAAAAAATAATTAATAATCTTCCAAATAGGTTTAACAAAGAATTAGGTGGGTGCTAGTTTCAGTTATTCTATTATATCATTTACATATAGCTGTAGTGGTTATAGTAACAACTTTATATACAAGACTATTGAATGTTTCTGAGTTTGAAAAACTCACAGATGTCAGCATTAACTTCTCATGATATTAATAGTAAATATAATTTTTTCGTTGCTTGTTAAGCAGTGATATGGTGGTACAATAGGAAACGCGATAGCTTCACAGCAAGAAGTTTGCTGGATCGAGTCTCGGCTGGGTCAGCTGGCATTTCTTTGTGGAGTACTCCCCCAAAGTCCAAAAGCGGTACAGGTGAATTGGGTGAGAAATTTATACACACTTATACACTATGGACAATTTTAGCTTAGTGATGGGTTGCAGCTAGAAGGGCATCCGCTGCATAAAACATATGTTGCATTTAGCAAGCTAAGTAGACACACTAGACTATGTCATCAAAGGAAATGTAATGCAGAGAATGCAGGGCATTTGTTCCTACATTCGCACGCTTCTCGGAGGTGCGGATGAAAAGGGGAAGATCGAATAAGTGAGCCGCACTTTGAGGGCTGGAGGGAGAGAGGGACTCACTCATTCATTGGACTGCATGCCCATGTCCTTAGATCTGCATTTCCTCAAAATTGGACAGATGAATTTAATTAAGATTATCAGCATGGCCTCCGACAGTTCAGGCATTTAAGTGGCACTGAAATAAGGTGCTGAAATGCACGTTCTGTTCTGTTTCGGTCCGGTCCATACCGGTTGTTGAGGTACTGGTTCCGTATTGGCACTGGGTTTAGGTACCCAAGCATAGTTCTAATAGGTTTTATGTTGGGGAGGTGATTAGCCCCACACTCTGCCCTAGTCAGAGAGGCTGTCTCTGATCTCACAGAGGTTCTTTACTGGGGAAATCAAGAATATTTGCAGCCTTGGTTGCTGTATTTAACCACAAAATCAGTTTAAACTGAGCTTTTATAGAAGTCAGAGGTTATTGGTCAGTGTAAAGCAACATTTTTTTTACTAAGGTAGCATTTAATGGTAGTTATTTTTCTACCCCACAGAATTATCTAACCAGGAATTCTTATTTTACCACACGGACTTAGTGAAGCTGCTAAAAAGCTCTATAAAAAACATTCTGATTGCTTAATTGATTGATAATTAAAATGTGCTTTTTACACATTTAGTCCTGGTTACTAAATGAAAGGCAGGCTATACCCTGGACAAGTGACCAGTCAATCTTATGGCTGAATTCACACACTGTTCGGTCACACATACACTCCTCAGGCAAATTCACCTGAAGCATGTCTAAATTCCAAACAAACATGGCTTATAATAACTGGAATATCTGGAACATAATAAAAAAAATGTTACATGCAACAAAAAACAGTGAAATTGACAGGTATTCCAGGTTTTCTCCATCCAGAGAACTCAACTGACATAAGTAGGTTTTATGGTACTTCAGTGTTGAAGAGACTTGAAGAGAAATATCTGAAAATTAAGCAAATCAAATATTTAAATACTTTAATGCTTAATTTATATTTTGTGATAAGTTTTATTAGGTTATCAAACTAAATGTTCAGCAGGTTTATTTTCATCATACTTAATGATTTGTATGATTCTGCTGATTCTGATTATTAACAGATTTTTTTTCAGAAAAATGAAATGATTATCTTTTGAACTAATTTCCTCCAGTATTAGTATTGCTTACTATTTGCTGAAAATATGACTAATTAATTAAAATATGATTAATATAATCGCAAATCATGATATTAGCTGCATGTGATTATGTCACGGCAGTGTTGCGATAATGTAAACAAAACAAAACATTTTAAGACTAAACAGTGTGGGTCTGGAAGATTCCGGACACCTGAGTTATCTGGTAAATGTAAGCATTTTTATAATATATTACTTGTTTTTCCTGTCTTTGTAAACCTGTTGGATTTTTCAGGATAAAGGTAAAACAAAATTAATATAAACAAATAAGATGATAAAATCGTTTTTTCGCCTAGCCCTAGTTGACTCCAACGATTTACAGCCAGGTAAAAGTCAAAAGCAGCATTTATTTAAAGATATTTTGTGTCTGGGAGACTCGGTATGTAGAAATCATTATACATTATCAGTGTTTCTTTTCATGCAGTTACATTTCAATAACTTTTGCACTATTTATGATTTTGAAAATTATTTTTGTTCTGTTTCCTGACAAAAAAAACTACAACAACAAAAAAACAGACATACATTCCTGTAAGTTCATAGAGCACACAGGACCTGAGTTATACACTTCCAACCTTGGAGGGGAAAAACAGACACACCAAAACATTTCTTGTTTTTAAAAGGCATTAAAGGTTTTTAAAGATAATACCTAGAGTGAATTCAAACGTGTTAAGGTGTAATTTATAAAACTTCAAGCTGTCCTTTTTAGATACTTGACAAAAAAAAATTTTCTGATTTGAACTGCTATTCTATATTATTTCATACAAACTGTTTAATTAGTTTAATTGTTTGGATGATGTTCTGAACAAAAATTTGATAGTGTTAAAAAAAATTCACACATAAATGGCTAATGTTCAAAGATACTAGTAAAAGCTAAAAGTATTCTTCCTGTTCGGTTCCAGCAGCAATTTTTTACCTAAATATTCACCTATACAAATCCTCTGAAACACGTTCATCGATTGGTGTTACCTTGCAGAGCTAGAGAAGTCCCCCCACAGATCAGAGCTGGGGTTCGTCTGAACCACCGTGTTAGAGTTACTGCTGTCCAGTTCTAATAAACATCCTAAAAAGATAAGAGAGAAAGTGAAAACGCTGAAAAACATCTCTTTTGTTAGAAGTAACGAGGTTGGATACCTGTCTGTGCTCCTCCTGATGGCTGTACGGTGTTGTGATTGGACGAAGGAGGAGGGGCGATCTTTCCTCCTGGAGGGGGTGGTAGAAGCCCAAGACTTCCTGAGCTCGTAGGGCGGGGCTTGTCCCTCTTTTTCCCTTGCTGCAGACAGAAACGATTCTCATTTTATTTTCAAAGGCGAGAGAAGTTTTTGGTGAAAATCCTTTTTTGTCTTGTTTTACCCCAATATTCAACGTGATGGTCTGTCCCTCTTTGAACCCAAGGTCCAGTTTGGGTCCCGTGTCTGGAACCTGAGAGCTTTTGCTGAGTTCATTCTCCTGTTTCACCCACCTTAGATATTTTAGCAAAAAAAAACAAACAAAACATTTACAATAAAGGGAGAACTGTATTGATGTGATTGTCATCAGCCAATGAGAAGTATTTAATTTGCATCTGATGTCACATGTACACAACAGTGAGAAAGAAGAACAGAAAAATGATTTAAACTTCTTCTCAAGTAAAAAAATAATATAACAACACAAATAAGCAACTGATAGTGCCTTTCTAGTCACGGACTGATTTTTGAGAGAAACTCACTTGAAATGATCTTGGAGGGCAACGTTGAAATCAAAAGCATCACCTCGGTCTGCGAATCCAACACCTATGAATGCACTTCGACCTACAACAAAACACAAGCAAATTCTTTTCATGTATTTTATTCTCGTCTACAGAATTTGAGGCACATGTAAGCATTATCGATGATGGGTTGGCGAATATTTAAGAGAGTTACTATTGAAGTTTATCACTAACTGTTAAAAACACATATTGAATCACAATTAAAACAAGCCGAAATCCTAAAACTCAGAAGCAAACGATATTAGCTGATTGGTTACAGTAGATGGCCATCATGATTAGTTATGTAGGAAAATTCTGCAGTATATTTCAGTTATTTGCAGTTTATTTCAGAGCTTAAGTGGTTTAGTTAAATTTTTTCACAAATAGATATTAACTGAACATACAAAATATTATTTCATATTAACAACTATTTAAAATTGTAATGTAAACATTTCATATATTTTATACACACATCAACTGTTCTAACTATAAAAAGACGACATGCTCTCATCATCGCACCTATTTTGTTCACCATTTGTTTGTTTTTTTTTATTCCTTTTTTACTGTGTAGTCTTTTTCAAGGACCTTTTTGGGAATCAAAATTAAGAACTACATCTTAATATCAGAATCACATACAAACTTGTTTTCATAATAAACAGTATGTTTCAAAAACATTGTTTGACACGCTAACCATAACTGAAATGTTTCTGAGAATGTTTTCTCAATCTCTGGCAACCCTTACAATAACTATTATGTTTTTAAGCATTTACCCTTAATTTCTGCTAACTTTTTTTACATTTATGAGTCAATATCTGGTCACCTTAACAATCACTTTTAAGATTTTGAGCATTTATGTGTCTTCACAAGCGCTATCGCAATATTGGTCAAAAAAAAAATCTCAATTAGATGATGTATTTCAAAATAATTTACTCTTACTCTCAAATAAAAACTCAAAAGCAAATCTTGACCCTAGTAAATAAGGGGTAATTTTGTCACAATCGTTTAGATAACAAAATTTTGTATTTTGGTTAGTACTGAGGCTAATAGATTTATGAAAAAAGGGGAACCAAATAAATGACACATTATTACAGCAGATCAAGTTAGTGTTCTTTTTGTACCATGACAAAAAAAAAGTCAATCTGAACATGGCCGAAGGGTTCAACACTGAACTGTAAACTCTGTTCACTAATATGATCATATATCAACACAAGCAGTGTTTAATGATGATGCACAAACCGTTATCGTCCTGTATTCGAAGAACAAAATATCGGCTGGAATCGCTGACCGTCTCCACAGCAATCCCAGGATATTCCTGCACCGGCGCTTGAGCAAACAGCTCACCTGCACATAGTACCCAGAGATGCACATTAGTGTGTTTCTCCTTCTTCTCCTTCTCCTTCTCCTTCTCCTTCCGACCGTTAATTTACTGCATAAACTCGAACCTGAGACTTTGTCCTCCAGTTTGATATAAGCCACCTTTCCCTTTGCTGTTATGCGCAAGCGACCCATCCAATCAGGCGCATCCAGCTTCCAGTCAGCCGCTCTAACATGGAAACAGAAGAGATTAGAGATTGTTAAGGAAATAACTGCTCAGGAGACATGAATAGGAACAACAGCATTTTTATAAATTAAACCTAAATATGATAAAATCATGCCATAGAACCATGAAGGGGTTAAAACAGCATGTACACATAGCCAGGAGTGGACAGGACAGTCAGGAGAGAACTTTATGGATCTGTTCCTGGGGATTTATGTTGAAGAAAGCCCTACTACGTCATTTCCATCTCTTTCTCTCTTGATGTGCGACCACTTCTGGCACACACATAACTCACCTATACACCTCTAATCAATCCTTTTATGAGACATTAATATCTATATTACTTATATTAATTATAATGATTCAATTATTTCCATTACAAGAAGACTGAGACTTGTTTTAATAGAGTATTTTTTATTAGTGAGAACACTAGTAAATAGGTTAATATGAAAAACTAAATTCCTCAATACTACAATACGATGATGTTTTCTTCCTTAAAAAGCCACAATATAACTTTCATTTTTTTTGTGTATTGCTGAAAATGTGCACCAAATATTGAACACAGAGAGATTGCAAAGAAACACTGTGGATAAACAGCTTCTTTTTTGTTGCTGTCTGTTGATCAGTTGAAATCAAGCTCTCTGAAGCCAATATGTTTGTTTATCCAGCATTGACCGTACATAACATTGACGTAGTCTGTCGTCACTCATTGGTTTCTGCAGAGAGTTTGCGCCTCTCATGCATCTAGATATTGCTTAGTGTTTGCGGCCAACATTCCCAATGAGGGACTCTGAGGAACATTTCTACCAGCCAATCCCAGACCATGATGTCACCAGACTTCCAAATGAAACGACCAGAAGAAGCACCAGTTAAGATAGCTGCATAATTAAAGTTTATGCTAATTGTTATTATCTTTTTAAATATTCAAACAAAGTGTCCTTTCGCAAGCAAGTGTGTGTTGATAACAAAATGTTAGTGAGAGAACTTTTGGAAAATAACAGCTATTATCATCAGAAGGCAGCCAAAATAACTTTAGCTTAACATACGTGCTACACTCGTTAACACTGTGTTACTATGTGACAAAAATAGGCCACGGTACTTAGTGTGTGTTGTTAAAGATGTTTTAATCAATAGTTAAAGGGTAAACATGTTTAACCTTTCAGCTTGTGATCAAGCTGGGATTTTTAGCTAATTTATCTGATCGTTCAAACTCGCGGTCTGTGATTGGCTGGTGGAAATGTAGCCCTGAGTCCAGTTGGAGAGGATGAGACATCAAAATGTCAACCAAACATCATGAGATAACTGCATATGGATTTATGTTCCTCATCTTAATAATGGCTGAATCTTGAATTAATCATTGCTCTGAGTAACCCAACAGTCCTGAATATTGAAATATTGTGGTCCCTCGCTTCATCCTCTCACAGCCACATTGTTTCTTAGATTCAAAAACAAATCCTCTCTTAATGCTAGCGCTAACGGCAGAGATGACACGAAAAACAGCGGCATAACTAACATAAACTCATCCTGGTGCAGAGAAGAGCTCACATGGATCAGCTCAGAATTGGGTTTTTACTGGAATGGCATGAACCGTGTGGATTTGACCATTTCCTTCTCCACTATGGACTTCTCCATTGCCGTAACAAAGGAACTCCCATTACAGTGTACAGAGGTGTGTTTTTACCATGTCCGAGATCGGAACTTTATTATTTGTTACTGTGCATTCCTGGAGAGGAGATCCTACAAGCTAGAAACAATATGCTAACTCGCTTTAACATGGAGAATGCAACGATATACAATACTCATGGTTCAGTACATGCCTCGTTTTTACACAGTTTCTACCCACGGACTTCGGTTTGGTTCTGATGGCTTTTTATCATCCTTTGTATAGACCATATAAACAGATAAAAAAAATAGGAGTTTTTTGAAGAACATTTGTTTAGCATTCTTTTCCCATCTGTGTCTTAATCAACAGAAACCACTGCTCAAATTGGATATTTACACAAGTGAGCAGTTAACGATTGGATATTTGCTCTCAGAAAGGTTTCTCCAATGTTCACTTCCATATAGAAGAAGTTGGCTTGTCGAAATAAAATTAATATAAACAAGTTATTTAAATGAGTAACCGAGGACAACGTGCCAAATGACTTGGTATAAAACCAAGTATTGTGGCATCCCTAGTTTTAATAGGTCACATGACAAATCAATGAGTAATCACAGCTGTTTTTGAAGATTTGTGATGATAATGGGTCGAGTGATTACATTTCGATGCAAACTGTAACTCTGAAGATCACAGCACAAACCATAACAAATTGAACAGCCTTTTGCCAACACACTGGACTTTTTCTGTTGCTCCCAGAGTCGGAGAATCTATATACCCTTCTTGAACATCTATTAGGTTAAAGGGGATTCTGAGCTGTGCTTGTGATGATTTGGGGGAATTTAACGAAGGGATTTCTGCACAGACTCTTCTACTGGGGATCTCATGCACAGCTTGAATAGTTTGGATTGTATTTTTTAACAAGTTTGCAGTGTTCATCTCGAGTACAAAAAGATCGCTCCTGGTTAGTTTACTATTTTTTAAGTTAGTAAAAAGTTAGCTTGTACCTAGCACTCTGGCCAGTGAGGTTAGCTGTATTAAGGCTCTGAGTATCATGTTATTTAGGATTCTCTATGTCAGGAAAAATAAAGTGAAAGTCGAGTGAAAGTGACCAGTTGGCTAGATATGGAGTGACCCATACCTGGAATTTGTACTCTGCGTTTAACACATCCCTGTGTACACACAATAGTGAAAGAACCCACCGTAAACAGACACATGAAGCATGGCCAGCCATGGCTGTAGCGTTAGGGGAGCAGTCGGGAAACTGGTGCCTTGATCAAGGGCACCACAGCTCTGGTTGTTGATGATGGGAGAGCAAGTATTTCATCGCTTACACCACCTTTAACTCAGTGAATCTGGGGATCAACCCGGCAACCTTCTGATCAAAAGTGAATCTCCTTATCCACCAGATCACAACTGCCCACAACACACAAAGTTCAGAGATTGGGGTTTAGTTCTGTGTAATAGTGCTTCCCATCTTGAGATAGCTTTCTTCTCTCGAATGCACTGCAGGCTAGCTATTGTTAGCTACTCGGCTAATCAGCGTTAAGGGACTGGCGTTTCTAGCTAAGGGGAAGATCTTAAAAATGGTCTGCAGATGTAACAAACTCAGAGCACATAACTCTTTGACGCTGACTGTCAAAATGTTTTATTTTTTCAAAAACCAAAACATTGCGAGCTCTTAAACTCAATAAGTGTTTTTTTTTATTATTATTGTTGTTGCTTGAGCTTTTGTATGTGACAATATCAGGCATTTTTTGGTTAATCAACCCCCCTCCAACTAAAAAGTATTTATTTTTAATAGTTTGTAATTGTTTTTACTTCTGTAAACATGTTCATAACCAAAGGTCAAACAGTTTGACTTCATAACCTCTTTAAACATGTATATACATCGACTATATATTTTCCCTCTACATACACCAAAGCTCGAATTTGAAGATTTCACCAACATAATAGATCTACTTTATAGATCTAGTCATAACTGCTTCAACCTCCTAATGAGGAGAAACACTGGGGACTTTTAGCAGAGGGATGTGTGTCAGAAAAATCTCGCAATCTGAACAAAAACGCTATTAAACTTGCAATTTAAACTTGATCATAAAACAATACTCAATATCATCATACATAATAGCAAAACTGTCATAATTAACTAAATTTATTCATTGGAATTATAATGTCATGTGTTTGGTGACTAATGTAGTTTAGCACTGTCCTAGATTTCATAGAGTAATAATAGTGAGAAAAACAACAGGGCTAAACTGAAATCACAAATCATCTTCAAGCACCAATGTCACCTCCTCTGCGACAAAAGCATCCATGAAATAAAACGTATGGTGGAAGTTTTAATTCAATGGCAGCCTGACGCCACAATAAAATGGAATAAGAGGCTTATTTACAGAGTAACACCTGCCCTGGCCCCATGAGCTCAGGCCCGCACATCCTTTCATTTACCTGTATCCACGATTCGACGCCCGCGGCGGGATGCGGTAAACATTGACATCTGGTTTAACACACAGAATCGACTCGTATTCCCCTTCGGACGCCATCTTGAATTGATTCAAATGAAGTGAGGAATATTTCTGTCTTCATCCAATTTGTTATTGCGGGCCAGCCGCTTGCACAGGCATCGCAGTGTGAGTAATGTCACTGATGCCTCGAGCATGAGCTCGTCGATAACGCGTCACACGTTAACAGATCTGTAAAGGGATAGGATAGACTTGTAGTGTGTATGGCAGGCCGGCTGACAATTATTTTATGGCAAGCTAATTTGACATTAGCCGTTTAAACATGAACACTCTTTCAATAAACTCATAGACAAACAGTGCCACCTGCAGTGGTAGCATGATACTGCATCCATTGAGAACGACCTGCTCACTCAGACAGCTCAACGTACACGATTTATTCTTAACCCTTGTGTGGTGTTCATATTATTGTTACTCAGACGGTGATTGCGGGTCTCGTGGACCCATTGCCTTTTGCAGATTTTAATTCACCCTATCGAAACATTTTATGTTAAAAACAAGTGATATAAACACAAATATACTTTATTTATTGTTCTTTAGCCTGATTTCTTCACGTTTAGAATTTGAACCATGTGTGGTGTTCTCATTATTGTTACTTTGGCACAGTGGGTGGGTCTGCTGGACCCATTGCATTTTGGCACTGGCAATGTTATGTTTATGTGTGATTTATGTTTGTGTGGGAAGAGAGAATTAAGGTAAAGAATCTACCATTTTCACACTTTAACATGCCCGGGTCCAGTAGACCCGAACATCTTGTGTGTAATTTAAATGTGTAGGGGGTGTACGTGTGGGGTCATAAAAAATCTGTTCTGATATATGTTTTTCACAGGAAATGAGCCAAGCCCAGTGAATCTCAGCTTCAAATAATAAATGCTTGTTTAATTCTTCTTTTGATGAAAACTGAAAATGGGTCCCACAGACCCGAACACCATACAAGGGTTAAGTCTAGAGTTAGGTAATGAAAATTGACTTTGTATTATTAAGTAGTAAACAACAGTGGTCTCATTTATGTTCTCACATTAAACTTTATTGGTGTCTTGTTTCACCTGCAAACTTATTTTATTTGTCTCTCTTTTCCTTCAATCTGTAAAAAGTGTAAGACAAGTCAAGTCTCGTCCGATCTGAGCAAAGTTGTCGGTTCTCATCGGTACCCTCTTTTTCTGGGTTTCTGAAATGTTTTAGTGTTTCGGAATTTGAAAAAGTGTTTTGGAACATCGGGTGGTGGAAGGAATACTTTGAGGGTCTCCTCAATCCCACTGTCACGTCCTCTGTTGAGGAGGCAGAGGCTGGGGTACTTGGGGTGGACTCGTCTATCACCCAAGCCGAAGTTACTGAGGTGGTTGGTAAGCTCCTCAGTGGCAAGGCACCGGGGGTGGATGAGATCCGCCCGGAATACCTCAGGTGCCTAGATGCTGTAGGACTGTCCTGGCTGACACGTCTCTGCACCATCGCGTGGCGGTCAGGGACAGTACCTCTGGATTGGTAGACCGGAGTGGTGGTCCCTCTTTTCAAGAAAGGGGACCGGAGGATGTGTTCCAACTACCGGGGGATCACACTCCTCAGCCTCCCGGGGAAAGTCTATGCCAGGGTACTTGAGAGGAGAGTTCGGCCGATAGTCGAACCTCGGATGCAGGAGGAACAATGCGGGTTTCGACCTGGTCGTGGAACACTGGACCAGCTCTATACCCTCTGCAGGGTCCTCGAGGGGTCATGGGAGTTCGCACAACCGGTCCACATGTGTTTTGTGGATTTGGAGAAGGCGTTTGACCGTGTCCCTCGTGGGGTCCTGTGGGAGGTGCTCTGGGAGTATGGAGTCCGGGGCTCCCTGCTAAGGGCTGTCCGGTCCCTGTACAACCAGAGCAGGAGCTTGGTACGCATTGCCGGCACAAAGTCAGACCTGTTCCCAGTGCGCGTTGGCCTCCGGCAGGGCTGCCCTTTATCACCGGTTCTGTTCATAGTTTTTATGGACAGAATCTCCAGGCGCAGCCGGGGGCCTGAGGGGGTCCGGTTCGGGGACCTCAGGATTTCATCTCTGATGTTTGCGGACGATGTTGTCCTGTTGGCTTCTTCGGGCCTGGACCTCCAGCGTGCGTTGGGGCGGTTTGCAGCCGAGTGTGAAGCGGCTGAGATGAGGATCAGCACCTCCAAGTCTGAGGCCATGGTTCTCGACCGGAAAAAGGTGGCCTGAGGGAAGTCTGGGCATCCCTGCTTAGACTGCTGCCCCCGCGACCCGGCCCCGGATAAGCGGAAGAAGATGTATGGATGGATGGTTTTGGAACATGTAAATGGGTTTTCTAAAATGTTAAATTGTTTCGGAATTTGTACATTTGTTTTATCACATGCAAACGTTTTACATTCTGAAATGCAAAGTGTGTTTTAACTTGTAAATGTGTTTT
This sequence comes from Danionella dracula, assembly GCA_900490495.1. Classification (NCBI taxonomy): domain Eukaryota; kingdom Metazoa; phylum Chordata; class Actinopteri; order Cypriniformes; family Danionidae; genus Danionella; species Danionella dracula. Next base: position 2,175,233 of record UELW01000049.1, on the reverse strand, counting down.
ACGTTATGTAAAGTGTATTGCACCTCTCAGCCACCGTAATATATTTCCTTATTTTTTTTTTTAAACTCTGATGTGCATGTTGCCACACTCTGTGATCAAATGTTTTATTATGTCGGTATAGTTTATGAATGCATACTTTATCAACAACTAATAAAAATTATTAGAAAATGTGTTTGAACCATATTATAATAAGCTGTCTTTTGTGAAAGCCAGATATTTCAATGTTTGCAGTTGTTATTTAAGAATGCTCCATTTATTTTCAAATGTTTCATGACATGATCTCCCATCTCTGATGTCAGAGTAATTTTACATAAGCCAGAAATGCACTCCCATGATCTTTAAATTTATTGAGTAGTGGCTGTAGTATCATCCCCTCATCACAGGTGGTGCTGTGTGTCCTGGGAGTAGAGTTGCTGCAGTACCATACCATTGTCACAGGTGGTGCTGTTTGTCCAGGGAGTACAATTGCTGCAGTATCATCACCTCGCCACAGGTAGTGCTGTGTGTCCAGGGAGTACGGTTGCTTCAGTACCATACCATTGTCACAAGTGGCGCAGTTTGTCCAGGGAGTACAGTTGCTGCAGTATCGTCCCCTCGTCACAGGTGGTGCTGTTTGTCCTGGGAGTACAGTTGCTACTGTATCGTCCCCTCGTCACAGGTTTGTGCTGTTTGTTCTGGGAGTACAGTTGCTGCAGTACCATACCATTGTCACAGGTGGTGCTGTTTGTCCAGGGAGTACAGTTGCTGCAGTATCATCACCTCGCCACAGGCAGTGCTGTGTGTCCAGGGAGTACAGTTGCTTCAGTACCATACCATTGTCACAAGTGGCGCAGTTTGTCCAGGGAGTACAGATGCTGCAGTATTGTCCCCTCGTCACAGGTGGTGCTGTTTGTCCTGGGAGTACAGTTGCTGCAGTATCGTCCCCTCGTCACAGGTGGTGCTGTTTGTCCTGGGAGTACAGTTGCTGCAGTATCGTCCCCTTGTCACATGTGGTGCTGTTTGTTCTGGAAGTACAGTTGCTGCAGTATCATCCCCTTGACACAGGAGGAGCTGTTTGATCTGGGAGTACAGTTACTGCAGTATCATCACCTCACCACAGGTGACCGAACTGTAGTACCTTGACGGTTCTCTTCAGGCAGAAGTGAGCAGGTTCTCATTTACTCCCGTGTTAAAACTGCCCAGGAGTGAATGGATCGATTTAATATTTTATTATTTGTTTGTTTAAGATTTATTAAACTTTAAACTTTCAGCCAATCAGATGTATTTGTTACATCTATGTCCTGCATCTGTGTACTAATTTGTCAACACTTTTATTTTGTCAATGGTGACCTCGTGGACTCTACGGCCATGTTATATACAGTCAATGGAACAAAAACAAGTAAATGTAACCTACTCACTTCTGGAGTCAGCCTTAAGTGGCCGGTCGAGGAACTGCAGTTCTGTCACTTCCTAATACGCATCAAGAGGGAAAGTCGTAAGTTTCAGTTTAATAGTTTATTAAATACATACATGACCAAAACAGTTTACATGACCATACACGACCAAAACACTAATCAATAATTAAACAGGATTGTGCTATTAAAAATATAATTTTTGGTATATTGGTACCATTTGACAGAGAGAAACGTTACGTCTTTATATAGTAAGTTTTTAAAAATAGTTTAATTAGTTATTTAAATAGTTTAGTCTTTTTAATTTATAACACATTAAAAGATCTGCTAATGATCTGCAATAGATGCAAAAAGAAGAGAAAAAAGTCTAAAATTAGTATAGGGGTCAGGGAGACTAACTTCAAGCCCTTCCCATTTCCTCCATGCATGCACACGGCATATGCTCGGTGACGTCACAGACCAGCTGACTGGTTTGTTTTGTAAAGACTCTACAAGGCGAAGCGACGAGTCGCAGCAGAAATAAACTGTTTAATAATAATAAACACACAAACAGACTGACAGAGCGTCTGTTAAGACACATAAAAAGGATATAACTTAGGCACAATTGCCTAAAGACGACGTGTCTAGTAACAGTGTCAACATGCCTTCGGAAAAGACATTTAAACAAAGGAGGACATTTGGTGAGTCTGCCGAGGTCCTATCTTTAAACGTTACTTTGGGTTTTTTTTCTTGTTATGAACTTCAACCCAGCGGCAACAAACTGTTTTAATAATGCTTCAATTTAGGAAAGTTTAACATATTTATGCTATGCGATCTGTGATAAACACCCTTATTGACTAGGTAATATCTAACATTGTCTTTTAATATTAACTGTTACAGTAAGGTAAACAAAATAGGTCGTGTTTATCCTTCTCGAAGCAATCCTCTCCAACTGGGTTATAAGGGTGTCGACCGTTAGACTGGTTATCTTCTTAACGTCCTCGCTGTACAAACACAGTCTGAGGAATCATAACAAACACCATCGACTAGAAAACGAGTTCAGTCTAATTGTCCAAGGCAACCAAACCAGAATCTATGTAGCAATGTATTTATTCATGAGCAGATGTTAAAGCACTCCGCTGCAGGATTGGGGGATGGTGCTGTTCGTTTAAGGTTATTTGCAAGGACTCGAGTAAACAAAGAGTAATGCTGGAGAAATAATGGAGACGGGAACGTTCAATTTAGCGAATGTTACAAATACCATTCATGTTTAGACCGATGTGACTATTACTCTCTTCCCTTGGTTACAGGCCTACTAAAACTAAATTTTACTGCATTTGTTCTTTGTTTGCTATCAAAATCTGTTGACGTGAGTAAGGTCAAGCCCCTACTTCATTTCAGCAAACAATAAATATGAAAGTGTTTGGTTCTCGGTGGTAAAATGTCCACAAAGGCCTAAAGTGACGTCATGAAATTGACAACAAATCAGTTGTTTACTCTATTTGATCTGTGGTAATGTTGTGACAATCAAAAGCTACTAACTTCTGTCTTGCTGTTGGAGTTATTTACCTACTCTAGATTTTTTCAAACCAGTTTGAGAATTAATACAAATCCACGTTTGCAGTTCTCTCTTGTAATTATGTCTTTCCCTTGCTTTCATGTAGCTTAGCTTGTATATTTAAATACTAACAGGGTATTTTTTTGTCTAACTAACTTAAATTGTAAAGTTTCACTAGAAATTTGACATTAAGTATAAAAAGTTCCCAAGCCACCAGAAGACAATTTATGCCTTTTATGGTTTATTTGGTTGTAAAAATGAACATTTTGATTTTTTAAAAATGCAGGAAATGAGTTTTTGCTTCAAAAGGGGCTTTTAGTGGTGACATCCGATGCAAAGGTCACTCTGACATGTGTCGAGTATCTATGAGAATCGTTTCTTGAGAGGTCCAATCAACCTCCACACACAAACTGGCCAATAGGTAGCCCACTTTTCTACGAGAATTTGCAATTTCCAGTTGCTACCCCATGATACTTGCCTACTGTTCATGCATAAACAAACAATGTTTTTTCACAACATAACCCTTTGCATCATATTGTACTTTAAGGAGGACATGCGTTTTAAACACTTTCCATGTTTTATTTTAGTAAACGACATTTGCTTTCATTACACTAACATTAATAAAGCCTTGTTATAAATCCATCTTAAAACTGTTATTTTAACATTTAATCAAACATTTAAAACAAGCACGTTAGATTAAAAATGTGACTCAATGTTGTTATTAGTTTAACATGTTAAACATGTACTATTATACTGAATTTAAAGTGAGGGTAGGCAAATATCAGTGTAGCAAAAATTGTAACAACACTGGAATTCACACTTCATGGTTTGCGGAGACCCACAACCCCCAAGTTGTGGTGAGTGGACAAACGTTTCCCTATTCGGGGGAACATTCAGGGTTATGCAAATAGCCATAGACATTTCTTTCCTCTTTTTCACACTGTTTTTATCCTGTTTCTTTAATGAGTCTGCTAACCCCCCCCCCCATTTCTGGTGTCATGCTTTGTCTCAACCAATCCAAGCTCTTCTACATTTTTTTGTACCTTGCAGCTTAGAAGTTTCATTGCTAAATTCTGTAATTTTCTGACCAAAAATACACTATTCATGCGATTTTCGACAACTTGGCTTACATATGATAAATGCATTTGAACACAGTTCACATTTAGCTTTAGCCGTTAGCCTACTCCTGACCTCCAGCTCTCCTGGTTTGGCCATCACTCACTTTTCTTGTTTCTCAATCGACTTGTTTCAGTAGGCTACTGTTGATTCAAGGGTCGCTAGGATTGGCCACCAGAGCTACCCAAGACACTGATTTGTGTGGTGCATTTTATTTTTACCATATAACATATCTTTGTCATATAACATAACTTTACTTCATACAACTTTTAAGGGCCCCACATATTAACTTAATTTATAATACTGTGTGTGTGCGTGCGCGCGCGCATGCGTGTGTATCAGATATATATGTATATAAGTGTGTATAAGGTTCTTATGACAAAATAATATCCTGTGATTTAACAATAGATTCATTTATTAATAATTGTTGATACTAAATAGTCAGATTTCTGTTCAAACCGGAACATCTAAATCACATATCTGAAATCCTAACTAACGCAAAAGTGTGAGCAGTTACTTTTATGTCAACAAACTGAGCTGAGCAAGTGCTTACATTAAAAAAATCCTAGATTAACGAAACTACTTTGGGGAACAAGTTTTATGGAAAAAGATGCGGTTTACTCATCAGCCACCACGTTTCCTCAATATTCTCACGTGCTTTACACCCCAGCATGTGCTCAGGCAAGTTCACGAAGCCACACATAGCTTATGAGATCTGATGGCTACCGTGAACTTCTTTCAAAATCGAGTTTGCTCCAGCTTTGACACAAATACTTGTCATTTAGTTGCTTTATGGTCTCTGTAGATGTCTGTAGGTTTTTCATGTCTTTCATGTGGATTTGTACACAAAGAATGTCTGTTACTCTTTCACTTCTTTAAGTCTCTTAAGTGAAATGGTTTGGCTAAAAAAAAATTAAAACATTTTTTAAAGCAACGGTACAGCACAGAGTTCTATTATTTCTTTATTTTCAAACCTTTCAATGCTCCTGATGTTCATTTCTTTATTTATGCAAAAAAATTGCTTGCTTAGTCAAAGCCAAACCCTAAGATTGAGCATATAATTTACACACTTCAGATGCTCTTTTAGAGAATCGAATGAAACTTGAAACCCATTTAGTGCTGCGGGTAAAATGTCTGTGGTTTAATGTGTTCTCTATTGAGACCCCCCTGTATCTAATATTGCTTCTACTGCCTCTCTACAGAGCAAAGGGTGGAGGATGTGCGGCTGATTCGGGAACAGCATCCAAACAAGATCCCGGTAAGCAGATTACTCTGTGTTTGTGAAGCTGCAGATGAAGATTATAATTGATAACCAATTAAAAGGCTTGAGTGCTGGACGGGTGGTCATTATCTTTCTGCATCATACACTACTAGTGTTAACCTTTTTATCGTATTTACTTATCTTTTTAAAGCCGCTTCATAGAAGTAACCAATTTTTATGTGTTTCAGAGGAAAATTCTAGACTTATACTCAGCTAGAATACTCAGTTAAAAATCTTTTGAATCTGAAAGAGCTTTGTGTATGAAGTTATTGCTTTAAGAAAGAGTCGATTTGGCGTCGTTGAAACAATTCCTTTTTGAAAGTGAATCTTTTAGCAGGTGCATGCTGACATATGTTCGATCTACACCTCCCACTTCCCGTGTCGTTCATTCATACAGCGAAACCTAACTCCACCCCCAAACATCGACTAACGACTCTTCATCGCGGATTACAGTCACATTATGACAAGAAGGGTTATGCAAGCCATTTACATAGATTAGCATGTGGGAAGAGAAAATCTTATAGTTTTTCTGCCTCTGCTGGAGACTGAATTTATTCTGCGTAGAAGGTTGTTATAAAAATCTGGATCCATTTTTTCACCGGGGACCCTGAATGCACTAATAAGCCTTCAGGTTCTCTGATGAGCTCGACTCAGAATCTTGAAATTTACGAATCACTAAGTCTAAGACTAGACCAAATACTATCAACGTGAAATGCCATGTGCTCTGTAGCTCTAAGCATTTTGTGTCTAGACCTACTCTGACCTATCTTAAATGCCAATGTGTAAAATAACTAATTTAATTAATGCAATTGGCAACATTTATGTAGCTACTCCTTTACTACATGTATATATTTTTAAGTAAAAATAAATAAATACAATTTAAGAGGCAAATTACACATTTCTACATGAACACACTGAAAGTAACCGACGCCGAAATAAAGACTGAAAATGTAAATGGATGAATCCTCTCCAACGCTGGGTATAATTGTGCATATGCTGATTTGGTAGATAATCTCTAAAGGAAGCTTGTCAATGGACCTAGTAAAGAACAGATTGCATACGAAAGCTTTTGTTTGCATGTGTGAAGGGTCTTAATCAGCCTTTGAATACCTTTTGCACTATAGTTAGGTGTGACCTCTATTGATGCTGCCTCAGGGTTGCCAGAGTGGGCTGTTATTCAAGCTGACCAGGAAAAAGAGCTCGACTTCCCCTCTGCTGAATAGACACTAACCAGCATCCAGAGAAGCTTCTTTATATTGAAGTTATTGGATGATCTAACTTGTAAAGAGAACGTTTTTATAATTACATATAGTTATTTAATAATTATTTTAAGATGAATACACAAATCAAAGGTTTAGTCATCAATTTACAAATACATCACTGGATGTCATATTTACAATCTAAATTCTATGCAAGCTCTATGGTTTCATTTTAGTGACTAGTGAACAGATTAAGTTAAGATTAAGTCAATACACTGATTTTCACTGCCGCCTTTTTGGGAGTGAAAGCAAAGCTGACAGTTAGAGATGGACTTAGCAAAGTAATTATAGTCTGACCAATAATGTAATATATTTAACATTATTTTCAATATAGAAGATGTAGCATTTAATCCTGTTACTTTATCCTTTAACTAAAACAGGATGTGAGATTCAAAGTCAATGATGGAAATTCTTCAGAGCAGGTCCAAGTTGGTTGTACAGACCATGGTTCAGAGATTCTGCAGCTTTCATTAGGTTAAATTTAAGAACCCTTAAGACCGTTAAGAATAAAATGTAAGACTTTATCACCGCACCGGATGGCTGACCGCAGAGGTGGTTTTGTCTGTACCCATGATTAATTTCTGATAAATTCCTGAGAATAGTTTACTTAAAAAATGGGGCATTTTATCTGGTCGTGCGGACAGACAGCGTGCCACCATTCTGGATAATACAGCATTAACTTACCTCAGATGAGCCAATCAAATGAATTGTTTTTAACCAGCTTTCCAGTGCAGAGCGCTCGCTGAAGCATAGAGGAAGAGACAAGAGTGACAGACAGCCTGCTCCAAAAAAAGTGGTTGATGTGGGAAACTGTAGTTTTAGGGATTAGTGGACGGAGAAGTGTTTGTTCATTCTTCCATCAAGCAGTTCCAAACCAGTTTGCCTGATATTCCGTAAAACTAAAGCATTAATTAAAAGTGGCTATGTGAAGTGCCACCATGAAACTAACTTAAGCTCAGCTCGTTTGCACAAATGCTTCCTTTGAAGTCTGAGGTGATCTAAGAGACTAATCACATGTATATTTACAGCCCAGCAATGTGCGAATGACAAGGATTTTGGGGGTAACATAAAAAAAGCGTTTAATTGTTTAATACAGCTGAGTCAGCTTTTTCTGCAAAGTACATTATCAAAAATAAGTGACATTTCAGACTCCCCAACATATCTGCATGGGAATGCCATTGACTCATTTCTTACCAAGGTTTAAAATGCTTGCAGGTTTATCCAAACAGAGTTTTTTGGCTCTGTTTTGCACTTTTAGTGGTTTCATGTTGGTTTCTGTTACAAAAAATAAAGGCCTTACTGAACGTATTGACTGTAAATTATTTTATCTATGCAAATGTGGAAATAAAATAACCGATAAAATACAAGCTAAATGGACCTTTTACTTGGAGAACATTTTAATAACTGGACCTCTTTGACTTTTAAATGAATACCCCTGACCTACATCATAACATCAAAAACACATACGAAACTTGTTTGCATAATAAACAGTATTCCTCAAATACATTTTTTTTAAACCCTAACTATACCTTTTATGCTTTTGTTTGACCCCAACAATCATATTTACATTTTTTTTTACATTTATGAGTCTTACGTTTGTATCGGGCAACCCTAAAAATTCCTTTTAAGATTCTGTGTATTAATGAGTGTTCACAAACATTTTCTGAAACTCTTGCAACTGTAACCATCACGTTTAGGATTTTGAGTGTGAGGCTTTTTTTTTTCAACTATGGCACTGCTAAATGTAATTTTTATGGTTTTAAGGCTTTGCAAAAGTATACTCATGACTTTTGTTTTGAGCAATTTTCACATTTTCTCAACTAATGACTTTTGTCTTGAGCAATTTTCACATTTTCTCAAACTATGACAACCCTAAGCATCCTTTTTTAATTTTGCAATTTATTTATTTTATTATTTAGGAGCATCTCCTTAATCTCTGGCAACCCCAAGCAACAACAAACTCTCATATCAGATTACCTTTACATGGGCGTCAAAAAAATAACCTGTGAAAAATGATGAAAGTGTCATTTCATCACCTTTAATTACTGATCATAAGTTTACTGTTTCAGGTCATCATTGAGCGATACAAGGGAGAAAAGCAACTGCCGATTCTTGACAAGACTAAGTTTTTAGTTCCTGACCATGTCAACATGAGCGAGCTTATTAAGATCATCAGGTAACACATGTTTTTATATCTCTATTTTATATCTCTCATCCCCTCAGTTTTATTTCTAGCTGTAACTCAAATATATGCTTCACGTCTGTTTTTAACCAGACGTCGTCTCCAGCTGAATTCCAACCAGGCTTTCTTCCTGCTGGTCAACGGTCACAGCATGGTGTCCGTGTCCAGTGCCATTTCTGAGGTGTATGAGCGAGAGCGGGATGACGACGGCTTCCTCTACATGGTCTACGCATCGCAGGAGACATTCGGATATCAGTAAAAAGTGGCAAATCGACTGGATTACACTCTCGGACAACGATACGACCTACGCTGAACCCTCTATCCTATCTCGTTCCCCAGCGCCATCCAATCAGGATCCAGCTGAAACCTCAAGCATTCAACTGAAATCCCCTCAACCAATATCCTAAGCCACAATACTTAAAAGTCCCCCTCTGACTGTGTTTTTATCGGATTTAAGGAGTTGTACATATTAAGATTGCAGGAAAGGTTTTAAAGTTAACCCTTGAATTTACTCAACACCAATTCCTGAGATGGAAAACTGCTTTTGGTTGAGGCACCACGGCCAACACTAGGTTGCCAAAATCTTTGAGGGTATTTTTAAGGATTGTTTCCAGCTTGAAATTGTGAATCTCATCCTTGTGACTGACTGAGTTTGTCACTGTGTTTAAAATTTGAGTCTTTCCTATGTAAAATTATGCTTTCGCCTGTCTTTCACACCCCCACAAGTTAATTGAGCAATGAGCTTTCAGTTTCTGAAAATTCGAAGCAACGATTAACTTTTGAATTTGATATTTTTGCAGTGTAGCTGAAGACGTATATGCAGACAGAATACAAGAAACTGTGTTTTGATTGTAGCGAGAAGCTTTAAAAGTCGAGGAGGGAAATGTCGATCTAATCAATGGTAAATCTAGCGTATGAATGTGGTTTTTAGACAAGAGAAATGCTTGAATACCCTTTGCTTTTTAGATGCACGCTTTTAGCCTTTTGCGTTTAATTATAGGATAAAATTACTGCTTTTTGTCTCAATGACAGTGAGTTGTGTAATCTTTCCATCTGTATGTCTTACAGTAACCTGTACAGATAAGCTTAGATGCCTTTCTCCTTAACTTGTATTATTTACTGTTTGTCTTGCTCTTATTTAAAGAGATGTTTTTTTTCATGAGTGCTACTATTGTGCAATTTACAAGAGTGACTATTTGACACTTTGAAGATTATCAACCAGTTTTCACTCTGTTTCTCTTATTCAGATATAACTTACAGCAATATCACTCTTCTATTTCTGATGTTTATTTAAAAAATGAATAAATTAGTTATATTCATCTCGTATGGTCGTTTAACTAGATGATTAGGTATAGAGTATTTTCACGGTGTGTCTTCAAACAAAAAGTCGGCCATGTTGGAGATACTCCCAGTAGATATATACACTGAACAGAACAAGGCTAACCCCTTTTCAATGAGAAATGGGAACATTACTGATGTGTTTTTTAGCTGTGTTTATTAGTCGGGGCTGTGAAAAGCATGTAGTAAAACCAGAATTTGTAGTAAACGGTGTAGTAAACCAGAATTTCAATCCTATTATTGGAAACATTCTCTCTGAAAAGTGGTGAGTCTTTTTCTGTTCTAAGGCATTTTCATCTGGGCGTATCATCAACCACTAGTTTGATGATGTGGTGAAAGTATTCCATATATATATATATATAACAATTTTACCAATTATTAATGCATTTGCATTTGTGCTCAACGGCATATCAAAACCTTTTACTGCTTTTTCCTTATTGCATTATACAGAATTAATAAAAATGTTGTATAAGTAAGTAAGTATGTTGACATGTTAATGCAATTTGTGATCCTTATTTCATAATTATATTATGAAAAGAAGAGTGTTAAATCTTGGCATGTCACCATTGTACAGTGAATAATTTCAGCCATTTTAAACGGAGGTCTTTGGGGACGGCACATCAGCCATTGAACAAGCCAGTCAAACAACATAGATATTTTATCTCTTATTGTTTCAAACATTTAAATAACGAAGATCCCATGGATGTGACTCAGTGTTGACTAAATGTCTTCGTGGTTTAAGGCAAGGAAAAGTCAAAGCAAATACGTTCATTTAATTGTGCTGGAATGGCAAAATATAACAATGTGACAAGTTCAATAATTATATAGTTTTTACGACATGTTGTTTTTTGACATAATTATCTTGTAAAAACGACATAATGAATTAAAAATAAATAAAACTATGCATTATCTCAAAAAACAACATAAGGATTTTCTAAAAACATAATAAAATAGAACAACATAATTGTGTGGTATACATAACATAACAGTAAATTATGAATGTTAAAAAAAGAGAAGAAAAATGGAGCTAAATAATTACACTTTGGCTGATGACACCTGTGTCCCCATGGGCTCTAAGTAGAAATGAGCAAACCAAATGTCTCAAGTGAAGAAGCAATACTAACGTGTGAACTTTGTCTTGAAAGAATGATCAAACAGTATCGAAATCACATTTCCTTAAGTTGAAGACCCACACCTGTGGATCTTATTCAGATTTATTAACTGATTATTATTTTGTTTTCTTTAATGTTATTTTTTTGTAGAGTTTAGCAAGACAAGAAAAAGTGGCATTCTTGAACTTAGCCTATTGAAGTGATGGAACAGTTTTTTGTGTGGTTCTTTCTTTTTAATTTCTTTCTCTGTGTCTTTTATCTGTCTCTTTGTCTTTTCATTCTTGATCTTTTTTCTTTCTTACTCTCTTTAGTCTTTATTTCTTTACCTCTCTTCTTTCTTCTCTTCTTTTTCTCCATTATTTTGTTTTCTCTTTTTTCTTTAATCTTTCACCCTCTCTCTTTACTTTATCTGTCTCTTTTTGTCTTTCTCTCTTATTTTCCTGTACATTTATCTTTTTCTCCTTTTTTCTTTCTATCTTCTTCTTCATTCTTTCTTTTCTCTCTCTTTCCTTCTTGTGACATTTAATCTTAGTTCCTTCTCTTTCTCTCAGTTACACAAAATTTTACTCTTTAGCTCAATACAGTAAAAAAAATTAATGCAAAAGTACTACTCAGTTTGAAAGGGGCAATGAAAATGCAAAAAAAATGGGCCAAACAAATGTTAAAATGAATAAGTTGGTTATGAAAAATAACATGTATATCATACAACATTTAAAATGGTGTATAACAACAAACTATAAATAGATAACATAAAAATATGGGACTTTTTTTGCCCATTTACTCCATCCAATTTCGTATCTGCTTTCTTCCCTTTCGGGGTCGCCACAGAGGAATTAACCACCAACTCTTCTGTCATATGTTTTATGCGGCAGATGCCCTTCCAGCTGCAACCCATCGCTGGGAAACATTCACACACACTCATTCACATTAATACCCAATTGACTTATACCACATGTGTTTGTACTTGTGAGGGAAACTGGAGCACCCGGAGTAAACCCACACGATCACGGAGAGATCATGCAAACTCCACACAGAAATGCCAACCGACCCAGCCGAGGCTCGAACCAGCGACCTTCTTGCTGTGAGACGACCGTGCTATAACTGTTGTCAAAGAAACCCACTGTATTACAAGTTATAAAGTACCTGAGATAGAGAGCTAGCACGGTTCCATAATTCCATAATCCAACAAAAACCTGCCGGAAATATTGCAACACCAACCTTGTGAAGAATTGTGACATAAAAGAGTGGATGCTCTGTGTTTTATAACCTAACCTTAAATGTTATGCTTTTGTAGATGAAAATATGTACAGAAGAATGTAACTATGGGCCTAGAGGCAATCTATTCCTGAATAAAATATAATGGAGCATAAACTTGCACGTTTTGTCAAAAAATGTGTATATTTAAAAGCAATCTGTAAATGCAAACATTTAAAAAATCAGGTAATTAAACATTCTCAGCTGAATACAAAACGGCTGCATCAGCATTGTCACAGGACTTAATACATACACGCAAAACAAATTACAAATCATGCAAAGCCAGCAAATATGCAGCAATTTCGTTTTTGAATAACACAAATGTTCTCTAAAGAACATCAAATCCCTAAAAAAAGACAGGTCATAAATAGCAAACAAAAAAGTAAACACTTATATTGCTGGTAATGGAGTTGGATTTACTGACACTCGATCTTTTGAAAACATCTGGGTATGTTAAATACCTTTTAAAGGCAATAGAATTATGTTATTATTTATATTGATGACAAAACGTTCTAAACCACAACACATTTTATGCACTCAAACACTTTTCTTTTTCTAAAAATGTTTTTTTTACTCTGAAGTTAAAAACCCCCAGCATTTACAGAAGAAAAACAAACTATGATCGCAACAAACATATAAAATATGCATGATAGTTACCAAAAAGATTAACAAACGGGTCAGTTCATTCTGTTTTTGTGGAACAAGAGAAAAAAAACAATGCAGCATCTTAGTCTTGCGTACCCCACAACATTTAAGTTAAGATGCTCCCAGAAAAAAGCACAAAAAAATTGACATTTCTCCAGCTTCGTCCACAAGAACTCATTGGTTGACCAGTTTTAAATACTATTTGCAAAATAAATCAACCAAAATAATACAGATGGTTTTCTGGTGCTGTTTTCTGCACAGACAATGGGTGGATCAACTGTTGGAGGTCCAAAGGGGAGGTGTTAATATTATTTTGTTATTAATTAGAGGATTATTATATGATTTTTTCCAATTGAGCACTGTTACTCAAACCACCGTAAAAGTGTACAATGGAAGAGTTTCAGGTGTTGTATCCTGAACTCCTCTACTTCAACCCGGTGGAGCTTCAAGTATGTAGCACCCATTATCTCTACATAAGAGAGCTTCTACTCAATTAAATCCAAGTGAAATCACAAAAACATCCTGCTGCAAACAAGCCTTTACAGTTACTCCCCAAGCACCAAGAAATTGGACATCATTGCATATTACTTGGGAAGTAATATTCAGGTTGGCCAAGAACTCAGATGCTTGAAGAACATAAAAACATAAACAATGGTATCAAGATTCACCGCTAAGAGATTCTTTGGCACAAAGGTTTTATTTGAACCCATAACTGACCCAATTGGATTGCTTGATCTTCCCTTAAGAGATGCAGCTGTTGCTGTTTTTTTTTTTTTAAGATGTAAGACCCAAAGTAGTCTCCACTCAGTCAACTGAGTCTTGATTGTCTGACTGTGGAGAGTATTTCAGACGAAACATCCCTGAAAAACAAAACATTTTCAGGTGAATCAGAAGATAATGTTTAATGTCAAGATGTAGTTGAGTGTCAAGTTTACTAATTGTATTTAGACAACCCCACGCTGACACCCCAGTGAAGCCTAACGTGCGCCTTTGAAAATCACTTTCACCGTATCTCTTTAGGCTTGTGCTCCATTGTAAACTCTAAATGATGCGGTAAAATAAATAACCTTCCTTTGTTATCTGTGTTATGTTTTGGCTAGCTAGAAGGTAGCATTGTTGCTGATTTTTTTTATCAGTATAAAGCCTGATTTATATCTCTGAGTCAACTTGCCGACTTGCCCTCTGCTTGACCTGTGTTGTTATGTAACCTCGACCCAATCAAGCTCTCTGATTGGGTGAAGTAGACCCAAGCAAGCTCTTCCTGTCTCTTTCTGGCTTGCGCTTCATGTTAAACGCTGGATGAAGTAAAACTCTGATGATAAAGTAAATAACCTTCCTTTATTATCTGTGGTGTTTTTAGCTAAAGTTTGCAATAAGTTAGCATGGTCATCACGTCATACTGTGATATTGATCAGTTTAGAGACAGAGCTTCTACAGGAGCAGCAGATATTTGTAGGAAGTTATATTCATACGATTTATGATAAGGTAAATAAAACCTGTCTTTTGTTAGCATCTGTGTTGTGTTTTGGCTTGCTAGCAGATGGCATTCTCATGAAACCAGTGTTGATCAGTGCATGGACAGCACAGACAGAGCTCACAACTGTAAATGCCATGTGCAACGGGCTTCCATAATGGGCAATTCATAGAATTGACGCAGAAGTATGAATACGGCTTAAAAATAACGTTTCTAAAGCATCAATGGATGTGTGTATGAAGTTGTGTTAATATGATATATGATGAGGGAAATATAACCTGCCCTTTTTTAGGATCTGTGTTGTGTTTTTCTGGGCAGCTAGCATTATAGTAGTTAGCATTATTATAATGCAACAGTGTGATTTTTATCAAGCAGTGTTGGTGCTTGTTCTTGCATGCACGATGCATGCACGATGTTGATGCTAGCTCTTTGGTTGTGTCTTACATACAGGAGATGATAAAATTAAGTGAGACTGTATTATTAGACGTTCAATAATCAGCCAAGCTCCTTTTGAACTTATGTTAATCAGATGATTAACTGCATAAGATATATGACAAGGGAAATAAAATAAAATGTATTTTGTTGCCATTTGTGTTGTGTTTTGCTTAGCTAACAGTTGGCATTATTATAACCCTATGTTGTGATATTTATCAGTGTAAAGATTGTGCTTCTAAAGCAGCTTCTAGTACAGTAGTTCTTAAACTGTGGTACGCGTACCACGGGTGGTACTTGGACACCCCCTAGAGGTATGCTGACGTCCGTTAGAGGTTTGTGAAGGTCAATTCCGTTTGTGTGTATTGCTGTAACTTACTTAGTATATATTGTATATACCCACTAAGACAGAAATATCAGTGTGCGTGTGTGTGGAGAAATATATTAGAAAAAAACAAGTTAGTCTTGTGCCACTGGTGTGAGTGAAGCGTTGACTGTATATAACAGATGCGTCGCATGCGGAACTAGCTGGAAAGCTCCCGCTTGCAGTGCACAGATCGTATCTCTGCAATGACTGCAAGAGCCAAAGGATGATGAAATTAAATGAAACAAGAAGCTTCACTTCACACGACCCTTCGTGATGCCAAAGCGAGTAAACCTCACACACTTCTGAAAAGCTCTGTTTACAATTAGTCAAGAAATGGTGCACATTATGTGCGGAGAAAAAGCACCAAAAGAGTAAAACTTATGGCGGCTTAAAACAACAATGTATCACTGAGTGTTGGCATGGCTTACGACTCTAAAATATGCTGGTTGAGCTCATTAAAAGCTTGTGTAAAATGAAAGAATCAAACAGCAGACGTAAAAACCGTTGTTTCTCTCTGAGCGTGTGCGTGAGTTTCAGTGTCAGATGCATGTGCGCGAGCTCCTTACAATCCGCATGTTCGGTTCAGTCAGTCACTAACGAAACATGCTGCAAATAAAGTAGTCTGTGATTCTTTGGTATTAAGGGGAAAGAGATATAAAAGACATGATGAGAAAAAGTGAAGATGTAACATACTAATGAATCAGATTCAAGTATCAGCCGGTCCAGGCGCTCACTAATAACAGCGCTCATGCAGATAGAGTCTGACTAAAATCATAGCATTAATGCAACACAGTATTAGGAGTTATTTATACTATCTATTTTATTCTCAACAATGATAATTTCAAAAAGCGTGAACATAAAATATGAAAGAATATTATAAAAATAACACCAACAACACTGTGTTAACATCAAATTGTGAATAAACAATGAAAATGAATGCAGCAGCTACTTCAATGTTTTATATAAAAATCTTTTATTTTACCGCAACATTTTTACCCATAACTTTACCTCACCATTACTTGCTCTTACTAGCAGAATTTTTATTCTCCAGGGCAGAGGAAAAATTTTAAATAGACTGTTTTAATGAATATTATAAATATAAATACTATAAAATATAATATTGAACTGCACTTAACTTTAGCTGAAAAGCAGGGCCAATACGCTTGGGCTATAGCGTGTGTATTTTAATGTAGTGTGGTACTTGGTGAATTTTTTTTTTAGAACCACTGCAGTAATAGATGTACGCATGGAGTTGTATTTATGATGTATGATGGGGTAAATAAAACCAGAGGTGTATTTTAGAAAGAAGACTTAACTTACCATCTGCTTAAACCTGAACTCTAAACCTTGTTACTCCGGGTATGTGTGCTCCAAAACCCCTGATAAGAGTTAGTATCCACCTTAGAGTTAATAAGAGTTAGTATCCACCTCCTCTTGATAACTGAGAGTTTATGCACATGCACGACATATATATTTAAAGACATTGGCAATGGATTGCCGAATTACTGATTTCTCATTAAAATCAGAGGAGAAAAGAAGATATCTGGGGGAAATTTGTAAATGATTAAGATGCACTTAGTTAACCAAGTTAGTCAAGTAACTAAAATAGAACTTATTGTATGCTAAAAATTAAAGTATTTTGAAGTATTTTAAAGTACACGTTTATGGTGATCATATTTGTACTATCTTTCTTAGTGTGGCTGCTACTTATAGACTGGAATTTGTGATTATCTGTGATAAATATAATATTGATGAAGCCTCATATTAATCTTTTTCAAAATGTATTAGTTGATTATATTATATACATGTTGATTATAATTGAAGCATGTATTACAACTATCACAACATTTTTCATTCACTCCACATTCACACGCTGGTGGTGGAGCAGTTCAACAAGACATGGCTGCAACTGCGTGCCTATGGCCTCCTGCCCACCACCAAACACACCTCACCAGTCACACACATCACACATCCCGCATCACAAAAGACCACAATTGTAGAATAGACCTGGCATGGATCAAACCGCCAACTCTCGAGTTATAGGACGACTCCGTTTTAGTTTTTTTCCAGTTTTGGTTTAAGCAGATGGTAAGTTAACTCTTCTTAACCCATGTCCTTTCATAGCATCTGTGTTATGTTTTGGTTAGCTAGTAGATATCATTGTTATCACGACACACGTTTGTACTATAAAATAACGCTTCTAAAGAAGCAACAGTTGTATATTTGTAGTTATTTTTATATGACAAGGTCAATAAAATCTGTTCTTTGCTAGCACATGCGTTGTGTTTTGGTAAGCTAGTAGTTAGCCTTGTTAAAATGCCCTATTGTGCTTCTAAAGCAACAATGTATTTACATATGTAGTTATAATAAGACAAATGATGAGGTAAATACAACTTTTTCTTTGTTAGCATCTGTGTTGTAATTATTGACTATATTTAACATGGATGGACAGCCATTTAAAAAACAATTTTATTTTACTAATCAAAGTATTTCACAAATTCTCAATTGTAATGGAATAATTAATTATAAAAGGTGTCAACATAAATCATCAAATGATAAGTGCTCAAATACCATTAGATCTTAGATCTTGACAGTCATGAAACCTAAATGTGCCATTAGGTTCCCCTTCGTTGATTTTGGGTGAATTATACTAAAATAAAATGTTCATAACACCTACAGTTTTACAGATAATTTCCACGAGAGTCGCATTGTCTCTGTGTAATAACCACAGCCCCCTCCCCCCTTTCATACTGCATCTATAAAAATTTGTTTATAAAGCATCTCAAAGTGGTCGTTAATGAAGCCATGTGCAAAATATTTTTTGCTTTGGAACATGATTTTGATGAACAAATACAGTCTTTTTATTTAAAAAAAATTACCTTGTTGTGCAGAATCCATTGCAGGCTGCTTACAGTCCTGAGCACGATGTCCACTCAGCCCACAGTTATAGCAAGATACATTTCCTGCTTTCCTATGCCTAGCACTCCCGTGTCCCATGAACCCCTGAGCCTGGTACACCCCGCCCCCTCCCCCGAGAAACCCCTGCACAGGTGGAAGCACAAGATTCTGTTGCGACTCCTGGGACAAGCTGCTGTTATAAATGGGCGGGGTAACAAGGGGGTAGGAAAAAGGGGAGGCAGTTCCATTTCCTGTAAAGAGGGGACTGAAATGAAGCAAAGGCCCCAGAGTTAACACAGAGGCTCCTGAGAGAGTATGAGGAAAGTAACCAGCATAGCTTGTTGAAAGCGTCTCATAGGAGCCACAGTTTCCACTACACCCGCAAGAGCTACAAACACACAGTGAGGAGCTGGGGTTGGCACTGTTCGCTTTGGCAGATATGTACCGACTATTCTCTGTGGATGTTGGGCAAACACTGGATGTGTTTTTTGGAGTGCTGTTCATGCAGTAGGTGTTGCCATGTACCTCTCCTTTGGGAACATTGCTGATGGGTGAAAAGTTTCTTGTGGAAGAATTTGACATGGGACAGGATGGCAAGGATGAAAACAAGTAGGATCCAATCCGGGGGACAGATGAGGACACCTGTAGGTGTAAGGGAGGATGGGAGACATGATGCAGGGTGTTAGATGTGGAGGTGAGAGCAGTGCTGGTTTCCACAATTAAACCTGGAGGTGAGCGGAGCACTGTAAGGGGTGTATGGGGAGCTGAAACACCAGGAGAACCATCTAAACTGAGGCCAGGGAAAACATTCTCTAGCCGTATACCCGCAGCTACTCCTGAACCAATTGGTTTGGGTCGTTCTTCGGAGCAGAGTGGGGGTGGACGAGGTTTCCGAGGGGAACTGACAATACGGGTGGGGGAGAGGAGGGGAAGAGAGGGAGGTGGGTAAGTCATTTGGGAGGGATCATTCTGGACAGGGAGCACTTGGGCAGTTGGACGGCTGGGACTTGAGGGCATTATAGAATTGAGGAGAAAACAGGATCGCTCTTTTTCTCCTGAGTCAAAAGCAGAGTCCAATCCTAAAACAAATGTAAAATGATATTACAGATTTTAATAATATCAATGATCATTTCAGCATCTTTCATTATGTAGTCTATAAAAAATAGTTTGTCTTTCAAACAACTTTAAAGCATCACAGCAACCCCTCTTCAGTGTGCTACCTTCACAAATTAAGGTAAAGGTGTCTATACACCTGTCCGAATTGAGATTCACACGAAGGTTCGGATGGCTTCTTCACAGGGTGTTTTTTTATGCTAGCTACTTTTTAATGTTGATGCAGTGATGCTCCTTGGTCTTGGTTGTTGCTCAGGGGTAGTCTCCCCTGCAGACTTTCCATGTGTCATTTGTGAACTTCAAAATGATTCATGAGTAATAAGTATTTTTGGTGAGTGAATTGCTTTACAATGTTGATAATCGGAAGACACCAATGAGGGGGTATATTTACCTAGATTGATGTATTTTGCACTATTTTTGGTTTTGTTATACCAGTTTGCAAGCATTTTTTCACCCATATAAATAATCCAAATTAATCATTTAAAAGAATCGTCCTTTTAAATGAACAAGAGTCAAACGATTGAATCAACAAAACTTTCCCTTACTTCTCAGGGGACAACCGCCACAGGAACGGCTGTTTTATAATAATTGTGGGGTATGTTAAACAACTCTTAATAGTCAGACACCAGCAAGACAAGCTTCTGAATGTCCTTATTGTCTTCTTTCATGATTTCGTCCTCTGCCCTTCATCACACTGTTCTTTGTTGTGGTTTTCTTTCGTGAGATACATGCAAGTATGTGTATCAAGCACCATCCAGCTGCTCTTTTTTGTCACACTCGCTTTCAAAAGACCCAGCTTTCATTGGTCGTTCTTCTGTGAAAAATCAAGCCGATATAGCAGCACCAAACTTTTCGACTCTCAAATGTATCGTCAGATGTGTCATGGGTGCTAATTCCGATAGATGGGTGATGACATTCACAGGGAGGTGAATTTTACTCTTTGCCATCTTTGCATTCCTGAACCGTGGGTCTGTTCACTCAGGTTGTTTGACATATAGATGTAGTGACCTTCCTTGTCGTTGATGTCACCAGGGAAGCAAAGGAAAATTTCCAACCACATGATGGCACTACATAGCTTAGAACCTCCAATGCTCGCTTTTTATCAGAAGAAGAAGAGAAAAAAATATTTTGAATAGAAAAAAATGCGTACGTCTCAGAGGGTCTTTGAGGCGGTCAAGGGAGGTGTCGCGTGAAAAAGGCATCATTGGACTTGAAGGGGCGCTGGAGTATCCTGAGGAGGAACTGCTGTCCCGTGGAATGGCCAAAGAGCTGCTTTCCACATCCACTCGCAGCTCTAAAAAACACACACAGATCCTTTATTGTAAATAAACTAGATTTCAGTGTCTATCAATTTCAATTTTAAAAAGGTTTAATGTGTGTACCAGAGCTAATTCCTGGGATTGTGTGCATCAGTGGTCCAATGTGACTGGAAGGTATCACTCTAGCAACCCCTCCACAGGAAACAGGAAACTGAGAAACGATGTATCTCTTCTCCAGCTTTTCTCTGAACCAAAGAAAATTCAAACACAAATAAAAAAAAAATTATAAATAAAGCGAGATGTAGATGAATGTGGAACATGTTATTGTACATTTTCATTATTTGCACTAGATGGCACTATGTGCACAAATATCTTTCATAATTTAGTTTAGATATATTTTGGAGATGAACAAAATCAAATAATTAAACAGCACGCAGATTTAAACTGACAAGAAAAAACTGTTTTAGGACACAATATAATTTATTATTTTACTCTGAACGTTTATTTATTATTTTATTTCACACAGCAGATATTCTTATGTTTAACTCATTTAGGCCTGATTTATTTTCCAAGCTTGAGAAAAAGATAACATTAAATTGTCTTGTTCTTGACTGAGCAACAGCAACCTGTGTGCCCAACAATTAATACCCCAAAATGAACTAAAAAAATTAACTAAAAGCTTTTTTATGGAGGACAGAACATGTCACAATTAAATAATTAGATACACCATTAATGAATTAATTAATTAGAGTTTTAATTAAATAAATGAGTTAATGATTAATTAAAAGTGGGAAAAATGTATTTTTAACTTATTTATAGGCAGGTGGATGGGGCTAATGCTTATTTATGGAAAATTATTTGCTTTTGTCTGAAGTTAATGAAAACGTTTTCAAATATTGACTATGGGTACCTAAGGGCAAGAATATTAACAACCTTCCAAAATGTGCAAGGAGTAATTTGAAATTATGGTTGGTTTTCAATGATGGTGCGCTAAATACTGCATAAAACTATATTAGAAATTAGCACCACCCAGTGTATTGGAGGAACAATGTTGTTCCTGGCTGAAAGAATAACCAATCAGATAATAGATCTGTCAATCCAGCATTCCAACAGAACTGAATTCATTAATTATGACATATGTAAATGATAAAGATTTGTATTTAACCGATTTTTCCCTTCTTTCTTTTTTCTATTGATAGGGTTTTAAAACATTAACATGATAAAAGCTTTTTAAAAAGTTCAGTTACACTAACTTTTAGAGGTACAGTTCACAGTTTGTTGTTAACAGGTTGCTCAAATTAAATTTTTTTTCACTTTTTACTTGACAAAGACATTTATACATGCAACATAACTTTCAATTATTTAACAGCACATTTAATTGTCAACCATTAGTGCCAACAAATGTAAGTAAAACCTTAAAGATTACAATGTTGCTTTTTGCTGTTTTTTCAGTCAAAAACAAAAAGCTGGCTTTGAATTGAGTAAACTGCTCCAGAAGAAGTGTATTGTATTGTAAAAAGTTTTGGATAGGTTCAATCATAAACGTCCCAATAAAAAACGTAAATGAAGCATAAGCCTGACTATTCAAGTCAAATCTATTAAAAGAGATTTGAGAGCAAGAACATCCTAATATTTGTTGTTTCCAGGCTGGGAAACCCTTGTGCATTTTTCCTGTTATCTGTTTGATATCTTGGTTCCCACGGCTCTACCCCAGCAATGGAAACTCTCTAGTGTGAGGAACGGAAAAAGAAGCCGTTTTCACCCAGGGACAATGACACTGTCGACACCATGCTTTAATCTGCAGGAAACAATCTGTGCAGAAAAGGAACGTTTCCATTAACCAACATGGGCTCTAATTGCTTTAAACAGTTAAAATGTAAAAAAAGGCAACAAGCATTTCATATAAGGATATCTTACTATTTCAGACTTGAAAGCACTGATTTTCTTGCTATTAATGTAAAGAAAGGATGGTTTCGACCTTACAGGTTCACCTATGCTCATAACCAAAGAAATAAATCCAAAGTGATAGTACAATGTCTTCTCCACTGATTGTACTTAAAAGTTGAACTTCAGTCATAACTCTAAAAATAAATTACAGTTTTACCTCAGCAGATCTTGTGGCCCTGTTAACTTTACTGTCCCACGGATCAGTTTCAATCCACTACAGTTGAACATTCCAATCAAGTCACGACACTTTTTCATTTTACTGCCCAGGACTGTTTTAAAGCTTATAACTTTATCGCATAACTTCAAAAGAACGGGCTTAGTTCACAGTTAAACTCCTTTAGCAGCTAAAATAAACAGCTACTTTACACATCGAAGTCTGTGAAATATTTTATTTGTTACTATTAGAGTAGATAAACACAACTGAAGGAAAGAAAACAACAGTGAGTAGTCCTTGGTTCCACCCGTAGCATTGGATTCATTCATACAACATAGAAGTGATTGAACAGTCATCAAAAAATAACACTAGCCATTACTTTCTTACATTTACTTCTTTTTTCTAAACATTCAAAAGCATAATTAGATTTTTTTTCTGTGGCTTAAATGTCTCAGTAGATCTCAGTAGTTCAATTGCAAGGTTTTTATTAAGTTGTATTGGGGGTTTTTGGATGGAAAAAAAAGGCATTTTTGTATTTAAATGTCTAATTTGCTATAAAAATAAACATTTCAATGAAATTTTTAAATATTATTAATCTAGATAAAGCTTGAGTGAAAAAAAAATGAGTCAAACAATTTGTTTATGAAAAAAAAATTGGTCACAATAATATTACAAAAACAATACTTTTTCTCCGGGTGCTCTAGTTAAATTAAAAGCTAAATTGCTCTCAGGAGTGAATGTGAGAAAGTGAGAGAATGAAGGGTGATTGTGGCATAGAGATGCCACGTGACCTGTCCAGGGTATACCCTGTCTGTTACCTAATGTCAGCAGGGGATAGGCAAAAACCTGTGATTTTGATAGGGAATAGGCGAGAATATAAACACGGTGGTTTTTGTTGTACTAAAGTATTTAGGAGTATTGAGTGAAAAGGAATAATCAAGAGTTGCACAAAACTATTGTGCGTTACCTTTATAATAAAGTATGTTTATTAAACAACAAAAAACATCTGAAGCCACCAAAGAAAATACCTGTCCATGTAATTTGTGTAATATACACAACGCCCTATATATATATATAAAAGAGGTTTTTAGTTCCTAATCCAATCACTAGTAATCTCCCAATGTCATCAGGTTGCTAAGAAAGGAAACACATGTAGTGATTTATTTGTAAGAACCTAGTTTAATACGATTTATGATAAGCACAAGCACATGGATTTCACAACAAACTTGGAATGCTAAGGAGTGTGTATTTATGATTTTCAAAAACCATTATTACACAAGCACATATCGGATTAACACATTGGTAGAGGCTGCACTGAAATCTGAAACAGACCCCTTGCTAAGGCCTGCCTTCCTGGAACCTTTTGCAGACTCTTCTGCAATTTGAGACAAACTAAAAAATTAGTTGCCTTAGAACAGGGGTGCCACACTCAATTTAAAATAAATTTTAAACAGCAACGACTGAGAGAAATGTTTTGTTATATTGCACATGTGTGACTCAAAACAGCGAGGAATTTCTTATTGGTGGTTGAAGTAAGATAAACGTTTTATATGGTATTATTATTACTAATCCACATTTAATGGTATGAAAAGTTAGGTTGAATTGGGAAATTTCATTTTGCAACTTTTCAGTAGATAAAAATAGGTGTCTTGGTCCTAAGCACTCCCCTGTAATTTTTTTGTCATAATGTTAGTTGTCTACGTCAACTCTGTATGCCAAAAAAGAAACATGCTAATTAACAATCAACGAAACAGCTGCTAACAATTGGAACAATGAACAGGGGATGAAGACCTAAATGCTCTATTTAAGATTTAATTGCAAAGCCACAAGTTGGACAATAGTCAGCTTAAACAGAAAAGACTTTTAATGGCTCACAGCATATGCTGCAAATTAAGCTAGAATTAAATTACGTTAATCATCCGATCAACATAAGTTTTGGAGGAGCTTGGCTGATAATTGACTAATCATATGGTCCCACATACCCAATTTATTTACAGTATATAAGACACGACCAAAGAGCTAACATCTACATCATGCAAGCTATCTCCTTCAGCTCAAACCAACAAAGAAATATGCTTGCCTCTTCAGCAAAAATGCAAACAAGCTGCTGCTAACTACCACAAACAGCTTCATCTCGTACGTCATAGATCAGTAGCTTAGCATCCAGCTAGCCGGAGCCCCAAAACTTCTGCTTCCTCCTCGGCATATATAACATCAAAACTTCAAGCTGAATTTGGAAATCCACACAGCAACTCACCATCGTGGTGGTAACGTAAGGGCAGGGAGATTTTCACTATCATCTAAATGGTTCCAAGAGGCTGTGATTCACATGCATTTGTCTGCTCCAGCAGCTCATAATGGTGAAGTTTTTGAAAGAATGACAGCCAGTCAGCTATATCGTTCTCCTTACTTCACCACAGAAGAATGTGGCGTGCAGGTGAACTCCCAGCTCTTCAGAGGTGGTTTGCATGATCACATTAATTCTCCGCATATGGCGTGCTCTACATCACTAAACTCTGCCTGGGCAGCCCTTGGCTGACCACTACTCTTTGTGACTTCTCGCGGTCAGACCATGAAATCAGCTCCATTCACTTGAAACCAGAAGTTCAAGTTCTACGCAGTGAAATTTACGGTCGAAAAGTTAATATAATTTTAACGTTTACCTGCAATAGCGCCTCATGTGAGGTGACTGCTGAGCACAGATTGGAGAGGTCCAAGCATGAGTTTACCGAAACCTTGTTTAAAAGCTAGGTTTAATTTTTTATGAATTTGTTCTTAGGGCTTTAGCGTTTGTTGGAGATAAACTCGCAACTATTCGGACCATGTATATTTAGAGCTTTATATTTTAAAACGTGCTACCTGTTAGGCGAGGTCCGTGCTTCACCACGACTATATGGTGGCGCTCGCAGTTCTCAAAATACGATGTGATAGAAAAAGCTTTTAGGTCTGTCCACATCTACGAAACTAAGATTCGCACAAATCATCGGATAGCTTCCCTGCCGGGTTCATTTCACAAGCTAGTGTTAGAAAGTTTATGCAGTGATACTCCTTGCCATTGGTCGGCGATCCCATGTAATAATGTGTCGTTCATAAAAGAACACCGACAAACACGTTTGTTTACTCATATTATTGATTTTCACTCTATATGAACTATATGATTTTCACTCCCTATATGAAAAATACAACTGAATCGTTCTCATAAATGTACATGAGCCAAATGAACTAAGCACTAAGTTGAACAAAACTTTCCATTACTTAGGGACAACAGTCACACACAGGCTGTTTTATAATCTTTGTGGGCTTTGTTGAACGACTCTTGATGGTTGGACACCAAAAGAACAGGCTTCTGGATCTTTATATTCTAATCTGGCGACTTGTCCTACAGCATATTTTTAGGGGAGTATTCTCCGGGCCCAGGTTGTTCAATGGTACCAGACTAACACTTGGACATTTCGCTTCTCCTTTTCTCGCCAACCACGCTTGCAATACTAGGAAATTATAAGCAGAGCAAACTCGTGTAATGACGTTAATCATCCGAATAACATAAGTCCAGGAAGAGCTTGGTTGATAATTGACTAATCATATGGTCCCACCTATCCATATACAACACGAGCAAAGAGCTAACATCTACATCATGCAGGCTATCCCTTCTTCTATATTCTCCAGGCCCAGGTTGTTCAATGGTCCCGGACTAACACTTGGACAATTCGCCTAGAACGCTTCTCCATTTCTCACCAACCACGCTTGTGATACTAGGTTATAAACAGAGTGAACTCGTGAAACATTAGATGAAAACAAATGCATTTTTACAGCAGAGGGAAAGCACACTGAAATTTTGTTTTTTTAAGCATTACTTGCCAGCATTGTCAACATATTTTACCTATATGTTTACCCTCAGTTCCAGGCAATGCAAACTACAAGTCACATGATGATGGCAAGGTCGGTAATGTTACTAATGGAGCCTAGCAAACTAAGCATTCCTGATTATTCTCATGCCATCTTTAGAAGCAAATTTAAACATTTAGTTGAATTTGCTTCCTTTATTGATAAGAAATAGTGCAGCACTACACTATGAAGGTAGAGCAGAAATAATCACAGCAATGGTCCTGAACTAAAACACAAAGTGCCTACATTATTGACCAATTTTTAACATCATACCATTCTGGAGCTGGATCCAACAAATGTTGCATAAAAAGCCAAATGTGAAAACTTTCTAATAGTTTCAGCTCATATAACTGAAAAGATCGAATCCTGTGATATAGTGGTAACTATATCCTGAGTGATCTCGATATATGTTTTTAAGGTAATCAATAGGATTTAAATGGTATTTTTGAAAGTTACTGTATTGCAGTGAAGCTTAAGCAAACTCACTTCTGAAGCTCCAGTTGAGTCTTTAGCTTCTTCTTGGCACCCTGAGTCAAGTCATACTTGTTTAAATCCTCTTCTGTGAGTGCAAGGAACTAGAAAGACAAAAAACACTTTCAAATGATCTTCTCTGTCTAGACACTTTACTAAATATATTTAGAAGCTACAGTAATAATCTACAAGTCAAGGTATCATTTCAGTACATTTGACCAATAGTTAATATTAGAGGTTCTAATGTTTAGTTAAACTTTGATTGATAAACTTTTTCAAGCAAACTTAGTATGACCTGAAAGATCTTAACATTTCCCTGTTTTTAGCATAAGTAATAACTGGATCAATAATGTGTAAATATTGTGAGCATCTACAGTGCTTAAGCATTTCACAACAAAACCAGTGCTGCAAAGATATTTTAGTCACAAATGGTTAAGTTTTAGGTAGACAAAGAAAACAAATTGAGGAAAAAGGAGCCACTTCTTAAATTACAAACCTCCTCCATGGTCAGCTGTTTGAAAACAGGATAGTATTTATGCAACCGAAGTTTGCGCAGCCAATCCAGGATTCCATTCTGCTCTGGGCAGGGTTGCTGAGATTGGCTTAGTGGAGGTTGTGAGAGGTTCGAGAGATGCATCTGGGATGAACTGGCCTCAGCGATGCCTGGGAGGATCGCCATGGGTGTCTGGGAAGGGAGAGGGGGAAGGTGGGCTGTGGAGGTCTGTGGGATGCCCTGGTGGAGGCTCAGGACAGGCTGGATGCTGGCCACTCCACAGACAGGTCTGGGACAGGAAATAATATGAGAGGATTGATTTAGGGATTGATTTAAGTGTTCGAGATGAAGTTCTTAAACTTACCTGCTCGTGCCCCTGTACTGAAGAAAACAACTCATATCTGCAAAATAGTGAAGTGAAAAAAAGTTTACTGAAATCAGAACTGAAGTGTGTTAGACTTACATCGACTTTCATCATGTTTACTTTAATAATGCACTCCTACATTATTACATCAAACTGCTTGAATGGAATCTGTTCTCTGGTGAAATGCTTGGATCAAGGCAGGATGGGGTCAAACATACATTCATATGAGATCCACCAACAAAAAAAATTAAAAGATGAAAATAAAACTCAAATACGATCCAAAACAATACTAACCACTACATAAATAAAATGGCCAGAGGCTTCTTTGTATCCAAGGAGGTTCCATTCCTTCCCTGTTTCTAAAAATAACCTTCCAGCCATGTATCTAGATTTCAGGGTCTTTTCGTCTTATTAATAGTTTCACACCTCAAACCTCCAGCACAAGAAGATCAAATCAAATTTCAGGACCCTTGTTTCACCCAGAGACAGAGTATCTGTTGTGAAATGTGATGGGTGATTGTTTTACTGGATAGGGGACTCACTGGGGCTCCTGGTGAGCTGCTGATTAGATGATGAGTTGAAGAAGAAACTGATTTTATCGTGTTTGAGGACCTTAGGAGGCAGTGAAGTCAAGCATCTGTCAAATTCAAGGCAAAATGCAATCACATTAGCCAATCAAGGCCCACTGAGGGGTCAATAAAGCTAATATTACAACAAATATTACAATGAGACAAAGAAGTATTTGACCCTGTAAAAATGTTAAGCTTTTGCCAATACATTAATTTTATCAACACAGTTTAATCCAATACATTTTCTAATTAAGAAAAATTTTATACATCTTCACACACAGATTGTTTATTATTGTAAAATCAAAGTTGACAGTAGCTAGTCTACGGGTTTGGGAGATGAGTCACAGATACAAAAATGTTTACACAAGTATACAATTATTTTAGCAACATAAACAACCCAGTTGACAGTCTGGTTTGTGTAAACTGGTTAGTGTAATAACTTTTAGTAGTTAAATAAACTAAGGAATCAAGTGAGTTTTCACACTACAACAAATCTTACAATCTAACAAGGAGTATGTCATGACCCTTTTAAAACACAAATATTATACCTATAAACATGGGTTTCTGTCTTTAACTGTATAAATGACGCATTAATTGTCTGCACAATCCTAGACAGATCTAGATTACCGATGATCAAACTCATATGTGGAATCCAGTCCAGGCATGGGAGGCAGAAGCTTCTCCAGGCATTCGTCAGGAAAGAGCTGCGAGAGCTGAAGAGAAAGCAAAATCTCACGCTGATTATTCTACACAATCGCTTACTACATTTTCCAGCCTTTAATATACTTAGGACAAAAACACAAGGTTTGTCACTTGAGTTGTTTTTCCACACTTCTTCATACATTTCTCATAGGTGTGTAATGAGACATCTGTCTGCCACTTACCTGAGAGACCAACTCCAACACTTCCTGAGAGCTCTTACTGACCGTCGACAAAGTGGAGTCTGACCACAAGGCCTTTGAAAGGAAAAGTTCATCATCGTTATGTATTTTCTCTTTATTAATTGAGTGAACATTAAGATTTTGCTGTATTGCTGTAAAAAGGCATGCCAGAATGTCCAATATGCAAAAGACTGAAAAATGTCTTCCTTTTATTAAGTTTTCTTATATATAATATTCAATACATTTTGCTTTATTCTTTCTTGCTATTTTAAAAATTATTATTAATGGAATAAAAGTGTTTTGAAGACATTGTTTGATACGATCTCGCAGCTCCTCCGTCACTGATGCGCTTTTGGCAGTGAATAGAGACACGGTAGCGATTATAAGTGCGGCTCACTTCTTTATCAGAAGATTTATTTTGTACCACATTCTAATAAAAATGTTAGACTTATTCAGTGACAGGATGTTACCTGAATGGAAATTAAATGGAAGAACGATTCAAATTCATTTACGGCACGAGGGATTTCTTCACTGTCTAATGAAAATTTAACAGCATGAGAACCCCTGAACCAAAACATGTTTAATTATATCATACAGTTGCAGATCAGCCCAGGCTGAGCCTTCCCAAAATGAACATTTGAAAACAAAAAGCACCCTAAGCTCCTAATTCACTTTTGATTTTTTTTTGTTTTTGCGCACACAATCAAAAATGGATCTCTCTGTTAAATAGTTTTTCCTTTTGTTGTTAGTTTTAACAAAAAAAAACAACTTAGTTTTTTTTTTTGTTAAAATACATGAAATTGAATTAAAAAGACACACAGATTCAACACTTGTGTGCCATTCTTTTTGTCCCAGCAAAAATGTGACAGTAAAATATTATAGATACTTAGTGCTTTACATGCTCATACTTTCAGTTGGCAAACTTTCCTAATAATAGAGTAATATTCAAATTTCTGAGACACAGATTTTTGGATTTTCATTAGTTTTCACTTATAATCATCAAAACTTAAGAAAATAAACAAAATACATGAAATATACCAGTAATGAATTAATGTAAATACATAAATAAATAAACTTTTCATTATATTTAATTATATCAAGCAGCAACTGTATGATATAATTAAACATCTTTTGGTTCAGAACTGGTTAAATCGGATGTAGTTAAATGAAGAAAAGAAAAAATCTGTTGCAATTTTTCCATACTTGCAATATATTTTAGAATTTTAGAATGATTCTGATAAGAAATGAATGTTTGAACTCAAGAAAAAAAGACAAAAATGTAAAACCTAAAAAATTGAAAGACAAATATTGGCTGAAGAATTCAAAATAATTTTGAGGGTTTTAATATTTAAAAAAATACACACAGATTCACTCTCTCTCTCTAAAATGATCAATCCAATCATGAAACAAAGATGTGAAAAAGAAATGAAAAACAAACATAAACTCACCTCCAGTATGTACTCAGTTGTTTTGTCTGGTTTGGATATAACTCCTTTAAGTTCAACTCTTTCAACATGCACTGCAGAATAAGAAGAAAGATTACGTTGTCAAGATTAATTGAAACCCAAAAACCTTTTTCAAATTTTATGAATAATGGCTATTTTGTCCACAACACATCGAAGAGCCAAAACACCCCCAAGATAACGTTGAGATTTTCTTGTTTTTCCATGTGTTGAACACACTTTTATTGTTACATCCAATTGTGAAGGACAATTGATTAAACTCAATCTGCTCTTCACTATTTCTGACTTCCTGGTTGAAAATCAACCTTTTCAGATGTGACATTTTGGTATACAATGGTCCATTGATGATATGTTGGTTCCTCATAATTATTCATGAGCCTGAGCTCTCTTATCCTAATAGAAGATGTCCTCTATTAATTATCAATTATTCTGGACAAGTCCTGTCAAGTTGGGAAATAGGCCGTTTTGAATAGGGTTGGGTACTGAAAATTGGTGGCAATATGGCAATATCTATAATTCTTGACTTCTGGTGCCACATTGTGGTGCCACTTAAATGTCTGAACTGTCGATTAAAACATTTGTTTTTGGAGTTTCTCAGGCAATGTGGTGGAACTTAATTCTATCCCTCTTTAGTGCAGGTTTGAGTGTACTTTAGTGACTATTAGATGTAATATTATTACTAACTATAAATTCAATTCTTGATTTAAAAATAAGTTATAATAGTCTTTTCAATATTTTTTATGTTTTATTTGTGAGTAAAAGCAGCCTTATAAACCTACTCATAAAACATTTTATTTTTTACATCACTTTAATTTGGTTAATTTGGTGTTTTTAGAAATGTACTCATTCTGTTTGCATCGAGACTTATGAGTCTGGCAAAAATCTCACCCTGTACACGCCTTATTCAGTAACATATTTTGAAAATATTCTTTGGCAGACAAGATCTGAAACAGGTAAATCTCACGGCCCTTAGTGAAGCACTTCTATTCTCACCAATCACTGGTGAAACAGAATTGTATATAAGTTTAGATAGGTCACATGTGACTTGAAATGAGCATGCATGATTCATAAGCGCATTCAAAATATTTTCAGCTGCTAAAGTTCTTCTCAATGATTCGCAATGTTCTTAACACTTGAAATCAGTAAGGGGAAGCTCATCTTTACTTCTTTTCAACATTAAAAAAAGAAAACCAGTGCAAATGACTGAAGGAGATATCCTTGAATACAATTGAGACAAAATAACTGTTTCATCAGACTGTTTAGTTCATATTAGAGACAAATGTGGCACAGCACCTGAAGTGAATAATTTCTTGGGTGCTTTTAAACAGGTCACAACTCATATCTTCATGTTTAGCAGAGAAGAAGGAACCCAGGAGAACAGAATTTAAGCCTGAAGGCATTCGTTTAGTATTCAGAGACTTTCTGCCATGGGAAGATAGCAGAGGGTGAAAGGAAGAGCTTCAAAATGAGATTAAACACAATAATAGTCCCAGATCATGCTTTTATCTGAATGTGGATACTATTAGGAACATTAAAATGCACAATAATTGCTTTTTATATATAGAAAACATTTTTTGAGTGAATAATTTCTTTTAAAATGAAGAACTCTGCAGAGCGGAACATGTCAAATATTTTTTTAAATACAATCCAAATGTTTCAGCTGTCAGTGAGATTGCTGGCATAAAGTTTGTTTTATAGTGTTCAATTAATCCTTTACACCTTCAACCTTTTTATTTATTATTCTCAGGTTAAGTTAAGTAAGTTGAATCTGCCCTAAATTCTTAGAGCTTTAAATGCTTAGAGCTTGGTCAGAAGACTCTTTTGTGGTCAGTTCTGTCTCTTATGCTTTTACATTTAAAATCTTTAATATTTTAAAATTAAAAACTCGATAGTCAGTAATTGCAATCAGTTACATTTCTTTTAATTAATCGCTTTTTAAATGTATTACAAAACATAATAATCATCATTAAGTAAAATACTACTCATCCAACATGGATACAAGTTTATTGATTCTCAAAGTCTTTTAAGTTTTCTCATTGTGCTCGTCCGTCTTCAGCTGTCTCTCTCTGGCTCCGGAGACGGCCGCTGCCTTCTCTCCCGTCTGCTCAGTGCATGTCTTCATCTTTTATAGCCCTTATGGTGCATTCCAACCCCAACAGTTCATTGTTCCTCATCCACGTTTTATCTTCATGCCACTGCATGTGCACCATGTATCATGTACATGATAATACACAATACCTCTTTTGTCCACCAGGCACTCTCACAGATGTCCAGATGGGACATTTGCCCTACTTATTTCACCTTTTTTCTTTGGATGCAGAAGGCAGCTCAAGAATACCGCTCTTGGAAGGCAACTCCAGCACATCTTCATTTAGCACCATAATGTATGTAATGTGTTTAAATTAGTTGAAGTTATAAAAGGAAGGAGAATTGCACATTCTTGAAGTTATACAACACTGTCTTTACAGTTATGCAGCAGCACGTTCTCTTCATTTCATGATTTTTATTTGAGAGAGAAGAATGTTTCTCCATTTCAGCTTTTATTCTTTATTAAAGGAAACTTTTCAGCTGTTTGGACAGAAATGTGGTTCATTGATTGTGTCCGATGGTTTATTTTAACCACAACAAGTGCTTTATACCCTCTGAAAATGATACTGTGTGAAACTCAAAGTAAATGACGTCAAATACTGTGAGGCCCTTCCGATAATTACCATAAACCCTGCCGCTCCAAGTCCAGTATAGTCCATCATTTAGCTGGTGAGTAGCTCTAGCTTCGAAGGTCCGTGATGTTTTGGGACATATAGAATTACACTGTGGAACTGTGGACATTTACTCTATCAAAGTAACCTTTAAGGACTGAGTGGTTAGCTTTTATTTATGGAGGAAATGAACTGGCAAATCTACTAGAATGTGTGTTTGTTTGCTCAAGCCATTTTACACCAGGCTGTTTTTTGAACGAAGGTCAGTATAAAACAGGATTTGCAACCAAGTTGAGACTGAAACTTGG
The DNA here is from genome assembly GCA_900490495.1 of Danionella dracula. Taxonomy (NCBI): domain Eukaryota; kingdom Metazoa; phylum Chordata; class Actinopteri; order Cypriniformes; family Danionidae; genus Danionella; species Danionella dracula. The sequence continues at coordinate 2,141,361 of UELW01000049.1, read as the reverse complement.
ATCTGTACCAACTCTACGTAATCCAACTACAGAACAAGCATATTATTTTAAATTACCATAAATATCTAATGAAAGGTTTCCCAGCGATGGGTTGCGGCTGGAAGGGCATCCGCTGCGTAAACATACGAACATACACCAGAGAGTTGGCGGTTCATTCCGCTGTGGCGACCCCGAAAGGGAAGAAAGCCGACATGAAGATGAATGAATGAATGAATCTAATGAAAGGTCTCATAATAGTGATCCTATAACATTTCCAAAGTTTTTGTTGCCAATACTATTCACAACTCTTACTTGAGATCATGTGAGGATCCTGCTGCCTTGCGATGTACTGTTGGCCACTGCACATCTTGTAAAATTTGATTTGTTGTGACATGTCTATTGTAGAATGTACTAAACATGGACAATAATATAGCACTACAATAGTGCTTCCAAACACTAACTTACAGTATTGTACAAATGTAGCCTTTAGCTCTGAAGTCAAATTTCCATTATTTTTTTTGTAAAACTTGATCAATTTCTACCACCAGACCTCCAGTACAAAGTCCACGAAAAGTGGCAAAAATTAATTCCATGACCATTTTAAGGAACATCATGTAATATTGTTATTTTCAAGAAAGTGACTACAGAAGCATGAACCATAAGGCTAACAGGAAAAGGCATTGTGCAAGCAAGACTTTTATGAGTTCTCCAGTTTTACAAAAAAAAAAACATTTTAAATAGATTATACAACTGCTTAAACTATTACACAAAACACAAGTGTATTTCAGATACTGATTTTTTACTAATTGTACCTATAGAAATGTTAAGTGTGCACATGAAGAAAGTCAACAAAAAAACATAAGAGTTTGCAGGAACACATCCGTCCTTCTGGTCTCCATAAATGTGGGAGAGTATTTTAAACATACCCTGCAGAGTCAGCACTTCCTGTTGTGAGTATAAAGAGAGATATGAAGGGTTCTGAGACCCAAGAGCTATTCATCTCAACTAAAGATTTTAGATTAACACATACTCTCGTTCAATTCTGTAAACAAATAATGCAATCAATGAGCAACTAACTCAGCAATAAACAATTTATCTATTCAGAATTTCTTTAAGCATATCTCTTTTTCCATCTGCAGTAGGCAAGTGTGAGCTCATCTGGAATGTTTGGGCAAAGAGAAATGGCTGTCTGCTCCTCCCAAATCTCCCAGTAAACCCTTCATTAAACTGTGTTTTTATAAGTGTGTGTTTGTGCACCGCTGAGTGAAAGTGAACCACAGAACCCGACAGGGGTCACATTTAAAAACATCAAAACAAAGACATGTTTAGACCAACAGCACCTTGTTTCAAATGTATCAGTTGCAGCAGGATTATATCCTGCTGATTGGCTACAAATATTTGTAGGTTTTTGTAGGATTTGCAGCGACACTGTTCTCTCAAAATACCCTTCTGCCTCTTTCAATGATATGACTGTCACAGCACAGGGACATATGTAACGTGTGACTATTTATCTAAACCTCAATTGCCATATTTTCTTAATGCTTTTAATTATATAAGCACGTGTTCTTACTCCATCGCTTATATTTTGGGCATAAATATGTTTATTGCAGTTTAGGTAATTGTAAAAAAAAACATACTTGCATATGAATTTTAATGTTTAAAACATAGAATTTTAATGTTCTTGTATTTTTAAAATAAGGAATATAAAGTTCATTGTGTCAACAGTTTTTTGTGCATCCTTAGATCATAAACATGTATAAACATCATTGATACTTTTTAATCCACACAAACACATTCTTCACCCTTCATACTATGTATACCCTGAATGCCCCCACGGCTATCAGTTGGCAACTGCCTGATGTCAGGTGGGTAATCCAAGGCACTCTGCCAGGGCTAGAGATCTGGTGACCTAGCAAACACTTCACTACACCCTTACAGACACAACAACAGATTAGCACACAGATATATATATAATGCAAGAGCAGACATGCAGCTCTCTAGCCCTGGCAGATCTAACTCTAGCATGTTCATTTGTTTCTAGAGCTTGATTTTCTGATATGTCTTCTGACATTTTTTGACAACTCAGACTGATTAGCAGATTGCTAGCATTGCATTTTTTGCAAGTATCTATCACTTATTTATAACAGAAAAGTACAAATTAATTTAGTACCAATAGCATTAGTACATTTTATTTAAACAAAATCCAATTATCTTATATTATAATTTACCTGGTGCTAACATGTTTTAAAAACATATCAATGGTCTCACTTTAAGTTATTGCACTACAGTAAGAATTATTGTGACGAAAATCCATCACTTTAAATGATTGGACCAAAGTAGGAATAAGCATATAGCATATATTAGTAGGAATACAGAAAAGATATCTTCGTTTAAATGATTACACAATAACAAGAATTAACATGATGCTCCCATATTATTGAATAGATGAGTTATTTGATTTAAATGATTGCACTATAAAATAATTAGTATGACGCTAGTCTGTTTATAAAATACATTAGTATTTCACTTTAAATAATTGCACTGTAACAAGAATTAGCATGATGCTAGCATGTTTTTAAAACAGGAAAGAGCTTAATTAGTGTCAATCAGATCAATTATTCAACACTAACAGATTGCACTTTAACAAGAGTTATCACAATGCAAGATAAGTCCAAATAGACACATCTTTGTGACACATCTATGTATGATGTAATCATCACTCTCTGATCTCTAGGTTTTTGTTCCTGTATTTGTTCTCTATTTTCAATGCCAACATACCTGGAATCTGAAACACCACTGTCAGATGTTACCCTAGACCTTGACCTCTCCTAAACTTCACCATGAAACTCCAACTGAGAGTTTCCAACAATCACTATGCATGAGACCTTGTGGAACACCAAGTATTTGTTTAGCTAGTATCTGGGTGAATGTGTGATGATGGATGCCTGAGACTCCGGTTGAAAGCATGTGGTGAAGCTCATGAGGTAATGCAACAGAGATGCATTAAATCACAAGTAGACAAAACAACAGACAGTCTTTCCGTGGACTGACCCGCTGTGACCAGCACTGAACCCGCTGTGCATAAACCCCTTCCTCAATAGATATTTCCATTATCCTACCATAAAGATATGCAATGAACGGAGGAACTCAAGCTCCAAAAAAATTCACTTGTGTACTTGTTTTCTTGTGTAACTGTTATTAATTACATAAATTGATACAATAAGCACCATTATTCATACACAATTCCTTTGAAGGATCAGTTGCGCGATTACTGAATGAATGAAGCTGACATCTCGTCTTCTACATAAGCATAAGCAAGACAAAACTGAACTCAAAAAAGTTAAGTTAAAAAAAACAACTGCACAGAACTTACCACAGAAGCCATACACTCTTGAAATGTGCCTAAAAAGATTGTCTAAAAAAAAAAAAAAAAAAAGCATTTGACCAGTTATGGCAGCTAAACTCTGAGACTCTATATAGCTAGTGTATTTACAGCTGCTCCATAATAAGAAACAGGAGTTCGTAGAAAGTGAAATGTCCACCAAACAAATCACCCAAAATCTTATAGCTAAAACTAAAGAGCCATTTAAATCTTGTAAGCAAACCCTTATGTTTGGGGTTCTACAATCAACTGGATTTGAAATTCATAATAAAGGGATTTCATGACAAATACCATTTAATAAAAACATTATGAAACTGTGCCCTAACCATGTCATGGATAAATGTAAGTCAAACTAACACCAATGCAACCACTTTGCACAGTTATGATTTGTGGATGATTCATTAGTATTTAAATAAAAAAAAGTTTTAAAATTAGGTTAGTGTTTGTTTTGATGACTGAAACAAACCAAACAAAAAAATGTAAAGCAACATTCATTTTTTTTTTACTTTAAAGCAGCAAGTATCTCATTTGATCTTTATCTGCAATACATTTCCTAAACACAGAGCTTTGAGTTACAATAATGCTTTTAGTCTTGTTCAATCACCTTACATGCTGTAAAAATTGATTATGAAAAAACTAACAACAGGTTAATTAAGTTGAGCTGCAAAAGGTAATTGACATTTTTGATGATTGTTGACAAAGTAATTTTATTGGCGGCGACTGGCATTTTCAATTAGAATCATTAGATGGCAGGCAAATTTCACATGGGTTGAATACTAGGCTTGAAAACCTAAAAAAGATGGTTCACTTCGAACAGAATAGTTAATATATAATTTCTGATCCTGTGTTCCTCGATTAACAGTTTTTGGTTCAGTTGAAAAAGTACAGGTTAATTTGAGAATGCATATAGAAACACTTGCATTCAAAAATCACATCTCACAAGATAAATTCCCGCTTGAACATTTAATGCTGTTTAAAGCTTAAACAAATGTGTCCATTATAACACATAAGTTCAAAAAACAGCAACATGTCTGTCAAAACTTTGCAAAAAACTTTTAAATGTCCTAACTTAAATTGGACTAGCCCAACTGGAAGTACATACTAGTCCCAACATTATTCCTTTGTTTGCATAATGTTTGCCAATATTCCCATTTTCGATATGTTTTGTACATATACCTTTGCTCAGGCCTTTTTACACTCTGTTTACAAACTGAAGGTCTTTACACACCAATGCAAATTTTTGACATGAAGTTTCCTGCGAGAATGCTCCTCGATCAAAAACAATGAGCGCTTACAATACAAGACGCGTCTGGTTGAACAATCAGTGTAAACGAAATAAAGATTTGGCTCTGCCATACTGCTTTGGTTTTTCTCAAGGAGAATGATATGAAAGTTGGCTTTTGAGTAGAACATAAAAGAACTTCTTTGTGGCGCTTGATACACACTCTCGCATCGATCTCACAATAGGAAACAGCGACAAATTGGTGAAGAGAAGAAATCGTGAATCAACGTTGGTGTCTGACCATCAAAAGTTGTTTCAACAAAGGCCTCAAAGATTACAAAATGGCCAGGCATGTAGAGACCTTAAGTTTAATTTTGTGCTTTTTGCTCCAATAAAAATATCGCTTGTTCCATTTGAGCAAAACATCTGATAGATACATAGAACTCCAAGGGAGTGAAGGGTTTATTCTTATTTTTAAAAAAAAATAATTAAAATGATAGCCCAAATCAAACTTTTTGTTGATCATTTATTTCATTTAAAAAAGAAAAACTAATATTAGGTTATGTACTATTTCATTTTTATTTCTATAAACAGGACACCAAGTGGTAGTATAACAAATAGCATCAACTTCTGGCAGTCAAATGGTGGGAGCTTGATTCTTTTAGGTAATCATCAACTGTTTTATTACATTCTTTCTGTTTAACGGTTAATGTTATGCTGAAGAAGGAATCGGACTCTAGAATGCATCCCATTAAGAGAGTCAGTTTCTTCTCTGAGGAGATTCACTAGAGCTGCAGAGATCAGGATTTGGTTCATTGTGTGGAAAATATATATGACTATAGCTTGTATAAACCATGACAGAAGCATTGTGACAAGCAAAGAAATATCTTATTTTGAAATATCTGAAAACATTAACATGAATGTTTACTGAATTAAAAATTAGTTTCCACTTAGAAATATGCTCATTTATAAATAAAATCCTCCAAGAGGGGAAGAAAAAGGGAGAATCTTGTAGGAAAAAAACTGATATGTTATAATTTAACATATTCAATTATATGGAAACAGTTGCTTTTTGAATTGAAGGTTTTTTTGAGGATCCTGCCGTCATGCATTTATCATGAAGAAACATATATATTGCTTATTTCTATTTTACTTTTACAGTGTTTTGCGAAAACACGACAGACAGCTAACCATGCCTTCATCAAGGGAGGGGTGAGATGAGCAGAGACTAGTTTTAACTTAAAATGTTAGAGAGATTTCATATAAGTGTTCCTTTTTCATGCAATTACATGTATTTAATAGGAATTAGGCTGTTAACACAATAAGTTAGTTCATTACTACCCCATTGTTACCAGTAATTTGTTTGTTTTTGCCATATAATCACAAATAATTCTTGAAAAATATGCTGTTACTAAATTGAATCCCATGAACTACCCTGTCTTTACAATTACAATTAATTAAGGGGAAGTACCCTTATAACAAATAATTACTCTGTATTTTGTGGGCTGTAATCTAAAGTGCTACCGGGAAATGTAAAATATAAACTAAAACTTGAAACCAAACAATAAAATAGAGCATATCAAATATAGACAATTACTCAATTCAATAAGATTACTGTAATTATAACTTTTAACCTCAATTGAAAATCAATTTTAACCTCAACTGAAAAGGAGAGATGACCCTTTCTGTCCACTCTATAAAGAAAACGGGATTTAAAAGACTTTATCATGTGTTGCTATCCCTCTTCTGTGTTGACACTAAGCCACTTTGATCATTCCTCTACAATCCACTACCAAGTTAACTTGAATACCTTTCTTAGGTTTTCCGAAGTGCACCTTGAGGGGCCTTTCCTGGCACAGAAGCGATGGATTTGGCGCCATGTTCTCAGGACTCAAGCCTTCATCTGTCTGCATTCCAGTGACCTCTTGCTGTACAGCCTGCAAGAAAGGTCAAAGTTCAAACGCATTGCATAACCAGAGACAAACAGAAACAGTTAGTCCAGTTACAACGCCAACACACAATGGTCGGGAGCTATTCAATCACTCTGACAGAGCAGGAGAGAGCTATTTCAGTTCTCTATCTCCAGGTTTGGATTTGCTTCATTCTGATCACTGACAGTTTTCCAATTAAATTAAAAAAACATATTCAAATCAAAAATACTCAACACTTAAATTTAAATAGAAAAAAGGAGTAGTAATGCAGATGCTTATTTGTAATTAACAAATGTTGTACCATCATAAATAGAAAGAAAGAGAGGGCTTAGACTTCAAAAAACTTCATGGACATCCTATTAGATCATCATGCTCATTCTATGATAAGTCCTCCATCGCGTTAAGCCAACTCTATACATTTTATTATTTAAATCAAGCTAAAGTCAAGGCTAATCCTTCAAATTACACAAAACAGAAGCCATCATTTTCAATTTTCAGTCATTGATTCTTATAGCGCACCACTCCTCAACCCCTCAATGGCTGGCGATATGGTCAAAAAAATGATTTCTATATTAGTTAAAAAAAATTCATATCAGTGGATGTCAATAATTATCATAAAGTTGTCATATCTTTATTTCTGAAGAAACAAATTGAAGCAGCTTTTTGCTCTGGAGAGAAAATGTTAAGAACTAAATGAGGTTTTGAACTATATATTTATTGCCAAACATTTTCTAAACATGAACAGGTAAAATTATTATGATATATTTATAGATTATATGATATGTCAGGGACAAATTTTTTTATTTGACTTGGAGACCATTTCAGATGAATTGTTAAAAAAAGGTATTCATACAATGTAAAAATAGAAAAAAAACTTTAATTTTTAATTTAAAAATTATTATTTTCAAATATAGGATAGTGCATATAAAATGCCTTCATGATATTCATAAAATGTATCAATTTAAATAAATTTAATTATGCTTTTGTTTAAAGCGTCAGAAAATGTTTTTATTTAGCTAAAGTCTGTCTGATAACATTATTAGCTTATACTTAAAAGGTGCAGTCCAAATATTTTTATGTTTGAGAGATGACCTTTAACTCACTTAAATATGGTAAAGCCACATATTAATTTTTTAGGGGTTGTCTTTGTGTTGTGTTGAATAAAGAAATTGTATGCACCAAATGTAGGGAACTTTCTGCATATAAAACACAAAACAAGCAATGGTTAGCATTCCTGTCCCCCATAGGACTATCTCCTTCAGACTACACAAGAAAATGTCACACCTGTTTTCTCTCTCTTCATTTCCCTTGCTCTCAGCTATTCCTCGTTTTCTTCATTAGCCACACTATTTCTTTCCTCCTCCTTTCCCTTTTCTTTACTGGGGTATTAGTTCATGTTGTTGCTTGTAAGCTTTAGCGTACTCTTAGTCTATCTGCCTCCTCAGTTATCTTCTCCTCCTTTAGTTGTTCCAGTTTCTGTAGTTTTTAGTTAAATATACCTTTACGGGTCCTCCTCCGTTATTTGCCTGACAGAAAGAGAGCGATATCTGTGTTTTGCGCATTGACTGTATATTACATGGACATAGCATGCGTGACATTTCGTATGAAGGGTAAAGGAGGCTCAGAATGGGCTTAGCCAGCCATCCCCATCATAGAAGTGTCACTTCTTGATAACTAAATATTGGTCTAGAGAGGTGGGACATAGGCACAACAAACTTTAAATGCTAAAATTCCTTAAACAAAAAAATGTAAAAAATAATTTGCTCACTCAGAGTGTCAATGAAAGTCAAAACTAACGATTTGAATAAAAAAAGAAACAGCACCAGGGTTGTAAACATGTTTTTTTTTCAGCTCCAAAGTTTTAACATGGAAGTTTTTGAAAACCTACTCATTTGTGCTCGCGGTACTACAAGCCTTTCTATATGTGGGTTATATTAGCGTCACAATTCTGAGCGCAAAAAGTAAAACTGTATGCGCTTGTCACTGCGTTTGTGAATGAAATGGTGTTCTCGTGTAGAAAACGTATTTTGACTGAGAAAAAAATAAATTTTCAGTGTAAAATTTATTTGTGCATGAGCGCAGACTGTCTTGTTTGCAAGATTAATTTTTGCTGGCTCAAAATACTTTTTTCCACATGAGTAGACCTTTTTATTCACAAAATGCAGCTCACGCATGTGCAAATTGTCTTTTTTCACTTTCGAAATAGGAATTTTTACGCGCAGAATTGTGATGCAAAAATAACCCCATTTTTTTATTGCTTATTGTCAAGGATAGCAGGAGGTTGCCCCTGGTTTCTTGCTATATTTATCTCATTATGTATGGCATCATTGTACATGTGCAACATTACATTGCATTTCAAAATAAAAGTAGCATGCAGCTTACACAATAAAGAACACCTATACACATGAAAGAACATTTATAATCTGGCGAAATATCATCCGCTCTGAAACACTCATTTAATTGTCATAACAGGAGTTCATTGTGTTAATGTTTAGTTCATTTAAATAATGTTACATTAAAACTTCTGTGATTTATTGGAAGTTGTTTTTGGATAAATGTAGAACAGAAAATGCATTAGAGAAAACACATTGCTAATTGTTATCACAATATTGATTGAAACGATCGCAATTCAAATTTTTTCGTTCAAACCTGTTAAGCATTTCAAATCTTCCAGTATTTATGTGATGTGAGAGAACAGCAAATTTGTACCACATATGTTAAGAACAGCAGCTAGTAAAAGCTAGTTCTGCATCCAATTAGGATTTAGTACAGCGTACTACTGCCACATACACAACCAAAGCTGCCAATTCTCAGTTTTGCTTTTCCTCTCAAAGCAAGATATGCTGTTCAGATGAAGACTGAATCAGCACAAAGGAACAAAGACATCAGAGAAAATCCAAGCCAACTTTAAACAGTTAGCTTCATACCACTGCCGTCAGAGCTGCACTGTTAGTTTTAAATATTTAGTGAATTCCAAAAGTCTATTTAAAATTTTATAACAAAAACATGCCAAAAATGATGGATACTAGAGAAGAGCATGGTATTGTTTTGTTTGTGTTTAGGCTAGCACAAAGACCTCTTGAAAAAGTGAGTAGTCTGTGCTTCCTGATGAATCACAGGAGAGTTACACAGAGGGCTGATTTAAGCATGGAGAAATGTGCTGAGCTTCGGTTCATGAAAGCCAAAACCAACATATCACTAAATAGAACCGCCTTTTCTGCCTTCACAGGGTACTTTCCCACTAGTGCAGCTCCAGCACATGGATCCACAGGATGTATGCATCCCTTGAGTCCATGTTTGTACACAAAGCTACTTTGCAAAGATATTTAGCTGAAGCAACAATTTAATAACAATTAACTTTCAATGGATTCCCAAAAGAGCAACCTGTCTCATGTCAATAATGTAGAAACAGTGAAGAAAACGTCTAAACGTCAAAGCAATGTAATCTACGTTCTGTTATGTCAGTTAAGTTATGTCAGCTAACTTATAGTGTAGATTAGATCATTCAGGAGTTTAATATAAACCAAATAACAGAACACATTAAAGTTAGTAAGTGTAATTTTTTCAGATTTTTAAAATTACCCTCCTTAAATTGTCCATAAAATCTTTCCAACAAGTTTTTTTATTTGTTTTCAGATCTTAAAGTACCGTAAATAGGTAATGTTTGAAGGTAATGTTTGCAGCAAAAAAATTCATGTGAAAAAAAAATATGAAGAAAATTGTATATTGGTGACCAGATTAAAGTCTTAAAAAGTGGTTTAAAGACCAATCTGCTATAAAGACCAATCAGAAGCCGTGTTACATGTGGAAGCTGAAAAGTCTTGCTTCTGATTGATTTAGTTCGTTGACTGACACACAGAATGAAAAACTGTGTGTGATTATGTTTGGGCCATCTCAGCCAGTCCTGTTTGTACTTTAACATATTTATAACTAGACAAATGTTTAATAGATAATTACTATACATGCATTATATTTGATTAATTACATTTTGCACACCTACCTAAAATGTGTTTTTTTAACAGCTTCCTATAGTAAATAGAGCTGCTTACACTTGACATTTCATAGCTCCCTGGTTCCATCAAATGGCAAGGAGCATCACCATGTCTATAATTTACTCGACATTAGTGAATGGCCCCTGCGGTTCAGGAACGCAGACACAGAAGAATAGAATTCACCCCAGTTTGGCAAATTACCTTTATACTGATAAGCATACTGTTTAATCACATCGAACAGTTCGACCATCACCATATAAATTTAAATGGACTTTCATGTACAATGAAAATACAGTTCATGATCCCTTTAATAACTGCAGACATTTTCTAAGGTATGCAAATCATAGGGTAAAATAATCAAAATAATTTCTTTAATAATTCATTAACCATATTGTCAGTGCACCAAGGACAGAACACATTTACAAAATATTAGAAAAAATTTCACATGCGGACAATCCATGGGTTAAGAACTTAAAAGAATTCAGATGCTAACCATCCAACTGCTCGATTGGTCACACATTCATCATATGACCAGGTTATCGGTTTATTACCCCTACTACCAAACCCACAAAACCTCCTAGGAATGAATGGAATTTTTAAGAATCCTGGGTAAATGTAGCCACACTTTAAATCTGAGAACTGTATGGACTCTTCCAAGCCCATGTCCAGACATCAAAAATGATAAGACAACAACATGACAGTTGACTGACAGTAGCTGAAAGCAAATAAAAAGATACTCCATTTCCATCCAAATGGTGCAGTAACTTCTACAAATTGTTGTAGAAATGAATACTGTATATACCAGTCTGCTTCACTGACTACTTTAATATCTCTCAACTCAAAAAGCTGTCCTTTCAAACCTAAATTATAATTTAACCTTCCCTGAACTGTGTTAGGAACCAGGGTAAAGTTACTCCATCTCTAATTCAGAACCTAAACCACTTTTTTGTCAAGAACCTTCCAAAACATCAACCCTCTAGGGTGTGGAAAAGAATCAGCAGGGAATTTAACGTAACATATGACCTCGAGTTATGTGAGGGTCACATAAGTGGTGAAAGCTGTGCTAAATGTCCGAGTTCATTTTGCTTTTGGTGTTCCCTTAAGATATATTTGAATGAATCCGGTCTGACATGTATTTCTTGGCAGTGTGCTTTAACAGTTTAGCAAACAGGCAAAGCGTTTTGGACTCAAAAGCCACCAGGGGTGATTCAAGCATCAGCAAGGTTCAGTCGATGAACTTAAACCTACATGGCTTCAAAGGGTTGTCACAAACATTGACTGTGTATATGAACGTACCATGTGTGATGTCATCCACAGGGTTCTGGCAAAGTTAAATGAGGCTTAGCCAGAAATTGAAAATGGGTCTCCAGAGACAGTACCAAGGGGCAACCTCCTGCTCTACTTGGGAAGTGACAGAACTGTAGTGCCTCAACTGGCCTCAAAAAGTCAACTGGGTCAAAAGTAAGCAGGTTCTCTTTACCTCCCGTGTTAAAACCACCCAACTTGTGTCTTATGGCGATGATTTATATTCACATCGCTAGTTTTGACCTTACTAAACACTCTTGAGGGGTAAATTATTTTTATTTGGTATTAAATATTTGTTTAGTTAGGATATATTAAGATTTACACCTTCAGCCAATCGGATGTCTGTGTCTGTGTCTGTGGCTATGTCCTGCCTCTCGGAACCCATTTGTGGTTACTGGGAAGTGATGCACTTCCATGATGGGGATGGTTTCATATGAAACCTCATGCATGCTATATCCATGTTTTATTCAGTCAATGGACAAGACATGGCCGCAGTGAAGAAATCTGATTAGCTGAAGGTTTCAATTTTAATATACCGTATACAGACAAATCTAATAATAAGACAAGGTTAGAAACATGTATTTTTATTCAGCTTCAAAGTTTTAACATGTGAGTGAATGAGAACCTGCTTACTTCTAGAGTCAGCCTCTAGGGGCCGATCGAGGAACTGCAGTTCAGTCACTTTCTGTAGTGCATCGAGAGGGAGGGCTGGAGGTTGCAGCTTGGTCACAACAAGTCACAAAAATACATTCCTGAAAGTCAATGGGCAATGAAAGTCACCCACCTTGCAGCATGGGCATTCTGCTGGGCTGGAGCTGAAGGTGGATTGAGTGATGGAGAAGGTCGGGGTCACGCTCACGTTTGAAGTCGAGGCTGCGTTGGCCCCGCCCTCATGTGACGTCGATGACGCCTCGCCAACGGTCATCTGAAGTATCTCTTGAATTTGTATCAACTCTTGCCTGAGCACCTGCTTCTGGTGGAAACTAAAGGCAGGATGGTTGGAAGCCATGGTGAAGAGAAGCAAAAACTGCTCTCCAGTTTGACCATCGTTAAGTTGAAGTCCGTAGTTATTGATAATGGTGTCGATGTGAGTGAGGGTCCGAAAAAGGACCCCCGCCGCGACACGGTTGTCCGAGCTGAGGAGCGCGAGAGAGATGAGAAGTTTGCTCCTCACCACCTCGTCCGTGATGTTGGTCAGGTTGGCGAGGTCAGCGGGGTTGTTGGCTTTAATTTCCGAATCTCTGAGAGAGTGATAGTCTTTTTTGGCCAGGTCTTCCACACAGGAACCGAGGAAACGTAACTCAATGGGAACGCAGAGGTCCAAAAGGCCGCAAAGGAACTCAGCCCTCTGCGCCGAACTCAGCATCGAAAACCAATGGTAAACCTCCTCTCTCTGAACAAAGCATCTGTTCTCGACCATTTTACACTCAACTTTGAACATCCATAAGAAAATAAAACAAAGTGCACACGGCGGTGTCTTGAGACCTAAAGTTTAAATCAGTCGTAAATATATCCACAGACTTTAAAAACTCGGCTTTGCATCAGTGTTTCGAAACCGCAAGAAGAGGACACGTTACCCACTTTTATGCGCTTCTTGAATACAAGAGCTTGCATCTTCTCTAAACCCCGTCAGGTTATTAAATAACATAAATAAAAACAGTTACTCTAAGACCAGACCAGGCGATCAAGCTCTTTGCCGTTCTTGGCTCTCTTTTTTTCGGCCAGCCCCACTTTCGTGATCGCTTTTCTCCCCGTATCGTTATTTAGAAAACTTCTACAAACATTATAAAACAGTGACTAACAAATCTTACTGTATCCGCTAGAGCGCAGGTTATCCTGTTGATGCGCCCTGTGCACGTGCGACAAGGTAAAACTTCAAAAATGTGAAGTTGACCGGTCGAGTGGACGTCAGTTTAACGGTATTCCTTTCAAGAATACAGACGTATTGGTCATTTCGTTTTTGAACGAAACTAACCGTTCGATAATTTTGTCGTCTCTAAGCGCGGGTGAAATAAATCAATGCCTTCCTTCCCTATCATGATCCTTTTGTGTGCAGTCTACTAGTACAGTAAACTGCGTGTGGTTCACTATCCCAAATCTCTGCCAAAACCGCCTACTACTGACTCTGATTGGATAGAGAGTTTGTCAATCATCTGATTCTTCTTTGTTATTGGCTACAGAACTGTTTTTAGTTGTCTTGTAAGCGCGTGAAGTCATAACTTATGTCCACAGCAAGATATACTAGTATTTAAAGCGATAAATCACGTTGTTGTATAATGGATTCGTAATTCCGTTTTAGATATAAGGTTAAGGTTCCTTTTAGGAAGCGATTAAATATTACTTAAACTTCAGGGAACCCATTACAGCTGCGCGACTGGCTGTGGAAAGAATATCTGGTTTTATCATTTCATTACGTCAACCTTCCCGAAGATGGCGCCAATTGTCTTAAAGCTGAATCGAAAAATTTTCCATTTTTCAATCTGGATGACTTTTTAACCCATCCACATACCACCACGGGCTACTTCTTTACATACAAATCAAGAAAATGTATTTTTTTAATTGTCTTTATTATTTATTAAGTTATTCACAACTGAAATTCACAATAAGTAAAAACATTATGGGACAAATGAGTAATAAAACAGCTACAAGATTAAGACAACAACAAAGAAAAAAGCAACACAAAATAATATTACATTACTTATCAATAAAGTCAGTTTTGCTTTGTTGCAAATAAACAAATCTATTTCAATTCAATTTTATCATGAACAAATTCAATTCATTTAAATTTTAAATAGTCAAATTTGGGTTTTCCCGCTGCCCATTTACGAGTAACGAGAATGAATATGGAGGTTTCCCATAGTCAAACGTAGTTAATAACCCTAAGTGACATTTTCTATTATTAGGTAAAAAAAAGGTGTTTTCCAGCTAAATTCAATTTCCCTTTTAGACATTTGCATAAGATATTTTCCAGGTAATCTCAAAACATTTGACTATAAATGCAATTAACAAAAAGATGCAGAACATCTTTTTCTCTACAGAGCAAAAAGTAATCACATCTCAGTTGTGTCAAAATATATAGACCAAAAACAAATGTCTATTACAGAAAAATGAATAGGCTGGGTCTCAGGAGGTTCATGTAAAATGTTTTAATTTTACCATAGTTGGGCTCTAGAGGGAGCTATTTGCCTCAATGACACTTGCAAAGATATTCTGTGCTTGTTCTTATCCTCTTGTTGCAAATGCGACAAGAGATGCAATTTCGCCATTGTGTAAATCAAGTATTGTATAACTTGTATAAAAGACTACGAAAATCACAAATGTGCAACATAAGCTGGATTGGGTTTTCTGGACACTGGACAGATATAAGTTGCATGTTTTGTGTAACGTCAATGAACTCTCAAAAAATCGGAATTTGTAAAAAAATATTGGAATTGAGCGATAAGACCTGAATGTAGCCTAGAGTGATGTACTTTCTAGATCTTTATATATAGCATTAGTATTTTGATAGCTCCTTCAGATTAACTACACATTTGTTCTGTTACTCAGATGAGTCTTTTTTTTTTATTCTACCCCACACCTTTAAAATGGTCAAAACTACACATTAAAGTGTTGTAACTGTACGTTTTGATAAAACGATAAAGTGTATTTTATGGGCACTGAATGCTCTTCCTGATGCTTTTAAATAGTTTTTTTTGTCATGTAATGTTGAAAGGGTTTTTTTCTCTTGCTGGTTTGTTTAAAGAAGCGTTTGGTTCATTGTACACTGCAAAATGATCAGACTGAAAAAAATGCTCTTATTCGCTCCAATCTCCCTTTCACATACTCCCACACTCTTCCTGCTGATCCCTGTTCATAAA
Organism: Danionella dracula; assembly: GCA_900490495.1. NCBI lineage: Eukaryota > Metazoa > Chordata > Actinopteri > Cypriniformes > Danionidae > Danionella > Danionella dracula. The sequence continues at coordinate 2,125,693 of UELW01000049.1, read as the reverse complement.
ATCTGCTCTCCTTCTCTAATGCTAATCAAATCGATAGCATGTTATGTTTTAAAGGAGCTTAATAATAGAGACCACCAGTAGCAATAATTAAGCCCTGCTCAAAAACAAGCATGTGCCATTAAAAAAACTAAAAAAGAAAATAATCTTATTCGAGCTGCAGGTGACCTGTTTACTGCATGAAACCCTGGTTCTCACTACCTGCTGAGCCAAAGCAGCATGGCAGAGTATTTTTACCCTTCCCTGTCAGAGTTGATCCCCTGTAATTGAGAGGATAAATAGCCCGCCACACACAATGACAAATAAAAGGAATTATATGTTCAATGCAAAGATGTTTATTTAACTCATTGTTTATGTTTAAACCTGTGTTAAGGGTGTGTGTATACATACATACATATATATATATATATATATATATATATATATATATATATATATATATATATATATATATATATATATATATGTGTATATGGCCTACATGCACTTTTGACATCAATCTCAAACTGTTGTGAGCTTCATTAATTTTTTAAGTTTTAAATAATTTAATAAGTAATTTTCTGGTTAAAAGGGAATAACTCATTATCACATTACTTCTTGTTACATCACAATCATGTGATCATGTGACAATCATGTAGACATGTAGACTTTGACGGTGTAACAAATTGCATATTGTCTCTCCCTAATGTAAGTCGCTTTGGACAAAAGCGTCTGCCAAATGCAAATGCATAAATGTAAAATGTGTGATGCAATTACAAACAGTTTTAGTGAGAGACATTGGCTGACAACACACACTGCTTCTTGCCTCCTTGGTCATGAAAATAGTAGCTTCTGTTTCTTCTTTCAATTGGGCGAGAAGTGATCAAACTGGACATAGTCTACAAAATGACAGTATATGTTGATTAGATTCTATATTGTCTCTCTCACCACAGTCCAATGTAATGTCGTATCTAAGCATATCATTTACTGACAAATGCTGTAATTATTCTATGAGGGGAGAGCAACGGAGAGTTAGAGGGAGGGTAGGGGAGGACTAAGCCAGGCAATTAGAAAAAGCAATCTTTACTCCCAAAGGTGGAGAGAGAGGGAGGGAGGCAGGCATTAACATAGCACATGCCCCTTTAAATGAAGGGAGAGCGATGGAGAGAGAGAGAGAGAGAGAGAGAGAAGAGCATGTGAAAGGGGGAGGGGGACTTGGCTGGGTTGGAACAGTCCACCTCTAATGAGCAGATTTCAGAGACACCAGTGTAAGAGAGAGAGAGAGAAAACCAAGCATATGAAGGAATAAGATGACGATGGAGGAAAAAGCAACCAGCGTCACACAAAAATCATTCCAACAACGTGACTGAGCCAAGGAGGAGCAAAGGAAGGTAAATCAGGAACAATGAATCTGGCTTCCCACCTGCACGCCAACCGGAGAACAGGATTTGTTGGACAAACCTGAAAAGAGAGCAGAGAGGAAATCGAGGACAGCGATAAAAAGGAATTAATCACATCGCTTTCTTTACACTCAAGCAGTGCACTCATTCTGTTTTGATGAGAGTGTGTGTATCTGTGCATGAGATTGTGTGTGGATAAAGACTGCATTGCTGCCAGCTGATGGAGCCTAAATCTTGCAGAATCCATTGCTCTATATTCCCTCACATTCTGCCTGAATGGCTACAGCAATGGCAGGTGGATTTGATTCGATTGTAGGAGGACTTCAGACAGAGTGGACGCCTTTATAAATGCTGCCTTCTTGCCTCAACCAACTACGGTCACTCTGAGGACTTGCTGGTTTCTAGGTGGAGTCTGGTGGTCTCGGCGACTTGGAGAGGAAGTTAAACATTTTAACAGCTCTATCAAGGGATAGGTGTGTTTGGCTCAGGGCCCCTCTGAGGAGGTTGGAGCAACAAGGAAGCCAGTGTATACTACATTGGTAACAAGGCACATGGATGGCATGGGCTCACTTTTTACAGAGATGCAATTGGAAGATAGCAACTTTTGAATAAGCTTCACTCCTGGAGGAGGATGGTCTGAGAGGGCTCAAACTGCTCCTGCCTTGTTTGACAGGAGGGGACTACTGCCCCACAGGGCTCATCTTTCTTTTATTTAACTTTTATCATTGTTTTGTTCCTTTTTTATTGAGGTCGTTGAAGAGCGTAAGCAAAGGTCTTTCCATCTCAACGCACACCCCCAATTTTCAGGTTTGATTTCATTCGGGTCTCAAGTCTCTTTTTGGTTTCTTTTCTTTTTGAGATTTGAGGTATTTGCCAAAATCTGTTTCATGCATGTCCACTGGGGGCAGGTTCAACTTTGATGATGGGGGATCTTACTGTGGAGGGTGGGAAGAGGGAAAGGCCCATGGCCACGGCATCTGCACAGGACCCAAGGGCCAAGGCGAATATGCAGGCTCCTGGAGCCATGGCTTTGAAGTGGTGGGAATCTACACCTGGCCCAGTGGGAACACTTTTCAGGGGACATGGGCACAGGGCAAGAGACATGGTATTGGAGTTGAAAACAAGGGCAAGTGGGTTTATAAAGGTGAGTGGACACATGGATTTAAGGGACGCTATGGTGTTCGAGAAAGCACTGGAACCAGTGGAAAGTACGAGGGTACATGGAATAATGGGCTACAGGATGGCTATGGAACGGAGACATACTCTGATGGAGGTAAGAGAGTCACTAACATTGTATTTGTTCATAATGTAAAGATTTTATTATTATATTTGGGTAGGTAACATTAATTTAGATAAGTGAGAAAAGAACCGTGTCTTTCCAGAATTCTCTATTTTGTTCAAAAAGATGCAATTCCTGGAAAACCTTATTTTCATTTCCACACTACTCATCAATTTTTTTATCTTTTTTTTCACAACATTTTTTTAATGACATCCTACTTCTCGAAATTTGGATAAGCCTTTTTCGCCGTTGTTAGCTGCTGATCATTTTGGAAGCTCAAAAAGATATATTGAATTCCAAATAAAGCAATTGGAATAGAATTCAGGTAAGAGACATGCAAAGATAGCTGGATACCATTACAGTTGACTGGAGGAGTTACCAGATTTTCTTTGGGTTGTTACAAGGAAAGTACAATTATAACTGAATGATATAAAGAACTTTATTATATTGTTAGAAATGGAAAAGTCAAATGAAATTGAGAAAAAAAATCTAAAATATTCTCGATTTCCTTACAATGTGGAAGCACTACCTGTGAGTCTTTATGGCAAATTGCTGTGGAAACGCTCAGAATCTGGCAGCAGGTTAACATGTCACTGGAGATTCAGTGCTCAGCTTTCTTATAGGCTGGCTGGCTCACTAATGGTGTTTACTTACTTTGGTTCTAATCTGGGCTACCTAATCAGAACCACAATAAGCAGGCAGAGAAGATGGCGACTGACAGAAAAATGAACAGGGGGAAGCTGTTAATACAGCGGGGGCCATAGATGTTACAAAGGTGTTTTGTTTTCACAGCTGGCAAGTAAGCGGCAGGTTCAGTCACTAAAACATCCGGACACTTTCTAATCTCTTTATCACATTAAAATGACAGGTTAATTTTGATAAAGTATGCAAGTTTTAAAAATCTATGTTACCATTTTTTTTCCAATTTGTGTTTTATTTTTTGTGATACTGTACCTCTAAACATTTAATGATGCATTACATGCATTAATCTTTTATTCAGTGGCATGCCTTGACATGTTTACTCTTCACACAGCTCCTTTGAGATTAGTCGTCATACAAAAAATGACATTGTCCCAGATACATCTAGCTTTTACAGATGCTCTTATTTCAGTTTATTTTTAGACTTCAGTTTCTTTAGTTTGACACAAGTTTTATATTAACTTTTTTACTGCTAAAATAAATAATTTATTTTTCTCTAGTTGGTTCTTTTAGTTAAATAACGAAAACAAATTAGACAAATAACCAGACAAATAACCAATCTTCTGAATGCTGAACTATTGGTCGACATTGTAGTTTAAGATAAATGTAAAATAAAAAAAAAAAAATATATATATATATATAATGTTTTTTTTACATTTATACATTTATCTTAAACTACAATGTCGACCAATAGTAGCACATTCCGAAGATTGGTTATTTTTCTAATTTATTTTAGTTATTTAACTATATATATATATATATATATATTATATATATATATATATATTATATAATTATATAATATATATATATATATATATATATATATACGAGCAACAAAAACAATTTCCCCAGAAACACACACCAGGATGAATTGAAACTTTCTCAGATAGCTTCTTTGCAGGGGGCTTTTCACTAGCCTCACACCTCTGCTGTTTAATGTTGATGCAGTGCTGCTCTTTGCTTTGCCTTAGATAGCACTCATGGGGCATTAGTGACACTACTGGCCATTTTGGAATCTTGTGGGCTTTGTTGAACAGCTCTTAATGGTTGAGTACCAATAAGACACGAATAAGATTCTGAATGAGCATATTCTCCTCTTCCGGAATTACTTCTTAGACTCTTCCTCACGTTGTTCTTCTTCTTTCAAAGTCCAAACAGCACTTTGAACACATTATCGAAAAGACCCAACTGTCATTGGGTGACACATGATCAAAAGTGCTAGCTGTCATTGGTCGACCTCAAGATTTACACTCACCAAAATATGCAAGCTTACCTGCAGTAAGACATAGACTGTCAGCAGCACAATGGATTTCTATGTCGTTTAAGAATTATGTATCAAGTGAGGATAGTAATGACTGACATCCCTGACCAATCAGTACTGCCTCTTTTTATATACCGTTTGACCAATGGCAAATCAAAAGTGAAAGTTAGATTAAAAAAAAAGTGAATGCAAATGCATTTAGAATATTTCATATATTTATAGTGGCCCCACATTGCTCGAAAACTACATAAAACATAATTACCCAACATTTGTAAAAAATTACAAAGCATTCAAACATATTATTCCTCGTTGTAAGATAGACCGACAGGCTGTACAGAGATACATTTTGGTAGCCCAACTGTAAGACACAATAGCCCTGGGATGTCGGGCTATCGATTTTGCGAGCCCTGACAAGTCTTTACTCTTTTTACACTGTTAGCAAGACAAACTCTTCTAAAACTGACATCAACCTCTATTCTATTGGTCCATATGTAACACCATGTCTAAAATTAAGCTATAAGTACTACTGTACCCACAATTGATCAGCCAGGGTTTTGTAATCATAGTTAAATTGTTTTTGGAGGAAAAGCAGACAAGTGGGAATGACAAATATTTTACATGTTAAGTCAGTGAGAAGATGTGACCATGCTTCAAAAGCAAAATTGGAGTGTAGCTATTGATTTCTTGCAACAAACTGAAAGCTTTTTGCATGCCTGAGAAAACAGAGGCAGACAATACGGAACTAGAAAACTAAGTAATGTTTTACAGAAACGTATACTTTCCCCAACCAATAAGCTTGCTCTAGGCTACTAACATATTGTCCAGTTGGAGGTCTCAGCAGAAAAGAGTGAAGAAGTCACAGCTTATAGACACCTGGTTCTATTTGACAGCAAACAAGCCTTCTACTAAAACAAGACTAAAACCAATCTTGCTCTGAGGAGAGTCAAGAAGGAAGAGAATCTGGAGTTTTAAGTTTTCTAATCACACGGATGTTTCTAATGACACACTGTTAGCTTTAGCTGCTAAGCTAACACTGCAGCACAAAAAGGGCCTCCTTTAGATTTGTAGTTGAAGCGTGGAAGTGGAAAATATTGAGGTATACTTATTTGAAGTCGAGTGGACAAGTAGAGTTGGTTCGCAGCATGGTCAAATTTTTAAGAGCCTCAGAGTTGTTGTGGTCCCCACAACACAGTTATTCTGCTTTAAGTGTGAACAAAGCCTAAAAGCTCTATATATAATATATATAATTGTAAGAGGATTTGATGAACCGAATAGTCTTTAGGTTACCCTTACAAAAACAGATTTCATTTGTTGGACTACGTATGCATAATTACAATTAGATAATTGCTACTAGATTGGATACATATATAAAAACTACTAAAGCTATAGGCTTTTTAAAAGACTTTGAAGTGTAATGGGTCTAGCTCAAACTTGATGCCATTTTAACCATATTCTTAAAATCAATGTTTTTTTTATTTGTTCAGTTTTTTAAGTAAAATTTTAAACATATACATTGTTTACTTTAGAGTGATTCTATCAGAATTAAAACATACATGAAAAAAACATTTATTAATGGCATATACAATTGACGCAATGTTTGATTTAATATATGAAAACAGTTCTGTACTTGTGTAAAAAAAATATTACGTTTTCTTTAATTTTTTAAGTTTTTTATAACAAGTTCGACTACATAGACTTGCTGTATTGTCTCTAATCCTAAAATGGGGACTATTCCACCTCTCAGAGACATCACCTACATAACATTGAAAGGAGTCAAACTCAAATCCCCTTAACCGGATAATAGCCTGCTAGTCTATGTAGGCTTACAGAGAGATTTAACTTTAAGTGTAGCTTTATTTTGCATTGTGAAGCATTGTCACAACATCCCTGTCCCATATAAGTCAGCTTTCTATCGCTTTGTTCTTTTTGTTTAAGTCTATGTTGTGGATTAGAGAAAATCTCACTCTGATTGCTAATATAATCAGATCTACTGTACAGTGAATCAGAGAAACATTTCTTTAGTAGATTATGGCGAAGAGACCATCACCTGTTTTCTAGTAAGAGGACAGTCCTGGATTTAAAGCTACTCGAGATGCACATGGCCGACAGATGTGTACTCTGAGAAGATCTACTTTGCAACCACACACGTAACACTTACTCTGAGGTGCAACTGCTGACTTTGTGAAAAATTCAAGAGATTAATAATTCATGAAAGAGCCCATCCACACAGACTGCTTTACGGGAGTCTGCCTTACCAGGCCATGAATTCTAATTAGTATTGTGTGCAAGGTACTTCAAGAAAGCACAAAACAAGAAATATTCAACCTGGAAACAACAGTGTGCATTGTTAAGGAATATATTATAAATCCTGCCCAGGGGAAAGCACGTGATTAAATCTGATCCGTGATGTTTCCGCGTCTTTGATCTTTCCGCATTAACCGTTTCCGTTCTGTATGTCCTGCACCATTGCACAATACATCTCATAGGCCTCAGGCGGCAATGCAAGGGAATTAGTTTTGACATGTGGATTGCAGAACTCATAGAACGCCAATACAGCACCACTAATCACATAACCCATGTGACCCATGAGTGACGTCTCCATGTTCAAACAAAGGTCCAGCTGTCTGCATATCGGGCCTAGCCAGCATCAGATCTAACACAATATTTTCTTTTCAGTCTGTTTTCACAGCTGTGCAGAGATTCATTTAGATGTTTCTCTGATTGATATCAATGTCTGTATTCTCAGAAAGCACTGCTGACTTTTTGCAAATCCATGCAGAGCTGTTAATTAAAAAAAAAAACTTGAGAACTGATACCTACCTAATGGAAAGAGGCTACACTGTTTTGGATGTCTGAAATGGATGGATGTCTGTACAAATAATAAACCTATTTTGACATTTCTTTTAACAGTAACCAATTACAAGGTGAACAGATGACATAGTGAAAAACAGTTAGATTAAAACACTAATTTGGCTCAACTTTAAAATATGTGTTATGTTACTATCCCAACAGAATATAAACTAAAAACTTTTGAGATCATGTCTCTTCTCTAGAAGGCTACAGGTTTCACAAAGAATTATTTAAATTTACTCTGAAAAATAATACATTTTGAGATTGTAAGAGTCGCATATGGCTCTCCTCTTCCTTATATAAAAAATATGTGCTTATTCAGAAGTTAATTCTCTAAAACAAATCAGGTCTCAGATTCCATCCCCATTTTGATAAATACCAGGAGCCAATTATCTAGCATTCCAATAAATGGCTCCTCGGATTTGACCAAACGGAGATGGTGTCTGAGCGCTATAAACATACAAACTGTGGAAAAAACAATGTGGTTCAATGTGCCTATCCTCATTATTTATCACTCATCCTGCAGCTGATTCTGATCACCTGTTTGTTGCCTGTTACATTTTTCTAACCATTGTTTTTCATTCGTTAGTATCTGTTTTGCCTTTGTTTTTTTTGTTTGTTTTTTTTTATTCAGGTGAAATTCGGCAAACTTTTCGTCAATGGATCTTAAGTTTGTATATTCTTTTTGCTGGGGAGATGACTAGCACCTGCCTCAGTCAGTGAGGGACCCAGAGTCCTCACAGAGGGAACTCCTATTTACTCTATCTGACCCTCACTAGGACTTTGTGAAGCTGCTTTGAAAGAAACTGCTGAAAAGCACTATATAATTTGTTGATATAACTTGATTGTTTGATCACAATCACAGGAATGAAGGTGACCATCTTTGCTTTGTTTTGTCATACCCTGATTCCCAATCAGCCAACACTCCACACTTTTATGGCTAATTTCCAGATTTCATTTAGTGCAACCTTGTTAGTTGTTAGTTTTCTGTTTCTTGTGGGTTTGCTCATTTCATGTTGAAGGTGATCATATAGCGTTTGCGAGGAGGTGTTTTCTCCAGTCCTTTAGTTTGTATTTTCTGGTCATTGTTTTCCCCCATGTGGGATTTGTTTTGTTTGCCCTCTTTTTTTTTCCTGGGCTTATTTGTTTATTTAATTTAAAAATTATAATTTTCAAAATCATTACATTTTCAATTTCAATACGTGTCATGAATCTGGAGTCTAAATTTCTCTCCAAGCCAGTCAAGCTAATATCTAAAACATTTTCAGGAGAGCCAGAATACACAGGAGCTTTTGTTTATTTAAAATGCCATGCTCAATAGTAGCTGCTTTTACTCCATCATACAAGGCAAGTTGTGCTGGACATGGACCTTGGTTCTCTTGGGGATTTAATGAGAGTTTAACATCACAGAAGAAGCTCAATGGACATGCGGACATGCCATATATCCTAGATCCTTGCTCATATAGTGACTAATTATTGAGAAGTCTCATCTTTCAAAGGCATTTCAGTTCAAAACTTCTCTTTAAAACAGTAGCAAAGACAAACCCCGCCTCCAACACCACCCAGTTTTCGTTGTCTATAAGACAATGCTCTAAATAGCACTTTGAAAACGATGCACCTTGGTTGTCATTTAAAAAAATATACAGTTACAGGAAAAAAATGCTGTATTTAAGTATGAACAAATAGAAAATCCAGCAGAAAAATACCCAGGTACGTGTTGAAAAACCAAATTCGAAAAACCAGGTACAAGTCTCTGAATCAACGTCACTAAAGACTAAGAGTAGTTGCACTGCTTGAATCTAACATTGCTCAGCAAAAACTCACACAAAAGTGGATTAAAAGACTTACACAAGAGGAAAATAGTTGTAAGTTTTGTTTGTTTTTTTCCCCTTGTGTATTTAGGTCTCTCATCATACTTCCTTACCATATTTCACAGGAATCACAAAAAAAAATTCATGAAATTGAAACATATTCATTTGTGAGAGTTCTTGTTTATCCATGGCTGTTGCCTAATATCAGCTTTTCCCTTTAAGTCCCTTAATTATTTGAAGTAGCATCTTTATTGTTATTTAAGCCATGGGAAAGGCAAATGGGCACATTGTATTCATGGGAGTTTGTTTATGTTGTCGTTGGTTACTAATCTGTTTTGTGCAAAGCTCACCGTGTTTGAATGCCATCTGTCACTTTAACTTAATTCAACTCGCATCCTTTGGGTTGGCCTCTGTATTTTTTACAGTAACTCATGGTGAGAGCTTGGTGAAGAATTTACCTTAAGAAAAAAAATTGAAGAGCCTCCAACTCAAGCAGCTTGTTTTTTTTTGTTTTTTTCTATAGTACAAAGATGTTCTTTTGAGAATTCATGAATTAGTAAAAACTCATAGATACTTTTTTGTGGTAAGTAAAAGTCATATAAATCCAAACAAATCAGTGTGCATCTAGAATACTCTTGATTTATTTCCTCTTAGAAAATCTCTAATTCCTCAGTCTCTGATGCAGAAGGAAGGTGGCATCCTTCCTTCTGACATCACTTTAGGTCATGTCAACACATTCACAGGTTATTTTGTAAACAGTTTTTCTCACAATGTAAACTAAATAAATTGCATTTTCGAAAATAACCATGTCCACACAAAACTTCCCCACTAAACATAGTAAAGACTGGATATATAATGAAGTTTAATTAATTCTCATTTGTGTTCCTGGAATTGAAAACATCAAAAGTGTAGACTGAGAGTCGTGTCAGTCAAAATAATGCACCCTTTTTGCTCGTTTTCTTGAGCAGTACCTGATTGTGCCTAATTTTGAAACAAACAGGTAGCCCTTAAGCAAGATTTGTGTTTTCAAAAGAAGAATAAAGGATGTCAGAGTTTTGTTGACACTAGATAATTCTGTGAACACAAATAACCATTAAACAGTACAAACAACTTTATTTGGATAATAAAATTCAAACAACAAAGACAACCCACACCTTTAACACCACCCAGTTTTTGTTGTGTATATGACAATATTCTAAATAGCACTTTTAAAACGATGCACCTTGGTTGTCATTTTTAAAAATATGCAGTTACAGGAAAACAATGCTGTATTTAAGTATGGACAAATAGAAAATCCAGCAGAAAAATACCCAGGCACCATGTTTTCTTTATCTTTCCTGCAACCTCATTCTTGCATAAACTCGGTTATAAAAGTGGCAACTTACTCAGTTTGAGATAAGCTGTTTCAGTTGTATAAAAATACCATTGACAAATTTGACTACTTCTATGTTACAACATTTTAAGAAAAAAGCAAACTACTTATATCAGCTTCGGAGTAATGGGTCCCCTTTTTAAGACATCATATGTTACCTGAAAAGTATAAATAGATAAGTGTTTGTAGTCTGTTGACAAAATATTCACAGCCCACGTGTTGGGTTAACAAAATGTGTGGTTTGAGGTCATGATACACCTATCCCCATTTTTGGTCGGAAGTTTCATGCGAGAACACTCGATCAAAAAAAATGGGTGTTGTTGGGAGCTCACACATCTGGCTGAAAGATGGGCATGAGCAAAGTTGGCTCTGCCATATCAGCTTAGTTTTTTGATTGTTGTCAGTAGAACGATCGTTGAAAACTGACTCTTGAGTGGGACATAAAAGGGCAGATGCGTGGTGCTCGATACACACTCTCGGGTCGACCTTGCAAAAGAAAACCACAACGAATAAGAACATGATAAATAAAATAAATTGTGATGAGAATATGATTATTCAAAAACTTATCCTGTTGCTGTTCGTCCATCACGAGTTGTTCCACAAAGCCCACAAACATTATAAAACAGCTGGGTCTGTGTCTGTCTTCCCCTGAGTAGTGATGAGAAGTTTAAATCTTTTGACTCTTGTCAAACAATTTTAGTAAAAAAAAAAAAGTAGAGGTTTAAAGCTTGTTAAATGTATCCTGTAGAGAAGCCATCGTTCATGCGTCTCAGTTCGGATAGGTGTGTAGAGACCTTAACACGTTGATGTTCGATTTCATGCCTATATCCGTTTTTTTCCACCTTCTGTTTACACTTTGTTACACACATCTCAGAAACTTCTGTTTATACCCGCCATAGCAACATACACATAGTTGTTGTTGTGTTAAGTGGAAAAGCTTATTGCTAGCTTTTCACTGAAAACAAAACTAGCTGAATAACCAAATGATTTTAATGCAGAGATAGAAAAAAGGGACATTATGGCTTCAACCATTCAGATGAGGGTTGATAGACCTCAAGACAGATGGGAGAATTGGCAAGCCAACCTTGCTAACATTTGTCCACATTCACTAGGCCATTCCATTGCAAATGAGTGTCATTGTAGTGTCGCTGGTGGCTTGCAACAGGTGCAGACTATTGCACATTACCACATCTTTTAGGATCAGCAGCACATGAACAGTATGAATTCTGTCAAGCCATGCAAGACAAGCTGTAGTGTGAGTACATTCAGCTTCCAAAACAGGAGCTGCAGAATGAATTAAAAAAACAGTCACACTTCCATGCCCATTAACAGTGTGACACCAATCAACCATTGCAAATACCTCCATACTGTGAACTTCATACAGTTTTCTCGGTTTATTGACGTTTGGGTCTCATGGAGACGTGGTCGCCGAATTGGGTCACATTGGACTGGAAGTGTAAACAGGATCAAACATTCTGTTCATTTGAGTAGATAACAAGATTGCATAACTAATTTCTCCAGCTATGGGCAGCTTGATTAAATTATTGTGAGAAATTCAGTTTACAATATCAATATGGTTTATTTTTCTTCAAAATAAAAACCTAAAATACACAGAAACATTTAATGGTACCAACTTAAATATAAGATAAAACAGAAATGTATGATTGATCAGAAATGACTGATTCTTATTAATTATACAAGATAATACGTCCAAACCCAGTCTCTCTTTGATTTGGCAGACTGGACAGGTTGCCAGTACTTTCCACTGTTTATAGTTTTGTAATGACATGTTTGTCTTTCACATGTCAAGCCTTTACCAAAAAATATCAAGCAACAGCCCAAAAAAGGATTTCTGTCTAAAATAATGTCAAACTGTGATATAAATGAGAAATTAGCAAACTTATAATATGTACTTGATGACATACTGACTCTCAGGAGGACATAAAACCCAACAAATAGAGGCTGGCTGTACACCCACTCTCATCTTCAGAACCACGGATAGCGGCAGCAGTGCGCCGGTGTCGTGACTATTCTCTCTCCATCTTACTCTCCCCCTGAGAGAAGCTTTCCCACGATATCATAGTAATACAAGTGAGGAGATAGCACCAGTTACCCAACACTCTGCCTGGCATGCTGTTTACTTATTACAACACCTTTTTAGCTGCAACTCTTAATGAGAAGTTACTATGGCTACCAGCAGGATTATCAAAGAAGTGAGGGATTGCATTTTTTTTCCCATTAGAGATCCCACTTTACATCCCTGCCTGACCTCGCTGGGAAAAACAAAAGAGAGACACTTAAGTAAATGGTGTTGAATGAAATGATAAAAATTCATGTTTTTTTTATCGCTTCACTTATGGCAAGAGCTGCACTGTAAACCTGAATGTTATAATTAATAAATGAGTTTGATTTCTATTAGCTTAAACTTTAAGAATATATTAATGAATATTGTTGAGTTTTTTTATTTACTAATAAACCGAACAATTTTTCTCCTATATTATGCTACATAGCTCATTCAAGTTTAGCTAAATTAAAATATTGGAAGTTTCACATGATTGCAATGCATCAAACTCAGCAAATTCTTGTTAAAAAGCTGTTTATGTTCTGGTTTTTGCAAATCATCAATGTAAAAAGTGTGTTATACAATGTATTTCGGATGTTTGACCATTCATTATGGTACTTTTGGTTTATAGTAATGTTACTCATCATTGTTGAGAGCGAGGGGTGTGGAAATAGCTCTCAGGGTGAAATATTTACTGGATTAAATGCTTGGCAATGGTTTAAAGGTTGGTGCCACATCACTTTTGTGCAACAGCATCCCACTTGAAGTGGCGGAACTTTAATAACAATATATGACTTGGGTGACTTAATAATTGTCAGACTTTTTTTTGCGTAAGCTTGACTGCATTTATAGTGTGATTATGTAAGTGGTAGTTCAAATGAACAGCAATGTTTTGTAAAAGTTTTCATACTTCAACTCTAAATATCCTTAACAAACGTGGCCTACATTTGTGTCCCTAGTGCTTAAGCTGCCCACATTTGACATTCTCCAGGTACTGCAAGCTTACATGCAGACTAGTTACATTAGGTCCCATAAATAAAGTTGTGAACCAGAGGTGAATGTCATATTGAGAGGACCATTACAAAACACCTGTTTTTTGTTTCTTAAATGGCAAGAACCAAGTGGTAGAATTTAACGCCTTTAAATATCTTTGAGTAAAAACAACAAGTTATGATTACAAACATGCAATATTTTTACATAGCAATCATGACATACAATTGCATGTAATTTTATCATTAAGGTGTTGTGTTGGTAAAGCTACTTTGAAGCAACTGCTAAAAAAAGCACTATATAAAACAATTTGATTGATTTACTTTTTGTCAAAACATATAAATCCAATTTTGTCTTAGATGATATGTTTTGAAGCTTCTTTATTTGAATATCTTCAATAACATTTTTTTTTTTAAAGTAAATCTTTCAACTGACCACTCTCATTCGTAGACCGTATGGTGCATGATGGGTAATTCATTGAGTAGTGTTGAGTATGTTGGTCTGTTTTGTTTGGTTTCCCTTGGCTGATGTTTTTTTATATATTGAAAATCCATTTGTTAAGTGTATTTTCACAGAATCACAGAAAATGTATTGTGAGTTTATCATTTAAAACCACAAAATATTATCGATAAAAATAATATGCTATTACTGATTTAAGTTGATGTGATAGGTTTATGTTTCAGTGCATGTAATTGTAATGTGGAAATACTACACAACACCTTAATGTAATAATTACTTGAAAATGTATGTCATGATTGCCATGTGAAATATTTGTATGCTTGTAATCATTATAAAGCGTAATTTGTTGTATTTAATCAAATATAGCATGTCGTTTTGACCAATTATATTACACAGGATTTTTAAGGAAGTCAGACAAATAATTTTTGAAGTTGAGTTTTTTTTTCTTGTTAAAAGTATCAACACAAATTAGTTTAGTTTTAAGTGAAAGAAAACACTGACGAAGGAGATGATGAGATTATTGGAAGCAGATGTACAGGCAAATTAGATTTTTTTTTAAACACAAAATACTTTTTTAATATAATTTGAATAAAAGCAAAGAGAAAAATAGAACATTGTGATTAGGATGTATTTGAGTCTGCAGGAACACAGAGCACCAGAGAGGCTAAACAAGGACACACTCTCCCTCCACATATCTCAAATGTGAAGAAGAAATGTTCAAAACCATTACATCCAGTGGGCGGATCGCATCCTTAGACTGCCAGACTCCAAGCTGGATACTTAGTTTTTTGTCTGCAGCCATCAATCAATGCACTGAAGACATCAGCAGTTTTACATCACTGAACGCAGACCAGCCAATACATCATCACAACATACTCAGCTATTAGAATATTTTGTCTAATTTTGTAGACTGATGTTATCATTTAGTGTACAGCACATATTCACAGGAAAGGCTTTACATTTCAGGACTCAACAATACTTATTACTTATCAGCCCATTCAATTACTTGGACAATGCCTACAAAAATAAAAAAGGCAGACAGTAGTAATTTTTACAATATACTAATTGTAATTAATTTACATCTCCATATGTAACCTCCATATGTAAACATGATGAGCCTATACTTTTTGTAAATAAAAGGCGTTATTTAAAAAAAATGGCATGTGCTACATTGTCAATGTCAGCTGTTAAACTAAGTGATATCTACTGACAGAAAAGTCCTCTTGTATCTTTAACTCTTCAGACCATGCGTCCATTAGAATGGACATTACCTATTAGAGCTTTTTTGCTGTTAATGCGTTGAATTGGTTGAAACTACCAATTTTTTTTTCCAAACTTAAAATCGTCAAAGATTTCAGGTATTGTTTGGTTATTTACTGTTTAACAACTGTTTTGTTACCAACTAACTAATGGAATGTTTGATTACGCAAGAAAATGTATTCCCACTTTGTACTGATACCAATAAAACAACTCAGGTCTGAAGGAGTTAATGTATTTATCAGTAGTGTTGATCTGAGGAAAGCAAACAATGTGTTTATTTAACAGTGGTGTTTATTATATAACCATTTAGTGTTTATTACAGTCAGAGACTTTCCTTGTTCAGAGTCGTTTCATTCTCAGATATATTCATTCCCAGCATGGGTGAACTTGTTCCTGCAGTGTCCCTATAACGAGTTCCAAGCCTGCTTCGATACATGTATCAGCAGCTCAAAACAAGCTAATTTAACTCTAATTAGAGTAATTAGATGAGTTTTTATGTATGATTGTGTTGTGATACAATGAATCGTAGGCTGCACAAAAAGCAATGGCAAACCAACAGACAAACCAATAGATACACAGGCAAACTACTAGATGTAGGTAATAGGAAAAGCAATGAAAGTATAGGCAGGAAAAGCAATGGACATATAGACTGGAAAACCAATGGACGTATAGACTGGAAAACCAATGGACAGTGCTGGGTAGTAGCATCGTTACAAGTATACAAGTAACGCTACTAGTTTAACTACATTTCTCAGTAGTGTGGTGGTAGTGTCACTGCTTTTTAAATCAAATAGCTTTTTATTAGCAAAGCTATTTTATTGATCACTTAGAGCCGTAGCAACCGTACAAAGCTAATGTTAAATTTTTCCATGCATTTCTGACGCTAAAGAAAAACAAGAAAAGGCAAATGCTGTGAATTATTGATGCTAGTTCAGTAAATCAACTGAGAATTCTTCTTGTGGTTGCCGCTGAGCTTTTTGTTGCGTTAGTGCCACTAACACTAAAGGAATTAAAGTTACTTGAACTCCTGTGAGACGTGGTTGGAAGTTAAGATGGCAGAGTGAATACAATGTTGAGTCACCGTGGCCGTATCTTGATGAAATGAAACGTTTATTTGAATAACACCCCAAACGTGCCCAGAAAATATTATTTTATTTTATAGAAGTCTAGTGCACACTTATGTCTGCCTTTTTTTTTTACTTAGAAAGCATTGACATGAAAATTGTTCAAAAAAAAAAAACTCTTAGATGTAGTGACCTACTTTTACCATGTTCCTGTAGCTTAGCTTGCTACATTTCTCAGGGCAGTAGCTTTAGTGTAGTGAAGCTGCATTTACTGAAGAGTAACTATTAGCTTACTACCACTCTTTCCAAGTAGCTTGCACAACATTGCCAATGGATGTACAGACAGGAAACCAAAGTATGTACAGACAAGATATTAATGGCCATACAAACAGGAAAACCAGTGTAGGTATAGACAGGAAACCATTTTATGTACAGACTGGCAAACCGATGAATGTACTGACAGGAAAACAATGGACCAACAGAATGGAAAACCAATGGCCGTACAGACAGAAAAGCCATTGTACATACAGACTGGAAACTAATGTATGTACAGACAGGCAACACAAAAGACATACAGATCGGAAATGAATGGACATAAAAACAGGAAAGCCAATGACGGTACAGACAAGAAACCAATGGGTTTACAGATAGGCAAACCAGTACATGTACATACAGGAAACCAATGGACGTACAGACAAGAAACGAATGTATGTAAAGACAGGCAAAACAATGAATATACAGAAAGGAAATGAATAGACATTAAAATACAAATGACTATACATAGAAGAAATCAATAAATGGCCAAACTGGACAACCAGTGGATGTACAGACAAGATATTATTGGACAAACAAACAGGAAAACCAATGAGCGTAATGACAGACAAACCGATGAATGTACTGACAGCAAAACAATGTACACACTCCCAATGAACATACAAAAAAGACAGTTGAGACAGACAGAAACGAGCTATATGCCTTATTTGTTGATGTTTTAATTTTTTTGTTATTTTTTTCACCTCGTTTTCTTGTATTCTGTGTTTTTTTCACCGCTTACTTAAAATCACACTTTTTGTTTGAACCTTGGAATCTGGTTGCTTGAGTCACATTTTACACATTTTTACATCAGGGGTTAAAGTTCGATCCAGCTTAACTTTTAACAGCAGATTGATCAGTCAACAGATTGCATAGGCTTGTGTTTTCAGTCAGAGAATTTCACATGCATTTGAATAATGTGCGTTCTTGTATTGTGACTTCCCATCGGGATTGGGTGTAGTAATTCAATTATTCTACAGGGCCTCAAATGTTATTGTCTTGATAAAAAAAGAAAGAAAATATATGGTTATACTGCATTTAATGAGTACTGCAAGCAGGTGGAGTAAGCACTTACTCAATCATATGATTGAGTGACATGACAGATTGAATGGCGTTTATTGAATTGCGGCAATAAAAAAGAATATGACACTAGCTGAGAGATGTTGGATGCTAAGATATATAATAGAAGCAGGGATTTTAGAAAAGCAGGACAGTTCAGTATCTATACATTATTGTGGGGGCTGGGAGAATCTCATTGAGCCCTCAGTGACACAGCCCACATAGATCAATACAGGGCAAGGGAACGAGGGCGTTCATGTGCTTCCATGAGCAGGCAGGCTGGGAGGCCGTTAACCACACCAGATCATGTACAGACAAAAGGAATGGGGTAAAGAAAAGGAGGGTTAGAGCGAACAAGGGCTGGAAGAGACATGGTGAGATAACGCAAGTAGCACAGGGACATTGTGTTTGTGTGTGGCAGCCACACCGATAATGCCAGCATGTTCTAGAATGTTGGCCAGTATGATTCATCAGTATGTAGGGATGGCGATTACATCAGAGGTGATCTCACAGAGTGAAAAGTACATGACAGATCAGGTGCATTGGGAATTTACACATCTAAAAGACCCACGCTAGGATGAGCATGAGAAACAATCACCAGAAAAAAATTTACAGGATAAAAGCGTTTGTTCTCATTTTTAAATACAATTCATACAGAAGGCATTATTGGTTGATTTTGAGAGTTTTGGTGCTTCTTCAAAACTAAAGTGGTATTGGGTTGACAACCAACACTCACTAGAGCGCTTACCATTATGTTTATCAAAACTCATCCCTAAACAAACACAAATTTAACATTAGAAATATCATAAAACAAGTAACATTTTTGGAGGCTCCGAATTAGATACATTTGAAAGCACTTGAAAATAAAATAGATTAAAATCATTGGTTTCTTTGCCCATTGCTGATATTGTGAAATTATGACCTATTGGTGCTGTTCACATGACCTGTGGCGGCTTTGATGTTATCGATCGCTCAAATCACTTAATGAAATTTCAAATATGGTGATTCATCAATGCTCCTGACAAAACATTCAAGCTGCTGCTGCCATAAAGGACATTTTACAGACGCTATACATTGTATTAATTGTGGAACACAAATGCCAATGCTATATAATGCTGCTCAAGGCTCACTGGATAAACTTCATGAAATCTCTTGATGAATTCAACAAAGAAACAGCCATAGTCACAAAACAGTTTTGGGAATGCTCCACTGTTGGCATTAAGTAAAGTGTATTGAGCATGGATTAAATAGGTGTGTGAATTTCAACTATTTTTATTTTTATCACAGGCATTAAGAGTTTGTGGTTTTGCGGTTATAAGGGTTTGTGCTTTTTTTTAATTTATTGATACATTTAGATAATTTAAGTTCCAATTACACCCTCACAGTCACCCTGGGTATCATGGTTCCATTTGCTATTTATACTGTTCACTTTATAAAATAATTTTAATAATTTAATTAATAATAACTTTTATCCACTGTTTTGCATGTTATAGCACCAACGTCTTCTTTCAATAACCAAGCAAACAAGTAGGTTGTTTGGATGCATTTCTATCATAGTTTTAAAGATGCTTCTGTCTCAAGTTCCATAAATGTCTGTTTATTGTTTTTCTTGTTTTATCTTCACTCTATTTCTAACATTAGTTTTTTTTAAGTTTAACTTATTTAAAATTAACTGAAGAAATAGTTTACGAACATGTTTTTACTCTAAAAATCCTGGAGATTTATGAATTTACTGTGAAAACTTTAGGACCCATCATTCAAGGATTTATCTGGAAAATACAGCATTTTTTTCAACAGGCCTAATGTTTGATGGTCTTGACTTAACTGAAGTATATCAAACATCTGAAAGCCTACTGAACAGAGTAAAACATGAATCAAGCTAAAACACAAAAAACATTTGTTTAAAAATGTGACCAATTGTGAATAAATTATTAATTCACTGAATAAACTTTTTTTAAAAACCTTAGATAAGTAAACAGAACTTTTTTTTCAACATACTCTTAAACATTTGACTTCCTAACTTCTTGATTACTATATTGCAATTTATTTTATAATACTTTGCTTCAAATTTGCTTTAAAATTCTCTAAATTTGCATATCTAATCTGACAACATTTAGGAGGTCTTACTTCAGGACCAAAAAGTTTAGCCTAAAAATGTACCAAAGTTAAACAAAGCTCCTGAGCCAATTATTTTTATTACCCTAAAAAAGCCAAAAATCTAAACATTTAACCTGAATTTTTTTTACATTAGCTTAAAGACTGGTAAATGTTACCATTATTATCGAACAATTAAATATATGTCAAATTACATTTTCTCAGGAATCTTCTAGACAAACCATTGCTTCCATTGAAAATGCCTCCAGATTAAATATTGAACTTGAAAATGGAACCAATAAACTCATCCTGATGCCATAAGATCCACAATTGCATCCCTTAAATTACATAAAGTAACACAAACAAATAAACAACAGTTACATTTTCAGACCATGTTTTCAGTTAAATCACCTCTGCAGGAAAGAAACACAATTAAAAATATAAGACATCTAGCCATATATATTATACATTTAAATTCACATACAAGCAGCAGAAATGGTTCTGTACTCATTTGTACAATAAAATTGCATATTAAACCTTGTATACAACGGTTGTTACAGAGAAACATAAAATAAATATAAAGCCTCAGCTATGCAGGCATTTGATCTTTTTCAATATAAACAGGCTTGATAAATATTCTATATTGTGTTCCATAAAAGCATGTTATCATATCACATTTGTTATAATAAGATGCATTTATGGTCATGGCCACAAAAAGATTTTTTGGTGGTTCAATATAATCACCATTAGTTATATTACAAAAATGTACAAATATTGCTCATTAGTCAAAGGTAACAGAAACGCAGTGTTCCTTGCAGCAGTTCTTAAATTTTTCTTAGTATTGTAAGAAAATAAAACACTTCAAGATCCCTGATAACTGTTTTAAGGTAACAATGATAAACTGTTGACGCTTTTACTGTCCTTTAAAAACTCAATCAGTTTAAAATGACAAACTTTGCGGCCAAAGTTCAAAAGGATATTTTATGAAAAGGTTGAATGGAGCTGAAAAGCTTGTGATAAAACTGTCACCACTCGCATTCCTGAGCTTTAGCTACTCCTAGATTCCATTAAAAATTGATTAATTGTGCCAAACCTTCTCTAGGCCCATTTTCTTTCTACAATGCATTCCCAGCATAGTCAAAGGGCAACTGTGAAGCCAACCAGAGCTGAATACATAAGACAACACTCCAAATTGGAGACACATAAGGGCAGCTAACTCCACAAGAGAAACCTTGGTTTAACATCTGCAGGAGCTTTCTAAATCCTGCTACAGATGGCTGATAGGTTTTGACCTCTTTTTCCAACTTCCTGTTTTTCTGCAGGTACCTACCAAGGCCAATGGGTGGGAGGCATGCGACATGGATACGGTGTGCGGCAAAGCGTTCCGTATGGCATGGCAGCTGTCATCCGTTCGCCTCTGCGTACCTCCATAAACTCTTTACGCTCTGAGCACAGTAACGGCACGGCTCTGCTGACCGGCGATCGTCCGCCTGTGGCTGGCGTAGGAGGTGGTGGCGTCCTTACCGTGGGCAGCCCGGCAGTGTCCCGAGGAGGTTTCGTTCTGACAGCACACAGTGAGGCAGAACTGTTAAAGAACAAAAAGAAAGGCCTGTTCCGTCGTTCCCTCTTAAGTGGCCTCAAGCTTCGCAAATCAGAGTCCAAGAGCTCCTTAGCGAGCCAGCGGAGTAAGCAGAGTTCATTTCGTAGTGAGGCCGGGATGAGTACGGTAAGCTCTGCCGCATCTGATATCAACTCAACGATCAGCCTTGGGGAAGGTGAGAGTGAGCTCCCGGTGGGAGATGATGATGTCGATGCTACAACCACCGAGAGTTATTCTGGCGAGTGGAAGAACGATAAGAGAACCGGCTGTGGGGTGAGTCGGCGATCTGATGGACTGCAGTACCAGGGCGAGTGGTTAGGCAACAAGAGGCATGGCTATGGATGCACCACCTTTCCGGATGGCACCAAAGAGGAGGGGAAATACAAACAGAACTTGCTTGTCAGTGGAAAACGGAAAAACCTCATCCCGCTTCGTGCCAGCAAAATCCGAGAGAAAGTAGACCGAGCGGTCGAATCTGCAGATAAAGCTTCCGATATTGCAAAACAGAAGTCAGAGATTGCACTCTCAAGGTAAGAAAGAAGGTTTCTATCATCAATTGCATATTGAGTATCTTTTTAAAGGAAATTAGATTAAAATAATGCTCGACATAACTAACCAGCTGCTTGATCTTTAAATGGCAAACCTGATGACCACTTCTTCGGATACCAAATACATGCAAATAGTTAGTGAACAGTGATGTACTTTACCAATTTGCAAGCATTCCTTTTAGATCAGACACATTTTCTTAACATCTCTTATCTTGTGTCATGTGTCCATCAAAAGGCAACACTGTATTCTAAGTATTAGTATTAGGCTGTTATGGTGACCACTGGATATACACAGCAACATAGAATGTCATGCTATTTAAATGCATTGCTACCAAGACACCTTCTTTGGAGACTGTGATAACTGCATACATCTAATGTGTCTGAACTGAGAAAAGGACAGGTACGCATTACATCACATTGAAGTTTTAAGTGGCATAGTGGTGGAGATCGTCTTATAACCAGAGGGTTGGCATCAATCCATTCTGCAGTTAAGGCCCTGTGCAAGCCAATTCACCTGCATTGCTCTGTCTGGATGTGTGAAACTGGAGGGGTGTGTTTGGTGGTGGGTAGGAGGCCATAGGCTCAGAATGGCAGCCATGTCCTGCCAGACTGCCCCAGGGCAGCTGAGGGC
Organism: Danionella dracula; assembly: GCA_900490495.1. Classification (NCBI taxonomy): domain Eukaryota; kingdom Metazoa; phylum Chordata; class Actinopteri; order Cypriniformes; family Danionidae; genus Danionella; species Danionella dracula. Next base: position 2,102,963 of record UELW01000049.1, on the reverse strand, counting down.
TATCAGGGTAACTCATCACCCCCAGAGTGTGAATGTGGAGTGAAATAATAATGCTCTGATCACTGTAAAGCATCTTTAAGCAAATTTAAGCTAAATTTAAAATGTTATTATTATTGTCTGTGGATCCATACATCACATTAAATAATTTGAAGGTTTAAGACCACCCTCATTTAGTCTTGGAGGCCTGCAATTCTCTATTTTTAAACAGAACTAACCTATCAATATGCTATTGGCTTGTCTGGTTTGTGCTGAAGCAGGATAGAAGCTTATCTGTGCATGAATGCGTTTGTGAAGAACTTGTTTAGTGTATTTATATGCATTTTCTCAATCTCTGGCAACCCCTACAACCACATTTACATTTTTTAACATTTAAGAGTCTTTTGTCAATAGCTAACTTTTACGATTTTGAGCATTTATGAGTTTTCAACAGCGTTTTCTCAAACTCTTGCAACCCTAATCACTTTTACGATTTGGAGTGTATGTGAGACTTTTCTTTTTGTTTTTGAGGATTTATGAAAGTTTTCTCAGACTATGGTAAACCTAACCATTTTTTGTAAATGTTAGCATTTAGGAGGGTTTTCTCACTATCTGGCAAGCACAAACAACAGTAAAACATACAACATGAGCTTTAAATGGATATTAGCAAAATAAGACCTGTGAAAAAAAGCCTAGAACAGTAAATTTTAGAATTTGTAAGACACTGCGGAAACCCTAGTATATAGTAGAGAGAGTAGGCCTCTAGAATTTAAGGGTTAAAAGGTATTTTGTGCCATTATCCCATTACAAATCTGTGAAAGTTGATATTGTGAACAGTATTCTAAATTAACAAAATGCTACTAATATCAAAACTGTTGCAGTGTCAGATATCATTAACCTGTTTTAAAACCCTACCTATCAATCATATTTAAATGCCAGCATGTCTCCTAGTTTAGCCTGAATGCACAATCAGTGCATTTTTACAACACATGTTCACTCTTCAAACACTCCGCTTTGCTGATGCTGTGGTTTCCAAGGTAACATGAATGATTTGTGTTCATGCCAGTGAGGAGAGCGAACACATGAGTTAAGATACCCTTAAGGAAAGTCATGCAGATTCTCGATGTATCAGCAAGTGGACCAATGTCTATTGATGTAGCCTAACACAGCTACAATAAACAACGTGAATTGGCACAGTCATAAACTGCCAGACTCTGTTAGTGTGTGTCTGTGTTTCTGTGTTTATGAAAGAAGTTCTGAGAAAGATGGGATTCTAATAGAAAAATGGTTAGGAGCCCTGTTTTGAACAAATCTATTCTGCACTTGTGAACTGCAAGTTCTTACAAATGTAACAGCAGACTCAACAATAATCCAATAGTTTCATTTGCACTTTATTTTTATTTCTTTGAATTCTTTTCAAACATACTTATTTTATTTCCAAATTATTTTATTTACTCAAGTTTTATAAAGAATCACTGTACTTTAGTATATATTTTTGGAGTTAACATGAGTTATAATGCTTGTTCAGTGTAGAATTTGAGATGATCACAGTTTATCATTTCATTTATTGTAGCTTGTTAAACTCTGGAAGGTTATTAAGTGAATAAATACAAATAATGAAGACTCAGATGAACTGAAATGAATGTGTACATGTTTGAATTGAGCTTTGGGATTAATAAAAACGCTAAGAACACCTGATCTAGAAGCTCTGTAATCAACTGTAACAATGAAATTTGTTTATTTATAAGATATATGTGACAGCAATTCACATTTTCTAAAGATTTTTTGCTGTTTGTTTACTGTACAGTTAGGGTTTTATTTCTAGTACGCTCTTATCATAGTTGAGTGCTTTTAGTAGTATCAGTAACACTTTACAATATTCTTCCTTAGTTAGTTACTGTATAACTAACAGGGAACTACTACATAAACGATAACTATTCATTAGCGGTTACTGTTCATTACTAATTAGTAACTCCTGCAATACTATCTCCTACTGCTACTACTCCCCAACCAGAATAAACCCTTAAATAATTACTCTTACTCAAGAAATATTCATTTTCATCTTAACTTCTAAGTGAATTAGAGTGATGTTTCCCATAAAAATAGTAATTGTTTGGACAGACATTTATAATTTTTTCACAGCAACTCTTCCAGAATAACTGTTCAGTAGTTACCTGTGTTTTCATTTTCAATTACCAGATTCCTAGTATTTACCTGATAAGAATGTAGTAAATTACATTTCTAATGGTAATTATCATGGTAGTTACTAGTAGGTAATGTTACTGATAGGTAATGTCAATTACAACCGTAGTTACTATAGCAGTAGTTACTAATTAGTTAAATTAATAGTAGTTAAAGCTATAGTAATAACATAGTTCAATTAATAGATATCTGTTAGTTATGTAGTAGTTCTCTGTTGGTTAGAAGGTAACTAAGGGAGTGTATTATAAAGTGTTAAATAAAGTTGAAAAATCTACATTTGCTAACTTTTTAATACATGTATAATTTTTCACTGAAAGGACTGGATTTATTTTATTCAAGCTTTTGTGAACTGGATTTTTTTAATTGTTTTTAAAAAATATCAACATCTAAAGATAAACTATCTAGCAGGCAACAGGTTTCACTCTAATGTACTTCACATTAACAACAAATCTTTAAAACAAGATGTCACTAAACACATACTCTCGCCTCTCCAATCCTGTGTTTAGTAGTCGTATCACGTGATGCGGTATCACAGATCAAAGTTGAGTTCAACTGAACTTTTGTCTGAGCGGAATCAGCAATCTCATTACAAAGGCTGGATTCCAAGTTTGACCCCTTTGTATGTGGTCCCATTCAAGTCAATTGAATTGTTTTCCAATATGTGGGTGGGCAGAGCTTGTGTGCTGGACACCTTGAATGAGGTGTTTTTAATGAAGGAAAACACTGAGCAATTTCTGCAATTTTTAATCATAATTCGACGCTTAAGGTAAAAAGATTAGGACAATGCATCATGTCAATAAGTACTGAGCACATCTAGTTGCTTTTTATTTAGCTTTTTGGGGACCTATAAACCATCTCCAGTTAAACCAGTAAGAATACTGTAAGGCACAATTTTAACCCTTGAAGGGAATCACTGGTATGCTTCAAGTGGTTAAGGTGATTCACAGTGCAACAGTAGAAACCGAAACAACTGTTCAGTATGAAGCTATAGAGATGCAGAGATCGAAAGATTTCCGCATTATGCCAATAGCTCTGCAGACCAGCTGGAGGTACAACAGCCTGTATAAACTGGATTTGAGCCAGTTAGTCTATTTTTCTCAGGATTCAAAACATACTCAAAGACTTCACGTGTTTGTTGCAGACACACTTCATCCATGTGACCTGGACAGAAATGTGTGTGTTGGCACATATGCATGTTCACGAGAGTATGATTAGCCATTGATAAGAGCAGCATATGTTTGCGTAGATGCAAACGTGCAAAGGTATGCATGTGCTATATTAAGAGCATCACTCACCGCACAAATCCCACTGACCTCATTATATTCTCAGCAACGCTCTCACTGGAGCTTACACCCAGCACTCATCCACACAGCGCTGCAACGCTGGAGCCAATGAGATTGAACAAAAAACACTGAATAAAAACCATTGCAAACATTGTCAACCAAACCTTTTTTTCTTTATGAAATTATTTAATTTCTGAAGAAATGCTGACAAACTTCACTATTGTCATCAAAGAATTGTATTTCCTGGTTCAATATCATAAGATTTAACATCATTACAGGAAAAAAATAAGAGCTATTTTTATTTTCTGATACACAGGTAAAGTGCTTCAAAGATGTTTTGGTTGAAAAAATGCATATCTCCACATTGGAATATAACGCTTGCTCTCTAAGGCTTTGTTCAGACTGCAACCAAAAGTGCCCCAAAGCCAATTTTTTTCTCACATATGACCTGTAAACGATGATGAGGCTTAATGAAGTCGCAGTTGTTATCCGAGCCCTTTTAACTCCGCCCCTGGCAGTATACCCTAATATATGTTATTTTCCATCTAAATGTTTTTCTTAATATTGTGTATATCTAATAAATATATTTACACCCACAAAGCCTCAAGCATCCCCGAGAGCAGGCGCTTCAGTGTTTACACCTGTTAGCAGTGCATTCTGGGGGACGTAGTTTCCACTTCTGTGCATTTGTCTCAGATTGGAGCAGCATTTCGTTCACATGGAAGACAGATAGCAGCCGCATGTTATTTGTAATGTGCACGACCCCACCAAAACATCAGAATTGGGCATTAAGTCTTAACATAGCCTTTTAAAATTCTGCTATTAATAGAACATGGCTGTAGACAGAAGATTCCACACAACTCAAGAGAGGATAGATATAAAGCTTTTTTCTGGCTGGGATTCCCCTGTAAGTACTATATTGGAGACTTCCCCGTTGTGTTCTGGGCTCGGTCCCCAATGTTCAGAGTCCCAAGAAAAGCCCCTGTTGTCAACTCTAAAGCTGCAAAATTGAGTTATGGAAGGAATAAAAGTTATGTCTGGAGAATTAACTATAATAACTATAGAATCTACTATAATTCTATAATACTATAAGTCATTATTCTCACTTTTATTTTTAACTGTGACAACAAAACTGAATATTTTTTTAATTCATACAAATAATGTCAAACATCTTGATTATAGCATTCTATCACTGTCGTGAATTAGTAAACATTAATAAACATGAATTACTACTATCACTGCAGTAAAATCTAGTGTTAAATTAACTCTGTTTCAGTTTTTATTTTTTAAATGATCACAGAGTCTTTCAACTTGTACCTTGAAAATGCATCAAGTTTTTTATACTGAGATGGAAACAAAAAAAATGTTTAGGGTTATAAAGCAAAATACGAATATTTGTCACAAATTATTATCAATAACCATTGAGGAATCATCTGTTTAGCTTATATTTAAACTTTAAGTATCATTTGTAGTCTATTCAGAGTTCATTTTTTAGAAAAAACTGTTGCGTTCCTTTTACTGTGTTAAACTGTTCACAATATGATATTACTCATTACCTTAAAAATAACAAAAAAAAATTACAGGACAATTTTACCTATTGTCTCGTTACTTTTCTGCCCTTTCTTAAAATGTGTATAACCACTGCCTGTAGATGCTTTTTTCCCAGTTGTGAAACAAGATACAAGGCTTTGCAGAGCTTACTGTGGGGATTTTAGTCACTAGAGTCTATTATCACAAGATCAGGAAATGAAAAGATGTGTCCTTGGATTACATCATCCAATTAAACTTGAGTTCGGTGCATATCTTGCAGCAAAAGGCCATTTCCACCTTTTTACACTTCATCAAATGACCTCTACTGAGAAGTTCTTTATTCCGATTTGATTTAATCAAACATTCATTTTTAGCAGAAGTTTTGTTAAGGACTTATTTCCTCAAGTCAAACACTTACGGTATTAATCGAACTGATGCAGACACACAAGCCAAACCGGAAGCTGGAGAGACGTGTTCAGATGTAAAGCTTTGAGAATATCACGTAGCAGCTCATCTGATTAGCGCGGCGAGGTCAAGGTGGTTAAAGGGGTTACTGAGGTAAACTCAACCTGGACCGGAAGCGAAACTCACTCATCCAACAAAGCTCTCCTGCTGCACACAGGCCAATTATTTCAGCCAGTCGCTAAAAGTTGGTTGCCATTGACATGATAGGCTCAAATGTACCCATATTTATATCTGAGTATTTAGAATTTTGTCTCAAAAAACTATACAATCAGAGGCATTAGATAAGTAACCATCAGTCAACAAAAATGTTTCCATAAAACATCAATAACTTCTTTTCAGGGGATTGAATTTTAGTGTATTTACATCTTGTGTTAAGGCTGTGCAAAATTTCAGAGTGAACAGCAAAATTAGGTTGAATTATATAACATTATTAAAAAAATATATATTTAACCACCCACTCATGGTATAATTTCACCAAAATAATAAGAAATGGATAGATATTCCATGTATATCAACCATTCAACCCAAGCCACAATGATCAAATCAAAAAGTGTTTTTTAAAGTAGATTTATTCTAATGAATAATTTGTTTACTGTCTTTAAAGACTAGTCGTCGGAGCATGTAAATGTGCTTGTGGTTTTATGTCAAAAACATAGATTTTTCCTTAACAACCCAGAGCACTGGGTTTGGTTCGATTGAGGGCAGAGCCTTGCTTGTTCAGAATTGGAATTTATCAACTCAGAAGCACAAGGAAATCCAATATTTCTATTATAAATGCCCTTCAGAAGAACGAAAGATGCATTGGACTGTTTCTCTCTCTGTGAATATGATCCTAAAGAACAGTGTGTTCATAGGATTTCTTCAGATCACGAGAACATGAAAATGTGAATGAGAGTGAATGAGTGTGGGGGTGGGGGTACGGCACGTGTCTCGGTGTTCAGAAGCAGGACAGAGGGGAGAAACGCAAGTGAAAATCTGTGTTAGATAAGAGAAGGAGAGTTCACTGGATGCTCAGGGGAGAGAAACCGTCGAAATCTGGGACACAAAAGGTTTTTGAGGGAATTTACCAATTTAGGGTTAATACAAAGTTACAAATGATCAGAATCAAGGACGTCCAAATACTTTAAAATTTTCCAGGACTATACGGTGATGGTGTTACGGCCCCCTATGCTTCTGTGTGTGCATGTGCTACTCCCAGAACGTTGTTTGTAAACAACGCTTTTGTTGGAGGTTGAATCTATATGCATTGTTGATGTTTTGGAAAGATGATGATGGCTGAAAGCAGAGAAAAATATCAAAAGTGATGCTGAAACCGGTAGGTTTCTCCTGAACACGTAGTGTTCAGTTAATTACAACAGCTAACTTAGATATGGCTTTTCTGTTCTATTAACATTGTGCAAGTCAGTGGCTTGTCTTCATTGATGTCAGATTCTCATCTAAAGCTCTCTTTCATCGTTTACACATAGTTTAAAGTGAATATAGGCTTTGGTTGATTGAGCTAATGTTATTGTTGAACATATTTTCACAAATAATAAACTATAAGTCTATACTTAACTACTTTTAAAGCTTTCACAAATAAAGCATAAGTATGATAAATATATGAAAAAGTTACTGTGTGTATTGCCGCTTGCCACATAGTTTGTTGGTTTTTATATCAATCTGGCCACCAGGAGAGAGGAGGAGGCGGCCGTAGTCGACAGTATTTTACTACCAATTTAGGCCACAAACTTGCATACTGCACCTATAATCTATTTGTTTGAGAAAAATGTATTTTACAATTTGAATACATAGCTTATTCTGTTCATGAACAACTTATTTGTTTTAAAAACAATTGCCCATGCTCTCCACATTTTCAGTTTTTCAGAGCAGAGCCCAATCATATCGCCATTAAAGATGCTAATTAGTACAATAGTGTTTTTATTAAGAATGAATTAGAATGCTATTGAATCAAGCTTAAATGCAAGAGATGAATCGGGGAAGATCTAAAAGATACAAATAAACTCCTTTTAATGAAAAATAAAAAACAGGTACAGAATTTCAAAATTCAGAGAAATGCAAGAGAAATCAGATAGAGCTCAGGTTGATCCATCCAATCAGCACTGCTAGGAATAGCCACACTTGAAAACGATAACAAAAAACACACCCTCTCCAAAACTACAAAATAGTCCACTACTAAGACTCATTAATAAAGGTGTGTCAATTTATTTATTCTGTTAGCTCTTTGAAAATGCTACCGATCTAATCCAAGTCAATGATCTATGCTAAGCTATGCTAAAAGTGATATTACCAGATCAGGAGAATGACTTGTTAAAAACACTACTTAATACTTTGCGGTGAATGAGCCAAAAAACTGAATGTGAGAGAGGCAGACTTGCTGTCAAACAATGTATCATCTCTATTTCAATCAGGAAGTCTGTGGAAACATTTGGAGTATTCAGCAGGATATAAATAGAACAGCAATCAGCACAGCTCCAGCCAGTCACACAGCACCTATGGATCGAGTTCTGTTATACACCAAATACCAACGATTATCAAATCCATTCCTCTCAACACCTCCAGGAGCTTCCCACAATCCTCCTCTCATCCTCCTGTTATCTAATTGTTTGTCCTTTTTATACCCCACGCCATCTTATCCTCTCCCTCTCTTGCGGTTGCCAGGACAACCGGCAAGGCACATGGTGAATCCAGTGCTAAGATCTCTCCATCCGACCTGCCACCACACACTCAAACTCTCCCACATGTTCTGACCACAGTGCATACTATAACCCTGTTTAAACCCTCGCATGTTCAATGGCTCACACACACACATACACATGCTCGCACTAGCTTTGCCTGGCTGGATGAAGACAGCCTAGAGCAGAGCGGAAGAGGGGGCAATCGATGAGCATCGACATGCAATACTGCACCAAGACACTACCACTGCACAAACCAGAGGAGACAGGCAGAGAGAAGAGAGAGAGAGAGAGAGAGAGAGAGAGAGAGAGATATAGAGAGATAGCGATAGACAGAGAGATCTTAGCTCGATAGAGCGATATCTCTCTCTCTCGTCTCCTATCGACGCTTAGAGTTATCCTCATACCTCTGTTTCCTAAAAAATGTCTTTGATGGTTTAAAACCTGGTTAAAAATGTAAAAGTGAAAAAAGGTTTAACTATATTGCTTCAGGCTTTTTTGAGCTTGTTGAAAAGTAATCCAGCTAATCAAAGTAATGAATAGAATTCAAGTATATTTTTCAATGTTAAAATGAAAGAAAGAAAACAGAAAAAAACATTTTCATTTTGATTTTAAAATGAAAATGAAAAAGAAAAAATATTCGTTTTTTATTTGTTTTTTATTTTTAAATGAAAACAAAAAAGGACAAACTATTTTTTTCTGATTCCGTAATCAAAGCGAAAAATCTTCTAGTTCTAAATTCTAATCTTATCTAGTTTCTTTTAAATTGAAAAACAAATAAACGAATGATACACATATTGAATAGTTCCAATACTAGTGATAGATCCATTACTTTTGTTAATTATATGTATATAGGAAACATTACAGTTCGGAGCAACATACATTTTGTTATTTCGGGGTTGTTACATTTGAACATTCATACACTGTAAACACGGATGCATGGGGTTATATGTTTATCGTTCTTTAAAACTATGCCAGAACTAAGTTAGATGAGCTGTTTGTACTAATCAAGAAGAAATTAAATGTAACGATAATTTTTGTGAGGGACCGGAGGGTCTTGCAATGGATGTATTGCCAGTTGAAGGCAAAAAAAAATCAAAGTGAGACATAGTTGATTACAAATCTAAGACTACTCGTTCTTAAAAAGGATTACATGTAAATACCATTACTTCATCAACTCAAAATTTAGCTAAATAAATTTTTTACTAGATGGCCACTATTTAACTTGACACATTGCACACTTGAGAAAAAAAATGTGGAATTCAGATGTTTGAAACATGACAAATCAATACCACCGCCAAAACATAACTAATCATAACTGTGAAAATATCTCCATCGTCGTTGTCATGAACCTTCCCACACACACCTTAGAAATGCAAAGTCGCTCCACATACAATGATGTAAAAGCAGGATAAATGCAAAAAAATGGAATCTGTATCAGATCCAGGACTACATATGAGAGCGACCTCGGTCGGATTAAAAAAAAAATCACAATTGAGCTGTTCGGACACATGAAAATATCAGATACAGGCCACATACAGTAAAGGCAAGAAAGTCAGATTTGGGTCACTTTCCCCTAGTCTGAACGTAGCTGTAGACTGTGTTCACATGTACACAGTTATTTTGAAAATGAGGTTTGTTTGTTTTTTACTTTTTTGTTCACATGTAAACGGAGCAGTGTTTCAAAATAACAAGGAGCTTAGACAATTGCAGTCAGTGTAAAGATTTTTGTTAAAACGCTGGGTTCATTGTTTTTGTGTGGACAGCATATCTGGAATTTTTGGGTATTATTTTGATATTTATGAGGCTTATTTTACACACTTAACACATTTAATAATGTATTTAATCACAAAACAGAAGTGTCAAACTGCAACAATATGCAGCTCAGTGTTGCTGACACACTCCTTTTTGCTCACTCAACACAGACGCAACCACCCCTGACAGCCTCAGATAACTGACACAGTTGTGAGAGTGAATTTGTAAATCTAGAAAGTTTGGGAGAACTTTCTTTGGTCAGAGATATCATTACTATCACTTTCTGTGAGCTGCAATAAATAGATGAAACTCAGTCCAAAGTGATACAAGTTTGGGAGCTTCTGATTGGTAAATATATCTACAGTGTTTGCTTCCAACTATTGAATTGACATGGTCATTAGAGCGTTTAAGAGCGTTTGTGTGTGGACAGATTTTTAAATGAATATATACTTTTAAAAAGTGTAAGAAAAAGGTTTTCAAAATGTTCGCATATGTGTAGACATGGCCTTAATCTCTGCTCTGAGTCTTTCCTGACTCCACACACCTTTCTCCTCCCTTCAGCTCTCATTTAGTTACTTTGGAATGCAAGCACAAGGTATTATGGACGTTTTACAAGCAGTATAATGTTCAAACAACAGATAACACATTATGGAATGCTTTAATCAACTGTGAAACTATATAAAAATGTAACCGTTTAATGTTAATGGCTGTGTTAGTTTTGCAGGTACTAGAAGTACTATTTTGAAGGCCTTTTGTATTTCATTCTGCACTGTAAAAATGCCCCTCTTGGGGAAAAAACACTTTAGTTTATCTTACTAGATCAAGAAGGAAAAAATCTTCGAATGGGGTAAGAAATCTTGAAATAAGACAAAAGTGTTTTATGAAAAAGTCCCAACAACGAAATTTTTTTTAAAAAACATAATAGATTCATATATCTAGAGTAAATTTTGAAATCCTTTGATCGACCTGACATTGACACTGGAATGAGTGGAACTCTTTCCGCGAGTTTTACTCAAAACTCAAAAAAGTACTTTAGAGCGCTCGCAAAGAAGATTGTTGATGTTGGATTAATACGCATACAATGTGACTTTAGTTGTGTTTTAAATCATTTAAATTTTTCTTGAAATTGCTTGAGGGTCTCTCGTTTTTTTCACAGATTGTTCCCAGTTTTAAGATTCCAGAAGCATATTGGTCTAATGTTAAAATGTTTTTCTGTGTCTAATATTGCTTACCCCATTGGCAGATTATTTTCTGCTAGATTTAGTCAGAATTAACTACTCTTACTGTCTTAACTCTTGCTACAATAAGAGGATTTTTTGTAGTCCTCTATTCTTTTAAAAAAATGCCCTCTTAGTATTCTTGAAACACATTTTTATTTCAAAAACATATCACTTTAAAAAGTTATTGCTTTAAAAAGTGTCTCAATTTAAGCAAACAAATGATCAAACTAAGCATCTTATTCTTTTAAAGAAGAGTCTTTTTATCTCACAGAAGTTATATTATCTGTACTCCAGTAATTTCTACAAAATGAATCTTCCTAAAGTATCTAAAGGGTTTATTGTGTCATTTTAAAATGTTACAACTTTACTGAGATACATTTTTTGCAGTGTGTATATGCGTGTGTGTGTATGTGTGCATGCGTGCGTGCGTGTGTGCGTGCGATATGTGCTTATTCATGCATTCTTTTGTGTTCTCACTGTTAATAGTTGCTGTTGCTTCAAGATGAAAATCTATAAACGCAAACACTGCTCAATATCTGAGATTTGTCACATTTCAATTAGGCTGAAGAGACAGACTCTGCTGTCACTACCTCTTGAAGGCCTAGGGGCCTATACATTTTTAATGTAATTCAAATGTTAAATATTACAGGTGACACATTATGCCCTTTTTAAAAGCATTTAGAATAACTATATGACCCCTCTAGACTATCACTGCACCCTTAAACAAGCCGTTTTGAGGTCCCAGAAAAAGAAAATAGGATTACATAAACATACATGAACCAATCTGCAAATGACTTGAAGCAGATTTTTGATGAGGGAACAATGCTAAAACTAGATTTTAAAGTTTTCTCATTTGAGAAAGCCAATCTTTAAAAGTTTGATAAAGCTTTAGCCAGTTAGGAATATTTAACTTTTCAATCAGTGTAAAAGTTTTTCAATAGTTTGAAAAGTTTGATGCCTAAAGAAGACACAAACTATCATGTTTTTAGCAAGAGCTAGAGTTCCATCTAGATGTATGGTTGCTGTGGAGACATCATAAAATGTTCCCTTTGTTAATATGAGTCATATAAACCAACCCCCATCTCTAACTATTTTTCTAAGCTGAGATATAGATCTTTTTAAAATGTTGCTAGGGCGAACAGTCAGTGACATCATATAATGTTCCCCTTCTCAATATGAGTCATATAAGCCTACTCTCATGTCTATACTCTTTTCCTAAGCTGAGATATAGTATTTTGAAAATGGTGCTAAAGCAAACAATATGATTGCTATGTGGGGTCTGTGACATCCTATAATGTTCCCCTTCTCAATATGAGGCTTATAAACTTACTCTCATGTCTATACTCTTTTTGCTAAGCTGAGATATAGTATGTTGAAAATGGTTAATAGGACAAACAGTATGGTTACAAAGTAGGTGTCAGTTACATCCTATAATGTTCCCCTTCTCAATATGAGTCATATAAACCTACTCTTATGTCTATACTCTTTTTCCTAAGATGATATATAGTTCATTGAAAATGGTTGCTATGGTAAACAGTATGGTTGCTATAGAGGGGGTATTGGTACCCTATAATGTTTCCCTTGTTAATATGAGTTATATAAAACAACCCCCTGTCTTAACTCTTTTTCTAAGCTGACATATAGAACTTTGAAAAAGGTTCCTAGGGTAAACAGTATAGTTGCTATTGACAACTACTGAACAAATATTTAGTCTTTTTCATCATATTTTTTGGAGATACAATTATGAGCTTCTGGCTTCTAAACAAAACTCCAGCCTGAGACAATTGCACCTCATGCTACATCTTCTATACATTTCTTTGTGTGTGCTTTCTATCAGCTTAGAGGTTTCTAATGGACATTGGTTAAAGGACTGGACTGGAAACTCTATAATGGTGTGGAAGCAGGATTATACAGTATCCTGCAGTAGCAAGGCCTCAACACAACAGCATACGAAACATTTTATCTTGATGCTGCTACTGCTTGAGGCCAGAGGTGTGTAGATTCAAAATAAAATGCAGTTTAGTTAACAGGTTATGAACTTCGTCATTGTTAAGAAGTAGAATTGAGTAGATTTCTGTTTAGAAACTATTTACTGAAGTAATAAAAGTTTTTAATCATAGTCAGAAATAATTTTACATATACTCATGTGTTGAGCAGGGCTCAGAAAGAACCATTTTTACCAGACAATCAAATATGGGCATGTCCAGACACGCACTGTGATTTAGTATCCCTTTGGCAAGGGGGAATACTGACAAAGACAAAAAGGTTCAGAGGACCACACCAAAAATATTAAAACCGTGGATAGTGAAACTAAACAAGAAAATCAAGAAATTGGATGAGAGCTTATTGTTTTTTGTGCATTTTATAGCTGGTTTATTACATGGGTCAAAACACTTTAAAGTAAGAGATAATAAGATTTTATTCATTGCAATAACTACAATGCCATTTGAATGACATGAAATTCTAAATATTCAAGATTGTTTGCAAAATTGAAGTTCAGCTTAGCAGAAAAATGTGAATTTTCTTGGTGCCAAAATGATTCCAAACTTCTGATTGATAGCATAGCTTCCACTATTGGTTCATTGAGAAATTATTGGCCTAAAAGGCTAATGCCTCGGTCATATTAGCATAAGCTCTGAACACTACCGTGTGAGTGTGCAGCAGCATAAACCCTGTCCTGAGGTAGCATGTTTTTAAAAAAACATCAAGGTCTAAATATACATGGTCCAAACAGTAGCAGGTTTCACTCTAATAAACGCTGAAGTCCTAAAAAAGGTTCACCGCAAAAGCTGGACCTTCCGGTTGTAATCGTATGTGACTTTAACATCGTACATTGTATGCAATTTTTTTTAACCTATTTTCCCATCTTTTTCCCATTCAAGTAAATGGAGCTGTGACTGAGTGTGACCGAGACATGAAACCTGTGAAGCCGTGTCTCTTGTACGTGCATTAACACGGTTGCATCGATTTATCGGTTACAGCCACAACTAAATCACAGAATAATAAGCAAAAACATTTTTCAAATGCAGCGTCACGGTGGCGCAGTGGGTAGCACGGTCGTCTCACAGCAAGAAGGTCGCTGGTTCTAGGCTCGGCTGGGGCAGGTGGCATTTCTGTGTGGAGTTTGCATGTTCTCCCTGGGATCGTGTGAGTTTTCTTCGGGTGCTCCGGTTTCCCCACAAGTGCAAAGACATGCAATATAATTGAATTGAGTAAGAACGATTGCCCATAGTGTGAATGTTTCCCAGTGATGGGTTGCGGCTGGAAGGGCATCTGCTGTGTAAAACATGAGTTGAGTTGGAGAATAAGTTGGCAGTTCATTCCGCTGTGGCGACCCCGAAAGGGAAGAAAGCCAAGATGAATGAATGAATTTTTCAAATGTTTTATTTGAAATGTCTATAATTCTCTGAAATATTGTGACCAGTCCATTAATCACATTGTGGCTGAAATGTAACTGAGCGGTAGATTTAGCCGTAGCTATCAAAGAGATGAGATGATGAGTAGACTTCAACAGACTTGCAGGTTTATTTTTAATGAGCGAGAAGCAGCATTGCGATAAAGCTCTTTAAGAATTCTGCTCACCCACTTGGTAATAAAAATATGGGATTTATGTATACACAGCATTTTGAGCTGATGTGTGCAAATATCATTAACCTTTGATATTGGAATACAGTCCTGGTGACATCTTAAAGTGAATAAAAAAAAACATGTTAGATCCTTTAATTGTCCAAATGTACCTCAATGTTGAATGGTGGTGGGCCGCACACGAGCGTCCTCTATTGACTGACCGCCTCTATTTTATACTGTTTTGAAAATAACATTAAAATTAACTTTTAATAACAATCAAAGCTCAAACATTAAAAACACAACATTACATTTAAATCATTTTCAATTAATCGAAACACTCAAAGGAGCCCTTTTTAAGAATCTTTCATGAGTGTACCAAAACTGACTGCGAGCGGCAGCTGGTCTTCCCAACACAGTTTTACCAGGGTTTCTCTTCAAGCCAAGAATTACAAACATGCACAATAAACTCCAAAAGTCTAACCAGGTTGTGTCTAGCATCCATCAATACACCGTAGCTCTTACCAACTCAAACAACTTAAAATTGACAGTGTTCTAAATAATCATTGCAATAAATTGATGAAAGTTCAAAGAAAGTGTGTTAAGGAAGGAGAAACAAACTAACAAACTATACTGAACAGATTACTAAACAGACACTAACTATTATGAACAAAAAAGAAACATGTCACTTGAATGAAAATATGGTTTTTAAATGTTGTTTCTTCTGCAGTTTTGCTGCTTAATTCGATGAGAATAGATTCATCAGACATTTTGATGAAGCGTAAAACTCTTGAGCGCAGGTGAAACAGATGGCTGGGATGAATAGGAAATCACACATTATCGGCGAGTTTGTGAAGGCGAGCTTGCTTCTATTCTCTCTGACCACATTGATTTCCTCTGTGAATTATTTAACAGTCGGAGCAAGCACTGTTGCATCTTTTTAGAGCTCCAGACGGGAAATACTGAACAATGCTTGCGTGTTATCTACTTGGAGCTTGCTTGCTTTTGTGAAATCTATTTCATCTATTACTTAGATCTGATCAAGTTTCTCTCGGGAGAATATTTTTCATAGAATGTGAGATCTACCATTAAGAGCATAAAAATAGTCATTTTTGCGTTAAAACCAGCAAAGTGAAGTGCTTCTTTTTTGGGGGGAAGGGTGGGGAGGTGCAGTGTAATTGTTAGTTTTCAGCCTATGTTTATCCTGCACTGATAGATAATCAGAGTGTCAAGATGTTCAGTGGCACTGAAGTAGTGCCTTAAAGGTTTACTGGCTGGATCTGTTTGCAATTGGTTTTTGCGTTTTGCTCTGCTGCATCTCCCACAGCCTTCTCAGAAAGCATTTGACAGCGTTTCTGACGATTTTTCATGTTAGGGAATCAAGATAGCTACCAATCATCTAACAATATATGGCAGAGGAAATCAATTCATTTTAAATAGAATTTTGCATATTTTTTCAATGCAGAGATGGAAGGGAATGGCATGATGCTCACTAAATCTGGTCCTGAAGATCTGAAGCCCTGCACATTTTCGGTTCAATCATCAGGAAACACACCTATGCACTACCTGAAGTGCTGCACATTTTCAGTGTAATCATCATGAAGCACACCTATTGCACTAAGTAAGGTCTTGGCTTTTCTGAAGCTAGAGTCGTATGCTTGCTAGAACAGGGTTGAACTAAAATGGACCTCCAGGGCTGTAGTTGGTGATTCCTGAGCTAACATACTTCTCATTTAATGAAAGTACTCTCATAACATACTCTATTTAAATGTAACATTCATTGTTATCGATAAGGGAACTTCTCAATGGAATAGTAAACTAGGGCTGTAGTCAAGTCTATCGTTGTCAAGTCCAAGACAAGATCAGGACAGTGGGGACAGAATCAAGACCGAGTTCAATGCTATTCAAGTGCAAGTCCGTTTCCAAAACAGGTCTAAATCAAGTTGCAACACCCTACTTTCCCTCCTGTTATGTAATAGGAAATTCCTGAACTGTAATTCCTCAACCGGTCACTGGAAGCTAGGCAAAAATGCGAGCAAATTCCCATTGAGACTCATGTTAAATAGGCTTAACATTACAGCCACTAAAAACACATTTAACCCCTGGTACCTGAATGTTCGCGTTTTCCTATCCCTTCTTTTACCATTCATGAACATTAGAGTAAATTTTTATTAGTCATTTTTATTATTTGTTTGGGTTATGTTCCAACTTTAAATACTGTATAATTAAGGGCGGAGTCTCTTGACAGAAATCTGTCAAAATCTGCTAGTGACGCTGTTGCAAAAAGGTTAAGAACTGCCCGTTCTACGACTCAGTCTCTCTTGCACATTACAGAAACCTATGGGTGACATCACAGACACTACAGTTACACCAATGTCAACTATGCTAAGTGGATTGATCAGATTCAGATTCAGATTCAATGCTTTAGTTGTAAGTTGATTTAGTAAGAAATGTCGGGATTCAGATTAAATTCTTAATTTTTGAGTATTTTAAGGGTAAAAAGTGTGGGTCATGAAGATTTTGAGAATTGTCAGGTTGATTACATTTAAGGATTACTTCTACTTCTACCTAAATTCTATTCCCTCATTCTGAAATAAGGGTGATATTTGTTGGTCCTGGAAATGTGATTTTTTTTTTCAGGTTAATTACAAATTTTGGGGTAAAAGAGTAAAATTTCATGACTTAAAAGTTCTTAAATTAAGTGCTATTTTAAAATTTTAATAATATTTTACTTATTTTAAGGTATTTACCAGCATTCTAAAGCATTTTGGTTAATAATAGCGAGTATAAAACTAAGAAAAAATATTTCCCATATTTAGAGTATATCTGAAATTTTCTTGTTTTAATCTAAGTTTTTGTACATTTAATAAGGTTTAAAGACCATTAAAAAAGTTCTTATTTAATGGCCTTTGCTGAAGAAATGTACTTGTTTTAGTGTTAGTTTTAAAACTTTGTTTTCTTGGAGACAAGGTATATTCATTCCTTTTTTTTAACTAGTGAAAAGTAATTTTGTTGTCTTTCCTTGTTTCAAAACAAAAAACTAGCGGTTGCTAAATATAAATACTGTTTTCTAAATATTGAAAAAATAGTTCTTATTTTAATGTCTTTCTCTTGTTTTTAATCCATTTAGGCTTTTAAAAGTTTTATTTACTTGTTTTTAAGACTCTTGGCAAGTGAAACTGTTTTGTCGACAGATAATTTAGATACGTTTTAAGTTTTTAGCTAATTATATGACTTTTTTCTTTTTTTAGATATGAAGTAATTGTTTTTTTTTTCATTAATCTCAAAGATTAGAAGTTTCTTTACCAAACATATACAATCTGTTAGCTGGCAAACAAGAGGTATTTATTTATCACGCAGTTCTTGCCATTTAAGAATTAATCAATAGCAGCATGGGCTATTTGTGGACATCATAGATGCTTAATTAAGAAGATTTTATCGATTTTTAAACAAAAAAACACTAAACATACAAAAAACTACAGCAAACACAAAAAAATGTGTCTCAATCTTCTGAAACCACACAAAGACAGATGAACTAATACTCTCTTCTACTTGTGTTTGTGAGTCATTTTGTGCTGTGTTTTTTGTGTGTTGCGTTTTTTTGTGAATGTGTGTGTGTGTGTGGGGAGGTGTGTTTTTGTTTCATTTTTTGCTGTTTTCTATTGTTCATGCTGTGTTCTTTTGTAGTTCATTAGTTTGTGCTGTAGTGTTTTGTTTGTGCTTTGTTTTTGTATTGTGGTGGTTTTTGTGTGTTATTCTTCTCAATGCAGCTTTTGCTGTTGTTTTGTGTCTTTTTGTTTGTATTGTGTTTTTTGCGCTGTGGTTTTGTTGTTATATTGCGTTTTTTGTGCTCTGTGTTCTTTTGTTCTTGTTATGCTTTTGCTTGTGGAGTGTTTTTTGTGTTGTTTTTATTTTGTGTGTGTTGCCATTGAAAATACCTTAAAATCAGTAAGATATTATCAGTTAAAACAGCATTGTTTGAAAATGTGTCTGGTCAGAAAAAATGTTTTCAATAATCTTTTACATTTTGCAGTGTAGACAACAAAATTAATTTTCCTTGTTTAAGTCTAATTTCTCAAAATCTCTTCACCTCTCCTTCCACAGGACAGCTCATGCCCGAGGGAAAGCCGATGCAGCAATGGCAGCAGCACAGAAAGCGCAGGAAGAGTGCAGGCTGGCCCGGATCACAGCCAAAGAGTTCTCCCCCTCATTCCAGCAGCGAGGAACCCGTGAGTGCAAGCAGCCGAGTCTAGAGACTAAAAATAGCCAGGGACTCAAGCAGTACACCAAATTTTAACTTCAAAAGTTTTTTTTTTCCATAAATACAATATAATTTTGCTGGCTCAATAACTATGAAGACTTGGTCTTGTATGCTACAACTAGTATTTTGTCAGTAAATAAAATATTTATGTGAAATATAATTAAAGCAATCAACTCTATGAAACATTAAGAACTTTCACTTGTGGAGCCCCTCCACAGTCAAGACACAGTAGTGTCTATGAACAGATATCTTAAAGCATTAGGCTGCTGCTTGAATTACTTTATTGACCTAAATGTAAGGCTGCGAAGCTGAAATGGAGAAGAATTTAGAGAATCACACTACATGTGTTTGTAGCGCATCTACAGAGCCTGTCCATTTCAAATGCAGTCCATGATCCACACTGAATCAGCAAGCTTATTGGCCGCATCTTTTTAGTTTTTTGGAGAGCCAAAATTGATTAGTTGTAGAGTTGGCGGTGGACACTGGGTGGCAGTGTTTCACATTGTATGAATGACACGTTAAGGGCGTGGTTAGGTGTCTAGGTGGTGGAGAACCAAGCGGCAATTCCTTACTTTCCCTCTCAATGTGCAATAGGTAGTGACTGGACTTGTAATGTCTCAACTGACCACTGGAGGCTGGGATTGGAAGTGACTTAAATTAAGATTTTCATTAACACCCATTAAGTATATTTTCATTAACACCCATGTAAAAAAACTTGTTTAAAGTTTTTCATGTTAACTCTGAGGACGGTAGATTTTGGTATTATTTCTTTCTTTAGATTGTCTTAAGCTTTACATTTGTGCATGATAAAGGACTGAGTTAATCAAGTGAGAGCCCCTTACTAAGTGCTGAGCTTTCATCTCTGATCCAACAAATAACATATTTTTAGTAATGCTTGTCGATGAGGAAGTGGCTGATTTGGTGAAAATCTCGATAAAATATTAAACGCAGAAATAAAGACAAACTAAAATATTAAATCTAACAATATATATGTTAATTTGCAGTAATAACAACTTTTTTGATAAAGAACTATATTCAGGAAAGCCAGATTGAAGTTTTATGGATTAAGACCAAATTAATGAATAAAAAATGTTAAGTTAGATCACTCTATTTCCCTAAAAAACACAACGACAAAAACAAAAACAAAATTACTTAATTACAGTAGTGCAAGTATATGGAATTCTTCAATTTACACCTCTGCAGTGAATATTAACTGATATTGCACAAGCTCGCTTACATAGAATTAGCTTAGTATTGCAAGCATAACTGGCGAGCGTAAAGAAGCGTAAGGAGCTAGCTGTCCATTAAGAAGGAGTATGAAGTAAGAAGGAGTAAGAAGGGTTAGATGCTCACAAACAGTTTTGGCAGTTTATGGTGTTTCGCCATCGATGCAGCCCTCACAAACCAAGAAGCAGAAAAGTTTGAGACTGTAGAGGTCAATGCCCCCGCTGTGTCCAGCGAGCACTGAGTGACGGAAGAGGCGATAAGAAGATAAGAGGAGGTCAACGCTGACCTTTCAGTCAAGCCCACACAAAGCAGACCCCCTAAACACAAAGAAATGAATTCACAATAGCAACACACACAGATTCACACCACCCACATTCATTAACACACATTCTGCAGAAGAAGTCACACTTGCGGTCGCTGTCAAACTCCCACAGACGCTACACACCTTCAGATCCCATCCCATCATAAAGCAACATTTAGAGGAGAGCTGTCAGCCTCCACGCTGTGCTGAATCAGCCACGACGACCTCCTGGACGGGATGATATTTCTAAATGATAAAATCATGTCATGTGTTGACCTTAGAAGTCTTACCACAAACTTGGTCAATTTGAGTGCCTGGCAGGAAATGAAACACAACATAGCACAAACATTGCATCTTTATTCTCATTAACCAACAGTTTTAAGCTTGAAAGAAATTTTATGCTTTAGACATTTAACTCTTGAACTGAAATACAACACTGCTTAGATTCAAAGTCTAAGTCAAAGTTTAACTGTCAAATATATATTTAGAGTTTCACTTATTAATGACTGTGTGTAAGACTTTTTAATCAGGTTATGAACTAAAACCTTATGGAAGTTTAGGTCAAAGCTGTTCACATTGGTGTTTAAATCTTGATTATACATGCATTTCAATATGTAAAAAAATATTGAAGCTTCTACCAGGAAGAAATAAGCCATTTTACCTGTTTCCTTCATAGTATAGTGCTTTATTTCAAGAATCCCAATGAAATGCTAAACTACAATGTTTGAATATGGCTTTAAAAACATTTTAAACAATAGTTTTAAAACACTGCTATTCCCTCTTAAGAAAACTACATGGAGGAAGCTATTATAAAGCAATAATACCTGGCAGCATTTACTGGTGATGTATCACTAGGCAACAGTATGTTGCATTCCCTTCTGTAAAACTAACGTTTTAATGTTTGTGCCAGACTATTAAAAAAAAAAGAACAAATTTGATGCCAGAACCATTTCCACCGTAAAGGTGTGTTGCTCTTAAAATGAGCACAAACGAAAAAAAAAAAAAAAAAAAAAAGCAGGATGTGGGCAGAACAAAAATGTATTGACGTCTGGCCTGCAAAGGTATTCTCTGCATATCCAACCATACACTTGTATATGTTTAATTTGAGATTTAATGCAACTTTTTGCTTTTACGCTTTGGCACTGTAACACGTGATAATATTATTTCTTCGTCATCTGGTGATCCAAAAGAGCCTTTGAATCCTGCTTGAAGACTTGGTTATATGCTGCTACTCTGTGATTCAAAAGGACTCTACTTTCTCTCAATAGGGTGAACCTCTTAAAAGTGATGAACCTCTGAGTAAAATTGTTCTTATTATAAAGGTCCTTTTAATGTCATTAACTAGTGCACTGAAGACTCTCTAGTTTAAGCCATTATGTTCCCCGTAGAAAGCACTTTGAGCCTAGTTTTAGGCTGTATTTAAATAGCTTCAGAAATAAATGTGCTTTTGTTTTGGTTATGTTTGTTTGTTAGTCCAGATTTGTTTGTTATTGTAGGTTTTAGTTTGTTTGTTTGTTAGTCTTGGTTTACGTTTGTTTGGTAGTCTGGTTTAGTTGTTGTTGTTTTTTAGTCTGGGTTTAGGTTTGTTTGTTATTCTGGGTTTAGGTTTGTTTGTTAGTCTAGGTTTAGTTGTTTTTTTTTGTTAGTCCATGTTTAGATTTTTTGTTAGTATGGTTTTAGGTTTGTTTATTAGTCTAGGTTTTGTTTTTTAGTCTGGGTTTAGGTTTGTTTGTTATTCTGGGTTTAGTTTTTTCCGTTAGTCTGGGTTTAGTTTTGTTTGTTATTGTAGCTTTATTTTTTTTGTTATTCTGGGTTTAGGTTTATTTGTTTGTTTTTTATTTTGGGTTTAGTTTTTTTTGTTAGTCTGGGTTTAGGTTTATTTGTTAGTTTAGGTATAGGTTTGTTTCTTAGTCTGGATTTAGGTTTGATTGTTATTCAGTTTTTTTGTTAGTCTGGGTTTAGGTTTGTTTGTTAATCTGGATTGAGGCTTGTTTATTATTCCCGATTTAGTTTTTGTTAGTCTAGGTTTAGGTTTTTTTGTTAGTCTCGGTTTTTGTTTGTTTGTTTGTTATGACCCCTTGTGGTTGTTTTGTGTGTGTGTGTGTGTGTGTGCGTGTGTGTGTGAACGCGTGTGCGTGTGTTTTGTTTACATGTGTGTAACATGTTTGTTATTCTGGGTTTTAAGTTTGTTTGTTAGTTTGAGTTTAGGTTTGTTTGTTTGTTTGTTAGTCTAGGTTTAGTTTTATTGTTAGTCTAGGTTTTTTGTCTGAGTTTAGGTTTGTTTGTTATTCTGGGTTTAGGTTTTTTTTGTAAGTCTGGTTTAGGCTTGTTTGGTAGTCTAGGTTTAGTTTTTTTGTTAGTCTGAGTTTAGGTTTATTTGTTTGTTACGACCCATTGTGGTTGTTTTGTCTATGTATGTGTCTTTTTGTGTACATGTGTGTGTAACATTATTAGTCTGGGTTTAAGTTTGATTGTTAATTTCGGTTTAGTTTTAATTGCTAGTCTTGGTTTAAGTTTGTTAGTTTCGTTGTAGTTGGTTGTCTTTAGGATAATTACGCTTTTGCAGTCAGTCTCTAGCAGCCAGTAAATGAGTTGAAGTTTCAGTGTTTCAGTGGTTCTGTATTTCTATAAAAAGAAGTGCCTGCTTTGTGTTTTCTAGATTTTCTTTTCACTGATTTTTACAAAATTGTATTTCTAATTATGTTACAGAGTTTGTAAATGTAATATTTATTTTAAAAATCTGTTTATCATCAATTGAAATGTATAAAACTATATACAGTACATGAAAATGAGAAAGGCATTTTACACTTTACACACATTTATTCATCAAAGTTCCAAGGAAAATTCCAAAACAGATTTTAGTCCAAACCGAAGAGGTCACTGGTATAAAGAGTGTGGGGAAAATCTAAATAATGTAATGTACATTTCTCTGCCTTCAAACAGGAGTTGAGTGCCAGAGACCCAAACAGCCAAACATGAGTGAGAACGACATTGAAGTGATTTCATGTGGGACAGCAGACAGCACAGAGCTCTATATGAAGGGCTCCACACCTCCTGACCTGACCCCTGATGTGAGCCCCACTCGTAGCCATCCCTCCTCCCCACCTCGCAGCCCAGCCACAAAATCTTCTCACCGCACCAAAAATGCCCGCTTCTTACGACAGACTGCAGTTGATGAAGAGCGTGGAGGAACGCAGGAGATCCAGGTGCTGATGGAGGGGAGAGGCGGAGATTACCTTAAGGCCAACAGCTGGAGTGAGGAGAAGCGGCCCTCTCGTGGGGGAAGCAGTAGAGGTGGAAGTCGGGGAAGCAGCCGATCTACAACCCCTTCAGTGCCGGAAGAGGCACGGGTTGGGGCAACACGGACCAACGGACACAAGCACTCCTCCAATCATAAGCCTCGAGACCACAGCTCCTCTAATCACAAAACTCAGAGAGAAAGAAGGACAGATGGGCCCTCATCCTCGTGGACATCTCAGCGGGGGCATGGGGACAGTTTGGCTCACTCGCGTCTCCTTGAACAAGACGAGGAAAAACTGAGTAATTACGAAATGGAGATGAGGCCATTACAGCCCATGGATTCCAATAATTCCCAAAAGCGAGATGAGTGGCACAGTCACTCAGAGTCCCGTTCACATACAGTACATCGGCGATGTAAAAATCGAGACCGGGATGTTCAGGAAGGCTCAACCACTGAAGGGCCAACTCCAAACTCTTTGCAAAAGTTGGACAGTCAGCGAGTTGGGGAAAAGCTAGAGACTCGGCCCCTCCGAAGGGACCTCACACTCTCACCCCCACAGAAATCCCCTCCTATTGCACTAGAGCACGACGAGGAGAAACAGCTCAAAGTGAACTCGGTAAGTGAGGATACTATTTTTATAAAATTGAGAGATCAGTTTCTTTTAATGAGTTGTGAAAACATTTATAAATCTGGTTATCATTTCAAATTTAAAAGCAAAACACAAAATTAAGTGACCATTAATTCTTAAATATAAATAGTAGGGCTTGGCAATAATTCGATATTCGATAATTGGTGATAATTATCATGATATATATTTTATCCATAAGATGATTTAGACATTGATAGAGACCTCGATAGCTGTATGTTGGTAGACAAACTTCTGTGTCCGGTGTGTGGGTTCGCTTACTCCATATTTATATAAGCTACAGAGTCTCTTGAGATAAAACACTCACATCATCATTCTCACCATCTGTCATGCTCCCACGTCCAAATACTTCCTGTTCACATATGACATGATGAAAACGACTGAGCCGAGGCTCAAACCCAAGACCTTCCTATGAGATGACTGTGCTACCCACTGCGCCACCGTGACGCCAAAGTCAAAACGCAAGTAGTTAAACCACAACAGATTAAGCTCAATGTTTTTTAGCATTTTAAAAGAAAAATTATAAAAAGGCAGAAAAGTTAGTAAACAATTGATTCTGTGTCCGAAATTAAAAATGCGAAACTGTTTTGATGTCTACATCCACGTTTTGTGCAGGATGAGTTCTCTGAAAACTCTTTATTTCTTGGATGGGGCTATGGATGAACGTCTTAAGTTGGGAAGAAGAGGTTCACTGGAAATAAGAAAGTGATCTGATATGGTCAAGTCCAAAGAGTTGAGTGAGATGAAAGAGATCCCACGTGAGATCAAACGTTCCAACATATGCCCCTTGTGAGTGGGCTAATGACAAATGCAAAAAAATGTTAGTATCCCCCTTCCCCCTAAAAGCCCCCCTCACAGGCTCACTCAACTCAAATCTGAACTTAAAAAACCAAAGGTATTTGTAACAGTTTCACTATTTGAAACATTTTCAATCCTCTGCACCAGCTACAGGCTTTAGATTATAGGCACAAGAGCACATTTACAGTAAGTAGAGCCTCCACAAGCACAATGCAGGATTTAGAAAACACCTCAAATCTGCAATCATATCTAAACTTTATACCACCGACTACAAGCCATACAATCTCTTTCTGCACTAAGAACACCTTAGTAACAGCAAATTGGCAATGTATCCGCTTCCACAACACAGCCCACCATTGGCTCACTCACACTCTGTTGCTAGGGAACAGCTTATGCCTTGCATGTGTTGCAGCCAATCACATGACACGAGCGAGTTCTAGGAAGGAGGGGGTTTATGTTTGTAGCTGCGGAGAGGCAGGCAATGCAGCATACTTGTGTAAGACAGGTTAACATGAAACAGAAACAAACCCACAATAAGAGGAAGCATTTCCACATTACCCAGATAAGCAATCATTAGATAGTACAGGAACCTGTCCTGCACTGGAAAAAAGTGGTTACTCAACAGAGAGGCGTTCTTAACAAGACTGAGATACGCTTGTCCTAATTCATTGAGGGAGATTGGTGTTCACAGCGCCTACTTTAGCAGCTCTGCGTCTGGTTCACTTGTCACAACTTAATTTCATGCCTCACATGTGTCTTGCATGTGCAGTGTGTGTATCCCTCTGCTCAGTGGTTGTAAACATGGATATGCCTACATGAGCCAATCAATTAAAAGCTCTCCCGGTTCTTTTCGAATACACGTTCATCCTTAAGAGAGCAGATACAATGCACGCAGTACATACTCTCATTTCCATTGAGATAATACCACGTCTCTCCAGTGAGCCAATGGGAATAGAATAATCACAGACCATTCTTTTATCACAAGCGGTTTTGTGCAAATGTGTTTCGTTAATGTAGAGCTCAATGTTGAAAGCTTAGCACACAGTGGAGTGAAAGGACAGAAGAGCTGCGTAACGTTGAAATGTGCTTTCTTTTAAGCTTTCAAGCTTTCTTTTAATGTTTCAAAGAGCATTCAGTAGTTTTCTCATCAAAACACAATTGGCTCTTACATGAATTATAGCTTGAAATTACTAATGATTAGGGAACCTTTTTATTTAAGTACAATTAGTGAGATAGAGATGGGTATGACCTGTTAAGTAAACCTAAATTCCTCATCTAAATTAACACCTTAAATCTTCATGAAGCCATGAGACGATTTCTCCATCTTATTACCAAGGTTTATTTTAATTTGAAAGATAATGTCAATCAATCGTTAATGTCAGTGTTAATTTTAAAAATGAAAACTTTTTTCTTCTGCTGCTCGATTATTGGAAAAATGATAAGTATGATTATTTAGATAATAAATTAGATTTGTTTCTATTGAACTCTATCCAACTGCAATCCAATCCAATTTTTTTCGATAGCACAATACAACAAAACCTAAATACATACATCAATAAAACACACCGAGGACCACACAAGCTCAGGCCGAGTTAAAAGCCAAAGAGTGAAAATTGTTTTTAAGACAGTAGACCAGACGTGAAGTGATAAAAGTATGCCTCACTCACTCAAAGTCTTTTAAAGATAAATGCAGCTTCATCTTAGATAAATCTGGAGATGATAGGTCGCTTCCTGGTCCTCACTCAGACAGATCACCTAGCACACTTCTCCAGTTGCTCACCACCCATGGCAATTATAAGCAGGGGCGTCGCTAGACATTTTGGACCCCCTGAACGAAAATTTTTTTGACCCCATGCTCCTTCAAACATACACACATTGGCAAAACTGTTCTCAAAAGGGAAAAATGATTTATGAGCTTATCTCATGTTTTGTTTTTTTGCTTTTGGTCAAGCCAGTGGTGTTTATTTTTATCTGAAGACAAGTGCTAATGTAGTATTAATTATTGAACTATAAATGAATGTTATGGTTTGATTCCCAGAGTATTAACACAATTAAAAGACACAAGTCTCAAGAAGGGTGGGATCCCCTATAACGACTATTATAGAGTCTCAACTATAAGGTCTGGGCTCAGCCTTTAATGTTCTCAGTACCAAGAAATGCCCCTGGTTCAAGTTTTGCTGGTTCTAATAGTTTTTTTGAGAGCTGTCCGGTCTGGCATATCTCAAGTGGGTTTTGTCATTTTGGGGCCCAAGGCAAATATATGGCTCTCTCAACTAGCTTTGCATCCACAAACGGTTCTTTCTTGACGTGAACTATCCTGATTTTTGTACACGTTTAGTCTGCTGTTACTAACCAACAACATCTAACCCTTCTCTTTTTTTCTCCCACTCAACAGAGCTCCAACTCTATTCTGGTCATTATGGTGATTCTGCTCAACATTGGAGTTGCCATTTTGTTTGTTCATTTTTTTATTTGAACTCTGCATTGCACTTCTCGTCCAGGCACGCAATCTTCAAATTACTCCGCTCCAAATCCACATTTTATAAATGACCACTGTACTACCGAGGAAAGTACAAGACAGTGTGATGACTGATGAGGACAATACCACAAACACTGGGCTCAGTGGTTCTGTCTGCGATTTCTTTCCAAAGACCTCGATTTGTTTTATCTGAATTAACTACAAGTATGGTTTTGAAGATTTAGTTTTACTCACTTTATCAATTGTTTCTCTTTTTTACTGCATATTCCTAACTTGCCTTTCAGGGTTAAGTTTTGGGTGTTTGATTCTTGAGCGTTGGCTTTGGTGAGGGAGGGTGTGCAAGGTGGCGTGAGAGAGAAGGGCAAGCACCATCAACATCTTTTCGCATGACGGCACAACTATGATGTCAACAAGGTCCAAAGTGATGGGAAACAGCCCCTGTCTAACCCCACCCGCCTCCCTCGCGCATCTCTCCTAAGCATTATTTTCCTCATTTTTCATCATCCATCTGGAATGACGAGACGTACATTCTTCTCATTACTTGTACACCTCCATTCAATGTGGTTAACTCTACAAGTGCACCCCAGAATGTCATGGAGGCCAGAATGAGGAGTAATCCATTTGTTGTATTGATTTCCCGTGAAATAATTCACAATGCTTAAGAAAAGTTGCAACACTTCAAATTCCTCTTGAAATGTTGTAATACGGCAATCAGACATCACATAAACAAGCACAACCACACATGCGTGGGTTAGTACACAACTCGATCAAGCCTGGTAAATCATAGAAAGACACCAGAACCAGCATTTCAGCATCCGCAACATTTGCACTGCAGCGAATCTGACCCATTTGCATTTGGAAAACATCCCAGATCCAAACGTTCTAAGATCTGCAAGGGCTTCATCATTAATCTTCCTGGAGATTAAACTCTAGCAGAATAAATCATGACGACTCTCAAACAAGGATCCCGCGTGTAAGATTGTACACTGTACAATCCCTTCAATGTAGCAAGGGTTGCACTTTACATGAGATATCGATGCTTCTTAAGCACTGCTTCATTCTGTGAGGGCTAGGACATGACATTCTGTGAGGTCATCATGAGGCCATACCTCTCAGAGACCAGCCCCTACTCTCTAAGAGGCACCAACTATCATCACCAACCAGACGTTCAAGAGACTGTTAACGGTTTTCCCAAACTGCTGCTTTCAAAAACAAATATTTATTGATAAAAAGAAAAAAAAAACGTTTTTTAGCTGTTTGCAAGACGTCTGAAAAATGCCGACTGCCTTGTTTTTCTAAAACGTAAAAATGACAAAAAACAAAGTTGCATGCAAATGTATGTTTTAGTTTTGTACAGATGAAAGGAATGAAGTGAACAGAAGTGTGCAAGTACGAAAACGTTAAAATTTTCAACACACTCGTATGAAAGTCACAAATTTTGTGAGTGCAGATCTAAATTATTACTTTATCCTCATTTTAAGCAATGGTATCAAAGTTAGCATCTGGTTACTGCATCGTTCAAGTGATTCAATTCCATTGTTTCTCTCTCATTCACAGATTTAACTCATGATTGTGTGCACAGGAAAAACACCACATAGATATGCCTCGTCCCAACTCTCTTATTCAATGCGGACTTGATTTGCGTGTGCTTGCGAAGTCCTCAAGATCTTAGAGTGTCCCAAAACTTAAATTTACCTTCTGAAGTGAGCTCATCAGGACAGCGGCATTTCTTACAAGTAGGCAAAGGTTTGTCTCAGTCACATATGACACGTCCACAGAATGTTGGCTATACAGCTGATGGGTTTGGTACATTTTTATGGCAACTCCTGGAAATCCAGATCAATTCAACCAATCAGATCATGACTTCAGGATTCTTTAGAATAGCCAGTGTTGCTATTGTTTTTGATCCATTGGAAAATAAAATTCTGCTCTATGATTGAGACAGAGAGCTATCGTCTGTACTGAGAATGAGCAGCAAGAAAGAAAAGATAAACATTTGATTCTCAATTCACAATGTCTGGTTAATTTTTGTAGGGATATTTCCACGTTCAGAAAAATTAACATATGTTGAAGTGACACCGGATTGGTTGATTGACATGTCTGTCAAACTACTTCCTGGGACAACTATGATGTGACCACTTTTCAAGATATACAATTTTACTCTTACACTTTTGCAAATGTAAACTTTTAACCTGAAATTTCTTATAGAAATATTCTTATAGAGACCCCCGTTTTCCTTAAATTATGAAACATTTAGGCGGTTTACAAGACAATTTATTTTAAAAGGGTGGGGGATGGGGGATTGTGCATTTCTTTATATCATCACCTTTTATGCACCAGAATTTCCCCTGCAGTCCAGAATTCTTTGTGAATGATCATTATTGCGAGCAAGAAAGCATTGAAGTGCCTGGTAAACATTTAACAAATAAATTACCTAGGGATGTATTATTTTACAGTCATGTTGGCTCTACAATCGTAAACTTCTATCCCAGATTGTAGTCCAAAAACAGGACCTTAGTAGACCCTGGAAAGCCTCTGTAGGTCCTTACTTTTCTGTTTTTAATGTGGACAAAAACAATTCCTTGAATGAACACTTCACTTAAAGATCCATGTCCTGATAAAGAAAACTGTTTATTTAATAGTGTTTTTTAATCTTTTTCACAATAGTAAATGTTCAATCTCCATCTTAACCCCAAGGCCATTGTGTAAGTAGTATTTAGTTTTGAAGACACATGCATAAATAAAATATACGGCCCATAGGATGAACAGGGATCAGTCGACTTTGATTAAAAACTTACCACGCCATTCAGAATGATATGATAACATCCAAACAATAGATATTGTCTGTGAGAGATTATGCTTAGGTGCATCAATCCACAAACAGCCACACAAACATAGGCAGAGTTGATGAGGGGACCACAAAACACCCTATCCCCAAATGTTTTTGTTACAATTAAAATTCACCAAAATTAAGCATTAATCTGAAAATTTCTCAGAAGGGCATGTTGAAACAAGAGTTATATGACTGATTTGAAGGTTAACACTACATATGTTGTGGTTTCATTTGGAGCTAAGCACCCTAAAGCTCTGATTTGCATTTCATACATAAACATTAATAACCTTTTATATTGCGCACTGCAAGTTTCACCTTACAATAATAATAAAAAAATGCCCCCATTTCAAAAACATCAAACTCTACCAATGCACACAAACGTTCACTTGTTCGTTGGTTGTTTGTTCTGCTTACAGCTCATGGAAAGGTTCAAACCAACATTGCTTAACAAGCTGAGTGACTTATTCCCAAGAACAAAAGGCCAATCTTTTTTCAAATTAAGAAACAAGACCGCTGCTTTTGTTTGTAAAGTGCTAGTGCATGCTGGATCGTCGTGTAGCAACTGCTTAGGTGTGTATAGGTCTTTAAAACGTAACTGAACTGCAAAACGTCAGTGCAAGTGTAGCCTTAAACCAACTTGAATTGAAAACACTCCAAACCTTTTATTACTTAAAGCCACATCCATTTCAAGAAGATACTAAAAGAGAATAAAAATCTGTTAAGATCAACAAAATGTTTTCTTTTGAAAAGGGTCCTGGCATTGATAAAACTTGAATGAAAGGTCAACTGCTTTCTCACTGCTCTGATGGTGGTATTTAGTTTCCACCATCGAGAAGAATAGAGAAGAATCTGTGATCTTGCTTTATTGATCCACCTCTCAAAGAAACAAACTCAATAATATTCGGAGGATTGTCATGAGTGTGTTGAAATTTTTACCTCTTCGGACATCTCCATGATGCATCATATAACGGATCGGGCATGAAAATGATAAAAACCAAGACCCAAGTTTGGGAACAAAACCGGGGATGAAACTCAAACAAATCAAAGAGAGCTGTTTTATTTATTTTTATACCCAGCCAACAGAAAGCAAACACTGAGATGTTTTTATAGCATGTGTGTATGGGCTTGTACTCTTCCCCCTTTGAGTCTGATCTCCTTGTAATGATTCATTCAGTTTGTGTACGCTCGATCTCTGTTTCTTGCCCACCCCCTTTTCCCAACTCATATTTCTCCATTTCTCTATCCAGAAAGTGAAAAGGCCTCAACATGAAATTCATCAGTGACAAATCTAATGTAAAGGAACGTTATGCTTTACATGCTGGAGCCCTAATGAATGGAGTAGCACATTTGCTTTCCTCAGGTCAAGGCCTTTGATTGGTTTAGGATGATTGTTCTCTTTGAAACCACAGTGGCTGTTGATGATGTAAACGCAATGACTCTAAGAATGGGTTTTGCAGCATTTGACCTGCTCCGCCAGCTCTTGTACTGTTTGACCTGGATGCATCTATCACCCTATACGCCTATAGCATGCCCAAGCATGCCCAGTTCTTTTATATCTCTTTTCTCTTCCTCTGTCATTCAGTTCTTTACTTTTCCCAGGTGTCTGTTTCTTTTTAAGTTACTTGGAGATTCTAATGAAAGTGTTTGAAAGTAACCAGATGTGGTGTGGTTATTGTCTCTATTTCCTTTATTTCATACACTCTATACGTAACAAAACTGGTATTATCTGTTGTCTAACCAAATTAAGAAGACAATTTAACATTGTACATTTTGTCAAAATGTCACGTCCAGTTTATCCACAGCAACTGACTGTGCAGAAAACAAATTGATCAGTTCTTGCACTCTATGTACATGTGTAGAAAATGCAAACTCCACACAGAAATGCCAACATTCCCAGCCGAGGCTCACACCAGAGACCTTCTTGCTGTGAGATGATCATCCACCCCGCTGGACCCGTGATGCTCTTGGTATCGAGGTTTGTATAAAATGGAAACAAATAAAATAAAAATCTTGTAGATAGATAGCGCTAACTTTTAATTTGTATTTTGGGGGAAATTTGCTGGAAGCACAAACAAGGAAGTGCCACATGTTAACATCCAGCTAGTTCCGTGCCATTTAAAAGAAACAGTAACATTTTGCTTTTATAAAGTCAACTGATCTGAACAGGAACAACGTGTACAAGTGCCACTCAAAGACATAATTGCATTTTGAAATGAATTAATGGTTTGAAATAGACTTCTTATATTCTTAACAGTTATATTAGTTATGAATTTTTTTTTACAACACACTTTTTAAACACCCATTAGTCGACAACATTGATTAAATGCTTCATTCTTAAGTCAATTTCAGCCTAATTTGAATGTGGGGGACATTTTCATTGAAAAATTTATGAATCATAATTCATCATCAAACACTTTTTCTTTAGCCCAATGAGGTCAGAAAGACAGCCACAAGGTAAATAAATGGAATTAATCAACTAAATGACCTAAAAACATCCGTGTGAATCCTAAAATATAGATCTTCTAGCCCCGTTTCCATCTTTTAAATAAACACATGCTAGCAAGTTGTGACGCACCGCTGACGACAGCTGGTTCATATACTCAGGACGTTAGGGAGCTTCAGAATTTTGACTGTTATTTATAGACTCCATCTCTTTAAAATAAACTAAGTTAATGAAAGGCAGGCTGTAAGAGAAGACAGTCAAATGCAGAATAGTAAACTAATCCATTTCTCCTTCAACATTTATAATTCATTAACGTCAGTTTGGACATTGCTTATTCTTCACAGCCAACAGAAAATAGGTCAATCTTGGAAGCGCTACTCGTTTTGTGGCTGTCACCCCATGTGTAAAGCTCTCAAATTTAGAGGGTGTTGTCCATATCAGGTAAACTCGACTTTTCAAACATAATTTGCATGTTTTAGTATTACTCTCTCATAAAAACATGCCTCAAGTACTCTTCAGATTGGTTCATGTATGTTTGTGTAATCCTATTTTGTTTTTTTGGGAGCTCAAAACTTATCTGTGGCCCATTGGCCACAGCACCACCCACTAACCAATCAGATGAACTGCTAATGTATCTAGTCCCAATGAAGACCGTACGCGCTGACTGACCCAGAAGTAAACTGTAGCAAGCAATCAATCAATCAATCAATCAATCAATCAATCAATCAGTTTTTATAAAGCGCTTTAGCAATTGCTTTCAAAGCAGCTTCACAAAGTCCTAGTGAGGATCAGGTAGAGTAAATAAGAATTCACCCTGTGAGGTCTCTGGGAGCCTTGCTGACTGAAGCAGGTGCTAGTCACCTCCTCAGCATAAAGAACATACAAACTTAATATCCATCGATGAACGGTTCACCGAACAGGACCTGAAAAAACAAAACAAACAAAGACAAAACAGAAACTAACAAATGGAGAAACAACTGTTAGAAAACTGTAACACAGACAACAAACAAGTGATCAGCATCAGCTGCAGGATGAGTGATACATGATTTTTTAACCAAAAGATGAATGTATTAATCAGAAATGGGTGGATTTTCTGTGTGCCAGCAAGAAAATCTAAGCAAGGGGCACGATGCAAGCATGGCAGTGAGAAGAACATCTGGTACACAACTCATTGTGTTGAGCACAACCATTCAAGGTGATTCACTCTTAATAACTTTCAAAAACTATGAACATCCATCCATCCATTTTCATGTCTGCTTTTTTTCCTTTCGGGGTCGCCACAGTGGAATGAACCGCCAACTCCTCTGGCACATGTTTTATGTGGCGGATGCACTTCCAGCGCAACCCATCGCTAGGAAACATTCACACACACTCATTCACACTTTTAACATTATGGACAATCGTTCTTACTCAATTCACTTTGGACTTGTGGGGAAACCGGAGCACCCGGAGAAAACCAACGCGATCACAGAGAGAACATGCAAACTCCACACAACCGACCAACCGACCAGCCGAGGCTCAAACCAGCGAACTTCATGCTGTGAGAAGACCGTGCTACCCACTGCGCCACCGTGACGCCTAAAACTATGAACAGTTTTTGTAAAATTTTACAAAAATCACAATGAATTGCCACCTTTATTAATTTAAAAAGTAAAACAAAGCATCTTAGGAACAGAATTATCCAAATAACACATTAAAAGTGTATCAAAAGTTCTGTTAATTAACTATAATAAGTATGCAAACTAAGCAAAATTAATAAACACAAACTGTAAAAAATTAAAGGCCTTGTTTTAGTTAATAATTGAGAATAACAGGCTGTGAGTGACTTGAAAACACACTTCTATTACCTCCTTTCTTACATTTACACAAGAAAATATCAGCTTTTTCAAACATACACTGGCTCAAATCTATCTGTGCAACCTCATTCCTCCTCGAAGAACACCTTTGCCATGGCGAGGCCAACCTTCTGTACTTTCTTCTCTTTGGCATCAGGACCCATGTTGGCTCGGGCAAGACCCTGCCAGTACTTCTCAGTTCGTGTTTGATAATCCACAAGCGCTTCTCCAGGCTTAACAGGTGGATGATCCGCATCTGAGGAAGATACGAACAACAAAAAACACTAAATACCGAAATCCCATCCAACCACTCCACAGCCAAGAGCCAACAATCAGTGATGTTATACCAACTGACAAGGGAATCAGGCACCTAACAATAATGAATTTAAGCGAGAAGGACCCCAAAGCAAAACAGACAGCTCTGGTTGTCAAAGCAGATCAGCGGATGTCGATCAGGGTCTTGGCAGATAAGCTTTTTGTCATCTGCTCATGTCTACCTCGTGGATCTGACCCAAATAACAAGCCTTGATCATTAAACAGACATGTGTGTCCTCCCTCGGGAAATGGTGCTGTGAATGGTTTAAACAGGCCTGATGTTCTGATCTAATTCTTTTTCTTGCAAACAGAACACAGTCGGCTGAAACACACACCATCACTCTCATCAGAATCTTCCTCCTGTTCGTCATCCGCATTTTCACCACCCTCATCTTCTTCCTCGCGTTCATCTTCCGATTCAGACTCATCTAGCCACTCCTGTGTCTCTAAAAACAAGTCAGAGAAACAGAATTCTGTAAGAAATTCACCCTGCAGAGTGGAGCACCGTATTTGAACCAACGAGTGACTGCAGATTAAAGAACCTTTTAGAATCTTCACCATCAGCAGGGATTCAAGGCTGTTATTCTACACCAGGCAGCAACAACATGTTTCATGTTTTCAACCTGGTGTAACTGTCAGGAGTGCAAAACATCTTCTTCTTTAAACTAAGGACATATTGATGGCGCCAGGAAGCTATGGAAAGTTTCTTACTACATAGTGGCGCTGCAGAGCTTTAGGCCCTCTGTCACTCACTTTTTACCAATGAGGGAGAAAGAGTTTGCAATATATGTCAATGTATTTGTGCATCTGGCAAACAAACCATGGGCAGCAGTAGCAGCTCAAGGTTTATCATCTTCCACGCTAGTGCTTATCTTTTCATCCTTCTTCTACGCTACCTAGACTAGGACGCTTTTTGAGAGCATGTTAAGAAGTGTGCATTAATGAAACATCCCCACCCCCTTACACGTCAACAAAAAAATCCAGGGTCATTGGTCAAGCATGGAGCTTTTACTATTTTTTTGTCCACATCTGTGAAACCATGTCTCTGTCCATTATTTGGAAATTAGGAATGAATCGTTGTACACCCTGCAAAGTTTGTGGCATTCGCCCAAAGTCTATGTCATTATTGGGTGCACTTATGAGGTCTCTCCAAATCCAAAAGTTCTTGCGCACTTTTAACTGTAACGGGTAAGAAAATAGCCAAATAAAACGTGATTTTACTCAAATGAATGCTTTTTGGATTGAAACTGCTAGATTCATGTACAGCGCAGAGTAAAATAAATTTAAAGACCTCTTTAAATCCATCCTAAAGAGCTTTGTTATGACTAAACTTTATATTATATTTTTAAACTTTATATTTTACTATATAGAAAATCAAGAAAAATAGTAGTATGTAAAAACAAAAACAAAATGATAATACACCTTTATTTAAATATAAATTAAAGTACCTCAGAAAGATAATTTGGATTTGTGGGCAGCACTTCATTCCGGACTATTATTTGGGGGGTGAACTTTGAAGGGTTTTGGTTTACGCTGTAACGTGTACATTCCATAAGAGGGAAGAGCCAAAATGAGTGAAAAACACATTTACAGTTAATGCTGACTGACAAGCCATAACAAAATAATAAAAGATAGGAATAGGTGTATTCGGGCACTTTTACATCAAAGTTAGGTCTGAAAGCAGCTAAAAATGTTAATGCCACTTTACTTATTTTACAAAAAGGACTTGATGAATAGTAACAACTAACAGGAGTGTGTCCACACCTTTTATGATTTGTTGATTTTTCATAATAAGTGTCCTTTATGACCTGCTGCCTGAACATAGACTAAAGATTAGCCAAAAACACCAATTGAACTAATTAATGGCAGCACACATCCGATCTCCATTCAACAGGTTCTTAAAATCCAAAAATACATTTTGAAACATTTTCCACTTACTAGGGTCCATCTCCACAAGAACCTCCCACTGCTCCATCTTGTGCAGATCCAGGCTGTAGAGGTCATTAAGGGTGAACTGTCGATCCCCCACCTCAAACATTCCTCCATAGAGGAATAGCTTGCCATGCTTCACTGTTGCCATGGCGCTGGAGCGAGGACAGGGCTCCACCAGGGGACCCATTGCACCCACTTCCTCTCCATCAACCTCCTCCTCCTCCTCCTCACACTCCTCTTCAGCGTGAGTGACAGGAATCACTTCCTTTATGGTCATAACTGTTCCATCTTCAGCAACAATCTCTTTGATGATCTCAGTGGGACTCTGCGCCTGCTCAGTCTCCTCTTCAGCTTCATGCATCTGCTGCTTTCCCCGACGCCTCTTCTTCTTTTCAAACTTTGTGCCCTGATGAGTGGAAAAACAAGAGACTGATGCACATTTGATGGTTAGGGGAGGCTCTAAAAAAATAAATAAAAATGACCAACCTTTAGCTGAGCAGGAAACCACCTGTTTTTGCTGATGTCAAAAAAGTAAAGGTCGTTAAAGAAGTCTCCTTCAAGAGACTCTTCTTCTTCCTCATCACAGACACCTCCAAAGAGGAGCGTACGACCACCTGGGCCCACCGCCAGAGAGAAGCCAGAGCGGAGAGGAGGTTTCACCCCTGAAGGGTTCATCCTTGTCCAGGTCCACTTTTCTAAGAATCAGCAGTTACAACTGATTAGCACAGCTATATAGCTTTTTTTTTTTTTCTTCTCCAATTTAATCAATTGGTCACGTGACACGTCACAGAACTTATAATTTGAAGTTCTGATAAAAGAAAGAGCAGCATAGCCTCATCCATGCATCAGCAGGTAAATGTCACACAAAGCACTGAGCTCTCTTAATGGTGAACCATTTAATGCCCTGTTACAACAGTTACAAAAATTCAAAGTTGCATTGGAATTTATAATTAAAAATGATGGTAACAGCTAGCAAAATCAATGGGGGAGACAGAGGAGAGAGGGAGAAATGTCACTGCAGGTCAAAATGTGTCTGACAACGGCTCTGACTCGATTCAAGTGCAGGTTTAAAATGTAAGCTAGGATGAATTACCTCACAGAGCAACAAAGTAAAAGACTGAAAGCTAAAGATATGAGCCTTTAAAAGTGTTCAGTTAGAATATGTTATTTTGTTATGTAATGGGAGTCTTGAGAATCAAAAGAGAATGTTTTATATGCCTTTCCAACCTTTATTTTGTTTAGTTTTTAAGCTAAACATTCTTTAGCTTTTTGGCATTTTATTCTTGCTTATTTTGAAAAGCAGCCCTGATTTTAATTCATATACTAGATAACATTGTTAATATATGCTCAGCTCCGTAACAATAGATTTGTCTAAAAGTTTTTGAATTGTACGAACATCAAAAAACTGAACTTATTACAGACAGGCTAATTAAAAATATACTGCCGTATTAGTTAAACATTATAATACTCTGGACCTCTATTTTCAGGTAAACTGTGTAACAGGACTTTATTTTAGTTGAATACCCCAGTTCTAAATGATGAAGACCCTAACTATGAATTAACCATTATTCATTCAGCTTCTCATTTTTTAAACATCTAAATGTTTTTCATAGAGTCATTTGTTGTGTAAGTAT
Organism: Danionella dracula; assembly: GCA_900490495.1. NCBI lineage: Eukaryota > Metazoa > Chordata > Actinopteri > Cypriniformes > Danionidae > Danionella > Danionella dracula. Next base: position 2,064,351 of record UELW01000049.1, on the reverse strand, counting down.
TCCATTATCAGGTTCTTAAAGATGTACTTCTTGGACTCTAATTAAAATAATCCAGAATGACTATATAATTCTGTTTTTCAAAAAAAATTTAAACCTAGAATGGTGAATTTAAGACTTAATGGTGATGTTAGACTTTTTAAAACCATGAAAACACTTAAATTGTTGTAGAATGCTACATGGTGAAAAATGGTAAAGAATATGCTTAAATGCTAACATTAGGATATCAATATGCTTATCGGTTGAATTAAGTAGAAAAAAACACCAATTGTGGAAAAAAAACCTTTGACGCTGAAGTGTTAAGAAATGCTCGGAAGTGAAGTAGCAATGAAATATGGCAGCATTAAACAAGCTTTTGATTTGGAGGCTTTGATGGCGGTACCTTGCTCATCTTTGCCATCCCTCCTCAGAAGGAACATGTCAGAATGGATGGTTCCTTTATCCACATCTTTCTTGGCTCTCTAGAAGAGAAAAGCAGCCATTAACACCTACGTCTGTTTACTCTCTTGGGTTTCCTCAAGGATGAGCCCCTGGAATTAAAACAAAAGTTCCTTTCTGTGTGGAGCTGTGGAGAGCAACACAAGACAAATACGTGTGTCAAGAACATCGATTACACTTCAGCAAACGACTGCAGAGGGGTCAACTAAAAATACTGTTCTGGTTAGCTAGAGCACTCCGAGATACATTTAAGTTAAAACACAATCAATAGAGGAATGTTGAACTCAAAATGAGAGAACTGATTTATTTCACAGATATTCTTCTAGCTAACTTAATAAAAGCTGCTTTTCAGGATTCATGCTGCAAGGCTTTATTAAAAATGTATTAGTTGCTTTTTTAATAAATCGGACCCAGTAAATCACGGCCAGCTTATGTTCATTATTTTCGAGTAGCGCAGCTTGTGTGAAAAGTTGTTTAACCAGAGTTTTAGCAGGTTTCAGAAGGTCAACTGTATGACTTTTTGAGACCATTAAGAATCAAATTTAAGACATTTTAACTTCAAATAGGTTGTTTGAAACGCTAACCATCATCTGTGTTTTTCAGCAAATACAGAGGTTTTCTCAAACTCTGGCAACCCCAACAATGCCTTGTAGAAAAGTGATTCGATTATGAAAATTTCGCCATTTTTGCATTTTTTTTTATTTAAGAGCACGTTTATCAATCTCTGGCAACACTTACAATCACATTTAAACTGTGTACCATTTATGAGACTTATGTCAACATCTGACAATCCTAAAAATCATTTTTCTGATTTTAAGATTATGGGAACCATAACCATAACTTTTTTTTTTTTTTAGCCTTTAGGAGCATTTACTCAATCTCTATTAATTAATTATCATTGGCATTTGAAAGCATCATCAACTCCTTCTGAGAGTCTTTTCTTTTGCTGGAAACACAATCAGGAAGAAAAATAGCAATATTTTAGCAGAAAAAAAATGTATATGGTAATCTTTCTTAGACAACTTAGTTCAAGATGAGAACATATATGTGAATTTAGTAAGTTCTACATTATTTTTAATTATTGCTAATCATTTGTTTGTGTTCCTGTACAGTACAGTGTGAATAAACAATTGTTTCATAAAAATGAATGAGTTGTTTCATAAAGTACCGTTTAGGAACAGGTATCGTGTCAAATTGGTCCTGTTCGAATTAAACTCTTTCAAAACCCAACCCTACACAGTAGGCCTGTGGTAAAAAGCCAGTTAACTGCAGGGTAAATCATAAAGATCTCCATATGTTTTCAGATGATGACAATATATAATAACATTGAACAATGGGGTCATAATCATTGGGCCGGATTAATAAACCCAACATGCTGTAATTAGTCCATGTCTGATCTAACCTATAAATAACAATGATATCTTGTGATGCAAGAATCAATATTATTGATAACTAGAATCACTGCAGAGCTATAATACCCGCCTTTCGATCTTGCAGCCTTGTGTATCACTATTATACCATCTCCTGTATACTACTAGAGCTATAGAGTGAACATCCTGATCCTCTTTGACCCTAAAGCAGTGGTCTTGCTTTCAGGGAAGGTCTGAGGGTTTGGTAGCTCTCAACACTACAACAACTAACCGACTTGCAATTTACAAAAAAAGTCACAGATGATGAGATAATGCAGTGAATATGGAGAACATACATACAAGAGTGTGACGCTGAAACTAAATATTCAATATTCTCAATCGTACGCCTCCACATTATTTCCAGGAAGAACAAAAATATATGTGACACTACTTCCGGAATCAAACCATGACATCATGATTCTTGAAGTATTTCCAACGTTCTGTACCAAACTCATCAGACTTTAAGCTAGCATAACAGAATATGGTGAAGTCTAACATTCAACTGTTCTGTCTATCAGAGACAGAGTTTCAGTTTCTGTATCAAATTGCACATTACACTTAGTGACAGCAGCCAAAAACCTCCTGTAATGGTGCTTTTGACTCCCAAAAAACATTGCAAAAAAAGTAGACAACATACACTTTTGGAGTATCCACCGTAGATGATGACACCAGTACCATCGGGAGTAGGGGTCATTTGACAGGCAGAACGGGGACAGGGGCCAGTACCCAGGGGCTGGAGGCGACTCCATGTGAACGTGTCCAGGTTAAAGGCATGAATATCATTATGATAGATATAGTCCCTGTAGATAGAGACACATGCTTTATTTATTTATTTATTTATAGAGACACTGTAATTTATTTATCATTTAGGAAATAATTGTAAAATTAACATGACTTTTTTTAAATATGCATTTCTTTATTTTAAAAATAATGTCATTACTATCAACCAGCTGTAAGGTTACCTGGTGGTCTCATGGAAGCCTCCAAATACAAGCAGCTGTCTTTTGCTGAGGACCATCCGATGTCCGCTCCTGCCAGAAGGAGCTCCAGGAGCCCTTTCAAGACATAGAGGACATGCTCATGTATTTACACGTTTGTAACTGAAAACAAAATGCACCTTGTAGTACCCCCAAACAGCTTCCATACAACCAAACTGGCCGTGCTATTTACAAACAACATGTATAATGCCTGGCTTTTACTTTATGCTTATTGTAAATTTGGTCTTATGTTTACAAACTTTTAGATAAAATCCAATAACCTCCATTTCTGCAAAAGTAACAAATGAACTAAAGATGAACTTGGTAGAGTTTTTACTTTTACGACTAAATATTCAGAGCAAACAATTCGTTTTTATTGGAGCTGAGAATGTAACTGAATTCTGAGAGAATCGTCACATTTGACTTCCTTTTTAGGTGTTGTTTCAGTCTAAAAACAATAAACAGCGAGGATTACAAAGTGTTTCTTATTGCGATGTGAAGGGTTCTAAACAATGTGGGGGTAGGGGACAGGACCCCTGTAAAGGACGGGATAAGATGATACAATTGACGAGTATGAGAAGGTGCTGTACACTGTACTTATCGCTCGAGTAAAGAATATTGAACTCAGACCAACTTTGCATGCGTGTCAACCAATAAAGGGTTTGCTCTTGTAGAGTGTTGCTTTTTTTTAACGAGAACATTGGCAACAACAATGAAGGAGAATAATATTATCTCAGTTTGTGGCCAGCCAGAACTGAATTACTCAACGACGTATTATTATCCATATGGAAACAAAAACCTCACCTCCGGGAGAGCTTCCACCAGATACCGGGGGAGGCTGGAGACATGGAGTCAGAGTGGACCATGTTTTCCACCTCTATTGTCAATGCCGCAGTGCGAAGCTGTGGCCGTAAGGTCTCTGGTGCCTGTCGTGGCGGCAATCCCAGAACCCGGTGGTGGACACCGGAAGTATGGGATGCCGTCAAGCTGAAAAAGGAGTCCTATCAGGCCTGGTTGGCTTGTGGGACTTCGGACACAGCCGACCGGTACCGGCAGGCCAAGCGCGCAGCAGCCAATGCTGTGTTAGCGGCAAAAACTCGGACCTGGGAGGAGTTCGGGGAGGCCATGGAGGAAGACTATCGGTCGTCCTCAAAGAAATTCTGGCAAACTGTCCGGCGCCTCAGGAGGGGAAAGCAGTGCCCCACCAACACTGTTTACAGTGGAGGTGGAGAGTTGTTGACCTCGACCAGGGATGTGGTCGGGCGGTGGAAGGAATACTTTGAGGGTCTTCTCAATCCCACTGTCACGTCCTCTGTCGAGGAGGCAGAGGCTGGGGTAGTTGAGGTGGATTCGTCTATCACCCAAGCCGAAGTTACTGAGGTGGTTGGTAAACTCCTCAGTGGCAAGGCACCGGGGGTGGATGAGATCCGCCCTGAGTACCTCAGGTGCCTAGATGCTGTGAGACTGTCCTGGCTGACACGTCTCTGCAGCATCGCGTGGCGGTCAGGGACAGTACCTCTGGAATGGCAGACCGGAGTGGTGGTCCCTCTTTTCAAGAAGGGGGACCGGAGGATGTGTTCCAACTACCGGGGGATCACACTCCTCAGCCTCCCGGGGAAAGTCTATGCCAGGGTACTGGAGAGGAGAGTTCGGCCGCTAGTCGAACCTCGGATGCAGGAGGAACAATGCGGGTTTCGACCTGGTCGTGGAACACTGGACCAGCTCTATACGCTCTGCAGGGTCCTCGAGGGGTCATGGGAGTTCGCCCAACCGGTCCACATGTGCTTTGTGGATTTGGAGAAGGCGTTCGACCGTGTCCCTCGTGGTGTCCTGTGGGAGGTGCTCTGGGAGTATGGGGTCCGGGGCACTCTGCTAAGGGCTGTCCGGTCCCTGTACAACCAGAGCAGGAGCTTGGTACGCATTGCCGGCACAAAGTCAGACCTGTTCCCAGTGCGCGTTGGCCTCCGGCAGGGCTGCCCTTTATCACCAGTTCTGTTCATAGTTTTTATGGACAGAATCTCAAGGCGCAGCCGGGGGCCGGAGGGGGTCCGGTTCGGGGACCTCAGGATTTCATCGCTGCTGTTTGCGGATGATGTTGTCCTGTTGGCTTCTTCGGGCCTGGACCTGCAGCGTGCGTTGGGGCGGTTTGCAGCCGAGTGTGAAGCGGATGGGATGAGGATCAACACCTCCAAGTCTGAGGCCATGGTTCTCGACCGGAAAAAGGTGGCCTGCCCTCTCCAGGTCAGTGGAGTGCTCCTGCCTCAGGTGGAGGAGTTCAAGTATCTCGGGGTCCTGTTCACGAGTGAGGGGAGGATGGAGCGCGAGATCGACAGGCGGATCGGTGCAGCATCTGCAGTGATGCGGTCGCTGTATCGGTCTGTTGTGGTGAAAAGGGAGCTGAGCCGAAAGGCGAAGCTCTCGATTTACCGGTCGATCTATGTCCCTACTCTCACCTATGGTCATGAGCTCTGGGTCATGACCGAAAGGACAAGATCCCGGATACAAGCGGCCGAAATGAGCTTTCTCCGCCGGGTGGCTGGGTGCTCCCTTAGAGATAGGGTGAGAAGCTCCGTCACCTGGGGGGAGCTCGGAGTAGAGCCTCTGCTCCTCCACATCGAGAGGAGTCAGCTGAGGTGGCTTGGGCATCTGTTCCGGACGCCTCCTGGACGCCTCCCAGGGGAGGTGTTCCGGGCATGTCCCACTGGGAGGAGGCCCCGGGGAAGACCCAGGATGCGCTGGAGGGACTATGTCTCCCAGCTGGCCTGGGAACGCCTCGGGATCCCTCCCGGGGAGTTGGAAGAAGTGTCTGTGGAGAGGGAAGTCTGGGCATCCCTGCTTAGACTGCTGCCCCCGCGACCCGGCCCCGGATAAGCGGGAGAAGATGGATGGATGGATGGGTGGATGTAAACAAAAAGGACCTTGCATTGAATAAAGTTGGTGAGAGGGTTGCTAAATCTAGTAAGTTTTTATTAACCAACTTGATATGTATGTATATTGTGCTGATGTTAGCTATAGCCAAGAATGTTAGTTCATTTATTTATCAGAGGTGTGTCTGAAGAAATAGAAAGGTTTGAGAAGGAGAGGAAAAACAAATGGAGAGAAAGAGTGAGACAGCAGCAGGCTCAGGGAAAAGGTGGAGATAAGCTCTGGTGTGGTCAATCCTGTTCCTTCTCTGACGAGCATGCGCCTGATTCAGTGTCATTCTAATTAGCGAATGGAGCGGACATCTTCTTGTGAGTGACGCGAGTGAACACCGGATTTGAAAACATTCTGATAGGCACGGGAGACACGTTCTGTTCACTTGTTTGGTGGTTGGTGTGCTGGCCCAGTTACAGAACTTAAATCCCCAAAAACTCTACAAATCTGAAACCACATCTGATCAGGGAAATCATCCAAACATTCACTGTAAGGCAACAATTTGTAATGCTGTTTCATATGTTTTGTTTTACTATGCATGAAGTGTATGCTGCTCTGATTAGGTTTGTGACCAACTGACTGCAGTTGAAGTAAACCCTTGGTAAGTTTCCTAAATGATCAAAATACTCCAATATGAGCGATCGAGCCAGTGTTCTTAAGAGAATGAAAAGAGATAGAATCGGGGAACATTGAAACTAAAAGAGATATTGGTGCTTTAACACTTACACTGCTAGAGGCTGGGACAGGAAGTGAACAGATTTTCATTAACACCAATGTTAAAAATGGCTAACTTTACAGCTGGAAAAACATTTTTTTCTTATCACTAGTTTTGATCTTCATAACTCTGAGGGGTTGAATGGTTTTTATTAATCCTTTCTTTAGGTTGTATTACATTTTTGGAACAAAAAGGACTGGGTTAATCCAGTTAGTCACTTACCAAGTGCTGAGCTTTTGTTCATTTCTGATCAAACACATATTTTATCAGAGATGTAGAAAAATAAAAGCAGAAGATTGAGGGTTTTTGAGAGAGAATGTTGAGAACTGGAAATTTAACATTCATTTTTGTGTTATTGAAACTGTAACCATTTTTTCAGTAAAGTTGCTAAGTCTATATAAATCAGCTAAATAAAACAAATAATGTTTTAACAATGTATATAAACTTACACTTGAATTCTTTTTCTTAACATCTACCATAGTTTTCCTTGACTAAAATCAATAGAAATTTTCGTTGACAAACGCTAGACTTAACCTAAACTGATGATTAAACCTAACATTTCATTTTTATCTGATGTTAAAATGAACACTGTTCTCTATCCCACCTACTTTTTTGTTTGAAGAAATTGTATCTTTTATATACACAGTAATTGCACAAATTTGAACAGTTTAATGCCAAAAATTGAGACAAAAACTCCCCCACTCATGTATACCCTTTAATTGTGCCTCCAATATATTGTGAGGGCCTCTAAAATCGCATAAACCAATCTAAACTACACCTATCTTTAAAAAGGCTAACAATAAAAGTAATAAATAAGTTGTTCAAGTTTGTAAAACTAACATATTTTATACTTTATTTCATGAAAAGAAATGCAAGTGAAAAAAACAGAAGGTAAACAAGCATAAAACTAATGTCATACTCTATTATTATTCAACATAAAAATGAATCTGTATAGACACATGGAGTGAGAACAGACTCTGATAACAAAAATTCACTACACACTGAATAGTGTCGAAGGAGAATGAGTCCTTTCCTTTAGTTACTGTTGTGAACATGGGCGTGTGAATGCGCTTACATATTTTTTTATAAATTATTTGAAGTTTTTATATTGTATGTTTCAGGCCTATGCAATTTTATTTATTGCTTTTTAGAACTCTTTAAGAACCGGTATCTTTTTTTAAAGTATCGATTTAGTACTGCAATACACTAAAATCTTTCAATACCAAACCCTAAATGTTTTATTTGTGATGACTTAAATGACAGAAACACAGTTTTTGACTGTTGATGTTTATAAGTACAAATTGACTGTATTAAGTGACCCCCTTCAAAAAAAGTTTATTTGAAATGTTGTATTGAATGCTCCCACACTGCTAAATAAGATCGATCAAAAAAGCCCATGCTTGTGAGATTAGTCAAAAACAAAAGATCTCTCACTTGATTTGCTCCCACGTGCGCGTCCCCAAGTGAAGCACCCACAAATCCTTATAATGATAGAATTGCTCTCCATCTGGGGATGCAAACTCTCCCCCAAACAACCACATCTGTCCTCCACCCTGGGGAACCACTGCTGCCTACAGGGAGATGAAATAAGAAAAATATTTATCACTGGATCTTGTTAAACCAGTCTGACCTCTGGTGGTCAAGTCAGACATTACATCAAGGGTATTACAAAACGTTTTGACCAGTTTTTTTAAGCAGGGGTCTCAAACTTAGTACACTTAGTACTGTTCAAGTTCTGCTACAACCTTCACTGAACAAACCTGATTCTACTGATTAAGCTCCTCTTGGTTTGTCTTGAGAACCAGGTTGGAACAAACACCAGCACATGCTGGACCCTCCAGGAATTGAATCTGAGACCCTTGCTATAAATGATTGAAGGAGTACCTGCTGAGCACAGCGTCGTGGAGGAGGGTTCGGGATCTCAGTCATCACCCAGGTGTTTTTCTTAATGTTGTAGAAGTATAACTCATTGTATAAGAGTGTCTGAGCAAAAAGAACAATAGAAAGCACACACTCATTTTAAAAAAACAACAAAAAAAACAAAGATCGATGCAAATTTAGTGTTCATTTTTACATAGAAAGAGTTCAAATACTCAGCTTACAACATTGTTTAGCTATGATGGACTGGTAGAAAGCTCAAATACAATACTAAAATAAAGCAATTGGCTAATACTCAATTAAAACATTTATGAGTAAACTAAGTTGTTTTACATTAATCTTGCATTACAAAACACTTGTTTCAGCTGACAATATTTTTTCTTTAAAGGTCCCATCTTACAGCACTTGGAATCAATATTTGAGCCCGTATCCTAGCACTGCACTGTTAATAACAATCAAAATGCAATATTTTTCATAAACAACGTCTTTGATTCACCTCATATTTTTGGCCTGGCAAAATGCGCTGTTTATGCCGGTCCCTAAAACAAACGTGCTTTCGGTATGCCCCTACTGACCAGAGCTTTCAAGCTCGTTTTAAACATGTGTATTGTTTTAAAACATTATAATCGACAATCAACGGCTATGCATGATGTAAAAGCACCTTATATGTGTGAACCAGAGTCTGACATGGAGTTTAAAGAAACAGAAACCGGAGGAAAAATGCTCCTCATCGGCGTGTTAACAGGTAAATCAGATGGGCTTACTCTACACTGTCTGATTTTTAATGTAGGCATACTTTTTTATGCATTCTTTATTTTGTTATAGGTGTAAAATGCCAATACAAGATCTGGTCACGATCTTTACTTTTTGATGCGTGGGCTTTGCACAATAGCGTGTAACGTTAGTAGCATCCCTGTAGAGTGCGTTTCACACGGTTGAGTGGTGTAGATTTTAGGGAAGATAAAATGCGGAGTCTCTTGTGTGTGCTGAAACACGATTTCATTAAAGGATTATAATAGCCATGTAGGCTTGATGTATGAATAGTTAAAATTTTATATTTCATTAATCTATTGAAGCCTAGTGTGTTACATATATAATGTATTAAAACTTACTGTGTGGACCTCCAAATCAATGAACACGGGAGAGTTGGAAAAGCACCCGGTGACAGAGCCAGCCTCGTCATAAATCCTTTATCAAACTGTTCCTTATTGATGAACCATTTGAAGTGCTGGTCACAGGCAAAAGTAATCTTTCCAAGTTTTCTCTGATGGGCAGACACAAAATTGAGCCATTTCTGATTAATAAACGTATTCTTTGGTAATCCAAACAACGCACTTCTCTGGCATTGTTTACCTGGTCTGCTGCTCTCACACTTCCGGGTCAAACCGCATTTCTTGTTCGTCATAGATAGGGGCTGTACTAGTGATCGATATTAGGGATGCACTGAATATTCGGCCACCGAAAGAGTTTATCTACCGAAAAAGACGGCCGAAACAGTGATGACGCAATCACAGCCAGCACATGCTTGTCGGAAGCAATGGTTCCAGCAAGACATAAGTATGCGGTGGAAAAACACTTATTACTTGTTGCAAAGCAAATGCGAGTCTTGACTGCATATAGCGCAGATCACGAGCTCCCCTGCACACCAGACATACATTATATATATACGTATTATTTTAGGTTGGTGAAACAGTTTTAAAACATTTCTGCCACGTCCAAAGTTATAGGAAACACCTCCACTTCCGTCTCCAAAATGCGCGCGCAACTATTTGATCAAGTGACCTGTTCCGATCAATGAAAGTCACATAACACTTAATGGATGCAACAAAGACTTACTTTCTTCCCATTGAAAAACTCTCCTCCAAATAAAATCAACTCCTCTTTTTCTGGGTGAGCGCACAGCGACGCATTCAGCCTGCAGAAAGACCGAGCTGTCATTCAAATCCACAATATCGTAATTCACAAACACACACCTGGGTTTACGTTGACGTGTAGTTTACCTGGGAGACGGAGGAGCACATGCAGCCTCCAGTACTTGAGTCTTTTTCGCGTCCAGAGACTGAAATTCCGCTATTAACGCCTCTAAATCCTCCTATTCATAATATAGAATAAACATCCGTTATATGTTTTAGCCGGTTAATGATCGATTTGAACATTTCATCGTTAGTTATGGTATATCAAGCCATATAAAGTGATTTACCTCTTCCCTTTTCGATCTTTTTGACACCTTCTTTTCCATTTTGGCAGCCGTTTTTACCGCTCCTTTCACTTTCTTTTCTTTTTTACCCTTTTTACCCATTTTGGTTGTATCAGAACACTGTGAATACCATAAAACGAGAGAATTTCTAACGCATGGCGGTGACTTAAATGAACTACAACAGATACGTCTTAAGTATTTCCGCTAAACTTTAGTTTGTACTGTACATGTGCCTTAGCGCTACCTGCTGGCCGGGAGGACGCTGTTTTGACTATGCTAAAATGAACAAATATAAAGGGATAACACCGTTAAAATGTTTGTATTAATTATAACTAAAAACTGTGATTTCTGATATTGAGACAATAATTTGTAATGTTATTTCATATAATTCTCAAGCATGTATTAGTTAAACATGCACAACTAAATGTTAAAATAGAATTCAATAAACACCCGAACAACATTAGCAGGACACATTTGGTTTTTTATTGTTATTAGTAGTTTTTTGTTAAAACCTTAACAAATGTATTTTTCCATTAGAGCAACCGACTCACACCAATATCAACTTACAAGTGTAAAGTATCCTTTACATTCCTCTTAATGATGTGAAATGTGTGAACAGAGTGAATTGAAAAGGTTTATGTTTTTAGCAATTGTGTTACAATCTGCCTGTTCCATTGACCTCATCGCTGCATCTAACACTCAAAACAATCTGACTTTAAATTTCTTACAAAAAAAAACCCCAGCTGAAGCAGGAATGGAGGAATCCTGCTTTTTTTTGTAGAACCATGACCTTGGACTTTGAGGTATCAAATGCATGTTCCTGGTGATGTGTTAACTCAGTAAACAAAGCAAAGTCACGACATGTTCCAGTATTGCGAACACAGGAAATTAAAGTGATCCGAATCAATGCCAAATATCCTCTCCAGAGCCTATATCCGAGAGCATCCGAGATTGACACAGATATTTTGTTTTTCAAAATTCAAGGGGCCTATGTGACCGAGAAACTAATGCATACAGCGGTAACAAAGATGATGAATACTGTGGAAAATGCATTCAAACTGATTTTTGGCTTTTTGCTTTAAATATTTTAAAAGATGTGAAAAGCAGTTGATCAGATGCCTATAAGGAATAAGGGAGCCTATAATCTTGATCCAGTTACAAAAAAAGGAAAAACTTGAATGGGTGAGGTGAATAGGCCAAACAGGGTGAATAGGGTCATTTTGGGCCCCTGGATGAAAATAGCATTAGCCCCTTGCTCCCTCGAACCCCACTAACAAATCAGAATAGTTTATTTATATCTGTAATGCCTTCTTGGTGAAACGTAAAAGATGAACAACCACCTGGTTTTGTCCTGGATTCTAACATAAAATGCTTACATTTTATGCATCTTAAGTATGTGTCTGATCCATAATTATTTATTGATTATAAGAATAGTTCCTGGTTGAAAACAATATTTATGTGAGATGAAATTAGCTTTTACATTTTTTATTCAGATTTTTATTTCTCATAATATAAAGGAAGTATTTGTTTACATGATTAAATGCCCCATAAACCCTGATGAAAAGTCTTCAAACGTATAATGTAAAATATATTAATATTCAACATGAAAAACCTTACAGCACTTGTTTGGGGAAAATACCTTGGGAATCGGGATGGAAGGAGGGGGCTGGGTCCCAAGCCCGGGTTAGAGTTTGAAGCACAGATCTTTCTTTCTTGGACCCACAAAAGTGCACGCGAACAACCATAACAAATGTGGAGGGGAACAAAGAAACCAGAATGATGTTTTGGTGTGTCCCAGACCGTGCACATTCACACATCTTAAAGGCTAAAAAAGCATGTGCGTTGTCGTTTAGCAGTGCCATAATTGTATTCTATACATCAAGGTTGTGAAAATGGGGTTGCCAGATTTTGAAAGAAGTCTTGAAATGTGAAGATTGTTAGGGTTGCCAAAGATTCAGAAAATGCTCATAAATGTTCACATTTTTTTTTAAATAACTGCTAGGGTTCCCAGAATGTGAGAAATTTTTGAAAAACCTTTGTAAACGCTCAAAAATGTAAATTTTATGGTTAGTAAGTCAAAAAATGTGTTTGAAGCATACTGTTTATTATGCAAAACAGTTTTGTTTGTGTTTTTGATTTTATGATTTAGTCTTTAATTCAATTGAAAACATTATTAAAAAGTCTTAAATTTGACCTGATGAAGCCTGCAGAAACCCTGATTTTAGACATAGCCTTAATGTTGTCTATGAAAATCATGATCAGTAAATCATTTTATATGTAAATTAACCAAGATCATTTAAAACTAATAAAGACCATTTTATAAACACACACAATTTGAGTCAATTAACGAAAAACTAGCAACTTAGACAAAACAAAATTCCTTTTTGCTCCTCAACAGATCCTTTTTGCAGCAGTGTCCCTGTATCACATGTTAATAACTTTAGCATGACGAAGACCATCTTCTAACATATGTCACAAGTTAAAATACTTTGCTGGAATTGCAAGTCAGTTCAGCTTTTGAAAAAATTGCTTCCCATCTCAACGTCAAGACAATTCCATACAATCGTAATGGTAAAATCATATTTTTAAATCTCTAATAGTGACCCTACGATGTTCCTTGAGCACTTTGTCAAATCAAAATCTATGTTGGTGAATATAATATTATTACGCCCCCTTTCAAGTAAAAGTCTGTGTTGCAGAGCACATGACTGCCTGAGCCTTCTCCGGTCACCTGACACCATTGTGAAGGTGCAACAGTGATCTTGAATTCTAGTGTGTTTGTGTGCATGCATGTGAGTGTGTGAGACTCTGCCTCCAGACTTTCAGTCATATGTCTCAGCCTGTTGCCTTCTGACCCCTGTCTCCTTCCACTCCACTCCCAATCTCCTCCTGCTGTTTTCCACCAAACAAGTGATGTGGAAGGAGTCTGCCAGGGGCAATATTTCTGCCTCGTGTGTTGAGTGCACAGCACGCGAGATCCCTGAGGAGAGATTTAAATGCTTCTCATTTTCCCTCATCAATTACAAAATAAATCCTTTAAAACGCATAGAACAGGCTTGAAAAAGCTTCAAATTAGCACATTTATATTTTAACATTGATGACACACAAATATGAAATCTTTAAAAAGATTTGAGAAAAGGCTGATGTCATGTTGCTCAACTGTAAACTCTTCTCAGGGCCGCTGCAGGCCTAATAGGTTCTGTGGTGCCTTATTTGGCTCAACCTTACTTGGCTCAATGAATTTTTATTACTTTTGGAATTTGGAAAATTACTTTAATGGAACTTGAATACAATTAAAAGATCAAACAATTTACATGAATCCAAAACAATTCAAATTATATAAACCGTTACCTCCTGATTTTGTAAATACTGCTTATTGCTTCAATGGCTTTTATCATAGAAGCATATAGAACAGTTTTCCTAATCACTACTCTCCACATATTTTTGTCAAATAAAATTCGGAAGGCTGTAGCATTTTTTTTATATCTCCAAGAATTGATAAAAATAATGATGAGTATTTGCAAGAAATGTTAAAACAACATTGAACAAAGATTTAAAGTTCTCCAATTCTTTTGTAAAAGCAACAGTAATCAGGTGTTCTTGGCAGGCATTGCTAATAGAAATATATGTTTAGTGTTTATTTTATCAAATATAACTAAAAATATTATTATTATTATTATTATTATTATTAATGTGAATAAACCAACACGTTTTGGCTCGTTGTTAATATAGTCATACTATGATTTAAAACACCATTTCGTGCCTGGTGATTTTTCGTTTAAAACTGAATAATGCGAACCTAGCTGTTGTATATCTCTTACATGTACTATGAGGTCAAATGATCAGCTGCAGCTGGTGGTTCCAAAGTCAAAACATAACTAAGTGAGCAGGATATTTCTTTTTAAATTCATTGCCTCCCCTTGTTAAAATGGCTCCCACAGCAGAATGTTCTAAATCTCGTCTTAAAATCTCATCTTTGAGTTTTGCCTGTGCATGGTGTCATGTGTGTGTTTTATTGATGTATGTATATTCATCTAGCTTTTAAATTTTTATTATCTGTTTATTTTAAGCATTTTTGTCTTTTAAAATACTGTTTTGTTTAGCAATTTGTAAAATGTGCTATATAAATTTCACTGGATTGGATTGGATTGTCTCAGTGAAGTTTTGCTCCTTCTGAATCCACTCTTCAGTGATCTGGGCTTTATTTTACTGGAATACAGCAGAGATTTTGCAAATTTTGTTCTAGACTTTACACGAGGTGAGTTTTTTTTATTAACTACTATCCTAGATCAGGCATCACCAAATCTGGTCATGGAGGTTCAGAGACCTGCACATTTTATTTGCAACCATGCTTTATGATGCATACTACTCTAGCTTCAGACCTTAATTAGTGCTCAAGACATGCAGAATCATATTTGTTGATCCCTGGTCTGAATGGTAACTTTGCAATTTGATACTTTTTTATTGCTTGTGGGTTTGTGAAAACACTATATGGGGTGTGGTACACAGGAAATTGATTGATATTATTCAGTAGGCATTGCATAGAGAGTAAAGTATAATAGTAAGTATTTAGAAAAATAGTTACTATAGTACGTTAATTTAAACGGGTAAAAATAGTTCCTATCAAATGTCAGATTAGGACTTTTACTGTGGTAAATTCAATGGAAGTAAAACAATCATAGTAAATAGTGAAACCTTTTCTTTAGAGTGTGTAAGATGATACAGTATTTATTTATAATTTTATACTATTTATATTCAGAACACAGTATTTTTAAGAACATGCTGCCTTGTGGTGGGGTCATGGCCATCGGAGCTCCCAAAAACTAGTGTGGCTCTTAACTCTGACTGAGGAGGCTTTTACAGGGTGCTCTACTGCCTCTTATGGCCAGGATCAAAATAACAGTGAACAGCTCCTATCCTAATCCTGGTTTAATTTTCAAAACATGTTTTATAGGCTTAATAAGCAACATTTGTTTAATCACAGGATAATCTGAGCAATGCCACCAACCCCCATATGTCGCTCCATCAACTCAACTCTGAACCTCCATGGACTCAGTGTCCTCTAGTACATGTGATTTAACACCTAACTGTGTGTTGAGATAGAGGACATGCAGACCTCCGCGTGCACTTGTGTTTGTGGGTTATTTGAGGCCAAATTACCAGACCAAACATGTGGATATGAGCTGCACAAAAGGCTTTTGTAACAGAGTCGTGATCACAGGGTTGTCTGTGATATGAAGAAATGAGATGAGGTCGGAAATTGGGCGTAATGGAAATATTGGCATCAGATGTTTCCTCTTTGAAGCAGAGTGAAATTATTGAAGATTCATCTGTTGCCAGGAGAGTCTAATTTTTTCAGGTAAACAAATACATAAACATTGTTAAGGCTGCATGCTGTCACATTTATTTAATAATAAAAAAGTATTGTATCATAGTAAAACAAAACATCAGAATACACCAGGGATTAGTTTAACAAATGATGACAGTATTTAAATGAACAGACATAATTTCCAGATAAACTGAACATATATTTCAACCATGCTATTTCTTTGATATTCTGATAACACTATAGAATACTCTACTCGTTGGCTATATGTCTGATGATTTTGGTAGATTTGTATGGCACACATTCAAGAATACTGAAGTTTATCCAGATTTCCGGGAGATGCAAGGATCACGTTAATTTCAAGTTCAGCCATACGATCGATGCAAAGAGGCATCGTGTGTACTGAAAATGACCATTTATTTAGAAAAGCTAAACATAGGGTAACATTAAATAACTTGTTGCATGTCAGGAAGTTTTGCAGTGACATGTCCATGCCTGGAAACATTGCGGAATGTGAAGTGAAATGGGATTATCTGTTTGACATTTCAGTTAAACAGCTTCCTGGATGGGTCCAAAGAAAGCTTCTAAACACACCAACGAGACTACTGCAGAACTAAAAGGTAACTATCTATTAACTCTATGGTATGTATTGTTCCCCTTCCGTCAGTCACTCAACATATGTCGACTATCGAAAATGAGAGCTCCGCTCGGGGCGTCCTATCACTTCACACACTTTGAAAATTGGAAATAGTGTAAAGATGCTGATTGGTTACGTCAGCGCGTACGCAGACTACAAAGTGGAAGTAAATGAAGCATAAACCTTCTGTTTATGCTTTGGAGCATTACCTCATCCACGTGTGAGTGGCAGGCAAAGCACCAATTCAAAGCAGATATTGCTAAAAGTACACTTACCAAGTGGATTACTGTTGGTTGGTGTTACGGCAATCAGTAAGGCTCTCCCACAAGGTGCAAGGTGTCCGGAACCGATGCTAACCCCAGTTTCCTGTTGCCATCATTGCAGATGGACCCAGGCAGCAGGAGAGATTGGGTTAAAGGTGGCTGTGCCCCTCGAACCCGAGATCTCCAGACTACACCCATGGTTTGTGGGCTTCGTCTGGGTGATGGCCTGCAGCCGCCCCAATCCCCTTTTTTCCGGAAGTGCATATGGGGCTGATTAGAACATGCATCCCTCTTACATCAAGGTTAGCCAGTCTCCCCTCTCGCTCCCCTTGATGGCATGACAGCAATTGTACTGAGTCTGCACTATTTAGTGGTCCCTCTAAAGAGCTTCCAGAGGCTCCTGGGCCATATGGTTCGACTCCATATGAGACCATTGGCTCAAGTTCTTCTCAAAATCTCAGCATCTCGGATCAAGAAACATACTTCTTGGAACATAAATTGCCTATAGCTATGTTAAGTTTTCCAAGTGGTTTTCACTTCAAGGTGATGTTGCCAGGACATCACGTGTTGGTCAGGACCGACAATGCGGCGGAGGTGCCGTATGTTAATCAACAGGGATGGACACGCTCCACCCCGTTTGTTGCTTCCTTCTCCAAGACTTAGCAATAGTGTCTGTCACCAGTTCCAGTCAATGTCCCCAACAGATTGAACCTTACAGCAGATGTTTCGGTGGACTTCATCCACTGGCAGCCCTGGCTAGTGTGGTGACTTCACTGACTGGTGTCACAATTGCTAATTGACCTATTGGTCTTTTCCAAGTGTGTGGAGTGAATGATTGCCCTTGAGTGGAGCTCCCATTTTTTATTATCAACATACGTCAGTAGCCATTGATTTTATCAGCAACTATTCACTAGATCCCTGTGTAATCACTTTAGAATACTCTTCCAAGTACTAGTAATTAGTTCCCTGATAATTATAAAATAATTGCAAATGTGGTGTTCTGAAGTGAGTTGCCTTGCAAAGCGACCCTCAATTCAATGATCATTGGCAATTTGCAGCAAATTTTCATGAAGTAGGTCTAGTGGATAGTTACTGGAAATTATTTAGGTGTTATGATAACAATTAATAGTTACCTCATAGTTCTAACTGGTGTGTCTGTAGCCTGGATTTAAACGTTACTAAAGTATTAGCACCGCTCATAGCACCGGTCATTAGCACCGCTCCCTCTGGAAGCTGGTGACCGGTGAGAAGAGGGTCACAGTAGTCCAGTCTGCTGGATACGAAGACATGAATCAGTTTCTCTAAGTCTTGTTTGAAAGCAAAACATCTGATTCTTGCAATGTTTCTAAAATGGTAATAAGCTGAATTGGTCATTGCTTTAACATGACTATTGAAACTGAGATCAGAGTTCAGAATCACCCCAAGATTCCTGACCTGATTTGTAATTATTAGACCCTTGGCAGGGTTATAAGGATTAACCCTAACAAACTTTGATATTTGGTTCCTTCTCATGATTTGACACAGTGGAAGCATGTATAGGTTAAATAGTAAAGGAGCAAGGATTGCGCCTAGAAGGACTCCACATGACACTGCAGTCCACTTCGACATGTAGTCACCTATGTTCACATAGAAACCTCTTCCTTTTAAGTTCGATTAAGTTTACGTTGTCGACTGTTGAAGGCATTGCTCAGATCGAGTAGACCCAGGAGTAGATTCACTTTTTCTGAATCAGTGTTTAACTGGATGTCATTGGCTATCTTCAGTAGTGCTGTCTTTGTGCTGTGATGAGCTCTGCAACTTACTGGTAACAATCCACATGTTTATTTAGGATTAGGAATTCATTCAGTTGGTTTGCCACAACATTTTCCATAATTTTACCAATGAAAGGGAGATTTGAGGTGGGCCTGTAGATGCTCAGTACACTGTTATCTAAGTTTTTCTTTTTCAATAGTGGCTTTAACACTGCTGAGCAAAAGGAGATGTTTATACCTTATGATGTTTATACCTAAATGGTCCTTTTCTAGACTCTTAAGAAAAGGTTGTTGGTAGAGTGTCAAGATGTATGTTCTAAGACTCTGAACCATCTCTATTAATGTTTTGCTATCGATTAGATTGAAGTTTCACAATGAGAGTGGAGGCTGAGGATGTCTATCCCCAGCCCAGCAGGGGGATGCACTAATGCCTTTTCTGATGTCACTGATTTTATTGATGAAAAATGATGCAAACTCATTACATTTATCCTCAGACAGAAGTCTGGTTTGGGGGGTTGGTTAACATCTCTGCCATTGCAAAGAGAGTTTGAGCATTGTTGAGATTCTTATTAATTAAGTTGGAGATAAACTCTTGCATAACTGAGATTAATTCTGAATTGAAAGCACGAAGACTCTTAATAAAGGTCATTGTGGATGACAAATTTTGATTTTGTCCACCTTCTTTCAGACTTTTTAAGAAGTCTTTTCATACTTTGGACTTTTGTTGAAGCTGACTTTGGAAGAAAGTCAGCTGTGCCAACAGTGATACTTGGTGTTTGAGATATGACATGCATAAACATATCACTGGTGTTATACTTAATGTATCTAAATAAACAGAAATTGATTTTGACATGGGAGATTATAGCATAAAAAAACACAGAAGTGATCAGACAGAGCAACATCTTGCGCAACAGTGGATAACATTTTTAAGCCCTTACTAATTACTAATCCAGTGTGTGACCGTGAGAATGTGTGGCACCCTGAACGTGTTGAGTCACGTCGAAAGTATTTTAAGATATTGTTGAATTGCTCAAATCAATAGAAAATGTTTGTTGAACTAGAAAGTTGACTATCCCTGAAGGTCTGACTAAGTGAGACTGCTGCAGTAGTTACTGTAGCAGTACTAGATAATGAAAGTTTTGTGGGGAACGCTCCACACACCGATGACCCGAGAAACGTCTATCACACGACTCCGCCGATGTAACTACGCAAGTGTCAAAGTTACTGGGATATGAGAGGGGAAATGACCGTTCTCGGATACGAGGCGTTCCCAGTCTGAAAGTGCCCTTACTGATAACTTCCTAGTTGGTAACCATAGCTACTGCGGAGTTAATAAATAGTTAACTGCTAGTTCTGTAGTAACTCTTTCTTAGTTATCCATTCACCAAGGAACAGTAATCCAAAGTGTTACCAAATCTCTTGCTTGGTATCTTTCAAAAGCGAGATGATTACTTTAGCATCATTTAATCTTGAATGTAGTCTATAAATGAACCCTAGTATGACCTTAAAGAACTTTAAATACTTGTTATTGAGTTAGTTATTTTTCATTTCTGTTTTCGTAATACATTTAAGGTTTATATGTTTAGGTTTTACTTAAAGTACACATTTTTTATTTAATCGAATAGTTCAAATAAAAAGAAAGCAGATAATTTATATATCGTTATGTAACGCAAAACAAATTTGTTTAAATGAACAATTTCAGTTACACGTAGATTAACTTTTTTTCAAACGTTGAAAGCAAACACATAAATATGTTTTCAGTGACATTTGTTTTCTTATGGAGTTCTCTTTTCTTCTGAACGACTCTAAAACAAAAGTTAAGTGCTCCTCTCTGACTTAAGAATTGAAATGGAATAGATTGAATACTCTGTCCTGCTGTAGACTCACCTATCATCATCACTCTCGCAAGTTGAGTGGATGTGTTTTTTCTGTTGTTGACAGATGACACACACTTTTCGCATGAAACCTGCAGCCAAAAAAAGGTCAGTCAGACTGATGTGATATTTAGCAGCAAAGTATAAAGAATCTCTACTGAGTATTAGGTCACTGGGTTAGTACACACTGTAGCATACACCCTGAGTTAACAGGAAGTCCAATTCCACACCTTTTCTTTAGCATTGACACCTTTATGATGTTTGCTAAAGCAAAAGACAATAAAATGTGTTGAATACTTAGATATTTAAAGCTGCTAAAGCAGTAGCTTTACTTAAGGTAATTTTCTATCTGACCACAGCTAAGATATACAAAAAGAAATAAATGAGAGTGAGGACACATGTTAAGGCTCCGTTTGAATAAGTTTGAAACAGTTAACAACATAACATTTAACGTTTTAAAAAAAGCTCAAATATCTTTGTGGTCAAAACCCTTCACACTGTTAGCATATATTACCATCATTAGCATGTAGCAACCATGTACTTAACTAAAATATCGTTTTATACAAGCAAAACAGATTGTGCTATGGTGAGAAATGTAACATTAGCAATTATAATCGTATGCATCTTCTTGAAGTGGTGTTTATTTCAATTTCAAGTTTTCTGTAGCAAACACAAACACCACTAGGATTAGCAAAAAACACCATTCATATTTGTTAAACCCAACCTCGGCCTGTACTAGACATTTTGGTCCATTTATTATTTTATATCAGTTCATTTATATTCAGGTCAGTTGTTTTATTCATTCATCTTCATGTTGGCTTTCTTCCCTTTCTGGGTCGCCACAGCGGAATGAACCGCCAACTCTCTGGCATATGTTTTACGCAGCGGATGCCCTTCCAGCCGCAACCCATCGCTGGGAAAGGTCAGTTGTTTTAATCCCACAGTAATACATAAACACATATTCAGGTTGACGCAAATGAAGCAGCATGCTAATGATTTGCCTCGTCAAACTTTAACTGGTTCTACAGTGCCAAAATCACCTTAAGAGAAATAACTCTTCACAACTCATTCAACTTGAATGCCATGCACAACTCACATCCCATGACCGCATGGCTTTCCTTTGGGCACAGCAGATGATGAGAGACCACAGTACCTTTAGGGGGCAAATGGCCTTTGAAATAGACCAGCATTTTTGGTAAACTTGAAAGAGAAGTTACAGAATTTGGCCACAGATATATCGTTTGCTTAAAGGAACACATTTATGAGAGTGAAAATTCCATCAAAGGTAGATTGTTGCTACATTAAACTTAGCCAAACTAAAGAGTTACGTTCAAGTATGATATATGTAATCCTGTTCCCCGGTAAAGAGGAAGGCAAGCAGGAAATGAATGGTGCAGATCCAACTGTTCAAACAATGACATTTTATTGACAATATCGAACAGAAGTTTTTTAAGTGTAAACAGCAAACCTTATGTTTGCTTGACAGAAAAGTTTTATAAAGCTTTAGCAAGTTGGGAAAACTTCAAAACTTGAAGCTGTTTAAAGTTTGAATCAGAGTTAACAGTATTTTAAACATTTAAACAGTTTAATTATTAAATAAGACAAAAACCATCATGTTATTAGCAAGAAATGGTTGCTAGGGTAAACAGTCTGGTTGCTATGGAGGGATCAGCGACATCTTATAACATTTTCCTTTTATAATATTCGTAAGTTATATAAACCAACCCCTTGCCTTAACTCTTTTGCTAAGCTGATATATAAATCTGTTAGATCTGTTTCTCTGTTTCCAATGCTCGTTAAGCTTGTTTCCCTCTCCTCCTGCTGTCACCTGTTTGCGTCGCTCTCGTTAATTGATCATCAGCCGCGGCTGATCTCGCTCACTCATTACTCAGGGGTTTTAAGGACCTTGTCTGCCTTCTCTCGCCATGAGTTATTGATCCTGATTCTCATCGTGGTTATCATGCTCTCTTCCCAACGTTGTCGTATGTCGTCGCATCTGACTATCCCCTCTGTCTGGATCGCTGTGTTCCATTATCTGCCCAACCTGTAGTGAGGATCTGCAGTGACTCGACCCAGACCCCTCACCTCTCCTTCACGGGGAGACCAAGTCTGGTACTCCCCCTCCCCCTATATATATATATATATATATTGTAATGAGCCGCTGGTTCGGGTGGCAGCTGAGCTGTGCTATCTGCGCTAAGCTAACTGGACAGCTAGCTAGTCTGGCGGGGCGCCAGGCGTCTATCTACTTGTGAGAGATCCCTGTGTCCCATACACCGCTCGACCCTAGAGAACTCTTAGCTCTTCAGGAGCTGTTGCTGCTCGTAGCTCTTAAATGAACTGTTAGTGAGTAGTAGGTTTGAGCCAGTGAATTTCCGAGGACAGCCACGCCTCTAGGACTTCTTCTTGCAGTTACCCAATCAGACGCAGCACATCCGAAACTTCACTGAAGCGGGTTTTATTGGCAAACACACATACATAACATGGTAGCTGACACAGACCAGACCATTTGCACCGAGTGCATAGTAGACGGTGAGTCCACACACAAACACATATTCATTACAAATAACAATCCCTGGCAACATAACCGAACATAAAACAACATTTAAACGTGGCACAAACACACAACAGCCGAGTAATACCCCTTTTTGTAGAGAAATAGCGTTACCCACAATGCACCGGGGCACGGTGCTGTGCAGGGTCGCCACATAGTCCCCCTCTCAAGAGGGTAAGTGTCCTCACACCCTCAAAACTTCAATAGCTGAACACATGTGATCTTCACAAAACTCAACTGTAGTCAGCGCTTAGCTCAAAGTCATTTAGATGTGCTGGTTGTCGGTGCTCGCGCCGCGGCCGGGCACTCTGCTCGTCAGTCGGCCTACGATGCGGACTGTGTTCCTGGCTAGCCACCTCAGTTATAGACGGCATGATGGCCGGGTTGACCACACTCTCACTTGGTCCCGTGTGAGGAGCGTGCGGACGGTAGGGAGCTAAACGATCCTGGTGGAGCACAACACGACGGCCCCGCCTAGGCAGTCTCACCCGAAACACAACATCCGACAGTTTCTCTAGTATCTCCCCGGGCCCTTGCCATTGGTGAGTCAGTTTCGGGGAAAGACCCCGCTTCCGTTGTGGGCAGTATATCCATACACGGCTCCCAGCCGAGAAGGTAGGTCCGTGTGCTCGAACGTCATACGCACGCTTTTGACGTGCACCCGCACCAAGCAAAGTTTCTCGTGCCAAGCTGAGCACGGAGTTCAAACGCTGGCACAAACGCTTGTAATAATCCAGCTCCGGGCCGCCGGGTATCTCAGGCTCTGGTGGGGCACCGAATACCAAGTCCACCGGCGTCCGGAGCTCGCGACCGAACATAAGTGCTGCGCGCGTACACCGACTGGACTCCTGCACCGCAGTCCGATATGCCCACAACGCAAGAGGCAGATGAGCATCCCAGTCCCTTTGATGCTGGCTCGTCAGAATAGCCAACTGCGTCGCAAGTGTCCGGTTGAACCGTTCAACCAATCCGTCGCTCTGGGGGTGTAGGGGGGTGGTCCGCGTCTTCTTCACCCCCAAGCGCCGACACACCTCTGCAAAGACTCTGCTTTCGAAGTTGCGCCCCTGGTCACTGTGCAGCTCACTAGGTACTCCAAAGCGGGCGAACATGTCATTCTCCAAACACTTAGCAGTTGTCTCAGCACTTTGGTCGGGCACCGCATACGCCTCCGGCCACTTAGTGAAGTAGTCCATAGCGACCAGAACATAGCGGTTACCCAACTCAGTCTCGGGAAAGGGGCCGAGAATGTCCACCCCCACTCACTCCATGGGGGCCCCCACTAGGTATGGTTGTAGCGGGGCCTGTGATTGCTGGATCGGGCCCTTTTGGGCGGTACAGGTGTCACAGCAGTGGACGTGCAGTTCCACCTCCTGACGGCACCCTGGCCAGTAGAAACGCTGGCGGAGTCGCTTGATGGTTTTGGCGTTTCCGAAGTGTCCAGCCCCAGCCGCACCGTGTACCCAACGAAGGACCTCGGCTCGAAGGCCACGAGGTACCAGCAGCTGCACGCGATCCGCTCCTCCACTCGGCGCTCGCCACCCCCGATACAGAACCCCGTCGTGCAGCTCTATGTTCCCCCACTGGGCGTGTAGGATCTTCAGCTCGGGCCCTTTTGACGAGACTTCCGGCCACTCGGGGCCCTCGCCAGTCACCAACCAGCCCTGCACCTCCACCAACGTTTCATCAGCCGCTTGCTGCTGCCGGAGTTGCTCATTGCTGAAGAGCTCGGGTTGTTCAATGATACTATCGTGGTCAGTGGTGGCTGCTGCCGCTGCGCTGGGCTCCAGCCCACTCCAACTCGCCGCTGCTCTAGCGGCCCTCTGCTCGCCAGTGCCCTCACCCAGGGCCGCCGCCTCCACTGCAGGGAACCCCAACTCCCGTGCCTCTTGGCGCTCGCAATATGAACAGCTCTCGGTCAAACATGGTCGCCGAGACAAAGCATCCGCGTTAGCATGTAGTCTCCCTGCTCGGTGGCGAACCTCCACATCGAACTCCTGGAGAATCTCGATTCACCGTGCCACTTGCCCTTCTGGCTGTCGGAAATTTAACAGCCATGTGAGGCTCGCATGATCCGTTCGTAACGTGAATTTCGTTCCGAGCACGTACGGGCGGAAATGGCGCAAAGCTAGCACTACCGCAAGCAGCTCGCGCCGGGTGACGCAGTAGTTTCTCTCGGCGCGATTGAGACTACTACTATAATAGGCCACTATGTGCTCTCCGTCGTCGGTACGCTGGGAGAGCACGGCCCCCACCCCAACGCCACTCGCGTCTGTGTCCAAAATAAATGGGCGATTAGGGTCCGGGTATGCCAGCACAGGTGCGTCAATGAGGGCTTGCTTCAGCTGCGCAAAGGCTTTGTCACAGTCCGGCGACCATACGAATCGTTTCCCTTTCATGGTCAGCCCGTGCAACGGGCTGGCTAGCGTAGCAAATCCTTTAACGAACCGTCGATAGTATGACGCTAGCCCGAGAAAGCTCCTCAACTCAGGGGCGTTCACGGGCCGGGGCCAATCACGGACCGCTGCGGTCTTTTCCGAATCAGTGGATACCCCGTCCGCACTGACGACATGACCGAGAAACTGCGTCTGACGCGACAACAAATTGCATTTGGCGGGTTCAGACGCAGTCCCGCACTACGGATGGCAGCCATGACCTCACCTAAGTTCCGTAACGCCTGCTCATAGTTTGGAGCATGAACTAAAAGATCATCCAAGTACACAACGCAGCGCGAACGGGGTATGTCCTTCAGCACGCGTTCCATTAGCCGTTCGAATGTGGCCGGTGCGTTACAAAGCCCGAACGGCATCACATTAAAGTGCCACAATCCGTGGCCGATCGAGAACGCTGTTTTCGCCTTCGCATCAGGCGCCAGAGCCACCTGCCAATATCCGCTACGAAGATCCAAGGAGCTAAACCAGCTAGACCCGGTGACATGATCGAGGGCATCGTCGATGCGAGGTAAGGGGTAGGAATCCTTGCGTGTCACAGCATTCAACTGTCTATAATCCACACAAGGGCGCCACCCCCCGTGTTTCTTGCGTACCATAACAACAGGCGCCGCCCACGGGCTATCCGATGGTTCAATAACGCCGCTCGACGCCATCTCACGGATCAGCTCCTCCGCTGCTTGTCGCTTAGCAATAGGCAGCCGGTGTGGTCTCAAGTGAATCGGCATGGCTGATCCCGTATCGATGTGGGGCTCTACCAGATCCGTACGGGAACAGTCACGTTCGTTAGCGGCGAAAATGTCTTGGTACTCCGCAAGCAGTCCACTCAGCTGGGACCGCTGACCCTCCGTCAAGTGAGCGCTGCTGCGCTGAGCCAACTCTTCTATCGCTACGGTGGTTTCCCGTGACGGCCTACGGGTTTGATTCGCAACGGGTACCGGCCCCGCAATTCGATACTGAATTCCCACCCATCGGGACGACTACGCTTAGCGCCGGTGGTTGAGGATCGATGGCACGGGATGCTGGGGCTCCATGATGCAGGAATTTGCAGGGAGCAGCAGCTCCTTCGCGCTGGCGTCCGGTCTGCAGAGGTACTGCTCCGTCTTTTAATTGAAGGAGGGCCCCTGGGATGTTGACCACAGCTCCCCAGCTCTTCAGCAGGTCCAACCCCAGAATGCACTCGTCCCGGATGTCTGCGAGCCAGAACTCGTGGGCCGTGGTCAGGTGCGCGACGTGGACAGGAAGGACCTTCCTTCCAGGCATCAAGGTGTTGGCACCAGTCACTGTCAGCAGCTCGGTGTTGGTGGGGGTCCAGTCCTCTGGTAACACTCCTGCTGTGTTTGGCAGCAGTCCTCGCCTTATGAGGCAGATGGTCGACCCAGTGTCCACTAGTGTTCTGCAGCGGTAACCACCCACTACACAGTTGAGATACAGTCCGCCATTCTGGCCGCACCGCCCACTCTCATGAGAAGGAGGGGGATGAGAGCAGGGTGAGATTCCCCTCACTGTCTCACCCTGCCGCCGTTTTCCCGCCGGTGGGCGAGCCCGGGTTCTGGGGCTCGGGGCTGGGCAGTCTCTGGCTCGATGCCCGGGTTCCCCACACCGGTAACAGCACTCCTCTCTAGCGATCCTCGCTTGGCTCGCCTCTGATGTGGCCGGGCTGGAGCGGAGAATCTCCTCTGCTCTCTCTGCCAGCTGTAGGGCATGTTGCAAGGTGGAGGGTCCTGCCAACCTGACGTGCTGTCGAAGCCTCTCTGGCGCCAACCCTCTCAAAAACGCTTGGAGACCCAGTTCTTCTCGTACATCCGCCGGGAAGGTGGGGAAACCCCGGCGAACGCAACTGCGGATCTCCGCCACGAAGGCCCCCACACTCTCCTCCATCCGCCGCTTTTTCTCGGCCAGTTCGTCCCGGCTGTGCTCTGCCGAGATGTGCTGCCCGAATCTGCACTTGAGCGCTGCCGTGAGGGCGTCTGCGTTTCCCTGCTCCTCTGGCGCCAAGTCTAGCAGTACTTGTGAGGCGGGGCCTTCCAATGCGAGGGACATTCTGAACGCCGTCTCGCTATCACTCCACCCCTCGTGACGTGCCACCAGCTGTACCTGCGCGAGGTATGGCTCCAGCGCTGCCGTTCCACTATAGCGTGGGAGCTTGATGGACGCACCGCCTCGCTCTGCTTCCCGCCGGTGGGGCGCTGACGTTGCACTCACTCGCGTCATCAGGAGCAGCAATCTCCCGCCGGCGTTTTGCTCGATGCAACACGTGGAGTGACTCATCCATTTCCAGGAGTGTTTTCTCAATCTCCGCCAGGCTCAGCTCCACTCTGTCTCCTAGACAGCTCGCCATCCCACTTCTGACACCAATGCAACGAGCCGCTGGTTCGGGTGGCAGCTGAGCTGTGCTATCTGCGCTAAGCTAACTGGACAGCTAGCTAGTCTGGCGGGGTGCCAGGCGTCTATCTACTCGTGAGAGATCTCTGTGTCCCATACACCGCTCGACCCCAGGGAACTCTTAGCTCTTCAGGAGCTGTTGCTGCTCATAGCTCTTAAAAGAACTGTTAGTGAGTAGTAGGTTTGAGCCGGTGAATTCCCGAGGACAGCCACGCCTCTAGAACTTCTCCTTGCAGTTACCCAATCACATAACATGGTAGCTGACACAGACCAGACCATTTGCACCGAGTGCATAGTAGACGGTGAGTCCACACACAAACACATATTCATTACAAATAACAATCCCTGGTAACATAACCGAACGTAAAACAACATTTAAACGTGGCACAAACACACAACAGCCGAGTAATACCCCTTTTTGTAGAGAAATAGCGTTACCCACAATGCACCGGGGCACGGTGCCGTGCAGGGTCGCCACAATATATATATATATATATATATATATATATATATATATATATATATATATATATATATATATATATATATATATATATATGCAAAGGTAATGGTCAAGCTGTCACTTCCTCATCTGGCTCAACCACACAGCACACAATCACCTGGATACTGAACACCTGCGCCTACTCACTCCTCACACAGCTCACAAGACTCCTTCCTCCTCCTCCTGCCTGTCTCCAGCCCCTCGGCACATGGCGTTGACATCTCCTCATCAACCTGTAGTGTCTGCAAAGCTAAGGATTGCCTCTGTTAAACTTGTCTATTTTGACGCCAGTGGCATTCCTTTGTTTACCATTACAGCTGAATTCCTTCATTGATCCTTTTACCTAAGTTATTCTATTAAAGCCACTCAACTGCAATCTCTGTGCTGACGTGTGTTTTCTACGAAATGTGACAAAAGCAAAACAACAAAAAGGTAAATTGTATCATCCAAATATTGTATGTCTGCTACAAAAAAGAAACATATCAAGACAATCAACTACTTATATTGTTACCAATATGACAGGAACATACTCATGAGCAAAACAACTCAAAAGCATTGGATAGATTACATTTTCTTTGTAGAGTATTTGATACTGTTTATTTAATTGCAAATTTCTTTAAGAGCTTCCTGAAGTCTTGCAGTAAATTTGCACCAAATGGATGTGAAACCTGAACAGAATTAAAACGGTAAAATGTATATGGAGGTTCCAATGTCCACAATGTTTCCCGCAAGATCATTCTGTAACCGGAGGGTTGGCTGTTTGATTACAATCAGATCCATTCTGCCGTTGTGGCTCTGGTCAAGCCACTTCACCCACATTGTCCTGTATGGATGTGTGTGAATGGTGGGGTGTGTTTGACTGGTGGGTAGGATGCTGTAGGCGCAAAATGTCAGCCACGTCCTGTCAGACTGCTCAAGTGAACTCAAGGTAGCTTAACACCACCAGTGTGTGAATGAATAGTGCTCTGAAATATGTACGTAAAGTGCTTTTGAGCTCTGGAAAGGAGCAGTATAATTTGAAGGCATTAATAATAATTAATAATTAATTTAAATTAATAATATTCTTAACATAAAGTGCTAAATAGATCCTATCGTCTTCTGCATAGAGAGGGCCTCTGGTTCTTATCATTATTTGACTCAGTGGTAGTATTTACACTATGAACAGAAGTGGTGCCTGGATAGGGCCTTGAGGGACTCCACATGTCCAGTTTGACATAACTAAAACAAAACAAAAAATCATTAAAACTAAATGGATTCTGTCAAAACCTACTCTCAGCCATCAGAAATCGAAATATTAAGCTCATACAGAACGAGGTATAGGAGTTGAGTAAAAACAAACATACTCACTTTTTGAATGCATTCATTTTTTATTTCTCAGAAAACTCAATGAAATGTTCTGCACCACAGTAAAAATCACTTCAGAGCATGAATTCATTTCTAGCAAAAAATAAAACATTTTGTACAGTAGGTGTAAGATGTACTGTTGAGGATCTCTTCATACTACAAATAATTTTAGTCTACTAAGATAAAAGAGAAGCAGGACAGATGATACACTAAGATAAAAGAGAAGCAGGAGAGATGATACACAGTGTAACAAAGTAGCATCAGCTGAGTAGAGCTGAGTGAACTTGTACAATACAGTATTGTATTACATAACGACAAAGTTCTTAATCAAACTCTAAAATGGCAAAAATGTCTGCCCCAGGATTTTTAATCAAATTCTGCGACATAAATACATTTCCCATACAATTTTAAAAGAATCAAACATTTTAAGAGAGACAGCTAAATGAACCTTCGCTTTATACCCCTTCCAGTCATACTGATCTCGCCGTCTAGTTTATGTTAATGAGCAGCCACGGAAGTCGAGTGAAGCCCTTGGTTACAAACCAGCACAGACATTTCATACAAACAAAAATATAAAAACTAAACACTTAACAGAAGATGAAAAAAAAAACATCAGTAACAGTTAATATTTAGCATTTCTGTTTATAGAAAAATGCCCTGTGAAATTGTTAGCAGTAACTGAATTACTACAAATAATAAATAAATACAAATGTTTAAGTACACTTCTACAGCACTATTTAATTTAAGTAAAATGCTCATGTTGGCTGGAGTGTTAGTCACACTGCTATAAATCTCTAAATAATATAAAGCTTGTCTAAAAAACAGCTTAAAAATGCAGGTTTTTCCTAAAATAATAACATCTCCATCACTCAAAATCAGGATTTCAATCATTTGTTTATTTTCCTACAGCGTGCAGCTGATTTTGGTCCATCAAAGAAAAAAAATAACCACATAACTAATAAAAATGGTACTGAATTGTAGCCATCAAGCTGGAATACCACAATGACGCATATCGCATTTTACATTAAAATCATTCGCAAACCGAGGAGGCACTAGAATCTTGTCGACAGAACCTTTACGGCACAAAAACCCGTAGTCTATTCAGTTTGACAGATTCAAGCGATTTGAACTACTATGAATATCTCCTGAAGCTTTCACAATAAAGGAAACTATGCCAAATGAATGTTCCAGTGTTTCACGTATGCATGCAAAACAGGCATCCCTAGCATCATACAATTGTTTTAAAGATGGCTCCATAATTATCCACACAAACAAACAGATCATCTCTGAATGCATCATTGAGGTAAAGAGGAAGGCAACATAAATTCTGAATCTTTGATTACAAAAAAAAATAATATTGAACAAAAACTAAATTTGTTTATATCAAATTGAAGACTCAATATATTAAAAAAACTGCATCAAGCTATCAAAAATAAATCTAAGTATAAAGTTATACCAAGTTGACCTAAAAACAAAATACAATAGCGGCAGATAAGGCACAGCTAATCTGCGGTAGTGAAATGTATATTGAAATAAAGCATTCTGAACGTCTCTGTGTTGGACATTTTCAATAAAGTACATTTTACACAGAAACTCACTTTAGTGTCATATTTTGTAGCGTGATATGATTTTTGGAGGTGTAAAGGATGTTTGCATCATTAAAAACTAACAATCATTCCTTAATAAGAATAACGGTTCCGGTCCCTTTGAGACACCAAAAGGCCTCTCCTCCAACACTACAAATAACATTTCCTTCCTTTAAACCAACTTATGACCCTTCACACTGTTCATATGACAAAACCACAAATGTATTAAAACAACTAAAAAAAAAAAAAACATTGGCGACCATATAGTATAACACAGGAAGGACAGAGCGACTGCTCCTACAGCCTCTGATCTTGTCTGTTTTCAGAATTAGGCCATGTCAGCAGGATAAGACTGGATGTCTGACTCACACCAGAGGTGTATCAGGGGAGGAGTAACAGTGATGAGAGTCTGGGCTGGATTCAAGGAGACTTGATGCTCCGTTAGGACTTCAGGACTCCTGAGGAACCACTTCCATCACCTTCTGGCAAGCCACTGTAGCAGAGACTGAGCAAAAGAAAACAAGCTATTTCATTCTTCTTCTTTATACTATGTTGCAAAAAAAATGTTGTAAAAAAAAAAAAAATTATAATCAAGATAATTTTTTTGTCTTTGGAAATACACTGCATTCACTCATGGCAGAACCATACAATGCTAATGTTAGCATGGTAGCACGCTATCAATAACATGGCAGTTTCGTGCATCACAGTGTTGTTTTCACTATTCACTTGCAGCACAAACTTTTTTTATGCAGGAAGAAGAGTTTATCTGAGCCAGTGGGTTCATCCTGAAGGACAAATCAAGACCGTAGTATTACCAAATGCACTAGACCAGAGAACACAGATGAGCATAGCCTTGTTTATGTCCTGTTTGGAGCGATCTTCTTCATTATTATCCACATTACTATGCTTGGTAATCTTTATCTGAACCACAGACAATCTAGATACATCGATCTGCTGCTGCCGTGGAATAATGTAGGTTGAAATCCTAGAATTAACGCTGTCACTATAAAAACACACTCAAGACTAAATGAGGTAATGCGTATATGCAGAAATAAACTTAATATTAAACACAATAATGTTTTTTCCAGATTATATAGGTTCACTAAAGCTTGTAATCAATATCATGATCAAAATTTGATCAACTGTACAGACCTAATAACCACTGGATTTTAGTAATGGCACGATGTGACTTAGTTTGGGTTCACTCGACTTGCACAGTTCAGGTTTGTGTTTCCATCCATAGTTTTAGTTCTGAGTGGGTTTGTTTTAAACATGTCACACAACCTGCTGCTTGATTCCCCGGCACCGTAATCGGCTCCCAAGTATGGCTGCAGTATGATTTTTTTAAACTCCGCTTCATAATGGCTCCCTTAATGTCTGAAGTCTCTTACATGTAGTTTTGAAATGAAAAATCTAGCTTTTCTTCCCTATTTCTGACTTAATGGTTGAAAATTAGATTTTCAATCTGCAACGTATTCCTGTATAGTCGTTTGTTTTTGATACATTAGTACCACATGATTAGTCATGAGCATGAGCTCTCCATAATCCTATGAGAAGACAGTGCATTTAATATATATTACTTCTTAAATACGGCAATATTTGTTACTTGTATTTAATTATGTGTAAGACTCATTCTGTTAGCCTCAAGGTAGTCTGGCGACTTATGAATCTGCTAAAAAAAGCCCCTCTCCTCTATGCACAACTGTACATGTGCATTTAGATTTTTTTATTGTATATTCAGCCAGGACATCTGGCCCTGTACACTATATTCTGTCAACTACTATTGTATAATATTTAAGTCAACTGAAAGTAGAGTAAAACTTTCTTGAATATATAAAAACTACAATCTAATCTTGTCAAAAGACAAAGACTAAAATGGAATTTAAATATGCTGTCAAAATTAACACAGTTTTTCAGAATGCAAAGTCAATCATTTTTCTATTTGAATGTATTGATAAGAGAGAAACTCACAGATGATCTGCAGCAGCCATTTTGGTTTGGTCTTCCACCACA
The DNA here is from genome assembly GCA_900490495.1 of Danionella dracula. Lineage (NCBI taxonomy): Eukaryota > Metazoa > Chordata > Actinopteri > Cypriniformes > Danionidae > Danionella > Danionella dracula. Next base: position 2,031,142 of record UELW01000049.1, on the reverse strand, counting down.
CGCCAAAGAAGTACACTGGAACTCCTGTGGCGATGATCCCAAATCCTATAGCACACTCCACTGGTGTTTTCCAGATGGACACCACGATGAGGAACAGGCAAGCCAGCACGAAAGCAATAGGCAACAAAATATTAACCTGGTGGAGAAATGAGAAGACACCGAAAATGTTTTTTTTTTTCAGAAATGAAACACTCTGCTGAAGTTTGTGAAGATTCCCATTCTTCTAGTTTAACAGCCACTTCCTAACCTTTGAAGTTTGTGTTGTGTCTGCAAAATTTGTAGACAATGATCAACACAGAGTTCTGAGAATTGTTCAAAGCCTTTCTTTTTAGAAGCTACTCCCAACTGTATCCTCTTTGGATACAGGGTAGTGCCTTTTTCTTTGTGATCCGGACTAATCTGGTTTTACAGAGAGATTTGCTTGCAAGCAGATGAGGTGACACTCTTCAGCTAGCTATGCAAAAGGTTAGTGCATTGCTAATATCAATCCTGGCACTTAAATTTGGAGTGAAACTTATTCAGTAAGGCCGTAAACTATATTGGCCTGGATGTGCAAATCAAATCACAATTCATTCATTCATCTTCATGTCGGCTTTCTTCCCTTTCGGGGTCGCCACAGCAGAATGAACCGGCAACTCTCTGGCATATGTTTTACGCAGCGGATGCCCTTCCAGCCGCAACCCATCACTGGGAAACATTCACACACACACTCATTCACACTTTAACACTATGGACAATCATTCTTACTCAATTCACTTATACCCTATGTCTTTGGACTTGTGGGAAAACCGGAACACCCGAAGAAAACCCACGCGATCACGGGGAGAACATGCAAACTCCACACAGAAATGCCAACCGACCCAGCCGAGGCTCGAACCAGCGACCTTCTTGCTGTGAGACGACCGTGCTACCCTCTGCGCCACCGCCCAAATCACAATTACGTCAGCAAAATACAATTACAATTAAAAATTGAAAAAACAATTAACAATTTAGAAAACACTTCCGCAAATAAGAAAACAAAGTAAAAATTCAGGAAACACAATATTATTTCGGCCAAACCTAAAAGGGATTGTATTATTGAGAACTGACAACGGATTGGACGAGACTTATGCCATTCAAACTCTTTAAAAGTCTGTTAGAGTCTGTTTAGAAGGGAAGTTTGAACCAAGAGATTGCAAACTATCGTTAGATTTTGTTAACTTGTTGGTTGTTTTTGGAACGAATCGGCCTTAAGACTTAAGGCCACCACACACCCATGCGTATTATCAGTGAGATACGACACATGTGTGCACGCCTCGAGCATAAAAATAATGGGCGTGGACATGAGTTCACACATCTGTCTGTCGAATTGGTGTGAGAGAAAAAAAAATTATATTCTGCCATGTCGTTTTAGTTTGACAAAGTGCATGCTTTCGTGCTCGATCAATGAAAGAAAGCTGGCTAGTTTGATCATGTGTTCTGAGTATATTCGAGGCCTAAAAAAGCCACTGAGTGGAGTACACACTCGAGTCGACTCACGACAGGAAACAGAGCAGAAACAGTTAACAGAAGAGAATGGATAGTGAAAAGCTTATCATGTTGGTGTCCAAGTGTCCAAAGTTGTTTGATTACTCCCATAAAGACTAAAAAACATGGACAAAAGGTAGGAAATATGACATATTATTGAACTTGAGTGTCACAGAAGTCCTCCTGACGGCCATTCAAGGGCAAGAATCAACGGAGATATGAAGTCCCCTGCAGAGAAGCCAGTGCAAAGTTTATGTTCGGATACATATACATAGGTGTGGAGACATTTAGGCTGAGACTAAGCCATGGAAGACATTGTCCATGTCAACCGCAGAGGAGCAATCTGTCTGAAGATTCACAAACCTGAAACTAACTATACCATGATCTGTTTACTGCTAGTGGGTTCATTTCTTCATTGCATTTAAAGCATAACTTTTATTTCTGCGAAAGCGCTGGTAGGCAAACCACTGCCCTGGTTCCTTGCAAAGGCATATCTTTATTTCTTCTAGACAAGCCAATTTCCTTCACGCATGTTTTAACATAATGCAGAATGACACTGATTTCATGGAGTGCTGAAAACATGTTCACAATTGCTGCATAATAATGCCCTTCCTCAAAATAGTATTTAATTAATTCCAATTCAGTCATTATAACACTTATTTCTAGAGAAAACTAAGGAAACGGTTTCAAGGGCTTCTTGTATATTAGTGCTTGTTATGATTGACAGAAGTCTTGTCCAATCAGGTTCTCAAATGGTATAATCCCTTGACTGAATTGTTAATTTGTTTACTGAATTACATTTTTTATTTGTAATGTAGTTTTTTTATATCATTGTTATAATTGCGATTTGATTTGTCTCTGCAAATGTATTAGGCAGAGCAAAAAGTAAAACATTGATTCATTAATTTTAATTTTAACAGATTATTGATATTTCAATTCCCAAACATTTGGTTTTGTCATGAATTTATTTAAAGAGGGTTATTTATTAGACTCATACGCACCATAAAAAAAATGTAGTTTAATCAATTCATTAGGGCTGTGTGACATGTCACAATACAATATATCTCGATATTGTAACAGCGACGACGAATCATGATACTGTAAACGAGTATGACAATGAAAACCAATTTTAGATACAAATACACATTTTACATTAACTATATTCTAATAGTCAGAACATGAGTATTTCAACATGTTACGACAAAAAAGTCGTTCTCCCCACACTAAGCAGGCGCATGTCTTCATTTATTCATAAATGTTGGTGGCAGTGTTGTTTTTGGCAGCCATCTAAAATGTAATTTTTAGTCAAATTTTTAGTCAGTGTAGATTTGATTAAAAATATAATTTAATAGGCTCATTTACCTCTTTAAATATATAAATTGTGTATTTAAATTTATTTCATGTATTAAAGCTTTATTTCACATTGTGAGATTGTTTATAGGCTTTTCATTATTTAAAACTATGATACTTATGCCTTATCAAGTAAGGATTATGCTAAAAAAAGCATTATCACAATGGAATTTATCTACCAAAGCCTAGAACAAAAACATTTTGGCAACTGTGGCTTTTTTGTATGTTTGTATGGTCAAAATATTAGTGCTGTTTTTTCCAGAACACAAGCAACTTGTGGTTCTGCTGCACACAAGTCAATTCTGCTGTTCATCTACACACCTGAGGAAAAGAAAACTGGCCTAAATAAAGTACTGCATTTGCATCTGAGTTTCAGGCAATCATTCATAGATGTGGTAATAACACACACGCAAGCTAATAGACTGCAACGGACGTTAGCTAATGAAGTTAGCGGTCTATTTTGGTCTGGAGTTTTGTGCACAACTTTAGGTTGGCTGAGAATTCATCTCACTAAATCTCAAATAAGGAGAATTCTCGTTCATGTCACTCAGTGTGTTAGTTTACGTGGGTTCTTGGTTCTCCTTCGAGAAGACAGCTTGCTGAATAAAAGCCCAGAACACACTACTTCAACGCTTGCTTCACTTATTTGACACTTTCCCTATAAATCAACCAACTTTTCATCCAAGCCATTAGATGCGACCGCCTGTCTTTTCTCTTTCCCGCACTCTCTTATGAGAGCGCTTCCCGAGCACCCTCTCTCTCTCTCTCCTGACAATTTCATCATTCGTATTAAGTTGCTACTTCTATCCTTACAGTTTAAATGACATATTACAGCCATAAATCAGGAAAAGCAGAAATGTCACGCATTTTGAACGTGTAACCGTACACTCATTAACATTTTCGTTCTCTCTCGTTTTTGTTAACAAAAATTCACACGCGTCTCATTAAGTTTTCGTCAAAACAGAGACATATTTACCTCGTCAACATCTTGTTATCGTCACAAGAAAAAGGTTTGTCAATGAAATTAGTTCAATATCATCATCATTGATGAAAACCACACTTGTTGGTGGAAATTTGACAGAATTAGCTTGTTCGTGATAGAAAACCGATGCTAGCTGGTTGTTTCTTGTTAGCATTAACTTCAGTCTAATGTGATGCCAGGAGATGTGTACGCCGAGGCTAGTCATATACTCCCGTTCATTGACTTTTTGATTTTTAACATGCTGTCTTATTTATTATAAAACCAAAATGACTCAAAAGAGCCGTGTCTGTGTACCAACCGCAAAACTTTATGACTAACGTTATATCTTGAGATCTTGTTGTTTATATAGTGTGCTGAAAATCTGCTGAATTGGTTTGCTGCCAATTAGTGATTGGTGGTGTAACTGCATTTATTTATTTAAATCCGTTCACATGTCGCTGACATAATTATCGCAATATTTGTACTGAATCAATTTTTTTTCCTACACCCTTTCAATTCAATATGAAACAGTACAATAATAATGTGTTTAAATATATGACAACATATCAATTTTCACACAAAACATTGTTTTGTCCAGCTGAAGAAAGAAACTGTCTTCAAGAAGAAAGTTTATAACAAGTGATCCTATCAGGAACGCTCAAAAGATAACATTAAAGGAAGTTTTGAGAGCTGAGAGACAATAAATGATCACTAATGAGATCTAAATCAGCTTCTTTCACTCCAGCGCCCACTGAACTTCAGTGTCCCGCATATGAGTGCACTGAGGGAAAGCAGTGAGAGAGGCTGAACGCGGATGAATGAGAGAGAGAGAGAGAGAGAGACTCACAAAAGAGCCTGTGTTACCACTCTGTTGCTAGTTATGTCCGGTTTCAGAGAACGAATTCAGGTCACTTCTCGAGCATTTGAGAAATATGTCCTCAATCACCCCATTTCCAAACCTTCTGCATAATTTTCTAAACTTGCTCCAATTACACCTTAATTACTCACCTTAATCGGCCGTTCAAGCTCGGGTTTCTTGTAGCGCAACCACATCATGCCGAGGATGGCCAAAGCGATGCAGAGCCAGTTGAAAAAGCTGAAGAAGTTGATGACTGAGAAGATGTCATTCGAGAAAGCGTACAGCAGCGTCATGATGCACTGTGGGAAGAGATAATGTTGGTTTAAAAAGGCGCTACTAAAGTGGTGTGCAAGATTAAGGTTCTAAGATTAAGCAACATTTCGTTGGGCTTTAAATCTAAGAGCTGGCCACTAGAGCTAACTCAGCTTCTCTAATGTTCACTTTAACACTACAACAACCCTCAGTGGGCTATGGAGCAAGGGTTTCAGCTAGCAGCACCAGCCAAGTGAGAAACAGAAGTGCTGGAAGTCAGAGGCTATGGCCTAAAGCTAACTGTTTCACATGCACCTTTTTTCAATTTCTAACCCTTGAGATTGAAATTGTTTTGCTTCCACCTACAGCTGGGATATATAATACTTGTCGAAACGAATTTGTTAACCCAGGTCCCAGATAGATTAATTTGTGTAATTAAAGCAATTTTTTTAACCCAGGTTAATTTGCATGCATGAATGTCACCCAATCGCTGTATAACTGGTTAAACTGGTGTACGTTCCCTGTTTGTTATCACAAGTCTTCCATTTAGAATAACTTTCAAATTCCAAAACACATAATTTTAGGTTTAATGCTTGTCGTCCTCTTAGTCTTTTAAACACTTTAAAAAATGTTGCTTGGATTGAAGCATCAACATTTCATCGTCTTTGTAAACTTTAACCACGTGTGTTCTGTTGCAGGTATCGATGCCGTTTTTATTATATGTCCAAGCATCCTAGTGGTGCCTCATTACTTCTTTTCAGTCCTAAGCCTCATCACTTGGTTTAAAGGAGTCAATGGGAAGATGCCTTTGAACTTTTTTGATTCTTAAACTTAGAAATTTAATTGCTCCTTTCAATGACTCATTTCGAAATTAGACCTGCTTTAAAAGTCAAGTTTGCAAACGAATTCAAAACAATAGCCACCATTGTTTATGTGGCCAAACGGATGTTGCAGGAATTCCCTAATGACTGGCAAGATGTCAAGAAGAAAGACAATAAATAAAACAAAACAAAAAACCCAACTGAACTGTATAAAATGGCAGTGGTGTGTGACGTTCTAAAAAGTTAGAGATTGGTATGGTCAATAATTTCCTTATTGCCTTTTCATCATGACCAGACAGTCAAAAATTGTCTAAAAGGTGAAACATAGATGAAGCAGAAATGACAGAACAGAATCAATGCTGAAAAAAATACATTATATTTACAATATGTAATAATCAAGTTTTGCGCCCATTCTGATCTTTTGAGTATCTGCCAATACCAATATTTTTCCATCCGATTGCTTTTTTAGTTCCTATAACAATTCTGAAACTCTGATCCTTTTCCCCAAAGCATATACATTTTGGCAATGGTGGACAAAAAGTGGACCAAGGCCCCATCCACACGTACCAAGTTATTTTTTAAAACGTTTTTTCTTAGCCTGTTTACAAAAAAAATTGTGTCCACACGAGCATGGGTAGAAAAAATGTGTTTGGGTAAAACGTTCATAAACATTGCTGAGAGTTTGTCTACCCAGTAGAGAGCAGCAGACTCCCATTGAAGCTAACTCAACCAATCAGAAGCTTCTTTCAACTCTGAGCTGAGACTTCAGAGTTCAGCGCTTCCTGTTAATGGATGAGAAATACATATCATACAAAGATAAGAATAACGTCTTTTGTACACTAAAATTCTCTCGCCAGTTTTTACCAACAACTGTTTCACTCTACATACTTTCTCATCTAACTGAGGCTCAAACGGCTCTTTTTCAAAAATGGCGCTTTTTGCGACTTTACAAGGTGAGCCGTCTGCAGTAATACAACACACATTGTTATGGTTTAACGCATCAGTTCTGTGATTAAAAACGTTAACTATTATGTGTGCTTGTGTAGTCCTGTACATCTCAGAAGATCTGATTTAACACAGAGAGCCTGAGTGCAAACCCTCGCTGCATCCTCATCAACCATATGGAGCACTGAGCAAATGTGGCTGTATCAGTTAAAAAGCTGATATAACTCATAACTCCTTCAAGCTTCACCTGAACCCGATTTTGAGCGGTTATCATGTCCACACAGAACTAATCATTAGTGGTTCACTTGTTTAAGTCACTTTAGTCCATGTCGAAATAACTCGGATACAGCGAAAAAGCAGCTCTGGTTACATGTAGACGTGCTGAGTAACCACATTTAAACTAAGTACGGTTACAAAATAAACGTGTACATGTGGACAGGGCCTTAAACTCTTTTACGTTGTCCCTTGATTCTTTTTTCTTATGTTCAACTGACCTCACTGAAACATCTTATAGCCAAATTGCGTCAACATCACTTCCAATCTGAAACCTAGACATAACTTTCGTTTACCTCATTACATCAACAAAGGAAAGAAAAGGTTGCGTTGTTGTAATTAATATTAACCTATATTATGATCTGTTCTTTTATTAAAACCAAAACTAAGGCCTCAGGATTAAACGCATATGATAACATCTAAATATTTTTTCCAGATTCCAAACTTTTAAAAATGACATGATCGAACTGATCAATCTGAAAGGCCTAGTAATAATAAAATAATAATTGTATTCTCCTTATATTGCATCTCTTGAATTAAAACATGATAATCAGTTTTACACCAAATATTTAAATGAATGCCATCTGACTAGGCATGATAGTGCCACCAGGTTTTCTGCAGGTTTCATCAGGTTAAATTTAAGACTTTTTAAGACTGTTAAGAATTAAAATTAAGACATTTATCATAACATAAAAAACACTTGCAAAACTAAACTTATTAATTATTAATTAAGCTTTAAATACATAAATTGACATCACAACCATTCCTTTAATGTTTTTGAGCATTTAAGGTTTTCTCAAAGCAACCCTAACCGTCATTTTTGAGTCTTATGTCAATATCTGGCAAGCCTAACACTTTTTAAATTTTGAGCATCTGAGTGTTCACAAGCGTTTTCTTAAATTCTGGCATTCCTAAACATCACTTTTACGATGTTTTTGAGGATTTAAAAAAGTTTTCGCAAACTCTGGCAACCCTAAAACATGATTTTGAGAAAATGTTACGCACATGCTCAAAAACATAAGACTATGTCAGCTCTAACACTCATTTTTATGTTATGTTTTAATATTTAGAAGCATTTTCTCAATATCTGGCAACCCTAAGCAACATTAAAAAACATATCAAATCAGCTTTTCATGGACATCAAAAAATAAGACCTGTGAAAAAATATTTAAGACCTAGAACATTTTAAGGCCCTCAAGCTTTGTGGATTCTAAAGGTTTTTTAGTGTCAGTGCCTATGCTAGGAATGTGGATTGACTGAAAATGCATTGAAATTTGATGGGTGCCAATGTTGTAGAGGTAAAAGCTGGTCTCATTAGTTTAAAATGAACACTTAGCTTTGAAAATATTGACTCTTGAAAGGTAAATTTGTCAATCTTTTGTTGCTACCCTCTTTGGTTTAGTTGTCTTTTAGGTTTGAGCTTATGATGAGCACTAAATCCTCACACTCATCTGAGCTTCTTTCAATTCTTATCTGCTCCAAGCTTTTATAGAAAATAATGCACCTTTAATTTAAACCATTACATCCAGCAATAACAATAAACAGATTTCTAAGTAGAGGGCTTTGGCTAATATGGACACATACAGTAAATATAAGTGATGGAAGAGGGGTCAGCAGGTCAGGGTGGATCATCGACAGCAAACTGGGAAGATGACCTTCTCTGGAGCCCACGTAGAACAGCCTGAGGGGAGAACATAACACATACTGCACTTCAATACAAAATATCCTGCACTAACCAGTAGTACATCAGAGAAAAAGGCTGAGGTGGATTAACAGCACAAACCTGACTGATTCATCAAACAAACAATTAATGTGATCTGATTACCTCGTACAACACAAGATATTTACAACAGGAGAGGTGTGTTACCTAGATGAGGTAAATAGAGAACCGTTCACAGAGCCAAAGCAGGATAGGCCCACAAACACAGGGATTATCCAAGCCATTGGTCCCAAGTGATAGTTTCCAAAGTCCTGAAAAAAGAGCACATTTTAATTAAAATAATAGATAATCTAAAATTAAATGGCTCTTTAAATGAACCCAAATTAATAGACAATGCATAATAATCCCTTGTCAGTCACAATGTCAACATTAGGGGTTAAACTTGTTAAAAATATCTATGTAGTGTACATAAGAAGCCATGGGTACTTATTTTTAGTGCAGTTAAAATTATTGTGCTAAAAGTATGTTATTCATTTTTGTAAGTTAACGTGAAAATTTTAAATGCAATTCATGGAAATATACTGTCTGCACTTCCTGTGGCACATGGTAGTCAAATATAGGCTACGTTCAGACTGCAGGTCATAATTCTCAATTAAGATACATTTTTTTATGAAATACAACTTTTGTGTGCTTGTTTACATTCCACACAATATGCCACTTGTATCAGTCCTGTGAATAAATGTAGAGGTGCGCATGAGCAGGAAATGGTTTTGATCAAAGTGAAGTAAACATGGACAAAGACGTGATTCAAGGTGATTGTGTGGCTTTATTTCAGTTCATTTCTAATCAGAGCCACCATCATTTCAACAAAATCATAGAGAGAAGACAAACAAGAACTATTTACTAGTTCTATTACTTTTCTTTTGTTCTAATGATTGCTTTCAGCTCCGTACTCAGCCATGACTGATGTTAATCTTCCTGCCCACATCGAAAAATGCGATGTCTGTACAAATACAATCACGCAAATGTTGCATAAATCCAACCTGGATGATCAGACTGAGGCTGCATTGGAAAATGTTATGAAAATGTCAGATACAGGTCACAAATATGCAAAAATAGGAATTGGGTCATTTTGGCTATAGTCTGAGAGACTACACGACACCCCAGTGCATTCTCAGCATTTATACCACTCTCAGGCTTGACCATCAACTATTTATAAAATGTATATTGATCTATATTGACCCACACATAATACATTTTTGCAGAGCAATAGTCGCTCCCACGACACGGACCTGTGATCATAAGCTCCAACTTCAATGCAATCCACTCAGTTTCAGTCGTCATCGTTTCTACCACCGAGAGTCAGAAAGACAGCCCTGTCATTCAGTGTATGAATGTCTAAAGTTCACTGTATGTAAGGCTGATAGGGTCAAAAACATGTGACAAAGAACCTGTAGACCTGAAAGAACATGTAAACCTCAAAACCATGAATGATAAATACATGGTGACCTAGCGAGGCAGTGTATAGATCTATTAAAAATGCTTCTGATGACTTCTGCCTACACATGGGGAGCCCTGTGAAAGTATGTTTTCACTCTCCGGTCACATGAATAAAAATAAGAGGGAAACAATATTCCCAGATGAGCTGTTTTGAGGGTTTGGAGACATTTAAAATAAAGAATCTTGTGAAATACCTCTCTTTTAACATATTTTAACTAAATAACATCTTAATAATTATTTTAAGAGCATTATATTTATGAGCAAATATTTTTTTGGAGGACCCTCTGATTCGTATTTTTATTAATCAATAGCTCTACTTATTGTATTACTTCTTCTCTATATGATTGAGGAGGAGAAGCACTGAAAGCAATAACTGTTAACAAAAAAAAGAGTTAAAATTAACTATGAAATGGAGATTGCATGAGCTAACATGTGAATGTTGTATTTTAAAACGTAAGTTTGTAAGTTTAATATTCAAAATGTGAGAAGAGACTTAATTTTTTTGTTCTAATAGTTTGAACTTCATTATTGAATAAGCGGAACACTATTATTGTTATTGTTATTATTTGTTCTTTTGTTGGATGGAGTATTGTAATGCATGCTTTAAGATGAGGCTGTTCAGTGTGTGTGTGTGTGCATGCGTGCGTGTGTGTTTGTTCTATTACTCACCACAGCTACAGCCTCTGAGTTGAGCATCTGTTCTGGGGACAGAGTGGTAAAGTAAGCCAAGTTGGTTAGCACGTAGACAACGGTGACAATGGGAAGAGAGATGATGATGGCTCGTGGCAGATTTCTGTAAAGGTAGCACAAACAACACTCCATAATCCAACCACGGAAAAGCTTTACATTCATCACAACTAGTTAAAGGTTTTCATAAACATTTAGAAAGCTTGGCTGGAGCAACAGGACAGGTAGCAAAACAGTGGTAGCTATTAAAATATCCATGAGGTGCTTTAGGTCCAGGGGTGTATTTGTTTTGGAGATTTAAAATGATGTCATCGGATTAAAATGATTTAGTTTGTTTGATATTCAGTGTATGTTACCCTGATATTCATTACCTTAAGCACCCAGGGGCATACCTGCATATCTATTACTAGAACAAAATCATTTATTGAATTGGCCCATGTTTTCTCTGTGATCTATTTCTGTACATTTAGTTGTTTTTATTTATTTGAATGTTATATTTATTATACTATTATATTATTCCAAATGTACTATCATTATATATATATATTTTTTTTTTTTACAAAGAAAGAATAATTGTTTTACTTACTTGTAAGGCTCAATCATCTCCTCTGTGACGAAATTCAGGTAATTCCTGTTGGGGAAAAAAATATTCAATATAAAAAAATTATTTATATTACAATTATTTTGTTTCCACTAAATAATATATCACATAAAAAAACTCTGTTCCTGAGTGTGATTATGGTGAACGCTTAACAGACTGAAAATGGCATCAAAATTGAACAAACACATGATAAAAGAATTCTTCTAAAGATGACAGGCTTTTTGACAGAGGTCAATATGGTGGCAAAATTCAAAGCCGCATTAGCGACATTTGAATCAAAATTGTAGAACAAGTCATGTGGATTAATTCTCTTGTCCAACGCTGACCTTCTTGGTGAATGAATTCTGTAGTTGGAAATAATCTGTTCTGAGCTAATCAAGAAGTGTGTGGAATATATTGGCGTTTCATGAGAGTTGTTTGGGGTTAATGGTAACATCTTGGATCGTTCGAAGGAGAGGGTGAGATCTGATATGGGGATGCAGAAAAAAAACTGTTCTCTTTTTTTTCCCAGACAATATGTTCTAATGTGGGTCTTACATTTTGATTTAAATGTTTATCTAATTCTAAAATGTCATTAATAACATCCATTGTTCAATTATTAGGTGTAGTGAGCTGAGGCTCATGAGCTGGAACGTTAAGGTTAATTAACGTTAAGATTTCTGATTGACCTGATTTCAATAGTTTCTTGAGTAACCATCACAGCTTACCATCCTCCATAAGCAAAGAGTCCACTGTAAAGAGCCAATCCAATGTTGCCAAAGTCTGTGTTGCTTCCTTTGAACGAATTCTCAGGCAGAAGCTCAACTGTGTCACCTGAAACACAAACAGTCTACGTGAAACAGGAGATCGTTGTAAACTATCAGGAACATCACACAAAACAAACATCCCTACGAGTCAAAACATTCAGTGAGCACTCGATAGTTCCCATAACATTCGCCCATGAGAAGAATGCGCTGTGGAGTACAAAACAAAGAGCTAATCATGCTAAGAATTTCAAGGCTAGTTGTGGGCAGTAGTTTGGGACATGAGGGCTAAGGTCATGAGTGTCTCATCTAAAATATAAAAGTGGATAGAAAGCAAGAAGTGCAGAGAAAATGAAAGCTATGCACATTCTATAACGCCCAAAGCTTGGTGAATTTCCCCTTGGATCAACAGATATATATTGTTGTTTCAAGCTGAGGCCCTCTTTCTAACGCTCCCGTGAGAAATCTGGGGGAGATCAAGCCTCCACGTACATTCATCTCTCTTAGCATCTGGACGAAGGGTTTCCCTGAAGGAAGATGCTTCTTGGCTTAAATTTACACTTGTGCTTCTGAGGAATAGCAGCCCAAGTACTGTAGTTTAGCAACAAGCATGAGAAAGTTTACGGAGCTGGTTCAAAGAGTTTAACTAGTTTCTACTACATTCGCCTAACCAGGCAGTCAAGTGTAATCATGTGAAAGCATTAAGGAATGCGTAGATGATTACAGTTGGATTAAAATTGTGGAATGGCAAGATAAACAAGTTTTAGACACTACGGTGTGCAAAAAGGAATTAGAAAAATACAAATGGTTTTATTTGTATAAATGGTGTTTGGTGTGTTTAGATGACAGCTAAATTCAACAGAACAGTTGGACATTGTATGTTCAAGAGTCTTTTTCAGCTGCTCTGTTATGCAATTATTTCAATACTGACAAAAAAACTTTAATCAATTTGATCAAATTGTCCCCTTTGAGGCATATATTAGATTAAATGTATAGTTATATAGTTTACAGAACAGAAATTTTGCCACTTTAATCAATGCTTTAATCTTCAAACTATTTATTTTTTTGCATAATAAAAAATACAAATATTCTCTTAAACTCTTTTAGCATTGTTTAGATGCATATTGCATAATTTTGTGAAATATCTATTATATATGTGTATAACAAGCATATTTATATTATTAAACTCTATTAGACTTTTTTGAAAGTTTTTTAACATTTGAATTACTGGGAAATTCAGAACATTTGCTACAATCTTTAAGATCAGCATAAAGTGCAGGAGCATGTAATACTAATTGGATTCTATATACTTTTTACTTCTCTGTAATGTAAAATATCAGGAGATTAAAAAACTAAGATCTTATCCGATTAATTAATTGATTAAAGTTAAAGATTAAGCAATTGTCAGAATAATCGACAGCACTACTCTGGACAACATATTTTGATAGTTTTAACTCTTAACCAGAAGCAACTGAGAAATTACACAAAATAACAATACAATAAACTGTTGAGAGAATCCTAAACTGTGATTGGTTGCAACACTTCAAAGGGACTCTAGCAATCAGTAGCCAGGACAAATATTTAAAGCCATGAAAATGACTAATAACTGCTTAAGTAAGTATTTAAAGTGAGTGCAAAAGAACAGCCCTTAATCTTAAATATTTGTGTCTGTAACTCACAAACACTGTTTTTAATAATCTAATTCAAAAGCTCCCTCTACCTACAAAGACTGGCCAGGAACACCAATTTGGTTTATATATTTATTTTTAAAATTGTATACATTTTGATTATTTTCCAGGAATTTTAGATTTAAGAGTAATTTACACCAAGTTCTGCATTTATCTTGTTTAATTACAAATATTTGTATTTCGATCTGGAACTAGTCGACATTTCAAAAATGCAGTTGTTGTTTAATTCACTTCAATGAAATAACATCTGAAACAGCATGTCCCAAAGTTCCTATTTGAGCCTCGGTTTTGCCCTTGACCTAACATGACCAACCAACCAGTCAGCAGAAGGATTGATGGAAACCTCTTCTTCTTTTCAATATACATTAATATTTCTATAATTGTGTATTTACAATAATCTCTCATTTCTGTGTTCCTTGTAAGAATCATTGAATGGTATTTGGCCCATTTTAGTTTCTAGAATTGTTGCTAATTTTTGTATATTGTTGCTGAAGCTTGAAAATCGAGATGTATGTATGTTTAAGCTGTTGTAGCAAAAATTGATTTTGGAATGTCTAATTACAATTTCAATCGAAACTATTTTTGTACTTGGTTTTTAATTTATTGCAGCTGGCAGAACGCTATCTGTTAAACTTATGAACATGCTAGCCTTAGATGGAGCTGTAGGTAGATCATGTGAATTAGGCTGATCACTGGAGGCGAGTGGTGCCTGCTCACATGACACCAGGCGGTTTGGTAGACATGCATAGACCTAAGGCAGTCAGGCGCAGAAGGAGACAAAAAGCCTGTATAAACTCTTTATATAAACTCAAGTATTAGAGGCTCAGGCCTGAGCTTTGGAGAGCTCCCCCTGACCAGAGGAGTCCAATCTCTGAGAGAAATGCTTCGACAGCAGATCTCAGCTTACAGACGGGATTCAGAGCAAAGGGTTCCTAAAAACAACACTCAAAAGCTTTCCAGTTCAGTGTGTGGAGGCAATAGAGTTCACAGAACAGACACCCTCACCCAGCATCCATTGTGTAACTGATGTCACATCAATCTGTACCAAGAAAACTAGGGCATCAACTGGATGGTGTGTTAACATTCTGCAAAAATATATTTAGTATGAAATAGAAGAATTTTTAGCACTGCTTTGAAGATGATGTTTCAGGTGGCTGCAGGAATTAATTACATGAAATTGTTTTAAATTTAAAAGATCTATAATATGTGTTGATCAACCTAAATTCCAGGGTCTCGGAAACACTGGGCTTCTCTAATCATAGGTCACTATATCAAGGCAACCTAAATGGTTCTTAGTATTTGTGTTAGGCTATGATTAGGTCTTAATGGTTAATTATATTATTATTTTGTCTGTATAGAGAAATTCTAAAATTGACTTAACATAAATATTGCTCAATAAAAAGGATTTCCTGAGACCACCGTAACAAAACTGCGTTGACCATGCTGACTGTAGACCAAGAGACAGGTGAATAGGGCCTTCTTTTCTTACTGGGGATAGCTGTCCTGTCTGCATACGTTAAGATCAATGTTTAAGTGTAGGTGTCAGATCTCATTCTGTGATCCATGACAGTACAAAGCCAATTAAAGGCAATTGAATTGTGTTGTGTGTGTATTTTGATATTGTATGACGTTCTGATGAAATAAGCCTTGTTTTTAAAGTGATCCTACATCTATTTACCACAATATCCAATAAACCTTTGAGCTAGATGTTGAAACTTATACTAAATATATACTGGTTAGACAATTACAACTTTATGTTTGGTAAAATCAGAGGTGTCAAATATAATGCCTAGGGGGCAAAACCAGCCTACGTATGGTTCAGTACGGCCCTTCGATGGAAAAGAGTCTGATAGACTATTCAGGTTGTGTCACAACTAAAACAACACTATTAACATTGCTCCTTCATTACTATTTTTCAAAATAAATCACTGAAATTTCTCAAGAAATTTAGCCTCAGAGTTCAACAAATACTTAAATAATTTAGAGAAACGCCTATTTTTGCTATAATTTGCCTACCTCACCCATACTAGATTGCATTGCAGTGTATTTAGTATCCTGAACAAAAAAGAGTTAAAACCACTGGTTTAAATAAAAGGTAGTCACTATTTATTACCTCATGCCTTATTTGGGTCAAAAATTACACTCCGAAAACTCACCCGTTCACCTATTTTGAGATACATACAGAATGACCTATTTGGATTTCTGGTTGCATCGTTGCCTGTCACAACTTGTTTTGAGCAGTATTCAACATTCAAAAATGAAAGACAGAAAGGCATGAGGATAACACTCGTGTAGCACATATCAACATCAATGTTGAAGGTTTGACTCTCAGTGAATAAAGATGATTAAATGCTCTCCTGATCATTAAGTGACTTTTGATAAAAGTATATCTATAAAGGCTGTCACTGAGCAGATGTTGTCTCGAGAAGGGTATATTCAGATCTCAGACTCAAAGGGTGGAGTTGATGGTTAAAAAAAGTTCTGTTTGATGCACAGTAGCTTCTAGGAGCTGTTGGGTTGGTGTGATCATTTTAACTAGTGCGTCGTAAAACCTAATCCTAAAATACACACTGAGCTTTTCTGGACGTGTAAGTGACGTGAGTCTATTAAACAAACAGCAGAACAACCATCCATGTGCACACACAATTACCTTTGAAGAGGAGATACTCAGATTTGTCCATGAAAACTCCTTTTACAAACACAATATCTTGAAAATGAATGTCCCATATACTTTTCAGAATTAAAAATTTCATTGAAATCACAAAATCTAAATAAGTGTTTTATGCAGTTTACGCAGTTTAGAGCCATTTAAAGAAATGGCTCCACACTGAAATAAAAAAATCTAAAATACCTCTGGAAACTACATATAATTTAATTTTCATACAGAATATTTCCAAAGACAAAGAATAATCACTTAAAATAATCATTGAGCAGCTCTAGTTTAACAGTATTTGGTTATCCATTTCGAGAAAAGTTTAACTTGTATTAACTATTTTTTAACTATGTTAACAAAAAAAGTCACCTAGTAAAATGCAGTGAACCTGACTAGCCTTTCAACTAAAAAAATAATATATATATTTGTTCCACAGTGAAAATTTGTTCTCTAAGGACACAAGTGTGCCTTTATCTTTCATTCAGATTCACAGGTCTTCTCACAGTTTCCTATTTGCTTATCTAGTTCACACACAAACACTCACAGTCCCTTCTCTGCTGTCTTCAGTTAATACACTGTTTAGGTGTGTTCTGTTAAAGCTCACAAATCAGCGACCTGAAACACTTCTTTCTTTTACAAGTCATTGCTTTAACATTTAACCAGTTTGTTTTACAATCGATGTCCCTGTCCCAAATGGAACACTACGGACTTGTGGATTTTACTCGAGTCCACACTCTGGTGACGCCATGAAGGCCAGATGCGAGGGGCCCTTGATTCAAGTCCTCGAGGCTGCTTGGAGCTTGCATTTTGGGACAGACTTGCATCGTGCCGGAAGCAGAAAAAGCTCCGCTGGTGTTTACACTACATCTGCAATTAAGCTTGAATAAAGACATTACCTGCTTTGAATTCTGCAAAAAGGTTTTTAATGCTACAGAAGAGGTTTTTATAGTTGTTTATTTGTTGTTAATGCACAGAGAATTAAGACCTATAACTCTTAAAAGAACTGGGATAAATGTTGCTCAATGTTTGTGTTTTGATACACAATCTGTTTAGGACTGTAGAATCACATGTTGTCAACATGACTGTTTAATAGTTAAATAATATCAGTAGGTTCTTCTCACATCTCTTTTGGTTGTAAGGCCACATGAAGAGTGCATAGATGGCCTAAAAATGACTGAAACTGGAACACCATATGGACTCGTGCACTTCGAAGGCACATGCGATTAAAGTCCACATGTGCGCCATTTGGGACAGGCCCAATGAAAATATTCATTTGAGTTTGTTTGTGTGTGCTGGTGAAGATTGGGAAAGTCTAGGCTCAAATGAGCTGTACAGTGTTAAAAAAAAAAAAAAAAAATAAAAAACAAAAAAAAAAAAAAAAAAATATATATATATATATATATATATATATATATATATATATATATATATATATATATATATAACTTTTTTCCATTAAAGTGTTTCGCCAATATAAATAACTGTATTATTAAGGATTGCGTAACTGTTTTGTGTGTGCTTCATTTTGGTAGAAAAATCATATTTCTATTAACCTTTACAGATAAATCTCCCCAAGAGCTCGTCACTGACTGCTGACAGATACTATGACAACCCAAAACCAAGACCATGAGCTCTTAACATTAAAATGACTGTCTTTGCAGAGCTATGATGAAAACTATGGGTTACACTTGAGCCTATTCATAAATATACTAATAAACTGTATGTTAGTCTAACGTCTTGCTTTTAAAAAAAATGTACAAGAAAGACTAAATCAAAGACAGGTGTCCTATTATTTAACCAATAAATTGGCAAGTGCATTTCCAATTTCTTTCTTGCAATCGCCCTGAAGCGGTCTGTCATGATACGTCTGCTGCTCCGGCCTGAGAGTGGGTGGAGGAGCGATAAAGGATGAAAGGAAAAGCTAATAATATTTTATATTAACCTGGATGACTCAAACCTGAGTCACTGATCCCAGCTTAAGGGATTTTTCTGTAGGCGCACCAAGTGAATTACCCTTTACTGATGCTCTGACTGTGAAATCCTTGTTTTAACCCTCAAAATATGTTACAAGTAGACTTCGACATCTGTGTTTTTTTTCTGTGCGAAAATACTAAATTACAGAAAGAGATCTTAAGAGAAATCTTAAAAGGAATTTCCTATATTTTTGTGAACCCTGTTGGAAAGGTCTGGTAGCTACACATCTCTTTTTTCTCTTTGTTTGCTCATTCTTTCTCTAGATGACTTGGTGTTTTAGCGCCTCATTTGCAGAAAACCAGTGCTGCACTTCTAGCAGCACATTCAGCGACAGTAAAGCATTAAAAAGATTAGTTACCCACACATCAGTACTCCAAGATTGAATCAAGTTGCTCGGTTCGCTATTTGTTAGATAGACCATACATTTGAAAGTTGTGACCCTTGTGAAAATAAGGTTGTGACAAGTCAAGTGACTAACGTGAACACAAATAAACATTGACAGGCAATGAAAGCGATGTTCACTTTAATAAGCTAAAAGAAATATATTACTTAAAACCAATGCAATGGATAATTTATCTCCTCTACAGACACTTTTCAGACAACTTAAGCACAACTTGACACTGCAATTAAAATATTTGGAATGGTCCATCGTAGCCATGACAAGCACAAACAAGCACCAATGTTAAGGCCATTTCAATCTCTAAGATACTTTGAATATTCCCTTCACGCTTGTTGTATTACCAGAGTGATGCTGGTGAACATTTAAGAATTGTTTTTGGTCATTGTGTGTTACCCACCTTTCCCGATTTCAACAAAGCCAATAATGATGATGAGGCCCAGGGCAAGTAGCTTAGCAGCAGCGAAGGCATCCTGGACCCTTGTGGCAGCCTTCACACTGTAGCAGTTGACAGAAGTCAGCAATACTATAAAGAAAAACAGAACACTTATTTTAAGCTTTCAAAACAGAGGTTCAGAGGAAATTAACCTACATTCTCGGTAAAACTAATTAGGGTAGAATTTGTCAGCCAAGCTTTAACTCAAGAGGTGTCTTTAGAAAGCACTGTTTATGTCTACACATAGCTGCAGACTTTAGAATGCTGCTTCTTTCAATGAAACATGGAGTCCAGGTTTGAACTTGTGGACTGCAAATGTCACTGCAGAATAAAATTATTTGTCTGCTCTTAAAGCTATAGCTAAAAAACCTATTGTGTTAGCACCATAGTGTCCTAGGCTAAAGGCACATGTTGATCTAGCTTATGGATTTTGACTGTAGGACTGTAGGACAGTTGCATCTGTAGCTTCTGTAAAAGTTTAGATCTTTTTATTCCACTAATTGTCTTAGCAATTTTGGGGTTTAAAAACCTGTTGCCTCAGACCTGGACAAGCTCACTGATTCTGTAACATCCTACATCAGTTTCTATGAAGAGATGTGCATCTCCACCCCGACTTATGTGACATATAACAACGACAAACCATGGTTCTCTGGATAACTCAAACAGCTTCAACAAGCCAAGGGAGCTGCCTACAGAAATGGAGACCACACTTTCTATAAACAGGCCAGAAATACATTGAACAAGGAGATCAGAGCTGACAAAAGAATGTACTCTGAAAAGCTGCAAAACCTGTTTGCTACCAATGACCCTGCTTCAGTGTGGTCAGGCCTAAAGACCATCACAAACTACAAAGTGCCAGCATCTTCATCAATGGGCAATCAAAACTTGGTTAATGATCTGAATGTCTCCTCTGATTGTCTCCCTGAGCAGCCATTACCACCTCCAGCACACACCCTCACAATCACCTTCAGCACAGACCATTCTCCCACTCCTTCTCTACAGATCAGCGAGGGTGATGTTTGTCAGTTCTTCAGGAAGTAGAAGAGGAGGAAATCACCAGATCCTGATCGTGTCTCTCCAACATGCCTCAGAATCTGTACTGACCAACTGGCTCCCATCTTCTCTCTGATCTTTAACAGATCACTGGAGCTGTGTGAAGTTCCTGTGTGCTTCAAACGCTCCACCATCATCCCCATCCCAGAAGAAGCCTAAAATCTCAGATCTCAATGACTACACACCAGTGGCCCTGATATCTGTGGTCATAAAGTCCTTTGAAAGACTGGTGCTGGGCCACCTGAAGAACATCACTGGACCCCCTGGAGTTTGCCTACCAAGCTCACAGGTCTGTGGAGGATGCAGTTAACATGGGGCTGCACTACATCCTGCAACATCTGGATAAGCCAGGGATTTATGTGAGGATCCTGTTTGTGAACTTCAGCTCAGCGTTTAATACCATCATCCCATCAATCCTTCGAAATAAACTCCCTCAGCTCTCCGTCCCTGAGTCCACCTGTCAGTGGATCGCAAGCTTCCTGACAGACAGACAGCAGCTTGTGAGGATGGGACAATTCACATCATGCACCTGAACCACCAGCACTGGCGCACCCCCAGGGGTGTGTTCTCTTTACTAATTTTCTCCCTCTAAACCAACGACTGCACCTCGCACGACTCCGCTGTAAAGCTCCTTAAGTCTGCAGACAACACCACCATCATTTGTCTCATCCAGGATGGTGAGGAGTCTGCATACAGACAGCAAGTGGAACTGCTGGTTTTCTGGTGCAGTCTAAACAACCTTGAGCTCAACACCCTCAAAACAGTGGAGATGGTAGTGGACTTCAGGGGAAGTCCCCATGCACACCCTTCCCTTACCATCATAAACAGCACCATGGCACCTGTGGAGTCATTCAGGTTCCTGGGCGCCTACATCTATTTTGACCTGAAGTGGAACACATACATCAACTCCATTGTGAAGAAGGCCCACCAGAGGCTGTACTTTCTAAGCCAGCTGAAGAAGTTCAACCTTCCACAGACACTGCTAACCCAGTTTTACTCCACGGTCATCGAGTCTGTTCTCTGCTCCTCTATCATTGTCTGGTTTAGCTCCGCCTCTAAAGCAGACGTCCGTAGACTTCAGAGGACTATTCATATGGCTGAGAATATCATAGGTGCTTCCCTATCTTCCCTCCAGAACCTGTACACCACGAGAGTAAGAAAGAGGGCTAACAAAATCATTCTGGACCCCTCTCACACCGGCCAACACCTATTTGAGCTCTTGCCCTCTGGCTGCCTTTTCAGAGCCACTAACACCAGGACTGTACGGCACAAACAGAGCTTCTTTCCTCAAGCTATTCATCTGCTGAACTCTTAGCTCTTAGCTCCCCGCCATTTGTTACCTTGCTCCTGGACTCTCGCACATTTCATCACCTTGCATTTTGCATTTAAATGCAAACTACACTTTATAGATTTTTGTTCAACTGTTTACATTTCATCAATTCTTCAAAATACTCTACCTCATAGCCTTATGTTATTGCTTGTTAGTTGTGTTGCACTTAACTGTACTTATGTGGAATGTATTGTACTTATGTTGTTTGTACTGACAGCTCCATTGTACCACAAGAAATTCTTTGTGTGTGCACACACACACATCACAGTAAAGCTGATCCTGATTCTGAAAAGGTGTCACTGCAATTCAGGATTAGGTCTGAAACCTCCTGCCAAAGTGTGCTGCCAGATGCACAGGAAAGCTCGTGTTGTTTGGTAAATTAGGCCATAAAAATGACTGTCTTCAACAACTTACACAAACTCTAGCTATCATAACCTTCCCCCTAAACCCAAGTCAATCTAACTGTTTGTGATTAACAACTTTGTTGTTTTACATTAGTCACCAAAAACACTTGTATTTAACAAAAATGTGCCCTAACCCCAACTAATTCTACTTTAATTTACAGCAACTATTGAAGGTATTTGTAAATCTTGAATACATTTGTCTCTTTTGGAAATTGGCAAGGCATTTTATGATAGATCTGCAGTGTATTATCATTTGTGTTTAGTGTCACACTACTTCAACATTATCATTACAACAACATTACATGTGGTTTAACTAGATAGGATCAATACAGGGCTAACCTGTAGTATATACTGTGTTTTTAAATGGCAGAAGTGGGTTTAACTGTAAAGTCTATGGTTTTATCTCTGCTTGTAACAGCTATCGTTTTCATTTCACCAGTCGTGATGTTGAAATATGCCTAGGCACCTAATAAGCTGTGAGGATCAAGACTGAGCCTAAATCTTTGTAATTTTAAGCTTCTAACTATCTCACGTTTAAGCACTCTCCCCTATTAACCCCAGTCATTGTGTAATTGCTTTATGCAACTTGAGGGGTGTGTCCCAGAGAGAAAGTGACATCAATTAATACTCTATATAGCAACAGTAATTGGTTAATACACAGTCACGTTCTTGCCCAAATCAGCTGGAACAAGATTTCTGTTGGTGGAATCCTGTCTTTTGTAACAAAAGATAGGATTCAGTTCTCGAACGTGACATAAGCAAATAAAAACAGAGTTGTTCATTTCTTGTTTCCCCTATTCTCAGTGGTTTACAGATTCTTTGTTGTTAAATAATGTTGGTAAGTGAACTTTGTGATATTTTAATTTGCATTTTCATCTGAGAATTTTTTGGAACGTAATTCCATGCATTACAATGCAATATGCTCATCGCTATTCCTGGTTTTGGCAGTCCTGGAGACTTCCGATGTAAAGTACATTTACATTTACATTTATGCATTTGGCAGACGCTTTTGTCCAAAGCGACTTACATTAGGGGAGAGACAATATGCAATTTGTTACACCGTCAAAGTCTATCTCAGGTTCTCATAATAGAAATTGTATCAACTGATCAATAAACCAAAGCAGTGAGGAAGTAGAGGAAGAAGATAAAGACAGAGGAGGAAAAAAAGAAGGTAGTATTTATTTTTTATAGTAGGTGTTCTCTGAAGCAGCATAATCTCAAGGACATGACCACAACAGGAAGTTAATGCCCATGGTCAGCATAATGAAGAAATAAGTAGTGTGCCTTATTTCTTTTCAAAGAACTTTTAAGGACTTTTAATACATCTTTAGGATCAGACTAATTATCTTAAATAAATATATCCATTGTGAAATTGAATTAGTTAAAAAAAATACAAAAAAGTTATTCTGTACTAATAAAATGCTTTGTTCAGTAATTATCTTCCATCAATAATTTGTTATTTTTTCGATTGCAAATGAGAACCGTCAACCAAGAGCGGGTGTTTTCTAGAACCTGTGGCACAGCCTCTTAAAAACCTGAACGCTCATTGGACAAAGGCCAGTAAACATAATTTGAGGGAATAATAAAACCATGAGCTGTTCTAGCTTCTCCAGCTCCAAGCTCCCAATTAAAAATGATTAACTAAGAATACTTCAAAGGAGCATTAGCTGTAAATCGGTCTGGGCACCAAACCGAGGCGAAGCCTTGTCCACCTTTGTGTGCCCCTAAAGTACAAAGGGGTTTTGTCTTGGGTACATTACGCCCTGGTTCACTTCAAACTAGAACACACTGTTGTATGGCTCAGGAGCGAACGCCAGTAGTTGTTTACAATTGATAAAGGAGAATGAGATGTTCCACCTTAAACTCCCACATAGTCGGAGCAGGCCCTTTTCTGGGAGCCTCTCCCAAGTATTTAAAACAGTGAGTTAATCATGATCATGATTCCATCTTGAAACCATGTGAGAAAAAGTCAGGTGAACAGCAACCATGTGCTATGTCAATGGATAGAAGCTGTAAACCAAAATATAAAAACTGCTGTATCAGCAGTTGACTTTCCAACTGTGTGCTTTACAGAAGTTTTCCTTTGTTTAAATTGTGTGGGTTCTTATGAGCAGATTAGTCTAGCTGCTAGAAGGAAAGATTATACTAGATAGTAGACCCATTCATTCCTTTAAAACACAAGGAATAAACATTAATGATCCATTGATGTCTTACATGAGAAACTAGGCAAAGTGAGACAAAGGTGAAACAAGGAGTGTGGCTGGGAATGGTAGGGTGAAACATAGGCTTGGATATGTTGGTCAATTAGTAATTAGGGCTTGAGCTTATTTGGTTAATCCTGGTTTAAATCGATGGGACGGCTCATGGCTGAGATCCTCACAAGGCACATTCAGTCAAAGATCTGAGGGATCTGCAGACGCTACAGGGCTATATGTGCTCATTAAAGGTGGCGTAGCAATTAAACTGAATTTTTCAGACATTTCTTGCATGTTTTAGCATTGTTCCCTCATTAAAAACATCTTCAAGTAATATTTAGATTGTTTCATGCATGTTTGTGTAATCCTATTTTCCTTTCTGAGAGCTCAAGATGACTCAATGACTGTAACCACACCCACTGGTCATAACACCTCCCACTAAACAATAAGATGAAATGCTACTGTCTCTCAATGAAGACGGACTGACCTGGAAGTACAACCACACTAGAACCATGTCGATAAGCAATAAAAAAAGAGTGTTTTTATATGTCCAGGGCAAAAAAAGTTTTTTGGCATACCAAAAGATTAATGCTTTTGTCAGAATTGGGAGGATTGTTTATGAAGAAAAACCCAGCAGGGGGGCGTGGCAGAAGAAAAGGAGGTACACAGTTTGTTTGGAAGTGTTGTTTACAACAAATACTGCCTTTTGAAGCTTATTAAGGGTGCAGTGGTAGTCTAGAGGGGTCAAATATTTATTCTAAATGGTTTAAAAGAGGCATGATAGGGCACTTTAACTTCTAGGTTGTTCATTAACACAAAACTAAATGACAATACAATGTGTTACCTAATCATGTCATAAAGATGGAGAGAAAATAGTACATAAAGATGTATGTAAAAGTGTCTTTTTGTGCATGGCTTTATACATGCAGAAATATGAACAAAAAAGATCTAACGTTATATCACATTGTAACATAGTAGTAATAGTAATTTAAAAAGTCAAATGCCAATAATTGTGAGACTATAATTTTTTCCTAAATATTTTCAAAAAATATTTTACTAAAAATGTAAACGTGTTTCATTATTTAACCACTCATTTGATCATATAGCAAAATTGCTACACTATTAATTTACATAAAGCCCGCCAAGGATGTGGCAGCACGTGTCTCCTCGTTGCTTCACTAGAAGATGATGAAATTTCCTTGAACCTTTTCACCAGCCTCGCTATAGCTTCACCCTAATTGGATTAGCATCCGTCAATCACACTTCACTAAAGCATTCTTTTAACCAAAAATCACACTCTTTTAGCCTTTTTAGACATTCGCCTTAAAGATGAGACTAATAGTTTGACGTGGACGCGTTGACGTGGACGCGCTTCAGACGCTTCGAAGATGAAGCGCGCGAATGACACCTGAGGTGAACCCAAACGACGTTTTGTGATATTGTCGTTCACTGCTAACAATTTCAACTAGATAACCTTTGCTCAAACGCACTTTTGTTGACTTAAGTGTAAGTTAGAAGGGTAATGTTACTTACGAATACACAAGCAAGCAACCAGCTTAGCCCCATTCTCGGGTACCGGACAGACGGGGAAAATGGGCTTCAGGATGTACGTGGCGAACACATAAGCAACGATATACTGCGAGGATGGCCTGATGATGAGAAGCTCGATCCAGAGTTTTAGAAACGCAGGTAGGGAGCCGTAAACTTCAAGGATGTACGCGTAGTCACCCCCCGATTTGGTGATGGTGGTCCCCAGCTCTGCGTAACACAATGCGCCAATAGTGGAGAAGACACCACAGACAGTCCACACAACCAGCGACAGCCCGACCGAGCCGGCTTCTTTCACCACTCCGGTTGGGGTGACGAAGATGCCAGAGCCGATAATGGTGCCCACAATAATAGCTACGCCGTTGACCAGAGTAATAGTTCTTTTCAGCTCCACTCCCCGCTCTCCATCCACGGGGCTGATGTCTGCGGGTGGTGTGCCCGGCGTGCTGTCTCCTGGCGGGCTCGTGCTGCCGTTTCCCCCTCGGCTGGAGAGCATCCTCTCCGTAACTTGCTTGTCGTCTTCCCCAGAAGCGTTTGAATTCCTCTTTTTGAGAGCCGACATCGCTTCCTCTTGGCTAACAAAGCGCGATCCTTTGTTTTGTGCTGTTTGGTGCGACCCTTCAGCCCCTCAGAATGGGTTCGAATGTTCACGGTGATACCGTGGAGCCCACTCTCACTCACAGAAACGTGGTTTCTGTCTGAAGTGTGTCAACGTTGGAGTGAGGGACAAAAGCATCACCCAATTCGGCCTGCCTCTTTCCTCCTTATGCACGTCACTAAGTATAATATTGGTGGTGGGCGATAAAGGTGGCCCCCTAGTGGCCTGCTTCATTACTCGATGCTGAACAGTACTAGAAGAGGAGTAGAAGGCTGGGGTTTCTTCTAATTTTATGAAAACAGTGAAATGGTGGTGAAGGGTAAGTGTTGCTGCCTCTCAGAAACTTTCTGGACAGTCTGTACAGGAGGCTTTCTAAGTGGAGTCGTGTTTTTCTCCATGTCTTCATCTAAGCACAGTCCTCCTACAATGCAAACACATCATCGTAGCGTATACTTGGCACTAGACACCGGTATTCTAATCAGAATTTCAATGGATGTAGAAAATGAATGAAAGAATTAAGAATGAGTCACCATGACAATCAGCATGCATGGTAAAATCCTGAGAGTTAAATTTACTCTATCTAGAGTAGGACCAAATACACTCTAAATAGAGCAAAACAATAACACTTAAACTGAGTTAAATCATCAATGAGGTTATCATCTAAACCATTGATTATTCAGCAAAAACTTGTATGTAGTGGTAAACCATTGTATTTCACTATAAAAACACAACTATTTTCTTCATCACATTCTAACAAAAAATAAGAGTTTAACTTGAATGTTTTATGGTTCAGGTTGATGAGCTCAGTGTTGATTTAACTCTGTTTAGAGTAGGACCAAATAGACTCAGAGCAGCGTCAGTTTAACACTAAGTTTTACTGTGTTGTTATCTAAATTCTGTGAATAAAATTAGTAAAAAAATTTGCAACAGGAAGTGGCTGGACTATTGTTAATAATGTTTAACAATTGTTTAAAATGTCCAACTTTACAGCTGACAAAAAGCATGGTATCTCAAGGTTTTTATTTTTATTGCTAATTTTATCCATGACAAATCTGAGGAGGTGAATTTTTAAACCTTACATTTTGACATAATAAAAGGCTGGATTAATCGAGTGAGAGCAACTTACCTAGTGTTGAGGTTTCATTGTCGTCATTTTTGATCAACCAAAAAAGGTTTATTTTGCTTACTTTCGCTCTTTTGTAGTAATGATTTGTCAGGGTTGAAGTGGGTGATTTACCCAAATTCTGAACTGACCATATACACCCTTTATGGTTTTGTTTGTTAATTAGGAGTTGTTTGACTGTTGTTTGGAAGTCTAATTTCATTCAATTTCCCACAGTGTGCAAATTGTATCGCAAAATAAAAATATATATTTATATAACAAGCTACAGTTCCAATTTACCAACAATTTCATACACATATAGACTCAAATGATTACATGTGAAAGTATATACAAGCAATGTGAATTTGAATCGACTACATTCGATGTTAAATGGGCAGAATAAAGGAGTGAGCATGTGCAGGGCAGTCGGCAAGGTTGCTTCAGGATTCAAATACTCATATACTCATGTTTTAGTTTGCTTGCCAACTTAAAATACTACATTAGACCAAAGTTAATCTGAAAACACATGGTTTTTGCTTAATTGATAGATGTTTAATATGATTTAACTTTTAAACCACAAACATGTACAGAATGGGGCGTCAAGTGGTGGACTTGTTCGTCTTAAAATCAGAAGGTTGGTGGTTCAATCCCCCACCAGGTCCATTCTGTCGTTGTGGCTCTGGGCAAGCCTCTTCACCCACGTTGCCTTGATGGATGTGGGACTGGAGGAGTATGTTTGGTGGTGGTCAGGAGGCCGTGGGTGCGAAATGTCAGACTGCTCCAGGGCAGCTGAGGGTTACCAAGGTAGCTTAACACCACCAGTGTGCGAATGTTGAGTGAATGAATGAATAATACTTAATACAAAAGCATCTGGAAAAATGCTTTATAAATTATTCATATTGCAGAATGCTGGCTACATTTTTTCACATATAGTCCATTAAGAAAAAATCAATCAATCAATTAAATTGTTTTTATATTGTGCCAAAAACAACTCACAGACATTGACCAAGGCACTGCAAATTCATTTTCATAAACCTATAACATCAGTTATGATAAAAAGCCAGTCAAAGTAATTCACAGACTAAAAATAGTAGAATAAAATAGAAAAAAGTATTCAAAAACATGTTTGTACAAGAAGACAGAAGCATAAAAACAACAAAAAACACCACGCTCAAGTCATGTTAAAAGACAAAAAAGACGATTGGAATAAATAAGTCTTTATTAATTATTTATTAACAAATAAACCTGGTGTTGCGGCTGGAAGGGCATCCGCCACGTAAAACATATGCCAGAGAGTTGGTGGTTCATTCCACTGTGGCGAATCTGAAAGGGAAAAAGCAGACAAGATAATGGATGGATGGATGGAAATTAGCCTGATCTCCAGCTGGAGAGAGCTCCAGTGCAGCAACTTGAAAAGCCCTCTTTCCCAGCATTCCCAGTGCGGGCCTTAGGGACTCTGAGCAGGCACTGATTAGCAAAGCGCAGAATTCATGCAGTTGTGTATTTATTGACTAACTCTATAATGTATATAGGTGCCGTACAATGAATGGAATTAAATGTGAACAGCAGGATTCTATTTAAACAAATTTCGATTATTGGTTTTCTTTTCAAAAAAGAGCACTCATTTCCAATTCCATTTTCAATAACACTTTTATCCACAACTATACTGTTTACATTTTACATTTGTTCTTCATAGGATTCAAACTCACTAATCCAAAGTTGATGGCTCTACACTCTAGTGACCAAGGAAAGAAATTTCCTTACACAAGAAGGTGCCTCGTAGAAGGATCAAGTTATCCAATATCACCCTAAGAAGAGAACATACACCATTTGAAATTGATTTTAGATAGAGTATAAGCTTTAAAAATGGAATAGCATCCTCAGTCAGACCTAGTTTCACAACAAACTTGGATCTGAGCAGCGGATTTTCTTTACGTTTAATACACATTTTCTTCGTATATGGGTTATAATATTAGGAAGATAATCCCTAACTAGGCTTGCTGTCATGAGCTGATGTTTCATACACAGTCTGTCAAATTCTATTTGATCTTAAAGTCTGGGGAAAAATATGAAAAAATAACATTGTTGTCCCTATTCATTTCCTGTTTTGCAGTAGAGAGCCTTGAAAAAAACTCCCGTCGGATTCCCTTTGGCTTTTACTCATATTGGTTCCCAAATTAAACAAAACATTTTCTTTCATCCCCACATGCCCATGAGAAAATCAACAGCAGCGGAAATGTGTTTAACTAACACACACCGAATATTGCAACCTAAATGAGAAGGTTATTCCTCATTTTCCCAGCAAACGTATCCTGATCTCATCTTAAACCTTCCCAACATGAGAATTAAATACTCCATATAGAGCATATTTTCCCAGCTCAGATATGTACGAGTCAGCAGGTGATTTTTCCAGGAAAGTAACATAGTTGCTGCTGTATTTTTCTGAGTTTAACTTTCCTTCTTGACAGGAGAGAAGGATATAAAGTTCCAATTGTAGAATTTAAAGGAAAAAATACTCTGGTCAGCTGTTACATTTACTGTGATTTGGCAAGTTAAGGCAACACAAAGTAGGTGTTTTGAACATGTATCAGCACATTTGTCCTAATTAAAAAAAACTGCTCTGAAATTTCACAACCCCGATGATCCAGAAAGATAAATTGTAGTTTATAGAAACCATTTTAGCCATGGCTTCTTGTTTATAGAAGGATTATCAGACTGAATGGTGTTTCCTTTTTTAAAACCTGAAACAACACTAAAGAACAAACCCATCCGATTGGAGGAAGGAGACAACTATTAGAAACTTTTATCTTCAGCGTAGCCTGATCATTCGTCACTAAAGAGAGCTCAAGCATCC
The DNA here is from genome assembly GCA_900490495.1 of Danionella dracula. Classification (NCBI taxonomy): domain Eukaryota; kingdom Metazoa; phylum Chordata; class Actinopteri; order Cypriniformes; family Danionidae; genus Danionella; species Danionella dracula. Next base: position 2,000,752 of record UELW01000049.1, on the reverse strand, counting down.
ACTTCCTGTGATATTCCAAAATCGGAGACATTCTTTCTTCTCAGCAGAAGAGTTTACCAATAGAGGCGTCTTGATCTTATGCTCTTCAATCAGGTCACCTCTATAGTTTGTTTTTCCTGCGGAGCTCAAAGAGCATTTTCCAAAAATCTCCCACACAATGATGGGAAACCATGGTGTGTTTGGGATAGTGTCTCGTCCCATTTTTATAACTCATGCAGCCAAGAACAACAAACATAAAACGGAATGTTTTTGATCCATTTGAGACTAAACCCAATACAGGTTCCTCGGCCTCTACAAACACCCACGCCCTGGCCTGGTTTTCTGGCGCTTTCAGATTTTAGTCAGTCTAGAAAATGTGATTAAAGATGTTGCTTGGAGTAGATTATAGCTTTTAATCCATTTGGTAATGCAACACAAATCTGTCGAGTTTCAAACAGGCTGTGTGAATGAGTAAAAAAAAGGACTGGGAGATCATGTATGCGATAAACTAATCAAATGTTGATTGAGCGTAAAATGTTATAAAGTTTATAGAGGGATATTTCATTCAATTAATAATTTATGTTAACATATTGATTAAATTTATATCTTCTTTCTGAGTTCCCAATCTCCATGCAATCAATGATTCGATGTGGCAAAATGTCTTGCTACTGTTTAAATAAAAATCGTAGTTTATTTTCATGTAAAATAGTATTAGTGTTAGTGTTTCACCATTAGCCACAGAAGAATGACTTTCTCAGATAGATAAAGATTTCACAATTGATATTGAAGAGGTGATGCTTTATGTTTATTTAAATGTATATAAAATGTGTATAAAGGGGTATGCAGGTTACAGTGAACTTCGCTGAGGGATTAAAAAAGATACTTCTTATCTAACCTATTCCCATCATTCATCACACATATTGCAGCTGATGCAAATTCACCCGTTTGTTGTTTGTGTTACACTGTTCTAACCACTGTTTGTTTTTTACTATTTTTTTTCTCGGGTGCTGTCATCTGTGATCTGCTCCTCGATGGATGGTAAGTTCAAATAGTCTTTACGCTGGGGAGGTGATTAGCACCAGTCTCAGTCAGTGAGGCTCCGTATGACATCACAGAATGGTTCTACAATGGGGAGATCTTTTCTCTGCATTTGTGAGTAGGTGTTTTACACCGGGTGCTCTGGCTTTTCAAGAAAAGCTGGTTTCATAATAGGTTAGAGGCAACTGGTTTTTATAATAAGTCAGAGATTACTGGTTAGTTTAGATCAACAGTTTCCTCATACTAATAAACAATACTTTAAAATACCTAAATTTGCATTATATGGTAGTTGTATGCCCCATAGATTTATGCAATAGGAATTCCTTTTTAACTCTTAATCCACACTAGGCCTTTGTGAGGATTTGAACAAACTGCTAAAAGAGCACTAGATAAAAACATTTTAATTCATTGAATCTATGAGCAACCTAATTTAAAATTAAAACCATAAAATTACAGCTAATATTTCAAGGTATAGCGCAAGGATCACCAAATCTGGTCCTGGAGGCTTGGAGCTCTGCACATTTTGGGTTCAACCATCGAGAAAAACACCCGTTGCACTTATTAAGGTCCTCTTGGCTTGTCTGAAGCTAGAGTAGTATGCATGCTAGAGAAAGCTTGCAACTAAAATGTGCAGGTCTCCGGAACGCTAGGGCCGTATTTTATGATCCCTTCAATAGTTATAAGCAGGACTTAAAAACACAGGTCCTGAATCTTGATGTTGACAGTGTTTTTCCCTTTTGTAAATTAGTCATTATATGAACTAATCAATCAATTTTGGAAAGACAATATTCACTTGATGTGACATTTCTGTGGAACTATTCAATTAACATTTGTATATTAGGTCACTAAAAATGTTTTACAACGTATGTAGGCTGTATGTTGGAGCTAAGAAGACGGTTCAGAGTTCACTCATTCTAGGTCTTGTATGACTTGCTAAATATGTTTTCGATCCTTTCACAAGAGCCAGTAGCATGAATTTTACAATTCAATTGGATTTGAGCTATAGGAACAAGTTTAGTAAAAGTTTGATACTTTCTAATAACATGTAAGACTTTAATTAAAAATGAACGTCTCCTTCACCAGAAAATCCTTCGTTTTGTCAAGCAATCGAAAAGCAAGTTGTGGTCAATGTTTGTTCTACTTGAAAACAGAATTAGGCACCTGTTGAGCTACATGTAGTTTATAATAATCATCTCTTGACTTAGTAAACACCTTTCCAAAAACTAAAAAAAAATAAATAATTTAGTATCTTTGTGATCGGAAAAATGTATATAAGAACAGGCGTCTAGGGACAACAAGGAGAATGACGCTGGAACCACTTGTTACAGTAGTATGGTAATAATAAATCTGATGTGAATACACAATGATTTCAACAATGATTAACCCCAGGGCGACTTTATTTATTATGATTAACCCCAGGGCGACTTTTTTACAAACAGGAAATGGCAGCTTTATAGTAAAATGTCATTTTGTCAGGCTGCTCCCAGAAGCTTTGTGAGCATATGTTATTGACAGATAAGCCTGTCAGGAACTTTAAAAGCTCTTTATTGCAGTCCATTCCTTTATGACCACAGTCTCCATCTAAAATGGTTTATACTTCCAAGAAAACGCTACCCCAAAAATGTTTATCAAACATTAGAAAGATTTACATGATGCTTGTTATCATCTCACTTGGGTCACCAAACCTACACCAATACCATATCACATCTGCATTTCAATCCTCGACAGACAGGAGAACTCAATGAGTTAGGAATTACGTTTTCAAATTAACTTTATCCTTTAACATATTCTACATAGATTGCAAACTTAATTTAAATGACAAACTGCCAACTAAAATAGGTTAAAAGAAATCGTTGTTGGCAACATAGCAAAATGTTTTTTCTGCAAACTGCTTAACCTATACAGCATCTTCAGCAGCAATATGCATCTTTTTTTTAAATGCATTTTACAAGCTTACTGTTTGACAAGGGGGCCATCTTTGTAGTTTTTCACTGTAGTTCTCACTGTTAGAATGTGAGAGATATGAATCATAACATTTTTTTGATAGTTAAACAGTTTTAATCTATTGTATGAAAGTTTTGCATGGTTTAAAAACACACATGTGTCTCTGTGCAATGCTTGTTTGTTTTTTCAGTATGAAAGTGTGTTTGTTTATTATGCTTTAAGAATTGGTTATTCTCAATTCAAGACAATAAAACTGTTCAACTTTTTTATTTTGAATTCATTTAGTCTTATTCTGTGATTATTTGTTTAATATTTAAGTGGTCTGTCTTGGTTGAAACACACGTTGCATTGTGGGTAATTTAATGTCACAATTATTGAGCTGTGGGTGCTCTTTATACTTTCCTTGGCCTTGTGCAAAAATTTTAATGTTTTCGAGTGTTTAATACATCTGTAAAGCATCATTTTAATGTCATTAAAGACTAGATCTATACTAACTAACAATGTTACTACAAAAATGACTTCTCTACTTTAGATACTGGAATTAATGTACATCCTCATGGGAAACACTGTGATTATTTGGAAAATATTAGTTCTTACTTTAAAAAGTGTGCACGGAAAATGTAAATGTCAAGTTAAATTCAATGTAAAATACAATTTTAGATTTGATGAATTCATGTAGAATTTACACAAAATCTTTACTACAGCAAAGCTAAACTAATGTTTACTTTACAAGCAACTTCTTAATCAAACTAAATTAATTTTCCTCACGTTTTAACAAACTGCTTTTTTTTAACTTGCAGAAATTGTAACGGTATCCTATGATGGTTTTGACCATGACCAGTCATTTAATTTTTAGTGCACGATAAAAAGCTATTAGAGGGTACTTTGACTCAAACATTTGGCTTTTTAAACTCATGAATGATTTCTAAGAAAGTAGAATCTTTCCTCAGCACAGAACAGACAATCAGGTTCAAGATAAACATTTTTTATTAAGGTACAGATTCAGGTTACACATACAATTTAAACAGACAACCCATCTGCCAGCATGAAGGAGGAGACAACGCTGTGCACCGTATGATATCAGTTCCTGATTCTCTCGGTCCCCCTCTGCTAAGCTGCCAAAACTTTCGCTTTTTAGTGCAGCTGATCCAGACCCCGCCAGCACCTGGTGCAACAGTCCTTGCTGAGATGGGGCCTTCATAAACCTTCAGCACCACCCTCTTCCTGCTACAACCCTCAGGGCATAAAGTGGCATCCGCCCAAATGTTACACAAACATATTCCCAGTAACAGAAAAATGGGAAACAGTGAACAAAACACAGCATTTCCACACTAGAGTTAAACCAGGTAATAATCCAGCAAATAAAAGCATAACATGCAGTAATTTGCAGGGGGAAAAGACACTTGACAGTGAAAAAGTTGTCTAAAAACAAACTAGTTTTAGTGTAAAACAGTGATTCCCTTATAAAGGCCTTATATTCCTTTAAAAATATAGAAAGACAGTCCAGACAGTGTGGACAACACATAAGGACCCTTAACAGCACAGAGTTAAAACATCAAAGTGGCTTCATTGGGAATTGTGCCTTACTATCAGGTTTCTTCAACACTGCCTCAATGACAAAACACTCACAGTGACCCAAGACTTGAGCAGGAGGCGAAACCCCACAGTGTACAGTGCAAATCCAGTTTTCCACTCCAGTTATTGTAAAGATATTGCTGGATCTCAACCATAGACTCAACGAGGGAAAGCAGGTGGCCCCTTTCAAATGAGAGGCCACTTTGGGGCCAGTTCAGACAAAAACATTGTTATTCAGCCCCCACTAAGAGAGGAGCTTCTGCCACTTCATCTTCTAAATCGATGTTCCTACTCAAAGCATTTGAAAGTGTCAAACTAAAACCTTAACTATTAGAAAAGCACACATAAATAATACAATACAGTTCTGGAATTCAAACAACTTTAGTGTTTGTTTACAGTACATTTCAGAGAAGCAAAACGGAATGTGGCGAGAATAAAATGCCACGATCGGTTTTACTGAAGATCACATTTCTACTCCAGTCTGGTCTCGCATAGCACACTAACGTTCCCCTTCTGAACCATATTAAACAGAGTGATAATAAACTGCTCAGTCAGGGTCCTCTCAGCCCCAGGGGGTCGTGCACCGATCATCACCCTTCACACTCAGAATCATGAAGGGTTAAAATAATGTGAAGTGCTTTACTCCACACAGTATGGAAGCCCATTTCTACCTGGTTAAAAAATAATAATAGTGGCTTTACAAGTCAATTTTTTTACTTTTATTAAAAGGCAAATCTTTTAAATTATGACTTTTTAATTTTTTTTTACTTTGGAGATACAAAGTTAAAATTGAGATAAAAGTACAAGTTTTTAGGCAGAAAGTAAAAAATGTAAGATGAAAAGTATACAATTTGACTTATAGTAATGTTACATTTTGACTTGTAAAAACTACATTAACACACTTTTAATCTCAAACTTTCTGTCAATTATTTTACTTTTTAAAGCAATTATATAGGTTTTAATCTGTCGGACACTGGCGAACCGAGATCAAGGTTAGCGCTCACATCTCTCTCACGTGGCAGTTTGGTGACTCCTACAAGTGACATTAACTACTACGTGTTTAAAACATTTTAAATGACAAAGGTTTTTAATGTCAAAATTTAGACTTTTTATCTAAAAACTTAGGCATTTATCTCAACATTTTGACTTGTTAAAGCCATTATATATTTCTAAACCTGGCGAAAATGGGCTTCCATAATGGGGATCAAGGTTAGCTAGTGGGATTTTGCTTTTGATTTGTATTTATTATTGAAAACAGAATAGAAACATATTGAAAAATAAAATCTAATAATATATTATCAAATTAAATGTTTAAAATCTTACAATCGATACTGAAGACAATAAAAGATCCACAGACTGTGTGAGAAGAGTGAAGACATTGAGTGATTTGAACCGAAGGCACTTGTTTTGCTGGAAAACAAATATGGCCGATCAGTGGGGAGTTGAAAGATTTGATGAAGATCACTAAACATTTAGTGAAAAGGCACTAGGGTGATAAACTGAGAAAAACTTACAAATGATTACAAATCACTGTTTGTGCGCATTAATCTCCTCATTCCATAACATCTCCAAGTGTTAATTGCACATTTTAAAACACTATGTTGTGTTTAAAACACTCTTCGTGTTTTGAGTAAAATGTCACATTTAAAACAATCAAAATAAAACACAGTTTTATGGATTAAAGAAAAACTGCTTTACTATAAAATAAAATCTTAGTTAAAATCTGAGGCTCCAAGTTCAGGCATTTACAATCTATCGGAGCTCCTCAAGAGGGCGCCATTTGTCATCAAAGGCAGACACCACAACACTTCTGAGAGGAAATATGGGTTTAAGAGCTGCATTGCTTTTATGTCTCCATATTACATTATGAAGTCTTCTACTGAAGTGAAAAATCACTAAACTGCATTAACCTTCTGACACAGAGGAATTTTGTTGGCCCTTTGTTTGACTAGCACCTTCGCTTGGAGCAGAATCTACATCCAAATCTAAGTTGGAAATCCAGTTAGGCATAAAGAAAATCTGAAGGACAGGTTCTGCGTTTGATACAATGTTACTCCTTTGAGGGAGTTTCTCTGAGAAAGGGGGAAAAGGATGACTGGACAGTTCGTCCCTTCAGAGCCTGCTGAACGCGGAAATTGTTGACCATACTTCTCTGTTCCTGCTCCTCTGCTGATGAGAACAGCAAGCTTCGGAACACCGCCAGCTGAAAAAAAGAAAGATAAGGTTTGTTAAGAGAATGGAAAGTCGAGCACCAAGACAAACTGAAAGCCCAGACGTCAGCAGTCAGGCAGGAAAGATTTTCTATTTTATTTTGCAGGTTAGAGGGATGAGAGGAAGTTGAAAGGCAAACTAACGGTCTGGCTCAGGAGTCTGTTAATGGGGTCGCACCATGAGCAGGGATTCTGCAGGTTTTATCCGGTCAAATTGAAGACAGTTAGGAATAAAATTGAAGACTTATATACTGTTTATGGCAAAAATGTCTAATGGGTGTCGCTGGCTAGATATCCTTCAAAGTAGTCTGAGGTTATTCACTTGTTGAATGAGACATCAATGCTCATACCGTAATGTTTCCAGTTTAACCAGGTTTTACAGGCATACATTGTTTTTTTTCAAGCCAAGTGTCATAAGCCTGCACTTCCCTTTGGCTATCAAAACTCTGTGATGACTTTACAATCCCAAAAAGACTCACAATAAAAGAAAGCTAATTTGTTGTTGGTCTCATTTGTAGTTAAAATTCAGAAACAAGGAGAATTCAAAATAGCGTTATATGGACACCTGAAAAATAAGATCTGTAGAAATGTATTTAAGACTTAATTTAAGTATTTTCAAGGCCCAATAATACGGTTTTTAAATTTTTCTTTAAAAACACTTTGGAAACCCTGAAGAGGATCGATGGTTTCCATACTAAGCTTTTCCACAAACTAAATATTGTCTCTATAATATCTGTATCGATAGCACGAGTAGTGCCCATGGCATTATAATGCAAGAGAGTGCGTTATGGGTAAATTCCTGTAAAGCCCTGCACTGTTCCCGGTTATTTGGCAGATAATGCTCTGGAGAGTGCTGGTTTTAGCATCCTGGGGCCTCTCGCGCAAACCTTTGTTAAAAGGTTTTTAGTGCACTCGATGAACCCTTGCGTTGTTCGGGTCACATGGCATATTACAGTGGTAAAGTATCATAAAGCAATTAAAACATACCAATAAAAAAAAGATCCACAACACTCTTAATAGCTTTCTAAAAGATCTTTGACAATCCTCATTTTTATTTTACCTTACAATCATTAAATAACTTCAATATGATCACTTTATGCTAAGACCTCGTGCCTGTTTTCACTTCTATAGGTTGCATTCTCAAAAAGTTGTGTTTAGTTTAGAGGCTCTTCTTACACTTCCTGTAAACAGAGGGTGACCAGTAAGCTTCTCCTCTGGCTGATGACTATACAGATCATTCAAAACCCTGGTAGCTGATGAATGATCTTTATACAGTATACTTACATTTTAATATATTTCAAAAGTTCTTGAATGGTAGAATGATTGTGAACATACTTCTTCTGAAATTAACAGTGAAGCATACTCCCCGAAAGATGACCAAAACTCTTACTTCATTTCTAAGCAGCTTTTATAGATTTTTGAAGATTAATCTTTCATGCGTTGTGTAACAAAGCTTTAAGTAGAGCTGCTGAATTGTGGAAAAAATTATATTCGTGATTATTCTGTCTTTGAGCGAGTGATGCAGACTTTTATCACTTCATGTCTGAACTACTATAATGATCTCTACATTGGGATCATTCACAAAATGCTTCGCAAAATCACTTACAGTTAGTCCAGAACACTGTAACACATCTTAACTAAAGTAACTCAGAGAACTCATTCAGATAAATACACCTGCATTTTCTCTGAGGTGAGAGGTTAAGATGAGACTTAAAACTAAAGGGGTCAGGGATATTCCTTAGCGGGACCGAGATTGTGGAATGCACTGCCTACCCATGTTAAAATGGCTCCTACAGTAAAATGTCTTAAAACCCATTTTAACTCTTAAGCCTTTAACTCAGCCTGAGTTTTATTAATATGTTTACTTTAGTTTTGGTTTGCTTTATTGTGTTTAACTGGTTTTAGTAATTTTTATTCCCTTTTAATGTTTTTTTACATTTTTTAAGTTATTTTTTAAAATCTTTTAAATACTGTTCACTGTTTTCTTGGCCCAAACTTGCATTATCCGAAAAGAAAAGTTTGTCTGAGCCTGAATGATATGAGTGAACATCCTCAAGGGAACATTCGGCGCAGGCTCTTACTGAATGTTCTTCAGGGTTGCGTTAATCCACACGTGAAGCCACAAAGTAAATAAAAAACTAGCTTCAGGTTTGAGGTACACCCAGTAAAAGTTTTACATCTGAAAGTGATTTGTGTATCTCTAAGTCAACTCGAGGATGCTGAAACGAGTCCTTTTAAAATGAAACATTTTAACGGTAAACTCTGATGTAGGTTTGTATTACACCCCTCCCACCTGCATTATTCATTCATACTGGAAAACACAACTCCTCCCTTAATCATTGATGTAATGTTTCTCCATTGCAGATTACAGCGGCATCATGGTAATGAAAATGTTTTTAATTAGTTTTGCAACCTTAAGATTTGCAGCTATTTTTTTTTTAACTCAAACTAGATATTCAAATTTTCTCCATAAACCATCAGTAACTTTTGTTGTGTTCTTAGAATTTTCTTGAAAAAGAATCACTCAAATTTACATGCCTTCTAACTGGATTCACTAAACTGGTTTTATTTATGGACGGCCCAGTTCCCAGTTTATTTTCAACAGCTTACCATCACAAGTAAGTAATGTTACTGTAATTCTAAAGGTGCCTACAAAACAAGCATGAATGATCTGGAAAGAGTGGCTGATTCCTATGTAAAGTCTATGTAAAGACGTAATGATGTCCAAACCATGAGGTGTAGGAGACGGTAATACCATTGTATGATTGACATGCGTGACGAAGCGCGATAAACTAAATTGATCACTTAAGTAGAGAATTTTGAACTCAGACGAACTTTGCTTGCTCTTGTAGTGACGCAATTTTTTTTATCAAGCAGGAACATTTGCAACAATGAAGATCACTTCGCACTTTGTGGCCTAAAGCAGCATAAAGTGGGTGAGGAGGTCGCTGAATGATTTTTACCTTCACATCAATTTGAACTGTATTTATATTTAACACTAAGCATGCTAGTTAATTTATTTATCAGAGAAAGTGTGCAGGAAGAAATTGAGAGGGTTGAGGGGCACATTTTAAAGGAGAGGAGAATAGAATAGAAGAGAACAAGTTGGGCAGCAGCAGGTATGCTCCGGTTGGTCATTGCTGTGCCTCCCCCGGCAAGCTCGCTTCCTAGTTGCGGAAGTCTTCATAATTGTTTGACAATAAAAATTAATGTTTGATTTAAATAAAAGATTATTGGGGAAAAATTCTAATTTAATCCAGAGAGTTAAATTTAACGTATCTATTACATTTTACTTACTCATTACTTATAATTTAATACAATAAATGGAACACCTTTAAAAATGTAATGTGTTTTCACTTGTGAACTTATCATATTTTTTCCTATATAACATTTGATTTTGTTAGTTCAGTTGTTTTCAGAATACCTTGGGAAAGCGATGTATAAATGAATGCTAATGCAATAGATGTCCACAGACAACAATAATAATTTAAAATTATTACATTAATAATTGTGATTAAAATGTTTCCCATAATGGAGCAGCTCTATTGTACCACAATTTATTTTACTTTAGTAACCCAAATCTGATGCTCACTGAAGAGGACAATTTTACTGTTTTGTAATTTCATCAGTTCAAAAAGCTCTCATTTAATGATCCCAAAAAATATGTTAAAAATGTAAAAAAAATTATATAAAAACAAGTATTACTTTAACATGCAGTATAAGTCTCTTACCTGATCATGGCTGACTTCAATGTGCTGCTTCATCATAATCCATGTGACGGCCTCAGTGAGAGGAGGAGTGGTGAGAGAGCCGGGGTATGTCCAATAGTCTTCGGTGTTCTCTGGGAGGAGGCATGCTGGGTCAAACCTGTTGAACTCCACCACACTATCCTGCATGGAAAAGATTCACACTTACACCCTGCAACACTGTTAAATTACACACACCCCAACCCAGCGTTTCCAAAACGTTACACTGTAATCTCTCTTTATCCACAAAACAAATCCTGAATCATGTATACAAAACAGGGCTGAATGAGGTACCTTGTGTCTGACAGCAGGCAAGGCATCCACCAGTTTCTGCAAGCCCTCATGCCTTTTCCCAATCTGTCAAAAAAACTGACTTATTAAAATCCCAAAGGCTGATTAAAAGCATGCTATTTAAAGACCGTAGATTCTACCTTAAGAAACACCCCAATAACAGCCAACCCATTATCTTCCATAACAGCCTCCTCGAACAAACTGTACTTGTCAGAGTTCCAGTGGACAATATGGAGCTGTGAAGAAAAAACATGAATGTGAAGAATAATTAAGAGATTAAGCACTGTGCTGTGATGCCTTCGGCTCATGTTACAACACCTTTTATCTTATTGCACAACCTGCCTCCAGTTTAGCCGTTTTTAGAGGGACAAACTTAACATATCTTAACTGAAACCAAAACCTGGTTGAATCTGGTTCTACTGAAACAACGAGCACTTAATGCAATAAAGGCTGCATTCACAGAACTGAAACCCGAGCTGTCTCACTCTCAGAGACGAACCAGTGGAGCTCGAAGAGCATTGAGAGCTGTAACACAGTCACATTCTCACCAGTGCGAACAAAGCCAAACTTGGCTTCCAGTGGAGCGTCCAGTAAAGTCACTCTAAGATTATGTAAGAGGTTAAATAAGTACAGTGGTCTGGGTTTCTGCAGGTTTCATCTGGTCACATTTAAGACTGTTGAGACCTTTTCAGAATGTTAAGGGTAAAATTTTAAGATATATATCATAACATCAGAAACGCATATAAAACTTTTTAGCATAATAAACAGTATGCTTCAAACCTTCACTTTTATGTTTTTGAGTTTTTCCAATATTTTCTCAAGCCTAATCATGTCTTTTACAGAGTTGAAAACTTAGGAGCATTTTTTCAAAACATACCTCAGCCGCATACAGCCGATGATCAACAGAGTGCTCAGAGCCCCAAGCGCTGTTCTCACCCCAATGAAAGTGGAACTGACACAATCTGAACTGATCCTCCAGTGGTCCTCCTTTCACAGCTGAAAGATATTTGTTAAGGCTTGTCATCCTACAATTCATTGACACCACATGTATGCTTAAAAAACATTAGTGTGAAATCTGGATACCATGCTATTTCTAGAAATAAATCTTAATTTAAATTGTTAAAACTAATATTGTTTAGATTTGGAGAACTCACTTGATTTATCAGTAGTGTCATCATACTCCACCAGGAAGGAGTAGCCATTGTTCCAGATCTGCTGGCAGGTCCTTGGATCATATTGCACCTTCAGAGGTCTGAGCTGTGGATTAAAGATGCTCTTACGCACATCGATGTCAATGGGTGACTGTCGATCTCCGCCGGGAATGGCAAGAGGCTCCTGCCACATTGGATGCACTGTAAACAGAACAAGATGTCAGGGTGTGCCGTCCGAGCTCAAACTAGCACTCAAATTCTATCAGACAATAAAACTTTTGAGATAAACCAACCATAGACCTACATTTTACAGCCTCTCGTGATGAGTAACACATTTCTTTGAAATCAAAGAGAATAGTCCCAACAAAAAAACAGTAGAAGATAGAAATCCAACCCTACGTGGCACAAAAGGAGAGGCGTCTGTCCGGAGTGTGTTGGAGAATAAAAGTCAAGAGGGAAAATAAGCTCCAGCTCGTGACTCAATGTTTGAAAAAGAGGAAAAAAAATGACTTATTGCATGGTAAGGAAACACACACATGCACACGAGCGCACACACTGAGCCGCTGAACAGGAAGATAGTCATCAGACTTTTTTTCCTCCTCACAGTTACTGACGATCTTTTACATGACGATCCTACAGAGCTCTGATTGAGGTCACATGCTCTGGAGTCTACAAAGAGAATTATAGCAGCCAGAGAATGTGGGCTTTCATGAGATTAAAATGGCTTTTACTATAATTCCTCTTAGTTATTTAAGTGCTTTAAGGTGATTATATGGGTGTGCAAACCCAGTTTGTTGAGAGCAAAGACAAGCGTGTACTCGATCATGGACTTTCATTAATCCAAGCTTTGTGTCTACAGCTGACTTCATTTTCAAAGGTATTTGGAGGCTCAAGAACCTCAAGAGTTCTTTAGCAGGAAAAAAGAAGTGTGCCGTAAGTACACTACCATCTAGTGTTATTTGGTTAATAGACTATGCACGACTACTTCTGTGTTCCATGTCAGTGGTTCATCAACTACCGAATCATCGCTGGAAGTTGTTTATATCATTCACTTCAATGGATGTGATCATCGTGCAATTTTACACTTGTACTCTTATCTTGAGGAAAAGCATGGATCTAACCTCTCTGAATTAAACTGTGTTTTAATAATCACACAATGGGACACAGCAGCATAACGACGTCGCACCTTCACAATGGAGAAACTTCCAACTTTGATCTTTATCTCAAATGCATTTTTGAAATAAATTCTTAAAGACAAAATATTATAATCAATAAATAACATGCCAATACTCCAAATCTGGCTAAATCTAGAGTCATCATTGTTTTTACATAAAGTAACATACTCTGTTGTCTGCAAAAACATTGTGTGGTGCAATGGTTGGGTCAAGACCATGTATAGAACAAGGACAGAGTGTTCGTGATTTTACTCATGTTTCAGACAGTCAAATAAAGCTCAAAATGGGTGTAACTAGTAATGTGACATGACCAGAGTGTAGGCATCTGATTGAGGGGAGTGATTTTTTTATGTTTGTTTAAGATATATTAAATATAAAGATAATACTAAGATCAAAACTTGATCTGAATCAACAAACCTAATGAAGCCAGGAGTGGAAACTTGTTCCAAAGTTGGTCACTTTTCACAAGGGAGTGAATAAGAACCTGCTCACTTCTGGAGTCAGCCTCAAGTGGCTGCTCAGGGAACTGCAGTTCAGGTCAGGGAAAGCAGGAGGTTGCCCTTTAGTCTAGACCGGGTGAGTATCCCACTACCTGCTCCTCATCGTCCCCATAAGTATGGCTGCAGGATGATTTTTTTTAAACTCTGTCGCCTAATGTAATGAGAACAAGGAACCAAACCCTGAAAAAAAAACTCTAAAATGCAGTTGTTTAAAACAACTATTTTGATTATTGAGGATAGATCTCAATTCAGTAGTGAAAGTTTATTTGAAAATATAAAGTTTATTTTCATATGGCTCATTTCTCTTACAAACTTGAGGCATTGGTATGTGATTGACAGCTACACTGAACCAATCCCTCTACTATCGCTGTCAGTTTGAAGCCATCATGTCGTGAGAGATCTGTATGTATGCGGTCAATGATCATACTCAATAAAATATTCCCAAAATACTTGTTTATGCTTTAAAAATTAGCCTTTCTATTCAATTTAATCTGTACTAACTTCTGAAAAAGATCCAGGTATGTGGTATAAGTATTGTGTTTTAATAAAGATACCTCATAACTGGAAACGATGAGCGATGTGTGTGTGTGTGTGTGTGTGTGTGTATGTATGTATGTATGTATGTATATATAAAACTAATACTGAAATATGGGTTGATGATGAATAAGGTTGTACCTAAAAGTTTAAGGTAAGTCATTTGGCTTATAGCAATGTACGAGTACGGACACAGCACATGGTGGATATTTTTAATGTCTTAAGAATTGCATATGCTGTGTTCCAAGAATCTGTAAATGTTTGTAAAGCCCCAGTAACACTGTAGTACCTGCCACAAGCAGATAAACAGACTGATCTCTTGTTACGCTGTCATGCATACCATTTTTTCCTGGGAATTTGAAAAATATGACTTCTCTGGAAGTAAATGGAAGCCCCTTCTTTAAGAGTAAACTATACAAACACTACACCATTAACCAATTTAATTTAGTATGCAACCACCAATAAAAGACTATGTCAAACATTTACAGGTGAACAAATGTTATATATATATATATATATATATATATATATATATATATATAAAAGCTGAATAAAAATGAATCAGATTTATTATGAAGAGTGCAGTGAACCAATAAATAGTTTAGAGTGTTTGACTTATTAATTAGCTAATTAGCTTCAAGAGTGCAAAAAAAGTAAATTATTTCATCAACTCTGCACAGTTACTCAGACCAAATAATCAAGCTATTTCAACTACAGAATATCCGCAACGAACCAATTAACAATAAATAAACCTGGTCTTCATTAAGAAAATAAATACATGTTCTAAACAACAACCACCACTTTGAAATGTGTTTTACTTTCCTCTCTGCTAGGTTTATGCAGTAAATATCAATGGCATGTTAGGTTGTTTTAGTGATCACAAAAATGAAATCATTTGAAACTTAATAAAGGTCATTCTGTTAAGTTACATTACTTTATTGCTCATGTGACATTTATTATTCCAGCATGTGTTGTTGTCAAAGAATGATTGTTCTGCAGCAACCATAAACATGGCCATAAATCCAGTGGGCAGGGCTTGAATAAATGAAACCGAAATATAAAGAACGAAATACATGGTACGTCTTTCAAACACATCGATATATAACAAAAAAACAACAAAACATTTTCAGTTAAGCAGAAACCGTTAAGCACAACCAAAAGTGTCATTTTTCCATGTAAAAGAACGTAATGTAATACCCGGAAGTCCTGCAGTAGGGTGCTATCTCTGAGATAAACAAGCGCATTGTGAGCTCAGGATTATCAACGGCCATAAATGACAAAATAACATCCGTTATTGTATTTAGAGGCGAAAATGGTGCATACAGTCAGAGACAATTACATGCACGGCTGAGGTCATTTAGGATGACGCTAAAGTGCAGACACAGTAACTATAATCACAAAAACCACCAACCTTGACTCAGGACCAGTCTGCTGGAGCACGCAGACAGATTACACGCGCGGGCGGGGATCCATCGCGGGCTACGAGCGTGTTTCACCAGGTGTCTGTGGATGTGCCGTCCGAGAGGTGCGATAACGGCGGTCAGCGTCACCATGATGAGCTCTCTTCACTTTTTAACAAACCAAAAACCTTAAAAGCTAGATTAACAGTTGACTCCGAGTCATGCCACTCCAATAAAACCGTTGGGGCGTAGGGTTTTTAACGGAACTTCTAAAAACAGCCCTACTTGATCTGTCGCTGCACTGGAAGGAGGACAGGAGTGGTTAGCTAACGCTACACCCACCTAAACACAGCTGGAGGCTCTAGAGGGTTCCTATTGTCTCTCTTACGAAACACAGCGTGTGTTCAATAGAAAACGCACGAGGAATGTGACGTGCTAGTACACAGACAGGTTTAAATATTCTTCAGGAAAATGGAGGACAGAGTGGCGCTGGGGGTCGAGAGCCCAGTCACAAACCAATCAGCGTCTTCCGCGGAGGGGCGTCCGGGACTAATTATATGCGGAGGAGGGACAAGACGGGACGAAAGACGGTTTTTGTCACATTCGAGGATTATTGATTTAGGCGTTTAACCAGGTCATGACAATAACGAACACATTGTACCAGAACACTCGCACATTTACCCGTTTTTACAAACAAATAAGTGTATGTTTTTGAAGTATACAGTGGAAAATAATTAGTACACAAACTCGTGTTTTGGAACATGGTAACAAGTTTGTGCTGGTTTAAACCGGTTTATTATCATCAAAAACACTGCATCTTTCATCAAATGTATTTGTTATAATTTATTTAATTCGTGTTTGGGTTTTCAATAAATATACACAATTTTCAAACATGAACAAGTTTTAATTGTCAAAGCTGGTTTGAGTTACTATGGTAGTTAGTTTAAACTGGTATGGGTGGAATGGTTTAAGTTGGTCAACAGTGGTATGATAACTAATCAAAGTATTTTAAGCCAAACAGGCTGGATTTATTTCACTTATAACCACTTTACACCATGACTTTTATTTTCACTATCCATAAAATTTAGCATTCTTTTTACTTATCGAGTTTCTTTTATTTGTTAGTATAACATATGGTTTGTGTGTATACATCAGTAGGATACAATTAACACCTTAATAGCCAAGCACATCTGAATAAAATAACCATAACCTAGTTAGTTTTTAAAATTTGGTCTTAGTCTAAATTACCCAAATGTGAAAAGATGGCGTGGTGATGAATAAACACATCATTTAGATATATATTTCCCAAGACTATAAAATGAATTTAATAAATGCTAACTTCTGACACTCAATCTATGCTTTTTGTCAAAAACTATATAAAATGCACTGGAAATAAATATTTACCAAGATAACAATCTGTTCTCCATCACCTCAGACTCCGTTGGTCCTCAGAAATTGAAAGTTAGCCAAGTGGAGGAAAGGTTAATGCGTCATATAGCAACTCTGATGAACCTCAGGCAGGACAGATAACAGGCAAAGAATGGACTTTGTGTTCTATGTGAGAAGCAAGAGAAAACAGTGTTCTTACGTCAAACACTCACCGTGTAAACAAGAAGCAATTAGAACATTGTACTCTTTCCTGCACGTTTCTCATGTAAATATAGGCGAAGTGATGATGCTTCTTACTAAGTAAATAAAGCATTAACTCTGTGCAGCTGTGTTATCAGGACAGGGAAATAAAACTAACACGTAGGCATAAAGCTCAGATTTTTTTTTTTTTTTTTTAAATCTCAGTATTACTATTTGTGCAAAGATCAAGTTTTGAGTAAACAAAATGATGCATAATTATGATGTAATGGGGGTTTTAAAAGATAACATTTATTTAAAAAATTGCACCTTATATATATTGATTCAAACCCTGAAAATCCAGGAATGCACATGAAAAAAGTAGAGTTGAAAAATACTCATCTAAGAGGATTCCAAAAACAAAGGCCAGAAGGAGACAACATTAAGTGAACTGTATCATACAGATATATTTACATGTTTGGTAAACAAAACAGTACAAAAAAACATGAACCGGAAAAACAGAAATGCTAATCTAGAGCAATGATATCATCATCATCATCATCATCCACCGGTGGCTGGTCGAGGCGTTTGCGCTTCGAGGACGCCTCGTCTGCTGCAGTATCTTGGTTTTTTCTCTTGCGATTACTGGACTCTGGGGATGTTTCCATTGTGCTTGAGGATGGTTCTTCATCTGAGTCTACGAGGAGGACATCATCATCCTCAACAGCTGCTGTAACTACAAAAATTAACTCTTTTATATCAATATTATTATTTAAATATAAACTCTTTTTATATCAACGAGGAAAAACTTGAGGGCTGCATTGTAAAATCATTGATTGAATCAGCTGACATCTTTTTACAAACATAACCAACTTTTCTTTACCGTCGTAGTCATTACTGAGTGAAACAGAACATTTTGAGTAAATGCATTAAAAAGGCATAACACAGAAAATATACATACACAAAACACCTTTTAATTATCCTCATATGAATACAAAAACAGAGCGATATAATAGACTGCTTTCTCTGTAGTGGTGATGTCATCACAGCTCTTCCTGTTGCCATTGGCTTAGTGACATACAACTAAACAACTCACAAGTCACATTTTACAAATACAAAACTGGGGAATTCACAATGTTACTACAAAATTCAAACCCCTAAAAGTAGTGGATGTAATAATTCAAATCAAATCTACTAAATCTTCCTAAGAGCAAAGTATCACGAGACTTTGAGAGCCATCCCAAGTGAAGGGAAATAAATATTGTGAAAAGATGCTTGTGATGAGCACAGACCTTCACCCTTCGCATTTCAAAGTTGTTCAAGTGAATTATATGCTTTTTTGTAAGCACCTGTGTGTGTGAAATACTTTTTCTACCTTGAACTTGAAAAAGTCAAAGTGTCGGGACAAATGAACATCTTTAGGCTGAAGTGAGCATTTCTGCAGTTTGTCCAAGTTATTAAACTTAGTTGAATTTTATCTTAAAGTTGTTTTATAGCACTTTTAAGTGGTGGTAAAATTTGAAGCGTACCACTTACTACAATTATGTTGATAATTTAAAGAGGGAGAATTAAATATAGCTCTTGGGTCATTTTTTTATTATTTACTATTGGGGCAGTTTTTCAGACAAGGAGATTGACTTATGATCGGAAGGTCGCAGGTTCGATCCCCAGATCCACCGAGTTGAAAGTGGTGTGAGTGATGAAACACTTGCTCCCCATCTTCAACAACCACAGCTGTGGTGCCCTGAGCACCTACTTCTGTTATTGAAGAAAATGATGGAAATGGATGCGTTAATTTTTATTTAGCTGCAGCCCTTTTTAATTGATCGATTATCTTTTTAATATTACTATATAGAAATGTGTGGGAGTTTTTTATTACTTGATGAAATTCTGGCTCACCCTGAATCTTCCTCCAATCCTTCACCTACGATATTGGAGTTTGAGACCACTGCCCTAAAGGGTACCTCATAACCAAATCCATAAAAAAAATAATATCTTCCTGTACATAAGAATTCAATGCTTTTCGTACCTGTAGATGAGGTAGAAGGCTGGGCGGAATCTTTGTTACCGTTGGCAATGTTTTTCCCTTCTTCTGGGGCACTAGGAGCTGGTGCCTTGTCTGGAGCATCTCCCACCACTTCAAACTCCACATCCTTTTCTAGTTCCTCACTGAAATGTGAACGCATGACACCTTTTACTTGCCAAAGCTCAAGAACAAGCCTTTCCTTCTAGGAGCACACACTCACCTGTGAATTACATTGACGAGAAGAGTGTAGTCCTGCAGGAAGTCATCCACTTGGAGACGGCTACCATTCCGAATCCCAAAATCAGACAGAAACTTCTCGTTGTTTGCTAGAACAAGCACAAATTGCTTACATTAAAAACAAAACTAAGCTATACTGCATCTTGTATAATTTTAAGAATTTATAAAGGTGATATTTAATCATTGCTCGATTAAATCATCAATTCCGTGCATAGATGACTTTTCAACTAGTTGATTTGAATATTGACGTTTGGGATTTAAATATGGCTCCATTTTCAGGGTGCTCGGAAAAAAAGACTAACAAATTATATAAAAAAACTGTATAAAATTATCTTTACTGTGAAACTGAGGCATATTTTCCATGTTACCGTTTAAAGTAGATTCTTTTTCTGAGTAAAAGCCATCTTGTGTATGTGTTAGATCTTTTGCTTCGTTTTGCTGTGTTTTATCCTGTTTTTTGGTTATTTAAGGAGTCGGGTAAGACACGTGTATTTTCTTTACTGCATTATATTTAGGATATAAAAAAAGCTACCTTGTTTAGAATTTTATTCTAATTACTTGGGGGTATTACTTGGACTGAATAAAAGAATACAATTTTTTAAAGCGTGGTCTGTTTTTCCATTAGGACAGGAGAAGACCGGCATAGTTATACGTTATTTGATCATTTTTCAAATTGTACAAATAAAGTAAATTATTATTTTTAACTTATTATTGCCCTAGCTTTCAGTTCCTCTAGACAGGTCAGACGTAACATTACTCTTTAGAAATTGCATCGGGCAACATAGATTTTACATTTTTAAAGCTCTGTAATGTTATAATTTGCTTGCATTTTTCTACAATAACGAGCCAACTGCCTAAAAACGCTTTCATATTATACTAAGGGGGCGTATGCAAGCAGTGATTGAGGTGTGAGTGATCTCTGCCTACCCCAAAAAGCTATACAAGTGAATAAAATATTTGTCTAACTAAACAAAACCTAATCAGATTCTTTTCTACAAAAACTATAACATTGTCCAATAGCATGAATAATAAACGTAATCATGAATTTTTGATTGATGCTGAACCAAATACGAGTGTGACTAATTATGTGAGGATGTATGCTACGCTCCTTTTGTATGCAAAAGGCCTCTACACCCTCTAGTGGCTAAAAGAAAGCAACACCAATGGCTCCAACAAATTTATTAATCTGATGACTGATGATAATTTAGCTTTTAATGAACTTTGATTCAGTGTTTACTACTGCTGCACTCTAATTAAATATTGAATGTAGGCGATTCATTAACATTGTTTGCTATTAAACTTGATGAATTTATTCCAAGGATCATTAATTACAATTTGGCACATGAGTGGCGATTCATTCTAAAATTTATTTAGTTCATTTAAACTATCTGGTTCCCATCCTGAAATCTTTGTACCTATATAAAAAGGCACTATTGTAGAGAGAAATATAAATGTAATATACGTTTATATTTCTGAAAGATAAAAATATATAAATCAATACAAAAGATTGTATTAATTATCTCCGAGGAGTCTGAACAAACACGATCCTTTTGTGGCCGGTCCCTACTGGCCCGTGGTTTAGGGACTACTGCTCTAGAATACTTTCATAGGCAACTCTTACTTTCTGTCTCTCCTTCCTCTGAGGAGATCAGGATCGTTCCCTTTCCATCCTCAATTTGGACGTCTGGAGCCACCATGCCAAACTTCTCCTTCAGAATCTGAGGAGATAGGACATGCAATATAAAAAAGTAGAGCACGTATGTAGATTTTTTTGTTTCACATCAGTTTGCTTAAATGAAAAGTTTTTTTTCTTGAACCTAAAAGGCCAGAAATGAAATACGCTTAGGCATCTCCTCTCGCATTTTATCACTGACACCCGCGTTGTAAACTGATTGTTGTGACCAAACAGAAAAGAAACTGTGGCAAGCATGTGCTCGTGATTGCCTGCGCACATTCACTGCGACTCGCATCAGCATCTTCATTATAAATCAAATTTTTATAGGACATGAAGTGTTTAAGAATTAAAAGCATTAACAGTTATAGTTGCTTGATTTATATATATTTTATTTCGTATAAGCAATAACAATAAATGATATGTAATTAGTTCGTCTATATAATGAGTTATTTGTTTACTTTTATATTACAAGATCACATTCATAGCTTGAACCGTGGACTCTTTTAGCGAGATGTTTTGTAAATGCTCTACATTTTCACAATTGCAATAACTGAAACAACTTCACCATGATTGAGGACAATCGATTTTACCCTATTAGTGTCCTGTTTTTTTTTTTTACCTTTATCCTGAAAAATCCAAGAGGCTTGAAACCCTTGAACACACCATTTTACCATTAAAGTGTTGACCAGAATAGAAATCACAAAAAGTTTCTCTTGAAGGATCAAGACCAGAAAATGTTCCTCTTTCTCAAAAAAAAAAAAAAAAAAAGAATTTTTATTCTCTAAAAAAAGTATTAGAGAATAAAAATACTTAAATATTTAACATGTAACCAGAAAATTCTCAAAATATCAGTTTCGGGAATATTCCAGACTGAAACTTTTAAAACTTAAAATGCTCCAAAATTGAGAACTAAACTCTTCTAAAAATTGAATTTAAGTATGGCATAAAAAAAATCGATTTAAATCATAAATAGTATTTTTTGTGAAAAGCTGGGGTTTTATTTTTGGTCCATCCCACCAGCCCTACACATATGTGGGTCACACACTTTTTTTAAACAATCAGGCGGCTGTGTTTGGTACCTTGTCCTGAAGAGCTTGGACTATGGTCTTGTGCACATTAAGCTTCACCGTGACCTCGGGTTTGCTTGCGCACACGTAACAGTTAGGATTTGGAGGGTCCAGTGCACACGGGACAAGAAGCTTCTTCCTGGGGTTCGGCTGTTTATTTAAAAAGATCTAAAGAGAAAAAAAAAAGACACAGGTGATGAGATGTTCATACGTGGTTCCGCTGATTTCCTCTTGGTCTTAAGTTGAAAATGTAAAAAAAAAAATATATATATTATTTTACTCTTTAAAGTTTAAAATTCACTGTTCTATGTTTTCAATATTTTTTTTAATAAAGTCATTGTATAGCTCATCTGACATGTATTTTTTTTTGTTACTTGGCGTTTCCAGAGATTGAGAAAATGCTTATAAATGTTAAAAATATTTTCAAATGATGGTTAGGGTTGCCAGAGTCTGAAAAAATGCTCTTATACACTTAAAATGCTCAAAATCAGTTGTTAAGGTTGCCAGAAATTAACATAAGTCTCATACATGTAAAAAATATATATATATAAATGTAATTGTAAGGGTTGCCCAGGATTGAGAACAGCTGCACAAATGCAACTTCTGAGGTTGGCAGACATTGAGGAAATGTTTCTTAATGTAAAAAAAAAAAAGTATAAATGACTGTTAGGGTTGCAATAGTTTGAGAAAAATCCTCATATAAACTAAAAAAAGAACCAAAATCTTAAAAGTGATCATTAGGTTGGCCAGATAGAGAAATTCTGCATAAATGCTAAAAAATATAAAAGTGATTGCTAACAATTTAAACAATATATTTGAAACATACTGTATATTATCCAAAAAAAGTTTTGTACGTGTTTGATATGATAAAAAATAACATTAAATTAGATTCTTAATCTTAAAAAGTCTTACATTTGAACTGATGAAATGTGCAGAAACCCTGTTCAAAACAGGGCTTCCAGAGTCTCTGTTGATGTATGAGGACACCAAATCATTGATAAGCTTGAACGCACACGTCATGATGCACTCCAGTCAGATTTTAATCTATTTAAATAAGCTAATGAGCTCACCGTCCGACACTGTTCAAAGTCTGAGTTGAGAATCTTCAGCCCTTCCAACACAATAAGACCAGCAATGACCGCATTTGTGGTGGCTATAGCTGGAATAATGTTCCCCGCCATGGCTGCAAAAGAAGAACAATGGTTAACAATGCTTGCTAGGTTTTGGTCAGTGTTTTAAACCTGTCAGAGTGGTCTGAAAAATTGCCACAATTGGTCATTTTTGCCTTCTTTTATTTTGGAAATAAATACATCATGTTTAAAAACATGTTTTTACCCCAAATTTGGTACCATTCATGAGGCAGAATAAGCAGTAAGTTTTTGCATTTTATTCAGGTATATTAGGAAAATACAATATGAGGGTAAATTATTAAAAAATTATGAACACTAGCACATGCAATGTATGACTCCGAAGCTGTTTACTAGCTTCTTCTATTTATAGAGGACGCATTGCTCTATCACAACAGTGTAGTACTCATGAAAATAGTCAAAGTAGATTAAAATCAAGCACAAAAACTCAAGCTACCACTCAAATAACATTCAAACGTGTTAACTGCTATGCTCCAAACTCCCTTCAGCTTAATCTAGCTCCTAAGTCATCACTCGTGTTTCTGTCCTGTTAATAACACAAAGACCTATGACAAATTAATTTAATGGTCTTCACCCAAAATGCAAATGTTTTTATTTTAAATGACAATTAAAATGGTTGTACATCGGTTTGAAAATTTAAATGATGATAAATCAAATATTTTTTTAAAGTAAAATTTTTTTTACGAAAAATGCATCAGAATCGGTTCAAAAACTTACATTTAACATCAAATTGGCTTTTCATGTTCATGCTGAAGACATTCATCCTCAAGTTTGCCGCAGCAGTCACAAAGTCCATGGCTGGAGGATCATCCTGAAAACAGCACCAGAAATTGAACAGGTTTAGACTGAACTTTTTAAAGACTTTGTCTCCATGTTTTCGGAGAAAACAATTAAACTACCTTAATTTTGGGAAAGTGTAGGTTTTTATTTGTTCTATTTCATTTGGTAATAGGTTTAGAAAACATGTTTATATTAAAGTAAACTTCATTTAATATATTACTATTTATTTCAAATTATGTTATTTGGTGAAATCTTTTTTAAATATTACACATTTTGAAAAATCAATCAGTGTGTAAATTTTTTCTTTCAAAACCCTAAATAGTTATTTTTACTCACTTGAAATACATCATGGGTGGAGGACAAGACTAAATGATCTCTGATCGAATTTGAAAGTGTTTACTTGGAGCAATTCATCATTAAACACTTGAATAGATGTTTGCTGTTCTTTAGTGAGCTACTCCATACTGCTTGCATCCACACACTTTGTTAAGTCAAGAAGCGTGAATAATGAGTTATATGTCTTGTTTAAAACTGTACTAACGTATGAAGTTTTTTTGTAGTCTTCAGTGTAAGTGATCATAAGGTTCCTGGTTGCTCAATGAAATCTATGCACTTTATAAACAGTTTGGACAGTAACTTTTTACAAACATCAACTTGGACAGTTTTCCATGTTTTTAGTTTTAAATCTGAACTGAAAAGATTATCCTATTGCTTTTTGAATCTCACCTTATCCCAGATGAGCTCTGCACCATCTCCCTTCTCCATCAGCTGTGATCGAAGTGTTTCTACACTGTGCTGAAAGAGCTGAGCGTAACCTTGAACCCCCAAAACCTGCTGGTCCTTCAGCCCCAATCCACCCGCCTCCTCCTGAGAACCAGCTTGAGGAACACACATATAATGGTATTCTTTTTCATCGTGCAAAAACTCTATGCATTAATTTCAGCCATTTCGGAACAAAGACTCACCAAGCTGCTTTATTTCTTGCCAATCAAGAGGTAACGGGGCTTTTCTCTTTTTCCACAGCTTATCCATGGTCAGCAGGTACATGATGTCATCTTTGAATAGCTGCTAGCGAACACAAAATTACTTTCTGAATGCTCATGAGAGAAGAGAACAGGTTTACTAGATAGAAATTGCACCTTGTTGAAGAGCTTGACCGGGTCGTAACCAGTGGAACGAGCCCACTGTTTTGTGGACACTCGTTTTATGTCGCCATCCTGGTCTGAGGCAGTAGCCCGGGCGGCTGCATCTGCTGGGTTCCCTGTGGATGAGAAGACTCTAGTCAAGCAACCCATTAAAAGTCATCCTGGTAGATCCTGTTTACAGATTTGTAGAAACACACGCAGACTACAATTATGAGCTCAACACATACAGCAGGGGAAATAGGTATAAGTATTTGAGACATCAGCATGTTTTTTTTTTCAGTTGGTGGGGATTTCTAAGTGGGCTATTGACACTAAATTTACACCAGATGTTGCCATCAAGTCAAACATTGAATTCATACAAAGAAATCAGAACATCTAAGTATACAGGTTTAGTCATAATAAGTAAAGGGAAATGGCACAGGGAATTAGTATTGAACACACTTGATTAAATACTTTGTAGAATAGCCTTTTTGGTGATTCTAGACAGCTCTTGTATGGAGAGACCCGTCGTCTGCATTGCTCTGGAGGGATTTTGGCCCACTCTTCCACACAAATGGTCTTTAAATCTTGAAGGTTCCTTGGACCTTTTTTATGAACTATGATCTTCAGTTCTCTCCATAGATTTTCTATGGGATTTAGGTCAGGTGATTGCCTAGACCATTCAAGCAACTTGGTTTTCTTTCTTTGAAACCACTTCATTGTTTCCTTGGCCTTGTCTTTGGGATCATTTTCTTGCTAAGATGTTCACCCTCTTA
Organism: Danionella dracula; assembly: GCA_900490495.1. NCBI lineage: Eukaryota > Metazoa > Chordata > Actinopteri > Cypriniformes > Danionidae > Danionella > Danionella dracula. Next base: position 1,974,810 of record UELW01000049.1, on the reverse strand, counting down.
ATTTTCAGCTTTCTGGTAGATAGCAGTAAATTTTTTATCCAGAATATCCCAGTACATTTCTCCATTCATCCTGCCTTCGACAATATGAAGTCTGCCAGTACCCCTTGCTGAAAAGCAGCCCTAAACCATGATGCTTCCACCCCCAAACTGTTGGTATGGCGCTCTTGGGGTGGTGGGCAGTGCCATTTCTTCTCCAAAGATGGTGTGTAGAATGACAGCCAAAAAGTTCAATTTTGCCTTCATCTGACCATACTATAGTCTCCCAATAAGCCACAGGCTTTTCCAAATATTGTTTTGCAAACTTTGGCGTGGTGAGCATGCATGGATGCCATGGCGGTTCAGTGGATTGCTTATGGTTTTCTTTGAAACAACAGTACTTGCTGATGCAAGGTCTTCCTGAAGTTCTGCCCGAGTGGTTCTTGGCTCTTGTAGAAGTCTCCTCATCATTCTTTGGACTCCTCAGACAGTGATCTTACATGGAGCACCAGATCGTGACCAGTTTATGGTGAACTGATGCTTTTTCAATTTCCGGATAATGAAACACAGTGCTCACAGGAACATTCAGCATTCTGGAAATGCGCCTATAACCAATCCCATTAAAATGCTTTTCAACAATAAGATCTTGAGAGAGTTCTTTGCTTTTAATCATCATGAAGTCTTTCCTGTGTGCACTCTGGGTAATGAGAAGCCTTAATAGGCCAAAAATTAGGACTAAAGAAGCGAATATCAATTTGTATGGGGCAGCGTTTCTCTCTCAATACTGACAGATTTCAGGTGATCGCCTGGCTTTCTATGTAATTTAGCGCCTTGTTATCTTCATGTGTTCAATACTTATTCCCTGTGCCATTTCACGTTATTTATCATGACTCGAACTGTATACTTAAATGTTCTGATTTCTTTGTATGAATTCATTATTTGGCTTGATGGCTACATCTGGTGTAAATTTTGCGTCAATAGCCCCCTAGAAATCCCCTTACTGATAAAAATCTTAAAAATGTCCATATATAATCAGATGCCCACCAACAATACAAAGTAATTTTAAAAATCCTCTTCATAATCCAATTAGGTAATTAATTTGTGCTCTTTTAGAATCTGATCTAAGCACCTCAAGCATAATTTCCAACAAGCTTTCAACACATTTATGTTATTGCTCACATTGGCTATGTTTGGGGATGGCTGGCTACTCACATGCAGCCTCAGGGTCAGCAGTGTCAGGCGATACCTCCTGATCAGCATCCTCCTCGCCAAACAACTGACTGTGTGGGCAATGTATTGTGATGGAAAAAAACAAAAAAGAAAGATGATCGGATCTCAAACTTTATTAATCCACCCAAAGAAAGTTATGTACTGATATTAACATATATTAACTATATAGAACTGGGTGTCGTCTGCATAGCAATAGAAAATAACCCCATGCCTTCTAATAATTTTGTCAAGGGGCAGCATGTAGATTGAGAACAGATCCTTGAGAAACTCCATACTATACTGCTATTGTGTCTGATGAGTCTTCATTTACAAGAACAAACTGACTCCGGTCAGAGAGGTACGAGTTAAACCATCTTAGTGCCTGGCCCTGGATGCCTGCATCGTTCTCTAGTCTCTCGAGGAGAATCCTGTGATCTATCTTCTCGAAGGCTGCACTGAGATCTAGCAGAACTAGAAGAAAGATATTCAGATCGTTTGAAATTTTAACCAGCGCAGCCACTGTGCTGTGATGTGCTATGAATCCGTATGAAGATCTTCATAAAAGCTGCTCTTCTGTAAGAAGAAGCTGAGCTATTTAACTTTATCTTGTCAACTTTTGACAAGAACGGAAGGTTAGAAATTGGCCTATAGTTGGTTAACTCAGTAGGATGCAGGTTTATTTTCTTGATTAGTGGTTTAATCACTGCATTTTTGAGCTGTTTAGGAATGTAACCTAGCAATAGACATTAGTATATAATATTCAGAAACGGTTGTTGAGCTATTTGTAGCAATTCTTTCAGTAATGGTTCAGTTGGTACAGGATCAAGAGAGAGTGTCATTGATTTAGATGTTGTGATCATTTTAAGCAGTTCTTTCAGGTCAATATTTGAAAAATGTTGCAGCGAGTGAGGCAAAGGCATAGAATTTGAGTTAAGCTGCTTAGATTGAATATGAGATTTAGTGACTTTGCATCTAAAAGATGTAATTTTATTTGAGAAATAATTTATAAAGTCATTGCTGCTAAATTTTATAGCTGCATTTGAATCTGTCGATGTATAACTTTTTAGTAGATTAGCCATTGTTTCAAATAGAAGGCGTGGTTTATTTTGATTTGTTTCTATTCATTTGTGATAGTAGTTAGTTCTTGTAGTTTTTAATGCTAGTCTATAGGTAGACAAATTTAGAGTGTGATTTAGGCGGTGAGTTGCTCCAGCCACATTTTGCTTAAACCCACATGAATTTAGGAGGTCTGTAAAGTCAATAGCCAACTAGTCTTTTTTGTCATCAATATGGATGTTAATCAGGCTTCAGGATTGCAGGTAAACGTGTGGCTAAGTCAAGAACCCTAGCACCAGGGAAGCAGTGTGTACGTGCTTTGTTCATGCCGACTGTCGCTTGGACATGTCGAACGATGGAACTGCAAATCACCAGAGTGTTCATATTAGGATTGCTGAGAGCGTCGAACCAGTTCTGGTTGGTTTCTTGAGCTTGGATCTTTTGGCCTGAAAGTGGCTGATCTGAACTACAAAATCTCCTGATCTTTGTAATTTAGTGTGGAACAGTGTGGTGAGGCCATATTATTATGTAGAGTAATATCTATCTGCTGTATCAATATTGTTTAGTTTATTATTATTTTTAATTAAACAGGAGTTCAACTTTTTAGCTGCATTAAACTATATACATGTGGATTCACAGCGTATTCAATTAGAAAAGTTAAACAGTTCTTAAAAGAACAGGTTATATGTGGACAGGGCGTAAATGTCTACTAGTTATTTCCTTTCAATCTATTTTGTCCTGATGTGTTGGAAACAGTTTCAGTACAAGTAGGTAAACGGTTCTGATGCTAACGATAGTAACCGGATCGAATCGTGTGAATTTCTGTTTCTTATTTTGAAAACAAAAAGAGCATACAAGTTAACTGCAGTTATTTTTTTTACTGCTAACCATTTTTTGAGTTTTTGTATAGTACAGTGTGAATTAAAAAGTATTTGTTTCAGCAAAAAACTTCTGTGTGGGCTTTTTAAACAACAAAAAAAGTCCAGACTGAATACTGTTAGCAACCGGTATTGGGTTTCAATCAAAATAAAATTCAATTAAAAGTAAACCATTTTAATACCCAACCTTAGTCCCATTATTTAACTTGAAACAGACAAAAACAACTGCCCGACCATGGTGACCGAGAAGTGCAAAACACATTTATATAACTTGAAACACTTTTACAAATTACAAAACAAATTAACATTTTAGAAAAGACATTTACAAGTTACAACAAACTTTTCCATTTCAGAAAACACATTTTACAAATTACTAAACACTTTTACAAGTTTAGAAAACACATTTCCAAATCCTCCCGGAAAGGGGGGATGCTATCAAGAACCGATAAAATGTATAATTTGTAAAAGTGTTTCACACTATGTATATGTGTTTTGCACCTCCTGGCCACCGTAGCTCAACTGAACAGTTTAATGTGTAATTTGGTGCTACATACTTGAAAAGATATTTGGCCCAAACGATGCAATGAATAGGTTCAGACGGCGTGTTGCGAATAGTGCAACCAGGAAAGGTTTTCTGGGTTGGTTTTGGCTGGCACTCGTAGCATTCTGTCTGACCCTAGAGTTGAGAAATCCACCAAACATTACAACTAAGCATATCCCATAGATATATGTTTACCTTCAGCGACAAAATAACATTCTTAAGCTTGCCTTCTTGATGACTGTGACCTGCCCAAGATACCCGGCCGTGCCGCTCTCGATGAGCGCGATGTCAGCAGCCAAACACATCCGGTTTACGTGGTTCCTAGCCGCTGCAAAAAGAGAAACCCTTTTTAAGAAATGTGGTTGAAAATGAAAATTGTTAAAATACGGTGATTTTATTCATGCTTTCTAAGATCATTGGACTTCAGGTATTGGGAACTTTGAATATGTTTCGCTAAGAACTCATGAGTTTTACATCTGCCCACTGGTATATAGATCCTTATCTTCCACCAGAACAGTTCCAAACTGACCCAAAGACACTTGAAAGAATCTGATTGGAGGAGTGCGCTTGCTTATCTGATGCGACCAGAGACAGACCACCAGTAGAAGGGCAGAGCAAAAGAGGCATTCTGCTCCTCTGACAGACACAAGCTAAGCCATGGATGCCTGGCTGGCTGAAGATGGCTTTTTCAATAAAACCTGAATTGATTTGACCTCTAATTGCTTTGTTGACTTTTTTTTTTAAACCCAATAACTGTAATTGCAACAAAAGAAACAAAATAGCAGATTGAACAAAATTATTTTTATTTCTGAATATCTCATACCTCTGTTGTCCAAAGCGTTCATGACGAGCTGGAAATTCCTGAAGAACTCCACATTGTAATCTGGACTGCGAGAAAGCAACAACATTACACATCAGATTTTCTTCAGTTAGTATGTAACAAACAACTTCCCAAGATAAGGGTTTTAAAGACAGAAAAGAAACATGAATATGTTATGCATTTACGACATTTGACTCACTTCATGATGCTGTCATGATAGGCAGTGATGTTTGCAGACGGGCAAAATCGAAGAACACTCTCCTTGGCGACCTGAAAAACAAATGTTCATCAATAACCTAACCTGTCTAAATTAATCTTGTGTTCTGAAGACGGTTATATTTACCTGAGCTTTAGACTTTCCAACATGCTTCTTCTGAAACAAAAACTGCCTGTTAAGATTACTGACGTCAATGGTGTCCAGATCAATCTGAAAATGAAGATAATTACCAAAGACTGTTAAGCGTTGGATTAGCTAAATTAAGAAATGTATGTCCTTGAATCATGATATATTATTTATCAAATATGCAAAACACAAAGAAAGTCCTCTTTATTGAGACCCCCTAAGAGAAACCTTGCAGCTATACAAAAAATGACAATGACCAGCTTAATCTATCCAAATTTAAGCTTATATCTCTCATGGAATTGAAAGAGAATGACGTATTAAAAAAGACGGAAAGCATACTGAAGAGCCTGACCAGTATTCATCATGAGGCAATGAGTCTGCATCCAACATTAACTACAAGTGAGTCGAGATCGGTTTCTCTGGTTGCCCCTCAGTTTTGTTAACTGTGTATCGCCAACAATTACGCCTTAATCATGTTGATGGCATGCTCGTCTCAGATAGGATTGCTAGCTAAACGTCTGAAGAGTTTGGTACAGAAAGTTGGAACCACTTCAAGAATCCTGCAGTCATGGTTTGATTGGTTAAAATGATCCAGATTTCCGGTAGTAGCTAGTGTTACAATTGTTTTCGTTCCACCTGGAAACAACATAGAGGCATACGATCGAGAATATGCAATATGTACTCTCACACCGGTCAGTTGATGTGGTGACATTTTGAGGCTCAGAAACATGACGCTACGCAAAAAGACTGGTTGTTGGTCATGTCATTCAAACTGGTCTGAAAATCTGTCAAAACTGCCATGACTAGTTGGCTTTAAAAAGATGCCATGTCGATAAGGTTACTATTGCTTCAATACCAGGGCACACTGACGATCTACTAATACATATTGAAAGGCATTTCTGGGTAATAAATTCAGTAAATGATAAAGGAACATGCAACTCCTGATGGTAGACTACATACTCATAATGAAAGGGAACACAACCATTGAAAATGCTCTGTCAATGACATTCAAATCTTGGAAACATGATGCATCGCATCTATTCATAATGGCCAATCTGAGGCCTGGAATCGGTGAGACTCGGTTTTTGTGGTCTGCCTGACATTTATATAAAAAACGTTATTATCTTAACTTTAGCAAAGGGTTTGAAATGTCTCTCATTTGCATGTTGATAAAGGATTAAACAACAATCTCCAATATCAAAATAACTGTGCTTGTGTGTGTGACATTTTCAGGATTTTTAATGACTTAATGGTGCTTTCAGTTAATAATTGAAAAAAATTACTCCTGCGATGAGCATGCTGATGCAGAATCTTTAAAGCAGGACACTTGAATTGAACTTCAAAACACTTGAAATTGCTGTAATTTGCTAATAAGAGAGCTCCAAACTTTTGATGGGACCATTGTTATAGTGTCCGTGACTTCACCTGGCAGTCAAATGAGACTCAGAGTGAAAGTAGCCAGTAATCACCTCAGAAGATCAAAACAAGTGATCAGAATAAAAAACCTAATGGAGTCATGGGTGAAAAACCTTTTTAAGTTCCAAACTTGGTCAGTTTTCACATGAGAGTGAATGAGAACAGGCCAGCAGTTCAGAAAACTATCGATTTTCAAAATAACTTATCGTAACTGCCTTAAACTTTGCCGTATTTATGGAGCTGGTCATAGCAAAGGTAAATTTACAAATATTTTGTAGGAGGTGAAATCTTATGGTTTTATTGACAGTATCAAGTGCTTCCGAATAAGAAAACCTTTCCATTAAATACTTTTTGACACTTCCCCCAGGATTAAATTAGCAAATGAACATAACATATTTTGTTACACTTTGTTATTATACATTAGGTTTTGGTCATTTTGGTGAATTTATATTGTACAAAGACGAATATAGAAATTTATTTTTCCTTCCACCTCGATTAAACATGTATAAAGTATGTGTGTAATTTTTTAGCTTTATTTCAAATGGAAATTAACAATTTTATGCAACATGTACATTAAAACAGGCGTTAAATACGAATTTATTTAAATTCTACCAACAAAAAAAGATAACTTTGGAACGCTAGAGTTAACCTTTAACGGTACATGTCAACATTACGAGACAGGTATAAGGCTCATTATCGAGAAACGTAAATTAAAGGTTGGTTATTCTATTAAGTTAAACACTTTTCTCAACAACCTCGTTTATCAGAATTTGTCGTGATGAGCACGTTAACAGTGATAAACGTTTACAGTGAAAAGAAACATGGCGCGAAAGGGAAAATATTTTTTTACGTTTGCACTGAACAGCAATGGTGTCAATGAGAGGTTGAAAGCGAGTCTTAACAGTTGGCATATAAACCCTGAACTCATTTCAATGTATGGGCTAACTTTATAAGAAACCATGTTGACCAGTGATGGGGCCTGATTCTTCCAACACAAAGAGAATACCGCCTTCATTCCACTTACCACCTCTATGTTCTTAAAGCCGGTGAGCACCAAGTTTTTGAGAAGCTCGCAGCCAATACCTCCAGCCCCGACCACCAGCACGCGGCAGGAGGAGAGGGAGTCGGCAAGGTCTTTGCGGAGTGGTCCCACCAGATGTACCATTGTCGGCTCGTTGTTTCGGTGGCGCGGAAGAGGAGCAACGATCCTCCAGAAGAAATCCAAAGAAAGAGCGCACGCGCAAAGACTTCAGAGTAGAAGAAGTCACTCAAAAGGTCGCCCTCTGTTGGCTCGGTGGAAATACACACGAGTTGAAAAGTATTAAATCGCTTAGAAAACCTACAATTACGTTTAGGAAGTTGTTTTAAAACATATTCATTATTTTCCTAGAAGCTTTTCTTAATTTTTTTAGAATAGCACTAAATCTTATATCTTAAAATCTGTTTCTGCCACAAACTGCAAAATGTTTACATAAAAATGGGTTTGCAATAATAACAGAACAATGAATAATTTTGTTTCGAAAAATGGAAACACTTTCATCTTTAACACATTCTAGGTAAATTCTTTAAAAGATTTAAAAATCTTCAAAATATTTCTGCTAAAAGTCTGTTTTGTAAACAGCTGAATCATGTTCAAGAAACAAAATTAAGTTGGCTTTGAAAAATGAAGTCTAATCCTGTTTTCCTGCTCACATTGATCAGAACACAGTTTTGTTTGAGAGCTCTGAAACACATCCCAGAAACTTGTGTGCAGTTGATACAAAAAGTCAAATTTAAGAAAAATGGGGAAGACAACGCTGACTAAAAGAACGTATTGTTGGATGAGGTGTGTGTTTAAAATGTTTCTAAATCATAAATGTACCCGGGTGGTTGTGCTGTCACTTTCAGAGTGCGTGTGAGGTAATTACGCTCTGTACGCAACGATGCATAATACGTAAATGGACAGTAGAGATTCGCACAAGGGAACGAAGAGATACACACAAGAGACCACCGACCTAAACTCATCGCCATCCGAGTGTAAAACACAAAGAGACATGAGTAAGTTAGAGTTTAGTTTTGATTTTTAAGATTTCTTGTGTATTTTTGGAACGTTAGGTCTGGGATGGACCGGAGATTGGTGTAACCATGTGTGTTAAGGTTCAGGTATAGCGCATAGGGGGTGAGTGTTTGAATACTTTAATGTATATTTCATCACAAATTGTGTTTATTGTGCATTGTAAGGGAATGATGCAATATTGTGAAGTGGAAAAAGGCTTATCTTTGTATTTTTATGTGTATTTGTATTTGGGAGTACCACTACCATGTTATTCTGCTGCTATTCTAGTGTTGTTCTGCAGTTGTTTGGGTGTTAAGTGAATGTAAAGGTTTATGTGGATTTATTTACATATAGGAGTCATCGTGAAGTGATTATTTCTATTGGAAACTGTAATTGTTTTATTTTAAAACCATTTTTTACTTCAGTTGTTAAATAAAGTTACAAAAACATAGATAGGGGGTGCCATATGAATTCTATTTGTTTGCTGGCAACAAAACTTGGTACCAGGAGTGAAGTCTATTTTTTTTTTTCAAAATCCAAATTTGCCAGGTTGGGTTTAGTGTTAGTGACTGCTGAGTAGAGATAACACGGTAGGGGTGAAGACCAGCTGCCTGTATTGGACAAGCCAGCGACAGCCAAACTTGGGTTCGATGCTGAACGGAAGCTGGGACTGGTGATTTGGACGCTGAAGAGAGTGGTAAATGTCAGTTTTCAGACTGTCTGTGCCTAGGCACTATCGATACAAGTTGGTGCACAAAACACTGACTCTTGCAACATGTCCGATACGTCAGAGGCCGAAGATGGAGACATTCACCAGGAGTTGGAAGAGTTGCACCAGAGCCATAGGAGAACAATGGAGGCTATTGACTCTTTAAGGGGTGGGCTGAATAAAACTTATGTTTACGTAACCAGAGAAAGACACATTAGCCCATTTACAGGTGACTTTGAGAAAGATGGGAAATCTGTGGATGAATTCATAGAGGAAGTCAAGCGTGCTTTAAAAGCTCATAATCTCACACCTGATGATTAATATGATTTTGTTATCTCTTTGTTAAGAGATGAGGCTTCGCTGTGATACTGAGACAGACGTAGCTGGTGATATATTGACTTATCTAAAGGGTCTTCTATTGAGAAACGTAGCAGTGCACAACTCCTTCAGGACGTTTATAGTCATAAGCAAAAAGGGGAGGGTGTGGTGATTTCTCCTATGCATTAGCTCAAGCATTGGGTTGAATTACAAAACTTGCTCCAGAAGCTGTAAGAGATGAGAAAAAGACCCTAAGAGATCAGTTTGTCGAGGGTCTCCAGATTTTTCTCTTAGACGAGAGCTCCGGCGATACATAAGAGAGAAACCAGAGTCTTCTACAGTAGAAGTGAATGAGGAAGCTTATTTATTGAACATGGAGGACCCGTCAAGTAAAGCTAAAAGCTCTAATAGTAGAAGTTGTGTGTCCTATGGCTCATATAGTGAATGCATAGACTGCTCTAAAATGAAAGCTATGGGTCATGACAGTCAAGTCACTTTATCTCAGGTAATGGATGTAGTCACTGAACTAACAAAAACAGTTCAATAGTTAATGACACCTCAACAGAGTATGAGAGGGAGTCAAGTTAACAAACCAAGATCTCAGTTAAGATTCAGTGAAGAAGGCCAGCCTATATGCCTGAAATGCCAAGAACCAGGTCATATAGCCAGAAAATGTCCCAACCGTAAGGCACGGGAAGACCTGAATCTAGATCTTGTGAGCCTGGTAATGATGGATTTAGCGTGGCTAAGCTCCCCTATTGACTAGAGAATAGAGAAGAGTTTCTGGAAATGGCTGTAGGAACCTCTCCTCAAGTAACTATTAAGATACTTGGCAAAGAAAAACCCTTCCAAACTGAACTGAGGTGAACGCTGAGGAGATCTCCATGAGCATGCATCTCAAACAAAAGAAGAGCAGTTTGATATCACAACTGGATGTGGGAGGTACAGAAGAGCAGCAAGCAGAGTTGAGAGAGTTATTAAATGAATATTCTCATGTGTTTTGCTCTGGGAGATGAGGATCTGGGATTTACTGACAAGGTGCAGCATGAGATAAACTTGGAAGATGACATGCCCATAAACCTAACTTATCGTCGTGTTCTACCCGACCAGTACAAAGAGGCCAAGTCACATATAGCGCAACTGTTGAGGAAGGGTGTCATTAGAGAGAGTACAAGCCCCTCTGCATCTTCAGTAGTACTTGTTAGAAAAAGTGATGGAAGTATTAAGTTGTGTGCATATTACCGCAAACTTAATATGAAGACCAAGAGAGATGCGTTTCCACTACCAATAGTAGATGAAAGTTTTGATGTCCTCAGAGGTGCAAAATATTTTTAAGCATTGATTTAGCAAGTGGGCATCATCAAGTTGCTGTGGCCGAAAACTGCATTTGCAACACCCTTTGTGCTCTATGAATATCTGTGGATGCCGATGGGAGTGTGCAATGAACCAGCAACCTTTCAAAGATCAATGCAGACCCCTATGAATGACTTTATCTTCCAGATAAGGGTTGCGTATCTGGATGACATACTCGTATTCTCCAACACCTTCCATGAGCATCTGGAACGATTGAGAGCAGTGCTTCACAGACTCCAAGATATAGGCCTCAGAGTGAAAGTAGGGAAATGTCACTTATTGCAACTCATTGTGACTTTTCTGGGACACCAAATATCTGCAGAAGGGATAACAACCGACCCTAATAAGATATCTGCTGTTTAACAATGGCCGGTACCTGATATTCTCAAAGCTCTGAGGTTCTTTCTGGGGTTTTGTGGGCAACTATAGAAGATTTTTCCCGGGGTTATCGAAAATTGCAGGTCTGTGGCATGATCTGGTCAATCAGTGTCTGAATGTGGGACCACCTGCAATAGTTAATGAGAAAGCGAGGATGGGCTGGAATGAGGAGTGTCAAGCATCCTTTGAAACCCTGAAGGAGAAATTGACTAGTGCACCTGTCCTCAGCTTTGCTGATTTTTCGGCTCCATTTATCCTTCAAACAGATACCAATAACCAAGACCTGGGAGCAGTTCTCCTGCAAAAAAGTTGAAAGGAAAAGTGTGATCGGGTATGCAAGCAGACGATTAAGGAATGCAGAAAGAAATGACCAGAACTACAGCAGCATGAAATTGGAACTGCTGGGTCCAAAGGGGACTGTTACAGACCAATTTAGAAGTAACCTACTGGGATCTAAATTCACTGTCATCACTGATAACAATCCATTGTGCCATTTAAATTCAGCTAAGATAGGGGCACTGGAACAAAGATGGGTTGCATAATTAGCAGCGTTTGATTTTGATGTACAGTACAGACCAGGACGCTGTAATCATGCTGCAGACGCATAGTCTAGGCCAGGGTTCGGCAACCCAAAATGTTGAAAGAGCCATATTGTACCAAAAAAACAAAAAACTAATATGCCTGGAGCCGCAAAAAATTAAAAGCCTTGTATAAGGCTTATAATGAAAGCAACACATGCTTTATGTATCTATATTAGCCTACTATAAAAATGACTAAGTTTGCTACGAATACATAATGAGCCTTCATGATTAAATGTTTATTTTCCCTGCACTGAATCCTGTAGAGAACGACGCACCATGTGACTACTCTGTTGTACGATTACAATATTAACGAATTATGTTTCATTGCTTTGATGAAATTAAAGAAATGCAATAAAGAAATCGAATTTTTGATGTCATTTTTATTTTGAGGATTCCTAAAAACAACATCAAAATTGGAACGTGCACAACGTGCCCCTTAACTGGGCAACAATGCGAAAAAACGCAGCATACATTTATAAAAAAAAAACAGCAGCCTTTTGAAAAGAAGTATATAAAATCACAGCCACTTTGTTACTAAATACGTGCATGCCTTCCCTGGAAATGTCTTTCCACGTTACTCTTGTTATTAGACTTCCCAATACAGAGCAAACATTTAGGCAATCCTTCTGCATCGGCAATGAATGCAAACGATTCGGTCCAAGAATCCTCTGTTCTCCTCAGTTATTTTTCTCTTTGGGATCCCTGGCCCTTCACAGAGCTGCTGGTTTGTTTACAGCAGCCACCTACCTGGCATCCCGCCCCGCTGATAGAAACGTGTGTCGCGGGTGATGACGTAAATCGTCGCTGACAGAAATGTTGAAATTCAATATTTATTTTAAACTCTTTTACAGCATTGGAAAATGTTAAGAATGTTTGTCCTCCCATAGAAACCATATTAAAAAATATATTTACCTTTTTCCTTTAATTTTTTCCTTTTTCAAACATTTTTGAAAAAGCTCCAGGGAGCCACATGCGGCTCCAGAGCCACGGGTTGCCGACCCCTGGTCTAGGCAGCTCTTGGCAGGGGAGCCCCCCTAGACCCGGGAGATGCTGAATATGACAACTGTATCACCATCTGTTCTCTGAATGGATATGGAACCGCTCTTGATGAGAAACTTATTCAAGCTGGAGTGGAAAGATGGAGTGGAAAAACTGGAGTATTAACATCTACTGAGTTGGCGAGTAGTCCTTCAGTTTGGCCTGGTTACTCCAAGGATCAACTCAATGGAGATGTGGAGATGTGGATCAAAGATTGCCAACGCTACATTCTTACAAAGATGCCTCAGCCAAAAGTACGTCCGTTCATGAAATCATTTCTTGCTTGTCGGCCATGGTTGCAGTAGATTTTACACTACTAGAGCCATCTTCTAATGGAGAAGAGAATGTCTTGTTTGTCACGAAGTTCACACAAGCGTTTTACAACCCGAGATCAGAAAGCTGACATTATGGCAAGATTCTCTTGAGGGAGTGATTTATGAAGTTTGGAGTTCCAGAAAGGCTGGAGGAACTTTGAGAGTGAAGTTATCTCAGAGTTGTGCAAGTTGTATGGAGTTAAGAAGAGCAGAACAACTTCATATCATCCCAACGGAAACGCCCAGTGTAAATGTTTTAATCGCACCTTGCATGATTTACTTCGAACTCTCCCTCCTGAATAAAAATGACGGTGGCCTGAACAGCAGGCTGAATTGTTCTATGCTTACAATGTCACTCCACATGCTACTACTGGATATTCAACATTCTATCTCTTGTTTGGTGTGGACTCTCACTTACCAGTGGATGGATTTCAGGGAAGAGAAGAAAGGGAAAGACCAAGTCATGGCTGGTTAGCCATTCACCAGAGTCGTTTAAGAGATGCTCATGAGAGTGCTAGGATTTACTCTGAAAAGAAAGCTGCTGAGAGGATTGAGATTACTAATGAAAAAGCATACTGTCCTTCAACTGAGCTGGGTCAGGTTGTCTACCTGAGACACCTAGGAAGAAATAAAATACAGGATGCCTGGAACCCAATCCAGTACAAGGTGGTTGGCCAATGGAAGGAGGTCCAGGAGAGTAAACAGAGTGGATTTGAGATCATGTGTACATGTGAAAGATCCTGTGATTTGTAAGCAAATGGGCAAAACTCACATGGAGGAAGTTCAATAAGAGGAGGATGTTCAAGATGAGGAGGATGTTATATTCTTGGAATGCACCAAACCAAGAGCAGAAACAGGTCCGACTGAGATGGAAAATGTAGTGGAGGATGAGTGGGAAGTACCAGAAATGTCTCAGAATCCTACTGGTACAGTTAGTGAGGATAGGGAAGAGCCTAAATAGGAATCTAGGACTCAAAGTTTACGAAGACAGAGTACAAGAAGTAATCTGGGTAAACATTCTAACCCCTATCATGAACCAAGATCAGCTTTAAGTCACAGCAAGGTTTCAAAGATGATAGCAAACGTAACAAAATGTTCTTTAGGGAAGCAGGTAAAGAGCTGAGAAATTCATACACTGCCACTAAGGGCGTTGACAGTAAGGCAGGGGAGAATGTAGCCGAGTAGTAAAATTGTAGTACTGTCTCTTTAATAGTGCATGCGACGTAATTACGCTCTGTACGTAACAATGCATAATATGTAAATGGACAGAAGAGATTCGCACAAGGGATCGAAGAGATACACACAAGAGACTGACTTAAACTTGTGCCATCCGAGTGTGAAACACAAAGAGACGTGAGTAAGTTTAGTTTAGTTGAGTTTAGTTTTGATTTTTAAGATTTCCTGTGTATTTTTGGAACGTTAGGTCTGGGATGAACCGGAGATTGGTGTAACCATGTGTGTTAAGGTTCAGGTATAGCGCATAGGGGGTGAGTGTTTGAATACTTTCATTTATATTTCATCACAAATTGTGTTTATTGTTAGTGAATTAGCTTTATATTGTGAAGTAGACAAATGCTTGTCTTTGTATTTTTATGTCAAAGAAACATGTTTTTATGTGTATTTGTATTAGGGAGTACCACTACCGTGTTATTCTGCTGTTATTCTAGTGTTGTTCTGCAGTTGTTTGGGTGTTAAATGAATAATAAGGTTTATGTGGATCTATTTAGATATGTGAGTCATTGTGAAGTGATTATTTCCATTGGAAACTGTAATTGTTTTATTGTAAAGCCATATTTTACTTTATTTGTTAAAGTTACAAAAACATAGATAGTTGGTGTCAAATGAGTTTTATTTGTCTGCTGGCAACATAAACAATGTTTAAGTTCTCTCGCTCAGCTAGAGAAATCCCAACAGAGAACTTGTGAACACAAATTTTACAGTCAGTATCTCAAAAGAGAGAAACTTTGAACAGGCCTGTGCAGAGAGTTGATTTAGTAACTTTGGGCTAAGTAAGCAATATCCCAAATATTATTTTTGGCTAATTTTACCAAGCAAAACTCTTGATGATTGTGCAATGATTTTACGTGAACAAAGTTTTATCTGGAGAGATTAAATTCAACAGTTTTTATGTTAAGCTTTTCATTATTTAGAATCCGAATATTTTATTATAAGTTATTGTATGAGGGAATTTGGTAGCTTGTTATTCTAAATTATAACCATACTTAGCAAGAAGGACATGAAGGTAATTGGTGCAAGAGTAGAGGATACTGAGGCCAGAGTTAGGTGGAAACAGATTATTTGCTGTGGCGACCCCTAAACTGGGAACAGCCGAAAGAAGAAGAAGAAGAAGCAAGAAGGACTAAAATCAAATGAGAGACTATGTGAACTTTTTTAACACACTGATCACATTTTCCTATCTGACAATCTTTTGCATTAAGTAAGAAACAGAAAGAAGCCACAAACCAAAAGAGCTCAGAAACACGATTGTTATCTGGTAGAGCAAATGCATCATAGTTATCTTGCAACACAACTAAAGCTTCCAAAGTAACCACTTTGTCGACCCTTTATTAACAAGACGCACCTCTTTAATGATTTAATATGCCTTTAGAGAAATAATCTGTAACTTCCAGGAGAAATCCCACCAAGATGAGGGTTATAAGAAACATAAATCTATACAGCCTCAAAATGGCAGTGATGAAAAATTTAGATCTAACACCCTATATTATCTAACTCTGATCAAGAATCTGTACAGTTTACAAAGAGCGATTAGTAGTGCATCAAGCATGCCCCAGAGACCTGGAGCTTTGAATTAGATGTGTTATGAAGAAATCACTGCCTAATTAGTATACATGTTCTGATTGCTGTTCTCTTGAGTGCTTTAAAATGTGTTATGTTAGCTACTAAAGTTTGACATAAAAAAAAGTTGAAAATATACAAAATGTGTGTACACATCAAGCATGGTTATCTGGGAAGTGCAAGTTTTTACATGTAAAGTCATTGTGATATGCGAATTTGGGCTCTTTGGTGTGAAGGACCTGTAAAAGTTTGCACGAAAGACATGAATGGTCCAGCGCAAACGATATAGTAACTGGGACTGTTCCATTAAGTTGAAATAATTGCTCGGACGAACGTTCACATCCTCGCCAGCAAATCAGGAGCTTGCTGATTGGTGGTCTGAGCAGTAGTCAGAACGGTAGTTAAATGTCTGATGATAATGTAACTATTTTATCTCTGCATTCCACTTTCTTAATCTATATGCATTCATTTGACTTATTTAGTGCTTGATTTTATTAAATGTACTTTCTTTTTTGTTTCCAATGTAAAGTCTTTTGAATTGCCCTGTGTACGAAATGTGCTATACTAATAAACTTGCCTTGCCTTGAGTTTGATACAGGAAGTTGAAAACACTTAAAGGGTCCTGAAGTCATGTTTGGATTGGTTAAGCTTATCGGATTTCAGGTAGTAGCGATTGTCACATTCATTATCGTTCTGCCTGGAAACAACATAGAGTATTATTGAAAACATCAAATATCCATTGTGTGTATTGAAAATTTGTGATTTTAAATAACAACTAAACGTTGGATTTTCCAGCGACGTGAGACTACTGTTGTGGTAACATTTCTGCACCCGAACACATGACGCTTTGAAAAATCACACGGACCTTCCCTACGCAAGATTAGCTCGCTGGTAACATAGTGCCACATATTTTTCATGAGCCAAGGTAAGTAGAGGTGGGTATTATTTCTGGGTGAAGTAAACTGGGTGCATAATAAGAGGTGATAGAGAAAATGTTACTTCTCAAGTGATTGACTACAGAAGACTGAATCAGACGGAGATTGGTACATTGTTTTAATGATTTCCTCTCCAGATTTTCAGTCAGTCGTCGGCATCTATTTTTTATTTCACTCACCTTGAAGGTTGGTCTGGAGGTTTCACAGTCCTCCCTGTCATTACACACACCCCGATATGATCTTCAGAATTTGTTGAGAATTAAAAACTATCACAGCCAGACAGACACGTGGGAATGGAAATAATCAGATTGTTTGTAGTTTACATTTTCAATTACTGATTCTGATGGCCTCTGGGGGATTTTACATCTCTTTCACCCTTACGCACATTGTGGTTTGACTTCAAGATGAGCAACTAATTGAAATACAGAGGTTTCCATCCAGCGTAGTCTCCTTGATCCATTTGCCACTCTCAGGTTTCTGTTAAGTTAAAAGCAGTCTTCATGAAGTACACATTTGGACAACCTATATACAAGTAAGTACAAACCTATGGAGTCAGTCTGTCAACCTTTAATCTCTAAATGTTCAGTTTTAAAATAAATTTTTTAAAATGTAATATATTTAAATTAAAATATGTGTACAGTGAGCCAATTTCACACAAACTGAATTGTTTAGAATAATTATCAAAACTGGGTAACAAAGAGTAGTATTAAAAAACACCCATTTTATCAAAAACACTTCTCCTATAAAAAAAAAAAACTAGATGTTAATCTTCACTGCTCCTTGCTTTCCAGGAGGCTGGACCATCCTGTTACGAATCTCACTTACAGAAAGGTCACTTAAGTTCAGTCATATCTAACTTTAAAACAGGATCTGTTGTATTTTTGTTAATCCAGAATATTTAAAAGAACGATGCTTGTAAACCAGGGGTTGGGAAAAATTCTGTAATTTTACATTCCCTGCAGTGTTTAACTCCAAGCCACATTCAGTGCACAAACAAGTATCTCCAAAGAAGCCAGGTACTGAATTGGTGCTATCATGTGTGTTTAATGAGGGTATAACTAAACTCTGCAAGGCTGCGACCCTTCGGGTATAACTTCATCACCCCTGATAAAAAAATTAGACCACAATAGTGGTCCAACCCATTGTCTTTTCATGCCTTAAATTTACATGTTTGGATTTAGCTTTTTTTTTTAATCCAATGTGACTTAAGTATGAAAAGAGAATATATGCTATTTGTAACAATAACAAAGCCTGATTCAAGTTGCTCATAATAGAGGTTGTCTCAGATGATTAACTGAACAATGAAGGGACAGGAAAACGGAATAAGAATAATAAAGAAAAGGGAAGAATAAAAAATATATATTTTAGTTGCTTCCAGTCTGCTTTTGTGCCAACCTACTTGCAACAGTTTTTTTTTATCTCTAATTGTGACTCTATGGGCCTCCGGAGCTTGAAGGGGACATCACATGCTAAACCAGCCAGACAGTGAGGTGATGATGTTAATGGCCATATTATTGCATAAAGTAATTATCCAATAAATTAAAAGCAGGTACCAACAACAGAGTTCTGGTCCAATATTTTCCCCTTGCTAAAATGCCTTCAAACCTTCATGCAACTAACCCACCAAAGCTGCTGCTCTTCCAGACAGACAAGGGAAGTGAGAATCTTGTCTAAAAATGGTTTGTCTCCTGGGCCTTTTGCAGAAGTTGTTGTAAGTGCTCAGAGCGTTTGCAGCTTGTTTCTGTTTTCGGAAGCGCTTTAAAAAGATTTACTGCATGTTTGATTAATGTGAGAACAGAAAGCATGTTTCCTTTTATAGAAGTGCTGTGACGGTTTCCAGTGCATCAATCAATCATTCAAAATGTTATTATATAGTGGTTTTCAGCCTTTGAATCAAAGCAGCTACACAAAGCCCTAACGTGGAGTTAAGAGTTATCTTGTCTTATAGTTGTATGGGGAACACTGTAAAAAAAATTCTGTTGTTTTTACAAAAAAAATTGGCAGCTGTGGTTGCCAGAATAATTTTGTAAAAATTACAATCATACTGTTAATTGATTTACCATTTAAATTGGTCAAATTTACAAAGCAATTGGGTAAAAAAGCATAATAATCAAGTTAAAACTGCAGTACGTCATTTTGAAAAATAGTAATATGTAATGTTAATTTAACAAAACAGCTAGTAAAATGAACAACAGTTAATTGTTAAATTGAAAAGTATTGATGGTATTTTACAACAATATTTTGGAAGCTCTGGTTGCTAGAATAATTCTGTAGAAATATTGATTTTAGATTTAGTTTTTTATTACTCAATACTGGTTTTGAGTCAGATACATCTGAAACATACATGTGTATGTGTGTTTTGATATTTTAAGAAACTTGAAATTGAATAGTTTACCTTTCAAAAGACTTATTCTCCTTTAAAAAGTAGACAAAAGTGTCGACCCATGGCAAGTCAAATTGGAAGGCAAACTTTTAATGTGAATATATCAGAGGGTACTTTGTACCATGTAAAACAGTGCATGTGAAATTATTAACTTGCTTGTTTCCAAGGTAAAAACATAACTTGCAACTTACCACCACCCCTCCAATGACATATCATAGTTAACTAGACACAACGCAGACTTATCAAGGACCTTGCTAAAAATAAATGGTCCTAAAATAAATGGAATTATTTAAATGAAACAAACATCTGGAGAAACCAATTTAAGCATGGTGGGAAAATGGAAACTTCACTTACTCTAAGGACTTCAGCTAGGGATCTTCAGGCTGAGAGGCTGCACCTTTTAGACCTATACCATTGTACTTTGAGAATGTATTAAAAAGTTGTTCACACAATTGTTAACAAAGGATCACTTGTATGAGGTAAAAAACTTTAATTTATATGGACTGAAGGCAGGGTTTTAAGAGGTGCTGCTTTTTAAGCGGAATATCCCTAGTTTGAACCCTGCTGGGAGCAAATGGAGCTTTCATGTTCTCACAATGCTTGCATGGGATTCTCTCAATGTTAATTTTACCAAAACAACTCAAACAAAGATGCCCATCTTTATAAACAGAATACAACATGAAGTTGGTTTCATTTAAACTCTACATAATACTTATCAGCACTTCACTCCTTATTCAAATACCACACCCCTCAGAATCAGAATCAGAATGTTACTGAATTAAGGTACTCGACATGATCGAAAATGCCAGTGAAGCACGTGTTAGCACCACCCACCATCTCATCGTGGAAACAACTACACGTTTGCAGAAGGCAAAAAAAGTTTAAAAAATGTTCTCACTGAAGCATTCATTGCTAACTTTTAAAATTAATAAGGGGATTAGTTTTTGACAAAAACCTAATCCAAGACTGTCACACAACACACTAACATAACACTCATGAGTACTACACATTTTTAAATGTACACGTACCGGGTTATTTAAAAAAATAAAGACATTTCTTATCCCATTTTAAAAAAATTATCTCCGAGCGCGTGTAGAAAAAACTGCATACACACAAAACCAGGTAAAACGATCTGAAACGTTGCAGAGAGTCTGACTACACTGTCGAGGGCAGCAGACTCTTCCTCCATTGAGGTTAAATCAACCAATCAGAAGCTTCTTTCAGTTTTGCGCTGAGACGTCCTCGCTGGGAACACAAAGATAATATTAAGGTCTTTTATAAACAAAAATTCTCTCTTCAGTCTTCATCAACAACTCTCTAAACTTTCTCATTCATCTAAGGCTCAAACGGTTCTTTTTCAAAACTGGTGCTTTTTGTGTTTGTACAAGGTGAACGCGTCTGTAGCAATAACACACACTGCTGCAGTTTGATATGTCTGTTCTGTGATTAAACACATTAGTGAATATCTTGTGTGCTTTTGTAGTTCTGTACATCTCAGAAGATCTGATTTAGCTCAGAGAGCCGGAGCGCAAACCATCTTTTACCATTTGGAGCTCTGATCAAATGCTGCTGCATCAGTTAAAGAGCTCATGTAACTGTGCTTGAACTAGAATTTGCGCGGTTATCGTGTCCACACAGAAACGAATCAGTAGCGTTTAAAAAAAATCCCTTTGGCCTGCGTTTTCAAATTAACTCGGTTACAGTGAAAATGCTGCTCCGGTTACGTGTGAACACATCCTGTAACCGTATTAAAAAAGTGAGGTTACAAAATAACCGTACATGTGTGGACAGGGCCTTAATCTACCTCTCCTTCTAAGCATCTTAATGAAATAATAAAATCTTAATACAATTTTTATTTAATTACTAAAATAAACAATGTTCTAAAACATCCTTCAAAGGTTGATTCTGATCATTTGGCGCTATCTCGGTTTGTCATCTCACCATCTTCGTGTGCAAAGTGCAGAGAGGAGGGGAACTTCTTGACACTTCCTCGTCAAATCACTTATCTCTCTCTGATCTCACGCCTCAAGCCCAAGTCTTTAAAGATGAGGTCTGCCTCACACTGATTCTGAGAAGAATCTACAGCTACTAGGCAGACAACAGAAAGGATGAAAACTTTAGCGTCTTTCGCAGTGTGTCTGCTGCTGGGACTAATGCTGCTGGCTAGCCAAGATGCTCAAACTCAGCGTAAGATCCTTCACTGCTGCACACACACATTTGAAGATAGAGGCATAAGCGCAAAAATAGTTTAATGTAAAGGTCAGCCTTCCCATGAACTGAAACTGTAGAGTTTCGCATCTTCAGTTGCAGTTTGTATGTTTTTTTTTTAGTTTTGCATTTTTAGATACAGTGCTACTCAAAATTCTCTTGAATTTGCCATAAACAGTTTTTTTAAAGAAGTGGCAAATAATTAAACTATTCCCACAAAGCTTGAAAAAAGGCTGAAAATGTGTCTTAGATGAAGTCATTTAAAGTTACACAGTAAAATCCTGAGAGTAAAATTAACTCTATCCAGAGTAGGACCAAATACACTCTAAATAGAGTGAAACAATAACACTTAAACTGAGTTAAATCATCAATGAGCTTATCATCTAAACCATTGTTTATTCACCAAAAACTCGTACGTAGTGATAAACGTTTGTATTTCACTATAAAAAAAACATCCCAACTATTTTCCTCATCACATTGTAACAAAAAATAAGAGTTTAACTTAAACGTTTGATGGTTCAGGTTGATGAGCTCAGTGTTAATTTAACTCTATTTAGAGTAGGACCAAATAGACTCAGAGCAGTGTCGATTTAACATTTAATTTAGATTTTACTGTGTAGTATGAATTAAAGCCGGAATGAAATTATAAATAATTGTACACTTTTTATACTCGATGTTCTTTTTGAACCCTAGTTCCCTCCTAAAACTCTAATTTTTGTCAGCCGTCATTTTTTAAATAACAGGTATTTAAATGGTTTTAATTATTCTACATTATTTGTTGTTTATGTCAAATTTTAGGTCTCAAATTCTAAAGAGGATTAAATTTTAAACTTTCGCTACATGGAACAAATATGTCGCTTAGTATGTTGAGTGCTGCAGCTCCAACTTTGGATTCTTTATTTACACATTTTAACTCAAATAAATAAATAGATAAACGATTAAAGAAATTGTCAGAATTAATCACAATGTTTCTAATATACACACAAAAAATAAATGTAAAAAGTCTTAATAAAAAGATGGTTCACATAAATTTTTTTTCACAATGCTACAAAAGTTTTAATAGCTGTAAAAGTTCTTAGTCAACAAAACTTAGGAAACAGAACTAAAATATTAAATATATGATCCAACTACTTTATTTTAGATTACAAATACTTCAGAATTTCAATTTCAGATTTCTCTCAAAAACTAGTTCCTAGCAGTCTTTTAGCAATATTAGAAACCAAATATTGATGTTGCTGATCCAGTTTAATTTCAACATTTATGTACACATAGTCTTGCAGGAATAAGATTAAAACAGATTTATAACAAAAAAAACACATACTGGCACTTTGTTGAAAAGTATCCCCTCAAAATTCACAATTTTGAAACTAAGGTCACACAAATGTATGGTTAAAATCTATATAAAAATCCATAAATCAATATCGAGAGATCCAACAGATGTTCATTCCCACCAACAGCTTTAGCAAATGGAGTTCCGGAATACTGCTGCTTCGTTTTCATTAACTTCAAGATTCCAGAGAAGTTTATTGTTCATGCTGCAAAAACGAGTTCCCACTGCCCTATCCCCGGTGTCGTGTGAGTATTTGACATGTTTGAGTGATGAGATCCTTCACCTGGTTCTTTTATCGATAAACCAACTAGACTTTCCCCACTCAGGCTTACGGCTTCAAAGAACAAGTTTTGTGTGAGCCCAAATGAGGACTGGCTCAAGAAATGGATGGAGAGGAAGAAAAAGGAGAACCAAGCATCCTAATCCTGCTGCTGCTTCCTGCATTCTCAAACATCCTTCATCCTTTTCATGCAAAAATAAACAGCAGAGTTATCACTTGGTGTGAGTCATTAGATTTTGGTAAACACACATAGCAAAATTCACAGTGTTGAATTAACACTGCTCCAGAGTTAGATGTAATGCTATGGAAGTTGATTTATCACATATCAGTGTTAGTTTAGCTCTGTGACACACAACACACACTTAATCTTACAACGATCAATAATGACAGTTAATGGGCAAGTCTTCGATCATTTCTTAAACTTAATTTATCACTTTTTATTACATAGTAGACCACAATTAAATAAATACAGCAAAATCTCCAGGATTAATTGCTGCCAGAAACACAGATTGATGTTTCAATTGAACTCATATTACGTATTATATAGCGCTACACCAGCAGTGTCGATTTAACACTGAGCATTTCCGGTTTGAACATTTTTTTGTCTTCGCCGACACGTACACAGCACTGTAGAGTAACCTGGTATTTTTGAAAATGCCGGTCGAGATGGTTTTTTTATGTTACTGGTTAGTTTCCATGTAGACAGCGTAACCACTTTATTTTGACTAAAGGCAGACTTTTGAGGACTTCGTTATTTTTGCAGCAGCTTTTGCTCACATTTTGCTCACAGAGTTGCATATGGTTCATGAGGAGAGAAAGAGTGATTGCGCTGAGATTTTTTCATCTTCTAAAACGTAGAGCACACTGCATCTTTAATTACGTATTTAATCACAGACGACACAACAAACCAACTCAATAAGCTGTTAATGTTGGCTTACCTGACAGATGCAAAAAGGGCTAGTTTTCAACAAACAGCTGTTGGTTAAGACTGGGGAGAGAATTTTCGTTTCTAAAAGACAGCGTTCTTACCTCTGATTAGTCGATATAGCATCAGGGTTGAGGAGTCTGCTGCCCTCTGCTGGATTAAAAAACTCTTCTTTTAACAGTTCTTGGTAGAACCGAGATTATTTTTTCTAAACCTTTTATCTTTAAAAATGTAGTTTTTAAAACTAAGTTTTAAAAAATAAACATGTAACAGCAGACATGGTCTAAGAAGTTCTAAACACAGTTAAAAAAAGACGACACACATGAGTACATAACAACTCAGGTTTAATAATGTACATTTAGACAAAAAGCAAAGGGAGATAACATGATGGAAAAAACAACAGAAAATTAAAAAACAATGTTTACGCGTACAAACATAAGATGTTCTGAGCCATATCCAGGTCTAACTTAAAGATTAAGAGATCCTGTTTCAACGTATCTATGTAACAAAACATGTGATTCAGCGATCCAACACATTAAGACCAAATACCTAATATGCATAAACAGAAACCTGCAACAAAGTAGCACGCAAGCCACAAATAGGCTTTAAAGGAACAGGACACTTGAAATGAAAAACTGCACTCTGAAAACTGACTTTCCACAAGATTCAGTTAAGAATCTTCCTCTGTTTTCAACAGAAAGAATAAAATTAGATTAAACAAACTAAAGAGAAAAAATAATGCAGAGTTTCTTCTGAATAACGCGTCCCTTTATTAACACCACTCTGTAGAAATTTCTGTCAGCTTTTCTTTCAGTGAACTATGGCTTGAACAGAAAAATGCAGCATTTTCAATCTATTTTATTACCCAGAGTTAATGAGGACAAGTAGGGATAACCTAGCTTCTCATTAAACGTGTGGACCAGTCTTGCAGTTAAAATTAAAAGAAAAAGATCTGATCAGTTGAGGAACACCTGAAGGGTACAAAAATTCCTGACAAAAAATACAGTGAGCAGAAAAATACCAAAACATAAGTTTAAGGCTGCAAGCAACATCCTAAAATATCATCATGATTATTTAATGTCAATTAATATAAAACATCACCATCAATGCCATTTTCATTGAACACCATCTACTGTACGGTAGGGATGCTAACAAAGAGTTTTAAACCTGGAAAACGGTTCATGTCATAACTCAGCTGTGCAATTATGTTAAAAACAATGATTATAACCCCAACAACACAGACTGTTAGTATATCAAATAACCAAGGCCTTTGTCCACAGCTGTGCTTTCAATACAAACATGCTTTACTCTGTTTAAACTCAAGCGCTAGCATTTTCAATCACTTTCCACGAGACCTTCACGCGTGAAAACACTTTTCTTCCAGGTTTTATTACATCCTGTTCTTCACTACGTGATGCAAAGGGGTGTTTGATGGAACGCGGGTCATCATTTCTATTATTAGTGGCAGCTGGGGATAATAAAGCGAACATGAGAAAGCTGTAATACTATAGTCGACCACAGGAGGGCTGAGTGAATGTCTTGTTCCTGAAAGAGAAAACCGTTTTGGTGGGGTCACAACATCAGGGCGTCCAAAGAGAGGTTCCCAGATGGAAGAGGAATGATGCTTTGTGATGACTTTAAAAGATTTTTCCCTTTTTCTTGTTCTTTTCCATGGTCCTGTCAAAACAAATGTCAAAATTCAAAACTATTCAGATAAGAAATTCATGAAATGGTTGTTTCTTTAAAATGTATGATCCATGATAGCATACCAATTTCTAGTTCAACAAATGATGTCCTACTGGCTGTTGATGTTGGTAAAAAATACCATTCTGAGTATTGTATATATGAGAGCAGCTTTTGATATTGTAAATCATGATGTTCTGCTTTAGCATTATTTTGAAACAAACACATTCTTCTGCCATTTCTCTACTTATTTATGGTGTCCACAAGGCTCCATTTTGGGGCATTTACTTGAGGTTATACACAGGACAAGCAGTGAAAATATGGAATTCCATTAAAAAAATTACAGGGGGATTTTTAGTACTGAGGGGAGGGCTTTTGTTTATTAAATATTGCTCCCATTTAAACTTGTGTAGTTTCTCTGACATGCAGTGTTCACATACCCAAGCATCTAGTTAGAGAAAGCATCAGAGCAATCCTTACTTTGAAGCATCCAGTTTCTGCTGCTCCAGGACCCTCTGCTGTGTCTCCCAGTTGATCTTCTCCTCCTCAAACAGGCGCCTCTTCTCCTCCAGCTCTTTATACTGAGCTTCCAGATTCTTCTTCATCTGTTCATGGCGTCGCTCCAGCTACAGTGCGAGAAAAGCAAAGTTAAAGATTACTGGGGAAATCTGTGACTCCCACACCAGCAGGAAGCGTATCTTAACGTTAGAGCTGATAAATTTACCTGACTTCTTTTTACAACAATAATGCTCGTCACAAATTAAGAAACCCAAAACGCATATTGAAGTATCTGTTTAGAAAGTTTTTGAACAAATCGATTTCTAGTCTTCATATATTTGTCACCCACTCTAAATTGAGGAAATGTTTTCAAAGAAACATATTTAAGAAGTTAATTGTTTTGAGAGATCAGATTGGAGTGGGGGTATAGTAACACACACCAAATGGAGAACAGATTAAATTAATTTCATTGATGGAATATAATAATAAGCCATAGATATGTTCTACAATGAAGGTACATTAACATTACTTGTGATCAGGCTCTAGATACATGGAGCAAAAACTTAAATACAATGCATTTGTGTTTAAATTTTTCTCAAAGGAATGGTGGAGTTGCCAGACACACTAACATACAGAAGAGCAAGAATGGCAGACACTCCTACTGCCAATGAGAAGACATGACTAGTTTTCCTGCAGTATGGTGCATGCTTTTCTAGAGAAGTGTTATGGCAGCAGGAAAAGCAGAGAATTCAGAAGATGACAAAACTGAAAGTTTGACAGAATGCTGCATCTCCCAACCAATCAGGTTTCTCTACATTTGTGAAGCGTTGTCCGGAGAGAAAACTCAATGGAACAATAGCAGCTTAAAGTGACAGCGTATGGCACCCGGTGCTAATGTGCCTTCTACAAACACAACATTCTAGAATCAAAATGGAAAATCTGTGAGTTTTAAGTTTTCTACTCCATAAGCTTTAGCCGCTAAGCTAACATTGTACTGCTTTGTAGTTGCTGAAATAATTTAAAAATACCAAGAAAGACTTTAGCTGAAAGAGAGAATAAAGAAAACTTTGGATTCCTTAGGAAACTCTTGAACGATGCTGGAAACACTTCTCTTATACAATACGTTTGCTAATGGTGAGACTCCTAATGATAAAATGGTTCAAAAAACATATCCAGCTGCTCAGAACTGTCTGATCTACCGTGCTCTCAGGGACACAGATGCATGTCCAAAACAAGTGGCTTTTCAAAAAAAATTTTTTTTAATAAAATAAAAAAAAGTCAATCCAATATATCAGCCAGATGACTAAAAAGTATACTACTAGTTAAAACAGGCTCACACGCATCCTTTCATAGACCTTGATAAAAGCTATTAAACAAGAGAGATATTCTTCTAAACATTCTCATGGTTATTTTTAGTGTATTATTGGAATGGGGAATCCAGTTAATCATGAAACACACCTCCGCCTCAGAGTCCTTCAGTTTCTGCTTCTTCTCTTTGACCTTCATCTCAAAGACCTGCTCCATCTCAGTCTCCATCTTCTTCATCTTCATCACATGCTCTCTCCTCTCCTCCTCCATCTGGGCCAAAGGACTCCTGAAGGAACCAAAGCAGAGCAGAACAAGGAAGCTTTAAGTTCAAAATATGCATTTAATGTACTTTTTATCCAATTATGAACTTTATTTGTAAAGCATTTTTAATCATTTTAAAAGTAAAAGGATAGTCTAAAAACAAGGTCATGAAATGAATAGACAACTATCAGTAAACACAACTTATATATACACAGAAACATATATATATATATATATATATATATATATATATATATATATATATATATATATATATATATATATATATATATATATATATATATATAAATATTCCCTCATTCTCTTTTCCCTTTTTCCCCTCTCTCTCTCGATCATTATCTTTTCTCTCTCGCTTATTGAGTCTGCAGGTTGATCTAGCAATAAGTACCAAAATAGTAATGCATTTATCCTGGATTGGCTTTGTGTTGTCTGTGTTGGTTTCTTCATCAGTGCGTTTTCCAGTAATCACAACACACACAAAAAACAGTATTACAATCACTACCAGGTGTTCAAAACCATGGAAAAAATTATTAATTTGAAAATCATCTAACCCTGTTTGATCAGGGGTGCGAGCACTAAAATTATAGGTTATATACAGGTGCAAAGGGAAGAGTCATATATAATAAAATTTTCATATCGCATTACACTTGAACAAGGACATCATGTGTTTTACGTACACCATGCAGCTCGCTGGCACAACTCAGAAGAGTGAGCTAAACAGTGCTGTGAAAGCAAACATGGCTTTAAAACAAAAAGGAGGAAGAGTTAAAACCCAAAAAAAGTGATCAAATTTGGTGGTGTGGAAGTGATTTGGGCACAAAATAAGCAAATACAGCAGACCACTTGCAGGGAAATAACATTCAACGAAAAGAAACGTGCGCATGACTAGAGATCGCTAAGTGAACATTTTTAAAGCTGTTCGCCACAATGACTCAATTTAACTATCACGGTTCAAACATCTTCACACGGCCATTGGGACGTCATATATTAGTTCATGATCACATGCTTGAATATTTATGGCTCACTAAAATAAGGTCATAAATGTGAACACGCTGTGGCACTAAGCATTTTGGGTACTGTAGTACTTGCAATAGTGTTATCAGAGAACAAGCCTGCTAAACTACAAAAAAATATAACTGTCAAACATTAACACTTATTATCTTCACTACAGAATTATTGTTCATTATTTTCGCAAAGAGTCAAATCACACAAACTGAAAAATATATAATTTCCTTGTGAAGATGATTTGATATTTAACTGAATATTTGAAGGGAATCTTTTTTTTATTCTAGTATGTTCTGTATATTGTGGTGCAATGTGTTTTATTCTGAATTAAAGCACACCGATGCTTCTAAAGGAAGATCGCTTTTGCTCATGTGAGGTGGGGGTAGAGTTCATTCGCTACCATTTGAAGATTTTACGTCACAAAATACTCACACGTCATAAACCAATCTATTGGAAAAACAGTTTGGAGTTTTGTATGTACTTTTCCTTTAATGAGCTCTACAAAAACAACAAAATAGGCATCCTTTAAAAACCCTGTTACTTAGAAAAAAAAACCCTTCTGCTTTCATACTTTGTGAGCTGGCCTTTGGTCCTGGTGGCATCGACCCCATTGCAGGTGACCGCAGCCAGCTTCTTGCTTCGATAGTTTTCATAGTGAACATTGTTAGTCACATCCTTAAGGTCCTGCATGTGAGTCCTGGAACATAGAGACAGAGATTAAGGATGCTTATAAACCCGCTTTTAAAATTAGCATCAGTCTCCTCTTTTAACCTGATGAGCATGTTCCTCAGGACAGTGAAGTCACAGTGTTCCCCGTTCTCAACTGAAACAGAAAGAGAGATATTTTTTATATCTTCATAAAAAAACTGTTCAAACATTTCTCTTAATGACAAAACACACTAAATACTACAGACTGGGATTAAATCTGTGCTGGATTAAAGCAAAATACAGATTTCAGCTGATGCGAGAATAAACAAACATGCTCCAGAATATTAATTTAATCAGAATTGTTTTTGGATTTATGATCGTTATTCTAATAAATTATTGTTTGTCATATTGTTGGATATTTTAACATATTCTCTAAAAGCTTGTAGTAATAAATGTCTGATTTAACAAAATCAAAACTTCCAATAGCCTTGAAAGTGACTTAAATCTGATTTAAATGTCCATGTTTTCTTGCTCAAAAAGGATGAAAAAATATTGTAAATAAACAATTCCACATCTAAATTTGCTGTAATTAAAAAAACTTTTCTATATAAAGATAAAGTCAAACATTTAGGCAAAATTTTTTATCAAAATATTTCTGGTTGTAGTAATGGTACTACTGTTATTCAAAAAGTTAATACACAACTTAAATTTCTGTGCAGAAAGGGATAATTTTTTAAATATTTGTGATAGAAAAAGATTATTCTCATCATTTAACAAGGTTTCTGCAGGTCAAATTGTATACTTTTTCAGATCGTTAAGAATTTCAGACCTATATTATGACAATAAAAAAACAAAAAACACATCCACAACTTTTTTGCACTTATGTTTTTGAGTATTTACAAAGGTTTTCTCAAACTCTGGCAACCCTAACCATGTCTTCTATAAAAGTTGAGAGATTATGAGCTTTTTCTTAAACTTTAATGTAGGAACTTAATATCTGGCAACCTCAACCTTTTTTTGCTGTTGAATATTTATGCATGTTTCCTTTGGCAACCCTAACAATCTCTTTTACGATTTTGAGCATTTATGAGTGTTCATGAGTGTTTTCTTGAACTCTAGCAACCCAGAGTTTTTATATTTTGAGCATTTATGTACACTTTCTCAAACTATGGCAACCCTAACTATATTTTTTCCTTTCTTTTAGCACAGGGGTGTCCAACGTCGGTCCTAGAGAGCCACTGTCCTGCACATTTTAGTTGCAACCCTGCTGTGGTATGCATACTACTCTACTTCAGCCAATCAGAGGACCATAATTAGTGCCACAGGTGTGTTTCATGATGGTTGAACCAAAAACGTGCAGGGCTCCGGCTCTCCAGGACCGACGTTGGACACCCCTGCTTTAGCACTTAGATGCATTTTCTCAACCTCTGGGAACCCTAAAGTAAAAACAAAAACAGATATTAAATGAGTTTTACATGGACATCAGAAAATAAGACCTGCGAGACCTAGACCTGCGAATTTAAGAACTTTTGAGGCAAACATTTTTGGGCTTTTAAATTTGAGACTTTTTAAGACCCCGCAGAAACCATAGATGTATATACTGCTTTTACCTTAATTGACTCTATTGTAATGTACTGGTACTTTTATAGCAAATTTAAATTGATAATCCACAATATTTCCTGAGGAGAAAATAATCATCAAAAGCATGATCCAACATGCAGCATTCATAAACATACAATAAAAAATGACCAAATCAACATCTAGAACACAGGATCAGACACACGGAAGTCAGAAACAACACAAACCGATAAACATAAGACAGAAAAAAATTCAGACAGGTCAGATGGCTGTCAATCTACATCATGTTTTAGAGTTTAGGACAACGTCACAAAGTAAGCATCAGGTTAGCGTTCAGACTGTTGTTAGGGGATCATACACAACTCTGTATGATTATCAGACACCACTGTAGTCACATGGACACTTAGAACAAACCTGTTTCAGACGTATTTGTTAAAGGATGAAGAACATCAGTGAGTCTGTTATAACAGTTACTGAACCCTAAGATGCTTTACCAAGCAAACGTCTTACCTAAACGAAGAACCGCCCCATGCGTCAATCATCCCCTACAACCACCTACCTGTGAGTGAGCAGCTGAGGGGGTGGGGCTAAAGAATCTCCTGTAGGGAACACTCTGAATCCGAGATGTACTACAGCTAAATGGTGTGGGAAGGGTTACATGGCATTGCGATGATAAGCAGAGAAGCCAGCCAAATGGAGCTACGGGGAGAAGCAGCGGGTTGAGTCATGTCAAAAGGATTCATGGGATTTGTAGTTTCTTTTATGATGATGGTGCAAATTTCTGATGCTGAGAGGTTGGACGGTGCCTCAAAATGCCACCTCGGACATTAGAACAGTTAGCATGGGAAAGAATTCAGTTGACTTCATATCAGAGTTTTAACCAAAGATGCTATGCTTAAAGTATTAATGCGAAGAACAGATCTGAAATGAACGCAAATTCAAATTAAAGTCGGAAAGTCTTGGGAGCCATGCTTGTCTGAATGCTAGGTTGACTTTGTACATCAAAACAGGAATGGTTGATAAAGCAAATATTTCTGATTTATTTATACTCGTTTTGCAGCATTATACATATTCTGACCTTTATGAGATATGGGGTTATTAATACAGCAATATTATTGGTGAAGCAATTAGAACATTTGAGCGTAAAGGCTCAAAACTAAACAAAAAAACAAACACAATAATATTATTGAAAACAATAACGTCTCAGTAACGTCTTTCACATTAATGTCGTTGTTTCACTGAATAAAGTGAAAGGTGGATTTTTCTGGTCTTGTGCAACCACTGCAACGCATCTGGCCAAATAAAATGCAGCTTGTTGTCATGGATACAGATTTAAGGCTGCGAATAGCATTCTAGTATGAAGCTAGAGATCTGACAAAACAATCGAAATTTTAACTGTGTTGATATGAACTATTATTGATAGTAATTTAATAAAACTGAATATTATATGCTATTAAACAGGTTTTGAACTTTACTTGACTAAATTGAATATGAATATCTTAACTTGAGTATCAAACATCTGTAATTTTAAGAAAACAGATTTTTTTTAAAGCCAGAATTATTTATAGACGTATTTTCAAACTTCAGATTTTTGTGGTTCTGAATTACTAAACTGCAGATATGAAGTATATAAAATACCTTAAAGTTTCAAAATGAAGAAATTTGAAATGTCAAAATCAATATTCCAAACCGCAAGTTTGCAGGGAAGAGTAGATGATCACCGAACAATTGATTGCAGTTGTTATCTCCAGGGCGAGCACGGCAGCACATAGTCTGATAGCGTCAAAACAGGCAGGCCATGATGACAACCTTTTTATGGCGTATGATTTTCAGATATCATGATGTCTAGTTAAACTTGTGCAATAATTTCATTTAAAATATTTATGATTAGAAAAGGCTAAGCCTATATATTAATGATCTATTCCAATGTTCTACTTTGAAAACTTTAAATGTATCCATATTCTTATTTAAAATTATTTTTCAAGCAATTAAATTTAGGAGAGATTTTGTTATTTATAATATTTAAGTTTATTTAAATTTAAGTCAATTGGATCTAGAAATCTGTAGAGTGAGAAGGGTTCATGACAGCTGAGATTTGTTTGCCTGCAAATTGCATTGTAACATTTTCAGTACAGTTTTTTTAATCACCAACTTGTATATCGATCACAAGAGTATAGTATTTCTTTGTAGGTTAATAATAATAATAATAACAACAACACATTCTTTCATAAAAAAACTAAACTTTTCCGGGTTTCAATTAATACAACTAACCTTACTCAACACCTGAACACAAAACATCGGCAAACATACATACATACATAAGCTAGTGTAACTGAGGCACTGAAACAACCGACACTAAAGACTTTAACAAGAGAGGAAAAGCTACCAAAGAACAGGGAGAGAGCCAAAGGGATCACAGCCATGATAGCTGAATTTATCACTTTGGATGATCTGCTCCTGGAGATCCTGGACCCATGTTACGTGTGGCCTTCTCATCCCTTTTTAATGACAACGCTCTGTCTGCCACTCACAAAAGTCTCGACTGCAACTAATCTTAAAGCTTATTGACTTAAAAATACTGTCTTTGTTTCTCCACCACTTATATTTTTGCCCCTGCAGTCATTATTAAAACTTTTGATTCTGTACATGTATTCTACATGGATAGTTTCAGATTGAGACATGTTCGCCAAACCAAGACCGACAAATCTCCACCCAAATACACGACTAATATTGCTACAAGGGTAACCCCATATCACTTGCCAACTGAAAGCCTACAATAAATCCTCTTTAATCTCCAAATACTCAACATGTTAAATTATATCAAATTTATTAACTATTTTTATTTTTAATTATTTATATAATATTATTATAATATTAAATTAATTAAGCCAATATATTAAACTATAAAAAATTTGGGTGTCATTAGTAATAAACTGTTGAAATAACACCTTACATTCTAACAAAATGATACTCTTGTACACCTACCAATTAATGGCTGATTTATGTATTCAGATTTTAAATAAATGGTTACATTATTTAAAAAAATGTAATAATTACATAATTAATAAATGGATGCACATTACAACATCTAAACACTAGAAACGTTTATATTTTTCTCATTTTACCACTTCTAAAATAATCTTGCAGAACAAAAGAATGGATTGCTTCTAGTTTTTTTCTGTTCTTGTGCAGATATATCATCTAGTCCCACCCAGAGGGGACCGAGGGGAGAGTTAGAGAGCGGTAGATTCTTAAAGGACAGCGGTTTAAAAGCTTAACAACCTTCAGAGCAATTCAGAGCAGCAGAGAAGTGATAGAGGGGGAGAGAGGAACTTAACCAATAGCGAACAAAATAAATGATTTGTTTACCAACAATGCCCTCTGTCGGTCATGGAAAAGAGCAGATAGAAAGAAAAAAAGAGAAAAGAAAGAATGACACGTAAACAACTGAGGGGAAAAACACTCAACCACATTACAGTAAGCCCAAATGAAAACCTTTGAAGGGACGGGGGCTGCAGAAAAGAAACGGGAAGTAAAACCACAATAAGACACGTGTGATCTACGATAAAAAGAGGAGGTAGCATTCTTCCTTTAGAAAAAGCACTTTTCCACTCATGACTTTTCCAGCCTGAGAGGCTGCGCACACCATTACTTAACATTTGATCCAGCTCTACGCACAGATTGAAATGGGTCATGTTGATTTGTGACGCACCTTCTGCCACGCCCCAAGGGTACTGGCGTCCTCTGACCTTCCTTCCATTGACTTCTATCACCACGTTGCTTCCGACCACAGCCAGAGGCATCTTCTCCTGATTGGACAGATCAAAGTGTTAGAGAACACAGCCTGCATCAAACACGAAGCTATTCCCATCGAACGCAAACAGATGACACTCAATTTCCATTCCTATGAACTCTTCGTCACCTTTATCTTCCGGATAAGTTTGCTGTCCTCATCATCCTCTGTGTCAGGAAACTCGTAGATCTTGATTTTGTGCTCCTGGATCTCCTTCATGATCTGAGGAAGAAAAAAACAGATTAATCTTGAGATTTTTTGGGATTTCCCTTAAAGTGTCCAATCGCTCACCTGCTTCTTGAATAGCTGACACTCTTCTGGAGTGAGTGTATCCGCTTTGGCGATGAGAGGAATTACATTAACTTTGTCATGCAGACGTTTCATGAACTCAATATCCAGCGGCTTCAGACTGGAAAACAAGATTTTGATTGAGGAACCTCTAATACACACTTAGACAGCTTCTCCATGTATAGGTGGCATCTTAAAGAGGCTCTTTAACTTTCTCTTTAATTACTTCTCATGTGATGTGAAACATAGCTTAAGGTTTGAGGAACATTGTGTTGGAGTTTGAAATCTACACAAATTGTGTTTAATAAGGAAGAATCAACTCAGAGTTGCTGAAACGAATGAATCTTTTAGCCTGGGTGCTCTTAAGGCAGTCCGTAGAAGCTCCCACATCATTCATCAAACCAAACTCCTCCCCCAAACATCGAAGTAAGAGCTCTCAATTATAGGAAAGGATTAGAGCTGCATTAAGCTGGAAGGAGTGGCCTTTTAAAGAGTTTTACACATTTATTTTCTCTGAAGCTATGAGAAATCACCACTAGAGCTTCTATTTTTCCTCCATAACCCTCTGGGACTGGAATACACCATGCTTTAGCTGTGTTCCCTGAATTTTCCTAATGATAAATAATAGAAATCTACTTGAATACACTGCTGTATATGCTAAGTGAGTTTTATTTAAGGACAAACAGTTCCTGGTTTATCTGAAAAAACTTCTTCCACCTCTCAACCTGTAAGTAACGCCTTGAAGAGATTCTTTTTTTTTTTTTACCTTACTGCATGCATGCAATGATGCAAGTATACATGTAAAATTTCTAATCTCGAAAAAAAATGGTCCCACATTGAATAAAGCAAATCATAATATAGGGGTCCAATGGGTGTTCTAGCTACAAGTAAGAAAGCAATCACACGAACTGGTTGAATCAGTTAGATAGATGTGTGTTTATAATATATATATAAATATATATAAAAACATACATACACACCTGTGTGTAAAAAATGAAAAAGGGTACTTTTGTGTTCAAAATTTTTTTTTAAAAAGGATACGTTTTTGGGAAATTAATGGAAATGGGCTGGAAAAACCTGACTGTTGCTGCAAAAAATAGGACACCATTGTTTTTACGTATGCTGAATGTGTGTCTAACAGAACTTGACTGTTGCAGCAAAAAAATAATAATAAAAAGCAAAGACACTAGGGCTGCCCTCTTTTGGGTCAATTAGTTGATTGTCGACTAGAATAGGATTATTCAACTGATGTTTTATTAGTCGGTTATTTGGAAAAAACTCCACAGGACATCAAGCAGTCACAACAAGCTCGTTAACTCAGCGGACGAGGCAAACACACCTGTCCTCATGTAGAGCTCAGGCTCATTGCGGTTGCTGTCACCGGTAGTTCACGGTTCAGTGATGACTCCTGCCCTCATGATATTCGTGAACCTTGAACAACACTTGACTGAAATCCAGCACATACGTGTGTCTCTTTGCAGGTGCCATTTAAAGACAAACGTTAATTGTCCGTGTTGAGGCACAGTTTGTGCTATTCCACGCGTGACGATGATCCAGTGCATTATGTATTTCTTCGCAAGGCGCCCGAAGTGATACGACGATCCATTCAGCTGTGTGGCTTTGTAGCAAACCAAATCCACTATAAAGCATTCTGATATTGCATTTTTAACGACCAGCATTCATACATAAGGCTTATAAAAAGACCTTGGATAAGTTTGTTTTGTATTTAGTTTTTCTTTTCTTTGTTTGACTGCTGTAGTTTTTGCTTGCTTGTTTGCATTTACTCTTTGTGGAAAAAACAAACACCAAGTGAACAAAAAAAAAATCACTGAATATTATAGTAATAATCCTTATAATTGGAAGAAACATATAACAAATAAATCCACATTAACAACAATAAGCTGTGGGTTGTATTGACCCAGTACACACTGGATTAAGCAGAACATAATGGTAGACCGAATATAAAAGCTACCAATAATTATCCGAAATTATATTATTTTTCAGTGAAAGCAAGCAAATTCTCATACTTGACTATAAAACTATTTCAAACATCTGTGCAAAGCAGTGAGCACAGAGTTACAACAAGAAAGTCAAACAACAAATCTGTGACATGATGTCATTATGTCAGAGAACTGAAGCCTTCCCTCTTCTTTCTCTTTGCATCACTTTCCAGACAAAGAGGCTGCTCTGTGCTCTCCTCTGGGATTTAGTGTATGTTTGTGTGACACTGGGGGGTCAGATGAGGGGTTGTTTAGACACTCCAGGAATGCCAAGACTGAAGATGCAATGTTGATTTATGCTGCCGTCGCAGAGAAATTAGCCAGGGCATTCTGACCATAAACAGGGTCATGCGGGTTATATTCAGTCTGAGAAAACACTGCTTTGTTTTTCTGTTTTGCTGTAAAACGCTGTTGCATTTCTCCACCAACATACAGAATTATTATACATACAGAACACAAATGCTGTGAAAATATTTTTCAGCAGATAAACTCATTTACCAAAAAAGGAAACCCACCACACTTTACTAAACAAGTCAAGAGAATAAAATGAGGTTTGAAGTGGATTATCCTCAAGCTATTTTGCACTTCAGATTTGCTAGTTGACGCTAATAAAAAAGTTTATGTAACAATGAATCTGTAACAAAAAAATAAGAGCAATAAGAGAAAGTTAAACTTGGGGTAAAGTCAGTAAGGCTTTATTAAATTTTTCATTTATTTCTAGCTAAGATGTAAAAAGAAGCATATTAGTATTTAAAGGAGACCTCAGATACAAATTGAACAAGTTAATTTGGTTCTTTAGGGTATATATATGTAAGGTCTGTAACAATTTAAGTTTATATTTCTGGCTAGTTTAGTAAAAACATTTAATTTTTTTGTGCTCTCTGTCAAATGACTCCGCTCTCCCTGACTCTCTCAGCACCGGTGTGTTTAGCTGTCTGTTGTGTTTTCGTAATGCTAGTTCGGTGTAAGCCTGCGGGTGTAATTTAATAATACAAAGCAAAAATCTGAGATATATTTTTTTCATGAGGAAAGCGCAGCAGCAGGATCATCAAATGATCTCATGTAAGTTGATCCTTATCGAGTTGAATCAAGACCGATGCATAAAATCCACTTTCAACGGAAGAGCCTAACAATTGAAAATGGTAATAGACGTGTATGGATGGTGAATACAATTCATTTTAACGGGTCAATGTTTGTCTGTTTAGCAAAACATTACATTAGTCTATTTCCAGTGATAAGTAGCAGCTAGGTTACATAAAATAATACACTTGTTCTGGAGTTGGAACGCATAGTTTTGTTAGAGATTCAAGTTTCAGTTTCAACTTCATTGTTTTATACTGACCCTCATTCAGAAACAGTCTGGAGCAAAATGGCTTGAGCAAACAAAAACATGTTAAAGGTTCCTTTGATGGGAGTAAATCAGCACAGTTGTCTACTCCTTTAGATCGCAAAACATTGCAGACCTTTGAAGCAAAATGGAGGTGTGTTGTGTTTATAACCAGTCGTGGAACGGATGAGTTTATGGTAATTAATGGAAAAGCCTCACAGTATTTGACATAATCTAATGTTTCACACCAGCTCATTCTCAGAGAGTATAAGCATTTATTGTGATTAAAATAAACCCTTGGATGGTTTTCATCATTTTATGGGTGATTTGCGCACACGTCAATAAGCCACATTTCTGTCCAAACAGATGGAATGTTTTGATTTTGATTCGTCGTCTTATTAAAATATGTAGTAATTAATTATGTATTAGCAAAATATAAATTACATTTTTTATCAAATAACGAATTCTTCATAACGAAGAGTTTTATATTGGTTCTAAATTGAACAAAATACAATGAACAGAAATCAGAAGACGAAATCTTCAATCCAATCCACTTCCCGCTGCTAAGGTGTTACGTAATGCTGTAATGGGTTGGTATGCTGTAAAGAGACTGGTTGCCATGTGAACAGAAGAAAACTACTCTCTGCCATCACAATAAACAATCAAGTTGTGTTACAGAGACAAACTGGAGAGTAAACTGCATTACAAATGTACTATTCACCTAATTTAAATAAAAACTTGAAGAATTATAAAAAAGGAGTGCCATGAGGAGCAAGAGACGAGGCTTTCTGCAGCTACAGATTTTAAGGGGTTCATCATTATGGATGACTGCATATGGCAAAAAGTTTCACGAGCTCAGCAAGCGTTCCTCCTCTGTGGTTCACAACATGAGGTTTTGTGTGCAACAAAAGGTTTGAGCCTTGTAAGCTACAATGATGTGTTGATTTGCAAACTGATCAACTGTACTGTTTTTTGTCATCATATTTAATTGATTCTGTTAGAGAAAGATGCATGCTGTGGACATTTTTATTTTTTTATAAATAGTGCATTAAAGGAATTTTATTTGGTATTAATAAAGACATCAATGCATAAAAAAGCCAAGAACAAATAATAGGTTTCATGTATAGACCCTTAAAAATGCTTTTTGTATTTTCATGGAAATAACTGAATTGCTATTGCCAGTTACATCTCTATGGTTTGTTTGAGAAATAGGTTATTTGCCCTAAATAAACAAAAGAGTAAACATATTTTAATTGAGTAGGTTACGATTTAAATAAGTTAATTTGTCAATTTAAAATATTTTACCTTTAAGGAGTTGCTGGTTAAATATGGTTTACCATATGAACAAACAAAATGTAGTTTTTTGCACAAACCTTCTTACTTTATGGCAGACAAACATGTTGCTAAGTTATGCATCAGGACTTTAGAAACAAAGCGTATTGATTAAAAGACGTTTGCTGCCTCTGTGTTGTTACTTTCTTAGGAATACTATGTGTATGGTAGCCATCACTGCGGCAGGAAATCACTGTGTTGGCTCAGCATCTTTAATCGGTTGTTACTCAAAACC
Source organism: Danionella dracula (assembly GCA_900490495.1). Lineage (NCBI taxonomy): Eukaryota > Metazoa > Chordata > Actinopteri > Cypriniformes > Danionidae > Danionella > Danionella dracula. Next base: position 1,935,011 of record UELW01000049.1, on the reverse strand, counting down.
TTGTAAATTCTAAAAAAAAAAAGTGTTAAGAGAGGGATTATAATAATAATTCAACCACAGTTAAAAATCTCTTTTATTTAAAATGGCAAACTGACATTTAAGAACCATATTTCCAACATTAATAAAACCACATTCATTCCCCTTTGGAACATTGTTTGAGTACATGCTGTCTACTGCAGATGCTCTGTAACTCTCTGTTAGCTAGCTGCCACATAACATATAACATATTTGGTTCATAGCGCATCCACTAGTTTTCACAAGAACGCAAAAATATAACCACATTACATCAGTTCTGTCTTCTCTTCATTGGCATCCTGTAAAACATTACATCAACTTTAAGATACTGCTTCTTGACTTTAAGGCGCTGAATGGCTTGTCTCCAGCCTACCTGAGTAGTCTCCTATTATGATATAGTCTGGCTCGCTCTCTTAAATCACAAGAAGTAGCTCTACTGATCATTACGAAGATTAGTAAATCCATTAAAGGGGGAAGAGCGTTCTCATATAGAGCCCCAAAGCTCTGGAACAAACTCCCGGATGGTGTCTGTAGCTCAGCTACGCTCACAGAGTTCAAAACTAGATCTGTTCAATCTAGCATTGGGATAATTAGCTCCTGTTATGCGTCCAAACCCTATGGTGTCTGGTGTTACAAACGTACAAATTGCTGAAACAAAAACATGGTTTGATGTACCCATCTAACCTCTCCCCATTCTTTATCACACATACTGCAGCCAATGCTAACCATTGTTGTTTGTGTGTTCCACTGTTTTAAAAACCACTGTTTCCACTGCTTTATGCTGGAGAGGTGATTAGCACCAGTCTCAGTCAGAGAGGTTCCCTTTGATCTCACACAGGGGATCTTCACTTGGAAAGATCTTTTGTCTGCATGTGTGTGTGGGTTAATTTAACTCAACATTTTCCTCATACTAATAAATGTTAGAATTCCTAAGGTGAAATTATTTGGTAGTTCTATTTCTACCCCATATAATTAACTCCACATTAGGCCTTTGTGCGGTCATGTGTACGTGTTTTTATTTACTCCGGATGCTCCATTTTCCCGACCACAACATATAAACATAAAAATGACCTAAGTGGATACTAATATAACAGAAATTATAACAAAATAATTACATTTTAAATATTCATAATCTTAGCATAATGCCCATAGAATGAACAAGAGTAAATATATGTCCTGATCTCAAACAAACTGCAGGTTATGATTCTATTCTCCCCCATAAAACAATCCAATATCACATTAAATTATTTTAATCCACATTAGGCTGTTGTGAAGCTGCTTTGAAGCAACTGCAAACAGTGATGAAAAACTACTTTTTGATTGATTTCTGGTTTATTTTATACTCTAAAATAATGCTACCCCTAAAACCTTTACCAGCTATATCTCCAACCTCACAACAAAATAGTTTAATTTTCTATAAGCCCATCATTAGTTAATTGTGTGCACAACAGAAACATTGTTATGACAAAATAACATTTTTGTTTGATTTCTTAATCTTGATTATCTAATGGCTATTTTATTAGCTTTGATATGGTAAGTCAATTACTGATGTGCGGTCTATGCACTGACACATGATGCAGATTTGCATTTAGCAACAGGGGTTCGAATCAGTCCCCAGTCCTTCCCCCCCTCTCCCAAATATTCCTCCCATCTCCTCTCTATGGTTCTATCTAATAAAGACATTAAATAGAAGTAGGTTAACAATTAACTAAAGAGAAATTTGGATCATTGGCTTCAAACCTGTTAAAAATACCTTTCAGTTACGATGATTTCTGCAGCTGGAACCAGATTGCAGAAGAGATTAGATGAGCTAAAACATTAGTCACATTTAAATTCAGACACATCTATTTAAACGTGCGTTTACTTGTAATTTTTTTAAACTTATTTTATTATCTGTTTTTATCCCTAATCTATTCTATTATTCTGCAAATCACTTTGAATGGCCAATGTGTATGGAAATTTGCTATATGTATCATTGTGAAAAAAGGTGTTGCCAAACATATTTTATTCAATCAGAAATCCTTGTTCAAAAATGAGTCAGATGACCAGATTATTTCTTAAAATAAGCAAGTGAACGCCCATCATACGTCAAACCCAGTTTAATGGGTGTTACATAAGGCATTTGGATCTGAATGTGGGTAGTACGCATCTCCATCTGTGCTTGAATGTTCTCACAATCTCCATTTCCCTGTAAATGCATTCAAATCAATGCATAGCCACATGCCCCGAAGCCTCCATCGCACCACACATGCACAGAATTCCAGCATTAACCCACTCCAGAAAAAAGTGCAAAATGTGTAAAACCAGGACGTGTGTGTGTGTGTGTGTGTGTGTGGCGTTTCTATTTTAAGGTGGTTGATTCATGCTAGGCTTGGTTTGTGGAGCACACAGTACCTACCCGTGGCCAGAGGGGGCGATGAAGTACAAGCAGCAGTGCACCCTGTTGTCAGGCATCTGCCTCCTGTTTACTCTGGACTCTGCATTCAGGAAGTCTTCAAACTTACTGTCGATGTAGTTAATGACTGGCTGCCAGCTGAAACAGAAGAGGAGGATGGATCAAAGGATGAGGCAGATGCCAAGAATGAAGCACTTGGATCGTAGGCTGAAAAACAAAACATTCACAAAATGTGAGTCTGTTCAATTTAAAAACTTACCAGTTGCTGTTGTCCACTGCATCGCCAAATCCTGGAGTGTCTACAATCGTCAGTGTGAGCTGGACACCCCCCTCTTTTATCAGCACTTTGGACTGCTCCACCTGAAATAGGGTCAAAAGTTGTTAACACAGGATGTGCAACATTTTCTTCACTTTGTGTTTTATAATCCTGTCATAGGAATCAAACAGAGCAAACCCAAAAGTATCAACAAAGGTGGAGTGAGCAGACATTCTAATATTGTAATGGTTTGGGGGGTAAACTTCAATCTTTGCAACGAGAAACATTCTATCTGAAGAAGAAGTTGAATAGACTGTCGCTGAATTAGCACACCTACTTTTCTGATACTATTTTTAACACAGTACATAGTGTTAAAACAAGTGTTTGAGCTTATTTATTACTGTGCCAAAGTCTGCAAGAAGTTGCATCTTGACCTAAACAGAGAGCATTAGCATGATTTTTCACCAGATTTCTAAAAAAAAAATCGAATCAAGGTTAGGCTCTATTAATTAATTAAACAATAACAATTCAAAAAAGAAAATTGAATTAGAATTCAATTACAGGAAACAGTTGGTACTGAAACAACGGAATCACATTTAGAGACTTACAATTGACCTTTATTTATGATGCTTTACAAACACTAGGTAATGTATGCAATAGAGTTAATCTAATGCTAGTAAATAAAATGAGAGCTTTAAATAATTAATTAACAATTTCAGGTTGTATTATACATGCAATGCATTATTTCCACATATTATATTTGCAAACTGCCAAAATTAACAACCAACAAAGAAGTGCACAACTGGGATGGAATAATTGATTGACTGCAGCATAATCTCTTATACACGACATGCACCTTTCACATTTTATTTTTTGTTCCATTTAAAGGTGAGCAAAGCTCTGCTATGCTTTTCACTACAAGACCTTGATCTACCTATAAGACTAATTCTTTCAACATGACAAAAACTAGCCCCAACAGTCCTGTTTGTTCAAATCACACAAACAGCAGACCCACTATTATTACAATCCTAGTATTACCCTCCATCTACCGAGGGATAAAGTGGCTTAAACCAAACCAACCTACAAAGATTATTCAATCTGAGCATATTTATCAATTGCACATATAGGATGTATCATAATTATTCTAGCATTAAGGGTTTATATCTTTATTACATCAGGAGCATTTTAACCCTAAAAACCTTATCTACAAAACATATTAGTAGTGATGGGCAAACCGAAGCTTTGTGAAACTCCAAAGCTGATGATTCAAATGCGCTGTATTGGTTCGAGGCTTTGAAACAATCTGACATCTGGCCCCACAGCGACATCTAGCGGTCATTACATAAAATAACACTGAAAGTTTATGAAACTAAGCTGGTAAAACAGTGACACGTCAATACATGTAAATAAATTTGATTATCTAAATATAGCGACTTAAATAAAAGATGATTATCTTCATTAGTGAAAAGCTTTTACAGCTTTAGGATGCTTGATTCAGAAAAACTGACTGAATAAAAAAAATTCGACGCTTGTATCCTGTGTTTCTGACCAATGAAACATCGTTTCCGGGGGTGTGCCGGGACGAAAACCTGGTAAAATGCGCCGCAGCTTCAGTCACATGACAAGTGTTTCGAAATGTTTGAAGTTTCTTTGGCTAAAGTCATGTGACTCTAGTGTTTCGAAATGTTTGAAGCTTCTTTGCTGAAGTCACACGACTCAAATGTTTAGAAACTACTGAGACTCTTTAGATTAAAAATCACATGACTTGATGGTTTTGAATGAAGCTTCGGATCAATTTCCTGATTCATCTGAGATTAGAAATCTTGGCAAAGCGTGTCAAAGCGTCAGTCTTGCGGCAGCCATCCTTACAAATTAACACACGTTTGTTAAAAGGAAAAAAAGGCCAGTCATTATAGCCATTCTAATTGTAGTAACACGATCACTGGGAAGACTACCGTCACTAACAGGGTTTAAGTCAAAGTAGCTCATTCTTGAACAGCTAACAAAACTAAGTGTGACTAATCATTTGGTCTTCATCTATCCAGGTGACGGTTCCATTCAGTCCCCAGGTCAACATCAGTTTTTTTTTAACTCATATTGCTTTATTGAACACTGGAATTATAAATCTTTCCACATATCTAGAGGTCACACTTTCAAAAAGAGTCAGTAGTCATGACCTGTTTAAATTAAAGTTTAAAGCAAACAGTTTCTACTTATTATCTTTCATTTTCATCAGTTACTTTCAGCCATAGGCCAGGTGCCAAAACACTAAGCTGAGACGTTCACTTTCAGAGTCATTTTAAGTGTCTTGATGATTTATCTTCTTCGTGTCCTGGAGTTATTTCCGCTGCTTTCAGTTAAAGCGGCCTATTCTCACAGGCCTGGTTATTTTTGGCTGACCCTCTTTTTTTTTTTCGAAAACCGCACTCTCACTCAGACATTTTTTCACTAACGAAAAACAACCACAACCTTTTTGGTTGTTGATATTGAGGTAGACAAAAAGAAGGAGACATGGGTTGAAAAAGAGTGGAGATGGCTTTTAATAAAACTTCACACACTCAATTCTTAAGTGCTTGGTGTCACTTCAGTTTTTAACATTATAATATGTTTAACCACTGCAATAGACCAACTTAGTATAAAACACACCTCTAGGTATGACCCCAAAAAACTAGACATATCAAAGAAGCCTGTGGACAGTTGAAATTACATACAGAATGAATACATAGTTGAATAATTCTAGACAACTTGCATAGATTAATTTTTTTGGTAATGCAAGAAGTGTGAAGTGGGTTACATGCAAAACTCTAAGGTTTAGAGTAGCTGCAATGAAGAGGGAAGAGGAAGAAGGGAATCATGTGGCTAAAACCAATGGTATGTAACTAGGCACTGGGATGGTGTGATGTAAATGGATTTGCTACCATTCTAACAGCCAGAAAAAGTAAGGTAAATGAAAACAGACTGTTAAATTGTAGACTGACTGACGATACAGTCGGAAGACTCTGCAAACATTGCTGCTGTGGCTGTGTTTGGTTAGTTTACAGCACATCATTGAAAAAAACAAATAAACCTAAAACAAACACCCAATCAAAACATAGCACAAAGACGCAATATACAAATAGAGTTTTTAAAATGCATTGTAGTTTTTAATCATTTGGGTTTTTAATAATTTAATTACATCAAAGAAATACTAACTCAGTTAGGACAACAACAAGGTACGCAGAAGAGCAATTTTAGCCAGATGGGCTACAGAAACAGAAGGGTACACTCCTGTCAGCTAAGAACAGGGGCTACAATTTGCATAGGTTCACCAGGTTTGCCTGGTCTGACGAATCTTGAGGTCAGATGATAGAGTCAGAATATGGCTTCTATCACATGAAAGCAACCTTGAGAAGTGTGTAACAACTGTTCAGCATGGTGGTGGTGGTGCAATGGTGTGGGGGTATTTTCCTGCCACACATTGTGTCCATAAGTACCAATTGAGCATTGTGTTAATGTCACAGCCTATCAAATCAATATTGTTAGTGATCATGTTCATCCCTTTATGACCCCAGTGTACCTATCTTCTGATGCTATGTTGAGCAGGATAACGCGTCACGTTATAAAGCATGAATCATCTCAGATTGGTTTCCAGAACATGACTATGAGTTCACCGTGCTCAAATGACCACCACAGTCAGCAGCTCTCAATCCATTGGAGCACATTTGGACTGTGGTTGAACGGGAGATTTACATCATGGATGTGCAGCCGACAAATCTGCAGGAACTGCGCAATGCCATCATGTCAATATGCAGTATTAAAATTACACACTATATATAGTTAATTTCAAATATAGGTCAGGCTATTAGAATGTGTTTGACATCATACATCTAGATGATACTTCGGTCTGAAGTTCCACACGCAAATGCACTCCAGCCTAATACTATGAGTTGTCTTCAAACCCATTCTTGTGAAGACTTGTTTTTTTGGTTGATTTTAAAGTAAGAAAAATACAGATGTGTGTGGACATGACCTTACAAGAGAGACCAAATCAATTCTGGAAGACCTCTGCCCTAAAGGATCAGTCCCAACTCTAATCAAACACACCTGATCTAACCAAACAAAGACTGAGGGTAAACAGATTGAAGTTAGAATCTGCAGAACAAGGCCCCCCAGGAAGAGCATTTGAAACCAGACTTGAGTCATAATGGGCTTTTTTTTTTTGACAATTTGTCATTTATGATAAATGACAGCATATGTAATGCAGTGTACTATATGACTTCGATGTGTTTGATGAAAACCATCAACTCAAAAGAATAGTTGGGTTCTTGGAAGGAGAACTTATTGCAAACAAATAAAATCTAGAAGTCAATATTTAAAACTCTCAACTCATAGACTATGAGTACAAATGATAGTACAGGACAGAAACCTTAATCATGTACACATTGTAAACACTGAAAAGACTCAGAGGTTTCGTTTATTGAAATAACAGAACTAACAGAGGCTGCACTTAAATATCAGTAAAGACCCAGCAATCTCAGAATATGTTCCATTTCTGCAATGCTGGGAAAGTCACTTCAAAGTGTTGGGTTTCGTGGGAAAATTCTTGACCCCCTAGTGAACCCAACCAAACAAGAATCTGCACCCCTTCATGAAGCCCCACCCTTTCTCTTCAAAACATTTCTCAACATCATGCTTCAAGCTCTTCGTCGTGTGTCCTCCTTTCTGATGCTCCAGACCCTGTTTATCAACCCCATATAAGGTTAACACTCTGCTGTCCCTTTACTCTTGTGAGTCAGTCAGTGCTTACTCAGACCAGAGAGCCCGAAGAGGCTGAAATCTGTTTTTCATATCATAAGCCAGGATGTTTGTTAAAGGCTCCATATCATGCTGCTTTTAAATAATTTATTATAACTATTTGATCCCTCTAAACTGTCACAGACACCCCATGTTTACCTAAAATTGTTGTTTCATGGCCACGGCCATTGAAAAAAAAAAGTCAATACTGTTAGGAAAAAGTAAAAAGTAAAAATAGGAATACACAAATGACTTCCAGTTATGGCAGCCAGGCAGAGTTGAGCTATGTGAAAAGCATCACTCCACTCAAAATCTTTCTTTTTATATATTATCTTGTAAACAAGTGATGACCGGATCTTAAAATGCCAAACAGCCATGTGTGAAATGCAGGATTCTGTCAACAAAGTACACAATGATCTTCAAAAATTTAAACTAAGTCACCAAGCTGGAATCAGGACAAGAATCCTTCAAAGAAGCGATCGTTAATGTCTGCACTGCCATCGAGGATGGTCTTGCTATTATTATGTCAGTGTACTGTTATATGAACATGTTAAATCATATTAATAATTGTACCTATATTATTGTAGCCCACCCTTATGTATATGTAAATGTGATGTTGTTATTAACCTACAATAGTTATTGTACTATGAAAAAAAAATGTAGAAAACAATTTTTGGACAGATATATTTTTCCCAATTCAGATCATGTGATCAGACCCGATCTATCAGACAACCCTCGTGTAAATAAAATGTAATTAACTAATTAAAAACTTGGGTGTACTTCACCAGTATTGCTTTGAAAGTATCAAATTGGTTCCTGTATCAACTGAACAGATGGGGCAACTACTGAACAACATCTTTAATTAAATACTAAAGATTTGTGCACTACACCAAACTTAACAATAAACCTTATGTCCGGTATTTAATATTTGTATTGTTTGAGTTTTATTCTGAAGCCCTAAAAGCATTCTAATTTTTGTGTAGGTTCCTTATACATGTCCCTAACCTTCTATCGAAGTAAGACATGAAAGACAACAGACACTTCCCTCATGGCAACTCTCTACAGCACAGGGCTGCTAGGTGGAGGAAGTATTGACAGTTTGAGATAAAGGGTTAAAGGTGAAGGAAGGAAGAGAGAGAACTACTAATGCAGAGACTGGGATAGATGAAGGGAATACCAATGATTGCTCGCAAAGGTCAAAGGTGAGACAAACGGGATGTACCTGAACGGTCTTCTTGATCCTCTGAGAGGGGCCAGGGTAGTCTTTGGAGTACAGGTCTGTCAGAAAGAGTGAATTGATGAGGGTGGATTTGCCCAGTCCAGACTCTCCTAAAACAGGAAAGCAGAAAAATGGTTAAGATGCTGTGCCATGGACGGAGGCATCTATACTTAAAGCTGGGGATAATGCTTCACAGATTTTCACAAGCTCTCGCATTCATCCACCCACACAAAACCAGACAATTAGCTAGTTGTTTGTGAGCCAATCAATGGCACTTGTTGGATCCAAGCCAGAGCTTTCAAAGTTTGTTTCATGAGTGATCAATTCATAAAAAAAATGTGAGAGAAAACTCTTATTTTATAAACTGTCTGGTTTGCATTCACATCAGCAGTTTTGAAAGTGCGCCAGCTAAACGTCGCGAGATTGTTGGGCACCTGAACCATAGTACAACCGAATTCCAAAAAAGTTGGAACACTGTACAAATCATTAATAAAAACTGAATGCAATGATGTGGAGGTGCCAACTTCTAATATTTTATTCAGAATAGAACATAAATCACAGAACAAAAGTTGAAACTGAGAAAACTTACCATTTAATGGGAAAAATATGTTTATTCAGAATTTCATGGTGTCAACAAATCCCAAAAAAGTTGGGACGAAGCCGTTTTCACCACTGTGTGGCATCTCCCCTTCTTCTTACAACACTCAACAGACATTTGGGGACAGAGGAGACCAGTTTCTCAAGTTTAGGAATAGGAATGCTCTCCCATTCTGGTCTAATACAGGCCTCTAACTGTTCCATCGTCTTGGGCCTTCTTTGTCGCACCTTCCTCTTTATGATGAGCCAAATGTTCTCTATAGCTGAAAGATCTGGACTTCAGTACCCGGATGCTTCTCCTACGCTGCCATGATGTTGTCATTGATGCAGAATGTGGTCTGGCATTATCTTGTTGAAAAATGCAGGGTCTTCCCTGAAAGAGATGACGTCTGGATGGGAGCATATGTTGTTCTAGAAACTGAATATGATTTTCTGCATTGATGGTGCCTTTCCAGACATGCAAGCTGCCCATGCCAAACTCACTCATGCAACCCCATAGCATCAGAGATGCCGGCTTTTAAACTGAGCGTTGATAACAACTTGGGTTGTCCTTGTCCTCTTTGGTCCGGATGACATGGCATCCCACATTTCCAAAAAGAACTTGGAATTGTGACTCGTCTGACCACAGAACAGTCTTCCATTTTGCCAAACTCCATTTTAAATGATCCCTGGCCCAGTGAAAACTCCTGAGCTTGTTGATCTTGCTTAGAAACAGCTTCTTTTTTGCACTGTAGAGTTTCAGCTGGCAACGGCGGATGGCACGGTGGATTATGTTCAAAAGACAACTGGAAGTATTCAAAACTCTGGAAGTACTCCAGAACTCAAACATGTTTTCAATGGACCTAATTAGTGTTAATTTGTCTTTCAGCTGTTCGTTATGCTCAAATTTATTTTTTCCAGCCTCTTACTGCTACCTGTCCCAACTTTTTTTGGGATTTGTTGACACCATGAAATTTTGAATAAACATATTTTTCCCATTAAATGGTACATTTTCTCAGTTTCAACTTTTGTTCTGTGATTTATGTTCTATTCTGAATAAAATATTAGAAGTTGGCACCTCCACATCATTGCATTCAGTTTTTATTCATGATTTGTACAGTGTCCCAACTTTTTTCGAATCCAGTTTGTACATCCAACGATCGTTGCAAGCAATAAACAGCAAGTTGCATATGGACAGAACTAGGGCTGCAACAACTAATCGATAATATCAATTTGCCTGATCATGTGACGTCACGGATGTGCGCGACACCAAGATGCACAGATCAAACAAAGATACACAGACAGAATCATTTCTTATTGAACACTACTTAGAAGACGGTGAGTTGTATGCAATGCTGGCAGAGCCTTCATGGCATGGAGGCACAACGGTGATGCACGAGCATCTTAAACTAAAACATGTTGGCATTTCGGATCCCGAAACATCAGTAGGGTAAGTAGAAACTATCGCTTAATCATGTAATATTTGTATTGTTTAAGTGCGTGTGTTGAAACAGCTTTGTTTTGCACTCGCTCTCTGCAGGAATTTCCATAAATTAGTGTGAAAAATGTACAGCGTTTATGAAAAAAAAGCTAGTGTGACTTTCAGTAGTGAACTAGAACATTTTATTTGTGATTTGTGTAACATAGCCAACGAACTACAAAGTAGTTTGAGCAGAAATAATCCTTCTTCGGAGATCACAGAAATGTGTTTTTGGGGTTGGGCTCTTTACAGGGGCTCCCTCAGCCGTCTTGTATAGCAGCAAATCTGTGCCTTAAATGGAGCATGTATTTTCGATAATCACGATATTAAGATTTGTGAGAACAGAAACAAGTTTTTTCTCAACCCGTGCACATCACAGCGTCTCGTACCTCACAGCACTGCTTGTGCATTAAAGGCAATACATTTCTGCGATCTCTGAGCAGAAATAATCATTTTTAAATAGATTTGTAGCTCGTTGACCATGTTACACAGATAAAGAGCTGCCAAACCAATTTTTGGAAATTCCCACAGAGAGCCAGCGTAAAACCAAGCCATAGACTTTGCTATAACCAGAAGGACATGCACTTTTTCGGACAGAACGCAAAAGTAGTTGTGCAAGTAGCTCATTCACTTCAGCAGCTTACTCGTAACTCGCTAACATTACTCTGCGCGATATCGCCTCATGAGAAACAGCGATTAGTTAAATGGTGCTACTTTAAATTAGCTTAAATTAAACAGTGTGAATAACATTAGAAAATTACATTTAGTAATTGTTGTGGTTTTCAGTGAAAGCAAGTAACAATTCATTTGTACACCAATGAAAATGATTTTCCTTTCATTTTAATCAAGACTATTAGATAGCTATTTTTCTATTTCTAGAGTTTTTATTTATAGTCCACTACAAAGTTAACTTGTTAACTACCAAATCTGTTTTCAAAACCTTAACCTTCTTTTAAGGTTTAAAATTTCATAATGAAATATCAGTCAACTATATTTGTGATTTGTGACATAAATAATACCCTGATTTATGGTTTTATATAGTTAAAACTAAAACATCAAATTAAGAAATTCATTTATTTTTATCCGATTAATTGATTAATCGAAAATAATAATACTTATCATAATCGGCCAATTAATAAAATAAGAAAATAATCGTTAGTTGCAGCCCTAGACAGAACATTGCAGATAGGTTAATTCTATTTTCTCTGTCTCTTGTCTGTGTGTGCGCATGTGCATCCATTGTCATGGTATGCTGCATAAAATAAAAAAAAAGTTCAGAATAGTGTAAAACAATATTAAAAACTTGAAGAAATAAATATGGTGTTGAATAACGTAATGTAAATAAAATAATTTTTCTCATGCTCCATGGTATTGAGAGCCTTGTTCCATTTGCAAAATTATGGAGTAAATAGAGGATGGTGCTATACTTAAATTCAAACATGATTTCTACCTCAGACCAACTGAATCTAAAAGGAAGAACAGCACTTATCTCACAGGGCTGAAGATCGCTACTGCAATTGATCCAAGGTTTAAAGACCTAAAGTTTCTTTCCAGAGATGAAAGGAATGAGACCTCACTTAGCAAGCTGTTAATGGAAGAGAGTACTGGGAGTTAAGAGACCACAAGCTAACAGCCACCGAAGAAGAGAAGCAAAAATTCAATTTGTAGGATATTGATGGTTTATTGCAGGTATGTTGTTTACATGACAAAATCTGTGTTACAAGTTATCAATCAATCAAGTTTTTATATGGTGCTTTTTTAGCAGTTGCATTCAAAGCAGCTTCACAAAGTCTTAGTGTGGGGCAGGTAGGGTAAATAGGAGTTCCCTCTGTGAGGTCCCTGGGAGCCTAACTGACTGAGGCAGGTGCTAGTCACAAACAAATTCAATTATTTAAACAAAAAAATCAATAAACAATCATATTTTAAATTTAAATAGTTTCTTTGTCTTTAATTATAATTTTCTTTTTAAAATTTTAACATTTACAAATTTATTCATTTACTAATTAATCGCAAAAATTTTTCTAGCAATCGACAACTACCAGTGTACCCCATGGATCCTAAAGAGCTCATCACTTGCACACACAAAGTTTAAAGTTTCTCTGTGGTGTGCCAGAGATAACACGGAGACACCAAACCCACCCCATGCCTGCTGAGTAAATTTACTCCTTGTTGCAAGAACTGAGGGCTTATCTAAAAATGATGAATAGACAGAAGGATTTGTCTGGCATGGGGGAGATGGGAGATTGCCAACCTGAAACTGTGCAAAAACTATTTTTTAAATAACTACATTTGAGGGTGATCTTATTTAGAATTTTTGAATGCATATTTTACAGATTTTTTTTCATTTTTATTGTTTATATCTTTCCTATAATCTTACAACTATACACAGGTACAGTTATTATTTCAAGTGTTTGTAAAACAGGCTATTAATTTGAGTTCATTTATTTAGAAAACCCTGAAATTAATACAAAAAGTTTGATGCATATATATTTGAGGCAAAGTCACATATCCATCCAATTTCATACAAAAACAATAATGTTTTTTTTTATTATGGAGCTAATAAGATTTATTAATAATAAAAAAAAACAAGCCAAATATCAAATAATTTCAATTGTACAAATCGGACAAACAATCAATCCCAACTGGTACAATTCTGTGGATTTACCATTGCAGGCTTCCCAGATGGAAAATAATCACAAACAATTTAAGTATTCACCTGCAAACGTTCTCTGCAAATTCTAAGCATTTGTTTCTGCCAAGAGTTAAGAGAAGAAAAGGGATTTAAATGAAAAACGTTCAAAGATTGGCTACAAATCTGACTCTGGAAGCTTCAAGCCCATGTGCAAAAAGGCAGATTTTGTGAATCAGAAAAGGCGAGAACCAAACCTCAGAGCTGGTGAATGTCTCTCCTTCAAGTAGCCCTGCCATTAACTTAAACGAACGTCAACTTAAGCCATATGCATCGAAAATGGAGCCAATGGAAATATGTTTTATTAGTTGTTGCTGTTATTTTAACTTTACCATCAATGAGACCCTGCAAAAGTCTGCAGTCAGCCTCAAGTGGTCAGATGAAGAACTGCAGTTTAGTCAATTATAGCGCATCGAGAGAGAAAGTTAGTGGATGCTTATGATGATACCATTTCTTGCCATGGTCTTCATAACTAATCGAGACTAAGGGTGTAATTGTCGGATAGACCATGGTGACCTGGTGAGACTAAGAGCGTGAGATGCAATCTGACAAAATGTTTAAAGTTTGTTTAAATGGAGTTACCAGTCACTCATTTATACACTAAATATTTGTCTTCTTAAGGTCTCTACACAGCCATGCATCTGCTGCAAGCAGGGGCTTTATTCAGTGGATCTTTTATTGAAGTACATGAGCGCTAACGTGACCTTATGCGCCAGCCGGAAAAAAGCAGTGAGTTGATGCTTCAGTTTCTGAGAAACTCAGTCATTTTTACGCAGTGCATCAAACTGCTGCTATTAGTTCCCCTGTTCACATGACTGAAGTTACCTGACTCAACAATTGATGGCGCTAACTGCACAAAATGTGTGAGAACTTAAGTACGTTAATCCAACAAATCATCTGACTTTAAGACTTATTTTTTTGAAAGCAGTTGGACAACAATGAAATCATTTTCTGTCTGCTTTGTTTCATGCCTAATGGGGCTTTTCACTAATCATTGGTGTCTACGCTAACAAAACACATCACAAATAAAAAATGATAAACATTTGGCAGTTGATGCGATTAATATGTTAGGAGAAAGCGCAGGTTGGGTACAAGCAAGTATTAAAAGAAAAAGAGTAGGGCTGTATTACCAGATGATTTAACACTTATGTATTTTGTAAGCTATTACTGCAAGATAATTACATTTTTCATTTACTGGAATTGTGTTTTTTATTTGTAGGTTATTTAGGCTGTATATTTTTTAAAGTTCATGGCCCCCGTGATCACCGCAGAAATTACGTCCATGACTAGTAATACAGGCACAAAGCAAAATATATTTTCTGAAATGCTGATGCAGCTTCTTTAAGAATGAGAACACGTCGATTAATGAGCATATCTAACTAGCAATCTCACTGTGCTCTGTTTACCCCTAATTCCCCCAGGGGAAAGCCAGATCCAATTAGCCTCATCCCTGCTTTTAATTAAATATTGGTCTGCATGATCTCTGAAAATAAGCCGCTTCAGTCACACAGCAAGGATCCCGGTCTAGTTCACAGCTGGTTGACCTTTATCAGACTCCTGGATGAATAGAGCAAACTCACCTCCGTCTTTTCTGCTCCCTATCCTTTACAATTTGCCAGAACACATGCACCTCTTCAAAAGGGGCAAACTGAGAAACTGGAAACCCATTAAAAAGGGGGAAAGTCTAAAGCTATGCCAATATACTGACACAACTACAAAAGTGTGGCAAAATGAACCATTTCTGCTGGCTTTAAGCTGAATTAGTCCCACTAGGGAACAGACATCTCAGAATAAAAGATGCATGCAGGCATTACTTCCTGACTTGGAAGCGAATAGTAGCCATTTAGTTTGAAAAAAGTGGGGCAGACGGGGTTTTAAAGATTTTGAGCCTCCAGTTTGCTGATAAACCATTATGCAAATCAAGTAAAACAAACACTTGAGCAAAATAATAATCCTACAGACATCAACTTACATTTGACAATTATCAACTAAAATAAATGTAATGTTTTGCTCATTTCAACGTCCAAAGCAAACTCTAAAGAAAACAATATCTAAAGTTCTATTTGTTCAACACTTCCCATAAAATGAAAACTTTTTCTTTGAAATTCCACACATTCCTCTTAACTTTCATCTTTCTACCTCTTTCTGTCATCATGCTCAGGGGCTGAAAGCACCACAGGGCCCATTACAGAGCTCAGATATCCTGACAATCCTCCACGTCCGCCTCTTTTCCACTGCAATTCACCCCCACCCCCATCCAGACCCTGCTATCTCTTCTCTTCCTCTTCTGCTCTAGCTCCCTCACTCTTTTCCTCTCATAAAATAAGCTTTAGTGGTGTTGCCAAACCTAGAGTTTCTAAAGTCGCAGACACGTCGGAAAAATGAGGCCACAACCAATAAACAGCAAAAGCAGCCAAACAACTTTAAATAAGTGAAAATACAGTAGCTATGAAACATGTGGTGGATCATGTGTTTACTTAGAGATGTCGGAAAGCACATGTAAATCGGCTGGTTTCGCAGAGGGATACTATAGTGAATTTCAAAGTTAGAACATATCCGAGCAGCCAGAGATATTGCAATGCTTTGAAATACCAAATAAGACAACAAACTCCACACTTGACCATTGTATCCATCATATTGGTAAATTTGAGCCCAAAAAATGTCCAGATGTAACGAGATGTCCAAGAGTAGTCTATGATGACTAGATGACTTATAGTCAGGTATAAAAGCTGCACGATTCTGGAAAAAAATGAGAATCACGATTTTTTTGCTTAGAATAACGATCAAAATTCTTTCACGATTTTTTAAATATTTGTTTCAATACATTAATGTTAATATTGTTTAACACTGTACATTAGGTTCAAATAGAAGTACAACAAGATAAAATATAAATAAGTAAAATAATACTCTTTGCTTTAAGGAGAATAATAATAATTATACATTTTATTCATTGGCCATTTTCAGGGCTCTCAAGGACACCTTACAGGATAAAAGATACATGCAACAGTTAGAACATAAAAAATCCTATAGACACTTAAGGCAGATAAAAGAATGAATACTTTTAAGATCAACTACCAAAAACACTCCTAAACAGATGAGTCTTCAGTCTCTATTTAAAAAATCTCCTAGCTAGTACTGGAATGTACTACTTCAGAAAGACTGTTCCACAGTGCTGAAGCTGCGTGGCTGAAAGAACATGCACCGATGGAAGATTTGGGAATTTATGGTGGTGCAAGAGTGAAAGAAGATCTCAGAGTATGTGCTGGTGTGTGAATGGTGATTACATCTGAGAGATAGAAAGGAGATCTTCTGTGATATACAGCACTACACAAGCACACACGATATTTAATAAAGTGTTTATTCACAGAACAGACACATCAAACCGCAGCAGTGAATGTTATTGCTACAGATGCGCTCACTTGTACAAACACAAAAAGTGCCAGTTTTGAAAAACTACGGTTTGAGCCTCTCATAAACGAGAAAGTGAAACAGTTGTTGGTAAAGACTGGTGAGAGATTTTCATTTATAAAAGACGTTATTCTTATCTTTTTGTGAGCTGTATTTCACAGTTTTATCCGGTTTTGGTTGGAAGCCGCTTTTTTCTACCTGTGTTCTTATGGACCTGATTTTTTTTTGTAAACGTAAAAAAACGTTAAAATAAAATAACCGGGTACATCTGGACAGGGGTGTAGAAAGCATAGGCTGGAGAAGCAAAGGAGAGGATTTGATCAAATATGACCCCTAGGCTCTAGGGATCTAGAATACACATAGATCATAAAGAAATGTAATGAAAAAATATGTAATGATGTAAAGAAAAACAATCAAGATTAAACATGATGAAAATAAACATGGTATTATGTCAGAGTAAAGTGAGTTAAAGATTCTTAGTTAGAAACACTAAACCAGGGGTCGGTAACCCGTGGCTCTGGAGCCGCATGCGGCTCTTTAGCGCTGCCCTAGTGGCTCCCTGGAGCTTTTTCAAAGATGTTTGAAAAATAAAAAAAATAAAAGGAAAAAGGTAAATATATTTTTTGTTTAATATGGTTTCTATAGGAGGACAAACATTCTTAACATTTTCCAATGCTGTAAAAGAGTGTAGAATAAATATTTAATTTCAACATTTCTGTCAGCGAAGATTTGCGTCATCACCCGCGACACACGCTTCTATCAGCAGGGGGTGGGATGCCAGGTAAGGGGCTGTCGTAAACAAACCGGCGGCTTCCCAAAGAGAAAAAGAGTAACATAACGGAGGAGAACAGAGGATTCAACGGTTCTTGGACCGAATTGTTTGCATTCATTGCCGATGCAGAAGGATCACCTGAATGTTTGCTCTGTAGTGGGAAGTTGTCTAATAACAAGAGTAACGTGGAGTAGACATGCACGTATTTAGTAACAAAGTGGCTGTGATTTTATATACTTCTTTTCAAAAGGCTGCTGTTTTATTTTTATAAATGTATGCTGCGTTTATTCGCACTGTTTGTTGCCCAGTTAAGGGGCACGTTATGCACATTCCATTTTGATGTTGTTTTTGGGAATCCTCAAAATAAAAATTACATCAAATATCTGATTTCTTTATTGCATTTCTCTAATTTCATCAAAGCAATGAAACATAATTAATTAATATTGTAATGAAGTTAAACTTGAGGCAGCATCGTACAACTGAGTAATCACGTGGTGCGTCGTTCTCTACAGGATGCACTGCAGCGAAAATAAACATTTAATCATGAAGGCTCATTATGTATTTGTAGCCAACATCGTCATTTTTATAGTAGGCTAATATAGATACATAAAGCATGTGTTGCCTTCATTATAAGGCTTATACAAGGCTTTTAATTTTTTGCGGCTCCAGGCCAATTAGTTTTTTTTTGGTTTTTTTTGGTACAATATGGCTCTTTCAACATTTTGGGTTGCTGACCCCTGCACTAAACTATGTACAGTTCCATTGCTCTGCTGGTCCGTAAAACTACAAATGTTGCTGTAAGATTGTGAACGTCTCTCAATTAAATAAAATAGGTATGCACCGATACCAATATCAGGTATCGGACTCGATACCACATTTTCTAATTTTCATTAACTGTCCAGCCCTAGCTTCAATGTATTGATATACAGGCCATTGACATTTTTGACATCCAATAGACATCTGAACTTAAACACCCATTAGTCGTCTCTCATTTATTCCTCGATGTCTCAGTTGTTTGTAACTCAATGTATTAAGCTTAACACCAGCTGTAACTGTTTATTTGCGTAGTTTAAGGAAAATTAACTAAAAATTAATTAGTGTTCACAGGAGTAAAAACAAAAACTAAACTAATTTGATCTGTTTTAAAATTAAACTTAATGTTGGAATTACCAAAATCAGGTAATATCATTATATTATCACTATACTTCCAGTAATTACCCAAAAAATACTCATGTGAGGCTAAATGTGACCTAAAAAAAAGTTTTGAGGTTAATTCATTAGATTTTTAATGCAAAGCTAAATGGTGTGTAGGTGTCTCTGTTTGGTCTTTAGTTGTTTTTTATAAATAGTTTGAAAAACAATTTAAAAGTGTTACAGTTTATCATACCAGCAAATGCAAGAGCTATCAAAAGGTTTAATGCATTGATGAAGTGATGACAGAGGTGCTGCCATTAGTTTGAACTTAGTGTATGATGATGCTAGCTGTTTAGTAGAAGCTGACCTTTGGACACTTTATGGATTTGTTGTCTCCATGCACTCCTGTCCTCGAAGGCTTTTTTGAGTTCTACAATTGTACACTGATGGCCAATGTTATTGTACCCAGGGAGTGTATTCTTTGTCATCCTCGTCTTTTTGTCCCTCACTGAGGTTACCAGCAAATTAGCTCGCATGACGAGCCCAAACAAATACGATTGTTTTCAATCATTTTGCCCTCGAGGGACCTTTTTGCCTTGACCAGGCAAAGAACCACATCATTTGTTGTTAAAATTTTTACATTTTTATTCTTCTCACATTCTTATAGACCAACTTTAACATCCATATTTTTCTATGGGGAAGACAATGGCATTGACAAGTCTGTTTTTTTGTTCAAGTCCTTACTTTTCCAGATCTCATCCATTCCTTGCAGTGAGGCACAGCAAAGTGCAAACCACCTCTTAATTTCTGGACCAGATTCAATGCTTTGATAGCTTTTAGAATCTAATAAGATCTAAATTATACAGACGGTGATTAATGGACAATAGATAATTTTGCTTTAAGCCTTAAATGTTAGACTTTATAAGATCAAAAGCAGTCATCATTGGAGGTCTTATTACCTTTCCTCTGTAAACAGGTGTACTGGTTCATTTTGATCTCAAAATTAGAATGTTTTTTTAAATAAATAAACTATGAACTGTTTTCTCTTGCTTTGTCTATGACTACAATATTACTTTTGTTAACAATGCCATGAGCATACTTAAAAGTGGAAAAATAGTGGAAAGTTCAATCACAGCTTTGTGAAAAAGATGAGACGCAAGCAACCCCAGCTGTTTCAGTTTGAGGGACTTTCTTTGCCTTAGGGAAAATGTCAAGCATGCATTCACTGTATCTGCATATGGACAATTTCATGCTATTTTCAACCTCGCCAAAATAGCCCCCCCCCCCAGAACCTTAAAACCCCTTTCCATGTTTTCTTTTAAGGTCTTACAATTTCCTTAACAAAAACAGCTGATGAGAGAATATCTCACAATTTTAAAAAGATTTTTAGGCTTAAAATGCTTGTTCGCTTTGAATCAAACTTACTCCAGTGTTTGTGTTGTGCACTGGCAGATCTGCTGGACAGTGTTAACTAAGACCATTTGACAGGTTTAGCTCACTGACTGGGTTATTAAACGAACTGTTGGCAGGTCAGAGAGGGGAAGCTTTAGCTCCCTAATCCAGGGATTAGAACCTCTTCAGTGTGACCGTCTGTGTTTTAGCCTGAGACTTTCTAAACGATCCAACGGCATGCTAATATTTGAGAAAACCAAAAGTTATTCAACCAGGGCCCTGTACTAGACAAGTTGTGGGTTGGGTTTAACAAACGAGCTGTGAATGATGTGCCATTCAACAACATGTGAATGTTGTGACAGTCAGGTCTCGAATGGAAAAATCATCACTTCAATTTTCACAGGTTTTGGTCAAACACAGCTGTTGCAGTTGTTATGGCTAAGCAAAAGAAAACAGTAATTAAGAACATTGAGTTACTATATATTTTTTAAATTCTTACACAGGTGAGAATTCTTCCAATGCAGTTCAAAGTATTTACCTCTATCTCTAAAGTATTTTTCAAGTTGCTGATTTATAGAGAAATATAATGACAAAAAACACAAGGGTGGCAGACAGAGAGAGAAAGAATAAATTTTTAGCCAGCCTAAAATTATGTATGCTAAGCCAGAGTCCACAGCCAAATCCCTGCAGTTTCTGTCAACACGAGTGGCAAGAGAACAAGGAAACTTTTAAACTGGTTGTGTCCAAGGACAGTGATTAGAATAATCATATTCATTCCACATTATACTAACTTTTATCTAATTTCTAAAAATGTAAAAAAAGGAGAAGTTTTTGCAATTGCGAAGTTTCCATTAAATCATAATTATGCGATTAAACACAAACCAACTCATGTGATAAGTAATTTTTTTCAATGGCGATTATGTGAATAATACATAGATTTACAGCAGATCATTTCACATTTCAGGCACAGCCTCATAGCTCATCATCATGTGTCAAAAGATATGATGACAGCGTCTTACTCAGATCATGGAGCGTCAAGCCCCTTATACATGGTAGTGCATAAGGGGCTCAAAGCAACAACAAAAAAAACAAAAAAAAAAAAAACATTTTGTTCGATAAATGTGAGATGTTTCTTTTTTACAAATTTGTCATGTTTCAATTAGACAAATGTATTATTACAAATCTAATTTGCGCATTTTCGTGGTCAATGAAAATGCAACTACTGATAATTTATGAACAAAATGTCTGAGGAACACAAGTTCATAGTCATATGTAATTGCTTGGCTAAAGCAACACGCCTGTAAATGGAGCGTTAAGGCCAACTTATACTTGTGTGCTGACACACACTCAAATTTCCCTTTGAATAACCCCATTGAAACTTGGCACCAAGGTTTGCAGGCCGCAAGCTCTGTGATATAGCAAGCACTTCCACTTTCTTAGCTTTATGCACACCATGTTAAACACAGGATGATGGAGTCAAACGTTGCCAATAAAGTCAATATAAGCTGTTCTTTTGTTCTTTTGTTGTCTGTGTTGAGATTTTCCAGCAGAAAAAGCCAGAGAGCTGAGACGCTAAAAAATTTAATGTAAACACCACTTACTTATGGGTGAATCTATTAGCATACTTCAATTAAAGTTATTTATTTGGGAAATAATACTTGTTTAAAGTAACGTATCCTGATTAATATATTGTTGGTTGATTGGGATATTTTTTATGTTTTTTGGGGGGGTTTAATGAAGGATGAAACAATTAGTGTGATTGTGTTACTCTTTAATTATTTTGCTTTTATTATTAATCATTTCTAAATATTAACTGTTTGATTTTAAACCCAAATATCATCTTCTGATATACAAAGCCAAATGAATGACATCTCAATTGAGATGGAATAGAAGTTCTGAGAGTTCATGTTGTAGACACCAATTCGACTAGCTTTCTAATCTCACTAATACTGTTCTCACAGCTGTCCTCACAATCTCCCAACGGGGTTATTTGTCAAACAGGAAGCACTAAAGCAGACAACTATCCCTATAAAGCAGTAAAAGGAATGAAGGACAACGATAGAACAAATAACAGTTTGGAAAGAGATGGAAAAAGAGCATAATAGAGTTGATAACCCATAAGCAGCACAGCAAAGCCAATGCAAAATGCTAAAACTCACTTAGATGGTTCTATGGAGAAGCAGTTATGTCATCAGAATCCATATTTCTGATGGAGAGCATGTGATGTGACAACACCATTGATCCAAACATCATATTCAGTTAAGCCAACAATAAAAATACCAAACAAAAAGCTAGTTTTAGAAAGAATTATTCAAATCAAATGTCACTTGTGATCCTCAATAAAGCATGACATTAAACCATTCATGGATATTTGCATAGAAAGATGCGTTTCAAAAAGTTCTCAAGCTTTGACAGGGGATCAAGTAGCCAAAAAGCCTTCTTCAAACAGCAACAGAGGTATTATAAACAGATGCGATTCACAAAGGCGAGGAAAAGAATCTAGCAACTTACCGACAACCATGAGCGTGAACTCAAAGCCCCTCTTGACGGACTTCCTGTACACCTGGTTGGGGAGGTTGGCAAAGCCCACATAACCCTCCAGATTCCTCTGCTGGAAGAGAAGACAGCTTTACTCCATATTCCACTAATTACAGAGCAGAAACCCTTCTCCATTACGATCATCTTTTCCAAACAGCACCTCAAAAGAAAGATCTTAAAGGCAATGCTAATTTAACATTAGTTACAGCGGAAAAGGTGGCAGCTTTTCACGACAAAGTGGAGCAAGGACATTACAAATTTGAACTGCAGCAGGCCCAAATTGGGAAAGCAAAATATTCTGTTACATTTTTAATCAATTCCATCATGATCTCGATGTCGTCATGCAGACAGTGAATTTCGCTCCAGATAACAGCTAATGCTTTGTCCAGCTGTATGTTGTCCTTCTCCGGCTCCTTCATCCCTTTCTCGCCGTCGCTGTCTGTCTCGTGTAATCTCATGCTCTCGGAAGCTGGGAGCTCAAACACACGCTAGGCGAGGCAAACACAATTGATCGCTCTGCTTTGGCTCCTCGTAATACTCGTAGTAGGGGCCATGGGGATCATTTAGAGATTGATGGTTTGATTGGCGAGGGCTAGTTGTCTTGTTTTGTTTGATTTTAGCACAGTTTTTTAGGTTGAGACGTATGCAAACGTGGGTTTACGCAAAACTAGTTTATGGGTTAGCATATCAAAGAACAAAAATGGTTTATTGAGAAATCGGCTTATCGAGCATAACCTTTATATCCTGGCATCGATCCAGGACGAAATTATACTATAATTTTATTCTCCTGATGTCTCACTACTCCCTTCATATTTCCTTCGATGCTGCTTTTTACCTGGTACATTGAACCCTGTGTCTGACTCTTTTATACCTGTTTTATGTCAATAAAGAATAACCCTGAACATGGATCCCAAGCCATCCATTAACTGATTACAGTATTCCTAACAAAAACTACAACTTGAAAGTAAGAGATTTTGTATCAAAAAACAGGAAAAATTACATAAGATTTTGGTTGTTTAGAAAACAATACAAAACTTGCAATCACATTGGTTATGTGTGGCATATTTATCTATAACAAGTCACTCATATTGTCCACTTTGTGCTCTGAAATTGACAGTTTAGAGACACTGACAGACCAAAATTCGATTGCATCCTTGACAAATCTATACTTTATAATTCATACACCCGTCTATAAATAGCTGAGCTCTGTGAACAGCTCAGGGCACTTTCCATGCTTTCGCTCTTACATAACTATAAAACTGATGCTGTGGTTCAACAGAGTGAACAGTAAGCATCTGACTGCATAGAATTACTGAGAATCAAACACTTGATGCCAGCTTGATAAAGAAAAGTGAGGTTTGAAACAAGCGTAAGTGTATGATAAATTCAATAATGAGGATCTGGGCTTTTATCACTTATCCAAAAAATTAATTAAAACCTCAGATATTGATTATAAAGAAATCCTAGCATTTTTGTTTTTTACATTTAAACTGATGGGATTCGAATGCTTGCCAAGTGGCCAGTTTTGGCTGCAGTTCACTTTCCAAATCCATTGAAATGCATCTCCACTCTCATCCTGCCATTCCCACTCCTTTCCCCAAACAACCACGCTAAAACACACGGAAGCATCTGCAGTCACTGGTATTAATCTTGTACTTAGTGAACACTGTTCTTTACATGCTGTTGTCACAATAAAATTATGTCTCAAAATTGGAATTTTATCGGAAGTCATTATTTCCATAAATGCATGATTATTTGTTCTGCTGATTATATAGGAGATGCTGCTCAAAATAAAACACAAATGTAATTTAACAGAGTTATGTATAAACAGCGTACTAGAAACTGATATGTTGATTGGTTTATTCATAGCTTCAGTTCTTCAGAAATCCACTTAACTATGACAAGCCGTTCATGTTTATTGTGACATTGGCAGTGGGTTTGCAGACTGACTCAAAATTTCAGAAAGGTATTGGTTCTCAACACCCCACCAGACAAACTTTTCAAACTTAGCTTTAAATACTTCAACGCTGTACTTACTGGGTAGCCTTTACAATCAGTGTTAAAAACAGGGCGTCTGCAGATTTCATAAGCTCAAATTTAAGACTTATTAAGAGCTTTAAGAATCAAATTCACGGCCTATATCATAACATCAAAACCATGCACAATACTTCTTGCATAATAACAGTATAATAAACAGTCTGCTTTAAACAGATTTAGTATATAGAAAACTTTGAAACCCTAACCATCACTTTTATGCTTTTCAGCATTTTTGAGCTTTTGTTTTTTCAAACTCTGGTAACCCTATCCATAATTTCTACAACCATATACATTTTCTCAATCTCTGGCAACCCTCATAATCACATAAAAAAATAGCCTTTAGGAGTCTTATCAATATTTGGCAACGCCAAGAATAAGTTTATGTGACTTTATATGAGTGTTTTCTCAGACTATGGTAACCCAAAGCATAGTGTTTATTTATTTATTATTAATTCTCATAATATCCAACAACCCCAAAAAATACATTCTAGATGAGCTTTACATGGACATCAGAAAATAAGACCTGTGAGAAATTATGTAAAATACTGACTAAGACTTTTTAAGACCTAAAATTTGGCCTATAAGAACTTTTTAAGTCATGTGGAAACCCTGTAAAACGTTCTTCAGCTCCTTGCACTTGTAGGCAATTTAAAATGTCCCACTCTAGATTTTCCTATTCTAAAGACCTAAACACACTTATGCAGTTGCTAAATTCCAGCCCACTAAGAAATCTGTGATTAGCTTGTTTGTTCGCAGGACTACCCCAAAACTCACAGTGTAATCTCTCAAACAAACAGCGCCCCTTTCATGCTTTGTCTTTCCCTGAATGTTAAAGTCTCTTAGAGTGAGGAGCTGCTCTTGACGCAATACGGAATAGATTGCAGATTTACAACTGGATTTTAGTAACAACATGAAATGGCTTGGTTTGACTTGATTTGCATGTTAACTTCCAGGGTCACTCAAGATACATCACTCTGCTACCTCTCTAATTTTGTTTGGTGAATGGTCTGTTTGCAATTGACACACTCTAATGAAAGATTATTTGGCTCATAATCATTTGGAGTCATTTCGCATCAGTCTCTAAATACTCTAGTTTAAACCAACCACATTTAGAGAATCACAGAAGTTTATATACTTAAATCACAACCAATTTTTTTACTCTATATGATTACAAGCCAAAGAACCAGATTTGAGAGCACATCATGGAAAAAAGACCATTGTGGAAAGAATGGACCTTTTAATGTTTCTAAAGGTCCTTGCACATCAAGCACAAGTGTAACGCTGATTTACCATAGACTGTATATAACATAAAGGTAGCTTCGAAAGCAACGTTTCGTAAGATCAGTGAAACAGGAAAAAAATTGGGCCTAGCCAACCATCGCCCTCATCGAAGTGTATCACTTTCTAGCAACCAAAGTATGGGTGGGAAATAGAAGTAGCATAGATTTCTGATTAGCTGAATGCTTACAATTTAAATATCCCAGATAAACAATTTAAAAACAATTCATAACTATAAATTTACATAAAAAACATTAAAGTGCCAGGGGAATTTCAGCTCCAAAGTTGGGCACTTGTAACATTGTAGTGAACGAGAATTTGCTCCCTTCTGAGGTACTAGAGTTATGTCATTTTCTATTGCGCTGAAGCTGGGAGAGCAAGGGGTTGCCCCTTGTTATTTACTTGCAAAATAAACTTTATTTTCAAAACAGTACTATCTCTGTGGCTCCTGAGAATTTAGCATTACACATTCGCATCACTTTTGTTGTGTATAGTATTGTGCATTTAAATTTCAAAAGGGAATATTTGCCTTTTCGTAACGTTAATTCAGATCAGATTTAGATTTAAACATGATTCAAGTTTTAGCTCCACTGATCTCTTCTGGAAGCTGGGTAGCATAGTAACTGAAAGCAGACTCTCCCTGTGTGGAGCGAACATGTGGAAGCTTAATGAAAACCTTTGGCATCTGTAGTTGCATAAACACCTACGCGATATTTAGATTTTTGCAAAATAGTTTGTACACACATTAATAGCTCACCTTTCTTTTCAAAATGCCATCTAAGAGTTTAATAGCTTAACGGTTATTTATTAAACGCCAATAACTCCGAACACAAAACTTTATAATTTAAAAGAACTCCAAAATATTGTGAATGAAAGACTATGATGCTGATACAAAAATATATGTATAGTGCATTACGAAAACTAACTTAGTTAACAAAAATGCACGTAACCAACTCAGTGGTACAACAAAGTAAATACACAAGACACAGTCGATTTAAGAAATCTGTATAACGTTATAAGAGTATTACAAACCTGAATCTGACAAATGTACGTTTTTTTCAGAAGAAGTGAACAAGACAGTTCAGCTTGAAGTTTTCAGCTAACGTTAATCAAATGCTAGCAAACTTCTAAGCATCGTTAGTAATACAGAGAAGGCTTGCCAAAATAAATAGATGCTCACATGCAAACTAGGATACATCTCAATGATATAAATTCACAAATCAACAACCGTATGACGGTTTAACGTGTGTTTCAGAGATGTTTGTAACCACATAAAACGAAAGCGTTTAACACTACTCACAGCAACGCTGGAAACAGCCGCGTCGGGTCTCTCGATCATTGTCCTGTGACAACACCCACTCCGAATCCCAGCAGATCAGGCATAAAATACCGAGTCGACTCAAAAACGGTCGAGGGGTGGTCAAGGAGACGGACTCTTTCGATAAACTCCTCGTTCGACAAAATGAATGGGTTCCAGCGGAAGTTAAAAGTGCAAGGTGAGAATACACGCGTGAAAATTCTACAATGCCGAAAGGCGATTGTCCTACTCAAAGAAAGCTAAATCCTCATTGGCCAACAACGGGCAGCGTGTGATGACGTTAGACGGTCCCGCCCACTCAACCATTCAATTGGCTGTTGCGCTTGTGGTACTTGTATTTTTGTTGAAGAATGTAAAAGGGGAATTTAAAAAATGTATCTGGGCGTCACCTTACTATGATGTAAATTATACAATTACAGAACAACGTATGCGCAAATCGTGTTGTTTAAAGATTTTTACAAACGAAATAATTGAAGCAAACAAGCTTGGGAGAGCAGACGAGTGTTAGTATGTTGTTTGATGGCCCTCTAGTGGAAGATATAAATAATGACTGACACGTTATTAGGGCCCGAGCACGCCAGCGAAGCTGTGTGGCGAAGCCCTATTGTATTTCTAATGATTATTATTATTATTATTATTATTATTATTATTATTATTATTATTATTATTATTATTATTATTATTATTATTAATCCGCCGCAATCGTCGCAGATTTCACCAACTAGACGTGCTCGAAAACTCACCAAATTCGGCACTAAGGTCAAGCTCGCTAAAAATTGCGATCTGGCACAGTCGGCGTGATTGTAGCATAAAAAATGGCTCTACAGCGCCACCTTTTAACTTTACCAAAAAACATGTTTCAGCTGTTTTGACACCCTTAACATGCTCGAAACACCACCAAATTTTGCTCAAACCTCATCCTCAATAAATAGAGTAATCTGACACTGTTTGCGCAACTTTACATTGGACGACAGCTTTGCAGCGCCACCTAGTATGCGAAAAAATCTCATCTCGCATTTTAACAAACTCCTCCTAGGAAAATTGCCAGATTAAGCTGAAAATTGGTGTACTTACTCGGGAGGCATTGGGGATGAAAAGTTATCAAAAGCGCAGCAGTTTGTAAAACGGTCTTAGGGTGGTGCCCTCACGAATTTCAGCCTTCAAAAATGTGACACAAATTGACATACTTTTGAGTATATCTCCGTTCTAGTTTATCCGTTGTCCACGAAAACGGCCTGACATGATGAGCTTGGAAGGCTGAATAAAATGATAGGCCGCAATGTGACACCGCTCTAAGATTAGCTCTACAGCGCCCCCTGAATGTTACTAAAATAGATGTTTTAGCTGTTTTGACACTTTAAACATGTTAGAAACTCCACCAAATTTCGCCTAAACCTCAGCCTCAATAAATATAGTAATCTGACACAGTTTGTACAACTTTACTTTGGACGACAGCGCTGCAGCGCCACCTAGTATGCGAAAAAAGCTCATTTCGCATTTTAACGAACTCCTCCTAGGAAAATTGCCAGATCGAGCTGAAAATTTGTCTGGTGACTCTTAAGACAGTATGGACCAAAAGTTATCAAAAACGCAGAAGTTCGTCGCACGGTCTTTCTGTGGCACCGCTTCGAATTTGAGCCTTCTCAAATGTATGGGGATGAATGTACTTGTTACTGTACCTCTCACATCCTTCATCCAATCAATTTCAAAAATGTACAGAATGATGAGCTCACCCCTCAGAACAAGTTATAGCGCCACCTGGAGGCTTTCTGAAATGTGTTTAAAATAGCTGTTGTCAATAGGCAGTGAATGTGAAAAATGTATGGAATGATGAGCTTATCCCTCAGAACAAGTAGATATGCTTACTTGATGATACACTCATAGCGCCTCCTGCTGGCTGTATGAATTCCAAGGGATACTAATGTATTTGTTACTGTATCTCTTACATATTTAACTCAATGTACATGACAAAAAATTTGCATGATGAGCTGGTATTTCTAAAATGATTAATATGCTCATGGCATGAGACTGTTATAGCGCCACCTGGAGGCTTTATGAAATGTGTTTAAAATAGCTGTTGTCATTAGGCAGTGAATGTAAAAAATGTATGGAATGATGAGCTTACCCCTCAGAACAAGTAGATATGCTTACTTGATGATACACTCATAGCGCCTCCTGCTGGCTGTATGAATTCCAAGGGATACTAATGTATTTGTTACTGTATCTCTTACATATTTAACTCAATGTACATGACAAAAAATTTGCATGATGAGCTGGTATTTCTAAAATGATTAATATGCTCATGGCATGAGACTGTTATAGCGCCACCTGGAGGCTTTATGAAATGTGTTTAAAATAGCTGTTGTCATTAGGCAGTGAATGTAAAAAATTTATGGAATGATGAGCTCACCTCTCAGAACAAGTAGATATGCTTACTTGATGATACACTCATAGCGCCTCCTGCTGGCTGTATGAATTCCAAGGGATACTAATGTATTTGTTGCTGTATCTCTTACATATTTAACTCAATGTACATGACAAAAAATTTGCATGATGAGCTGGTAATTCTAAATGGAATAATATGCTCATGGCATGAGACTGTTATAGCGCCACCTGGAGGTTTTCTGAAATGTGTTTAAAATAGCTGTTGTCAATAGGCAGTGAATGTAAAAAATGTATGGAATGATGAGCTTACCCCTCAAAACAAGTAGATATGCTTACTTGATGATACACTCATAGCGCCTCCTGCTGGCTGTATGAATTCTAAGGGATCCTAACGTATTTGTTGCTATATATCTTACATATTTAACTCAATGTACATGACAAAAAATTTGCATGATGAGCTGGTAGTTCTAAATGGAATAATATGCTCATGGCATGACACTGTTATAGCGCCACCTGGAGGCTTTCTGAAATGTGTTTAAAATAGCTGTTGTCAATAGGCAGTGAATGTAAAAAATGTATAGAATGATGAGCTCACCTCTCAGAACAAGTAGATATGCTTACTAGATGATACACTCATAGCGCCTCCTGCTGGCTGTATGAATTCCAAACGAAATTAATGTATTTGTTGCTGTATCTCTTACATATTTAACTTAATGTACAAGACAAAAAAAACCGTAAGACCAGGGGGCGGCATCTTTGGATCCCGCGGATGCATCGTGCGAGGGCCCGCCCATCGCTGCTTGCAGCTTTAATTTCAAGTTGTTTTTCACAATTCAGAAAATCCAGTGGGGTTAAATTTACGCTTCACTTTCTGTTACATAATCTAGTAGTCAAGACATCATAACAGATTTTATAAAATACTTGAAGAAAACACATTGAATTGGGGGGAGGGGGGTTGCAAAAGAAGCAAAGAAAATTTAAGGGAATGTCCTAAGGTTCTTTTATGCCTCAAGAGGTCTTCTCAATATATTATTGAGTCCTTCCAGCGATTAATTAAAGTGGGTTAGATGCTTAAGGAGTTCAGATATTGTTCTCACTTATTTTAAAACGGTTCAGAGAGGGTTTACCACCTTTCCATCTCCATTTATGCACTTTCTTAAAATTATAATAATACTTACTGGCAAAAAAACGTTTTAGGTATATTGCCACCATAAATTGAATTAAAATCTGTTTTTGATCATTTCAGGCACATTCTGTTTCAAGTAATTATAGACAAACAGAAAACAACAGCAGGATATTTATACCAGGGTTGTCCTAAAATATAGCTGTAAATTTTGACAATAATAAATTCTCTTCTCAACTTTCAATGTTCAAACACTTTCTTCACTAAATGTAACATCAAATGAAAGAGCTGTTTGAATTTCTATGTTGTTTCGTGTACCGTTAAGGGCTTTACATTTACATTTAAGCATTTGTCAGATGCTTTTGTCCAAAGGAAGCTGTGGGTGAGACAGAGTATGCAATTTGTAACAAAGCCAAAGGTGAAGAAGAAGTGTTCGAAAAGAAAAGATATCTTTGGAAAGAAAATTAAATTTAAGATTGCTTTGCCTGTTTACGCTGCTTTAAGAATTTAGTTTGTTCTATAGTATCTACATCAGGGGCAGATAAACCAATGGATTCTTTCAGGTTAAGAGGGCAAGACTGCGGTATGTTTTATTTTGTATTTATTTTATATGGTATTTATTTTTTAGTGCCAAAACTGATGTAATGCTGATTGGTTCCACACATCAAAAAGTGCATGTTACATGGGTCCTACTGTCTGTCACTTGATGACTTGCCATTAGAGAGTAGGAGTAACATAAGGAACTTTGGGTTCAAGTTGATCTATGTCTGACCTTCAAGCAATTTGTTCAGACCATTGTCAAGTATTAATTTTCACCTGAGAAATATAGCTAAACTGCGTCCAATGCTGAAAGATTGATCTTTGTGCTCATCGTCTCTGGATTACTGTAATGCTCTCCTGGCTGTTGTATTTCAACCAAGAACAGAAAACATGAACATATCACACCTGTTCTTAAATCACCCCACTGGCTCCCGGTCTGTTTCCTTATTGATTGAAAATTTGTAACAATTTTAACAATTTTTACAAAGCACTCCATTACCTTGCTCTGAATACCTTTTCATCGCTTTTAACTACAACGAACTGTATACTGTTTTAACTCACTTTTTAAAATAGGCCTTTGACTGTTGATGTTGTTGTATTGTTTTTTTTTTACATCATTTTACTGCTTTTACAGTTCCTATTTTTCAAACATGTTTTAATAATCCTGTATTGTTTTATTCTTTTATCTGCATTTAATAGTTTTATTCTGACTTTGTACTGCTTCTGTCCAGTGCTTTGTGAAGCTTTGCATTTAAGGTGTTTTATAAAATTAAGTTTATTATTATTATTTTTGTTGTTTGTTGTTATTAGTAAATCTAATTGCATAGCTACCGCATGTCAGTATACTGATACCTATCATTCTTAATGCTGCTTTGCATTGATAGAGTCGGTTCAGAGCCTTAGAACATAAACATGTGGTCTTGACACTCTACCAAAAGTCTTTTTTTAAATGAATCTTAAGAGTTTAGAAAAAGACCTCTTAGAAGTTATAAACACCTCCTTGTGCTCCGGCTCTTTCCCAACGTCCCTAAAAACTGCAGTGGTAAAGCCACTACTGAAACAGACAAACTTAGACAATACTGTACTGAGCAACTACAGGCCCATCCCAAATCTCCCTTTCATTAGTGTAATTATGGAAAAGAGTGTGACAAAACAACTAATTGAATTCCTGACCCAAAATACATGGATTGTTATCAGTCAGGTTTCAGAGCTCATCACAGCACAGAGACAGCACTACTGAAGATAGTCAATGACATTCGGTTAAACACAGATTCCAGAAAAGTGACTATCCTGGTTCTACTTGATCTTGGACACAGTTGACCACAAAATCCTTCTCGATAGACTAAAAACTATGTTGGTTTTTTAGGAACTGTGATAAAATGGTTCAGATCATACTTAGAAGGAAGAGGTTTCTATGTAAACATAGGTGATTACATGTCAAAGTGGACTGCGGTCTCATGTAGAGTCCCTCAAGGCTCAATCCTTGCTCCTTTACTATTTAACCTGAACATGCTTCCAGTGGGCCAAATTATGAGAAGGAACCAGATATCATACCATAGTTATGCTGATGAAACACATTTTTTTTAGCTATCTCCCCGAATGACTACAACCCCATAAACTGTCTCTGCCAATGTCTTGATAAGATTAAAATCTGGATGCAAAATATCTTTTTT
Organism: Danionella dracula; assembly: GCA_900490495.1. Classification (NCBI taxonomy): domain Eukaryota; kingdom Metazoa; phylum Chordata; class Actinopteri; order Cypriniformes; family Danionidae; genus Danionella; species Danionella dracula. Next base: position 1,902,010 of record UELW01000049.1, on the reverse strand, counting down.
CAATTAAACAAGGACAAAACTGAAGTCATTGCATTCGGAAGCAAAAGCGAGGTTGTTAAGGTTAACACGTAACTCACTGCCGAGGGCCTAACAACTACAAATCAGGTCAGGAATCTTGAAGTTATTCTGGACTCTGATCTTAGTCTAAATAGCCACATCAAAGCATTGACGAAATCCACTTATTACCATCTTAGAAACATTGCAAAAATCAGATGCTTTGTTTCCAGACAAGATTTAGAGAAACTGAATCATGCATTCATCTCCAGCAGGATTGACTACTGTAATGGTCTTCTCACTGGTCTTCCTAAAAAAGACCATTAAACAGCTACAGCTTGTTCATAATGCAGCGGCTCAAATTCTAACCAAAACTAGAAAGTCAGAACACATTTCTCCAGTTCTTAAGTATCTACACTGGCTGCCGGTCTCCTTCAGAATAGATTTTAAAGTTTTGCTGCTTGTATATAAGTCCAAACATATCTTAGCATCTAAATATCTAACAGACATGATCAGTGAATACACGCCAAACAGGGAGCTGAGATCCTTTAGATCAAATAAATTACATCTACCCCTAAATGCTAAACAGGGTAAATACTTTTTTAGTTACCATGCAGCCCACAGATGGAACCAGCTTCCAGAGGAGATTAAGGGTGCCAACACTTTAATCACGTTTAAATACAGGCTAAAGACTCACCTGTTTAGTTGATTGAGCTCCAACGTCCGTACGACTATTTTATGTCTGCTTTTCACTACCTTAATCTATGTTTTAATCTATGCTTGTCTTTATATACTCTTTTTCAATTAAATTTAATGCTTTTAATGTCTTATCACTTTCTTTTTTAAATATCTGATCAGAATTATTCTCTGTTTTTAAATAGGTTTCTCTATTTGTCATCTGTCCGTGTGCGTCATCTAATGAGCTTTTGGCTTGTTTCACTGTTGATGATTTCGCCAATGAAATTCTTCTCCATTAGATGGCAGTATAGAACAGCAGAAGGAACCTTACACTGAAAAAAAGTAAATCTTTTAATACAGTTTTTAAAGACACTAACATACTTTTTTTTAACAAAACGTTTTCCATACATTTTTGTAAACTCTTAACACAGACTGACAGCTACAAAGCAGACCAAACTCTTAATAACTCTTCATTTCTAAATAGAACAGATCTTTCTCTGCATACACTGACTTTACCAAAACACTACTCAAAATTCTCTCAAAAACTCAAAATTAAGTTTTCTTTCTAATGACATAAACAAAACATAGAAATAGACATTTATAAGAACCAGCTGCATTGCAACATTGATGCGGTCAGTATAAAACATTATGATGAATGGTAAACACTTCTACATTCATCATGATGATATGGGCGCTTTTTTGTTTAGTATTTGGTAATATTGCTTTTATACTCAAACACACAAATTCACGGTTACATTTTATATCATTATTCCCATAATAACATCTATGGTTACTTGTTTAACCCCCGTTCCATAAATAGTGTGTAGGATTACTCCGCTTAATCTACTATGCCTTTTGGGGCGAAAGGGGCCAAAAAAAGAAAGACTTTCGTGTCTCCAGAGGCAACTACAGAATGGCGCAAGCCAAGCTGGACACTCCTTCAGACAGTGCTGCCACCACCTAGCACGGCTGAAGAGACAGATTCAACGCTCAGTTTATAGTACCTGGCGAAGCTGTTGGGTGTTGACTAACATGACGCCATGCAGTTCTCTGCCAGCGGAGTACCTCTTGTCAACACCCAGGAGGCCACAACTCCCTTGACAGAGTGGGTTCTCAACTGCAGGGGGCAAAGAAAGTCGGATGCTGTGTATGCATTAGAGACGGCCTCCACTAGCCAGTGGGCCAACCTCTGTTTGGAGACAGCCTTTCCTATCGTCTGCTGTCCTCCAAGCATACAAGAGCTGTTCAGAACTTCAAAGGTTCCGGGATCCTTAGGATCCTTTCTACATAGATTATCAGAGCTCGAATTGTGCGATTGGGACCAGGAGTTGTGCTGTCTCCTCTCTGGGCAGAGCTTGGAGGGTGAGTTTTCCAGGTCTATTTGGCAAGTTACACCAGTCGAAGAACTGACCCCACAGCAGCCTGCGAACGAGAGCCGACAAACGGGGTGAGCCGTTAATGTGTCATGTTTTATGGTGTTCAATAAATCCTTTAATCTTTTACACCTTCAACCTTTTTATTTATTATTCTCAGGTTAGGTTAAGTAAATTGAATCTGCCCTAAACTCTAAACTTTAAATGCTTAGAGCTTGGTCAGTAGACTCCTTTGTAGTTAGTTCTTTCTCTTAAGCTTTTACATTAAAAATAATTTTTAAATCAAAAACTCGATAGTCAGTAATTGCAATCAATAAAATTAATTTAAATTAATCACTTTTTAAACATATTACAAAACATAATAATCATCATAAAGTAAAATAGAACTCATCCATCGTGGATAAAAATTGGTTGGTTTCTCAAGGCAAAAGTCTTTTCATTGTCTTAAGTATTTCCTCGCTCGGTTGTCAATCATCAGCTGTCTTCTGGCTCTGGAGACGACCGCCGTCCGCTGGCACGTCCGTCTGCTCAGTGCATGTCTTCATCTTTTATACCTGTTATGACACATTCCAAACTAGACAGTTCATTGGCTCATCATTCATTCATTCTCAGCATGTCCGCCTCATGCCCAAATCATGTCATGTTCATGATAACACGCACTATTAAAGAAAGTCCACCAGTCAGGCTCACAGATGTCCAGAGAACGTTTGCCCTACTTATTTCACCTTTTACCTAGATCTGCTCTACGCATGCAGAATGCAGCCCAAGAGTACCTCTCTTGCAAGACAACTCCAGCATATCCTCATTAAGAACCGTAATTCATGTAATGTCTTTAAATTAGGCATGAGAATGAAGTTATAAAAGGAAGGAGAATTGCAAATTCTTGAAGTTATACAAAACCCTGCAGCATCACCTTGAATTGGATTACTGCTAGGAGCACTGCACATAGCTCTAGGCAATTTACACTCCCATTTATGTCCAGAATCCCTTAACCACCCCAAAGAAATGCAACACCCTAAATGTATACATTGTCTTTTAATACCAATGCTTTCAGTTAAAATTACTTGAGCTGTACATAATAGCTTAATCTCTCCCAACACAAGATTGAACATTTTCTGGTTACTTTTGGTTAAATTATTACAGAATGCACCTTTTACGTTCTGATGCATTATGTTCACAGTAGTGGACAGCTATTTCAAAGTGTTTTTCTCCTAAATGCAATGGTTTCTATGGAGGATTGGCATATCAGCCTTTAGAGTGCTCTCTGCAGCACTACTCAATTGAGTTTATTCGGTGGTCAGTTGTTGTAGTTGTAAGTACATTTTCACGGAATGCAAGATGGCTGGATCCAAAAGTAAAAATGTGTCATTTGTTTTATAGTTTTTTCATGGATTTACCATAAACACTAGAGTTGCCATATCTGTTCAAACCTTTTAAAACTTTTTTGTCATGCCTTAAGAACTATAAACCACTTCAGACATAAAATGTTGTTCTAAGCTTTCATTATTCATACTTTCATTATTCAACCATTGACCGCTTTTGCGTAGCTTATCACAATACATGAACATTCTGAATTCCTATATATCATTGACTGAGGCGGAAGTAGCAACATTTCAACAAAAGCTTCTTGAATTACCAAACAAACAATTCTATACACAACACAGAAAATCTCATTTTACATAAACAGGGACTCAAAATAGCTGCTGAAACGAGGTGAAAAAACAGCAGTAGAGACTAGAACAAAACTAACAAGGGCAGAGAAACAATACATGTGTAAATGAACTGAGTTCAATGAAACAAAACAACAGTAGAAAAAATAACTTAATAAACCTTGAAAGAAAGCTATTAACTCAGTGCACATTAGAAATGTGTGATGAAGATAAATAAAACATTCAATTTTAACAACCAACCCTCTATCTTCAACAAACTCATTAGAGAAAATGCTTTGAGTAAAAACGACTTAACTCTTTTTTAAAACAAATAAAGCAGTACAGATGCTCACAGGATCCCATGGCCCCCAACAGGCATGGTGTCTAAGGTCTCTCTGTATTTCTGCACCCAGGAGTCAAAGGGATTAGCGCACAAAAGCTTTCCCCTTTTAATCCTGAACCTGCAAATACAATTTCAACACCATCAGGGTCACAGTATCTAGAATACAATTGAATACAAAACTGTATTAACTATCATAAAATTAAAAGCCATTTTTGGTTGCAGAATGAGAGATGGGCTTGTAGCTTCTCCCTTCCTCTTGAGACCACTACCATGTGGACCCTCATTGGTTAATATCTCACTCTATTTTATTCACCAGCCCCACCTATGAATCGATTTTTATAGGACTTTTTTTTAAAACTATGACTTAAAGTACCACAACAATTTTTTGAGATATTGACATCTATACAAAGGTCTCTATTTATTGAAGGCTGCAATCTTAACCGTTACATGTATTTTCAACAAAAGGGTTAATTTACCACAACTTTGGGAACACCGTAAAACAAGTTTCTGGAATAATTGGACAAGTCAGCTTTATGTGAAGGATAAATGCTAAGTATGGTAAGCATAAAAAAGTCATAATAAAATAACAAATTACATTTTTTTCCCAAATAACATTTTTTATTTATTTTCAATAAATGTTTTTATTTTTATTTTGTAGCATATGATGATCATCTGCTGGAGCATCTCTTCATGGAACATCTATAGCTGCTCAGAAACTCAATTGATCAACTACAGCGAACACCAGCTTCAAAACCTCTCTGCAGTGTTTAACTCTCATAGTGCTACATTTAACACTTCTGCCATTCTTAGTACACACCTAACATTTGACAACATAAGTGAAGATTAAATACATAATTCTGCTGTGATGAATTGGTTGTTGATGGACAAGCCTAATAGATATTTTAATTTAGATTTTAGTCTGGAGCTAATTTATCTCTCGCAACTGTGCCGTGGAGAGTAGGAACAATGATAACATGAATAGTCCAAAAAGATGGAATGGAAAATCTTTAATTAAAAAATAAGGAGAAAAAGGCATTAATTATACGTACAGTACAGCTTGTTTGGGGCACAACTGGCTGGTTAGGCTGTATCCCACGATTTGTTTGAAAGGCACAGGATTCTTTGTAAAAGAGAAACAACATCTTAAGGGCCTAATACGCAAACCTGAAAAAAAAAAAACTAGATATGTCATCTGCTCAGTAATACAGCTCATCAGGAGTATATGCATCCCAAAAATTGCTTCCCAGTGGTGTTGATAGTGAAGCATGGAGGAATCCGAACTTACCCTGACCGAGGTTTATGGCACACAGGAGCAGCAGCACTCCAGTGAGGATGACAAGGCGAGAGGCGCTCATTGCTGCGACTGTTTCACTTGATCACGACTAGCACTTTGAGTCTCTCATGAAAGACTGTCTGGTTTTATAGCGAGTCTTGTATGAGGGGAAGATCCCCACCACAAGAAGAATTTCAGGGGGAGATTGAGCTCACACACACAGGAAAAAAACACTTTTGACATTTTGAAATTCATTATTAGGCGTTATCTCTCGATATAGAGTGGGGACAGTCCAAACTACAAACATCCTCTTTCACATAAGAAGGGAAAAACCACTTTACTGAACACAGCTCGCCTTTATAGCAGATGGCTATTAAAATGCAAATATATTGCAGCCTCGTGTGACTTCACACAAATTATTAAAGGTCAAAATTAATGCAAGGATTTAGCAGTCTGGAATTTTACTACACACAAACATACACTTGTGAAATAATAGGCATTGGATATTCAATCTGAGTAGAAAACAAGTACTTAGTGAAACTTGATTTTTAAAAAGCGAGTTTCATGTTTAGAAAAAAACCAGTCCCATCCAGTTTCACATCCTCTTTTGAAAAGACACCACCATTTCATTACAAAGTGTGATTTGTTCTATTTATTTAAAGATAGCAGGTAATTTTACCTAATATATTTTGTTCCTTTGGGAAAAAAAAAGATTTTTTTTAATCAAATGCATGACAGAACAGAGCATGATTCATGACGGTGGTGGAGGTGGTGTTCTTCAGCATGAATCCCCAATGTGGAGGCCTTACTGTGGTGTTTTATTTATTTATCAAATGTTTTATTCACAAATACCTAAGTAAAGAATAATGGGATTAGAAGTTATTGTCTGTCGTTTCAATTAAAGTTGGTGTTAAAAACTATACATAGATTTTTAAAAAGAAAAAAGTCCCATCAAGTTACACATCCCCTTATGAAAAGGAAAAGTAATCCATGATAATTGCCACGAGCCTTTAATATATTAAATTAAATGCATATAATTACATACTTTAAATATTAAGTATGAATTAAATAAAGTTGATCATTTCTCTTTTAACATAAATGTGCTTTTATGATATTAGACTAAATTCAAAATATTTAAGCATTTCTTAAAAATTTCAATTTAGTGTAATGGGAGACATTTTGTTCATTCCATCTTTCTAGCTTTCGTCGTTGTTCTTACTCTCATCATGAACCAGTTTTTATCAACAATATTTGTATCTATGCAGATGCTCACAAATGAAAACACAAATACAAGAAAGATTTGAGGAATAAAACAGTGATAAAACAGTCAGTAAAAATGTTAATAGTAAAGAGGGATATTTTAATAAAATGCATTTATAAGAGTTGACACTGAGAAACCATTCTTCTTTCTGTTGTCCCCTTACGACTAAAAACAAGCTGCAATCCTCCAAATATAAAAGAAATAAACAACAAAAGTATAGCTTTATAAACAATATATAGAACATTTAGATCTTAGCTGTAATGAGAAAGAGTGATGTTTCATTAAGTCACTGCATGCATCAACTACAGCTCTCCCTGTTTGTCCCTCAAACACTGAAAAACAACAGATATGACTAAGAAAAACAGATCTGAATAAAATAAAAAAGCAATCCCCAATCATGGGAATGTTTAAGAAGTTTTAGGTAGTTCTGGATAAGGTTAGCTATTATGGCACGCTGCGATGACTGAGAAATATCAGATTCAAACTTATCAGAAACAAAAATATCCGAGGTGCACTGGAAATTTAGTAAAAAAGGAATACTGTGTTCCATCCAAACTAAATGTTTTCAGGTTAAACCTTATGGAAAAAAACACTTTTCACATATACAAAAATAATAATGATAAATGCAATTTTTTTTGGAGAAATTTGAATAAAAGTCAATGACAATTTGACTTCCCTGATTGTGGTGTATTACAGTGGATTGGTTAAAAAATGTATGACCTATTTCTAAGTTCCCCTTACTACCCGATTCAGATAGTGTAAGCAGCTCAATGCTTTTTAGTGGGAGAAGACATGTCTTTAATGCTTGCGCACAAAAGAACCAAATTTCATCAACACAAATAGGACCTAAATTGCAAGAGAGATTTGAGATTTTAAAGTTCTTCTGATCACAACCAAAAATGTATCGAAAGCAGACCCAGAGTCTAAATTTAGCAGACAAGACCTTTGTTACAAAAAAAGTACTCAATAACAGGCATCAGATAACTGTTAGCTTGCTTTAGCGACTGATGCAAAAAATCAATTTAAAGATGAAGACATAAAAACATCCTCAAACATTAGTTTGATTGTACGGTCAACCCTGGTGACAAACCCACACATTCCCTCTGTGTGTGTAACAGGATGTTACTGAAGTTTTAAAGTGATTCCTTGATTTACCACTTGAGGCTGGTTCCATAAGTGAGAAAATTCCAATTGACGCCTATGTTAAAAATAATCTTTTTACATTTCAAATAAACACATCTAAAGCCTGTCCACAGTAGTTTTTTTATTATTCTAATTATTTTTTTTTTACCTCTTGGCCTGAGGGATGTCTTAGCAATTAAATTTCTTATTTAATTCACTTTAATTATGTATTGATTACAAAATATTTTTATAAGACTCAAGAACATTCCTATCTCAAAGGTTATTAAAGAACTCAGAACCTCTTTGCTTTCTGCCTTAACATATGAGTGAAGCCATGCACTAATTGTTCGTGTTGTCAATGATGCAACCATTAAAATAGCATATCATCTACCATTTGCTTTTAAAATAGAAGTTTTCACTCTACATATTTTCTATATGGGTAACATACCGAGCTGTACACTATTTCAACATTTATATATTTCCATGAAAATGCACAAAAGAGGAGAGAACTTTGATTTATTTAATGTATTATATTGGGTTTGATTATGTTCAGAAAACAAATGAGATGTTTAAGCACTGGGAGTTAATCAGGATTTACTTGCAGAAAGCTCTGCCTCTTGGGAACATTACAGAATTCTGTAAAATGTATTAATCACGAATATGCAAGTAAAAATTAATTTGCTTCGAAAGCAATCTTGAGTCTTTCTTTGGGCATGCGACTATATTGCACACAGAACAATAGGTGTATTAGTTCTGTACCTAGAGGTACATTTATCAGAAAAATACCATTTAGGGTACAACATGTGACCATAAGGTGACAACTGCAGACATTTGTTTAATTGAAAATCTACTAAATCATTGCTTAAAGCAAAGGGTACATAATTGTGCTTTTAGTAAGCTTAAGGTACAATATGCAGCAATTTAGTCATAACACATTTTTATTTTACAAACAAAAATCTTTAATTAAGTTCTAATTCTAAAATCTTCCTTAAATTCTTGGTATAAATAAACAAAAATAATTGAAAAAAATGAATAGCCATAGCTTGAAATCAAACTTCATTTAGAGGTACAAATATAAAAGGTAGCATTACCTGTCATGTTTAGAGGTAAAACTGGAACAACAAAGCCTGCGTACCTTTTTAGGTACAATCCTGTACTTTGATTTTTGCCTGTGTGTATAAATAATTTGGGGTTTAAAGCTTAATAATTACTTTGGAATGGAAAGCTGATATCATCTGAATACCAAGTGATACTCATTTATTTGGGGTGAGACTTATTGATGGGTCAAAGCATTTATTACTATTGATGCCAAACATTACTTTGATAGTGTTGAGGATTGTATGGAACACAGCATCTGTAACGTCTAACACTTATACAGGAAACCGATTGGCCATTTTTCCTCTCAGTCAAAACAAGGGAGAGCTCTACACTAGGCTGTTGTAAACCTCTAACACATCAAAAAGCAGATCAATAGATCCCGGGGAATGAAGTAATTTATAAAAACCACAGAAATGTCAAATCTACCATTCATAATAACAGTAAGAATCATGATAACAATAAGAACTTATAACAAGAGACCTTCAGAGAGTATAAAAGCAGTGAACAGTAAGCAAGCTTCTGCGGGGAAATTCTTGGGATACTGTTACCTGAATGTGTGTAAACATTTGGAAAGTATGCAAATCTTGGCTCAAATATGTAAACTGTGAACACTGAGATGCCTACTAATGAGACCTGATTCCTCTGATGGAGATACAGCAATACTGCAAAAGGGAACATCTGGGGCTGGTTGGTTTGGTGTATAAGAGAAAAACAGCCTGTGTTAAATGCGTCTTCACATCACACATGCAGGCCATAACAAACATGGCAGTGCGCTTCGAAGCATGCATCTACCGAACGTTTGGGGAACACTCCCAGGAAAGTCCAATGGAGGCCAATCGATGCCACCCCGAGGTCCGATTTTACATCAGTATAAACTCCTAAAAAGGTGGCGGGAGGCCATAGAAAACCTAGAAAGGTGTTAGAAAAGAAAGACACTTGCTGAGGTCTTTTGAGAATGTAGAGGGATAGAATAAACTTGAAAACACATCCGTCATACAAGGAAGTCAACATTTGCATTCTCCCATGCAAAAGTGTTCCCCTGTAATCCAGGTCATGGCACCAGAATATGGCCTCCACTCCTTTACAGGCCCCAGAGGAGTTTCAGAAGAGAAGTATGCTTTAATTTTCCTCTTCAGTTCTGATGTAAACAAGGAGAGTCCAACTTGGTCCTTTTAGCTAATTGGTGGTTTTCTCTGCTCCCCTCGGCAGCACCCACGATAATTATGCTTTTTTACGACTTACCAACCCTTTCAATCAGCCTGCTCTCATCTGTCGGGAACCTTGATGAATGCCTCCTCTTGCTGTTTTTCCTTTCACTCACTTCTCTCTTCTCCCCCCTGTTCGTGTCAGTGGCATTGATTTTCGCTTTTTTGAATTACGACCAGGTCCTAAGTCTCCTCCTCTCCGGTTGACACAACCAATCTTGCAGCCACTGAGAGGTGGTCAGTCAATCCAGCAAGCTGAGTGATGAAGCTGAACTCCTCTATATCCTGTAAAGGGTCATAGATGAACGTGTTCAAGCACATTTATCATGCAGCAAATACACCTCTAAGGCTGTTTGAATTGGGGCAGATGATGCTCATCTTTTTGGATGCTATTCCATTAGAGTTCCAAATGATGGCACTACTCCTTCACAGTAGCAAGTTTGTGGCCGAATCGGTATTACAGTCAGCTAATAAAATCCAGAAGGGAATGGTAGCCCCTACTTCCTTGCCAAACTACAGGAGTTTAGTTGTAGAATGTGGAAATAAACGATTTATTTTTATTTAGAGTTTGCAAGTAGCGAATTTGGTAAAAAGAGAAAAACAAAACAAAAAAATGTGGAATGCAAAAAAAACTTTACAGATGCTTTTAATGTCTGTGGACATTTCAGAGCTAATTTATCATTTTATATAAAGCACTCTTACTGAGTCCCCACCTATTGTGAAGATTGTGTGGTATCCTTTGACGTACCAATTGCTTTTGAAATACTGAATCCTGTTGCATTTTTGTTTATAGTTTATTTCATGATATGTACTCTAATACATTGATACCTAAACTTTTTATCAATGATTGACAATTTTACTAGTGCAGAGAATGTGTTTGAGATTGCTTTTAATGTAAATTAGATATTCGAAACTACAATGCTTCAATTGTAAATTAGATCTGCTCTGATTCTTTCAGTACCAAGTAGTAGTAACTAAGGCAGTGGCTCCAGTTTTATTTTCTTTAACCAATTTTGTATTAGTTTAAATATAGTGTTAACTATCAGAAGAGTTTAAAGGCTTTTTTGTAAAAAAAAAAGTATATTTAGATCTTTCAGAGGTAAAAGAAAGCTAGAAAAGAAGCTATGATTTGAGGATAAAATGCCATTGATATTAGCATACCTAAATGTGGGAATTAAGGCGTAAAATACATAAAATGCTGATTTATAAACTGTACGGTTGGTGAATTGGGAGCCTTTGACAAATTTAAACATCAGGTTTTAAAGAAGGGTGAAACTTTTAGTGTGATTTAGTACGTAACCCTTAAATATATTTTTCAACAAAAAGATCTATTTTTATGTTGTTATTTATTTGTTAAATATAACTACTTGCCATATTCTGAATATAATATAATCCACTAGACCAAAACTGATTAATAACATTATTTTATTGTTGTCATCTTTTTGTTTAGTGAGGAACACATAATCAGAAATGTTATTATAGAGATTCAATTCAGTGTGAACATTTGGATTTTTTAAAGCTCTGTAACTAGAAATTATAACTTAAAATAAACAGTTTTTTAATGAATAGTTGTTATTAATGTGGTCAACATTACAAGCTCTTAAGCCATTTGTTTATTATTTGTAGTTGGTTTTCTCTTAAAAATCTGTCAATTGATTCAAAATAAACTAATTCATAGCTGTTATTCTCAAAAGCAGGCGTGGCAAAGCAGAACTTTCATCAGTTTTCAAGAAATAGCAATATAAATACAGAATATGCTCCTCACTCTAAAGTAAGCATCTGCTGCTTTCTAAACATTCTAAAGATAGAGGAAAACAGAAAAGAAACTTTAGAAATGAGAACATTATCTATTCTTATGCTGCAGTTGTTTAAATGTCTTGTTAATAGTGTGTAAATTACACAATACAAGCTATGGATCTGTTTTATTAAAAGTAATTTGCTAATCATTAAATAAAACATGAGCAAACACAAATCAAGAAAGCAATCGAACAGTTCTTATGCAGAGTTTATGATGGTGAAGAAATCGTTAGCTGGCCATTAACAAACATAGTTTATTCATTTCTAGCTAATTACAGATCAATAAAATAACCTGCTTTCTTACATAATACAACTGTGATTCAACAGCAGTCGTGTAGTTCCCAGATTTCCCAAATGGTTTATTATGTTCTGCATGCAGTATGCTGTTCTCTGCTAGTGAGCGTTTAGTCATTATTTGCATAAAGCATTTGAACTTGCAAGCAGAACTCACCACTTTCCAGTCCGGGTGCAGACCTTCCTCTTTATAGAGAATGTAATCAATTCTTCTGCCGTTGCCCTTCAGGGGGATTTTACGTCCCTTCTGACTGGGACAGTGATTCTTGCTGGCAGGAAACACCAAGTATTCTTTTCTGCCCTCCTCGTTCTCCATCACTCTGTCAAGAAAATCCACCATGCACATTTTATGTAAATGTTTTATGTATAGACCACAAAAGCCAGTTTTCATTCATGCAGAAAATTATCTTATAGTGGGAATCACCAACTTTGGTCCTAAAGGGCTATTATGCTTCAAATTTCTGATTCAACCATCATGAAACATGCCTGTTTCACTATTTAAGGTCTGTTACTCCATAGTCTCAGCCTTAAACCAACATTAGCTAAACTAGTCACACACACACACACATGCGCACACGCACACACACGCACACACTCATACACACACACGCACGCACGCACACGCATGCACACGCATGCACACACAAACACATGTATGAACACACAGTTGTGAAATTGACGAAAGACAATTCAAATGCAAAGTGTCCATGAAGGTTACAAAGTAGTTGTCATGACACTTTTTCAATTAAACAACCATATATATGAATCCTCCTTACTTCTTACATATATAATCAAACTTACTTTTGTAAGCTCTCCGGTGAGCTAACTTCTTCATCATAGAGCCCGACTGAGTCCAGGAATGTACCTGCATGACAAATAAACACAGAGTTTCCATGATTAAATCCTTCAAGTGGCATTCTGATGAAATACTCTCAGATGGAGAGACAGAAAGACAGACAGATGGACAGACAGAAAAGGACAGGCAGACAGAGAGACAGACAGACAGAAATACAGACAGAAAGACAGAACGAAATAAATAAACAAAAAAGAAAGCAAGACAGACAGACATAAAGAGAGACAAACAGACTGACAGACAAAGAGACAGACAGATATAGAGACAGGCAGACAGACAGACAAAGACACAGACAGATAGAGAGACAGTCAGACAATGACTCACGCAGACAGACAGACAAATATACAGACAAAGACACAGACAGATAGAGACAAACAGACAGACAGACAAAGACACAGACAGACAGAGACAAACAGACAAAGAGACAGACAGACAGATAGAGAGACCAGATTACAGATTAATATTACAGGATTATACAATTCCATTAAAAATCTTTCACCAAAAAAACAAGTATTGTGGGAAACAACATTTAAAAATGTATTATAAAGAACATTTAAAAAGCCACTTCGAAAAAATATAATTTAAAAAGAAGCTGTTTAAAATATAAGTTATTTACTACATGGGACAGACACACATGCAGATGGAAGTGTTTATATGTGTGTGGGTGTGTGTGATGAGCTCACCCAAAGCCCAGGGTTTGTCTTCTCCTGGTCCCAGACGACAGGGGTCTTTATACTGAGTGAAGAGCGAGTGCTGCTGCTCCAGCTTGTCCTCTGAAAACAAAATTAGAAACTGTCTCACAAACACGTTAAGGGTTACAATGCCTCCTTCTGGTCACAAATGACATTCACTACTTGAAATACTAAAAAAATTGAACTGTACCAGAGGAGCAGTTGTCAAAATTGAGATCCCCAAGAATGACGTCAAAGGCCACCTGATCCTCTACAACCTTCTCATCCTCCTCTGTGGGCCTTGAGGTTTCCCTCTTGAACTCTGCAGCCCATTCCAGAAGCATGTCAAGCTGCTCACAGCGCACAGCCGCATCCCCTGATGGACAGAGATGCAGGGACACACTCAGTACCTTCTACAGTTGACAAGGACGATTTAATAAGACAATACAATGACATGGTGCAAAACACCATATTTAACAAAAAGTAAGAAAACAGCATCACAAAGAGGCGCCTTTGCTTTACCAAAATTTCACTCGCTCTGAGGGGCTTGTGGCAGATGTGAAGATTTAATGAGGATGGGCTACAGCAGATGGGAGGTATGTAAGAGAGCAGGTGAAGCAAAGGAAAAGAGACTGTGAGAATCATCTATACTCTGTTGTGCTGGTGCTGGACAGAATCGAGAAGAAGGTGGAAACTACACTTTAACCTCTTCAAAACTGGATTGTTTAATAGGTGTCAAAATATTTTTTTAATCTCAAGCTTTCAAATATTACCCTTCTTTTATTTTACATTTTATCATTTTAATAAGCACCAAATTTTCCTTGATTACACTATTCTAATTTGCGTGTAACCCCTTCAGAACTGGAGTATTTATTAGGTCTCAAAAAAAACACACTCTTTAGTCATTATTTTTGTCAATTTAAGTGAATATCAAATATAAGCAGACATAAATCTCAGAAAATAAACAAATTATCTACAATATAAGCTGAAAAATATAAATATTTCCCATAATACAGCTTTTCTGGGATTTTACTGCATACAAATAGTCCAAATCTAGGAAAAACTACCAAAATCAATACACAACTGATGAAATGTGGTGTTCATTAGAATGAACCCAGGGTCTAAAGGGGTTAATTAGTTTGGGTGTACACCTTTTCAATGGTGGAGAAAAATACCATTTACAAATGCCTTGAAGACTTTTTGTTTCAATTAATCAATAACCATTAATATGGATGTTAGTTCCACCTCACCCTGTTTCAGTGGCATGTTTTGCTGCTGATTAAAAAAAGCCTACCAGGTGCCCGGAGCGAATGTCCCCTTTTACCCACCCCCCTACTCTGGTGACATAATCCATCACTATTGTTTTAAATCAGTAATCAAGCATATATAACAAACTTTACCAATTCATTTTCAGTTAATAATCATAATGGAGGTTTAGATCGTTTTTCAAACTAGAAACCCAAATTTACTATAGGTTTGAATTGGTCCTAAACGAAATATTTCACAAATGTTTTAATAATTAAAGTGCACAGCACTTTAAGAAAAGGTAATGCAAGCAGATTTGGAATATTTTGCCTTTTTTCTGCATCTAATACTCTAAGCCACTGAAAGACAGATTTTGACTGAGAAAGCTCAGATCCAGCGTTGGTGCTCCCTGGTTGTCTCTGTCCAGCATCATCCTCACTATAATCAGCTTTCTTCATGTTTCATTTCTCCTCCTGAAATAGCGGTCGCTCTATAATTAGCCTGTTTGGCAGACATAGGCGTAGGTGGAGCCCAGAATAGCATGGCTGTCTTTGTAAAAAATGAGCAGAAGAGGCCAGAGGCTTTAAATAGCACTGACGCTTGTCTCCATGGGAACAAGTGCCCGTAGGCGAGCTCTGATGAATGGGCGATGAGAACAGGGGTCGACGTGCAATGATGTCAGAGACCTGAATGCAAAGAGTGGCTCGCTTTAACATATTTTTCAAATATGACACCACTTCTGTTGTATTCTGTCTATTGATATATCTGTAAATGCACACAAAACATAAAAATCAGGGGAAGAAGCAAAACAATGATTGGGATTTTACTTTTACACGTTGGAATATCGTTTGTTTTCTTATATTACTTGAATGTATCAAAAAAAAATATTGTAATGCAGTCTAAAATGATCCAATTACAAAAAGGGGACAGTCAGATAAGATGCGGCTCTGTTTTTTTCTTTTAAAGATGGTGCATCATGTAAACTCAACTTTCCAGACATTTCTGGCAGGTTTAAGGTTATTGTTCCTTCATCAAAATTATGCCTCAAGTCATATTCAGATTGGTTCTTTGTGTAATCTTATTTTATTTTTATGGGAGCTCAAAATGGCTTGGTGGATGTAGCCTTGCCCATTGGATAATGCAGCTTACCACAATGAAAAATGTATGTGCTGACTGACCCAGAATTGAACCGTAGCAGAACTGCATCCACAAACAGTTAAGAGTGTCCCAGGCCAAAAGTGTTTCTTTTGCTTACCAAAATATGAACGTCATAAATGAGTCGACATTCGTGTGCCAACCAGCAAAACAAGTACAGTGGGGGGAACTGGAGCTACATGGCTCATTTTGCAGAGCACAACCATTGGAGGGGATTCAAAAACATTGTTTGTATAAATACTGCCTTTTGAATGTCATTAAGGGTGCATTGAGAGTCTAGAGGGGTTAAATATGTATATGTACATGTTTATAAAAGAGGCATATTCTGGCACTTTTAAACTAATAAGTTGTTAAAAATGGATTTACTTCAACTGAATTAAAAACTGTCCCCACTCTTTTTAAAGTTGGTGTATATGAATAATGTGGTGTAAAAAGAGGAGGAAAACACATCTTCTGTGGAGATGTGTATATATAAAGCGGTTTCTTTGCTGGAGGAGTGAATCTGTCCAGACTCTCAGCTTACAAGCTGTGGCATCAGGGCAGAGCTGTCAGGATCACTGAGCATCAGACGCCAGTCAGAGCAGCTCTACACCACTGAGAGTCAGCCGAAAACACAAACAACCCATAACAGGGAAATATTCTACCACTGAGTCCTTATTATAGGACAGATGCACAATGACCATTCTCTATAAAGAAAAGGGCTGGTTTATTAATTATTTGTTATTTGACCTAGATTGTGAAATCTGTCCAATTTTAAAAAGAAGATACTTTTAGTACCTGATACTACTACAGATAATTAGTTATCACCTTTACTTAATAGTTTGTGTTTGTGGCATAAAACCTGTTTGTTTTAATAAAACCTGGATTTTTTCCTGGCCTCTGTATGGACATATTGAGAGAAAGGCTTGGGCAAACACAAAAAATAGGTTCGCTCTAATCTCATCATGTCACGTCATGTTTAGATCTCTGCTGTTGATCTCTGGGCAACAACTGACTCATATCCTCTCTATGATTTTAAATTTTAACATCACAGCAAAACTAATTTAAAAATGAGCTTCTTTAGTTTATTCAAACAGCCTACCACTTGTTCGACCACACCCTTGTCATGCACAAAGTGGGTGGCCATATTTACCTAGTTTGCGAATCAGTGGCGGCTGCTGGAGTTTAAAAGTAAGATTCAGCACACAGACCTTTTCTTTTAGATTCAGATCGGATTCATATTTTGTCCTGAATTCTGGACTCCCAGGAACACACATCAGCATTTCTAGACAAATTATTTTGATAGCTATCTCTGTGATGAACAATGCCTTTTGGTCAAAATGCCTGGTAGAGTATTTCTTGTTGAAGAAAATCCTTTTTGGAAGTACTTGTTTGTTTTACACGTCCTCTAGCACAATAGTTAGGAAGGAATGCGGTTCTAGCTGCCTCTGTTCACCTGAGAATACCTTTGGCAAACATGGTGCTGTTTGATTGTTTATTGCACTGCACAGAGAACTGCAAAAAATAATCAAGAACATAACCATACAATAACTCTATTGTATTGTGAAAATACTTTTATGCCCATATTAGAGAAAGTTAGGAGTGTGAATGAAAGGAAAATTAATTTTTCACCTATATACGAAAGTCACAAGTAATTTCTTGAAACATGTGCAATTTCCCAATTTGATACATTTTTGCTTGTTTGATTAACTTTAATCAAATTAAAATACATTTGATTGTGTGCTAGCCTTACACACTCTCTCCAGCCACATGACGATTTGAGTTTCAAAGGTAGACTCTCATAAGAAGGACATGCACTTCTTCTCAAACAAAGCTTTCCTTTTTCCTCTTAACTTCGTGCTTTCCTCCAAAAAACTTCTCAACTCTGCTCTTCTCTTCTTCTTTGACTCGCATCCAAGAAAAACTCATCTCTGTCATACATTGACTTAAGCAAAACGACCATACATGGCCTCTACCAAACGGCCTGAGAAAGCAAAACCCAGAAACCAAACGCAAAGAATGTTTTAGATGCTAAACTGCATTATGCTTGATAAACTCTTTAAAAGGGGTGGGCATAGATAATTTTTTAAATCTGGATTAATCTCACTGTAATATAAAAATTATTGTGATTAATCTAGATTAAAATGACTAATTTGAATTCTCCCAAAGGCATTCAGAACATGTATCCAAAATAATGAACTGTTAAGCAACAGTGGTTAACTGTTAAATGGTTAAGCAACAGAATATATGCCATTTACAAGTTTTAGGTGTACCTAAAAAAATCCTCACTATGAAAGCAAGTACTGTTAGCTAATTTAAAGACATATATAATGTGAATTGTAGATATAAAATGTTGGTGCAGGAAGTGTCGTTACACACAGGAACCCAAACAGATGTTACTAACAGCTTCAATGGATGAGACTCCTCATTCTCAAAATTCAGAAACAAAAAGTAATTTTAGCCAAGGACTGAGCTTAGAATCGAGTCGTTGAGGCTATTGGTGCTGGAGGGAGCTATTCGTGTTTTTATCTGTTAATGATAGCTCGAGGAAACTCCAAGTTAACTTCACATAAAGTTAGAACAGATTTTGCCTTTTTAGAATGAGGAAATTCATGAACTTACAACATTGCAAATCAAATGTAAAGGGATCTACATTTTTATATACTGAGTTTTTAGCAATGTAGCAATTATATTATATTACATTTTTTATGGGCAAAAATATTGTATTTTATGTTTTCCATCAGGCTTTTACATCAACAATGCCCACAATATGCTATAATAAGTAAAGAATGGAAAAGAGTTTAAATTATGTTTTAGTATTGTGAATAAATCAGTTCTATGTTGGAAAACCTAATTATATTTATACTTGTAGAGGTACCTTCAATAGCATGTAGATGAGTGCAGGTGATGTATCCAACAACACGCTGCTCCTGAGTAGAGCTGCCCACCTGCACCTGAGAGAGCAAACACAGACAAAAGTGAAAAAAAAATAGAAAGTTACATCAGCGAAACTCAGATTTATCTCTCAAGGGTCATCAACACTTCCTCTCCTTGGTTGGCTCCTGCTGTCATTACACGCACTCATCTGCCTGTGCCTATAGCTGACAGTGAGAGCTGCAGGAAACACCCGTTCACATGATCACTTCCTCCCCTCCATCTGCTGGTGATTGATATCAGCTCCTCAGTGAATCGTCAAAGTGAATGACTCCAGAAGGTGCACACTTCACTTTGACAACACATCACGATTCAGAGGAAACCCTAAAACATCTTGTGATACATTGCAATTTTAAATGAAAGATCAATACATTTGTTTTTAAGATTTTTTAAATACAGTTTTGCAGGACAAAAAAAAAAAATACTTCAGTGCACAACTTGGACTTGTGTTATCTAAGAAGGATTAATAGAAAATGCTCAGTTCCAGGGTGTACAGAAACCAAATATTTATATGACTCTGGCTCATAGAGGTAAGGTTGTAAAATAGTGTTCCCTGCAAATGCCATTATAGTGTCTATAAATGTTGCTAGCTCTGTTTTCGTGTGTTAGTGTTAGGGTTATGGTTAGTAAATTTGCTCATAATTAATCCCTCTAATATCTCTCGAATCTGTGCTGACTGTCAGACAGTAACCTGCATACATGTCATGAATATGCAAATCACTAACCAATAGGTGATAAACTGGACAGTGGTTACGAAGTTTACTGAATGAAAATCTCAGCTCATTTCCAGAATAAACCTGGGCTAGAAAACTAGGAGATTGAATGTGATTTTAATTAAACATAGAGAATTTATAAGGAAAAGAATCACATCTCCCATACATTTAGACAATTGTGAACAGCATATTGTTGAAAATAATAAATATTCAGAACCAAACCCAGTTTCCAGAGCAAAAAAATACATGCGTAAAAAACGTACTGTAAGTAGAGCATTTTGCATTCTGTTATGAAGGTTTTGGTGTCTATTAAAGTGAGTCATGAAGTGCATTGACTCATATTCAGGTTCCAGTGAGTTCTACGGATCTCAGCAAAGTGATCTAATAAATGTCACTGTTTTGCAGAGTTGATTTGTAGATTTAATTACTCTAATGAGAGTCGGGTTATTGCACTGAATCAAACAGGATATTTTCAATTCAATGCTGGCTGTTTCCTCACTCTATGGGTTTATAGCCTCTCCTTCTCTTTCAGTGTTCTTGCGTATGAATATTTCAAACCTTTATCCATGCTTGGCTACGTGACTGTTTTTGTACTGATAGTCGAGCTGTGGAAAAAGCAGATGGGTGCACAGAATACTGTTGCTGGCTTTAGTGGAGGAGGCAAAAAGTAACAAACAAAATGATACAATTTTCTGGTATCTAGTGACTTTTACAAGGTATACAATTATGTTTCTTTTTCTCATTTTTAGATTTTTTTTGTGAGTAGATGCACTTAAATAAACAAGTTATTCTCAATAAGCCAATTACTCAATAAATAACTGTTTTCTAAAAATATGCTTTTCTGTAATTTAACAGCAAAATACTGGCAGCAGGGTATCCAGCAGTAAGCTGTTTATTAACAATTTAGTATCATTGACAAAAATGAGATTTTCCTTATTTTAACAGTAAAACACTGCAGCAGTGTTTTCAGCAGTGAGCTGTATTTGAAACATTTTATTACTATTATCCACAAATACAAAGTTTCTGTAATTTAACAGTACAACACTAGCAGCAGGGTTTGCTGTTTTTCACAGTTTATTACCATTTTAAAATAAGCTTTTCTGTAATTTTATGGTAAAAATAGTGGCAGCAGCAGTTTTTTCTAGCAACATACTGTTACAAGTTGTGGGTAATTAATTTGAATAAAGACTCAGCAAAACAATATTACACAAGGTAATATTGGCTTTCTCACAAATAGCCATAAATAAAATACCCCACTAAACTGGGTATCTAATTATACTCCACAAACGATGACAGTAAGTGGAAATACAGACTTCTACAGGCATAACACATGGATGACATCACCACCGCTTTCCTCCATTAGGAGAGAAGCAATGTTTTTTACAGTAAGAAACTGTATTTTCAGAAAACGTTCAAAGAGAGGAGTTATAGAGATAGGTCATAAATACCAGGTGGGATGTGAGGATGAAGAAATGTCCTCCAACCTCACTGAAAGCGCACTGAAAGTCAAACATCCTTAAAAACGTTACATAAATCCCCATATTCTACTGTTTATTTTCAACAACAGTTGCACCACAGGGTTATTTCTGTGTTGTGTTTTTGCTATTTTCAGATAAAAGCTATTTGTCTTAGCTAATGTGTTGCTACTGCAAATGTTTTAACCTGTGCATACAAGCAAATAAGTGTTATTCTGCACAGAGCTAATTGGAATGAGTGCCACACGTGAGGCTCTTTGAAGGTTAAAGATCATTAGCCCAAAGGAGAAAGTGATTTGCTCAGCCAGTTCACAGACATGCACACAACAACTGACAGTCTCAAATACTTCCTTCTGTTCTTCTAATCCACTCCTACTGGCAGCTTGAATACTGAGCAGATAACACACTTGTGCTGAATGCAGCACTGCAAACAGAGCTGACCACAATGAGAGAAGCAGGTCCTACTAAGTAAATTAATTTCACACATTCACGTTGCATCATTTGTGGACTGGCAACAGAAGATAAGTCTAAAATATTCAATAAATGAACAGTAACTTCATTCTTGAAATCTTGGCAGTCCTTTTTTAGTTTAGCTTTTATAAAATTCACATTACAGATTTGCCACTGATGGTGCAAACCCTGAAAGAGCATCTATCAATGACATAGACTATGGCAAACTCCTGAATAATAATTAGAAGGCTGAACATACTGAAAGACTTTAATCAAAGGGGTGTTCAGTCCATCGGGAAGACTTTTTAATTATTATTTCAACTGTGTACACTTCTCTCGAGCTTTTCCCACCCCAATCTGAGAAGGTTTGTTGTTGTTTGTTAGACCTTATAATATACTGAGGTTCAACAAAACAATCTTGAGTTCCTGTTTTCGTTTAATTTCTTATGTTATTAACCTCTCGTTTGAGTGTTTATTAAGTATTGAATAAGTCATACAGACTTTTTCATCCTGAAAATAGGCTTTATGTTGACCGAAAAACAAATGCATCCAAACAAATCAGTCTCTGGAGAAATTTCTCACTTCTGATTGGTTAATAATACTCAAAAGGGAGGTGAGTTCAATGATTTTTTTTGTGCCACAACTTTAAGAAAGTTGGCCTCGGTTTGTTGAAATGTGCGTGGGGTTAAAGCACACACTATCTTACCCCATCCAGAGGTGTGTAGTGTATCCAAGTAAATCCGAGAATTTAGTCAAGTAAAAATACCTGTGAAAATATTTACCCCAGAAAGAGTTAAAGTAACTATCAAATATTCTACTTAAGTAAGGGAATAAAAGTATTTCATGAAAACTAGTAATTGTCTTCTACAAGTACAGGTCTATAGTAGTTAATTAGTTACTAGTTACTTCTGATCTGAACGATACAAAACAAAGCGCTGATCGTCAAACTACTAGAAGTTCTCCTCCAAACTTTGTTCTGCTTTTATGAAACATTTTCAGTGATGTTGCCTGGCACGGGCATTCGGTGTTTAGTCACGTATGTTTTTTCTTTAGCCCCGGATAATTATAGAAGAAATACATTAGAACTGGCAAGAATTGCAGATTCATATTTCCAGGTTCAATAATTAAAGATTTAACATCACCAAATAAATGAATTGGTCACTTTTCAGTCTGTCTAAATTAAGCAACAAGCTACAAACTGTTTTAGTTTTTATGTCTTTTTTCCACATTCACAAAACCTGTCCATGGCAGCGTCACATCTGATTTCTCACATACACAACTCATGCTGTACCACTTTATTTTAACAGAACGTAAGTTTCAGGAGAAATGCTAAAAATGTACTGAACTCATATGAGTGTATATGCACCCATAAACGAGTTTCTGCAGAGAATTGTCATGATCTGTCAAATAGCCGTTAGTGGACAGATCATTGTCAGGCCTTCCTTGGTTTCCCTTTATAAGCTTCCCTCAGTATTCTCTTCCTTGCGGTACATTACTCCTTATCTGTGGGTTGTTCCTGTTGTGATGTTCCTGTTTGTAGTTATTCGTAGTTGCTTTTGTGCTGTTATGTAGTCTTTTTGTCTAATTCAGTCCTAAATCGCTTTATGGTCTCGCTTATCATGCTGCAGCTCTGGCTCTATGTAGAGCAACTGTTATTTTTTATCAGATCCTCAGTGTTCCTTATCATGAGATGTCAACATTTATTGATCAGAATAAAGCTTTTTTGCACCAAAAAGCAAATAAAGTTTGAATCTTGTTGTAAAATCTTGTGTAATGTATTACAGCACCAGGAATACACAGACTGCGAGGTGTCCTCAACCTTTTTTGCACCACAGATAATAATAAAATACGATCTGCATGTAAACTGTGGTGTTTTCTAAACATTGTTGTATAACTTAAAGAATTTGCAATTCTCCTTGCTTTTATAACGCAGCGATAAGAGCAGATGTACGGGAAAGTTGAAATAAGTAGGGCAAATGTCATCTCTGGACATCTGTGAGTGTGTCTGGTGGACAAAAGAGGTAGTGCATATTATCATGCACATGACACGAGTTGGAAATGCAGTGGCATGAAGAGAAAACGTGGATGAGGAACCAAGGAACTGTTGGGTTTAGAATCAAAAGGGCTTTAAAAGATGAAGACATGCACTGAGCAGACGGGAGAGAAGGCAGCGGCCGTCTCCGGAGCCAGAGAGAGACAGCTGAAGACGGACGAGCACAATGAGAAAACTTAAAAGACTTTGAGAATCAATAAACTTGTATCAACATTGGATGAGTACTATTTTACTTTATGATGATTATTATGTTTTGTAATATATTTAAAAAGTGATTAATTAAAAGAAATATAACTGATATTATATAATATCATTATATAATAATATTATAAAAAATATAATAAAATATTTAAGATTTTAAATGTAAAAGCATAAGAGAAAGAACTGACCACAAAGGAGTCTTCTGACCAAGCTCTAAGCATTTAAAGCTTAGCATTTAGGGCAGATTTGACATACTTAATCTAACCTGAGAATAATAAATAAAAAGATTTAAGGTGTAAAGGATTACAGCATTAATTGAACACTAAATAACAACATAATAATAAACATGAATCCACTCTTTCTGTTTGCTACTACAGCATCCTCTTAACAAGAGTTTTATATCGAGAGCTGGTTGCCGAATATTATGCAGAGTGAGCTTGGTGCATGTGAATCTCCTGTCGAGATAAATCAGTAATTTAAGTAGGACTCTTAATATTGTCTGTTGAATGCAGCTTTCTTTTTTCTTGGAAGTTGTAGGCTCTTCCTCTGTCTCCTCGATGGGCCTTTTCCAGTCATAAAGAAACATTCCAAAGTCGTTTGTTTATTACTCATTTCGCAAGCTCCTTGGCTTCATTTCAGCGGTAACCTATCACCTGACCGGAAGAGAATCTGGTAGCTTTTCTAAATAAAGCCTTGTTCAAATTCTGGAAAAAATAAAACGGAAATAATGTAACTTATTTACTTATTTATTCTGTGCCAAATGACCCACGGACTGGTACCGGTCCAGGGTTTGGGGACCGCTGCTAAAAAGTGCTCCACCACATTTGTCTAGAGCTAGCTGATGGGTTGGGGAAGTAGATTACTCCAATAAACGTTAAGAATTTTCCTCTTCTGAATTCTCAGCCTCTCTCTGCTTTAACCAGCTTTTCCCATTCAATCACTTCTTCTCATCGACTTAGCATATAAAACAATAGCTATTCCCACTTTTTTGCTTGATAGTGTGAACAAACCATAAGAGAGAGAGAGAGAGAGAGAGAACAATAACACCAAAATATACACACCTGCACCCTGTTCACACCTGAGACTTTCTGACACTAATGAGTAACATGAAACCAAGGATGGAAAACAAGTGTGGAAATGCTGTTTGTGTCCCATTTGAACATTTTCTCTTCATCGCTAGTGTTTTCTCATAAAAACGAAATAATTATTCATGAGGATTGTGAGGGGGATACTCACTTCTCTGATGTACAGTATCTCTATACATAGTATACAATTAATGTTTTTATAAGTAAACTTTTTTATTAATAAATAAACAAACCATTATATAAATCGAAAATAACCAGCGATAATATAAAACAAATATGCACAAATTAAAAGTTTTGTGTTTATGAAAGAAGCTTCACCTTGTGTGAAACAGTTTTTACTCAGGCAGTTTATGCTTCTATATATAGAATAGCTAATGAGATGACAAAAATTACATCAATGAGCTAATTCTTTACCTCCAACTATAACATAAGGGACCTTCTGTAAAACAGAAAACATGTCTTCAGCACGTCACAAGAGACGAAACCACTGACCTATGACACCCTGTTTCATCAAAGCTGTTAATTAAACTAAAACTTTTCTTCTAAAAGAAGTGTGAACTTTCCAGCTAATTATTTGAGGTTCCGCTCCGATTGTCAGGCACATGTGGGATTTTCACTGCAGATCTTTTCCACAAACCAAAGAAAACTGTATGAAATTTAAAATGCTTTTAAAAGTGCCCCTATCTCCACGCAAAAAAATTAAAGTTAAAAATAAAACTTTTGGTAAAACTACATTGGTTTATATGTTGTTTATAAATATATAGTATAAATATGATTATAGAACTTAGGGCAGATTTGAGTTACTTAACCTAACCTGACAATAATAAATATGGTTTAAGAAGTAACACAAAAAATGTTTCTGGAAAAATCAGGATAGATGACTTAAGTATAGATATATAAGACGTATATATAGATGGATATAGATTTCTGTGTTCCATAGAGTCATTGCTGTCTTTAAATGAGAGTCTAATAATTCACAAGAAAAAATAACGCTTACAATAACAAAAATGTAAAATAATAGGAAATTATGTATTAAGTAAATTAGGAAATACAAGGTTAAATAATCTGCACATAATAAAGCTTGTAGTTCTGAATATAAACATTTAAATACAACATTAATTAGATATTTATTTAAGTAGCTTTATCATTATATCAGTAAAAATGGTTTTAAAACAGCAATCTCAAAGCATAGTCAGGTCACAAACTTTTACTGTGATATAGTACGTTATTCTTAAAGTATTTTAAATTATTTTATATTAACAAAGATATTAATTTTTATAGCATTGTTAACTTGTTCAATTTTAACTAATAAAACATTTATTCTACGCCAAATGTCTAAGTTTGGTGGCAAAAACTCTTTTTCATTCTCGCTTTTCTGATTTAGGAAGTCCAATATATCCTATAACTGACACTCGCCTCCCAAATATGTGAACCTAGGGGAAACATAAAAACTATATTAAAAGATAACACGCTGTGGTCTCAAAGATAAAAACATTGGAATCAAAAGAACAAACTTTAGCTAAAATGCATACTCTCATGAATGGCTGAACATCAATCCAAATACAAATAACATTAGCAAATGCATTCACAGGCCAAAGGCATTGACCTTCTGATCCACTGTGTACGTTATTCAATATTTAACATGCCCTCTGTTTCTCTCGCACACACACACACACATTCTGAGTTAGTTTAGCAGCTTTGTCTGACACACAATGACGGCTGCCCTCTTGCCCTTTGAAGGTAAAAAGAGATTAGGTCTGGAATGAGGCCAGAATTGGATACAGCACAGAAAGTAATGATATCTAACCCTTAAAAGCCTGTGCTCATAATTACACTGAAAGAGGGCTATATAAACCAGAACAAAAGCGAATATACACAACTACAGTCAATGGTTGAAGCACTCTAACCCAAACCCAAACAGATATTCAATTGACACCTTTATTCACACATGCTATATAAACAAAGTGATTGTATCTGGAAGTAAACAGTGTTTGTAAAACTGATCTGGTGAGATAGAGTTGCATGCAAGCAGTGCAGGGCTAGTACTGAATGAAACCTATACAGTGTCTGTAAAGTGAGACAGTAAACGTTTTTCCAAAGTTTGAACTACTTTAGGGAGAATCATTTTTTCTCTCTTACTCTCTTTTTCTCTTCAAGTGCTACTCCAGTTCGTAAGATTATACTTGAGTTCTCAAGACGTTAGTGCTATAAGTAACAGCATCCTAGGCTAATGGCCTTGTCTTTCTAATTTCCAGACTTGAATGAATTGGCATCATTGTTTCAGAGAGAATTCTAATACCTACTCAGCATGAGTGCACACCCCTTTAATGGGCCATTTATAATGCAACAGGAACTGTACATCCAACCATGCTTTAACAAAGATAAAAATGCTTGCGTTTCTGAAGGCATGACAGATGAGTGTTTCAAACAGAGCCTCTTGCCTACAAAGGGCTATGGCTATAAAATATTCATGGTGTTTGTGTACACTCCAAAAGCAAGTCCAACTTTAATTCCAGACACACGTGGAATGAAGGCATGAAGTTGGAACAAACCGCTATTGGGATAAACACATGAACTACATAAATATATTGACTAGTTCACATGCAATAGAAGTTAAGGTGCACAACAGATTGTTATCAAAACATATCATTTTGGGGCAGGTCGAGCAGGAATGGGGACCGCAAACGCATGACAGTTTAAACGATAAATTATTCAATGAAACAAAAAAGAAAATAAGGAAACAAGGCATACTTCCCACAAGGGGGGAAACCAATGTCAGTCACAATACTGCTACTAAGTGAAGACAGACAATAACTAAAATTGACTACTGACCCTTTTGTTCAGCAAGAAAGGAACAATGGACATTAATAAGCAAACAATATGAGGTGAATCATCTGATTAACAAAAGATCAGGAGGAGCTTGGCTGATAATTTATCACATGGTCCCACCTACCCCATATCATCTCCAGTATATAAGATATGACCAAAGAGCTAACATCTACATCGCGCAAGCTATCCCTCCTTCCACCCCTTTACCACTCACCATGATTGTTTCACTTCTTACTTTGCATAAATTGGTCTACTCCTCCTTAAAAATGCGGTAATAGTTGGAAATCTGGGCCTAGATTGACTGGAGATCTGAAGTTTGCTGATTCAATCCCCAGATCCCCAAAGTTGAAGATGGTGTAAGTGATGAAACACTTGCTCTCCTACAATCAACAACTACAGCTGTGGAGCCTTTGAGGAAGGCACCAGCTTTCCGACTGCAACTAAGGCCTTGTCTGCCCACTTGTCTGGGTGTGTGTTCACAGTGTATTGCAGAGCACACATTTTAGGTAAGGGTCGCTCTAGTCTCAGCCTGAATTATCACGACAGCGGAACGCAATCTAAACCTCTGATGAGTTTGGTACAGAAAGTTGGAAAGAAAATTTAAGAATCCTGAAGTCGTGGTTTGATCAGTTAAACTTATCCGAATTTCAGGTAGTAGCGAGCATCATATTTATTTTCGTTCTGCCTGGAAACAACATGGAGGTGTACTATCAAGAATATTAAATAACCATCATTAAAAAAACATGCTGCATGGTCTTTGCTGTAGTTCAATGGCCATGGGATCTCAGAAAACTTACTGTGACTTACTGATATGACAGGAAACAACATATAATAATGTATAATAAAAATATATAATAACATAATAATAAAATAATAGTATAAAGAACTTTATATAATTCATAAAGAAAGCATTATCTGAACCTTTATCAAAAAAGATTAATAAATGCATTCAACAGTAACTTCAAAAAAACATGAGCAAGCTTACCTTGGCAAAAAGAACTCCTTTAGCAGCCAGAGCATCCTCACTGCGTCCATTTGGAAAGCACTCATAGTGAGCATCCATAATAGGGTAGCGACTGGCCAACAAGAGCCCGCTGTTCAAGAACTTGAATCTGGAGCAACAGCCTTTCCACCCATAGCATCCTACATCACTGATTACAAAGGGAAAATAGCGGTGCAGCTGCCTCCTGAGCCTGTCAGCAGCCCTCCTATCAAACACTTCCTGCAGACAAAGGAAGTCCAGGTTGGCTGGGAAGAAGGCAGAGATCTCATGGTCAAAGCCATCATCGCCGTGGCGACGTTTGCGTCCCGCTGGTCTTTTGAAAACTGAAGTGCGGTGCTGTGAAAGAGTGTTGTTGGGAGATATCCCTCCATCATTGGGATGGAACCGAACTAGGGATTCCCTTGAGGCAGTGCGACTTGCTAGACTCCCTGTGTCATCGTTGTTGTGATGGTTCCCTTGCTCAGCCTCTGCAGGCTCAGAATCTGGAGAGGTGATGCTGATTTGGACTCCTGATGGATGTAGAGGGCAGTCCTCTGAGCTTTGGTTGATGTTGCTATGCACTGGACACTCAGTTTCTGCAGACTGGTTGATGGCACAATCAGGCGCATGCTCTTCTTCGTTCGGGTGTAGAGGACAGTCTGAGGAATTCTGTCCTCCATTGTTGTGGATTGGGCAATCCGATACTGTACCTCCAGGGGGATGAACAGGACACTCATTTAAGGCTTCAGTTTCATTTTCAGTGCTGACAGTAGGCTCAGGGCGATGATCTAAAGAGGAGGTGCGGCGGAAGCCCTGGGTGGCAACGCTGCAAAAGGATGCAGCACTAATTGAAGTATTGGTTGGTGAGTCAATGTAAATCTTGATCTGTGGCCTGCTGGCTCCATTACGGATTCGCTTTCCTACTTCGCGAGCTCTACGTTGAGTATCTGCAAGGTTGTTGAAACGTGCAAGAGAGTCCGGCAACAAACACACGTTGGCACTACCAAAACAAAAGCTACGCCCTTGAGGGCGCCACTCTGCAAGTGCAGCGCTGGTTCCAGCAGATGCTCCCTGCTCTGCACTGTACTTGTCTGGTTTCTGGTGAGAGTAGATGTAGGGGTTCCTGATGCTCTGGAGAGGTGCCCACAAAAGGAAGCCAATCAAGGCAAAGGGTAAAGATGCCAGTAACAATACCAGGTACAGAGGTGTAGAAATCAGAACCCCAAGTGCCAGAAATGAGCAGGGATCCTGAGAGCGTCTGCGTTTTTCTAGTGATGTTGCTACACATGATGCCAATAACCGGTCCAATAGCCAGTAGCATGGGAAAACAAAAGCCCAAGACAGACCACTCAGAAAGCTGAGAAAGGCACTGGGGTAGGGAGCGGTGTGCAAGACCATTTCTGTCTCTGCTTTTTGACCAACTCCCGGCACAAAACGTTTCTACAAAACAAACTAGAAAGATAACCCGCCCCCCTGTGCTGAGATGACGTAAACTACATGGTCCTTAAGTCTTAAGTCTTTTTGACGTCTGTGGCTCTGTGACCAAATTCTTCTGTCCTTGCAGTGGGCTAGAGTCTCCTTATGAGTCTGCTCGTGTTCATGATGAAAAGCCTCCCGGGATCCAGAATATTCCTGGCCTCATCAATGCAGAGCCTGTTGGAAAATAGGGAGGGGGAACAGAATACACAGACAATCAGATGAAAGCAAAGGATGATGTGCAATCAACAAATTGGATCATAGTTCAAATTCAAACGTTTTGGAAACGGTGATGCAGAGGGAGTAAGAAACCTTTTCACAAACCTCTGTCAGGTGATCTTATGTTGTCACAAATAGTGTTTATAGTTGCACAGTTTGGTTTGACAAATTATATAATGTAAAATGTTTTGTTTTGTATATAAAGGTGTGGTGTGTTTGATCTTACACTCACTTACACACAACAATGATGCTACATAGTGCCACATCTGGTTCTTTGGCTCAAAATCATAAGGGAATCTTTTTGGAGCCATTTAACACCAGTCTCCAAAGGTTGGTTCTTTTTAGAACCGACCACATTTGGAACAAAAGATTGCTTGAGGAGCTTGACTCATTGTGGGTGCGTCCAACAAAGACTGTGTTGTTGTTGTTCTTGTTGAGAGAAAAGGAAACTAAATATAGACTGTGTTTCTTTATATTTCATTCATAATATTTTGTTTGTTGACTTTAAATTTGTGATTGGGCTGCCTCTAAAGCAAACGTCCATAGACTTCAAAGAACTATTCATACGGTTGAGAAGATCATCAATGCTTCTCTACCCTTCCTCCAGGACCTGTACACCACCAGAGTGAGAAAGAAGGATAACAAAATCGTTCTAACACCAGGGGCCTCATGTATAAACGTTGCGTACGCACAAAATGGGCATAGAAATATGCGTACGCATTTTTCACGCACATATCAGGATTTATAAAAAATAAACTTGGTGTAAACTCTTGACCATGCGTACGCACTCTTTTAGAAGAGTATGTGTTTTGGCGACACCAACTGTCCCAAATACCAATAGCTATTTAAAATGAAAAACTTCTAAATTATCTTATTACATCACCCAATAAATCAAATTGTATCAACCTGAATTATCATTATTAGCATTCTTAACCAGGTGCAAATACTTCGAATTTACTCATTTGTTTTAATGAATGGGCTATAAAAAGGTATGTGCGTATATAACTTATCATCATAACGGATGCTCTAGCGCTGTTAGAAGACCTTGCTAATGACGCTCTATGGAGGGAGCGTGTTTTCAGAGACCGTGAAGATTTCCTTGCTCATGATGATTGGCTCATGAGCCGATTTCGATTTCCAAGAGCCATCCTCTTGGAATTTTGTTCTGAATTACAACCAGTATTGGAAAGACCCTCGCGGAGAAACCATGCGCTGTGTGTTCCTGTGCAAGTATTGACCACATTAGGCCACTTGGCCACTGGTACTTTCCAGCGAGAGTTGGCAGACCGATCGGGTATGTCGCAGTCATCCCTGAGCCGTGTCATGCCATATGTATGGGATGCCATAGTGGGGATGGCACCCCGATACATCCGTTTTCCTTACACGCAAGCTGAACAGGCCAACATCAAAAAGCAATTTGCAGCAATCGCCGGTTTTCCCAATGTAATCGGTGCTGTTGACTGCACTCATGTTGCAATAAAGGCACCATTTGAGAATGAATTTGCTTTTGTTAACCGAATTATTGGTGGTATTAATATGCAGGGAGATCATACATATTCAAAATGGGCGGTCTTAACCTCCAAATATCTGCAAAAAATCTCCAAACATCCCTGCAGGATGACTTAGTTCACACATCCACAAATAACAAAGAAATGCAGACTGTCGTAACAGTAACTGAGTTATTTTGTTTGAAAAGTTATGTGAAAGAGACTCACTGCTAAAAGTTGTGAAATTTCAATAATCCATACTAGTAATGAGTTACTGCCCAACACTGCATATGAACCCTAGGGAAAAAAATTATTAACCCTTTGATTGTGGTTTGTCTTTGGCTCTAAGTGCCTTTGGATTTAAATGTTGTTGGTTGTTAATAGATATTTTGAAGGTCAGTTCTACATTGAACCTTCACTGGGTGTTCAGGTCAGAATTTGCATGGTCACCAAGTTTTTTACCCGCTAAGTCAATGGATGGCCATAATATGGAATTCGTGCGGCAAAGACATAGCTTCTATGGGAACTGGGGGACTTTTAACATGATGTGAGGGCACCGAGAGCAGGGAATCGTCCTACATAACATTTGTAAACTTTTTTTAGAATTTTGTGGCCTCGTCAATCAATCATGAGCTTCATAGAGCAGTTATTTGAGCGGAAACCAGCAATGGCAGCGAGTTGTAGTGTTACCTACAGCAACGCAAGTGAGTTCAAATGTTCCTAGCATTCATTCAGTAATGATCTGCATGTTTTCAATTCATGGTCTGAACACAAAAGCCTCATACATTTAAACAGGGTAGGATGTGGGTATTTTATTCAAAATAGATATCTGACATGAACAAAGAACAAATAGGATGAATTAATATTTAAAAGTTACACAACACAGAGCTTTGGAGAGCTCTGCTGGTTTTTTGTTTTATAAAATAGGCAGGAAGATGAAGATTAGACAGCAGACTAAGAAAAGAGTTAAAGAGTTTTTGAGAAAGCTGATCGCAAGAGGTTGTTTTTGCCCAATAACCTGGTTTCTATAGTATGTAAATACAATAACAAATTCTATCGGTTTTTGGTCTACACATAAAATTATGTAAATGCACAAAAAATTATGTAAATTCCCTCAATAACAGTGATTAAAAAAAATAAGCCAGAAAGGTATTTTTGTCGCAAATCAAAAGTATTTAATGTATTCAGAAACAAAACAATTAAACTTTAAATTAAATAAATTCATAATGAAACAGAAAGTGTTTCTAAAAGATGGTATACCTATGTTGAACCTTTAATGTTTAGCTGAAGGTTGCCAAGCTCTGACCTAAATGATCAAAAGATTTACCTCAGATCAAAGAGGTAAGGTCAAGTGAAGATAATGCATGGTGCAAGTGTGCTAATCCAATTGGGTTGACAAATATTATAAAAATTAAAAATATTGAAATTAGACGATTGTTTTATATCATGCTAGTTTCTGATACATTATGTGTAATTTATCCATGTGAGTTAACTTCCTCAAAACCTCATCAAGATAACATCCAACAAAACATGAATTTTCCAAAAAAATTGTTTTGGGGCAGGGTAAAGGTTTAGTAGCATCAGAAACATCAACAGGATCATTATACAGTCCATCCTCAGGAAGACACTCTTTCAGAAAAGAGTCCATCAATGCCTTGATTGATTGATTGATTGATTGATTGAACCTACGTTTTTTTCTAATCGACACGAAAACAGAACAATATGTTTAGTAAGGAACGTGAATAATAATCATTCTGCTCAGCATGAACCACTTTTTTGTTTTGTTTTCAAGCCCTAGTTTTAACACAAAATCCTAACATTCTATGTAATCTCTTTAAGCGCCTCAACTTGAAACAGTTCATTTTAGGTTCATTTCTAGTCACAATGCAAATCCAGTGCGCAAAATCGCTCTGAACAAATTGAGATTAATGTTGGTATCTCTTGCAGCATGAAAAAGCCTTCTTAATGAAATATACAAAATATACCAGGAGTTTCTCAAGATAAGCAGTAAGCAACGCACAGCATCAGACACAATAATCCCTTCCCGTCCGAGCTCACCTCATCTCTGGGACAATCATTTCCAGGATTTTATCCAGCAAGCCAACTAATCTATGCCAGACCAGCTACAATGTGACCTCGACATGGATTTTTCTTCCCTTTAAAAGCTGCTTTTGACAGCTTTTTGAGAGCATGTGGAGAGTTCGAGTCTGGGTGATAGTTAGGCTGTAGGTGTATGTGAACAGGAAAAGGAAGAGCGTGACAGAGTGTTTTGCAACTGTGCATGATGTGTACTGTACATGCACTATACTACTCAAAATACAGAAAATATAGAGACTCGTACAGACAAACGCACACAAACTTCTAAAAAGAGCGGTATAATAAATCTTTCAGTAAACATTCTGAGTCAGCAGCAAGTTTCCCTGCTGTCTAAATGCACGGGAAGTGTTCGTTGCCTGCTTCATACAAAAGTGCAGCAAGTGACAAAGTTTATTTATGATGACATAAAACTTGTATTTCTACTGCTAACTTGTTGCTTCCATACAAGGATATCCAGTGAACTTGCAATTTACTGTCAAGGGATGGCCACAATGCTGAAAAGGAATCAATTGAGTAAAATTAATGCAACACACCCAGATTAAATGCTGGATGGCAATCTGACAGAAAATTCAGTTGAATTTCGAACTTCGTTATTGCTATTAAATTGATTAAAGTGCTCAACATCTAGCCTTTAGATGAGATGTGTTTTGAGTAATTAAAAAAATTCACACCAACTTGTAGGCAGTTCCTAAAGGTACCATATTGTGTGCTTTTTAAATATTTTAAAATATATATTTGACCCCTCCTGGCTATCACTGCACCCTTAATTCTTTGTAAAGAATGTCTTTGAATGTCAAAGTTGAGCAATAATTTTAAAACTTTTAAAATAAGGAGTACCATGGACAGTTTTAGGCCACTTTTAGGGATAGTGTGGTTGTTGGTAATGTGTGTTAGCAATTGTAGCATTGAATCACAGGAAGGAGGTGGGACAGACACAGCAAAAGACACAAGTGTGTCACACAAAAATACCAATCCGAAAAATTGTACTGCACCCTTAAAGTAGATACTCATTTTCACCAGAAAATGTACATACTGTTTAATGTGTAAGAAGAGAGTTTGCATGAACTGGGACACAAACATCCCGTGGTGGAGTATTTGTACCACGTCATCATGCATTATGTGTCCGAGAACTTAACTCCTATTCCATTCTTTCATTAAAAAATATTCTAATA
Source organism: Danionella dracula (assembly GCA_900490495.1). Taxonomy (NCBI): domain Eukaryota; kingdom Metazoa; phylum Chordata; class Actinopteri; order Cypriniformes; family Danionidae; genus Danionella; species Danionella dracula. The sequence goes on along the minus strand of UELW01000049.1, from coordinate 1,866,847 downwards.
AATATAACACTCTCTATATTGATATTGTGTATTTATGTGCATCTTTTTTTTTTTTGTATTACAAAGAGTGCTAATTTTTTTGGGTCCCAGAAAAAACTCTGCCAGAGTGCAGTGGATTGCTGGGTAATTTCAGCTGATTGAGCCTAGGGGTGGGCCATATTGTATTGTCCTCGATAATACCGGTACAAATATTGATGCGGTTAAAAATGTTCATATCGCGGTACTCTGGCATGTTACATAATGACGGCATGCATTTTGCATAAATCACACAGCTCGTCTACGTGCCACCCAAAACTCAAATGAGGACGCTAAAGAACAGCACTGGAGAGCTATCATGGCTTTAAGAACTTCAGAGATGTTAAATCCCTTAAATGAATCAATTTCGTGGTGTGGAAGGGTTTTGAGTACAGCAGAGCACTCGCAGAAAATAATAAAGACTCATTGAAAAGAAATAATTGTGCATGACTACATGACTAAAGATAGCGAGGCGACCAGTATTAAACCAGTTCAACTGAATGAAAGGATCATATGTGTTTCGGTAACCTTCACAGTGACACTGAGGAATTCCTGATCACACGTTAGCGTAACATTATTCATGATTCGCTAAATCTATAAATGAGGTAAAGCAAGTACAAAAACATGTTAAAAAGCATGCGCTGCTAAATCCCAAAAATATTGTGATATTATTTAAGGGCCATATCGCCCACCCCTAGTTTAGCATTCATGGATCTGCACTTCAGAATCTAACCAGTAAAAGTACACATCCGGGCACCGCTCTAACACTTTTTTATGTACTCTATTGTCTGGGATACCCTAAATCTCATTTCGTACCCATAAAAGTGTGAATAGTGCATGGATTGAGCTGTAGCAAAGTTATTGTTGTTATTTTCTTGTAATAACCCAGGGCCGGCCCTTCCTTTAGGTGGTATAGACAAATGCTAAGGCCATCCAGAGTGTGCAACAATTAGAAAAAAAAAAATGTATTCATGTAATTAAGACACCAAATTCCTTATTTGGAATAATAAACCCCTCTTTAAATTTTGAACAGTTTGGATAAATGTAATAACAGTATGCTGGTATCAAATTACAATTTATGAAGTTAAATAAAAGATGATACAAAATGATTAATAATATATTCAGCCAAATTAGCACACTTTAGTAACATTAGAAAGTCAGTAACATTTTGGTAAAATAAAGACAATTTCAACTGTTTTACTTAACTAACAAATATATTGTAATACAAAATACAACCCTTATTTTTATAGCTTGAATTTGATGATTCATTGTTTTTAATTGGTTTGTTTGAGTCTAGATTTGTTTGATTTTTTTTTATTTGATAATTTATCGATTTTTATTAATGTCACAATTGATGAACAAAAGTAATTTTTTATTTAATTTTTGTGCTAAATTTGTGTTTTTTGTCATATTTTTTTTTACATTGTAAAATATTGCTGGGTGCTACTTAAAGGAAGAATGTCCTCTACAATCAGAATGACTAGTGGTAAAATGATTAGTGTTCTCGCTAATGAAGCTTGATTCAAGCACTCACTGCTTTTTTGTGCAGTTTAACAAGGATGTTAGGTTAGTAGTGTGAGCTTTGACACACTATCTGCACACAGCTAGGAGTAAATAAAATTATATACTAAAAACACTGACATACATCCTTCCACCACAAACATTTCAGTAAAATGGACATTTCTTAATCTTAGTATTTAGGGGTGCTATAGCGTCTTGTGTTCTTTCTGTCCCGTCAAGAAATAGTAATATAACTGAAACGTGAATTCACAGACACCACAGACTAGACACATAATGAAGATTGATGAAATGTGTTCAATACTCAGTGAGAAAAACAGGGAGGCAGCTGTGACTCCTGATCAGGAATGGACATCAGAAGAGCACCATTACAGAAATGAAAGGAAAAGAAAAGGAATAAAAGGAAAGGGAAAACCAGAAAACAAACATCGCAAAATCCTAACAATTCTATTATTGCTGCAATATATATTCCCTTACATTATTGAACTTAGATTTTAATAGTAGACTGAAAAAATTAAATCTTGAACCAGATAACATCCTGTGTGTCATTAATTTTGATTTATTATGTTTTATTATGAGTAGACAATAACCCTACCATCATTATGTTCCCCCCATATGTCAGTAATGAAGGAAAAATTACTTGTATTGCAATTCTCTGTATTGATTTATTGAAAGTAACTTAAACGTAATATAGAGGCAAGTAACTCCTCATATTTCTAAGAAAGTAACAATGTAGTGTAAGGAATTACTATGCAACTGCAGTAATAAGTAGAATGGGAAAAACTTACTTCAGTTTGCAGATAGCTTGCACAACACTGGCGTTTAGGTTAGCTGAAGAGAATAGTCTTTAATTCTCAAACATGCCTAAAAGTTAACCTGCCTTTGAGAGTCAATATAGCTTCACATAGAGCATAGAATAACAACAATAAAGCAAATGAAGGTAAACAGTAGCACGAAGTCTGGTAGCTAACAGTCTGTTTAGAAAGCCTCAGCTATAGATCTGTTTAAACTCTAATCCCTCATGTCTAATCGATTCTGATCACATCTTTCCTCAAGAGAAAACAAAGAGACACTAACAAATGTCACATCAATGACTGTGACTGGGTATTTGCCAGGAGAGGCTGTGTAAACAAAGAACTTGCATTTAGTTTGTAACTAATGTTTAGTGCTTATTCTTAAAGTTCAATATATTATTAAACACATGCGGGCATAGATTTCTCTCAGTGTAACAGGGGAACTATTTGTAAAGGTTTAATATAATACAAATTAAATATCACTGTTATTAAAGGGTTCTTATATTCTTCTGATATATCTCTTTATACTATATTTTGAATCTTAAGTGTTCATTATTTATTTGTTTGACGATGGATACATGTATATGACGTTTCAATGTTATTTAAACTTAAGATGTAATTCTAACATTTAAATGTTTTACTTTTTTCTTCCTATGATCCTTCTTTAACATTACATGTTTAAAAACAGGAAAAAAAAACATCTGTATTGTCACCTGTTAATGAGCAAGTCTACAGAACATAAACAGTTAGTAGTTACTAGAAACTTAACAAAAATAAAAAAGGAGTAGTAAGATTCGAATGTAGACAACATGTTGCAAGATAATTAGACTACATTCAGACTGCAGCCCAAACCCAAAATCTGATTGTTTTACTCATATAAGTAATAGTAATAGTAGAATATCTCTTCTTTGTCTTCTTCTTGATATGATTTGTTTACTTTCGCTTTGATCAAAACCAGTTCTTGCACATGCATGCCTGACATCTCGCTGGATTGAGTTTATTCACAGAACAGAAACAAGTCGCATGTTCTGTATAATGTTAAGGAGCACTCAAAAATGATTTGATTTCATTCAAAAAATTATTTGAGCGATAAGACCTGCAGTCTGAACATATGTTTTTTTAAGCTTATATTACATTTAAAGACAAAAGTAAACTTTTGAAATGGTTGAGGGCATTACCAAGAGGGTTTGGCTGCACTTGAAAGAGTGAAACTTTCTTGTTTAAAAAAAGTATTCCAGAAAAAAAAAAACTTTTTTGAACCAGAATGATCAGACACAGCTCACACAATTTAATCAAATAAAACAGAAAATGTGATTTTTATAGTACATACAGTATGAAATTACTTATAATTTTTTGTTAATTTCCTAGCAACCTATAAGTTCATTTATATTTTTAAAAAATGCTCTTACTATAAAGGACACACTTCAAAATTTCAATAGTAAAAAAGTGGCTCAGCTAACTACTGTTTTTCACAGTTGCTAAGACAGTTTTTTCAATATATTTAAGTTTGCTTAACTCTTAATGCACAGAATCAGTTAAAACACACAACTGGCAAAACAATTTCATTTTCCAAGCCCCCCATTGTAAACAAAAGTCTAAAGCTCATTTTCAAAACACAATAATACAGTTTTCAATACACTAAAACAAGTTTGCTTACGACAGCAACATTTAGTCAATCACAACTTTAGCTTTACAGTTTTTCACAAATGTTTAGACAGTTTTTTCAATACATTTAACAACTTTCCGAAACACAATTAGCACTTTCAATTAATTAGCATTATTTCAAGTGTGTGAGTGAAGAGGCTGATTTATGTGTGAGGGGTGCCATATTTTCTCTCTGTTGCATACAAAGATCAATGGAAACTAATGAACAACTGCGCTGTAACACTTTAATGTTTGTTCATTTTTAATGGGATGTTTAGGAACTGCAAAAAGCTTTAAACGTGTCCTTTGCATGTACCCGAATAAGCTTTGTCCCAGATTCTGCAAGGATAACTTAAAACACTTTATTAAATGCACACAAACCTGAGAAGCATGAATCACTTTTATGTCAGCTTTATCTTTTAATTTCCTGTGAAACTTGGTCATTGCTTATTCTTGACTACTCATTGTGTGTGTGTGTGTGTGCGTGTGTGTGCGTGCGTGCGTGTGTGTGTGTGTGTGTGCGTGCGTGTGTTTGTGTGTACATGGGCAAAAGCATGTAACTCTCCAGGGAGTGTGTTGCCATGGTGACACTGCACTCACTTATGAACAGTTCTTCTCTTGTTTAGTTGCAAGTCTGGTCGATTCCCCATCACCATAAAACAAATGATCACAGTTAATTCAATGAATCCTAAAACAACTTTGTCAAAACCTTTAGGCCTGAAGAGCGATTGTAATAATGATATATAGATTCAATGCATTCATGATTTTAGACACTATAATTAATCTCATTAATCTTAAACACTGGGAAGGGACACTCTGCTTCCTTGGTCTCTTGTAATGTAATCACGCAACATCTATCATTGTTCATTGTTTTATACAGTCTGACCAGTACATGCCAAGATGAGACACTAAAATCCTTTGGCTATGCACCTTTTAACAATGGAGACCAACTTCCCTGCATGAATGTCAAAAGTCAAGCCCTCGAACCATCCACCCTTCTGCCTCAGAGCATTATTCACCACCGAGTGAAAGATTTCCATAGAGAAGATATGTGAAAAAAAGACTTGCTTTCTTGTCTGCTTGAGAAGACAGTTCTAGATGAAGTCGTAAGTATTTGAAGTCATTTGGGATTTCAGAGCACATAAAAACCTATTTTCATTATGAAATAAAGCACACTGCATGGTATTTGTGATATTATTCATTTGTGTCGAGTAAACATCAGTTAAGGTAACCACACACCTATGTGAACATATGTGAACATAAATTTGAATGCTGTAGATGCAATGACTCTCCTTGCTCTTGGATGGTGTTCAAATATTTAGGGAGACATGAGGAGTAAGGATTTTGTTGTCTTTTCTAAAGACAGTTGATGTAAATGAATAAACAAAATAAGCTATAAACTCTTTTTTTATGCTTGTCATGCAAACAGATGATCAGACTGGGTTTAGCCGGACTGAAAGAAAACCAAGGATAAGCAAAGCTTTGCAAGTGTTTTATGTAAATTGGTGAAAGTAAAAGCTAAAATACTGTTTTATATAAATCCGTAAAAGTACCACTGTTATGCTGATGACACTCAACTCTATGTCTCACCCCCTTAAGTCAGGAATCTTGGAGTAATTCGGGATGAACAGCTGTCCTTCAAAGACCACATCACCAAGACAACTCGAGCATGTAGGTTTGCACCGCAAAAGACTCGAAAGATCAGGCCCTTCTTAACTGAGCACGCAATTCAACTCCTGTTTCAGGCTCTGGCACAGAAAGTTCTGCAGACGTTCCAGAACCCTGAAGCTCAGCTAATCTTCAAGGAACTGAAGCGAGCACATATTTCTCCCTTCTTCATCACTCTTCACTGGCTTTCCATTGCAGCTCGTGTTAAGTTTAAATCACTGATGTTGGCTTACAAAACCATCTCCAGATCATCCCCTGTTTAGCTCCACAAGCTCATACACTCCTGCATGCCCTCCAGAAGTCTGAACTCAGAGAAGGAACAGCGTCTCGTGGTTACATTCAGCAAAGGCAGGAAATCTCTTTCCAGAACCTTCTCTTTCACTGTCCCTGGCTGGTGGAACAAACTCCTGATCCAGTCAGAAAAGCAACAACACTAACAGCTTTCAAAAAGCAACTTAAAACTCTTCTCCTCTCCTCAACATTTACTCCGAAAATAAAAAAACACAAAACATGTTTTTCCTCTTTTCTGTTTATTTTCTTCCTGCTATGGCTAATTAATCAGTTGATACAACTTCTACTACTAGCGACCCGAGTTAGACACTGACTTTGTAACCAATTGGATATTATCTCTACACTACTGTATGTTGCGTTGGACAAAAGTGTCTGCTAAATGCATAAATGTAAATCCACTACATAGATTAGGACACACAGAGCCTAAACTTTATCAAGATATTCAAATTTTGTGAAAAGATTTTTATTTATTTTTTCCTATCTATGTTATCTGTGTATAGTGAACTAGCATCACAAACAAGTTTCACTTTTTGAACAAAATTTTTTAAATGAATGGGTTTCCCCTTTACATTTATTTTTTGTCCCTTAACTGTTCTTGCATACAATAATTGAAAAAGCACTGGATTAATGGGACAGAGATCACCAGACAAATGTTGTAAGTCCCATGAGTGTAACACTTGTTGTCTAAGGTGTTAATGAAAGCCTTTACAGCTCAAGAGCAAATTTAGACTCCACAAATGCACTATTGAAATTATTCTAGCCTCTCTCTTGAGGATTTCCTGACTGCTATATCAAATATGAGATAATTGCACAGGAGAAATGTTTGCAATCCATGAAGGGATCAAATGACATTTGCTTCATGGGGAGTTTCAGATACTAATCAATGTGACACATTTAGGAGGAGATTACCAGCATCAGGCCATCAATATTCAGTCATTATTAATCAATGGAGCTGTAATTATGATCAATCTGGCAACCCCTCACTGTTTTATTTTTGGTTTCAAAATGCACCCAAAAATTGATTGTTTGGCTTGAATAGGTTGTTTTAGACATTCATTCATTCATCTTCATGTCGGCTTTATTCCCTTTCGGGGTCGCCACAGCGGAATGAACCGCCAACTCTCTGACATATGTTTTACGCAGCGGATGCCCTTCCAGCCGCAACCCATCGCTGGGAAACATTCACACACACATTCACACTATGGGCAATTGTTCTTACTCAATTCACTTATACTGCATGTCTTTGGACTTGTGGGGAAACCGGAGCACCCGGAGAAAACCCACGCGATCACGGGGAGAACATGCAAACTCCACACAGAAATGCCACCAGCCCTAGCCGGTGCTGGTCCGGCTAGGCCCTAGCCTACCCTAGAACCAGTGACCTTCTTGCTGTGAGACAACCGTGCTACCCACTGCGCCTTTGTTTTAGACATCTCAACAATATTTTTTACACCTTCAACGTGACTCAAAACGTTCAGGGTGCCACACATTCTCATGGTCATGGTATGGGTTTAAATATTCTGTCCACGCGCTGCCTTCGACACAGTTGACCACAAAATCCTTCTCGATAGACAGAAAACCATGTTGATATTTCAGTAACTGTGATAAAATGGTTCAGATTGTACTTAGAAGGAAGAGGTTTCTATGTAAACACAGGCAATTACATGTCAAAGTGGACTGCAGTGTCATGTGGCATCCCTCAAGGGTTAGTCTTTGTTCCTCTACTATTTAACCTGTACATGCTTCCACTGGGTCAAATTATGAGAAGGAACCAAATATTACAGCATAGTTATGCTGATGATACACAAATTTATCTAGCTACTCCCCGAATGACTACAACCCTATAAACTCTCTCTGGCAACGTCTTGATGAGATTAAAAACTGGATGCAAAACAACTTTCTTCAATTACAGTTTTTCACAATTGCTAAGACAATTTTTCAATACATTTAACAACTTTCCTAAACTCTTAATACAATTAGCACAACATTTGTCAAGATAGGCGATACAAGTAACACATTTTTTGTTGCTTTGATACAAAATGCATACAGTTAACACAAATGACAAATGTTTGAATTTCTTTTACACTCAAGCTCCACCAACACTAAAACGATGTCATTTTAAAGCCAAATTTTTTCTCAATGTGTTATAATTGACTAAATGTTGCTGTCAGAAGAAAACATGTGTTAGCGTTTTGAAAACTGTATTATTGTATTTTGAAATGAGTTTTCGAGTTTTGTTTACAATGGGGGGTTTTGAAAATGAAATGAACTGTTTTACCAATTGTGTGTTTTAACTGATTCATGTGTTAAGAGTTAAGCAAACTTGTTAAATGTATTGAAAAAACTTGTCTTAGCAATTGTCTTAGTTTAAATAGCCACATCAAAGCAATGACCAAATCAGCTTATTACCATCTTAGAGACGTTGCAAGAATCTTTGCTTTGTTTCCAGACTAGATTTAGAGAAACTGATTCATACATTCAACACCAGCAGGCTGGACTACTGTAACGGTCTGCTCACCGGTCTTTCCAAAAACACCATTAAACAGCTACAGCGCAATCAGAATGCAGCGTCTCGAATTCAGAACACATTTCTCTCTACACTGGCTGCTGGTAGCCTTTAGAATAGATTTTAAAGTTCTGCTGCTCGTATATAAGACAAAACATAATTTAGCACCTAAATACCTAACAGACATGATCAGTGAATACACACCAAACAAAGAACTGAGATGCCTCAGATCAAATACATTAGATTTCATTACAGATTGGTTCATTCCAAACAGGGTAAATACTCCTTAAGTTACCATGCAGCCCACAGATGGAACCAGCTTCCAGAGGAGATCAAGGGTGCCAACACTTTAGTCACGTTTAAAACCAGGCTAAAGTCTTACCTCTTTAGTTGCGCTTTTTTCGACTGAGCACCAACATCCAAGCAACTTTTTTATTTCTGCACTTTATTATCTTAATCTATGTCTTAATTTTGAGTTTTTAATCACTGTATTTTCCTTTTTTATTCTTAGTTTTCAATGTAAAGCACTTTGAATTACCCTGTGTACAAAATGTACTATACAAATAAACTCGCCTAGCCTTGCCTAAAAATGACATATTATGTCATAAATATGACTTAACCATGTGTTTTTATGATTTCAAAACATTTTGTTACCTGTTTTTACGAGATAATTATGTCCTAAAAACAAAATAATTAACTTGTAAAAATTACTTAGTTATGTTATAAAAATGAGACTGTTATGTCTTGGCTCGTTACCATACTGTGACCAATTTCAGCCATTTTAAACTGAGATCTTTGGGGATAGCACATCAGTCATGTAACAACATGTAACATATTTATGTTGTTTTTACTGCATTACTATGTTGTTTTACAACATAATTACCTCATTAAAAACATCATAATGATCTTGTAATAACTACATTCTTAAGTAGTAAAAACAACATAATATAAAATTCTTACAAGAAAAGATCTCGTTATTATGATATAATTGCTTGGAAAAATACATGTGTTGCAGCAATGAACTTCAGTACCCTTTATTCATGTGATTCAACTGATATATAAATATGTTCAGTGTTTCTCCACGGCTTACAGGGTTGGGGGAGCAAAATAGTAAGGAATCGGAGATCCATGAGTTGAATCTGGTGTCTGTAGAGTGTTTTAAAGTGAAACTATTGGTCAAATTGAAAGCAGTCACTGAATGTTAATGAAGGCATATTTAGAGTAAATTGGCTTAGAAGCTTGCTATCAATATTCCAGAGTAAAAAGAGCTCTCATTTTATTTCTTAAGGGCAAGTTATTAAGCTGGAAAATTTGAATCTTTAGTCTGCTGCTAACTTTACTGAAGTCAGATGAGCATGGCTAGCACACTCTAAAGGGTGGATTTAAGAAGATCTTGGTTAAGAAAATGATTGTTATGATGTTAAAATGTTTAGATGTTTCTCAGACAAAAGTCAGAGTGTTAGTGTGCAACTTTAGCCTGACAGTCTAGTGATTACTTCTTCCTCTTCAGATTTTACTATCACAGAGCAAAACTATTCTTATAACCATATTCACAGAGTTTTTGGAATGCACAGGTTTTTGGAATAAAGCCTATCGTGAAACTATCCTACCTCAAACTAAACTCACTCATCTTCACTCAAGCAGCATAGATTTGATTGTGGGCAAGTGTGCTGTATTTGTAATTTAGCGTGCTTCTCTATTAAATGTACATTCTATATAAAATCTATATTTCACCATTAAACACGTTTTGCTTTTTTTTAAATAAAGATAGTGATAAAACGCAGAGATTTACTGGATTAGCTCATTTGCAGTAAGCAAGGACAACATGATTTCAAGATTAGGAGGAATTGATAAAACACTGGAATGTGCAGCCTCTATGAAAAAGGGGGATTTGTTTTGTACAAATATGTAAGACCAGGCAGGAGAGGAACACAGGACTTAGTATGTGCAGTATGAAGCATTTACTTTATTCGTAATAAATATATAGCAAATAGGGTAATGCTTACTCAACAAGTTCTCCTACATCTTAACGGTATTTAATTCAAAGCGTCAATGTTTCAAATAACTTTTAAACTGAATATGTGAAAAATTTATAAATACATTTTTTTCTATTTTGTTTTTTTATTCTATAATTAGTATAGTAGATGTAATTGTGTCTTAACGACAGGGTTGTAGAGTGTAAAATTAATGAAAAATGTGTCAAAAATAAATACTGCAAAATAAGGAAAATATTAAAATTACAACATTTATTTTGGAATTTTTAAACTGCATTTACATTTTTGTATCAGTCTTTGTAAAAAAAATGGTTAAACAGCCATGTTGGGTTTTTCTATATGAATGTACAATGATTGTATAGAACTTTTAAAAGCAGCAGGAATAATTGAAAAAATAATGGTAAAAAAAAACGGTAATTTAATATTTAATAATAATTAAGGTAACATAGTAATTTAGTAACATAGTAATAAAACTGATGCTCGCCCCTATTTATAGTTCTTTTTATTTTGTGTGATCATAAAAATAAGAGTTTTTTTGACAGTGCTTTATTGTATATGTTTATACCAATATTAATTAAACAAGAACTAAACAAGACATCAATTTAAAGACCTCATACAGGCATGATATGAATATCTTTTAATGTCACATGTTTGATGGGTAAGATTTAACTGTTCAAACAGACAAAAATAAACAGCATTTCAGAATGCCATTTTCTGTCCTTTGGAGAATTTAATCCTCAATTATCCCTGTTTAAAAAAAGTGCAGAAAATGGGTCTAACAACATGAATGACTACCTTCAGAGAAAGGATGATGATTATATGTCCTCAGAGGACTTACTCCTGACACCTACTTGCACAAGGTGACAAGTGTGTTCACTGTGTGGGTGTCTGAGAGAGCGACTGGCATCCAGAAGCAAGGCAGACAGAGATAGACCGATCGCTTGAGTGGAGGAGTGCGTAGGACGGCAGAGGAGAGTGAAGATGGATATGCTCAGCTTCTCTCAAGATTCCATACTCATTTAGAACCAGCCACAGTTGAGTCCAGTACCACAATGACTACTCATTTACCTCGTAAATCAAAATTAAATTGCATTTAAGAGTTCTAAACAGAAGTGAAGCAATGCATGATGTGGAGTGACGTTTGAGATTATTCAGTATTTATAGGTTACAAATGAAAACCTAAGCAGATTTGTGACTTTGATTATGGTAAATCCTCTGTACAAAAGATCAGACAAGAGAGCAGATGCTCATACATGTCAGGAAATGACACAAGAATTTGAAAAAGGTTTGTATTTTTTAAAAATAGAAAGTAATTACATTTCAAATTGAGTCATATCAAATAGTAATGAATCGGCCAAATACATAAATATAAATAAATAAATAAATAAAGCAGTGGGGCCCTAGTTGATTTCTGTAATAAAACCACAGTACACAGATCCATTGGTTTGTGGAAGAGGATTATGATGATGATTCAGTATTACCCATCATGCTTTGGGCAGCGGCCCATATGGGCACCCCCTCCCCCCAATCTCTAAAGAGTGCTTGCTCTAAATATACACTGAAATCTAGATCAAGCTGGATCAATAGTTGGCTTCACACAGACCCTCCACTACTACTACATGCATCCAACTGTGTCTAGTGAAGAACAGTTCCCTGATGACATTTATTCAGTAGTCATTTAACCTGGAGCCCCCCCTCTTCAATAACCTCACTTTCCATATCACATTTCACTCCTTTGTCCTATCTGTACAAACGTCCTTTGTGACCCATAGCAATACACAAAGCTTTTATCACTTGTGTGGCTTGACACAAAGACAACTTGTAAATCAATAAACACCGAGCTGCCTGTGAACCTACTTATTTGAAGAAATCAGAGGAAAACAAAAAAATACATGAGTAAATAAAACACATCCCAGTACTTAGTTTTAACAGATTTAATGTTCTGCATGCTCTCTCATGAAAAAACATCCAGGCCATGGTGTGTCTTTGAACCAGTACCAGTAATAATGAGTTTATTCAGCCACATTCATGGTGCAGACCCCAGACAAATTTATGCAAATCCAAACCTAAATAAACTTGACCAAACAAACCAAAAAAGGAAACAACAAACCAAATCTAAGCCACAAAAACAACAGCCAAATCAAGCCAATACAATCTAAGCCAAACTAAACAAATTTAAGCCAATCCAAACCAAACAACAAAAGACAAAAAAACAAAAATGGAAATCATACCAAGTAAATGTCAAACAAAGTAAAATGAATTCAAATGAAATCTGATCTTCTGATCTGAGGTCTGTACCATGAATGTGGCAGAACAAACTCAGTATTATTGGTTTCGACTTGACAACACTTAACAGTTTCAATCAGGCTTAGGTATAACCATGAAGCAGCTCATCAACTTTCTTTGTCGAGTCAGGCTTTGATCCTGAAGCTATTATTAGTGCACAGGCGCATGGACGTAAAAGACTGATGTTGGCACCAAATAACCAATCGTAATGAACATGCATGGAGCAAGATTTTTTTATTTCTCTGCGGGGGAGCAATAAATTGTAGTTTGAAAATACATGAATCTAAACATATATTTTGTGTCATAGTAAAACTGTGGCTGCTGCTAAAGATTGCTGACAGAAAATTGCTGATTAAGTTAAAGAAGTACATTCTGTACTAATGTAAAATTGAGTATCATGCATGAAATGCGTATGATGAAAGCATATTTTTGGCATGTTAATTCCAATACATTTTACTTTTTTATGTAATGTTAAGCTGTTTATCGCTAAACTACAACATAAAGTAAATTCTTATTTGTCTACTTACAAAATGTATGATTAAATTTATGAGGTGAATGTCTATATAATCGTTTATTATTTTTCTTTTTTGAAAGATGTAACCTCATTGCAAAACTATCTTGGTAGCAGATAAAAATGGAGGTCTGGAGCAGGTTAGGTAAGGAGCAGGTCAGCAGTATAAGGCATGATAAGACACCATTTAATTATTTTATAAAGACATTTTATTAAAACAATTTAAGAACAGTAGTCATGCTGACTTCATGATGATACTTGTAAACTAACGGAACTGACACAGGTGGGTGAATGTTCAACCACCCTAAGACCCCATCATGGACCAGACTCGTCTCATTGTTGAAGTTAAGAAACACTCAATCATTTATGATCCACTAAATTTGCTAAATAAAGACCTACAGACAAAATAAAAAGCTTGGCGGCGAGTTGCATTAAGTCTTTGGGTCGATGGTGATATTTTTTGTTACAAATTGACACTAGCTAGATTGAACTACAGATAGGTAAACACAATGTTGCACACAAAATACACATCTATGTACTTTACAGTAACATGTCTGTCTTTATAGTGTAGAAGTTGATCATTTATAAAAAAAATATACATAAAGAAATGTTATATGTAGACATTATGGGTAGACAGTCTTCTGAAGAGGGGAATTCTGATGGGAATGGACATTTATTGTTTGTATTGTATAAAATACACATTATATTACTTTTGGGTAATTACAGGTAATGTGTAATAAATATATTTTCTATCAATGTATTTTACAAATATTTCTTATTACTATAAAATAGTTTTTAAAATTTGAAGATGTCAAGAGCTTTAGAAGCACTGTCCTGTACTAACACAATTCTGTTTTTACATTACTTTACTCTGTAATGAAGCTTCTACAAAGCATGTGGTACAAGTGTGCACAACCAACGCTGCCAATGTGAAAGCAAAACAGCTACGATGTGCTTCCACTCCACATACATGCTGCTTACGTTATGCTTACGTTAAGCTTAACACTTGCTATGTGAAACAGGCTTCAGCGTGAGATCTCTATTCCAGAACAGAACCTGCTCCGGAGAATGTTAGCCGTGTGACGTAAGTAACCAGGGTGACAAAGATTGTGTAAATCCTAGATCCTTTCATGGTACCCAAAAACCAATATCGGTGCAAACTAATTCTGAACTTAGCTGGTTAGCCAGTTAATCTGGCTTCATGGTACAGCCCTCTGATCTGAACTAAACTAAACTAAAAAGACTAAAACTAACACAATCTTGCAAAATAACTAAGGTAAACTAAGTTAAATTAACCAAAGCAAAACGGATTAAAATCAATGAACCAAACCTAACTAAACTAAGCTAACCAAACAAAAATATCCTGTTAGGAAGTTAACTTCTTTATAAATTACAGTAAAAATTATTTTACTCACCACATTGTTATCCAAGTCTTCACAACCCTCTCAAACTTGATTTTACAGCCTTAGCCTACATCTAAAATACTATTAAAAGGGGCTCTGTGGATGCTTCCCACCTCCATGACTCCATCATGTGGTTTGATGTGACTTACGGAGATCCTCTGATCTTTCACATCTTATTATTACATCAAGACTTCAGCAGACGAACAGAAGGAGACAAGCACAGACAAGAAGGGAGGGGCCCACTCAACCACACCAGAGCAGTGGTTGCCACGGAAACCGCCCTACAAACCGAATACGTCAAAGGAAACAGAGGTGAGTGGTGGGGCATACAACCATATGGCAGAGAAAAAGGAAATAAGATGCATCTCAGCAGGGTAGAGATGGGACGCGTTTTCTTTTGCTTCTCCTGCGGATGAATAGAAGTTATGTGTAAGTAAATGTATTTCTGTGTATAGACACCTTCTACATCTCCTGCTGCCTGGCACATCAGCCCACATTATCTTCCACAGGCATCTGGTGCGTGGAACTGCTGCGTTTGTAAAATAGGGGCGAGCATCAAGCTTAATTACACACAGAACCACACAGTGCCCTTTACCTCGAGCTGGCACACACAAACAGAGGCCGAGAGAGTTCTTATTTAAGTCTCTGGGTAAAATTCTGAACTGTTACATTAGATTTTAAAATGTCATTGCAAGTGACATTTGTTTGAGAGGATAAATAGCGTAACATAAGGTTGAATCTGCATTGCGTTTGCTTATTCATGATAATGCAGAATGATTTACAGAGTTTATGTTCAACTGACCTTTTTATTTCAAATGTGATAAAAATAAACGTGTAGTGTGTATCCAATGCCAAACCACTACATTTCCCAGTTGCACAAGCTACCAATTCCACTGTACCTACAGCAGCGTTCAACTTGCCACATCATAAATGAATCAGACTCCTTCATTACACCCATTTTGAGCTTCGACTAACTTTGCCAGAAAATGTATAAAGTCAATGGCCTATACTCCACTGGATAACCCCTTTTTAAACACAGAATAAAAGCTTTAATAGAATATTTTTATACACCTTCTATAGCTTTCCTCTGTTATTCTCGTGACTAATGTATTGAATTTACGCATTTTAGTAATGGCAATTGCAATTTGAATACAAACTCACATTCTTGAGTTTGTTAAAAATTAATGTGAATGCTGCTCACTGATTGGCTACTCAACCAGAGCCAAATGAGGCTAAATTTTCATAGTAGAGCACCATGCCTGAATGAGCTTCAGCATTGAGTGCAAGTATATAGTTAATAATGAACGCAATAATATTTTCTTCTCAATCATATAGTTGTAATGATCATTAAAGCCATAAATTAGTATTGTGATCAAAATTGCTCAGAATTAGTTCGTAGATTTTAGATTCATTTCTAGGGTAGAAAAAGTGAGTAAGGAACACGCCCTGATTCACATTGGAAGCTGATCGGGTCCAAATAATGTGGCCATTATGCAAATTATTTGACATTCAGACACATTTCTAGAAAAAGAAACTCATAATTACAAGAATATTCTATACAAGCTTTTTGTTAGCTGAGGTTCCACTTCATGAGCATTTTTCTACTTTCATGAATTAGACAAATGTATTTATAGTTGTAAATTTAATAAGCCTTTACCACCCAGAAAGTCTCACACTAGCACACGTTTCTAACCCAACCCTTCCACAAGTGTGCTTCCATCACAGAAAGGCTCTCATCAGTTTCGAGGTCAGCTTGTATCCTGCAGGTAATGACAGAGCTCACCCTTCACCAACGCCTCTCACAAAAAGGGCAGGGTGCATTGGGGTGCTTCTAAACCCAAGCGCCCTCTGTAATCTTCCAGTAGCCAAAGCCTTAAATGGAAACGCCCACAACCTGTGCCTCTGAACTCAATTCACCATGGCTTCAAACTAGTGACAGAGTCCACAAAAATAACAACAGCTCCAATCTCATCCCCATCCAATCTAGAGCCTGCCACAACCATCACACTCATGGGTATTATGCACCTATATCAAAATAACAGATCACTTCCCCAAATGCTTGTCAATCCATTAATGGATGGCTAGGTAGTGTTAAACCAGAGCTGAGTGCACACAGAGCCTGTGTTCTAAAAACAACCTACAAGGACACACACAATCATATCTGGCCGCTCTGGCAGATTAACCGAACAAAAACCACAAATCCGTCTCTCTCGCTGAATTCATATTTTCCTGTCCCGGTGAGGACATGTAATCTCTCCATGTTAATGCAGTCTGTTCACTCATCACTGCCAACATCAGCCTGAGCAGAGTCAATATTGTTCTTTAGATTGATTTAAAGTTAGAAAGATAGTAAAAAAATATTTTCTCTAGTACTTCAAACAGTGCCTAAACAGTAGTCAGATTTTCTTTTTTTCAAATGGATACAAAAGAGTTAAAAACTTCCAGTGAAAACATGGTTGTTCTTATCTTAATCTTATAATAGCAGAGGAAAAAAGGAAAATGTTAATGAATTTAGTCTTTGGAGGGCGGAGAAAGAAATGACATTGGAATTGGTCATTGGAATGTTTCTCTCTTTTATAAAAATGTGAATAACATTTTTTATTGACCCTATACTCAAGTTGTTTTAAGGCTGAAAAATCTGAGGTAGCATGCTAACAGTATAACAAATAAAGAATGCAGTTTCATGGATCAACAATGTTTTGGGGGGGACAGCATCTCACACAGCACTATGAGGTAACTGTTTTTCTGAACAGATGAAGTTCATTAATTCATCTTCATGTCGGCTTTCTTCCCTTTCGGGGTCGCCACAGCAGAATGAATCGCCAACTCTCTGGCATATGTTTCATGAAGCAGATGCCCTTCCAGCTGCAACCCATCACTGGGAAACATTCACACACACATTCACCCTTTAACACCATGGACAATCGTTCTTACTCAATTCACTTACTCAATTGGACTTGCGGGGAAACCGGAGCACCCAGAGAAAACCCACGCGATCACGGGGAGAACACGCAAACTCCACACAGAAATGCCACCTGCCCCAGCCGAGCCTAGAACCAGCGACCTTCTTGCTGTGAGACGACCATGCTACCCACTGCGCCACCGTGACGCTGCTCACAGATAAAGTTAATTAAACTAATTATTTTGTACATTTGACTAATTTTCCTGAATTAAAAAAACCTCCCAAAATTTTTCATGAGTTTCTCTGCTTATTGCATACCTTCTATGTCTCCGGTCTAGCTGGTGTGTGGTAGGTGTTCTGGTGCAGAATGGCAGAGTCATGTCAACTGGTGGTGAATTAAGAGAAACTCTGCTCAAGATTTAAAAGTGCTTTGAGCATCTATAAAAGCGCTGTATACATGTTTTATATTGTTATTATGTGTCTATAGATCCATCATTCAGATCGTCTGTCTTTCTAGCATTCCAGCCATTTTGTTGACCAAGGTGTTGTACGAAATAAAACAGTAGAGCTAAAAATATAGAAAACACAGAAAAATCACACAAAAACTTAAAATAAAGTACATACATTACATGAGTTGGTGCATCAATCACTTTATCAAAGAGTTATTATTTTTTTAGCTGATATTTAAAAACTGACAGAGAAGGGACAGTGAAGAGGAGAGACGGATGGCAGTCGGTTGTAAGAGCAAATTTTAGCATTGATCTAAGGACCGTTAATGGCCTCTGAGTGGATGATCTGAGAGTATGAGATGAGCTGTGCTCTGTTAAGAGCTCGGTTATATAAAACGATTCCAGATAATTTAAGGCTTTTAAAAACAATCACTTTTGAAGTTAGCATGAGATCGAAAAGGGAGCCAATGGATAGAGTTGAGAACAGGAGTGATACATTCAAGCTGCTGCATTCTGGACCAGTTGTAGTCTGGAGAGAACTGACTGGGCAACTATGACTATGACAGTAAAAGCTGACGTGAAAAAGTCAAAGTGTCTGTTACTCTATCCAGGGTTTTGGACAATAAAAATGTTTCACTTTCAAAATTATTGAAAGACATAATTGATAGAAACATGATTTGGTAAAGCGTCACGGTGGCGCAGTGGGTAGCACGGTCGTCTCACAGCAAGAAGGTCGCTGGTTCTAGTCTCGGCTGGGGCAGGTGGCATTTCTGTGTGAAGTTTGCATGTTCTCCCCATGATAGCATGTGTTTTCTCCGGGTGCTCTGGTTTGCCCACAAGTCCAAAGATACTTGTGTAGTATAAGTGAATTGAGTAAGAACGATTGCCCATAGTGTTAAAGAGTGAATGTTTCCCAGCGATGGGTTGCGACTGGAAGGGCATCCGCCACGTAAAACATATGCCAGAGAGTTGGCAGTTCATTCCGCTGTGGTGACCCCGAAAGGGAAGAAAGCCGACATGAAAATGAATGAATGAATGATTTGGTAACAGAGTTAACTTGATGATCAAACATCAGTGCGTTGTTGAAAATTTAACCTAGATTTTTAACCTGTTAGCAGATCTGCCGGGGTTAGATGAAGAGGTGGACAAGAGACAAACAATTTATGAGAGAAACATTGAAAAATTACCAAATTTTAACTTTATTGAAAAAATTAGAGATTAGTCAGATTTAGAGTGTCTTACAGGCAGATACACCAGAGTCTCATCTGCATAGAATGGAATGACATGCTGTGTCCCCTAAAAATAGAGCCCAAAGGGAAGAGGTACAGTGAGAAAATGAGAGGGGCTAGGATGGAGCCCATAGGATAAAGCTGCAGTTGCGGGAACTGCATTTGATAATATTCTCTGGAGGTCCCTAGATCCAAACTGAAGTCTAGTGGTGACAGAGCTTTTTTCTGTGGCTGGCCCTCGGCTTTGGAATGATTTAGATATTTGTCTATTTGGAAATACTGGGATTTCTTTATTGGGACTCAAAACTTATTTATTTTCCAAATATTTTTGAACCTATTTAGGGGTTTAAGTATGTTCCCTTTTATCTTAAATCTTACTTCTTTCATGTATCTTGGTGATTGATTGTACAGCAATTTAAGCAGCCAAGCAATCATGATTATTTCATTTCACTGGCAGCTAAACTTCAATGTATAGCCCCTCACTGCAAGTGAAAACACAAGCAAACTTCTAGCTGTTCTCATCGTGCCTTGAGTCCTTAAAACACCCTTCAACTTCAACACAGAGCTTAAATGATCATGAGAACACTGTGCCCAAAAACTCCCACTGTACTCTACCTGCCCTATTTCTCCTTGTGTTCTCCACACGTGTAACATCTGTTGACCTGTAGCACAACTAAAGATGCTCTAAAAATAACCAAAAACATCCCAATCACAATCCACCCTGCTGTTACACCAGGATGCTGATGATAGATTCTGCTTTTTCATTTATGTTCAGGATATAACATGATGATATATGCCATCATTCTGACATCACACCCTGCTGTTCTACTATATACAGTTATTATTAGGTAAGAAACTGCAATCTTGAGGGTGGGCATGAAGTCGATTTCTGGTCAGATGCATGTACAAAATAACTTTTTGTATTCACTTTTCTATTTTACTTATGTTCAGATTTCAAATCTAATTTAAATGATGTGATAACTGACTAATGGATCCTGTTTACATGAATTATTTGAGTTGGTTTCACTGTTACAGTTTAATGCAAATATGCAGTTTGTTAATGGGTTTAAGGGAAAGCAGCAACTGAAATAGGAAGTGAGTAGCAGGGATAAGGAAAACGATTTCTGAGTTTGAGGAAATTGTTCTAGACTTGAAAATGGTGTCTTGGTTCCTCTGGACTTGAGAGTTTCTACCTCTTGTTGAGGAGATGAGTTCAAGAATCTTACTGCACATTAAGTGTTGTGAATTAAAATGAAAGAATACAATTCTGACTGTTTTCCCATATCAGTGTTTCCTCTAGATTCACAACTTTGAATTAAAACATTTAACTAGGTATTATTTAACAAATGAATAATAACATAATAAAATATCCTAAAAACCTAATTAAGAAAAACTTACCAAATTACAATAATAGTTTAAGCCTGACTAAAAGTTTCAGCCTAACGTCAACCTGACTTTAAAATAAAATTAAAATACTCTCACTTGATCAATGATAAATAAAACAGCAATTTTATAAAGCTAAAAGAGTAATTTTTCACTTATAAACACCTTTAATCAAATGTTACTGTATGCTAATATTTTTAGCATAAGTCTATGACATTTTATATTCAGATTGTCGTATTGTGGTAACCGAGGGTTTCAGAGTTGAGGAAAGAGGAGATGACACACGGAGTTTTGCAAAACACCAGTGGTTTATTGATACCCCACAAGCAAAATAAACAAACCAATAAATGAATTAAACACACCTACAAACAAAATACTTAGCTCTACATAAACAAAATAAAAATGCATGAGAGCAGAAACTGTGCATATCTCATTTGGGTTAGCTCCCTAGCTAACTACAACAAAAGACTCATCGCAGCCTCAAAGTTTATGCAGCTCTCACCCTGAGCCTAAGATTTCTGGCCTTGTGTACATTGACCCACCCCTCCTGACTGGAGGTTTCTAACCCTCTTTTAACAGATCCCAGGCCTGCAGCCTTAATTGGACTAAACCAAGAATAGGGGTGCCATTATTAATAAGTCTTTGGGGATGAGGTCTCACAGGGGCCTCATCACACAGATCATTAGCTTCTATTGCACTCATACTTGTAACCAAAATCCCTTTCAAACCTTTGGAATTGTTGATGTTTATTGCAAGAGTGGAGCTTAGTGTACATTTTACCGCTCAATCTACGTTCCTACTCTCACCTAAGGCCATAAGCACTGGGTCATGACCAAAAGTATCTCGGATACAAACGGCCGAAATGATCTTCCTCCAAAGGGTGATGGGGTGCTCCCTTAGCGATAGGGTGACGAGTTCCGTCACTCGGGAGGAGCTTAGATTAGAGCTGCTGCTCCTCCACATCGAGAGGAGCCAGTTGAGGTGGCTCAGGCATGTGTTTAGGATGCCTTCTAGACTCCAGGCATGCTCTTCTGGGAGGAAGCCCAGGGGAAGTTCCAGGACTCGATGGAGATATTATGTCTTCAGATTGGCTTAGGAAGGCCTCGGTATCCCCTCTGATAGAGCTAGAGCAAGTATGCTCAATGAAGGAGGTCGTGACTAATGCATCTCATCTCTTCTAGATTGACCTATATCTTTTTCCTCTCCCACACTTCCCGTGAAGTGGGGGTGCTGACTTCTCATCTGTCATACATTCAGATTCAGAAGTCTTTTGGTAAGATATGCTCATTTGAATTTCATGCTGTCACTATCACTATTTGTAATGTACATGCTCACTATATACTGCCCACCTGGAGAATAGCTCTTCACATTTCTGGAGGAGCTTGATGGTCTGCTCTCCTTTTTTCCTGAGGACGGTATCAGCCCACTCATTGTGTTTGGAGACTTCAATATACACCTTCATAAACCATACATTACTGACTTCCACTCACACATGTCCTCCTTTGACTCTTGTCCCCAGCACAGCCACACACAAATCAGGAAATCAGCTAGATCTCATTTACACACGTAGCTACTCTTCTCATCATCTCACAGTTACTCCTCTGCACATTTCCCCCGATGATCAATCAGTAACTACCCGCATAACTGACTGATGAACAACCATTACCTACAGCTCAACATGGACAAGACAGAACTTTTGATAATTTTGGCCAATCCCTCTGTGCATCACAACCTCACCATCCAGTTGGAACTCCCTACAATCACCACTTCTGCTTCAGGCAGTGATTATGGATGAACAGCTGTCCTCCAAAGCCCACATCAACAAGACAAGGCGCACGTGTAGGTTTGCACTGCACAACATTCGAAAGATCAGACCCTTCTTAACTGAGCATGCAACTCAACTCCTGGTTCAGGCTCTGGTCCTCTCACGTCTGGACTACTGCAACGCTCTCCTAGCAGGACTTCCATTAACTACGCTCAAACCTCTGCAGATGATCCAGAATTCTGCAGCTCGTCTTATCTTCAAGGAACCGAAACGAGCTCATGTTACTCCCCTCTTCATCACTCTTCATTGGCTCCCCATTGCAGCTCGGGTTAAATTCAAATCGCTAATGCTGGCATACAAAACTATCTCCAGATCATACCCTGTCTACCTCCATGAGCTCATACGCTCCTACATGCCCTCCAGAAGCCTGCGCTCAGAGAAGGAACAGCGACTTGTGGTTCCATCCCACAAGGGCAGAAGATCTCTCAGCAGAACCTTCTCTTTCACTGTCCCTGGTTGGTGGAACAAACTCCCTGATCCAGTCAGGAAAGCAGCAACACTAACAGCTTTCAAAGAGCAGCTGAAAACGCTTCTCTTCAGGGAACACCTACTATAAAAAATATTTGTTAAATATTAAATATTGCTGCTATGGTTTATTGATCAGTTGATACAACTTCTATTATGTAGATATAGCACCTGTGAACAGATATTAAAGACACAGAACAGCAAATTTAAGACTTTTAATCACTTTTTAAGTCCCTGAGGAAACCCTGTAAAAGCTTTACTAATGTGATTTTTAAAGCTAATCCAAGACAACACAAGAGAAGAGTCAGATGCCAGTAAGACAGCTATGAGGAACTTAAAGAAACTAAACTTTGAAAAAGAAACTATCAAATTTAGTGAGAACTATTCCTTTAAAGGCTTCCGCCAAAGCACATCCAGCTCAGGGAGATTAAGTGTATTGTCTTTCCTGCTCTCAAGTTAGGATGAGACAAGTTCCTCTCAGCTGTTCCTCTAATGGATTCGACTTAATTACACAAGGTCTGCTTTCCGCCGGAGGTAGCCATATGAACTCTTTCTGATGGTCTCTTGGCAGGCTGGCTGAAGTATTTGACTTGGCCTGCTGTTGTTTGACTCTCACATTCAGATAGAGTACTCTAATGAAGAGATTTCAGAAAATCCAGTGAGAAAATGACCCGATGTGTTGGATAAGTACTGCGTCATCACTCATTTCAATTCAGTGACCACATTCCCTCGCCCACTGTCGTGACTTGGATTCGAGCCTACATAATAACAGGCTCCCTAAGGTTACATGATTTAGATAAAAACTATAAACTAAAATATTATTTCTTTACTTAATGTCCTGGTTTGACAGAAATATTACCTCTAATGCTTACAGCATTGAGTAAAGCATTGGTGGAATGCTCAGTGTGAAAAGAATCTATTAGAATCATGGTCTAACCATTCCTCTATGAATAGAAAATACTATAATTATTTCTTGTTTAAAATGTACACATGGTAAATATCAATACTGGAGCTTCAGCTGGTGATTTCTTGACTCTTGTTTGCTCATTACAATGTTTATAACACTCGCTGCACTGATTTCACGTGCATTCGTAATAATTGTTTTCTTGTAGCAGTTAGTTTTTTAGCTTTCTACAATATTCACATATCAGACACTTTGTAGACTCTTGTTTTCTCTTTTACAGTTAGCTTTGTTGTTCTTATAATACATTTTGCACCGATTTCAGATGCTTTCTTAACCTTTGATTTGTTGTTATAAGTAAGCTTTGTTTGTTTTTTTCCTTTTGTTTCCTTGTTGCATTTTTATTATGTGCTTGTTAAGATGTGAGAAACCATCAAATGCTTTCTCAACTCTTCTTCCTCCTCTTGCAAATGTTTTTTTTTCATAAAAATAGTCACAAATAAAATGCTCTCTTTCCTCTTGTTTTTTAATGAGTTTGTTTCTTCCATAACATTTTCTTATAGTGCTCAGTTATGTTAGTTTCACAATATTTGCAGCACAGCATTTCTACATTTTCTTTTGCATAATCCCCCCCCCCAAAAAAAAACTTCTGTTTTGTATTCTGTTTTCTTCATTATATTTTCATTGGAAATACACTAGCCACCACTTCAGTGACAATAATATTTTTATTTATCTATTACACATCAAAACTGTTCATGTAATTGATGTTAAAATATATTTATCCTCAATGAATGTCAACAAAAAGCTACCAAATTTACAATTTAGCTTTATTTACCACACTTTTTGGACAACTAAAGTTCGAGTAGAAAGGATTGAGAACAGACTAGCAAAAAAGTGTTAAAGTTTATGGTATGTTTTAAACTTTTGTTTCATTAGCAAAACTCAATGGAGAATTTATATGGAATACAGCAAAAGAACAGAATCAGGGTATAAGCCGGACCTAAGACTGTACTTGAAATGTACACATTATGAAAAGAAAAATAAACAATAGATACATTTTCCAACAGTCATAATCTGGAGATAAGTAATGGAACCCTCATTTAAGTCAGAAAACAGCGAGTACTGTACTTCCCCCTGCATTTAAAACCATGCCAAGCCTCAAACTGATTTTTGCTGTGGCGATACATTTGTTAGAAGGCAGCTCTCCGGTAAACGAGTCCATTACCCAACCTAATGCACATGCAAATAAGATTCAAATCTCTGCTCTCCAATGCTGCCCCGAAATGAAGGCTTCAGGATGGAGACAGGATATTTCAGAGCTAAAAACAATCAATAAAGCGAGAACCCCCTTTCAGGCGCACAAAGAAGCGTGGAAGCTGACAGACTCGGACAAACGCTCCCTCTCATTTCGTTACACTCCCATAACTTTTCCCTTTAAACCGTTGAAATTGGAAGCTTTGATACTCACGGTTTCGCAGCCGAAGAGTGTGTGAAATCTCCCTGTAGAGAATTTTCCCTCACCGTGTTTGCGACTCCGCTACGCGTTTGCAACTGCTGACGACGACGCCGAGTTTGTTCCAGCACTAGCGCGCTTTGAACAGCTCCACAGACGTCACAACCCGCGAAGCCAACCGACGCCACGCCTTTTAACTCAACCGAGTCCAAACCCCAACTGGCGCCAGCAACCCACAAGATTCGAATCTTTGAATCGTTTCTCTGAAACGAGTTGCTCTCTTTTGTAGTCGCTCATACATCTGCAACAATGAAGTAAAAAATGCAAACGTTATGTCAAACAATTATTTGCATGGTTATCTACTTAATTTTATATTGTTATATGCTTTGAAAATAACTAATATTCATACATTTCTTTAATCTAATCTGTTTATGTAATTATTTATTTCAATTAAAAATGAACTACAAATCCCTAAAGGCATTCACAAAGTCCTAGTTTGGATCAGGTAGAGGAAATAGGAGTTCCCTCTGTGAGGGCCCTGGGAGCCTCGCTGACTGAGTTTGA
Organism: Danionella dracula; assembly: GCA_900490495.1. Lineage (NCBI taxonomy): Eukaryota > Metazoa > Chordata > Actinopteri > Cypriniformes > Danionidae > Danionella > Danionella dracula. The sequence goes on along the minus strand of UELW01000049.1, from coordinate 1,841,046 downwards.
ACATCGACTAACAGTTTGCCTGACAACACCTGAAAAAAAAAACAAAACAAACAAAGACAAAACAGAAACTAACAAACGAAAAACAATAGTTAGAAAAGTGTAACAGATAACAAACAGGTAGTCAGCATCAGCTGCAGCAGGAGTGATAAATAATGAGGATAGATAAGAGAGGAACATTGAACCACATTGTTTTTTCAACAGTTTGTATGTTTATACTCCTGGAGTTTGTTCCAAAGCTTCGGGGCTCTATATGAGAACGCTTTTCCTCCTCTGGTGGATTTACCAATCTGCAGAATAATCAATAGTCCTGCTTCTTGGGATCGAAGAGAGCGAAGAAGGAGACTGCTCAGGTAGGCCAGAGCCAAGCCATTCAGTGCTTTAAAGATAACGAGCAGTGTATTATAATCAATACGATATTATACAGGAAGCTAATATACAGAGTGTAATGTGTAACTGGTGTAATGTGATCATATTTCTTTGTTTTTTTTGTGAGAAGTCTAGCTGCTGTGTTCTGGACAAACTGTATTTTTTGTAGACTAAAATAATTTAGTTTTGTCAAATGTTTTGGACACTGCCTGTGTTGACTTGAGACTTCACTAGGAATGCCTTGTCTTATCTTGGAACTTTACTAAGACTTGACCTGTCTTGGGATTTGAACTTGACTTCAGACTTGACTAGGACTTGCTTTATCTTATCTTGGGACTTGACTTGAGACTTGACCTGTTTTGGGATTTGACTAGCAATCGCCTTGTCTGGACTTGGGACTTGACTTGACTTTTGAACTGTCTTGGGATTTAACTAGGAATTGCCTTGTCTTGACTTGGGACTTGACTAGGATTTGACCTGTCTTGGGATTTGACTAGGACTTTCCTTGTCTTGGGTCTCGACTAGGACATATCTTGTCTGGACTTGAGACTCGACCAGGGCTTGACCTGTCTTGTCTTGTGACTTGACTAGGACTTGCCTTGTGTTTACTTGGGACTTTAATAGGACTTGACCTGTCTTGATTTGGGACTTGACTAGGGCTTGCCCTTTCTTGACTTGGGACCACCTTCCATCTCTAAATAAAGGTATTGCTTTACACTCCACACATACACGTGCAATTTGGGAAACGGAACACTCTTTTGATTTCTGACAAAGTCATGAATATTTTCAAAAAGGTTAATGTTGCAACAAAATTATTTATTTGTGAATCACATTTATTTTCATCTATCTCATTTTCGGATAAAAAAGTGTTCATTTAGACTTTTGAAACAAATATCCTCCCTTATAATTGCATCATGATTGATCTTAAATGCTTCCTCAGTAGACCATTTGTTTGTTTGTGACTGTCTTTGTGTGAAATTGCATCATACACACCCATGCATTCAAACCTCCTCTCTAATTCATCTCACTGCTACTTAGTCTCTTCCACGATAATGCTTGCTTTCCCATTATTGATGCTTATTGATTACAGACCACTTTATCCTACTTCGTTCCATATAACAAGACATTGCTTCTTCTACTTCACAACATGAAAATTTAGGGCTGGTTCAAGTGTGCTCAAATATATTTAAAAGTTCAAACGAATGGAAATTTTTCAGGTTGGAGACACCAAAACGCCAGTGCGGGGGAATGATGGCATCATACTTCAGACAACCATTTATACCCTGCTCTTTTCTATTTAACCAAAGGCAGATGTTCGTTTTTGTGATGCTCTGATTTTACAGATAAATAACGAGGATGTCCTTAGGGCTGTGGTGGCTCTATTTGACACATCCTTGCCTGATGTGGGGCCTAAAGATGTTCACTCAACAGTGCACTACCCTGCAGAACACACTGTTATATTAACAAGAGACCATCCAGGCATGGTGTTCAGTTTTGATGGGGTTTAATTTGGAATGTTTTTTATTAAATACAAAACAAGCTCCTACTTGTGCATTTTCTAGATGTTTTAGAGAAGTTTTGTGAAATGTGAAAATTCCAATTCCCACTAAAGCTTCTAACGGACCGGATCCTGCTCATAAGTTGCTTAGTGACCTTCACAGCACCTCTGAAGAAAGTTCAGAGGAGGAGTTTGAGGAATCCGAGGACTCTGTCTCCACAGATGGGAACAGCGGCAGGTTTGGGTTCACTTTTAGGTGCAAAATCTAACATTTGGCTTATAGGATTTCCTAAAAGATCTAAACTATTTTGGATATACTATCTACTGTTTAAATTGCTCTACTGTAAAGTCTTAAGTGTTGTATACAAGACAACTGGGGTCTAAAAAGTTCTTGTTGTATATTTAACAGATTACTACTGTACTACTGTGTTAAGTATTTTATAATACCCTTCTGATAATATTTAGCTTTTAGTATGATGATAAGACATTTTATTGCTTGTCTGTTTTATTACGATTGGGATGTTTTGTTTTAAAGGTGGTCTTGGGAGCAGTTTCATGAAGGCCTGCAAGAGCTTGTGGATGAAGCAAAGAAGAGGAAAAAAGTACTAGATGAACAAGGAGAAGATGGAATTATCCCTCCCTCTGCCTTAGGAGTTGAATCTCTGATCGTGGCAGCTGCTTGCTATGAACTCAAGACATTTTCCACAAGGACAAGCAAACAGGGGCCGCCATGAGCCAGCAGAACAAAGCCCCCAGAGAGTACCAGGAACCCGGCAAGTGCCAACAGGCAGGAATACACCCACCCAATAAAAAGAGATGGTTTGTTTTTTTGGCTCTTTTGATGAGGGGAGTATTACTTGAAAGGGGAGAGAGATGGCCCTCAGTACACAATCTCATGTTGACCTCACAACAAAAAATTGTTATAAAGAACAAAGTAATGGAGAGCTGAGTAAGTAAGCACAAAAGGGGAGAATATGATTATGGCCATAAAAACTTGTTCGACAAAGCACACAAAGATTATATAATAGCCAGCTTTTGCCCCCTTCATTTTGGTGCTTCCTTCTTTTGACTCTTGTTCATTTAAACAACATTTAAAATCATGATGTGTGCCAAAAAATAACTCCTTCTTTCCAATTCATTCATTAAAATATATTTTAATAATAGATATTAGTAATTACTTATTTCTGTGCTTCTTTTTAAAAAAAATGTCATATTACAGAGAAAGCTTGTCTGTTTGAATCCAAGAGAAAAGGTTTCCGCACGAGCGCAGTGGATTATGGGTAATATCAGCCAGTTGAGTATTGGTTAAACTATGGTTTGGAACTAACTAATTGTTGGTATAAAAGTATTGACAGTGCAGTTTATTTGGACTCAGGGTTAGTTTTGGACCGACCTTAACTGAAAACCCATGGTTGCTCTAATTAAGCTCTTCTTGGCTTGTTTAATGTTACTCGAGTGTCTCTTGAAACAGGGTTGGAATGACAACCAGCAAGGGGGTGTGGCCCTCCAGGAATATGTTTGACACCCCTGCCTTGGGGGGTAGTTTAGTTGGGTTTTCCCCTCAGGGTAACTTTTATCATTTATGCTTTTTGTCTTTGTGAAGACAGTAAAAGAAACATCTAATGGTGAATCTCGCATTTGGGTCCTCATGTTCTACACCTCACAGGAAGCGCAGGTTTAGTGACCCTTGGCTAAAAACATACTAAATTTAGGGCTTTATTGAGGCTGGTTTGGCTTGGTTGAGGCCAGTTCCTATCAATGTATTTGAAGCATGTAAAAAAATGTTTAGGTATATGAGCCCTGGTGTTTTATTCAAAAGCTTTGAATGGTCTCCAGCTAATGAAACCATTAAACAATTTTGCCATATATATATCTATTTGCCATAAATCACACATGGTGCAAGAACAAGTCCCTGACTTTCCTGAATCCATCTCTGAAGCCTCAGTCAATACTTTAGTCCTTTCCAGTCCATTCCATGACAGAAAAAGTTATTTAAGTCCTCAAACGAAACAGGCCTTGTCATTACAAGCAGCCATGGCATACTTTTGCTCCACCCTGAGTCTATTTCCAGTCCTGCATGGCAGAAGAGAGGAGAAACCTGCCCTGCCCTGCCCTACTGGCCAAGGGCTGTTATTACCTCTCAATGACAGACCACGGCCTCCCCTCTCTCTCCTTTTCCTAGACCGAACTACATTCCTGCCAATGGCTTCCAGATGGCCTGTGGTTGACTTCAACCGCACAAAAAAAAACACACTCTTTTAATCTGGGAGTATCTGCATACTGTGATGTGAACATTATAAGGAAATGCTGAGTCAATGAAAGCAATTTGTTCATTTATAGTATGACAGGAGACACGGTGCTGCAGATGTCACTTTTGGCAGTGAGGAAACATTACCGACATAAGGGCATTGGCAGCTACATTCTGGAGGTAACACGCAGATAAATTGCTTCTCTTGAGGCCTTCTAATAACCCGTGTACATTAATTGATGGCAGTATAAATTGGTGCTTCAGTGACTAAAGAAAGTCACAAAAAAGTGTATTGTGTCAACACAAGCTCACACTTTTGTTGATTAATGTAGTTCTTTTGTACATAAAATAAGATGTTTCCACTGAAAACTGACTGATAAGGAGAGGTGCTATAGTGAGTTTCTAAGGAGATTATATTGAAGGTAAAATATGATGTATTAGAGATTTATTAATTTTACTACTTTAAGTAAGTACCGGCAGTTAAAGGCAGAATTAATGCCTTACGCTAAGGCATCTTAACGCAACTCCAAGTTTTTATTTTATTTACTTGATCAACCCACCCTGCTGGTTAATTGCTTGCTGACACACTGCCCTCTGTTGTTTGATGGCAGTACTAGTCACTGGACTTTCCTCCATTATGTTATTTTATGCATTTTCATTCTGGGATGTACGAGTTCCCCGAAAAGCAGAAATTCACTAGTGTAGCACTTCATAAATGAAGCTTTATTTGATTTTGATCTTTCTTTCAGCTTCTGATGACTCAATCTATAGTCAGTCAGTACGAAACACTTGTTGCTCATGCGGATAGTGATTCAGTAGACTTTAAAAGTCAAGACCTCATGCTCAACGATAAGTTCAGGTATGATCTCACACAATGAAATACCATTTATAAAACATGGCAGTCTGCATGCAAAGCTGTTGTGTCAATGATGTTCCACTAAACCACATGTTCCACTAAACCACTGATTTCTCTCTGACCTTACAAGAGGTGGAGACCGACTTGGAAATCGTATAAGTTATATTCCACTGATATCTAAGCTCCTGAAATTTTGTTCAATTTGGTTTATTCAGACAATAAACATGCACGCACAATAAATACTAATCTGATTTCTAAGACAAATAGTGTCTGTGTTCCTCAGGGCCTATCAGAATCAGATGATGCATCTGTCCAGACTTCTCAAAGAGATCAAGATCTTGCGCAGACAGGTGATGGTGGATCGTCATGTGATACTTTATAATCCTCTTAGTGATTAAGAGGGAGTTCAGTGCATGATGCTATAGATAGGTGCTTATGTGTTTGCTTTTTTAGCTCGATGGTCAACGTGAAGAGATTGATGTGCTTAATAAGAGGCTTGAACATGGAAAACAAAAACTGCATGACGTAAGTATGTTTGTTTAGTTGCAAACGTAAGTAGCCCAAATAATTATCTTTTAGGGCAAAGTTGGTGTGTGCAAAAAGAAAAAGAAAAAGAAAATAAATAAAAATAAGTTCATATTACTTAACAAATGCAGATAATAAAAAATAGTATGATGTTATTTTCTCCCTTTCATAAACTTCCAAACTTTCATAGTTCCAAAATAACAAACAAACATTTTACTAAATTTTAAAGCCTATTTTAAACATGTTTCTTGTTTAAAATGTGAATATAAAAGTTGTAATCACAAATAGTGAACAATCTCAATTATCTCAATTATTCAATTTTCAGAAGTATGTCTATTTAATATAAAGGTATGTAACTATATTTGCATAAGACCTTAAAGCTGATGGACAGTTTTTCAGTTTTTATGAAAACTTTGTGAAAAGTTAAACAAATTCTCAAGTTTAAAAAACATGCTTACTACTTCATCATAAACAGCCGTTTTGAGCATCACATGATCATTTTGCTATGTATTGTTCCAATCAGAAGCATCCTTTCTGCTTTTTTTGGAAGGAACAATTTCTCAGTCACATTTCACTCTAAAATACATCAAGCAGCTTGTAGTGTTCAACAGATTCTCCAAGCAGCAGATATTTGAGCGTAAGAGGCGTGCAATTGTTCACTATGGAGTTTTAGTAACAATTCAGGGAAGATCTACCAACCACTCTGCTTGTTCCTCAGTCTGTTTGTGTCACTAGATGAGGCTGTTCCTTTGGGTTCTAGAGACATCAGATGGCCATTTCTCAGAAGTTGTCTCTAACAAACTGTGAAAAAGAGACCATCCACCTGATACGGCAGTGCTGGCACACACACACATATGTTGAAGTAGCTCCTGGACAATTTGGATACAAATTCCTTTGCCAGTAATAACAATAATCCAACCACACATAGATTATTTTTTATTTGTTAAAGCTTTGCAAAGTGAAAAAGAAACTGTCATTCCTTGAGTACCTAGAGAACAAAAAGGGGTTAACAGAGATAGTAAATATTCAGTTCGAGTGCATTATTTGTCTATAAAGTAAATGTGTTTTTATGAATATTTTGTTTTATGTATTTATAAATGTCAAAAATTTGTACTTACCTGGGAATGTTAGAGTCCTAATGAGGGGAGGGGCTTGGCCTATAAAAAGGGATGAAAGGATGGTAGTGTTGCAGGGAAGTGTAGCTGACTGCATCTGCTGTGTCACTCAAAATATTTCAGAGAGACGATGTGATGACGAACAATGGCCAGGGTAATAGTAAAGAGGGGTGACAGATTTTGTTACACATGATGTAAATTTTCAGTTTCCAAGCGGCTGGTTTTGAGAGACATTACAATATTATTTTCAAAATTCTCCCAACATTTTCTGCTGTTTTATAAAAATCTCTCTGATTAACAATATAACTTATCTGAACATAAGAGAAGGTGTTCCCCACAAAGTTTAACTAATTTTAACTTTTATTATGTTTATTTTCTGACGAAAAAAGGTTCTTGAGGTGCAAACTGAGGAATGTCCAACAGTTCTTGGACCATGTTTAAAATTTAGTTTTACAGAAAGGAAGAACACATGATGCTTGTAGCAGATTATAATATGAACTAAGAAATGCTTTCTGTTTCCCATAAGAGCCCTACTTATTATAACTGTAGAAACAGCAGACCATTAACATGCTCTGAGTGACTTTTGTGTGTACTTACAATCATAAAACACAGTTGATTTCTGGCCTATGACTCATAGAGCAGCTTCATAATGAGCCATAAAGCTGTACTGCTTCAACAATGAGAAAAAAAAGAAAGGCCCACAAGATCGATATGAAGCGAGGCTAGTAATGGGTGTGCTAAATCCACTGTTCAAAAAGCTGGTCACTAGATAAAAATGTAAATATTAACTGCATCATGAAAGAAATATACGATTGAAGGCAACATTAGTTGAAAATAATCAACACACGTTCTTGCACAATCTGAAGCAGTCAAAAAGGTTTTTATGAAACACAATCAAAAAGCTTCTACAGACTTGATCATGGGTCTTTAAATACTAGCAGTCAACCATTAAGCTGCCAAAGTTGCTAAGATTTATCTTGTTCATCTTAAAATGTGAAAGAGTCTATGTAACCAACTGTTATGAAAAAAAAACTTTTTATTGTATACTGCAAAAATACGATTTTAAGTTCACAGTTCGTCAAGATAGAAAAGAAAATCAAACAAAAAGTCATGAGGGATCTACCATTCGGTCAAAACTGTTTGTTATTACAAACTGTCTTAAGCCCATTCTATAGATGTGCATCAAGCCTACAAATTACCCACTGCGAAGGCTCTGCATACACCCATTTGTCAACAAAAGCATGTATAGGTCTGCACTTCATTGCGCGATCTCTTTGCACTGATCAATATTGGTGTGCTAAGATTGTTAACCAAAACAGATGCTAACAAAGGACAGGTTTTATTTATCTCATCATATACCATATAAATAAAACTCCATACATATATCCACTACTGTTGTAGAAGCACTATTAACTTCCCTACTGCCCCTAGTGGGCAGGATAAAAATAACAGTGAATGTCTCCTACATTAACACACTTAGTGATTTTAACTGAACTTTAATATTGCTTCACATTTCAGATGATCAGGGACATTTAAAGCTGGAAGCTGAAGAGAGAGAAAGGCCACAGTCGTAACTACCATTCACCCAAAAACCAGAGAGCGCTGAAGGCTGTTGAGCAGAACGCTGCAAATTCATTTTAAAACTATACATTTTGCAAGTTGCTGTGTGTTCATGCTTTCTATTATTTATTCAAGGCTTAAAGCTTATACACCCTAAAATACAATATCCATCCATATATTTTAAAATTTTGAACAGTTTGAATTTAATTTCTTTGAAATGTTGTTTCTCTGTAGCGAAAAACACAAATTTCTCTGAATCAGTTGGGGAAAATATAACTGCCAAGATTTTATTGTTGCCTGTTTTTTGCGCTCAACACACCCTCAGAAGACGACATCATAAGCTAGCAGATAAGCGTCGTTATACATGTACAGCCTCCCATCAACAGGATTGTAGTTAAGATTGGCTATTCCTGCAGAAACCTTTTCAAACTGCAGAGAAAGACTGTCAATTGCTTTACCAGTTGCTGTATCAAAAGCATAAAACACCTCTTCTTGGTAAGTGTTAACATAGCGTGTAGCATATAGAACTCCACAGACCATAAAAGTGCTGGTGACAGACTTCTTAAAGAGATGTGTCTTAAAAGTATGAGTGATGTTGAGCTCCAACGGGTCTAAACGACTTAGAACGATGTTTCCATGATTCTCCTCGGTAGCGTAAATCACCCACACAGCATCTCTGTCGGCTTCCAGGTCGATGTCGGTCCAATCACGGCAGCTGTAGTAACAGAATGGAAACTTGTTGTCGATTCCAGCACCTTCCAGTTTCACACGCTTGCTCTCTTTGGTGGTAATGTTGAAGCTGCAGATTTCAGCAGTGCCGAAGCATTGGTAAAATACAGTATCATCATAGAGAATGCTACCAGAGCCTTGAACAGCATTCTTGTCATTATATGATGGGGCCAGTTGTTCATCCTTGTAGTTCCTGTTGCTCATGAAGTCTTCAAATGAGTTGTACATCCTGATTGTGTGCCCAAGCTTGTGCGCACTAACCAGACAATGCTCCCAGAAACGTTTTTTACTGGTTAGGAGAGCATCGCGGCCCCAGGCTCCAGAAATGTAGGACTTACTAATGGAATTGATCTTGGTGATAACAGGAGAACTTATTCTGCTCAGGATGCGCTGATGACAAGAACCTGTGAGGAAATTTCAAAGAGTTTTTAATCTCACGTGCTGGTCACATTTTCCTTTCAAATGTTATGTTTCCAAAACCAAGCCTAAACTTCCCACAATGCCATTGTATTTTATCGGTCAGAAGTCTCAAACTCAATTCCTGGAAATTCTGGGTTTGTTTCAACCCAGGTCCTGTCCACTCCACAGACTGTATATAACATTGGCAAAGCATGCTCGATATTTAGTATGATCAGTGAAACAAGCTAAAAATGTAAAACACTCGTTTAAAAAGAGTCCTGCATTAACGCTCCAAACAACAAAAAAGTAAATAATACAAATATTTACACCTACAGGTGTCTGGGGCTGTGTGTATTGCTATTATTTTATGTTTTATGATAATGGTAAATCCCAGCAAATGTTGGTTCGGCTTCAACATGGAGTGCATGGCCAGATCCGGTCAGAACCGGACGGTCCACAAAAGTTCAAATCAACAACAACAACAACAAAAAACCCGCTTCAGAAAATGTATTTAAAATTTACATGTGTGTCTGGGGCTGTATAAATAGCTGTTGTCTAAAAAGTTTATGTGATTTTATACTGCACTTGTCTAATAAACTTTAATCTAATTAAAACTTGTACTTTTGTTTTGGGAAATAAAAGAGGGAAGTATGTTTTGCATCAACTTAAATCAGTAATTGAGTAATATCTTAAATTCTTATTTAAGTATTATCCTTTATTTACTGTTCTATAATTTAATATTTAAACTTAAATTATAGCTGGTTTGCAAGTTTGCAAATCTCAGGATAGCGAGAAGACCTCTTGTTTTGCGAGATTTCACCATCTGTTCATTGTGCTGCGTCGTCTGCCGCTATAAATCTGCCCAAAGCCAGTGTTCAGAAAGTTTAAAAATAGCAAAAGTAAAAACTTTGTGTCAAACTGAGGAATGACGGTTCAACGAGGTATGTGTGGATAATTGTCTCGAAGTGACGAGTGGCGAGGACAAGTTAAAGCACACTTACGGTGCTCGTAATATGTTTGCTGCCACGAGACTAACGTTACTTTTATGTGAATGCCGGTCCTGCACAGCCCACATACTGCACCGAACTATCAGGTGTCCTTTCATAGCAGTGAATTAGAAAGTGTGCTAGCTAAATGTTTTTGGGCACCTAAACCATAGTACATCCAACTCTCATGATCTAATTGAACAGCTCTGTCTCTTGTCTGTTTTGTGGGTGTGCGTCTGTGTGCATGTCCACTGTTATTGTATGCTGCATAAAAAAAACTAATTCAGAGTAATGTAAAATGATTTTAAAAAGCAGAAGAAGTAAAAAGTATGGTGTTGAATAATGTAATGTACATAAAATACATTTTCTCCTACTCAGTGGTGTTGCCAGAAATGATGGAGTCAACAGAGGATGATCAGCCTATAGTTAAATTCAAACATGACTTTGCCTCAGACTATCTAAAAGGAAGGAGAGCACTAATATCACACGGCTGAAGATTGCTACTGTAATTGATCCAAGGTTTAAAGACTTAAAGTTTCTTCTCAAAGATGAAAGGAATGAGGCTGTTAATGGATGAGAGTCCTAGAAAAAAAAGAGTCTAAAGAGAACATTTTTTAATAAACAATCATATTTTGAATTTAAATAGTCTCTATGGCTTCAATTTACATTAATTATTTAAATTTTACATCTATAGATTTAAAAAAGTTTCAGTATTGTCATTGCGATTAATTTTGAATATATATATGCCTCAATTTAATCAAACTTCTTGTTTCGTATATCTGTTTATTTTTACATTTTCAACACCCCCAAAATAAAGATAAGCTGTTGCCTTCGCTGTTAAGTATATAGTGTAGGAAATGTCCCATTCCCATCATCCACAAGTCTCGCATCTAACTTTCAGGTGTTTGAGGCCCTGTCTAGGATTTTTTTTAAATGCATGAATGACAAAAAAGCAACAAAAGCAAAATAAAAACAGGCTTTGAATACAGTTTTTTTTTTACTACTCCATTGTTTTAAATCTTATTTGGTTTATTGCACTATAATTTATAATGTCACTATTGTTTTTGATATAATGAGTAATAATATTTATTTTATTTAGAAGGGTTTCAGAACCAAACTCTAACTGCCATGTCTTACCTACTTTGGTTCCCAACTGAATGTGATTTTTCAGAGACAACGTTGACTTAAAAAAAATTCTTATTAGCCACAATTTTGTTTTAGTGCTGACCCATTACACACGTTTCTGCTACCCAAAAGTCTTAATTTCAATACATTTCTAAACCTGTACAACTCGTTTTAACAGAAGAGTGCTACACAGAAAGTAAAAATCTTACTTCTGAAATCATTTGTGATGGTCTTGGAACTCTGTGCACGGTTGTTAAGGTCCCGCAGCCTTTTCTTCATAGACTCCAGATTGAAGAAATCATCTTTGTACATCTTCTTGACATCCACTTTTGCCTGATTTAACTGAAACCAAAAGATGCTTTCAGAGTTTTTGCCACTTCTGTCAATACTACTGTCAACAGTATATTTCTGAGTGATTCAATAGTGATTAAAAAAGTAAGCTCGGTGTTATTTCTACCTCGTGGAGCAGCATTTTCGTCTCTTCGTTGGGATTCTTCATGTGTGTTGCATTGATGGACTCATAAATTTCCTGGAGTTCCTGCTTCAGCTGCCGCAAATGAAGAGCACTATAGAGTCCACTTGTGTAAAGATGATCAAATGCTTTCAGACGTGCTGTGATGTTCTTAAGAGTGGCTTCCATTGTTGGCAGCTCTGCATTTGTGCTACTTATCTGAAAAAGGTTTTGCAACTGATTGACTGTTTCTTTAATAAATGTTATAACAAGTTAGATTGATTCTTTACCTTGTTCTCAAACTCATTGACTGTGTCTTCACAGATCTGCACTTGTCTTGTGGCTTCAATAAATCGAACAGCAGGGAAAGACCAGAGAGAGCTGTTTATTTTGCACAAGCAGGAATCAGCCTTCAAGCGTCCTGGAACCCTCTGAGCCTTGACAATTCCCTTTAAAACATAAAAAAACGGGTTTGTTTTGTTAGACTTTTAAAAAAATTGGTGGAAAATCAGTTCAGAGACAAACAAACTTACAATTGCTGTGAGAAGCAAAAGGCAGATGTAGATGGACATGTTGGTGATTAAATGAACCCAACAGCTAGCGATCAGCTTTAAATAACCACACAGATGGTGAGATTTTGCAATTGTAGAGATTCATTAGTGTGTTCTCAGGGATCGCTTAAAGGATGTGAAAGTTTCACTTTGAGAAATGCAGGAAGTTATTTAGTTGTGAAACACTGGAAAATGTAACCACCAGCTTTCCTTCCAATTCCAGGTCATCAAGTCACAAGTTCACCAATGAAGCCAACACCCAAAAGAAGTTAAAGAGGGCAGCAGTTAAAGGGGATAGCTATCTTAGACTATGTCTCCCAGCTCGCCTGGAAACGCCTCGGGATCCCTCCTGGGGAGCTGGAAGAATTGTCTGTGGAGCGGGAAGTCTGGGCATCCCTGCTTAGACTGCTGCCCCAGCGACCCGGCCCCGGATAAGCGGGAGAAGACAAGAGCTATCTTCGCCAAAGATTGCTCTCCGTTCTGGTGAAAACTTGACAAAGCCTTTCTTGTGAAATTACTTTAGATAGGCTATCCAGGGATTTAATGTTGATAGTTGTTTTAGTCATCAAATGAGGGAAGGTTGGGTCTGCTTAAATACTTGGACAGCTTAAAGGTGCCAAGTCATGATAACGTGACTTTTCTGACATTCCTGGCATCTTGAAGTGTTATTCCTTCATCAAAAACATGCCTCAAGTAGAATTCAGATTAGTTCATGCATGTTTGAGTAATTCTTTATTGCTTTTTTCTGGGCTAAAATGTTTTCGTTTTCCTTATAACCGCTTATTGAGAAGCCCCACTCACTTCACAATCATATGAATCGCTAGTACAACCTTTCTCTACTACGTGGGTTGGCCCGGAAGTGTGGCAGCACCAGACCCGTGCTGAATAAACAATATCAGACAAGCGCGTTTTCGGAATTCCGAAACCTATTTTAAGTTTATTTGTCAGAAATACCTTGATTTTGTGTCTGCCCATCAGAGAAAACTTTGCTGGTGAGCAGCACTTCACATGGTTCATCAATAAGGAACGGTTTGATAAAGGATTTATGACGAGGCTGGCTCCATCACCGTGTGCTTTCCTCTCCTGTGTTCATTGATTTTGAGGTCCACACAGTAAGTTTTTTTTTTACTATTGCTAGGCTTAAATACATTAATGAAATACACAATTTTAACTCTTCATACATCAAGCCGAGCGCACATTACATGACTTTTACAACCCTATAAGGAAATCTGGTTTCAGCACACACAAGAGACTCCGCATTTTATCTTCCCTAAAATCCTAAACATACCAGACTAAAACAGTCAACCGTATGGAACGCACTCTACATGGATGTTACTACCGTTACACGCTATTGTGCAAAGCTCGCGCATCAAACAGTAAAGATTGTGACCAGCTCTTGTATTGGCATTTCACACAAGTACACCTATAACAAAATAACTAATTCATAAAACCGTACGCTGACATTAGAAATCATACAGTGTAAAGGAAGCCTGTCTGATTTACCTGTAAACACGCCGCTGAGGAGCCTTTTCCCTATAGTTTCTGTTTCTGGTTCACACATATAAGGTGCTGTTACATAGCCATTGTCTGTCAATCATAATATTTTAAAACAATAACACATGTTTAAAGGATCACTAGTTGTGTCTGTTTTTGCTCAAACCCGAAGAGCTTGAGAGCGCTGGTCAGTAGGGGCGTGCCGAAAGCCCGTCTGGGGAAGGGACCGGTGTATACATCGTGTTTTTGCTGGGCCAGGTAATTCAAGGACATTTTTTATGAAAAATATTGCATTTTCAACGTTATTAACAGTGCAGCGGTAGTTTAGATAACTCAAATATTGATTGTAAGTGCTATAACAAAAACAAAACAGGTAACTTTAATGATGTGATGAGCACTCAGCTGTTCTAGGGATGTCAATTCATGATCATGATCATTTATTAAGTTTATGTAGATATGGTTTTTGGAATTAAATATATTACATTTTCAGAGTTTTATCAACATTTTTGGAGTTGTGAGCTTGTTTTGCAGTAACAGGTTCCAAATTTTAGAGTTTTGGAATATGTTTTTAACCTGAGTGCCATCTCAAACATCGAAATGGCATCCTCTTACACTCTGAGAGTACTAACAATGAAACAATTTAGCAGCGGACTGGGTCTACGTGTTTTGCATGCTCCAATACACTTTCAATACACTTTGTTTGAGGGCATAAGTTCTTCTAGTGTAGGGAGCCCTAGCGCCTAGTATAGTTTGCAACCTGTCTCGTTTTGGGTGTTTGGTCTCGTTTCTATTCACAGTATAAAAACATGCTTTGGTGGAATTGCACTCCTTGCACTTCAGATTGAGTGTAAGAGTGACCTTTAAGAGTGACCCTGCAGCTGCCAACCTGTCCAGGGAGTTTCCTACCTTTGACTGAACGTGAGCTGGGAATTAGAAGGAAAGGATGCACAATAAATGTTAGGACACTCCAGATCGTAACGTTTAACTTTTAGAAATTTTTAAATAATTTTTGTGGATGGCTGTGAAGTTGTGATATTGCAACTTGTTTTTATCATAATTGTGATGCAGCTTACAAGGGTTTACCTCAAAGACAAAAAAGCAGAGCAGAAGTCTTTTCAATTTCACATTGTCGCAGGATCAGGGGATAAACTTCCCGATTTCACAATCTAACAAATGTCAGCAGAAGCTTTCAATGTGCAATCTTGGAGTTTTTACTTCTTTATTTCCACAAACAAGTCTGATTTAAAAGGCTTCAGGGTTCATGTCACTGTTCCTACCAACATGAGACAGTCAAACATGTTCATCCTTCTGCTGGTCAACATCCCTCTAATATTATCACAGGTACTGTATAAGCACTTATTTTAATTGATTTCCAGCACAAGTGTGATTGTGTAATTTATTTATTTTTTTTAGTCTGTAGCTGGGAAAGACTGTGTGTGTGAGTTTCAAAGTTCAGATCTGGCTTTCCCTGAGAACAAACTCGACGAAATCGAGTTCACTGCCTCCCAATGCACTGCAAACATCACTTCAGAAAAGGTGAAGAATGCCTTGTAGTTTAGCCCAACCTGCAGCTTTGGTGTTATTAATATGTTAATGAAGCAGCTTATTTCATGGGATAAATTGTGTTTAGTTGACAGAGATCGACAGGCTAGCATTGGGTCTTCAGCACCGCATCTCGCAGCTTCTTGATAAGGTTTCCATGCTGGAAAAAGAAGACAATGGGAATCTGTATGCAGCGGTGTCTCTGCGCATTATTGAGCTCGAGCTAGCGGAGATTCAAGATCTTCTGAACAAACTCAACAGAACCACCAACAGCTACCAGCAGCTCAGCACACGCGCTGCAGCAGAGGTGAGCTTTAGGGCCTTTCTCATAATCCTGGTTGTAATTATGTAAAAACAAATAGAATTGTGGGTGATTTCTGAGAGGTGGATTTAGACGTAGCTTTCATAATTAAAAGATGATGACTAGACTTAGACTTGAGAGCTCCGAACTAACCATTTCTGCTCACACCGTTGGTAAAAAAAAAAAGGTTTATTTAAACTGTTGTCAGTGTTATACATCATGTGATGGCGTGAATTCAACATGTCAATTCCAAATATATTTACTTTTTAGACAGATTTACTTTTTTGTTGTTATCATTCCAAATGGTATGTGTATTAGTATTGACCAATAAGGGCTCTGGGTATTCATTGCACAGCTCTATTTGTGGCAATCCTGATGTAGACTACACCTCATCACTACAAACATTCACTGCTACACTATATCTTAATGTCTTCTCTATAAAATATAAAGGTGTGTGCTATTGAAACTTAAACATGTCAATCATGGATGAAACAAATTAATTAATTTTTTTGTTCTGTTTTGTGCACATTCATCCCCTTACAATTCAGAATTATACTTTTTTAAATTATCAAATGCAGATTTTTTTTTTACTTTTAATTTTTTCAATAAAGTCTAAACATGTAAATAACTTTACAAAACATATCACAATGTAATGATGACATTGTAATTCCAAGGGAATTATTTATTTTTTTGTTATTGCTGATATTTGTTATTTATGGTTATTACTGTGTTTTCCAAATGTTACTACTTCGCTCTGATTTTTATTTCAATTTGGTTGATGGAATACTCAAGTTTTAAAAAGATGAACATATAAATCAGCAAACCTACAATTTTTTTTATGAAACATTGAAGGTTTTAGTTAAATATTGAAGTTACAAATGCAAGTAAACCTTACAAAATATATGAATAAAGATGAAATGCATCAAATTCCTATTTCTCATAAGATGGTCTGGTTAAGCAGGATATTAATAAAATGTCTGTAAACTTCTGTCAAATCTGCATTTTTTTTACCTCACAGCTCAAACCAAATTTTACCAAATACAGATCTGTTCCTTTAAATGATCCTGAACCTCTGTTGGCCCTTCCTTTTTTGGCTCATACTCCTGAGTGTGAATGAGATGCACCAAAACATCACGTGATGGAAGTAGCTTAGGCTATGTCAATACACAAGATAAGGACAAGCTTAACTTATTATAAATTATTCTAATAATAGATATAACACTTTATGCATTGCTATTGTCATTCATATTGACATTCTACTGTGTACTTGGCATTTAGTAGGAGGGAGATCCAGTTAGATTGTAACAAATTTGTTTATTTTTCCTAAATACTGCTTTGATAAATCTGAATGGACAAAGCAAGTGTCCTATATAAACAGTCACAGTTCACTTGTTTGGCATGATTTAAGAGTTAGTTGTTTTGAACAAACATATGATATTCTGACTTGTGTTTCCCAATACAGACAGTTTAAAATACAACCCATAACCCATAAGTGAAACTAGTTAGGCCCACCACACACCTATGCGTATTATCAGTGGAAATTTCACATCTCGAGCCAAAAATATCTGACGTGGACACAAGTTTACACATCTGGCCAACGGATAGGTGTGAGTGGGAAAAAATGTTGCGCTCTCCCATGTCTTCCTGGTTTGTCGAAGGGCATGATCGTATAGACCAAAGACAGCTGACTGTTTTGATAACATGTTCGTAGTACTTTTGTGACATAAAAGGGCAGCTGGGTGGCACTCGATACACTGCAAAAAAATGAATTTTAAGCAAAGCTGAAAATGCTTAAAATTAGATTGAAAATCTTGATTTTCTTATTTTTGGAAGAATTTTCTAATTTAAACCTTTTGGGTATAGATTACTTTGCTTATTTTGAGAAAATAACACTTATATTTTCTTGAGGAGAAATTTTTTTTTATTCTGGACATTTATGTTCTTGAATTAAGAAACTTTGTGAAACAAGTTGCCGATTTTGCCACTGATCTTAAAACAAGAATCTTAAAACAAGAATTTTTGACTCAACATATTCTTATATCAAGAATGTTAATTTTATTTTATTTTAAGAAATCAATATTAAATACTGGTTAAAAGCATGCATCTTGGAACAAGAAAAAAAATCTTAAATCTAGTTCTAGTCTAGATCAAGTAAAGGTAAGAACATTTGATTTCTTGAAATAAGATTCAAATGTTTGTGAAAAGAAATAAGAAAAAGTATCTACACCATAAATAAATCATCAATACCCCAAACCTTAATACCCGTCCAGTTGTGTTCTAACTTTGATGGAAGAGATATGTACTTCAAAAAAGCACTCTTGAAACAAGAAAAAAAAACTCAAATATAGATGAACTCTTCCTAGAACAAGCAAAAGATTCTGCTAATGGGGTGAGCAAATTTCAGTTGGTCAGAATTCTTAAAATTAGCAAAAACGTCTAGCTGGTAACATAAGCTGTTGGATCTTAAGAAAATACAAAAACTCTCAAAACAAGTCTTTCCAAGCTAAAAAAACGTATTGAAACTAGAATATTCCAACTTGTATCTAGTCACTAGTGGTCTTAAAACTAGACAATCTGTCTTAAAACTAGAATGTTTTCTCTTTTAGTTTTATATTGCTTATCAGAAATGAAATTAGTTCTCAGCACTGATAGCGTAGCAGTCAGAGCGCTGACATGTGAAGCTGAAACCTTCAGGGGTTCGAATCCAGCTCTGATCCTTCACTGATCTTCTCCCCAGAGCTCTACTAAGTAATCTTCCGCCCTCCTATCTGAACTGTACTGTCTAAAAATGCATCAATATAATTAATTAAAATTGTAAGCTAGAATTTCTAGTTTTAAGAACCCATATTCTACTTTAAGAACTAAAATTAAGAACAAACTTTCTTAATTTAAGGTCGTATATACTTATTTTAATACTAAATTTTCTAAGTTAGTCTTAAATAAAAGAGAAAACATCCTAGTTTTAAGACAGATTGTCTAGTATTAAGACCACTAGAGACTAGATACAAGTTGAAATATTCTAGTTTCAGTGCAGTTTTACAATTTGCAAAGTCTTGTTTTGAGAGTATTTGTCTATTTATCAGCTAGAATTTTTTTCTAATTTTAAGAAATCTTGCCAAGTCAAATTTGCTTACCCCATTGGCAGATTTTTTTGCTTGATATAGGAAGACTTTAATTTTGTTTGAGTTTTTTATTTCTTGTTCCAAGAGTGCATTTTTTGCAGTGCACAAACCCTCCCGTCGACTCACGACAAGAAAAAGAGCAGGAGAAGAACCATGGATATTAAAAAGTTCACCATGCTGCTGTCCGACGATCAAGGGTTGTTCAATAAGGCACACAAGAATTATAAAAACAGGGACAAAGGTGAGGAAGTTTGGTGTGGCATTGTTATGGAATTGGGGTGAATTTATTTTCTTTGGACTTTTGTTGAACATTTAGTGCCACCCAAGGTCAAGGAGAGTCAATGCAGCAATAGAAGTGTTAATCTTGTGTTAAAGCACCTGACAGAAAAAGTTTATTAAACGCGGAATTTAAGTTTGCATAGGTGTGTGTCTCCTTTAGTCTCACAATTACAATCTGCTGATCCTAGCAGGATGCTATGATCATCCCCCACTGTATAACTGTAGTATGACTTTTCAACTCTGCTCCTAATGTAAAGATATCGAGAGTAACCAAACTTTAAAAAAAAATTTACTATAAAAACAATACATTGAATAGATATCAATGCAATAGACATTTTTTTTACTTTTACATTTATTTGAATATGGCTCATTTCTTCTAAAAAATTACGATTGACAGCTGTCATCTTTAGAGAGAGAGGAGAGTTTATGCTGCCAACGATCAAACACCATCAAATCTCCCTTAAACACTTGTTAATACAAAAATGTGTAAAACAGATCGAAAATATTTATTACAAACATTTCCACAGCTTCGGGTTATGGAGGAAACTATGACGGATCTTGAAAATTTAGACCACACACACATCATGGTGAAACAGCGTGAGAACCAGCGCATTAGGAGAGACCTAGAACGCTGCAAGAATGGGATCAACAGCACATCCCCTCCCCCGACATCCTCCCCAGGTTTGCCCTTTGATAATATTTCAGATATCCAGCAGCTTAACCAATAAAGTGTCAGACTAACAATTCTGCTTCTCTTTAGATCACTGTGGCCTAGGCCGCATGGTCAATGTGTCAGAACCCAAGACATATTCTCTCACAGTTTATGGAACATCCTACACTTTTGGCGCTTGGGGTCGAGATGCAAATCCCGCTCCTGGAGATGAGAACAAGTATTGGCTGGTGGTGCTCTCTGCTAGTAACGTGTTTGGGAACTTTATTCGGCAGTATAGTAGTTTGAGTACTATTACTTTAGGCATTTTACCAATAGACACATACATATCAAGCGCAAATCCCACAACGAACACAATTCAGGGTCCAAACATGGTGATGTACGCCAATGCACTCTACTATAACTGTTACAACACACCCGCTGTCTGTCAGTTCAACATGACAACAAAGTCTGTGACTTCTGTGGGTTTACCTGGCGATACGGGCTTCAACAATAAGTTTCCTTTCGGACATCTTGGTGCCTCCTTTTCTTACACTGATATGGATTTCACCTCGGATGAATCGGGTGTCTATGTTATTTATGCAACCACAAGTAACTTCGGAAATGTAATGATCAGTAAAGTTGAAACTAGCAATCCACCAGTTTTGAGCCAAAACTGGACCACTTCTCTTCACAAAAGAACCATCACTAACACGTTCATGGTGTGTGGTGTGCTTTATGCCACTCGTTACCTGGACAAGGACATTGAAGAGATCTTCTATTCTTATGACACTAAAACTAACAAAGAGCACTATGATTTGAATATTCACATAAAGAAGGTGCAAGCAAATATCAAGTCTATAAACTATGACCACAGAGATCGTCTTCTGTATGTTTTCAGCGATGCCTACATTGTGACGTATGACACCATTTTTGAAAACATCTACTAAACATTTTTAACTTGACTTTTACTATTAAAAATGTCATTCAATAAAACCTGTCTGAAAGAATCTGTGCTGTTTAACAAATTCTGCATGCTTTGGATGTTTTGTTTTAAACTCATTGCTTGCCTATGCTGCCCTCTGTTGTTTTTTATGATTTATTTCAGTTTCACCATTTCTCAAAAGCCTTTGCTGGATGAATGATTGAGAAAATGAAACTACAGAACAGTTTGAAATGCAAAGACTTCTTCGAGTTTTTTTAAGAGATTGAATAATTTCACAGAAATTCTTCATTTAGAATTAAACAATTTAGTTCACTCTTTTTTTGAACAGCTATAGCATAAAAAACATTTTATAATGTATTCCCAAAGGTTGTGTGGTTGTTTTCCCAGAATATAAAATACACTTTTGAAAATAAATTCAATAAAGACAGACTACGACTTTCAGTCCGATTTCTCTTTACTTTTCAGCACAGATCAGGAAACAGCAATGTGATGGGTTACAGAACCTGGCTCGAAAACTGCACCTCTCTTTACTTTTCATAGGCGCGGTATATATGCAGAAAGCTATCCTTGCAGATAAGTTTCACGTGGCAGATATTTTGTCTCTAGCTGCGTATCCCTATCAGAAAAGCGTCACCTCCTTTTAAGTTAGACTGTCTTTTCATGACTCTAGCTTTAAGGGTCAGACCTGTCTTTTTTCATGGAGTCAGGTCCAATTTATGAATTAAATAAATGTTTAAATCAGGTCACCTAATTGCCAAAACACCCACATTCCCATCCTTGGGAAGCTTTTCCAAGTTTCCATTCGTTAAGGCAATTAAGTGATGTTAATTATGTAAAATCGTTTTTCTCCATTTACTTCAATTGGCTAAGTTAAGGAGTAGCACTTTCCCTGTCTTTTGCCAATTTTCTACAAAAAACAGTAAACAAACAAATAATAATTAATCAAAAGTAGAATAAGATCCGCAGATGATGATCTTCTTCGTAAGGAAACGCGATTTCGATGAGATAGTCACTCGAGGCCGTTCGATACCGGTCTGTCCCGATCATGCTTTCAAGACATCATCACACATTAGCATTACTTCTTCACTTCTCATTAAAACTTTCTGTTCAGTGGTTACAGATGCTCCAAATATAATGATGTTCAAATGTCTTCAAACGTTCATTCACTCAGTCATCATTCTCTCAAAGACAAATTTAAGAGATGCCTCATGGAAAAGTTTTTTTTTTTTTTTTTTTTTGGCATCTATGTTGGTGATTAGGATGATTATTATAACTTGTACACTTGATAATGAGCATAATATTTTTGGAATAATCTCCATATTTACAATAATTTTGCATAAAATCCCAATGTTCTAGTCAAACTGTTCTCTAACTCTCCAACAACCAGAAAAATCAGCATTAAACAGCTTTTCACCCAAAACTAAAAAATTTATTCAGCAAAAACTCAAAAAGGTAAAACTAGATTAACTCAAAAATCTCCGTATATACTCCTAAGTAGAAATAAGTAATAAAAGAAAGACACTCGCTTCGGCATCCTCTTCATACGTAATCCTCTCATTGTAATCCTCTCATCCCACGCACACAACAGAAACAGGTGTACGGGGTATCTCCAAGTTCTTTTAGGTGGATCACTTTTTTCTCTCAGCATTGTCCATGTGATCAACCTTTTAGGAAATAGGGTACCTTTGAGCATTTGGTAGGCTTTAGGCAGGATAGGCAAGGTCAAAAGGTCGTGGCGGTTGTAGAGTTGTTGGCACCATGCTTTCAGCATCACTCCCGGGTGACTTTCAGGAACCATCGCCATGGGTGACCTTTTAGCAGTGACATGGGAATACGGGAGTCAGGAAATCTTTCGGGAACCCTAAGGAACCTCCAGGTGTCTCATCAGACGATCTCTTGTTGACTGCTACCGCGACTGCATCCATGTTTCTCAGGAAAGCCTTTCAGCCTTTTGCTCAAGTCCCTCAGGATCAAGCTAATAGAATGAATGCTAGGTTTCTTTGCACTCATTTTCAGAATAGCACAGATAGTGGTTCTGCGCTCCTAAGAGTCTTTAGAGTTCATAACACATTGTCCATTCAAAGTGGGAGACTTTCTCTGGTTTTCAGCCAAAATTCTCTCATGAGTGTCATAAAAAACGCAAAGTATTAGATATCTACAAAAATCAAAAAGTACTAAGAAATATCAATCAAAATAAAACAATCGACTTATTAAAAAAGTAATAAAACTGAGGGCTAGAAAACACAAACGCTATCGCAAAAACTATTGAAATAAAAGATTGAAAACAACAAATTTGGGTTACCATGCTGCCTTCATACCAATCTTAAAAGTTGGCAGTGAACCGGAAAAAAGAGTTTCATGATTTTTTAGATTCTATCTTTGATTCTACATAAACAACTTTATTTTTGATTTACACTCTCAGAAATACTTTATTTAAAAACCTTAATTGTACTCCATCATTATTTTATACTTTTTTTTTTTTTATAATGCTCACATACTCATTTTAATTCAATAACAGTTCAAAATATCATCTTGTTTTTATTCTTTAGCACTTAAAAATACGCTCATTAGTAGTGAAAAATAAATCTTAGATACTAGGAGAAGAAGCTCTCATCACACAAGTTCTCCTTATGATTGGCAAAGACACAAGGTTTCAAAAATACACTTTTACTTCTTATCTAAATAAAGAATCAGACAGTGCTAAATATGTGGATCAAACAAAAGTGAACTTTCTCTTTAATGTTTCTACTGATCTCAAAGGATATCATTCTGGTCAGCTGAAGGTCGGTTGAAAGGAATCCTTCATTCACAGGACCTAGAGGGGATGCTCTTCTCTCTCCGAGCATTCACGTTGTCATGGAGTTCACTCAGTTTTGTTCAAACAATCATTCTTTCTATAATCAAGACAAATAAAATTAATATCCAACAGTGGAGTGAGAATCACTCATTCCTCCATTCTCCTTTCACTCGCTTTCATGCACATATAAGACAGACATCCTAGCTGAGGAATATGTTACATGCATGTGTCCACTTCGTCGCAAAGTAGTGAACCAAGCTCTTCCTCAGTCGCAGCAAGATCCTTTCCTAAGTTTAGGGTAATATCAATAAATCTGTCGCTTGTATTTTGGTACATCATCCTAGTCATACTATTTTCGATAGCTTTTTGAATGAGTCCTCGAACGCAGGGTATCACGCAGCATCCCATGATTGCGATAATGGCAAGTGCAACAACTATAGTAATTGCTATTGAGGAAATAATCTTTCCCCATTTTCCAAACCATCTTTCCATCATTTTACCAAATGGATCTTCTCTGTCAGTGTTTCTCTTCAGTTCCAGGGATAACCTTTTCAGTCCGTTTAGTGCGTTAGTAATTGACCCATCGATTTCGGTATTTGAGGGTATGGCAGTACAGCATTCGGTTCCAAACAGAATACAAACTCCTCCTTCTTTTGCAAGTAGCATATCTAGAGCTATTCGATTTTGTCTTGTCATGATAGAATTTTTGTCTAATTGGTCTTTTATTCCTCCAATAGCTTGGATGGAGAGGTTAACAAATCTCTGCTGGTTGTAGTACAAATAGTTAATCCATGCTACATTTTTGTTAATTGTCTTTATATGCTCTAACGTTAGGTGGAACCATTGGTTGAGTTATCGGGTACTTTTGTGCTATTTCTTGGCAAATAAATGGTAAAGGATCTTGTGCTCTAAAAAGCAGTGCTAGACATCTTAATTCTTGAAAGTCTGTTACTCTGACAGGTGTAGTTGTTAATAGGGGTTTTGCCGTTGCACAAATAATGCAGTCACTAATGTTTAAGGATTTAGCCGTATAGGAGATTCTAAAATCCTGTTTCAATAGCAAATAATTCTTCAATTGAACTGGCTTGGATAACATCTGCTCTAATTTCTTCAGTTTCAGCGTACGGGGAAGTTGGTCCAATTGTCTTAGTGGTTGTGCCGTTATGCTCTTTAACTTTAACGTAAAATGATCCCACAGGGTCCCATCCATCAATTGACGCACCCACTACATAGTAGTTTTCATCACTTTCAAGGGCATCTTTTAAAGTTATCATTAATCCATTACACTTAAACTGTTCGCATTGGCTTCCTTGGTTGGGCATTTTAATGATACTCAGTCGCTGAAATAGAGTTTTTCCCTTGCTCACAGTTTCCGGATTGGTTGTCTTTGGTGGAGGTTCAATAGCCCAGCTTGGATCAGTAGACCATCCTACTAGACTCCAAGATGAACAGGTCGTGTCTCTAGCTCCACTATCTTCCTTGATTGGGGCTGTACAAATATACATCTTAGCACGTTGGTACATATTATGGTGTCCTACACATTTGGCTAATCTACAAAAATCAATTCTCCAGGTTGTGGTAGCTCCTTTTGGTGCAATAAACAGTTTGGAAGTTTGAGCTTCTCCTTTCCAAGCATTCATAATTAAAATGAGAAGCACACAGACCCATCTTAACACAGACATCTTTCTGTTTTAATTCCGATTTGTACCTTAGAACGGTTTTAATCAGCTCTGGAGTGGTAGAGGGCTGGAGCAGTCTCGATCCGCCTCAAGTCTAAGTGGAACACAGGAATACTCTTATCCCAGGTTCTCAGAATCTCCAGTCGAAAGTAATCTGTAACGCAAAAATTCAACACAAAAATGGTACGTTTTATGGTTATTTGTCTATGGATGTCTGGATTTATTTCAAATAATTACTCCTTCACAGGGTCATCTGCAATTTGATCACTTGTTGGAAAGGTCTCATTAAGATTTCTTACTTTCAAGCAGTGAGATATATGATACCACAGGTTGGATCCCTTCACCCTTACAGCAGTAGGTGTGGCTTGGGTGACCTCATACGGACCCTCTCTTCTCGGTTGATCCCACTTTCTCTTAAAAATGTTTATGAACACGTGATCTCCAACTGATATAGGACCTGGTCGTCCAGACTCCTCAGGAGAACACCTTGGTCGACTCTCAGCCTGTAAAACATGCTGATGATTCTTTACCAACAAACAGATATATTTGTCAATATCATTTCTCAGATCATTCAAATTGTCACAGCTAATAAATTCTCTATCAGGTCGAGGCATCACTCTTCCTGTCACCATTTCATGGGGGGTTAATTTGGTTTCACGATTTGTGCTGTTCCTGATGCTGAATAATGCAATGGGTAAAGCTTTTGTCCAATTGAGCCCGGTTTTTGCACAAATTTTAGAAAGCTTTCCCTTTAAAGTCTGATTCATTCTTTCACACTTTCCTTGGCTGGCAGGGTGGTACACAGAACCATACTTCAAATCAATTTGCAACCTCTTACACATCAATTTCATAACAACCGCTATGAAACCCGGTCCATTATCACACTGTATCTGCGACGGGATACCAAATCTCGGAAATACCTCTCTCGTCAAGGCATTCACTACAGAGTCTCCACTCTGACACTTTACCGCGAAAGCTTCTACCCAGCCGCTAAATCGGCAAACAATTGTTAAAATATATCTCTTTACACTAACCTTAATCATATCTATAAAGTCAATGACTATGCTTACAAAGGGTCCCCTTGGTGTCGGAAAAGTTCTGATTATATGTGGAGCACTTTTGATGTTTCTGACCATACACGTTTCACATTTCTCTAGAAAGTTGTTTACCTTAGTTTGAAGATGCGGAAACCAAAGATTTAGTTGTCTAATGATAACATCTATCATTTCTCTTCGTTGTGGTGCGCTGTACCATGAGCATGTAATAGTACCATTTGTTCTGCACTCTCTGGTATTATCAATTGACCTTGAAGTGTTGTCCAAATTCCTTCTTTTGATTTAATCCCTCCTTTGAGGTTCCAGTCTAATGTTTCTTGTACACTAGCACTTGATTGCATTTCACAAAGTTTTTCAAAATCCCATTCACCTTTTAGTTCAACTGCTTCGTTTTCTTTTGCTGTCGAGTTACAACTGGCATTTCAGTAATAATCTCTTGCATCGCTGCTTGTTTGGCTGCTGAGTCTGCAAAATTGTTTCCAATTGTTTCTACACTTTGATCTCTTTTGTGTGCATCACATTTGACTATACTTAGCTTTTTTGGTGTTTGACAGGCTTCAATCAATGCTTTAATTTCTGTTTCATGAATAATAGGTTTACCATTTGTTTTCTTATACCCATTATTGTGCCAAATTTTTCCATAGTAATGAGCTACCGAATAACCATAGGCAGAGTCTGTAAAGATCGTTCCTTCTTGGTTATCTAAGATGTTACAAGCTTCTGTTAATGCCATAATTTCTGCTCTTTGTGCTGACATTATACCTTGAGTGACTTTTATTTCTCTGATGGTGTTAAATTTTAATGGATCTTTGTTCTCAAGTTCTACCACAGAAAAACCCATTTGGCTCTTGCCTGCATCGTTCTTAAAACACGAACCATCTACAAAAAGAATTCTTCCTTCCTCTAAGGGTTCAGCTGATAAGTCTGGTCTTATCTTCATGTCCACAGTCCCTGAAATTTCACAGCAGTGTGGCTCTCCCTGTGGCAAAATAACAGTTTTCTGCTTCATTTTTTGTTTTGAGTACCTTTACAGTCAAGTTTACTTTTTCAAGTAGTTCCAAATATTTCATTCTTCTTCCTACTGACAGATTAAATTTTTGTTCCAAAATTCCTACAACTTCATGGGTTGATCTTATTTCTACTGGGGCACTTAAAACTATTTTTGAACATTTTGAATAAGCCCAAAATACTGCTTCAAGATTTTTCTCACAGTCTGTGAAATTGTCCATTCCACTAAGGAAAGTTGAATACCATCCTAGCGGTCTTTGTTTTGTACCTTCTTTTTGATGTAAAATAGCTGTTGCTAATCCTCCCTTTCCTAATGCAACATCTAATAAAAAAGGTTTGTTGTAATTTGGATTTGACAGTTTTGTTGCAATTATCACTTCTTTTTTAAGTTGGTCAAATTCTTTTGAAGCTTCTTCAGTCCATTTTAAAGTTGCATTTAGTTGTTTAATTCCTGCATCTCTCATTAGTTGTCTCATTAGTTTGCATTTGTCTGCATATTCTAATGTATTCACTGCAGTAGTCTGTTTTTCCTAAAAATCCTAACGTTTGTCCATTTAATTTTATCGTTTAGAAATTTGTTAATTATTTTACAGTCCACATTTTATCTATAATTAATCTGTTATTTTTAACAGTTCTGATCATTTTTACTTTATGTTTACCATCTGCTGATTTAACACATCTAAAAATTTCTACCAATTTAACAAAACTCATTCTAGAGTTTCCAGAACCACCACTACAATAGTTTATTCAGTTACAATTTGGATTGTAATTTCAGGTTTAATTTTAAGTAATTGAACTTTAATTTTCATCATTAAAATTTATTTTTCAGATTCTACATTTTGAAAAAGTATCTCAATAATCAATTTCACTTTGCAGTGCTTCATTTCTCATCTAAGTTCTATATTATCTGTGCTTTACTTTATGTGTTTGAGTTTCTCTTCAAGAGAGCACGTAAAGGCGGGGTGAACTTATCAGTCTCTGCGTTATTTTGTCTAGGCTTTCTCACACATTCAGACATTCTAGTTACTCATCTCACATCACAAGTTCCTTGCTTACACACATACAATTTGCCATCTTCATCATTTTTTCTCAAACATTCTAGTTGCTTTTCCTCATTCTATCAATTTTCACAAACACAGCACACATGTCCATCAACATTGTACATCTCCATCCATTATCCAACACAACAACTTTCTCTTGCTTTCTTTTTGAGATTTGCTCTATCAATTTATGTCTTGTCTCAATTCTTTTTAGAGTTTTGCCTGCATTTCTCCTAATTATTAGCCATTTTTCAAATTTTTGATTTTCTCTGTGTCCCAACTACCTTCTTTTGGCCACGAAAGATCTACAGATTTGTCTTTTCTCAATTTGTTTTGGATTTTTTCAGACCAGCGTCTAAGTTTTACTCCTGCGTTGAGTCTTTCATTTCAATCCACTGTATTGGGGTTAGTGAAACATTAACCTCAAACCTGTTTACAGCCGCAGTTGCCATTGTTGATAAGAGCCTGCTCAGAAGACCAAGTCTTCGCTCTCGTTAATGGGAATTATTTAATTCAAGGTTTTTTCTTTTTCTTCAAAGCTAGTTACTTTTAAATGGTCTTTATTTCTTTTCCGGTCATTAACAGTTTTCCCAAGATTAGATGCTTTTAGTTTTAAAGTAATAATATTATTGTCTAACCACTATTTTTGTATCCCTTTGTAATAAAGTTTTCAACTAAACACTATCACCTCCGTCATTCAAGGACCTCCATGAGTATATCACATCACGCTACCCTTGAGCGCGCTTCAGATCAAAATATCTGGCAACCTTACGCTACTTGAACGTGCTCCAGATCAAAATATCTGGCAACCCTTGAGCGTACTTCAGACCAAATGTCTGGCATCAAAAACAAGCGCAAGTTTTCCGGAATAACTTCGCCTCCTCGGTAAGCTAACTATCCCGAAGGTATACTAAACAAATCCTAGTTTATTATATTATCACCCGATTCAGCAGCGCTACGCAGTCACCGTGATCTGAGTCTCTCTAATCTTATCTATTACCACACTCCATTATTATAAGTTTCAATTTGTTTAGTAGCTAATCGACACCCCGACGACTAGACTTTCTCAAGTTCAATACTCATCCACTCTCAACATTTGTGTTAGCAGGTTATAAGTTCAATTTGGTTCAATTATTATTTTTAAAGTGCTCACTTTTTCATCAGTACCATCCTCTCAGCCTTTCCTCCTTCTGAATCAGACTTATTCTACTCAGATAATAAACAATACTAACCGAATTGTATTTTTAGTTTTAACTTATTTTTAATTCTTTTAAGGGGTTTAAAAACAACCTGTTCTTTTTAATTCAGAGTCTTATTTTTCACACTTCTTTCAGAGTTAAGAGCTTTTTCCCAGAGCCAAAAACCTCATTTAATTCTAATCAAAAAACTGGAGAGACACATCACTTTTCTTAACATTAACTAACACAGTAAGCATAAATAACAAAGAGTTATGCTTACCAATCCAAATGATGTGCGTTAGCTCCCAGTTACAGGGTGAGGTTGCTCTTTGCTCTCCGCTCTCGAAGCTCGAAGTGTTGTTGCTAGCTTCAGTGAAGCTCTGACAGCGGCTCCTGGCACCTCTTCAGGGTCAACGGCTGTGATCTCAGACTCTTGAATCCTGCCGACTACGCCATTTAATGTGGTTGTTTTCCCAGAATATAAAATACACTTTTGAAAATAAATTCAATAAAGACAGACTACGACTTTCAGTCCGATTTCTCTTTACTTTTCAGCACAAGATCAGGAAACAGCAATGTGATGGGTTACAGAACCTGGCTCGAAAACTGCACCTCTTTTTTCATAGGCGCGGTATATATGCAGAAAGCTATCCTTGCAGATAAGTTTCACGTGGCAGATATTTTGTCTCTAGCTGCGTATCCCTATCAGAAAAGCGTCACTCCTTTTAAGTTAGACTGTCTTTTTCATGGACTCTAGGTTTTAAGGTCAGACTGTCTTTTTTCATGGAGTCAGGTCCAATTTATGAATTAAATAAATGTTAAATCAGGTCACCTAATTGCCAAAAACACCCACAGTTGTTGTATACACTTTTATAAAATGTATCGTCATACAACACCCTATGTGTATACAATTTCATACAGTAACTTGAGACACAAAAAATATCCAAAAACACATTGGTAACAGTATTAATCCTGCATTCATAAATTACAACCATTTTGTATAGATTTGATTACAAGGGGACATAATTTTTTTACTCTTTTATGGTGGGACACATTTAAATTTTTTTATCAAAAGAAAATTTCTACAAGCAATTATTATTTGAAACTAAGATTCACGTGGCTAATTTTCCTTTGAAAAACATATCAGAACACAATTTAATGACCCCACACTGTATAGCTATAACTATGCTATATATGTTCAGCTCTCCTGGACTCGGGGCATGTAAAAGTGTGAACATTATAGATTATGTACCTTTATTCTGTTTTCACACTCAAACATAATTCACAAATAAACATACAATTTTACAAAATGTAGTATAAAATTGCATGATTGTGTGAATTAAATGCCCCAGAATGCAATGGGCCTAGCAGAGCCGTCAACCCTGTCAAAGAAACAGTTATGAGAACACCACACATGGTTTCAATTCTAAATTTGAAGAAATAATGTTAAAAATAACGTGTATTTGCTGTTTATATCACTTGTGCATGGCTAAATAGTATTTTAACATAAAACGTCTTAATTGGGTGAATTAAAATTATCAAAAGGCAATGGTTCCACCAGACCCTCAAACACTGCCTGAGTAACAACATCAACACCACACAAAGGTTAAAAAGTGGTTACCAAGCAAGAAAATAAAAGAAAACTTTTGTGTAATCATTTTATTTGTTTCCAGGTACAGTATGAATACACAGACGATGACAGTTTGTATATAGCTATTACACAAACACTTACATTTTCTTATGGCAAAGCAGGTTAAGAGTGGCTCCTACTGTGTTTGTAACAATAAGCCCCTTCTGGAAAAAACACAAGTTATTGCTCAATATAAAATAATGGCTAATTGTAACGATTGTAATCCTATGGTTAGTATAGTCACTGAATGCTTACAAAACCGACACATGGTTAAATAACTACATTATAAAAATAGGAACTTAGAGGTAACTACTCGACAAAGCTAGTGGCACAGACTTATACTTAATTCCTAAAAACAGCAAATATCTACAGCATTGCACAAATATTGAATAGGTAAAGGGTGCAAGGGAAGGCAGGTGTGGCAGGTCAAA
The DNA here is from genome assembly GCA_900490495.1 of Danionella dracula. Taxonomy (NCBI): domain Eukaryota; kingdom Metazoa; phylum Chordata; class Actinopteri; order Cypriniformes; family Danionidae; genus Danionella; species Danionella dracula. The sequence continues at coordinate 1,809,486 of UELW01000049.1, read as the reverse complement.
CTGGTGTGAGCCCTGATTCGAGTAAAGGTGAGACGGGGCCACATCGACAATACTGTACAGCACTTTCAAACGACATCATACATTCAGGGCCCCCAGGCAGAGATCAGGGTTCCAGTAAAGAAAAAAGTGCACCTTTAAAAGGTGGGCATGCTCTTAATTTTTCAATAAGAGCAAACGACTGCATACGTCTGTTAGGAAATTAAAGAAAAGGACACGAACACAAGGTTGCATCATCAACCCTCATGCAAATCAACATCATGGAAGAATGTGCTTTTGTCCAATCAGTCTTAAGGACTTTGCAACACCCATTCAGAATTTTTTTAGTTTTTTTTTACCAAACTAACTTTGTAAATTGACACACCATTTGATTTCCACATCAATGTAAGTGAATTTCTCAAAAAAAAAAAGAGTGCTAACACCTTGAAGCAGAAAACATTTTTGTGTTTTTCAACCTCTCGCTCCGAATGGCTTCTTTCTACCTCTCCCTCTCTTTCTTTCACACTCACCATTTATTCAGTATTCTTGCATTCTTATTTCTCTTTTTACAGTATCTACAGTACTGTACCCAGCGTCCATGATGCGGTGTCTGGGTCGATAGCCCTTTGGGGGGGCGACTGCTAGCATCTGTAAGGGGCGGGGCACCTTGTGTTTTGGGGTTGGGAATTTTGGGTGTGGGATTTGCCCTACATTCTGAGCTTGGAGCCACGAGCTCCAGAAAGCCCCGTCCCTTATAGACCAACACATAGAAAACACCCCTGAAAATATGCACTTCCTGTTTGGGGAAGCTGTTGAAATATTGACATTCAATGGACAGAGAACTGTGAGTGTAGTAACAGTTGATCATCAAACAGAAGAAAATCGGCCAATCAGATTCAAGCTCAAGTCAGTCTTCTTTGGAATGCTAAAGATCTTGTGTTCATTCATTTTTCTCTTGACTCTTTGACAAACCTTTTACAAGGGGTAAAAAATTATAAAATAGCATGAACCTTGGATGTGTGTTAGATCTTCTGGCTGATGCATTCGCATATTCCAAGCCTAAACGATTTTGCTTTGAAATCACAACCTCTAGTGGCAAACAACAGCATTATCATTCATTAGTATACATATTTGTTCCCATATTGATTAATATCTTCGGTAAAGTGACTACATTCTTTTTAAATAGTTTGGCAGTGTAAATCTAGCTTTTCCCTACTTTTATTTTTAATCTAACGTTTGGTATTTCTAATGATCCTTTAGTACAAAAAGCCAATATTTTGACTACATGTTTGACTTGTAAATATTCATGTAGATGATCAAGGTCGCATTTTGAATAAATAAGACCACATAGGTTATGTTCAGACTGCAGTCCAAAGTGACACAACCCTGATTATTTTGCCCATATGTGACCTGTATCTGATATTTTTATGACTTCATGAACAGCTCAATTCAGATTTTTTTTTTTAATCTGACCCAGGCCGATTTCATATGTGGTCCTGAATCCGAAACATATCTGATTTTTTTTTGTCTGCAACCAGTTTGTGAAAGTCAGTTAAAGGAGGGTAAAGTAAAGGCCCCAATTGGAAATTGACTTAAATAAAGCCACACAATCGCCTCAAATCACATTCTCGTCCAAGTTTAATTTCTTTTTGATCAAAGCCACTTTCTACTTATGCACATCTCACTGCGAGTTGGATTATGTTTATACACAAGATGAATACGAGTCTCATATTGTGTTTAATGTGAACGAGCACACAAAGACGTTGGTTTTAATTTTAAAAATCTGAATTAAGCATTAAGACCTGCAGTCTGAACATACATACATACATACATACAGCCATACATATGGTGTGTGATTTAAAGAGGCTGCCTGATATGCTAAATGATCCCTAGAAAGGAATGGATAGATCGCTTGCGGAGCCCAGCCCTCTTGGAGTACTGTGAGTGTGTCTGCTGTAGTGTGTGTATTGGCATCAGTAGCTTTGGTATAAACTTTGTTTGGGGCTGGGTGCTGTAAGGGATACTTTCAGTCTTGACTTTGCATTGCAATCTTTATCACACAAGCTCTACCTCAGTCCACGGTTTCGTTTTGGTTTGAGTCACAAGCTGATTGTCTAGAAAGTAGAAGACCGTACAGAACCGATCCCAGGCAAAACCACTTTCAGATGATAGAGAGCGCATGCCAATGTGGAATGCTGTGTCTAAGTGATGAGATGTGGCCGATGCAAATTAAAAACTATGTTAATGCATTAAGGCAGGTCCCTGGTTAAGTTATACTTAAGCGGACCAAAAATACAGACACATTTTATCTATTTTTCACTGACCCAATAAGACGATTTTAAGGGCTGTTAGACAAGCATGCTTTTTCTTTAAGCAACAAATTTTGTTTCATTGATGGACTTAATCTGACTCCAACTTTCACCAAAAGTGAGCTGGAGCAGGGTATTGGATTGGTGTGACATCGATGGCCAGATTGTAGCACATGACCAAGGTTTTGAATGCTATTTGTATAAAAAAAAGAACATCTCTGAAAATGAAAGGTCTTTGTTTTCATCTAAATATTATGGAATGTATACGAAATAACCTTTAAAAAGCTATACACAACGAACTTCTGGAGACCCTCGGTTGACTGAATGAGCTGAAATGATTGGCCGACAGCAACTGTCCTCTTGTCTACTTAACAATACTTCACTTGTTTGAGAGGGAGAGCATTGTTTGCCTTTAGACGTTACTCTTTATTCAGTCTGTCCTTTCGCTCCATCAGTTTCTTGCTTAACCTCATCCCTAAGTCCTTCACCTGCCTCCTCAAAGACTGCCTATGGAAAGGAATGAGTGATTTCAGGGGTTGATAGAACTTGTAATTTAGTTAAAGAAGAGGGAAAACCAGAGGCGACAAGCATAGGGTACTTAAATACTAGATGTAGAGCAACAAGTGAGTTCGGGTAACTAAGCACTTTTTAGAAGGTGAGCAAGGGCAGTAAGTCTTCATATTTTGAGTTAAAGGAATAGTTCAGACCAAAATGAAAGTCTAAAGATTCCTCTAAATCTGTAGTTTTTCTGTGTGGAACAAAAAAAGTGCTGTGTTTAAAATCGCATACTACTATACAGAGTCTTCCGTTGTGTGTGCTGAGCCTACTTGCTAGAAGCAGTCATTGGGTGCTACTATTTCCCACATTCTACAAATTTGGTTTCACTACTCAGCTTGCACACCATTTCTGCAATCAATTTCTTAATGGAAGTATGTGATTTTGGACGCAACAACTAAGTATACCAAAGCTGCTCTCTTACATATTATGTGATATCATTCTCCCAAAGATCAAAGGTTCCCACAAGCATCAAAACACTTCTGCATGGGGGACATTTACTATCAAGATGTGCAAAACAGCAGTTTGGATACTACACATATTATCTGTGCTTACATTTCCCACCAAAAACTCATTAATGGATGAGCTATTTCTTTACAATGAATAACACTGGGAAAACTGAGAGATTGGGACATTTAAATGACACACGATGAGAACAAAAGCCACATGAGACTTTTATTCTTCTCCATCCTCCTGCTATGACACGTCTCTCTAAATGTGCTCAAGGCAGGGATGAGCGTTCAGCAGGACACTTCCATGGTGTGGCTGACCTGCCCGACGCCCTCACTGCTGTCTGAGTGTGTGCATGCACGGTTGCGTGTTCCATCCACTGAGCCGGCGCTGGTGAGAGAGGCAGTTCGCGAGCGAGCGAGACGGGTCATGCTAGCCGAGGGCACTGAGAGAAAGAGAAATAGATAAAGAAAAAAAGAGAAAAGATGAATAGTTGTTTCCAATCCTGAGGGAAACTCATCCAGGCTGCTTGATGTGTTGCAGAGGAGGCAAGGATGACATGCTTGAACTTTTGGTTGAAAATGCTTCAAGCCTAGCAGGAAACATTCAAATATCTGCAGACATACTCCAGAATGACTCATATTGTGCTCATAAAAAGATTCAGATCATGTTATCTAAATATCCTCAATTTTAGTAGCGAAACAGGATTTCAGTATGAAAACTTTCAACAGTGCATCTGGAAAGTATTCACAGCACTGCACTTTTTACACTTATTCTATATAATAGCCTGACTTTAAACTGGATTTAAAAAGTTTGTTTAGAATTGTAGCAAGTTTATTCAAATTTATATATATATATATATATATATATATATATATATATATATATATATATATATATATATATATATATATATAAAACTCTCTCCAGAGATGAACAGAATAATTTAAATTTGTCGTTCTTGTCACTGTCTAGCTGAAGTCTGAACAGTTGCCCCATGTTCAAAATTAATTTGGAACAGGTTAAAACATGTACACTGGGGCATTCAGCTTTCCCCAATCTTGAAAAAGTCTCCATAGCACGACACTTCCACCACCATGATTAACTGTGTGTAAAATCAGTGTTTGGTTTCCTTAAAACATGACATCTGGTCAGCATGTCAGAGGTTAATCCACATTTCAATGAAGTTACTGTCTTGTTTGTGCCTTAAGGGAATAGTTGCATTCGAGTGGCCACTCTACTGCTAGTCAAAATAATGAAGTGATGCAGAGAGTGAAGCCATGGCATATTGACCATTGTGTTTCTAGTTACCTTCCAGAGAAGCTCTTCTCTCCTGATCACTCAATTTTTATAGCTGGTAAATTCTTGAAAAATGGAACCCTAAAAAAAGGGGTTTTAAACATCTTCCATAACTGGGTTATAAGGGGTGGTGAAGGTGCTCATTGGGACCTTTTAAGCAGCAGAAACCGTTCTGTACACCTCCCCAGTTTTGTTCCTCAACACAGGTTCTTTTCTTGGAGAACAATACACATCTTTTGTCTTAATTATTGTTTTTTGCTCTGACATCCACTATAACACAAGGTGTTGCACTGTAGAAATATCTTCAGAGTAATTAGTGCAAGCGGAATGCATTGTAGCTCAATTTTAAGCTTTGTGGAAAAGGCTGTAAAATGTTTCAAATACCTTTTGTCGTTAAGTCATTAAATGGTGTAATAAAATAGACATCAAATGTATTCATCTAAAAAATGTGGGTAAAAATTAAAAAATAATTTTAATATGAGAATGATTTCAAGAAGCACTTAAAAACTTTGTTATTAATTCAAACTTAAATCAATTTCTATATTTAACATAAACCAAGAGTCATTCTTGTCATTGAATTCTGAATTCTATATTACATTTTCTGTACTTTTCACTTTTTCAAAATAATTAAACCATATCGTCTTCATGTCAAATTTTCAATTCAAATTCTCAAACAACATGCGGATTAACTATTGCACAAGCCTATATTTAAACAAGGTTTAGTCAGATGTAGATCAAATTTGGTGAGTGTTAAAAGCAGGGAAATGTAAATAAATCATGCAAAACATTAACAAAAAAATCGTATCTACTAAAGTTTGTTTTCTGTAAACAGAAGGCAAAACGCTTATAAAAAGAATGACAGGTCTTGTAAAAATAGTTTTCTAAAACCGTAAATCGTTATTTATTACAGTTTTACTTCAGAAACAATAAACGCAATAAAGTCAGACCATTTGCCAAATCTTGTTAAGTTTGAGCACACTGGAACTTTTTGCTTGTTTTTTATTAACATTTTAAACTTAAGGTCATTGTATACTATACACTTAAGTTTCGACTGAAATTTGCCTACAAAATATTTGACTGTTACAAAAACAGAAACAAGTTTGATTTGTGTTTTTGGAAATTCACAGCCAATGTTATCCCAAAAAATTACCACAGATCTGATTCCGCATGCGTCACAACATAAAGACTTATCTGATAAACAACATTCTGATTTTGTAAACTCAGAACTAAAACAGGGAGTTGCAGGTAAAGCCAGTAATTCCTTCACATAGCTGGGAAATGGCTGTAGTGAAGATGGTTGGCTGAAGGTTTACATTAATCAAACTAATTTTTTAATTATTCACCTCCCTCAGAATGTTCATGAAGATCAAAACCCGATGGAGCCAGGGGTGCACTCATGTGTTTTTAGCGACAAAGTTGAGTTTACATTTCATCAATCCTTCATTCCACCTCATAGCCTTATGTTAATTGCTTGTTTTGTTGCACTTTACTCTACTTATGTGGTTTGTATTGTACTTATGTTGTTTGCTCTGATGCCTCCATTTTACCAAAGGAAATTCCTTGTGCGTGCACACACACACACATGGCAATAAAGCTGATTCTGATTCTGATTCTGATCGGTTTTAACATTGAAGTGAATGAGAACCTGCTCACTTCTGGAGCCAGTCTTAAGTGGCTGGTCGAGGAACTGAAGTTCAGTCACTTCTTATTACACATTGAGAGGGGAAGCAGAAAGTTGCTCTTTGTTTCAAACATACAAAATATGCAAATGATAATAAACTATTTATATAATTCTCTGTTTAAAGTGCAAATGTGCTTTATAAAACTGAAAAAAACTCAACAATTCTTCTTTTTGGTAATGAAAAAAATCATAATCGTTGCTCAAAGACACCATTTCCATTTTGTGTTTTTTTAGTGAATTATACGCAACAAGCCTAACAATGTTTGGTTTGCAAGTTTTGAATGCATGGTGATTGAAAAGTTGCATGAATACACAACAAATATAAGTGCATTGTGCATCAAACCAATTTATAGGTTACCTGTTGTAAAAGTATTTTGCAAAAACAACATTTTTTATTTTCAATGCATCAAATAAATTTTGAGGGATTTTGAGGGATATTTTTTTAACACCTGGAGTTGCCACTTTAAAATCAAACAGGCCCCAGGTCTGCAATAACCTTTTTATTCAACACTTTACAAATGCTTTAACAAGGGTGTAAACTCATCTTCTCTCTTTCTTAGTAGAGCTCCATTAGTAACATATTTTTGTTTTTCGTTATGAAGCTTTGAAAAGCCCAGGAATTTTGCTCTTTTACTGCTGTAAACTATTTCAAAATATAAATTGAAACAAAAACATTCTAGAGTGAACAAGCTTTTATAGTTTAGAAATTGTAACTTGAATTCATTGCCATGCAGAGAGCATGAGAGCGCATTCAAAAGCACATTTTTCCTCCTTAGGAAAAATTACTTTTTAGAAAAAGAACAAAAATAATGAATGGAAAACAGTCTGGGCAGGATTAACAAAAAAAAAAACAAATAAAAGCCAATCCAAAATAAAAGAAACCTCAGGGTTGAAGAACTAAACTGCATGTGTCATTTAAATGAGGAAGAGGACAGGCGAGAACAGGAAGCAGGAAGTACCTGGCCCCCCACTCATTCTCCGATCCTTCACATAAGCAACTGAGAAGGAGCAGGAAAATACACAAATCGTACAAATTATACAAATAACAATTATTCACAAACACACTACACACTTAAAACAGACAGATTGGTAGAAAGCACACTAAACACAAGAGAATTATAAGTAACACTTTACAATACTCGTCCTTAATTACTGTATAACTAACAGGGAACTATTCATTAACTATGTAGTAGTTAACCTTAACTAATTAGTGACTACTTCTGTGGTAATTACTATCAAATATTACATTTACTTACAACTCCCCAATAACTAAGATAAACCCTTAAATAATTACTTACTCAGGAAGTATTTTTATTTATTTATTATATTTATTTTAACTTTTTTTTATTTGTTTGGTAGTTACTAGTAGTTATAGTTTCTGATTCTGATCATAACATTGTAGCATTGCATAGCAGTTACTAATTAGTTAAGGATAAAAAGTTAAAGAATAGTTACCTATTAGTTAAGTGGTTGTTCTTTTGTTAGTTATACAGTAACTAAGGAAGCGCATTGTAAAGTGTTAGCAATTTTTTTTATACCAATGACAATAATCTAACACAGAACAATAAATAAGTTCTTTGATAATCAAAAGCTTGAATGAATCAAACTTACTGTAACCCATTCCCTGCAGGAAGTACTTGAAAGCCTCTGTGAGTTTTCCAGGCTATAGGGAATAAATGATAAAACCTAAATTAATAATTTATGACACACACAAAAATATTTTATATTGTTTCAATTAAATTTTATCACAACAAGCAAGTGTTTTAAGATTAATGATTGCATGATTATTATGAAGGAATCTCACCTGTGTGATCTGAGGCATTCCACCTGAATCAGCCATCTGAACAAAAAATAATTGTATATAAATACATTTTTTAGTCATTAAGAGCATGAAAAGAAGGTAGTAGTGTAAACCAGGTTTATAGTACTGGTACTTACCTTCAGAAACGTGGTGTTTGTAGGATCAAGTTTGGAGTTGCACTCAACCTGAGAACAAAAGGATTGCTATTTTTTAACAAATGTGAACATATTCATTTACATTTATTTAATGCTGGATGCCATTGTGTCTTTTATAACAATCCCCATGTTGACACTGGTGTCACCAGTCACTAAAAATGATCTTATTTAGCTGCATTCTTCTTTTATTATTTTTTAGCACTCTTAAAAAAATTTCCTTTATAGAGAGGTTTGGTTCTATGGGTAATGATTAAAAATATCATGCTGTGTAAAGCTTTATCTATGGAACATCCAGCCTTCTTTTGATATATTATTGGCCTATATTATAGTGTTCAACTTAGTTTCTTTGATGATGAAGTAAACATTTGGTGCCATTTATTAAAATGAATTCTTTTACTTGTTTTTCCTAAATAAATTTCATATATGTATCAGTTCTCTGAAGTGGCTGTTTGTTGTGGCAGCAGCATTTGTGTATGCATGGAGAAGAAATGAAATTCCTCTGCCTGAGTAACTATCCAATCAGAGAGCACTAAAGTTAGAGGCGCTTAACCATGCTTGTGAGAATGTGTATGTGTGTCTTTGACGTCTGACCCAGTTCGGGCTCCACTGCAGAGATGAGTCATGTTTCAGCTGCACAGCCTGCGGGCTGCTTTCCTACCACTGCACACATTTTTACTAAAAATCTGCCCTCTTGCTAACTGGCTTTTTTAACACCACTTTTAAAATCAGTAAAAAGGGTTGATTTTGACTGTGGAAAAGTTTTTGATTACTTAGTGCTATATCTGTCAGATTTTAAAATATGATACGCACATTTTCAATAACGATAGTTATAACAGGAGTTATAAAAAGGAGCGGCAATTTGTTTTCTTCAGTTTGCAAAACACATTTACTATTTACGCAATGACCTCTTTATTGGGATTTGGTTTTATTTTTGCTCTCTTAATCTCTTAGTCATCATCATCTTTTTGCTTCTTCTCCCACAGTTAAATCTTCCTCCTCTTGTCCTAAATGACTCAAATCCACCTCTTCTCTTTCATTCATCTCTCTCTTATTCATCTTCCCCTCCTTCATCCAGTCTCCCTAACCTTGTGTGTCTGATTAGATGTGATGAGGCAGTGACCCAGCTTTCATATGTTAAATTAAACAACCGTGGCATGTTATAAATACACAGCACACACAAGGCAGCAAAGCTCGGAAGATCCAACCTGGGGCTGTCACCATCTGGTCTCATGAGAGAACCAGAAAGAGAGGGAGCTCAAAACTCACAGGCAAAAAGGAATGCAACGAGGATTCAAAATGTTTAGGTAGGAATGTAGCTGGAGTATGAAAATGAGGATTGTTTATCATTAATTTTTAAAAACTTTAATCCTTTTATCTCATCCATGGAAGAATTCACACAATAAACATTGATTTAAAAAATGTTGAACAGAAAACCTTAACAAGACGTTGATAAGAATGGAATGAACAAATTCCAAACATTTATATTTCTGTGAGAAAAACAATCTCTGTCTATAGCGACCAAAAAACTCACCACTCCTTCCTCTGCCGGAGCATTGTCGCCAACGACCAGCATAACTGGACATCTGCAAGAATACCACATCATAATGAATTCCAAACACGGAACACAGAATAATAAAAAGAAACTGCTCATTAACTCTGTTATGACTCACCTCAGCGTCTTAGCATTCAGAACAGAGCCACTGCGGTTCATTTCCAAATCCCTACGGCTGCAGGGAAAAACACATGTTTAGTTAAACCAACATCTTTCTGATTTGCTAAACTCATGGACTTTGGTTGTCAAAGCCATTATATCTGTTATGATCATATTATGGAGACAGTAAGTTACTACCTGTTGTACATGTTCCAGAAAAGCTGCAAGTTGAACTGGTTGACGGTGTTATTGATCTGTTGACGGTAGCTCTGCACCACCTCTGTGTTGCTCATAAGCTCCTCCTGTAGCCATATTCATTATAATCGACAATTAGTTAACTTGGGAATGCAAAATGAATCGTATCTGGTGAGAAAATTAGAAACTGCACCTGGCTGAAGAGGTGGGCTAGGACAGTGTCCGGTAAAGTACTGGTGAGCCCCGACAGTTTTGTGGCAGCCCAATCAATCCAGCCTTTCCCATTGGGGTCGATGTTGAGTAAAACCAGCCCCTCCACAAGATCTGGGAAGATCAGCTGCAAGAAGAAAAATTCTGTATGTTAATAAAGAATTTCACATAAAAAGAAAACTAAAGAAAAGTTTACTCCATTCCATGGAGCCAGAGACATAACAAAACTGTTTTATCCTGTTAAAAAATGTTTTTAAAGCTTGCTGAGCTTTTGTTTGCCCTTAAATGGCTTTGAAAGAAAATACAGCTCTGTATCTATCTGTATTAACAGCTCTGATGCATAGTCCTGCCTAGAAGGGGAACATTTATTTTCAAAGGCTTATCCCGCTAGAAGGCGATGATTTGAGAAAAAGAAGCAGATTATTTACTGACCGCAAATTTGGCAAGGATGTAGGCACCAGCCCCAACTCCGATTCCTACGATGCTCTTGAAGCTAGAGAAATGCCAAGTCATTAGAATATAGAATGTTTTGTATTGATTTGGCATCTTATGGTATTGGGCTTTTACCAGGCTGTAAGTTCAGAGAGAAACACTTACCCAAAGTGCTGCACCACACTTGGAAGCATCCCTGCTAGCTGATCCATGGTGGGATATTGATACCTGGTAACACCAATATTATAGAAAATAGCTATTAAACCGTGAATGAAGTTTACTAAAGTTTCTAAGAGGTGTTTGCATGTTCACCCTCTGTTTGCATAGACATTTGAAACATGAATTTTCTCAGTTACCCTAAGCTAGGATTAATACTTGTTTAAAGCACACACAGTTATTTTATGTTTTGTGTAATTATGTTGGTTTATTTTAATATATTTATTATAGATTTCACCACAAAATTCACCGTACAATTAACAGTATATACCAACTTAGAACCTAGCTAACTAACTACCTATCAGTCTAAGTCACTATTTTGCAAGTCAAATGCCAAGACAAGATGACTCAGTGTCAAATCTCAAGTCAAGTCAGAGTCAAGTCCCAAGTCAAGTCAGAGTCAAGTCCCAAGTAAAGACAAGTCAGAGTGAAGGCACAAAACAAGTCAGAGTCAAGTCCCAAGTAAAGACATGTCAGGTCAAGTTTCAAGATAAGACAAGTCAGAGTCAAGTCCAAAGTTAAGGCAAGTCAGAGCCAAGTATCAAGATAAGACAAGTCAGAGTCAAGTCCAAAGTTTAGGCAAGGCAAATCAGTGTGAATTCCTAAAGTCAAGACAATACAGAGTCAAGTCCCAATTCAGAGTCAAGACAAAACAAGTCATAGTCAAACTAGAGTCGATTCCCAAGAGAAAACAAGGAAGAAACAAGTCCCAAGTCAAGACAAGACAAGTCAAAGTCAAGTTCCAAGACAGAGTCTTGTCCCCAAGACAAGGTAGAGTCAGGTTCCAAGACAAGCCAGAGTCAGAATCAAGTCTTAAGTTGAGACAAGATGAGTCTTGTTCAAGCCAGAGTCAATTTCCAATACAAAACAAGGCAGAGTCAAAAGTCAAGACAAGAGTTCCAAGTCAAGACAAAACAAGTTAGAGTCAAGTCAGAGTCTAGTCCCAAGACAAGAGAAGTCAAAGACTAGTCATACATTTAGTTCCTAAATTAAATGTCACGCCATTGTGTGTTTTTATACCCTTGTGGCATCTGGGCGGCACCAATCTGCTGTCCAGGGGCATCAACATGGCACACTACAAAATGCTTGGTGATCTCTTGCATATCTTCATTGTGGAAGAAGGAGTTGAAGCACAGCTTGTCTGTTCAGAAAAAAATGAGCAAAACTTTCCTTACTTTTACAAATTCTCAGCTGCTGTTTATTATACACTCCCATCATAGATTTCATTGGCTTCTCTTGCATAAAACATTCATTATATAATATTGCTGATTATAAAAGAATGCCTTGAATTTGGGAAAGTTCTATAAATCATTTAATGTGTGTCCACGTCTTCTGCCAGAATCATTGGCCTACTTAGAACATGAAAAGAAGACCTAAAACAACCTCAGTGTTCCAGCTAACTGCTCAAGCAGCAGTAATATCTCATTTTAGCTCATGCCATCTTCATAATTAACTTCAAGTGACGTTTTGGCAGGCCTGCTGTTATCTAATCTGGCCCACATAAGTACACATTTTGGAGATTTCACAGGAAATATATCTTCAAATCGACTAAAATCCCCAATTTCCCCAAAAATCATTTGGTGATGATGTTTTTGTTCATAATAACTTTTAAATAGTTAACACAATTTATATTATTTATAATACTCCTGGCAGATATTAATTAGATATGCAAAAGTGTATTTACTTCTTTGATTTATTTTATCAAACAATTTTGAGAGTCTAGGAGAAATTGTTACCAAACACACGTCAAACTCTTGAGTTCTATTATTGCTTTGGCAGCAAAATGAGTTTAGACTTAATACTGTCTGTAAGAACAGCAATATACTTCCTCTTTAAAAGTTTCCGTGTAAGTTTATATGAAATAAATTATTTTTAATTAGTTTCTACGTAAGTTCATATAAAATAAATTATTTTTATTTTATAAACTTTTATTTATTTGTATTCACATTTTTTCTGTGTCCTGTTGGTTTTATGTGCTGAGTTAAGCACATTCACCTGTCACTGCTTGTTGATTCCAAATTAAACTCACTTTTTGGCTACATTCAGACTGTGGCCCAAAGTGACAAAAAAGCGTCACATAAGCAACCTGTATCAGATATTTTGATGAAATTAGAACAACTCAATTCAGATTTTCTAAAGAACAGCCCAGGTTGGTTTAATATGTAGTCCTAAATCTGACACATATCTGATTTTTTTTTGCGACGCAACCTCAGTTTTAATCTTCATGTCAGATTTTTCTGTTTTTTGCATTATTGGTTTCTGATGAGTATGTGTAACCGGAGGAGATCCTGCTCATGTTCCAATCCTGTTCGGGATGCCATTTTATTAATACATTTATTAATTAGGTTGCTAAAAATCAGCATCATGGCTGAGTTCTGTCTGTGAACATGCCAGGAGAGTGTGTGTCTCTCTCAGTGAGTTCTGTTCATCCATAAAAGACCCACATGCAAATACCCTGGGAAAATCTTAAAATCAAACTTATACCATACCAATCTCAGAGTTCAAATCCTTCCCTTGAGATGGAAAAAACAGATAAATGACAACTGATTATGCCAGTGACTAATCCACTGAAGAGAACCTTCAATATACTGAGCAAAACTCAGTGGAATGTTGGTCCCAACAAAATTTCTCCACAACATACAATTATATGACATTTAATTACACAGCAACAGTTCAGTGAGGATTTGTTTTTCTATTTCAAGAAAATGTAGCATTTTCTGTTACACTGTTTTCAGTTTGCAAATGAAAAAAAATTAAAACCACATGAAATCAACTTTTTAACTGTACACTCTAATTTAAGTTAAATGTATGTACATGGTCAATATATGAGTCAATTTATTTATATAGATTTGGCATGAGCTCCCTCACTCTTAGTAATCACCAGGTCATATTTACATTCGGCAATCTCGGCATTTTATTTGCCATCTCCTAAAAGATTTTAGCTTTTTCCTTATGAAATTATACAAAACATGATTAACATCAAATGTGGAAGTAACGTTTCAAAATGACTTATTTGAATATTGAATATTTTACAACACAAAAAATCCTGCCATTTAACAGGAGTTTGAGTAAGTTTGTACTTTTGATATCATAGTCATTATTCTGGGGTTTTAATGAGTGAAAAATAAAATGCAATATCATTTGACATAAATTTGTAAAATTGACCTTTGGCAGGTTTAAAAAAAATAAAAAAAATATTTCATGTTATACATAAATTCTTGTTCGATGTTCAAAATGATCAATCAAGTAATCAGACGTAAGATGCAAGTAAAGTAGATTTCTAAAAGCAGTACAATCTTAAAGTTTGCTGCATGGTTACGCGAATACCATTCCAGCTTTCCTCTGTAAATGACCCAGTTTTCTTTTCCCCTCGCAGCATATTGCTATCCTTTACATTTTATATAGGCCAGTATCTACAGTGGTCTGTCCCTCTCTCTCTGAGTCATGTTTCCCAAAGGCGGATGGCTATGCATACTAATGAAGCAATCCGCAGCAGAGAGGGGAGACAAGGTAACTCTGTGCCGCAGTGCTGACCTTCCTCCTTCCCCTCCCCATCACTGCAGGACGGATGTTTTTGTGACCTACATATCTCAATGTCTCACACTCTATACGAATAAGAAGCTGTAAACAACTACACACTTTAGGACTAACTAATGAGCCAGGAAAGACACAATGAGTAGGGTGAGAGGAAGCAGGAGAGGACAGGCGCCTTGCAGTGAGAGATGAGAGGAGCTTCTGGTCAAGGTTACGAGTCATATCATTCCGGCAGACTGATGGTATGTGAAATTTAATCTGGGTCAATAGCGACTTGTCTTTTGTTCTGCTGACCCAGAAATAGAACTGATGCCCTTTAACATCCCATTCACTAAATCCCAAGAGTGTATCAAGAGTCGGTAAGTCAGCATTAACATTCAGATTTCACATGCCATGAATTACGCTACATTCAAGATAAATGTTTACAATAATTAATGGTAAGATGACTATGATTATGAAATTGCATCGAATAAATACATTTTAGACTTGAAAGGGAATTAAAGTGATAAGGGTAGGGTAGAACAAGACATGAGAGGAAATAAAAGGAAATGAAAGAAAAAATACATTATGTAAAAAGAAAAATAGTTGAAAAAAATGGGAGAGATGGGACTTGAAAGTTATGAAATCGATGTAAAGGAACAGAGTGGAAAAGATGAACAGTGGAGAAGGAAAGTAGCTGAGTTGATTGGAATGGAAGAGAGTAGAAAAGCAGAATGGAGAGGAAGGAGAGGATTCGAATAGAAAAGAAATGAAATGGATGGATAGGAATTGAGTATAAAAGAGTGAAATAGACATGAAGACATGAAAAAAGACACGAATAAAATGGAGGGGAATAGAGTAGAAAACAGAAAAACGGAGGAGAAGAAAAAGAAAGGAGTGGAAAAAATGGAGTAAACTGAATTTTGTAAAAAAAAAATGGAATAGAGAAGAAGAAATGAATGGAAAAAATATCAAAACGGAGGGGAAAAAAGCAATTTAGTGGAAAGGAACAAAATAGAAAAGAGAGAAATGGAGTGAAAAGGAATAGAGAAGCAAAGAGAGAGACAGAGGGTAGGAAAAGGAATGTGACTAGAAAGGAACAGAGTAAAAAAGTGGAAGGATTTAACAAAGACGAAAGGAAAAAAGAGAAAGGAAAGGAACCGAATTAAATAAAGTAGAGAGGACTTGAACAGAGCTGAATGGAAAGGACATTTTTACAAATTGGAAAGTAAAAATTGTGTCTTGAATTGATTCTGCATTTTAACCATTCAATTTTTATTACAGCTGTAAAGCTTCCCCACCACACACAAACGTGCATAGGGAGCTACTCTCTGAGTACACAGTAGGCAAAAGTTCAGAAAATAACACACACGTATAATTTGTTTGCTGCAGAGAGAGGGAAATTAACTCCAGGTCAGTGATTGGAAGCCAAGCGTGAAATCGTGCAGTGTGTGTCGCTTCGTGTATTAGAAAGAAGAGTGCATTTTGACACAAAAACACAGACTAAAACACTGTTTACTTACGGTTGAGCCCGACATCGTGATAGGTCAGAATAGCTGGCTTGTTTCCCTTGGGAGCTCCGCGAATCAACACATGCAACATCCCATAAGGGGTTTCGATGTCATGTTCCTGAAAAACAAAAACAGCTTTAGCAAAGAGCCTGAGAAAAGCCAGATCCAACTTGCTCAAATAAAAAAAAGTTTTTTCAAGGCCTGAGCTTCATACTACACATTTCATTAATTGATTTACAAAGCAGAATTATATGTATTATATGTGTAATATGTACGCATGTAAATAGCTGCAATTAGCTCAATAGCTTTAATGTTAAAATAAAATTGGGAATGCATCAATACTGACACTGTTTAGTATCATGATTTGAAAACTGTTAGGTGGACAAAGATTGTTATATTGTATCTAGAGAAAATTAGATTTTTGAAGTTTTTAAATAAATTAGAAATAAATTATTAAAGTTTTCTACATGTGGAAAAAGTTACTATTTATTGTTACTACAAAACCAAATTAAAGTAAAACAAATGTTTAACTACGTCACTGTTCTTCTTTTAATTGGTCTGAAAATATTAATTTAACCTAGCGTTTAGTAATAAAACAGACACTGATGCTACCCATACATACAGTAATCTTAGCACAGAGATCAATCACATCGACTTGTTTTAATGTGCTCAATCGTCATATAAAAACAAGTCCAAAATAAAACAATCACACACTAAAGAATAGATGATTGCGTATAATATCCTACACCTACTGGAGGCAGCTCTAGATTAAAGAGGATGTCTTCTACTCAGGCTGGGAAAGAGTTTGTATACAATACATAGCTTAACAACTTGTCACTTGCTTCTCTATTAAATGAAAACAAAGTAGAATTCTCTGCTTGTAAATGTTGAACAAAAGACAGTGAGAGAGCTTTAGGATATTTACCGTCTTTTTGCATGTAGATGTAGACCCCTACTTGTGTAAATGTATACAGCTTTAAGGACTTTTACCCACTCACAAAACCACTCATTGATTGGCTAGCTCAGTTTTTAGTTTTTCATATTAACTTAGTTTTGTCAGTCACTTACAAATCATCGATGCAATGTAGATTTGATCAACATTTCCTTTCAAAACTGGAAGTACAATAAACATGCTGGAATAACTACGAATTTACTTACTTCTTGTTGACAATAAGTTAATTATTTCAGGCTACATTCTTCACAGACCACTGGTTTCATGTGTCACGGGAAAGATTCAAACCCAGGGACTTATGAATGAAAGCCTAGTGTTTTATTCACTGCTGCGGAAGGCTGTGAACCCGAAGCAGAAAAACCCAAAAGCCAGGTTTGATGATAAAGTAGCTTCCTTTTCTAGGGGTCTTGGTGATACGAAAAAAACAAAAATCAGATCAAAAGGTCTTTTCAAAAGAGTATCCAAAAAACAGAGTTGGGCAGTTTTACATGAGGGAGATTAATTAAGAGCTTCCAAGACTGAGCAAATTCAAGAGCAAACTGAAGGCTTTATAGCAACACAAACTTTCCGTATACAGGTGAAATCCTTAAACAAATTATTAACTTGGGTAGAAAGAGGCTCCATGTCTTCCTCTGGTGGATAAACTGGGGTGTGACAGCATATCTATTAAAAAAAAGGGTCAAGGGTTTAAGATTTAAGATGCTGCAATAAGATTACTTATGATCATTAAATATGATCATATTACACCAATAATGCCTCTTAACATTAGCTTTATGTGTATACATAATTTGTTTAAAATTGTGTCGTTTTTAAGGCTACTGGTGTCTGGAAAATGTAGATATCTTGAACATTTATTTAAGACAGACAAAGCAAACAAGACAGTGATGGGGACCGGAAATACGATGCAGCTAACATTGAGGTAAGTGAACAGAGTGTGAAACTGTAGTAGGTTAACAAATGCCACACCCCAATCGAAAACTTATACTGCACCCTTAAAGTAGATCTTCGTTTTCAGAATAAGATATACATACTCTTTAGTGTTTAGGGGGTGAGTGGGACACACTAAACATCATGTGACAGAGTGGCATTGACTGTGTCAGTAGTCATTTTGTCTGTGTTTCTTATTTACAACAAAGAATATTTTCACATGTAGGTTTCACATGTTTTGGTCTGAGAGAAAACCGTGTAATCGCAGTGGATTGTGGGTAATATCCCACAGTTGAGCATCCATCGATCTACACTTCAAAATCTAACCTGAAAAGAAATGTCAGGGCAGTGTTTGGATGCTTTTAGGTTTATACTATGGTTTGGAATGCACTAAATTTAATTTTGCAGCTTTAAAAGCATGGTGATTTGGATGCATGGACAGAAGCAAGATAATGGTTGCCGGTGGACACTATAACATAATCGGGCAGCACATGGGATGTGACAAAAAACAACAACAATCTTTAGAATAGGCTGAATGCGTTAACTCAAAATTTCCTTTTAAAACAAGTGTGTTTTTTTTCTTTTGTTTATCCATTTACTTGTATTTAATGTTGACTATATTCTGCACTTTTTCTAGCTTTGCTTTTTAAATCTACCATAGAAATAAATAACGTCGTTAGATTGAGTGGGAAAAGCTAGTCACACCTTGGTAAGCCACTCCGATCCCAGACTCATTGCCCAGAGTCATGTAACAGGCTCTTAATTGCCCTTCTAGAAATAATTTTATTCTGGAGTGACCCACATTAACAACCAGCTGCAATAGAGGGATAGTTTTTCTTCTCACATCGAGGATTATTTCTATGCAGCTTTCTCAAATCCAATAGCAGACACCTTACAGACAGCCAGCTGAATGCAGAGACACCAATAAATCTCCAGCTGGGTTTAAGCTCCTGTCATGTGTTGTTTTGAAGCGGGAATAAATAGTAGATGGTCAGACCAGATGTGTGTGTATGCGTGTGAGTTTAGGGCAGCTGTTTGTGTCCCACTGGGTTTAGGTCGGCATTAAATCACATCTGTCGGTGTGAGCTAAATGTTGTTTTAGCAAATCCTGCAAACACTGGCCAGATAAATAGACTGTTTGACCTAGTTTTGAGCGAGAATAGTAAGAGAATAGTAAAGGTGAAGAATAAATGTTTGTTTTTCAAGACGATGCGTGTGTTTTTTATTTGTGAGATTTACATCCAAAAATATGAACAAACACACTGAAGAAGCATCGACATGCACACATTTCATGCGTGGCAGTGTGTTAGTGTGTCAGGGCAAATGGCCACCTCACACATGACTTGACAATTCTGCAGAACATGCAACATAAACAACAGTACACTGACGTTTTCAGTTTAACGGCTGGATATCTTCCATTTTTATGCTGAAGAAAAACTACCAGTTTTCAAAAAGTATTTTTATCTTGTTATTGATTTGTATGTTTTCTTTACCATTTCACAATTTCGATTTAATGTTAAGCATCCAAAATTGTTTTAACAATAGATTGCATTGTAACAATTATTTGATTTTATTTTTCAAAGCATAAGTTAGTTTCCTATTTAACAAGTAATTAACCAGGACTTAAAACTGGACTCAGTTGTCTGTTTAACAATGAACATCCACAAGATAGACACACAGAAATATAAGCACCAACTACTCATTATTTATTACTAGCACTTAGCACTTACTAGCCATACAGTTTATGATGCTGATGCTACCAAAAATATTTAGATTCTGGTAATCATAGACCTCCCACTCACCCCATCCCAGCACTCCGGCATGGTGGCTCAGAGACTGCGCACGATTGCTTAAAGTAATATAGAAGCAAGAAGACAAGCTCCTCTCTGGGCACCTGGACTCGGATGCAAGAGATGCTGCGGTTGCTACGGCGTCTCTTTGTTTCCTCTCGTCCAAGTCGGGGGAGTTTTGCAGCATGGCTGTCCCCTCCCCCCAAGACATGAGATACCCCACCCTAGCCTACTCATGGGTTGACTGCACAGAACGCCTGGCTGTGATTGGCTAGGCTTTGTGTCATTCTGTATATTTGATCTTCTTTCAGGATTCATCCCATGTTGCCATATTCATCTTTTTTCAGCAACAAGCTTTTAAAGGCACT
Organism: Danionella dracula; assembly: GCA_900490495.1. Classification (NCBI taxonomy): domain Eukaryota; kingdom Metazoa; phylum Chordata; class Actinopteri; order Cypriniformes; family Danionidae; genus Danionella; species Danionella dracula. The sequence goes on along the minus strand of UELW01000049.1, from coordinate 1,789,495 downwards.
CCATACTGATGTGTACATTCTGAATGTGTCAAAAAAAAGATAAGACTTTATTTACTTTATTACTTTATTTAAAGACAGTAATATGTTTTGTTTTTTGAAAGGTGAAAGTTTTAATTGCTTAGAGAGCCTAACGATATGCCTTAATTCAGGAATGTGCCAGTGTTTGTGTACGTGCGCACCAACATGCACACGTGATGTGAGTGTTGAGACAAAAACACCGGAGGCGATTGGCCCACTTTTGATTTACACAAGCTATTTTCTACAATTCACAACCTTCTCAGCAAAAACAATGGCTGACTGGAGAGCTGTAATTGTCTCTTCCACTGCAGTACCAGTAATAATCTATATATTAAAATAAAACAAAATACACCTAATAACTCCATGCACATACTTTATAAAAGATAAATATGTTTTACATTGCGTTAAAAGTTTTCTTTATGGCATGATCTGTAACAGATGGCTTGTACACAGCTTCTCTCTTTCAAACTATTTGATGTCTGGGAAACCTTTATTGCTGGTAATTTTTGGCAATTAAAACGAGTTTAAAATACAAACATAAAGCATGAGAAAAATGCCCAAGTACGCTTTGCTGTTTGCCAAGAGTAAGAATTAAAGAAAGATAATACAATTTCCATTAAAGCTCAAGTTGTCCATCATGCATCAAGCCAAACTTTCCTTGCAGAAATATCTGTACATTGCATCTTCAGAGCTTTAAATGTCTTTGGAAAAACATAAAATATTGACTTGAAATGTACAGATATTTTAAATGCACATTTTCATTTTTACTTACAAGAGGGCAAAAGAGGGAAATACACAAAAGGAGTCCAAATGAAAAGACTGGAAAAGACAGAAACAGACGGTAAGATTTGGAATGGATAGGAAAAAATGGAGTTGATGGACTGGAAGAGACTAAAATTATGAAATAGAGGGAAGATATGAATGGAGTGGAAAGGAACAGAGCAGAAAACAGAGAAACAGAGGGGTAGAAAAGGAGTGTAGGGGAAATTGGAGTGGATGGATAGAAATTGGATTTAAAACGTGCAATAGAAGGGATTAAAGTAAGATTGTCTGTTATGCATCAAGCTTAATTTACCTAACAAAATATCATTACATTGCACCTTCTGAGCTTTAAATGTATTTGTCAAAAAAAAAATTTGGAGGGGGCTTTTTCACTAGCTTCACACCTGTTTAACTGTTTAGCTGTTTAATGTTGCAGATGCTCCTGCCCTTCGATGGTGCCCAGGGGACAACAGTGACATGTTAGGTCATTTTATAATCTGCGAAGTTTGTCAAACAACTCTTGATGGTCGGACACTAAGTAGATGAATGTCAATACAGTGGTACCTCGAGATATGAATGCTTCATATTACAAAACATCCAATATATGAAAGGCCAATCGAAGAATATTTAGTTCTATGATGAGAAAAAAAAATCCAAGATACGGATAACTCGCAATCCGGGAAATACATACGCATACATATTCGACATTCATAAGGCTAATCAAGTGATTGTGTTCAATTCACCACCAACTGTTTCACTCTCCTATCGGTCAGTTCCAACCCTGATGCTGTGTGCTCGTGCATAACTTCCTGCTCTCCTATTGGTCAAATTATACCCATGACGCCTTTCCAGAAGCTCTCTCCCTCTCTTTACGTGAGCTTTCGTTACTGTGTAGTCGGTTTCGTGTTGCTGTCCCAAATATTTAAAATTTTCATGTTGCTTTTTTGGAAAAGTGTATTTTTATGGCCATGGCTCTCCTCTGCTACCATTTGTTCCCACGCTACCACCTCCGACATGTCGCCACATTGCCTCACTGGAAAGGTAAGGGCTCATTAATTTTCATTGTTTTATTAGAAGTATATTGTAAACAAATATATTGTTATTTTACATTTTTTGCATTGTTTCTGTGTAGTTTGCAGCTGACTAGGCATTTTACATGTAAAACCTGCTTCGGCATACAAAAGATTCAGCATATAAAGGCCACCCCAAAGCGAATTAATTTTGTGTCTCGATGTATCACTATATTTTACTCTTCTTTGATTTCTTCTTTAACTCTTCTTCTCTGTTTCCTGTCTTGAGAATGGTGTGAGAGTCTGTGGTGAGCACCACTTAGCCACTGTTTTATGTTCTATTAGCACTCTCAAAAGAGACAACTTTCATTGGTTGACTGTGTAATTTCACAGAGCTAAACTTGTTTTGCTTGCACCCATCATTTGGCCAAATGTGTGAACTCACATTGACATTCATTGTTTGTCTCGAGGAACATTTACACATTAAATTTCGGACTGAAATTCTGTCTAGATAAGTGATGGTATTTCCATTTTCTATAAATCAATATTCAATATCAATAATCAATATTTCTTATTGGCTGAAACAAAGAAGCTGATTGACCAATGAAGCCCAGATAACTCCTCTATAGGCCAGTTGGCTGATTAAAATTGTATGGAGTAATATTTGAAGATGTGCATCAAATAAGAGTCGACTTTGCATATGTTTGTTTGATTATCATGGTTTGACAAAAATTTTTACTTTGTTTTACTGATATTTAATTTATAAATACCTAATGATTTAGTCCCATAGGTATATACTCTACACTCTCGAAGCACCTTGAGTAAAGAAATAAAGGTAACACTTAACAATAAGGTGAGATGAATCATTAGTTAGTACATGAATTAACCATTCATTATTGATAAGTTAAAGATGCATTATTGATTTGTTGACAGATGTATTAATAATGAACTCAATTTTATTATGTATCATTTAATTTAATACATAAATTATGCTTTGAGGTAAACAAAAAGATAGACATTTTTTCGAAAAAGTTAAAAATAATGAACTAATCTCGAATTTGTTGTTTTGTATTTTATTTTCTCATTGATAATTTACTGGAGAGAGGTTCAAATCGATATTAACATTTTTTCAATTACTTCACAGTTTATATGAACAGAATTACAGCAATAAATACAATGGAAATACATTTAAAAGAAGAAAACTAGTTTTGAATCAATAGAGATATGTTGAAATGTAAAAATACATAAATCACTATTATATATATATATATATATATATATATATATATATATATATATATATATATATATATATATATATATATATACATATATATACAAACAAACAATAATTTACTTTTAATAAATCAATTATTTATTTAATAATTTGTCTGCCTGTCTGTCTGTCTGTCTGTCTATCTATCTATCTATACTTAAGTAATTTTTACCTCCATGCCAGATGCAGATTTAATGAAGCTCACTCATAAATAAAACCTCACTTGATGCCCTCTAAGCATCTCCTCCCTCAACAGTTTTCATTTCTCACTGTTTTATTCAGTCGGTTCTATTTCTGTCAGATGTGTGAAGACAAACCCACAGACCGAGACAGAGAACACGGAGATAAGAGAGTCTTGTAGCTCAACTGCAGTTTGCTATCTATAATTTCCATTACTTATAATCATGTCACTGTTAGTTTTATATTATAATATAACCTTATTTTAACCGTAAACCAGGTTAACCATTCCAGCTAGCAGGTAGAAGTTATGTCTTTGAATTAGATATTTAATGACTTCTCCTTCTGGAGGTCACTAACACAACCAAATCCTTCAGCACAATCATTCACAATGACACAATTATTATTTGTTACAGAATACCAAGAAGTTAAAAAGAAAGAATATTTAAACTAAAACTGAAAAAAATGAATATATAATTACCTTCCAGTCTCCAGTGGCTATGAAGGTGTCGCTGTTTTCCTGCAAGTACACAAAGGATGAGTTTTCAATAAAATAAACAACAAGTGGAGCAACACTCTGCCAGGTCCTGCAAAAAGAGGATCAGGACACTGAGATGGAAACTGCCCGGGGTGTAAAGAGCTAAAGATCCTTTATATAGTGTAGTAAATAGATTAATACTGAAACATAACATATGTATGTTCCACTATAATAAAAAAGAGGGTTTCTTAAAAGTTAAGGTAAATTAAAGGGTGCTGTATTCAATCTTTGTGATCCAATGTTGATGTTTGAAATCCCCAAACAAAGGTTATCATTCAGTAATAATTAATGACATTTATGTAGTGCTTTTCTAGACACTCAAAGCTTTATAAACATACAAACTGCTTAAATGACAATGTGATTCAATAAACGTACCTGTGTTTGCTTTATTTCACCACAAACATTGTTTAAGCTGGGCTTTTAAAAATTGATTTAAATCAACAGCTTTTTCATTATTTAAAACTTTACAACCCCTAAAGTAGCAGTACATGGTAGTTTTGTTTCTACCCCCTTAAAATTATTCAGTTGGAATTCTTATCTATACACATTAGGACTTTGTGAAGCTATATAAAAACATTGTGGATGATCAATTGATTGAATCCAACCAAGCTCTTTTTTTTAATAGCATACTGCTCCTTTGATAAAGTCTTTAAGTCTTTTACACCCCTGATATTTGATTCGGCAGACATAGCAGATAAGTACAGTATGTGGGTGGCTTGGCTGGCTTAAAATCAGCAGCTATTTGTGGAACCATGAACCACTTGCGCTGAGCTTACTTCACTGCTGATATGAGGCCTGTTTAACACCATCATGTATTTAAGCAGAATCAAAGGCGTTTTGATGGCTTGAGGTTGTTTAACCTCAGATATAGTGAGGAAAAAACAGTGTTAACAACACAATGTGATGAGCAAAATGTGAAATGACTTCTAAACATAATAAAGAACAGCATGACATCTCTCGATCAGAAAAATAAAAAGTAAATAAAATGCTTGAGAGAAAAGTAAAACTTATTTTTGGAGCAGCGAAGCTAAATGAAATGTTAGTGCATGCAGTTTGAGCTTGGCCATATATCGCAATATAAAGCAGAAGCAGTTGTAATGTCGGACCAGCAGGTGTCACTCCTTTTCTACCTAAAGCTCTGATACAATAGCTTGGAATTTTCTGAGGTACAGTGCTAATAAGAATTTAAAAAAATGCTGCGATACTTGGAAAGAGGAAGAGAGAAAGAGAGAAAGAAGCCTCAGAGTTGAGATTGCACATTAACATGATGAATTGACTAAGTAAAAACCATTCTGAAAATGACTACAACAAAATTGGCTCAAACAAACAATGAACAATGATACTAGTTTTAATAATAAAAAGTTTTAATTCGGAAAAGGGATACTATAAATGTAAAGGTTCGAATGGAGAAGAGTTATGTTATATAAAGAAAACGTAATTGAACTTTAAACTTCAGTCAGGTTTTAGGTATTGTTATCAATGTTTGGTTTCAAAGTTAATGATAAAGTTAAAGGCTCTTTGAGGTAAAATTCGCAAGCACTTGAGGGCTGAGGGTCAAACTGCCTTTTTAGTAGTGTATTGATAGTAATTAGGCTTAATTATTGTAAGTTTGTCATTCACTAAAGATGCCCAATGGCTCTTTAAATAGTGTGTTAAAAGAATTTAAAAAAATCTTGTCAGAAAATAGGGTAAAGTTGCTTTCATTAGGAGTGTGTTCATGGTATTTAAGGCTTAATTCATCACACCTTCAAATGGGAAGTTAGTGTTTATGCATTGATTGAGCCAAGGATAAGTGTCCTCATTAATAGTTAATCATGATTAATTAATGGTTAGTGGAGACAATTAAAAAGGTCCTGATCATAAAGTGAGAATATCATGAAAAGGGTAATTCAGTACTTCCCTTCAAAAAGTGAAATTTGTATATTTTATGCATCATTACACACAGTTATATATTTAATTTCTTTTGATGTTGATGATTATCTTACTTAAATATTACATAGAATATTACTTAAGACTAATGCAAGGATAATGCAGCACTTAGACCTTAGTCGAAGCTTCTTTTGCCTGAATTACTGCAGCAATGGGGCATGGTATGGAGTCTTGTCTGATTGTCTGAAGCTAGAGTAGTATGCATACTAGACCAGGGCTGCAACTAAAGTGTGCAGGACTGCGGCCCTCCAGGACCGGATTTGGGGAACCCTGGGTTAAGCGGGGATAATTAAGAACAAGGTCCTTAAACTAGTTACTTAAACCAAATTTGCATAAAGCTTGAACCACAGAAAACACAGTTATGATATCATGTCAAATAATCACTGACTGAGCAAACTTTACACTGGACCTCAAGCAATGTGGATTCTGAGCTTCTCTCTTCTTCACGGACCTTGATTTAAAAAGAAAATGCTAAATTTACTTCCAGTAGAGAAAATAACTTTGGAGCACTCGGCAGATGAGCTGTTCTTTTTGTTTTTAAGTCCAGGTTCTGACACTTTTCTTGTTCAAGAGTGGCTTGATGCAAGGATGCGGCAGCTCGAACAGCGCTATGTCTTACATTAATCTGTAAGTGAAAGTGCAAGTTTCTTCGCAGCTTGTCCTTTCTTTGCCTCTCTATTAACACACAGAGCTCTATGAACAGGCTGCCTGCTTTTTTTAGTTTTTTTTCTTGCCCTCAATGGTAATGTTTTGGAATCCCTATGGTTGGTTGTCAGATCTAGACTGTGAGACCATTTAAAGGCATTTAGAATGTTTATTAGAGTGTTCCACTAGGTGTCTTCAATATTGAACCATTTCACAGTATTCTAATTCTCTGAGACACTAACTTTGGGGTTTAATAGTTGTCAGTTACACTGAACAAATTAAAAGTTATATCTACCATATAATATAATATATAAGTTATATCTACTATATATATATACCAGTTATATCAGTCTAGTTGTAATAAAGGAATACAATATACAAAGCTCACTTTGGAATTACTGAAATAAAGAAATTATATTTTAATTACATGACCGGAACCTGTATGTTAAGTGAAAAACCCAGTACTTTATCTTTTGTTAGAAATAATTGAAACATTGACTAAACCCTAACTAAAGGCTCACAATGAGATTTTATATCACATTTGTGTTAAAAACACCCATAAACACAGTTCGATTGTACCCATGATTTTCCCCAAGCCAGTGAGCAAGTGTGAGGAAAAGTTTGTTAGTTGAACAGAAAACAACAGCCTTTGTTGGGCTTTTAAAGCAGTTGCTCCAAAAGACAACTTAGGGAAGGATGGGCGTGGTCTGTGCGGTTATCAGCCTACCGGGAAGTACCCGCAGGTCCGACGGCGTGTCAGGCCAAGCCAGTGTCGGGCGATGGAATGCCAGCGTTTTTGGGGGCGAGCCGTAGGGGGGGGGAGGCGTAGCAGAGGGCAGCACGTGCACAGACTGTCCTTTAGCCTGTCACGTCACACATAGACACAAAGACTAGTTACAGCACACTACAACAGACAGTGCCCTCTAGAGGACTGGAGGTCAATGCTTTGGTGACAGAGGTGTGAAGCTGAAGAAAAATATTGTGAATTGCATAAACGGTGATGTGAGGGAACACAAGCAGCAGACATCATAGCAACATAACAAGCTTTGACAAATAAACGTGATTAGGTGATCTTTTTTAAAACACAAAATATGGTCTAATAAACAGTGTTCAGCTTAGTATTTGGTCCCTCTCTAAAAAAATAACACTAGGAAGTCTTTACATTCAGTAGATGATTTACCAGATTAAGTGTTTATCATCTTTGAAACTCAGGTTTCTATTAATATTTGAATCCCTTGATTAAAACTCAATATCTTTAATACACTTCAGGAGCTCTGTTTGTTTGAGATCGTTGTACCAGTGCTCTGGCTAGGCTTGTCGTGTGTTATATAACCCCTGTTGCTTCTGTGTTCAGGCTTGGAGTGACTAATTTGTTTGACTGGTTGCTTTGTTTTTAGAACTAATGCCTGTTTCTTCACCTCTGTGTGGACTGTGTGAGAGGTCTGTTTCTTTCTGTCTTGTTTATTCTTTAATCGAGGCTGAACCCTGGCATTGCAGAAAAATATTTAACAATCTTGTTTTATTATTTATCTCTTGTTTATTTCAGCACATGACCTTTTTCTGCTCCAATCTCTTGAGCCTTACAACCTTCTATTTATCCAACTTGTTAACTCCTGATTTAGGTCCCTGCATATTACATTTGTTTGCTGGTACAGTCTATATATCTATATATACACTATACATTGCATACTATATACCCTAGCTGGCCACTTTATTAGGTACACCTTGCTAGTATCGGGTTGGCCCCACTTTTATTTTCAGAACTGTCTTTAATCCTTTGGGGTCGCGATTGAAGAAGCTACTGAAAACATTTCTCAGAGAGTGTATTGAGATGATATCCTGCAGCTGCTGCAAATGTGTCAGTTGCACATCCATGAGGAGAATCTCTCGTTCCACTGAATCCCAAAGGTGCTCTATTGGATTGAGATATGGTGATGGGTACACTTTGGTCATAATAGGATGCAGCTCATCAGCAGCAATAATCAGGTAAGTTGTCGTGTTAACACAATGCTCAACTGATACTAATAGGTTCAATGTTTGGCAAGATCGCATCTCCCACACCATTGCACCTCCACAACCAGCCTGAAATATTTATATAAAGCAGGATGGATCCATGCTAGATACTAAATTTTGACCATACAACCTAGATGTCACAGCAGAAATTGAGACTCGTCACACCAGGCTACGCTTTTTCAATCTTCTATTGTCTAGTATTGGTGAGCCTGTGTGAGTTGTAGCCTCAGTTTCCTGTTCTTAGCTGATAGGAGTGGCACTTGGTGTGGTGTTCTGCTGTTGTTGTCCATCTGCCTCAAGTTTGAACGTTTTGAACCAGTCTGCCCATTCTCCTTTGACCTTAACAAGATATCTGCACTCACAGAACTGCTGCTGTCTGGATATTTTTTCTTTTTTGTTCCATTCATTGTAAACCCTAGAGGTGGTTATGCATGAAATCCCAGTCGATAAGCAGTGTCTGAAATACTCAGAACAGCTCGTCTGGCACCAAAAACTATGCCATGTTCAAAGTCACCTAAATCACCTTTCTTCCTCATTTTGATGCTCGGTTTGAACTGCAATAGTTCGTCTTCACCATGTCCACATATCTAAAAACATCAAGTTGCTGTATTGAGCGGTTGGATAGGTGTACCTAATAAAGTGGCCAGTGAGAGTATACTACATAAACTATATATTGCATTTGATAGTTTATATATGCTCAAAATAATAAATATGCAAGCATTCAAAAATGTTAGTGAATTCAGCATAAATGTATTGTTTTACTGTTTTACATACAGTTTTTTGTGCACTGTGTACAGCAATTAAGGTAAGGTGGTGATTTTTAAGGTGGTTTTTATTCATTAAAAATTACCATTGATCATGGAATTCCCATGGAAATAGACACACCAAATTATGAGATGATGCAGTTGCTTTAAAAGTTGTATTTACAATGTCACTACAGCCATAATGTCAAATTACTTTTGTTTTAGAATAAGTCACAGCCTCGTTTTTCTTTACTTAAGAGGAAAAGCTAATACATCAAGATTTCTCCATATTGAATATTATAGCAGTTTACAATTTTTTCATTTGCTGAATGTTTTCTAAAATGAACACTGAACTTGCACAACACGTAACAACATTAAACATGAATTCAAATTCATCATTACATACTACATAAATGTGATTTCTATTAAAGAAGCGACACTTTCTAGATCATTTTGAACATAATGAAATCCTTTTACTTTTTTGTTCATTTTCTGTATAAGCTTTTTCTATGAAAAAAAAACTGTTCATCAAAAATCTGTGTTCATCACTGCTTTTTTGTTAAAATCTTGGGTTTAGCGTTGGCTTTATGCAGTAACATTAACAAACCTGGTTTACTGGAATATTTACCATAAATGAATAAAGAAATAGCACTTAGTTCACAAACAAGCTTAAAGGTAGTCTCCTAATTTATCATGAAGTCCTCTAAGTATCTCCTGTTTCCCTACCATGAATGTTACGGACTTAAAAAGGCATTATTATTATTGCGTCCAATAAATGCACTTTAATGATCTTATAAGCTAAATGAGTATGATTTAGATGAAATGCAACATGTTTTTGCATGCACACACATGGAAACAATAATTTGTACCCTGATCAAAATCAGTAGGAACATTTTTAACCAATCCGCTAAATTTAGCCATCGCACACACATGTAGGCTCACCGTCTCTGTTTCCTGTCCCCTGGATTCTGGCAGTAGTGGCTTTTCTTCAGTGAACTGCTGATCCTTCATGCCAGCCATCCTGGAGAGCAACCTGTAACCATAGCAACACACAAACAGCGAGATTAACATGGATGGCAATATAGTAACCCAAAATCCTCCAAAGATCCTTATTGCATCATAAAATACTTCAACTCAAGACAAAATTGTTTGGCTTCTACTCACTTTGGAGTCTGTGTGATTTGTTTCACAAAATGCTTGAAATTGATAATGACTTGCAAGTTCTATTTGATTAAATGTGTAACTTCTTCAAGGAAATTGACCTTTTTCCACACTTGCTTGTTTTACGACTAGAAATACATCATGAACGGAAGATCATGCACCAAAGGCACAAATGACTGCAGTGTACCCAGGGTTTCTTCAGGGTCTTAAAAATTCACTGTTCAGGGTCTTTTTTTTTTTCTTATTTTTCTGATGTTCATGTAAAGCTTATCTGATATGTGTTTTTTTTCTTGTTGTTTGGAGTTGCCAGAGGTTTAGAAAATGCTCTTAAATGCTCAAATAAAATGTAAAAAATTATGACTAGGGTTGCCATAGTCTGTGAAAACTTTCGTAATCCTCAAAACTATAAAAGTGTCATTTAGCAGTGCTCCTCATGAACCAAAATCTTAAAAGTGATGGTTTGAGAAGAAGCTCATAAATGCTCAATTTTTAAAAGTGTTTTTTAGAGTTGCTAGAGACTGACACTACTAAAAGAAAACAAATGTTGTAAATGACGATTAGGGTTGCCAGAGTTTGAGAAAATGCTCATTAACGCTCAACTTTGTAAAAAGAATAGTAAGCATAGCCAGGGTTTAAGAAAACTTTCGTATATGCTCAAAGACATAAAAGTAGTGGTTAATTTTTTAAACAATTTAATTGAAAAATACGTATGTTTCTTATGCAAAAAATATTGTATGTGTTTTTGATGTTGTGATATAGGTCTTAAATTTGATACATAACAATCTTAAAAATTGTAATTCTTAAAATTCTTACATTTGACCTTATGAAACCTGCACAATAAATTTCCAAACTAGTTTTTGAAACTGAAATGTATGCGTATTATTTTTAAATTTGTGTATCCAATAATTAAGGAGGGGATTGAATCCCATAAAAGATCTATAGCTAAATCTGAAGAGATACTATACCTCTTAGAAGAAATCAAAGCTGTTGTCAAAGCATAGTAAAAGTGATGTCCCCCATAAATTTTAGCAGAAACCAAATGAGGCTCAGGGTTTGGAGAAATACATTAAAAAAAATTATTTGGTGGATTGGAAATGATAAGAATGAAACCTCAGTGCTTCACGAGTAGCACCACCCTTAAATATGCAACACATTCAATCGTATTATAACAAAAAAAAGGATAATAATAAAATCCACTGCCTTCCACCACGTTGTCATTAAGGTGAAAATAAGAGCATGGGTGTCAAAGGGAATCTGCTCACTTCTGGGAACAACTTCAAGTGGCCAGTCAAGGAATTACAACTTCAGTCACTTCTTATCATGCACTTCTTAGAGAGCAGAGGCCAACTTGGCTTACTAAGATATAAAGCCAATTATTATGAAAAAGATCTTTATAACGTTGAAGAAAATTATTAAGATCTGAAGATTAAATGGGTAAGTTTAATATAATTCTGATAAAGCAAACCATAAATAATTTTCCATGCTGTAAAATTGTATGTAACATTGACAACACTGCTTACATTTGATCACATAATTCAACCAATGTGAGGTGGTATTTATTAAACACATTGAATATTTAAAACCTTTCAATGTCTGTGATAAATGTTACATTTCAATAGTAGTAAAAGAATATTGTCAAGTTATTTTAAAAAATTAATTAGAGGTATAATAAAACAGTCACAATAAGCAGTCTGCTCCTTTATAAAAATTGTACAAATATGTATAAAAAGTGTCTTATTAACGTACACTTATATAAGTATACACAACGTAAAAAAATTTAACTAAATTAAAGAGCCCCCCTGCATTTATGTGACATCACCAACTCCTCACGCGTCAACAAAAGATCTCGTTTCACTGATCGAGCATGGAGCTGCGCCTCACAACAGAGCAGCAAGATATGGCAGGGGGGAACTTTTTACCTTTTTCGTCCAGATCTGTTCGATCTTGTCCATTATTTGAAAATTAGAAACGAATTGTTGCGTACACCCGGCAAATCGAGTTTTTTAAGCACGGATAGTAATCTGGCTCTAATACATTCTACTGCATGTGATTAAGAGCTTGTGTGGGTTATGAGATGAGAATATGGCTGAATTTCAAAATTATCAGTCACCAAGAACATGATACAAGCTCATCTCAGGGTATCTGTTGATGGAGAGATACTGTATTTTTCCATCTGGCACTTCTTTAACTCCAGCTGTGTAGCTGAAGGCAGTCGGCTCATGGGATCTCTGTCATGTCAACTGATCTTTCAATAACAATGTGCTAAGCTGAAAAACATCTCCAGAGGCCTGTGCTAACTTATGATGCTCCAAACACTTGCAACCGCCAGCAAAGCTTGTGCAAGTTATGTAATTTAAAGTTTCTGAGGATGTTTGACTGGTCTAAACATTTAATCCAAGTGGCTTTCTTCAAACAACAAGAGAAAGGAAGAAAAAGTTGAGAGCAGATTTCTTGACGGATTCTCATTCCTTCAGAAGAGTCAAACAGGAACTTTAATTAAAAGCCTTTCGAGTAAACAGAAAATTATTTGTTCCCTGTCAGAGCCAAAAGCTGCATGAATCTGGAATCCTGGGCAGTATAAATCAAACCCTTGGATGTGAACGGATAGAATGATTCAGAGCCCTGCAGGAAATGATTCTTTTGGTTGCATAACACCTCCCATGAGGTGATTATAACAAGGTCTAGACATGACCACAATACTCAATTGGCCTCTTTCTCTAGTCTCTGTCACAATCTCTTTCTAGATCTAGCTCGACTTCTTCCTCCCCCATATTCAGTGACCTCTCACAGCTCATTATTATAAGCATGCCTTGTTACAGTATTTTAAAGCTTACTAAATAAGAGTTGTAGATTCCAATGCCTCAGAAATCCACCACTGCTGTGCAGATATTCTAATGGATATTTAGTTTCTTACATGCACCTATTAAATAGTCCAATCAACAAAGCTAATTTCCAGATACCACCTTGTCATATTGTAATAGCAACAAATTGGTGAACCGGGAAACGGTAAAGTAGTTGATCTTTTGAAATATATAAATCTATGGAAATGTCAAAATCCAAAAGACTGGAATTTACGTAGTTGTCCAAAAAAGCCTGCTATGGTTTATTGATCAATTGAATGAAGCTGAGATGGACTTTGACGGTTTAAAAAAACTGCATATTGTCTCTCCCCTACTGTAAGTCGCTTTGGACAAAAGCATCTGCCAAGTGCATAAATGTAAACGTAAATGTAAATCTAATGTTTAGCCACACCAACCAATCAGGAACTTCCTAGAGTAGTCACCTGAGGGAAACACTGAAATCAGCATTCGCAGAGGGTATATACAGTTTCTAGCGTTCATTCTGGAACATTATACACAATTTCAATACTTCACTGTAATCCCAAACAGCTGTACTAGTGTCACGGCCGGGTCTTGAACCCGGGTCTCTGGGGTGGAGACTGAAGTGTGAACCACTGAACCACAGGAGCAGGTGTGTTGGACCCAATGGAAATACAATCCAGGATACAAGGATTTATTAGAAAAAATTTAACTTCTTCTCAATAACAAAAAAAATAATAATATAGCAAAAACACAACTCAGATTCTTCTCGGAATGAGGAATAAAAATACTCAGTCTAACGAACATATAAAGAAAACTCCACGAGGGGAGAAAACAAATAGACAATAAGGCAACAGGAGAAAATCAAACAGTCTTACTGGACGTAGCTCAAGACCTCAAGGGAATGCACAGCAAGTTCACTGAAGCTGACTCAAAAACCAAGTGAAGTTCAGAGAAAAAGTGACAACTTAAATATACAGGCTGGAACGAGTCACAGGTGATAGAAATAAAGTAAACAAGAGCACATGAGGAAGAACAAAGGCAAAAGGCGAACTACGGGGACCTCTAGGGGAATGGAGACAAAGTGCAGGATGGTGACAGGACCCCCTCCTTTAGGAACGGCTCCTGACGTTCCTACCAGAGCTCCCTGGCCTCTGGGCATGGAACTCCCGGATTAAACTAGGATCCAGGATGTCTTGGCCGGAATCCAGGAGCGTTCCTCTGGCCCGTAGCCCTCCCAGTCAACCAGATACTGAAGTGAATTCTGGACCCTCCTGGAGTCCAGTATCCGGTGGACTGTATAGGCTGGCTGGCCGTCAATGATCCTGGGGGGTGGAGGGGGTCTGCGAGGGAGGGCAAAGGGAGAAGACAAGACAGGTTTTAATAAAGAGACATGGAATGTGGGATTAATTCTAAGTGAACGAGGAAGAAATAAACGATAAGAAACAGGGTTAACTTTCCTTGCTATTCTAAATGGCCCGATGAACTTCTGGGACAATTTTCTTGACTCCACCCGGAGCGGCAGGTTCTTAGTGGCCAACCAGACTCTCTGACCAGCACGGAAAGCGGGGGCCCTTCGACGACGGCGATTAGCCTGATGCTGGTATCTCAGTGAGGTTCGAAGGAGAGCGTTTCTAGCTCTCCTCCAGGTTAGTCGACAGCGTCGAACGAAGTGTTGGGCTGAGGGAACTCCCACCTGCACCTCCTCCTCAGGAAACAATGAAGGGGTATAACCAAATTGGCATTCAAATGGGGATAGTCCAGTGGCTGAGGACTTGAGGGTGTTGTGAGCATATTCGGCCCACATTATGTAAGAAGACCAAGTCGTGGGGTTGTTGAAAGCCATGCACCGTAGAGTGGTTTCCAGATCTTGGTTTACTCGTTCGGTCTGACCGTTAGACTCAGGATGGAACCCGGAAGATAGGCTGGCAGTGGTCCCAAAGAGTCTGCAAAAAGCTCTCCAGAATCTGGACAAAAACTGTGGGCCTCGGTCAGACACAATGTCTTGGGGAATGCCAAAAACTCTAAAAACATAGCTCATTATGAGCTCCGCTGTCTCCTTGGCTGATGGTAACTTGGGGAGGGGAATGAACCGAACTGCCTTAGAGAATCTGTCCACCACAACCAAAATGACTGTGTTGCCCTGGGAGGGTGGAAGCCCTGTAATAAAGTCCAGGGAGAGGTGTGACCAAGGCCTGTGGGGAACAGGTAAGGGATGGAGCAGCCCCTGAGGTCGTTGGTGTGATGATTTTCCCTGGCAGCATACTTGGCAGGCCTCCACAAATCTTTTAACGTCCTTCTTCATGGAAGGCCACCAAAATCGCCTTTGGAGGAACTCTAGAGTACGGGTGTTACCAGGGTGGCAGGTCAATGGGGACTCGTGGCCCCACTGCAGGACCTGAGCTCGTGCTGACCGAGGAACATACAGAGCACCCAATGGCCCATTGCCTGGATCAGGTTCCTTGGTTTGGGCCTTCCGGACCACTTGTTCTAGATTCCATCTAAGGGGAGCAACAATCCTTGTACTAGGAATAATAGAAGAAACAGGCCTTTCCTGTGTCTCGGGAGAGTAGGCTCGGGACAAGGCATCTGGCTTGAGGTTCTTGGAACCGGGTCTGTAAGTCAGGATGAACTGAAATCTGTTAAAAAACAGAGACCATCGAGCCTGCCGGGGATTCAGTTGTTTTGCCTGCTGGAGATATTCCAGGTTTTTATGGTCTGTAAGAACCTGAAAAGGATGTTGAGCACCCTCAAGCCAATGGCGCCACTCCTCCAAGGCCAATTTTACAGCGAGCAGCTTTCGGTCCCCTACATGGTAGTTGCGCTCGGCATTAGACAGGCGACGTGACATGAAAGCACAGGGGTGTAGTCTTCCTTCCTCATTCCTCTGTGATAAGATGGCTCCTACCCCCACATCTGAGGCATCCACCTCTACCACGAAGGGTCTGTCTGGATTAGGGATAGAGAGAATGGGAGCTGAGGTGAATTGATATTTGAGATTCTGGAAGGCAGTTGCTGCTTCAGGACCCCAGTCAATCTTGACTCCTCCTCCCTTTGTCAGCGCTGTCAAGGGAGCCACAATAGAGCTGAAATTCTTGATGAACTTCCTGTAAAAGTTTGCAAACCCCACAAACCGTTGCACCTCTTTTACTGTGGTTGGAATAGGCCAGTTGAGAACAGCCTTAATCTTGCTATGGTCCATCTCCAGGTGACCAGGGGTGACGATGTACCCAAGAAACTTTGTCTGAGCTACATGAAATTCACACTTCTCTGGTTTGACAAACAGATGATTTTCAAGGAGTCTTTGGAGAACCCTGCTGACGTGCCCCTGGTGCTGTTCCACTGACTTGGAAAATATTAGTATATCATCCAGATAAACAAATACGAATCTATTTAACATGTCTCGGAGGACATCGTTGATAAGTGCCTGGAACACGGCAGGGGCATTGGAAAGCCCGAAAGGCATCACCCGATATTCATAATGGCCTGTGGGGGTGTTAAAGGCCGTCTTCCATTCATCTCCTTGCCGTATCCGCACCAGATGGTAGGCATTGCGAAGGTCCAGCTTAGTAAAAATGGAAGCTCCTTGCAACAACTCAAAGGCTGTAGCCATAAGAGGCAGGGGATATCGATTCCGAACAGTTATCTTGTTGAGACCTCGGTAATCAATACATGGCCTAAGCCCCCCATCTTTCTTCCCTACAAAAAGAAGCCAGCACCAGCAGGGGAAGTGGAAGCTTGGATGATGCCAGTTGCCAGGGACTCCTTGATGTAAGCATTCATGGCAGCCTGCTCAGGGGGAGATAAGGAGAAGACTCTTCCTCTAGGCGGAGAGGAACCAGGAAGAAGGTCAATTGCACAGTCGTACGGGCGGTGAGGTGGCAGAGAGGTGGCTCGGGACTTACTGAACACTGCCTTAAACTGATGATAGACAGTGGGAACTTGAGACAGATCTACAAACTCTTGAGGCTCGGGATGAGGAGCTGGGGGGCTCTGGGTTAAACAGGTGAAGTGACAAGAGGGACTCCAATCTAGAATGGAACCAGTAGACCAGTTGATATGGGGATTATGTCTGCGCAGCCAGGGATGACCTAGAATAACAGGGTACTCGGGAGAGTCAATAAGGTAGAAATCCTCCTCCTGCTGATGTTTAGCAATGGTGAGTTTCAGGAACTGAGTGGCCTCAGTTACTTTGCCAGGTTTTAGGGGTCTACCATCCAATGCAGTTACTGCCTGGGGATGAGGGAGAAGGTGGGTAGGGATCTTAAGTTTCTTGGCCAAGGACAGATCTATGAAATTACCTGCGGCACCTGAATCGATCATTGCCTGGACTGGAAGCTGATGGCTCTCCCAGGACAGAAGGGCTTGGAGTGCTAGAACAGTATTGGCAGGAGGAGCTCTTATTTTCCCCATCACAGTCCTCCTGTAACTGGGTGGGGACCATCGTTTCCCGATAATTCTGGACAAGTGGACCGAAAGTGTCCAGACGTACCACAGTAAAGGCATCGTCGCTCCTTCATGCGTCGTTCCCTTTCACTGGGAGAGAGTCTGGAATGACCTAGCTGCATATCTTGTGGAGGTTGTTCACCGACTGGGAGGAATCTGACAGGTGGGGCATGAACTGGAGAAACAGGTTTGTGAACAGGAGCTTGGGACTGGGATGCTCTGCCTCGAGTGATTCTCCGTTCTCTAAGACGATTATCCAGGCGAATGGCCATATCAATAAGGGATTCGAGGTCTTTGGCTGATTCCCGAGTGGCCAGTTCATCTTGAAGAGATTCAGCTAATCCTCCCTGAAAGCAGACCCTCAAGGCTTCGTCGTTCCATCCACTGCCTGCTGCGATGGTTCGAAACTCTATGGCGAAATCTGCAGTGCTGCGGGACCCTTGACGGAGAGTCAGTAGACGTTTGGAAGCCTCTTGTCCACTAACTGGATGATTGAAGACCCGCTTAAACTCCTTCTCAAAGGCTGTGTATGATTTGCAATAACTAGTCTGGGACTGCCACACCGCAGAGGCCCAAGCTAAAGCCTTATCAGTCAGAAGGGTGATAATATAAGCAATCTTCGAGCGGTCAGTGGGAAAACTTGAGGGCTGAAGCTCGAAAGTGAGAGAGCACTGGGTGAGAAATCCCTGGCAAGAACTAGGATCTCCCGAGAATGGTTTAGGGGGTGGAAGTCGAGGTTCTGCAGCAGCTACAGGAGATATGGGAGGATCGGTGGTAGTTAGAGGTGGCGCAGCCAGAGGAGCATGAGGGAGGCTTTCAGAAAGCTGCCGAATGGACCACATAACTTCTGAAAGGAGTTCTGAGTGTCTCGTCATTAACTCCTCTTGACGATGGAGGACCTCTTCATGGCGCTGGAATGAAGCTTCATGGCTGGCAATCACTGCCAACAGATCTTTGGCACTGAGTGTTTCTGGGTCCATGTCTGACTTGGTTTTTCTGTCACGGCCGGGTCTTGAACCCGGGTCTCTGGGGTGGAGACTGAAGTGTGAACCACTGAACCACAGGAGCAGGTGTGTTGGACCCAATGGAAATACACTCCAAGACGCAATCCAGGATACAAGGATTTATTAGAAAAAATTTAACTTCTTCTCAATAACAAAAAAAATAATAATATAGCAAAAACACAACTCAGATTCTTCTCGGAATGAGGAATAAAAATACTCAGTCTAACGAACATATAAAGAAAACTCCACGAGGGGAGAAAACAAATAGACAATAAGGCAACAGGAGAAAATCAAACAGTCTTACTGGACGTAGCTCAAGACCTCAAGGGAATGCACAGCAAGTTCACTGAAGCTGACTCAAAAACCAAGTGAAGTTCAGAGAAAAAGTGACAACTTAAATATACAGGCTGGAACGAGTCACAGGTGATAGAAATAAAGTAAACAAGAGCACATGAGGAAGAACAAAGGCAAAAGGCGAACTACGGGGACCTCTAGGGGAATGGAGACAAAGTGCAGGATGGTGACACTAGCTCATAACAATCTAATGTAGTTATGCAGTTGACTGAACTAAGCATTTTTGCGACCTATGTTTAATTATGCCACTTCAAGTGAATAGGGCTCAATATTTTATAGCAAATTTGTGTGGAATGCTTAAAAAGTTTAAAAACATTTTAGATGTTATCGACATGACGTTCTGGTGTGGGGGTCTCCCTCAGGAAAGCTGAGTCAACCGTCTTGATTTTGCCTTGATGTGGGTATATCTTGGCCAGCCTGCCTGAATGTGCAACTCAGTTTAAAATTGAAAGGTTTCCTTGGATACCGACGGTTAGGTCCACGAGTCTGAATGCTCTGGCGGGGATTAAATGCTTAACTTTTTCCCTGCTTCCCTGTTTCCCTGTTTCTGCCAGTAACTGTTGTCGTCTGTAGTGCACATTAGTACTGTTTGTACATTTATTTGAATAAATATCCACGTTACATAGTCTATATGTTATGCTGTCGAGTTGTGTATGTGTGCTAGTGTGAAACGAACAATTCTAAACAACATAATAGTCAGTGTGTTTTCATGATCCTAACCGTTTATAGTTATTGGTAGGCTCAAGTGTGTGCTTGTGAGATCATCTCTAAATAATTTTCACATTCAGGTAGGATGTATTATGAAACAATTGGTTTGATTGTGTGTGTTTCCTCAATCATTCTTTTGCTATTTGTTACATCCAAGAAAACATTTTTTTTTTATAATATCAAGGGAGGTTATTTTCCTTTTGGGCTCATCGCTCTCATTCAGTCTAATGACGCTCAGTTGAGGTTCTTTAGTGGAGATGTGTTTGCTCTGGAGAGATGAGTTTAAAAGGCGCTCACTCTCTCCTCTGGAAGTGAGACATTGCTCCTCAGCTCCAGAATGAAATTATGAGTAAAGTTACTTTGGTGATAACTTGCTCATTTGGAATTTATTTGTTAAGTGCATGTCCTACATTTTGAGTAGAAATTTTGTGAAAATGTAGAATATATTTCGCATATCATATGAGTTGAACAATATGAAAATTTTGAGTCTTTTTTTCAACAATATATAAGTTGAAAACTATAGATTTTTTTGTGAATTACTCCCCAATTACAAGTTGAGTAATAACAATATTTTTTAGATAAAATTGAGATAATTTAAGTTAACTTTGAATATAATTTTTATTTTATGTAAACTTCAAACATTTTTAAAAATAATGTGAAATATTATGTTACACAATAATTTTAGAGTTTTGTGAACTTTTTAGGTTTTTCAGTGTGGGTCTGAACCAGTGAGGGGAATAATGGTGCTATAAATAAACACATTACTAACGGCGCTACTTTGTTCAGAAATGCGTAATCTAACCAATTATTGTTTTCCCTGTTACCGTTACTGTCCATGAAATGCGCATCACTACAGTAGCCTATATTTGAGAGCAAAATGGTTTTAATGTGAGCACGTCTCTCAACAAGAGAGCCTCTCTGTGGTTTGAGTGTGTGTGTGCGTGTTCAAGCCAGGGGCGAGATACATTTCTGACAATTGGTTGTGAAGGGAAATTTATCTGAAAGAATGTGATGATTGGCTGACGAAGAGTGACCATCAATCGTTTGCCAATCAGAGTAGGGCAGGTCTTTACACACAAACACTTAACAGAAAGCGTTATTAACTTTCAACAAGACCTCGGCAAAACCATGCCAAGTCCAATCATTTCAAAGTTAGCTTTCGCTAACTGGAAGTATCAGCACAACTTTTACTTCGATTAGGTGATCTCAAATCTAATGAAGCACATAACACATTACACAGCGCCACCAAATCAGAAGCTTAGAACGCAGGTGATAATGTTAGCTCTGCTCAAAGTAGAAGATGAGGTCATGAAACCCAAGCAAGTAAAACTTGATTTGTCCTCCACAAGCACTTATAACTCAGACAGAATTAAAGGAAATAGTAGTTTAATATTTATTAATATTATTTGTTTATTTTTGTAAATTTACTAAGAAGAATTTTTGTTTTTAGACTAAGGTATCGACCAGTTTTGTTCTGTGCAATAATTCTTTACATTTCTAAACCAATTATATTGCATTTTTTGTGTTTTATAAGATAATATATATAATGTTATGTTGAATTTGACAGTTTTCTATTAGGTTAGATTAGTGTGGACTGCTGTAGAATTATTGTGTTTGACAAATTTAAGTAATGCAAAAATTAGTCACTTTTATAAAAATGTATCTCAGTTACGAACTCAGTTACTATTTTTGAGAAGTAACTAGTAACTATAACTAACTACATTTTTTTAAAGGCTTGTGCCCAACACTTGTCTGAACAGGGTTAAAAAAATGTATTGTCACTGAGTGTTCCCATCTTTTTCTACAGGCTTTTTTACTTCAAAGTCACTAATGCACATCTCAAGATGACTCTGTGGTGATTCTAAGTTTGACGTGCCACTTAATCCAATGTTGACATTGCTTGAAGAGAGGAAATACATGGAGCTAGAAGTAAAAAAAACAAAAACCTGGCCAAACAGCATTTATTTTAATGGTGAGCATTCATTTCCAGTTATAAATGCAGGCACAATAACTCGTGCAACTAATTTGGTGTGTCTGTTGACAAAAATCTACAGTTTGGAAAGGTTTGACTTTATATAGTTGATAATAAATTTTTTGAGCCACTAGTGCTTCTGATAGAAAAGAAGTCCCTGTCGCATGATTGCTCAGCTAGCTGGTTTCTAGATCAGCAACTTGGCATCCGAAACATCAGCTTTCAACTGACCATGTTTACCAACCAAGAGTAAAATAGTCTCTTTTAATGATCATTGGCGTTGCTGATTATTTGAAAATACTATTAATAAAATATAACTGCAAGTTGTAATGTGTGACTAAGCTCTGGGAAAGAGCCACCAGAGGATATTAAGCCAAACACAGCTGGTGACTTCAGGTCATGGTTGTTATAACATTTGGTAAAATTAAGTTTGAAGCCATTTTAGACAAAGATTTAGGTGTTTATTAAAACTTCCTTTTATCATTTGACCACTTTTTTTAGTAGTGCCATCACTTGATGACGAACGTGCATAATGAGTTTAGATTTCATTCTTTTTTAGATAAAATTTTTTATGTTTTTCCAAGAGGACCAAAATCACCATCAAAGTTAAGTTGAATCTGTTTGCGTGTCATTCCAAAATGCTTCAATTAATCAACTTTAATTATATAACTTCTAGTTGGCTGGTTTTGAAAATGATCTAAACTGAATTTTGAAGATCTATAAGGAACTTAAAAACTTAAGTTTATCAGGAAATTCTCAATTTCTATATTTCTGAAAACTACCCTTATGTTATAGGGTCTAATTGCATTGGCATGCATCAACATTTTTCCCTGAGGGTAAAAATTATTTTGTGTCTGTGACATTAGGTTTAAAAGGTATTACCATAAACATAACAAAAGTTTTAGTTAGAGTTGTGTTTTTAGGTCAGAATCTTATGTACAAGTGTGCCAAATTTTATAATTTTGCCTCAAATGGAAGTGGGGGTTGTCATTGACTTCATTGACAAAAGAAGAATATCAATAATCTTGAATAAGGAAACCCACGGATACAATATACAATATGTGCATTTGCGGTTTTGCTGCTTGGCCAATATTAATAACAACTATTATATTTTGATGTACTCAAGGACAAAAACAGAAAATAAACAACACTAACAAACACAGCATTTAAAACAGCAAAACTGTAAAATGATGCCTCTACAGAGAGTAGACCTGTGTAAACAAACAAATATATAAGACCACATTTTAAAATCTTTTGGTAAGGACTATTGAATCGCTCAAGAGGATGTTTGTTTCCAGAGGTAGAGGAGCGCCTTGAGACTGGGACTGAGTGGTTCTAAGACATCAAAATGACAAGTTCAGCAAGATATGAAGAAGCTAGATCACTGAGAGGTTTGTATGTCAAGTGAGTCTGATATTTTACAGGTAACCAGTGGAGGAGTTGCAAAACTGGAGTGATAAGTCCAGTGGAAGCAGTTTGAAGGTCACATCACACCTATGCGAACATAAATCCTGCACTGGCTTTTCTGCCGGGGCTTTTACACCTCTGGTAATGCAATGACTCTCTTTTCCCATGGATGGCGATCAGGGTCACTACAATGACACGCCAAAGTTCAAGACACTTATATTTCACGTCACTTTTCCTTGTCTTTGTGGGACTTATCAAACAACTCTGGACACTTGGACACCAATATGATAAGCTTTTCACAATCCATTCTCTTCTACAAACTTCTTCTGCTCTAGTCTTCTACGTCTCAAAAGTACTATGATCAAAAGATCAAAAGAGCCAGCTTTCATTGATCAACCACAAGATCTCGCACAGCGGCAATTTAAACCAAGAAAACATGGACTGTAGGTTTCTCAGATAGAGGAAGGCAGACAGTGAGGATTTCTGATGTGAAAAAAAACGTGTGGGAGCATTTTGTGAGCATCAAAAAAATGGAGTGGAATAAGAGATGGCCCTGAAACTCTTGAACTGACTGGATGAAAATATGGCGTGAGTGGAGACATTATTATTTTGAAGATTTAGATGAAAAGCAAGACTTTAATGCTGGAAGCCATTGAGAGAGTGTTAAGTTAGCATTAGCTTAGTATCCATGAAGAAACTTTATTTTATTACAATCCAGCTCAGAGTGGACAGATTATGATGATGTTTTGTCTTTTGTAAAATAATTTCTTCTTTGAGCTGACTATGAAAACTCTAATATTTTAGTCAATTGAATATGCAAATATTTACTCAAAAAAGAATTACTAACGTTTCGAAAAAGAATTCCTGTGAACGTTTCGTAGGAATGGTAAAAAAAAAGGCTTCAAATGGGCATAGTCAGCCATCATCATCATGGAAGTACATCACTTCCTGGTAACCAAAAATTAAAATAAGTACCCGAGAGGGGTAACACTAAAAATATTTAAACAAATGAATCTACAAATAATGAAGCTCAAAACTAGATTAATAATGAAGTGTTAATGAAGGTCAAAACTAGAGATCTTTATATAAAAAAAAACATTACAGCACCAGATGTGTTAAGATGGGAATGAATGAGTACCTGATCACTTCAGACCCCACCCTCCTTGCAACCGGTCGAGGTACTACAGTTCCTACCTATTACAGTAT
This sequence comes from Danionella dracula, assembly GCA_900490495.1. Classification (NCBI taxonomy): domain Eukaryota; kingdom Metazoa; phylum Chordata; class Actinopteri; order Cypriniformes; family Danionidae; genus Danionella; species Danionella dracula. Next base: position 1,765,307 of record UELW01000049.1, on the reverse strand, counting down.
GCTTCCTATTGCGCATTGGCAGGGAGAGCAGGAGGTTGCCTTTGGTTAAAAGCTGTCTCAAACTCTTATTAATTTAAAGGTTTAACTTCTAGGCAGATGCCACACAGATAAATAAAAACTAAAATAATGAATGTAACTCTTAAACTGCACCCCAAAAGCCAAACTTGGTTTTTGAGGTTTGAAGGAGCCTTTAGGATGAACATTTTATTAATCAATATTACTCTTCGACATAACCTATAGAAAAAGAGAGAAAGGTAATTAACTTCATTAATTAACCTTAACTCCTAAATGAATTCATGTTGAAATGCCTCTTGTTAACAATCTTGCTAGCAGAGATTTATTTTTATGGGTCCTGCACCCTGTCAAGGTTTCCATGGTAACTTGAAGCAATGCCAGTTGACGCCCCTGCAATCTTCTGGGAGTTGGATAACCTTTATTTTTCCTTTTTAAACACCGGATGAAGCACCCCTTATTATGGTTACTGCAACAGTAAATATAACATCAGGCAACGTCTAGATTACTGATACAAAAAGCAGTTTTATATCAAGGGGGTTAAGTGAACGTCCCCAAGCCTGAGTTATTTCACCACAAATCAAATCAATATATAGTGTCTGCTCATAGCATCTGACCTGACAAAAAGAATACGAGTCAATACCTGGAAACTGGGTTAGGAAATAGTGTGCTGTCTACAACTATGTCAGCCACTATTCGTAATTCATTTTAGAACCAATACAAACAAGTGGTGGATCTTTACAAAGCTCAAAATAATGACAAATAGTCTGTTTTGAATGACTATTAGATTGCACAGTATTTCTGTGTAATTAACAATGAGGTAAAAAACTAAGAGAACAAATTTGTGGTAAAACAAGGTGTAAAGTGTTGATAACTACCCACATAGAGGGAGAAGCCAATAAACCTGGAAGAAAAAAAGACACGTTACCATGGATTTCCAAAAAAAAAAGTAATTTTACTAACTTTACAATAAGGTGACATGTATCCGTATTACTTTTAAGAAATCAATATTAAGTACTAATAAAAGCACTCATCTTAGAACAAGAAAAAAAATCTTAAATGTAGTTCTAGTCTAGATGAAGTAAAACATCTGACAATGGGATAAGAACCTTTAATTCTCAAATGATTGTGAAAATAAAACAAGACAAAGAATATACATCATAAATCATGAATCCCCCAAACCTTGAACAACTTACACACAACACAATACATACCAGCACAAAAGTCACATTTAGATTTCTAATCATTGATATTAGACTGTCATCCAGTTGTGTACTACCTTTTGATGGAAGAGATCTGCACTTCAAAAAACACACTCTTGGAATAAGAAAAAAAACTAAAATATAGATAAACTCTTGCTAGGTAAAGCAAATAAAATGGCCAATGGGGTAAGCAAAATTGACTTGGCAAGAATTCTTAAAATTAGCAAAAATGTCTGGCTGACAACAAATTGCTGTTGGATCTTAAGAATAGACAAAAACTCTCAAAATAAGTCTTTCCAACTAAAATAACTAAAATATTTCAACATGTATCTAGTCACTAGTGGTATTAAAACTAGACAATCTGTCTTAAAAATAGTATATTGTCTCTTTGCTTGATTTTTTTTTTTTTTTTTTGCTTGATTTAAGAAGAGTTCAACTTCATTTGAGGTTTTTTCTAGTTCCAAGAGTGTGTTTTTGTAGTGTAGGCATGCCATTGGCTATAGCTCCACCCACTAACCAATCAGACTAACCGATACTGAAGCTCATCTTACTGAAGAATTTACTCGCTGACTGACCCAGAAGTGTAACCATCACAAAACCACATTGATTTTTGGATGTCCTGGGCCAAAAGTTTTTTTTTACGTGCCAAAAGATGAGCGTATTCATTCACAATGGGAGGACTTTCTGTGTGCCAGCAAAAAAAACCCAGCAGTGGGCTGTGGTGAAAGCATGACAGTGGGAGGAAACAGGGGGTAATTCGCAGAGACATGTGATATCGGTTGAATGGAATCTGTGTGACGTAACTGTGAGAAGTGGCTGGTGGCTCTGAATCAGCAATCTTATGGTCACAAAAAAGTCGCCTCTGGCTTGAATTAAAATTGTAGTGTTGTAGAGTCACGAGCCAGTTCAACCCAATCATGTGGTGAGATGAGATTAACTCGTTGGCTGTAAACGCTTCATCTCTGCGAATCAGTTAAATTATACAACTAAAAAGTATCCCACCTTAACGTGTTGGATTGTCAAAATGTGTTCATATGACCTAGAGATATTCTAAAATCACAGCTTTTTCTACAGTTTGCCATTCATTCTCACACAAACAAAGCACCGGGTAACTACAGATTTCTACAAATTTCTCTGATTTTTCAGCCTGCCTATAATGAGTAATTTACAGATTTGAGGCTTCTGATTGGATGACACACCTTCACTGTTTCCATTATATCCCCAGCTGTTGCACTGGCCATCTCTTACATCGCTTCATATACTACTTGTGTTTTCATTGGTGCTGAACTGGGCATGTGGACAAGATTGTAGTCTTATTTATAACTAAGTACAAAGCAGGGGAAGCATACATATATAGTATGGCCTCAATAGAACATCCAAAGATCCAGTCATGTTTTTTTCTCCAAGACATCCTTTTAGTTTTGTTTTGCAATTTACAACCCTGTTTCCAACTCATAGATGCTCTAGCTTTAATCAAGATATGAGTACCAGCCAGGGTTGCAGAAGGCAAGCTGGTATGTGGTCCTTAATAAAGCTATTTTACCTTGAGCAAACGCAACACATCCACACCTAGTGAATGGTGTGGTTTGCTTAAAGACAAATCAGTTCCATTTTGCAAACCCATAAAATCTTTTATGGCGCAATCTTTTTCCTGTAAGTCATAATGTAAAGCAATTCAACCTTAAATGATTGCGCAATCATTTTTAAGGGCGTGGTAAAGAATTATTCATTCTTTGCGGTTGTTTTTTTCATTCAAACAATGAATACCGCATTATAGTGGGATAGCCTAACAAATTTTTGTGAGATTAGAGAAGGGAATTGTTGATCATTGGTGGAATTTCCTTTGTTTACTAAGACATACATTTACAGGAGATGTAGCAGGGATTCTGCAGCAGTGCTAATATGTCGTATGACATGTAAAGGGCTACCGAACATCCATACTTTATGGACAGACTGTTTCATTCTGTTATCCTATTTTCCTTTTCTGGAAGTTAAAAACAGCTTTACGAGCATAGCACCCACTGACCATTCAGATAACCCACTAATGCAGCTCATCTCAATGCAGATTGGACCCGCTGTCTGACCATGAAGTGTAAGAGTAGCATACCAAAGAATAGCACATATTTGCCAGAAAAGGGTCAATTTTGTGTGTGTCAACTTGGAGGGATTTAGAGAAAAAAGATGCTTTTCCGACTGTTCTGATTGCTCATGATGAACGGCAAGCAGTAAGTACAGTTATTTTCAGCGACTAAGCTTAAATTAACAATAAAAGATGTAACATTACCTCTGTTTCTATAAGGTAATAACACAACATAAGTTTATAAGTAGAATATTATTGTATTGTTCTAAGGAAAAATATTCTGAAAAGTTATAACATTTGAGGTCTATTTTCCTCTTTAATTTTACAGAAGTGCATTTATAAAAATTACACTCCACATTAGATAGAATGGTATGTAAGAATAAGAACATATTAATTATCATGCCTAATGTATTCAATCCATCCATCCATCTTCTGGTTGACTTTGTCCCTTTCGGGGTCACTACAGTGGAATGCGCCGCCAACTCTTCTGGCATATGTTTTATGCAGCCGATGACCTTCCAAACGCAACCCACCACCGGGAAACATCCACACACACACACACTCATACACCATGGAATATTGTTTTTTCTCAATTTACTTATACCGCATGTCTTTAAACTTGTGCGGAAACTGGAGCACCTGAAGTAAACAGACGCGATCCTGGGGAGAACATGCAAACTCCACACAGAAATGCCAACTGACCCAGCCAAAGCTCTAACTAGCAACCTTCTTGCAGTGAGATGACTGTGCTACCCTAAGCACCACAATGATGCCCCTAATATGCTCCTTATTTCTAAAGTTTTGAAAGCATTGTTTAATATTGTTGTTTCTCAAAATTCAGACTAAAGGCCACCACACACCTGCAGGATGCTTAAACAGAAGATTAACACCTCTATTGATGCAGTGACACTCCTTGCCCTTGGGTGTGGCTAAACATTCAACAAAGTTCAAGAAATTAAACTCATCATCGACCATCATTTGTCCATGTTTTTATAATCCTTGTGGGCATTATTGAACAAATCTTGACAGATGCATGATGAGCTTTTTAATATCCAGCTTTCTTCTTCTGCTTTATTTCCTGCCGTAAGTTGGCTCATGAGTTTGTATCAAGTGACTCTGTTATGTCGCGAAAGTACTCTGAAGATGGGATTAAAACAGATAGCTTTCATTGCTCAACTGTCAGATCACACCCTGCAACATGGCAAGAGATTTTTTTTTCACTCGCACCTCTCCGACAGATGTGTGAGCTCACGTCCACATTCATATTTTTTGGCTCGAGGCACGTAGACATGGGGAAATTCACATTGATAATACGCATGGTTATATGATGGACTTACAAGTCTCCACACATCTAGATGAATGTAGATTCGCACAAAAGTTTTTATGGCCTCTTTGCAAGGAGCTTTTTTGCTAGTTTCACACCTCTGCTGTTTAATGTTAAAGCAGTGCCCTCGGGTGGCGCTCAGGGATAGTGATGCAATGTTTAGGTATTATGCTCTATTGTTTGGGTCTTTACTACAAGTAGATATAAAGCAATCGTTCTAATGATTATTTTGTTTTAATGAATGAGCATCTAAAGAATAAACTACCAAAAGGAGCGTAAACTTCCCATCAATACTCATTGAAAAACAACCACACACCAGGCTATTATATAATATTTGTGGGCTTTGTTGAACAACTCTTGATGGTTGAACACCAGCTTCTAATGTTCATATTCTAAGCCTATATGACAAAGACAAAATTTTTCTGTCACGTCCAATTATCCACCTGTGAAGAAAGCATGAAATTGGGAGGAGCTTGGGGACACAATGCATTTTTCGAAGCCCAACAATCTGCAGTTATTCAAAGACATCGTTTATGAGAAATAATTTTTCGAATGTTATTATAAGTGCAATGATAGTATAGAGGGGCCATATATTTATTCTAAAGGATAAAAATGGGCATAAAATTACACCTTTAACACCAAACCCACTATGACAAAACACAAAATAATATGCATGCTGTAGGGTCCCGGTGCTTGGCCCAAAAACGGATACCAGTCGGGACTGAAGGCTCACGTGTTCTGTCTTGAAACAGTGCTAAAGGATTTTTAATAATTCACATAAATTTATATATCTGACTCCATAATTGATTTAAAAGGTTTTATCTTTACCATTATTCTTGGTTACGGCCAAATAAATTAGCATGTTAATTATTAATGATAATATTAAGTTTTAACCCACTCAGTGACCTTTAAATTTACTCACACTTGACGTTAATATTCTTATTAACCCTTAAATGTGTTTCAGTAAAAGAAGAATGACCGAAAAAGGTTCAAACATTTATTATCATTGATGTGTATAAACAATGCATTACATTATACAGCCTATGCAATATGAACCAAGAATAAGGAGTTATTGTTTACTTCAAGTTTACTACATGAAAAGGAAGCTTTAGAGCTCTTCCTTCATGGGCCGATTTCAGAGACAAAAGGGCCAGGATTTCAGTCTGCTATCTACTTTTGAAAGCTTCTTCAGACCAATCTCCTCCCAGAGAGGTGTGACTTAATTAGGAATGCGAATCAGGAGAGCATTAGCCAAAGCTGTTTGGAGTTTTAGATATTTAAGGCATACAGGATTGGCTCTCAGAGAAAAGGTGAGGCTCATCGAGAGACAAAGCTGGTGAGATGTAGGTGTAATCAAACACACTCATATGCAGATTCAGTAAACACAGCGGGGCACATATTACTCTGACACCCTGAACTGGTTTTTGGCTCTTTGCATTGTCATTTCAATTGACTCGTTTTGCATGGTGAGCCTGTGAAAAGATAGCAGTTCGCATTGGTTCCTGTGCTTCGTTTGGTCTTTTCAAGCAGATCATACAACGACATAATTCAGTTTCTTACAGACGACCCCTTTTGATCGCGCGAGAAGGCCACAGGGGATTGAGTCTTGGTTTGGAAGTAATGCGTGCACAGATGCCGGTTGGGAAGTGTTGCAGAAGGGGAGATAGAGTTAGTTGTTGCTCAGGGAAGAGGGTCAGGTGTCTCAGGATGATGTACATGGGTTCGATGTAGGGCACCCCATAGGTGATGGAGCAGAAGCTTCTGGAGGTATGCTCAACAGATGAAGATACCGGTTGCTCGGTGGATGATGAAGGAATGGCCTGTGGTGATTAGCAGCAGCTATGGAGAAGCGGTTGATGTCAGCAAGCAATCCGGCAGGCACAGGGAGACGTTGAAAGCCCTCTGTGTACACACTGAAGAATGGCCTGTGGAGATCAGCAGCTGCCATGGATGTTGTCGGCAGGTACGGGGAGACTCGCTGGTGTAGATGTCTGGAACTTTGTCTCTGAAACCCGTGCTCGGATGGAGGAGGTCAGCAGCAGCCATGGGTGAGCCGATGACATCAGCAAAGGACCGAGCAGGTAGGGGGAGACGCACCGTTATAGGTGTCTGGAGCTCATCTCTGAAACCAGTGTCCAATAACTGTTGGACCCTCTGGTGTCATGGATGGATCATTGATGGATCTGGAGTTCACTTCTGGAGCTGGACTGATAGCTGGCTGGAGCTGCTTTGGGGCCACCTCTGGAGCTAGGATGATGTATCCCTCTGTGGTCTCATGATGCTCGGAAGACACCTGCCCTGGAGAGTGGCACCTGCGCTACATTCTCATTATTAAAGGCATTGCAGAGCTGGCACATGGAGTGAACTAATGCCAGGGACAATGTTGGTCAATGTCCTCTGTGATCTGACAGTGTCCCGAAGTATTCCTTTGGTACAAAGCAAATATGGAAATACAAACATTCAAAGCTGAGCAAGTAGAAAAAACTGGCCAGGTTTATTTTTCACCTGGTCCTAAACAAGATGGAAGTAATCCTTTGGTTAAGTTCATTGTCCTCTGAATCCTGTGTTCCTTGATTGAATGAAGGGAAGGGTTACAAGCACATGTCAAACTTTCACACAAAAAGGAATACATCATTGAGTATAAGAAACCTAGGTAGCATTTGAATGTCCATATATTGATTGTACATTGATTGATTTGTTGTCATTCGAAGATACGGCCTGATGGCATGTTACAGGCAAAGGAAATATCAATCAGTTCAATTAATGAATACGTTTTAGAACCTTTAAAGTCATGTAGACCACTAGGTTGTCCCACTTGATTATCTGATCTCTCACCATTGAACCTTTTAGTTGTATTTATGCAGACTTTACATTCACTTGATCTGGGTGAATGAGTGGAAAATTATGACCACAAATACTCTTATCATTCATAAATCACAGCATAGTAATTATACCCAGTATCAGTAATTTCTAGTACACCATTTGGATTTTCCATGAAAGCTCTCTGAATCGCATTCCGACTGTTTGGTCTGAGCTACCCAAGGGAGAGGACAATCAGACTTCTACAGTACAAGTTGTTAATAGATCTATAATACGTTTTAATTTTTTAACTTTAGAATTCTCCCAAAAGGTAACCATAGGTTATGCAAGAAACTTATTGTGCTATTATCTAAAGTATGATAGATAGATTTTTTTTTACTATAAATGAAAAATGTGGCTGCATGAGAGAGAGAGAGAGAGAGAGAGAGAGAGAGAGAGAGAGAAGACTGTGAGCCTTTGGTCTCACAGATTAATCTTGAAAAATTGTGAATCTTGAAACTTGTTAAAATTAAAAAAAATCTCAAAGTTTTCAAAGTAAGTTTTTCCAGAATTGAACAATTGTGGGAGAAACACTCTCACTCTTGTTCATTTTGATCTATGTGTTAAACAGAAAAGTGTTTCAAAGTCTATGTGTTTGTATTTAACTGTGACTATGTGTTCATTTTAAGCATACTCAACGAGGAAGAAATTTTATAATTGTGTTGTAATTTTGGAAGCTGTTTTAAAACAGAGGGCCACTTTAGAAGTGTGCATGAAGTATGTAAAGGCCCATTTAGGTTCAATTCCATGTGAGTATGCATGAAGGTTCTGGGGAGGTTTTTTATCTCATTATTGTCCAACAAAATTCTCTTTCCTGACTTGCAACTGAAACATATTTAATTTAGAATTTTGCATTACTGGTCAAAGCAACTATGGGCAACTTGAATATCATCTTCAAAGTAATCAGAGGTTTATTTTGATCATCCATATTTTCATACGTACAACTTGATTATTTGTAAATCAGAGGTTAATTTGATCATCCGTATTTTCATACGTACAACTTGATTATTTGTAAATCAGAGGTTAATTTGATCATCCGTATTTTCATACGTACAACTTGATAATTTGTAAATCAGAGGTTAATTTGATCACCCGTAGTTTCCTACGTACAACTTAATAACTCGTTGATGTTTTTCAGAGGTTGCACTAAAGTTGGATCGTTGTGAAAAATGAATCTTGATCATGAGCTGGTCACAGAGGTGTATTATAATTGTCCAAGAGATTCACAGTATGCAGCAGCATACGGATACAGACAATGGACTTACAATTATCTGTGCGAAATCACTCACGATGACAGGATAAAAAATCTTTGATTATTTCTAGATTGTTAGCTTATCAATATCCTTAATTCTCAGTGTTTCTGAAAATATTAGGCTTCACACTATGCTGATTTCAGTGGGAGCAAGCTTTTGTCTTCAAAAGGCAGTTCTGAGGTGTTAACGTCAACATCTGCTGTTATTTGCATTTAAAGAGAGAAAACAGAGCTTTTGTCTTCAAAAGCCAGTTCAGAGGTGTTAACATCTTATGACATTTGCATTCAAAGAGAGCAGATAGGCAAAGCCATTTTTTGTGCTACAGTATTTTACTCTATAGGAATTTATAGTTTCAATTTAGTTTCTTTTTTGTAGTTTTTTATTTGCTCTGGAAATGTAGGTAAAAAATTATTTGATTTGCAGATTTACTTTGGGAATTTTTGTTAATTCACACTCTAGACATATGCGATCATTTTATTCAATTGTAGTTATAAAATTGAATGTTTAAGTTTGTAAAATAATGGCGGCAAACAGAGAATATTTCCCATGAATGGGTGCAAATTCTTCAATTATAGTTATAAAATTGAATGTTTGAGTTTGTAAATCGATGGCAGTAAACAAAGAATATTTTTCCATGAATGGGCACAAATTCTCTCCCTTTTTACTGCAATCGATATCAAACTTGTAATAAATGTCCTTGTTTTGTTTTCTGATCGTGGGTTAAGGAATCGCTGATAAAAAAAATCCTTTATTCAAATATGCAGAAATTACTATCTCCGTTCCATGAGCCTGCGTGCACTCAAACTCACAGACAAAGAACACAACCTCTGCATTTTAAAGACCAGATCTTTAAAACCGCGTGTTTATAATACATGTATCTTTCTCTTTTAGCACATTAACTGTTTGACTTTAATCACAAATGATTCCAACATTTTTATTCTGATAAAATATAATTAGGTTCTGAAGCACTTTACACTTCAGTTGACTTAATTAGACTGTTAAATGTCTGTAATAAACAAACTCGTCTCTGCCATGTCTCAGAACCAAATCATAGTTATCAAGTAAATCTTAAGCCTTATGCTTTTCTTTTCTTTTCTTATGTCCAATTTCAAAGGCTAATGTCCAATTTCAAAGGCTAATAGTGGATATTGTAAGGAGCAAATTATGGATGTTTTGAGAAGCTAATTATGAATGATTTACGAAGTGAGTTATGGGTGGAGGAGATTTGTGTTTGTTTAATATTCACTTCCAATCAAGTTTATTAGTTGTCTCATAGGACTAGCATCTGGGACTTCATTGCAAGAGCGTCTCTTGTGTTTTCTGTTGCAGCCTGAAACAAGATGATTGGGTCTCAGACAGAAAACGCATTTCTTTATCTTCATTTTTGTTTTGCGCTCTTGTGTCTGAATTCCTTCACATGCTTTGGATCTGGAATGCCATCTACTTTCTATTCTTGATCCCCACTTAACAATGCCTTGAAACGTGTGTTCAGCTGGATCAGCACCAAATAAAAGCGCATTTTGAACGAGGACTCCTGCCTTGTTCAATAACAGGTCCAGGAGCGGTACATGATTTTGGTGTACATCTTCAAAGCCTGAATATTCTTTATAAGTTACCCAAAGCCGTTCAGCAAACATTTCAAATGGTTCATTGCTTTCTTGTTCTACTTCGAGAATCTTTGCCCAATTTGTCTGCGCTGGTCCTCTGAGGTCTAATAATGCCTTTTTGAGACGGAGAAATATTGTTTTGTCACTCTCGTCCTCTCTTTGTGTTATTATGCTGCCGGACCTCATTTCAGGGGTTAACTGTGATCTGAGGTCCTCCGGAATAGAGATTATGGCTATCTGCCATACATCTCGGGGCTCTAGCTGATACACTGTGGCTTGTAACATTAATTTGTCCCAGTATGGTTGGAAAGAACCAGATTTTGGCAACGATCCCACAATCTCTGTGTGTCTTGAACACTCAACAATTGTTAGAGGACGACTCATGGTGCTGATTTCTTTGTCTGTATTTTTAATTGTTTTTAAAACTGCTACTCTGTTTGTTTCTGGTGGAACTTTTTTCAAGAACGCTGGTTTTGTTGTGCTGATCTCCTCTGTCTCTCTATGATATTTGATTGTGGCTACTTGTACAGCGGGAACTTGGGTTCCGGTTTCATCACAAATTCTCTCAAGAGCATAAATCTGATCTTGCCTATTCTGCAGCTCCTCTTTTAGGTTCTCGATTTTGCGCATAGTTTCCTCCTCTTTTCTCATCCAGTTTAGATTCTCAGATTCAAACGCGTTGACGTTTGCTCTCAGTTTTCCAAGCTCGTCGGATCGCATTCGCTCTATTTCTCTGGTGCTTTCCAACGTGCACTCATTTCTGGCTAAAGTCTCAAGGTTGTTTTTGAGAAGGAGATAAGCCATAGCGGTTGGGATTTGCTTGTATTTTGTCTTACACATCAACCATTTACCTTCAGCTAAATACCACGACATTAGCTCAGAATTACTCCATTGAGAATCTAGCCCTTTAGATTTTAGTTCTACAAGGAGGTGTTTAATTTGTAAAGAAAGAGTTGTCATGACTTCCTGTTCTGCACAGCCGTGGAGCTTCTCATGCAAACCCATATTACACAATTAGCAGTCAAAATTTCTTAACTGGATTTCAACGGTCTCCAGTCTAAAGAGCATTCCGGCTCATGCTACAAAAATCTGCTACAAAATTGTAATTACATTGCAATACATGGAAATGGGAATTTTTTCACTCACCACGGCTGATGCAGGAAAGGGAGCTTCAAACCACTCGTTCGATTTAAATCCAGTTTTTAGCACATAAAGACTTTTCGCTTGTGCTTTGCAGGCGATCACGGAGGCAGGGTCACCACTTTGTAGGGTCCCGGTGCTTGGCCCAAAAACGGATACCAGTCGGGACTGAAGGCTCACGTGTTCTGTCTTGAAACAGTGCTAAAGGATTTTTAATAATTCACATAAATTTATATATCTGACTCCATAATTGATTTAAAAGGTTTTATCTTTACCATTATTCTTGGTTACGGCCAAATAAATTAGCATGTTAATTATTAATGATAATATTAAGTTTTAACCCACTCAGTGACCTTTAAATTTACTCACACTTGACGTTAATATTCTTATTAACCCTTAAATGTGTTTCAGTAAAAGAAGAATGACCGAAAAAGGTTCAAACATTTATTATCATTGATGTGTATAAACAATGCATTACATTATACAGCCTATGCAATATGAACCAAGAATAAGGAGTTATTGTTTACTTCAAGTTTACTACATGAAAAGGAAGCTTTAGAGCTCTTCCTTCATGGGCCGATTTCAGAGACAAAAGGGCCAGGATTTCAGTCTGCTATCTACTTTTGAAAGCTTCTTCAGACCAATCTCCTCCCAGAGAGGTGTGACTTAATTAGGAATGCGAATCAGGAGAGCATTAGCCAAAGCTGTTTGGAGTTTTAGATATTTAAGGCATACAGGATTGGCTCTCAGAGAAAAGGTGAGGCTCATCGAGAGACAAAGCTGGTGAGATGTAGGTGTAATCAAACACACTCATATGCAGATTCAGTAAACACAGCGGGGCACATATTACTCTGACACCCTGAACTGGTTTTTGGCTCTTTGCATTGTCATTTCAATTGACTCGTTTTGCATGGTGAGCCTGTGAAAAGATAGCAGTTCGCATTGGTTCCTGTGCTTCGTTTGGTCTTTTCAAGCAGATCATACAACGACATAATTCAGTTTCTTACAATGCTAATGCCATTTATGTTCACAATCAAATGGCATGCTACTTAAACCAAAAGTTGAACACTAAGAACTTTCGACTTTATGATGGAATCCCATCTGACATAAATCATTACCATGACAGCTTTGGCCAAAGACTTTTAAGCTGGGACAGTCAATAGCTATGGGTCAATGACTTATGAGCAGTGCCTGATTTCATTGGGGTTGTTCATACTTGAGTATGTTTGGCCACCTACAATTGACTGGTTGGTAACTCAACATGTTTATTTCACACAAATACACAGCAACAGGCAAAAAGCTAAGGATGCTAAAAAGCTAAAAATGCTACGGCCTCAATTGCAAGGCAAAACTACCTACATTGTCTGCAGCAGGCTCTGTGGAACCGTGCAGCTAGTCTTGGATGGGAAGTTCCAGAACAATCCAGGCCCCATCTATCAGTACAAAACAAGATCCATTTGTAACTTACTGTAGCCAAACACACTCTAGGAAACAGAAAGCATTCAGGAAGCCCCCAGTAAGGTTAGCACATTCACGTTATGAAAGACAGAGAGATGTTTCTGAACAGATTGCAGGCAATTTTCTAAATCCTCAATAAATGACATTCCTTCAATAGACCTCAAACCAGGGGAAAATCTTTTGCTAGATTTTTAGGAAATGCATTTTCTGTAGTCATGTGAAGAGAAGCACAACAGTTCTCACACTGATAGCTTCCAGGAGAAAAAGAAGTAAGTAAGTTAAGAGTAAGTTATCAAGAAAATGTAGTAAAAACAAAAACGTTATCGCATATAACAATAAAAATTCCTTCACAAACCTCTTTAGAGGTTCTCTAAATCATGCTGGCGTACTTCACAACATCTAATCCTGAGGTATGTGCCAACAGCATCACCTATCACCCTTTTAAAAGAAAAAGTGTCACAGTCTGCTCAAACTCAGTTTATCGAGCCTGGAAAGTTCCATGTCCCTCCTGGCCTCCAGTGCACGCTGGCACTGAACCAGGCACCATGGCGTCAGATATTTGGTGAAGTGTTATTGAGATTAGAAAACAAATGCAGAGCTTATCAGTTATATCACACCCAAATACATCTCAACACCAGTAGATAGCATTGCTTCTCCGAAGCCAAAGGGACACCTGTTCGTAGGCTTATACAGTATTCAAGAGGGGGTCTGAAATGCTTGTTTTTGACTTCTGTTTTGATGCAGTTATTGTGCAGACTAAATTTTACCTGTCGACCTTAATTCAGAAGAACTATGAAGCATGGCTCAAAACAAAAACACAAACTGATGTCTATCTTGAAGTGGAGACCCTCAAGGCCTAGTGTAAGGACCCTTTATTATTTGCCCTCTCCATGTGCCACACCTTCATTCACCTTGCAACAAAGCCTCTAAGCGGTCAACTTAACATAACAACAGATGTCTACAAGCTCTCTTGAAAGGATCTGAATTCCTTTACACAAAAAGATGGGAATAGAGAGACAATTTTCCTACCTCGGCTGATTCTGTGTTCCTGTTTTCGTCTGGAAGAATTTGGAGGCTCCCAGTCTCTCTTTTTGATTGCTTGTGAGTGCGTTTTAGAGCGATGCTGTACACTCTCTGAGGGCTTTGCTGTCTGATTCTCTCTCTACCCCTGTGCCGCCCTCCCTCACTCCCCCTCCCTTCTTTTTCTCTGTAATAAACAGAGAACACGTGTCCTCTTGGATGATGCAGCCTGAGCCATACCAACAGATGAGAGCGTGATGGAGGGAGTGCAAGAGAGAAAGCGCAATCAGAGAGAGGGGCAGACAAGGAGAGAGAAACTGAATACAGGAGAGGACCGAAAGAGTGAAGGGCAGACACAAAGGAGGGGAGATTCAAGGAGACAGAAGAGGTAGGAATGGTGTAAAAGGCCGGGAGGCTGAGGTTGAAAGGCTGCCCTGTGAGATTAGAAGTGACAGCTCTCTATATGTGATTTTAGCACTTAAGGGGGAGCCATAGAATAAACCCCAGTTTAAAACCCACAGAGATGTGGCTTATTACAAACTGTGTAACATGAATAAAGTGAATCAGATAAGTGTATGAACACCACCTTGCTATAATAATCAACTCACTAGTGTCACTCACTTTAGAGTATCCCCATCCTTCGTTGTCATCTCATCAGAAAATCAGTAGAAATATAAATACATGAAAAATGCCCTGTTAATTTTACAAAATTGGCCCATTTCATGATTAACAGGGTTATATCTGTATTTTAAAACTTACATTGTATTGTGGGATAATGCCGGTGTTCCATCCGCTGAATGAACAGGTGCCATTAAATCCCGAACACCTGCTGACTATCTTTTTTTCAGTTCATCACCTGAAAAGGTAAAGCTTACATTTATTTACTAAAATACAGTCAAATCAGTATCTGCTTAAGTAGTGTCTATGTTGAGTTAAACGTGTTTGTGCAACCAAATGTTTAGCTTCGAGATGAATAAGAAGGTAATGTTGTTGATTCTAGAGAAATCTTTGTAATTATACAATATTTAAACAAATATAAATATGCATATACATATTTGTAAAAAATAAAAAATAAATAAATACATAAATTACAGAAGGGAAATTAACGGAAAAAAAGACTTTAATAACATAAAAAGTTCCAGTAGTTTTCTGCCAGTAGTTTTAAGCTTTTTTTTCACATATTATTTTTCTGACAGTAGAGTAGTCATCTGAGATGGTTAAATCTAGTGTTTTTTTTAAAGTACCGCTAATGTGATTATGAAAGCTTTCTTATTTGATTTTGAAGCTCTCCAACAACAGGGCCCTCTACAATGAATGTGTTAAAACGATTTTGAACTGTTTCAATCTTAGTTGGTACCATGAAGCAGCTCATCAAGTCAGGCTTTATCCTGAAGTTAAGATTAGTTCATGAGCGCATGCACATAAAAGACTGACATAGGCACCGAAGAACCAATCACGATGAACATGATGGAGCGATATCATTTTATTTCTTTGCGGAGGAGCAAAACACTATAGTTCAAAAATGCAACGATTTTAAACATATATTTTGTTACAAAGTAAAGTAAATGCTTATTTGTTTAAAGACTAAATGTACATACTTGGGTTTACATCTTCAAAAAAAGAAAAACAACTATATAGACATTTACCTTTTAAATGTAAACTTACATTTAGTATGTTGACAAATAAGCATTTACTTTATTTTGTAATACAACCATAAACATGATAACACATAAAAAAAATAAAACATATCACGTATGATACTCAATTTTACAAAAAAACTGAATGTGCTGCTTTAGCTTCTGCATTCACACAATCAACAATGTTCAACCAACAATCTGGCTTTCACAGCAGCTACAGAATTACTACAACACAAATGATATGTGTCTAACAATTTGAGCAGAAATATGCACAGGATTGTCAAGAAAAGGTGAAGCCATTGTTATTGACGATGATGTGTTACATCACTTAAAAGTTTATTTTATAACCCCTTATTGAACAAATGTAATCTCACATAATTCTGCTTGCTCTGATGCAACTGTAATAGAGACATTAGTCGATGTTTGGGGGACGAGATTGGTTCCCCGACATGAATGAAGCAGTATGGAAAAGCTAAAAGATTTGCTTTCAAATCGACTCGTTTTAGTTACTTTAAATCGACTATTTCTTAATAAAGACAATAACTTGATATATAGAGCTTTTTCAGAGTAAAAACTGGAACTGGTTGTTCCTAATTTTAAAAGATTCATAATAGCGGTTCTTTAACCACCATTATAGTTATGTTGCTTATTTAAAGAGCATGAACAGAGCATGAAGTATTTACATAATTGAGATATTTGACTATATGTTACATTCTAAAATAATCAGAACTTGTGAGAAGCTGGTGTTAATTTTAAAAGAAAACCATGACTGCTTGAGCTTTTATAACATCGATAATACTGGAAACAGTTCTCCTAGGGGATTATCAGCACATAATCCTTAACCAATCCAGAGACTGACATTATCATCCGACAAGTCTATATATATATATCAGAGCATCAGTGTTTACCCTGGGTTTGGGGGTGGATAAGAGTTAAACACAACTATGTAGACACCCAAATTACATGCTTTAAAGAGAAACGATTGTATCAGAGAGTCTTTCGCTTACCAGCGAAAATGAATCAGTAAATTTTATGAAGCAAAACATTTGTTTGCTGGATAATTATAGCTAAAATGTCTATTTTTAACATTGGGTAGGAAGGTACGGTGGTTCTTTTGAAGCCTACACCCTCTTCAAACGATAACAGAAACACTGAATACATGATTTGACAATACAGGCAATCTTTTTTTCTAAACAGTTTTTCTTTTAAATTTTTAATTTGAAATTCTCCCTTGAATATCTCATGTTGTTCTCTTTTGTTCCAAAATCCCTGATATATGGAAACTTTCTCTCTATGGTTATGGATTCAGCCAGTTTCTTCTTGATGGAAATAGAAACATCCATAAAGTGTTTGGCTGATAGCTACCAGAGTTCCTTTTTTATTGTCAAACAGTCCATAAAACTCACCATGGAGTCGGAATAAGGAATGCAGATGAATGTTTTTCATTATCTTGTTTGTAGAGAAGAAAAGTCAACAACAAAAATGGATATTGCTCAAACACTATGATCATAGGTTTTTATTTGGGGGAACAATTGCAGCCTCATGACAGTCCTGAGAGAGATGTTAAACAACCTACTGTCTGTCAACACGTGTCAGATTGACTGAATGAAAGATGTCACATTTAATCATCTCAAATATGCTAGAGCCTGACATTCTTCCCAGAGGACTCTTTCAAGCTAATAGTGGAATTCAGTCGTTGATTCATAGCTTCATCTCTAATTAAATACTGTATACAGGCATAAAAATAAGTGCTTTATTGTTTTTTGAAAACTGAAATGCCACAAATTCTTGTATTTCCCAGTCTAAGCTAATGTAGCTCTGTGTAATGCGGAACAGGTAGGATGCCTTTTTTAGACATGTCTAGAAAGGAACTTAATGGATGTTAGCCAGGTTTAAAGTGGTTAACTGGTGGCAAACTGACAGCTGTGTGGATCATAGTTGATAGGCTAAGCACAGCTGAAGTTCTTTGTTTATCTGTTTCATTATTCCAGGGCCAATGTGACAGACCTAAACAAATCATGCCCTATCACAGTTGAACTATGGCTCCAGTGTGGAGAGCACCAAAATATCTATGTCTAATGTAAACATAAATGAGAATTTGGAGTGCCTGAGGCCTGAAACTGACAGGATGACCCCTTCAGTAACTCAAATATCTGCAATTATTCTACAAACAAATCAAAAACATGAAAAATAAGGCTTACATATTCACCCATCCTGCATTGCTTTTGCCTGTTTAATGCATCTGTTTA
The DNA here is from genome assembly GCA_900490495.1 of Danionella dracula. NCBI lineage: Eukaryota > Metazoa > Chordata > Actinopteri > Cypriniformes > Danionidae > Danionella > Danionella dracula. Next base: position 1,747,466 of record UELW01000049.1, on the reverse strand, counting down.
ATAATCTGGGAGTTTCAAGTTTCTTAGTTGGAGCTTATACTTTATCTGTTGGCTTGAGTTTACTGTGAAGAATTTGCCACAGAACAGAGTCATATCTATAAATCAGGACTTTATCTGAAATAAAAGACCCTTTAAAAGGTGCACAGTGGCATATTTTTTTTACTGCTGAAAATGTTTATAGGCCAGAAGGGCAGGGCCAAAATTGACAATAGGGTGCTAATACCTGGATATGATCAGTCCAGATGTCAGATTTATGCAACAGTGATTTAATGCAACAGTGAGGCAAATGTATTTGTATGCAGCCCCCAATGTTTCAAAAGTAATGCGAAGAAAAATAGATTTTTAGATCGTTTTGCATTCTCTCTTGATACTTTTGTGTTCCCTTAGGAGAGATTTGCATTCTTTATCTACAGTTGTTTTCCCTCAGGATATTTTTGCAGTCCCCCTTAGTACTTTCGAATATCCTCCAGATATTTTTATCTCTGGCAGTAGTTTTGTGTGGCCTCAACATATTTTTGAATATGTCATAGACAGTTTTGTGTTTCCTCTTGATAGCATTCTCTCTAAAATGTTTTAGCACTTTCTTGAGTTATTATTGTGCTCTTTGAAATAGTTTTCCATTCCCTCTTGATATGTTTATGTTCGCTAAATATCTTAGCATTTCCTTTTAGATAATTTTAATTTCCCTTTAAATAGTTTTAATGCTCTCTTAAGTTAGGTTAAGTCAGTGTTTCTCAATTATTTTCTGTCATGCACCCCCAGGGAGAAACAGTATTATTTGTCTTTAAATTTGTTATAAGTACACCTCTGTATAACACAGTATCCTTATTAACATATAAGAGAAAAAGAAGAAAATAGAAAGAAAAAGAAAGAAATATGGACCAACTTACAACAAAGCATAGCTTTATTAACTGTAGCAGAAAAGATTTAAAGTGCACCTGAAATGAACATTAATTTAAAACATTAAATCCTTAATAAAACTATAAATATTATTTGACAGTGGTGTTTGACCTGCTGGCAATATTCAGCACGTTTTCACTGAAAAAACTCAAGAGGCTTATCAGCGTTTTTTTAATTGACTTCATGCTGTCCGCTGCCAACATTTTTAGACACAGTAAGCACACCTGTCTCTCCTCGTCTCCCACCGTAGTCACATTGAAGCCAAGCGCTACATACGTGTCATATTTCCTTGTCTTAGCTTTCGGGAGATTTTAGTTTGTCTCTTTATCTCCTTCTCTCTCCACCTGTCCTCTACACTCCGTGTCTACACTTCATACTCTGCCAATAAGAGTGCCACTGCCCCCTAGTGTAGTGGAGTGCCCCACTATTTGAGAACCATTGGGTTAAGTTAAGTTAAGCTCGCTTAAGTTAGTTTTGGGTCCCTTAAAAATAACTTTGTGATCTTTGCTAGAGTGTTCTCTTGTGATAGTTTTGCGTTCGCTTGTAATAGTTTTTTGTGTTTTTTAAAAAGTTTTGTGTTACCTCTAGATCAGGGATAACAAACTCAATTCCTGGAGGGCAACAGTCCCTACTAGATTTTGTACTAATACAATTTCAAGAGACACACCAGTAACTTCTAACACATTCAAAGAAGCTTAAACCCTGATTAACACTTCTGCGTCAACTTGACGAATTGTCTTCTGTGAAGGCTGTCTGCTAACGTAACGTGTTGATCGCAACGCAAAGTTTGATGAGGTTAAATAAAACTTGATTCGTAAATAAAAAATAGACAGCGCAGGACAGAGCAACAACTGTAAATGCTTTGTTCACAAATAGGTGCACGCAGTGCCTTCCACAATGGGCGATTCGTAGACTCGACATACGTCTATAAATCTGACTTAATACTTGGAATTAATACGTTGTTAAGTTTGGAGCGAAATTCTTATGCTTGATTATTTTGCATTCCCTCAAGATAGTTTTGGGCTCTTACAAAACTAACTATTTTGCAGGGGTACGCAAAATATTGCGAGGGAACTATAAAATTTAGAAAATGCAGGATTTTTTGGGAAATGCCATATTCTTTCCCTTACTACCATAAAGTTCCATAGATTTGCAAATTCATTGGTGAAAACTATATATTATTATAAAAAAAAATATTTGACTCGCTTAGCTCCCCAGACTGTTTTAATGCATTTCCTGTTTTTGCATCACAGTTGGAATAGACCTATCATAAAAACTAAGGGCTGATAAATTCTGAGCTGTTCAAACTCACCTGGCAGTCAAACCCCACACTATCCTTCTAATCATTCAATACCTACAGCTCTGGTTTTAGACAGCACCAAATAATTTATGCTTCAAACCTATCACACAACATTATCATATTTACATATTATACCTTTGACATATCATAAAAAAATGAATAAAAGGAGGTCAGCTATTAGACTAAAAGTGTTGCATTTTCAACAGTAGTGGCGTGGCAGCTCCTACAAGATACAATCTAAGAATTCTATTAACTTGGCTATTCGAGCAACCAAACAATCTTGTGCAACACTCTGTATGGTTCCCCATCCAAATATCACTCATAGGAAACTGTTGCTATGCAGTTGCTAAGCTGTTTAGCCTCAAGTTCCCAGCACATTTTAGGCAATAACTTGATGCTGTCAGAAATTTGACATGTCTTTTTAATGAGATTTGCCTCTTGGAAGAAAAGGGGTGAAAAACGATAGAGAACAGCTGAGCTATGCGTCATCCCTCCATTATAGCAGGGACCAAGCAAAACAGGCCACTTGACTATGTTTATGTATGGCTGCTTTTTTTCATGAGCATGAACACGGTTACAGATTTAACAAGAGACACATGTGTGACAAAACCAAAGGCACAAGAGACACTCAAGGAAGGGATATTAGAATAGCTTTCATGACTCAAACCAAGCACAGAAGTGGGAGGAACAAGTAGCTCTGGGAGGAGAGGGTAAAACTGTACCTTAATTCCCATTTCAAACAGACTTTCAGAGAGTTTAAACACTCAATGGGTGTTAAATAATTATCAAATAGTCACTCATCTGCTTTAATATAGACCCTGATACGTGTTTGTTTAAAAGAAATGTGTGAAAATCAAACTCTTCTAGGTCTAGAAAAGAGGCTTTCTTTTTATCTGAGAAGTCCACCATTACAAAAATTTAAAAAGGGGTTGGAGAACACTGCTCTGATCCTCCCACCTGCTAGAGTCGGTTTGTTTGAACCGGCGTTTCAGAGTGTATTCAAGGCCAGTCGGGGAGAGATTTACAACATCTGAAGAGCAGTGCGGGGGTGTTAGCTTAGATATGGCTAATCCTGACACCTCTGTTTCTCTCTCCATCTCGCACTCTTTGGAGCCTCCAAGCCGTTTCTTTTCAAATGAGAAGGGCTAAAAATTGCTTCACATGAACAGGTACACAGGGAGAAGACTCAAAGACTGACATGGAGATACACAACGATTTGTGAACATGTTCAATCAACTCTGTATAAATAAATGATAACATTAAGGCGGGAGACAGCTGGGACATTAAAAAAATAAATTCAGATCCCAGACTCAGATCTTTTTCTTTTAGAAAAAAAAGATCCCAGCCGAGACCGGAGAGTATCAAGGCCAAGACCCAGCCGAGACCGGAGAGTAACAAGACCAAGACCCAGCCGAGACCGGAGAGTATCAAGACCAAGATTCAGCTAAGACCGGAGAGAATCGAGACCAAGACCCAGCCGAGACCGGAGAGTATCAAGACCAAGACCCAGCTGAGACCGGAGAGAATCGAGACCAAGACCCAGCCGAGACCGGAGAGTATCGAGGCCAAGACCCAGCCAAGACCGGAGAGTAACAAGACCAAGACCCAGCCGAGACCGGAGAGTATCAAAACCAAGATTCAGCTGAGACTGGAGAGAATCGAGACCAAGACCCAGCCGAGACCGGAGAGTATCAAGACCAAGACCCAGCCGAGACCGGAGAGTATGAAGACCAAGACCCAGCCGAGACCGGAGAGTATCAAGACCAAGATCCAGCTGAGACCGGAGAGAATCGAGACCAAGACCCAGCCGAGACCGGAGAGTATCAAGGCCAAGACCCAGCCAAGACCGGAGAGTAACAAGACCAAGACCCAGCCGAGACCGGAGAGTATCAAGACCAAGATCCAGCTGAGACCGGAGAGAATCAAGACCAAGACCCAGCCGAGACCGGAGAGTATCAAGGCCAAGACCCAGCCGAGACCGGAGAGTAACAAGACCAAGACCCAGCCGAGACCGGAGAGTATCAAGACCAAGATCCAGCTGAGACCGGAGAGAATCGAGAGCAAGACCCAGCCGAGACCGGAAAGTATCAAGACCAAGACCCAGCCGAGACCAGAGAGTATCAAGACCTAGATCCAGCCGAGACCGGAAAGAATCAAGACCAAGACCCAGCCAAGACCGGAGAGTATCAAGACCAAGACTTAGGTGAGACCGGAGAGCATTGAGACCAGGACAACACCAAGACTATCAAGGCATGCTAAGCTGAGACAAAGTCAAGACCGAAAGCAAAAACAGAATAGTCTTAGGATTGACACAATAATTTTTAACAGACGTTGCTGTCATTTTACAAGTGCATTCATTTTCTGCTATTTTGTCTATCAAGCAACGTACCTCTGGTTTAAATTTACTGAATTCAACACTCCCTCATTAATTACTTACAAATAATATCATCTAATTATATATATCCTCATCTCTGACAATTTTATGAGAACTTGGTATGTGCCAGGACTTCCATTTTAAGTGTTGTGTAGGGGACCGAGTACTGGGGAAATCTATGCAAGAATATTTCTACTAATGAATGGAAAGTTAAGAATTAATTATACCATTTAGCATAGCTAGCTACATAGTGCTATAGATCATCTTGTATCTGTTAAAAGACAAATTGTAAGTCCCCTTTTGATAATCAAGTAGTCTATATATTCATCACTAAATGCTTCGTGGCTCCATCCTACAATTAAACAAGGTTCTTTTGTTAACACGTTTTAAAAATAATAATTAAAAAACAAACATTTAATAAAGCCTTCCCTTGTTCAAATTAGCTGGCGTGCCTACTGCGAACATTATAATGTGTCCATTATAAAGCATTTACTGTATGGCAATGTCAGATTTGGACATTTTTCACCACATTGTTACGGAAAGGATTTCTTACCTCCTAGAAGTCTTTGACAGGTAGTTTTGCAAAATTGGAACACAGCAGAATATTTCTTCTATAGTTATATATAAATTTATATGAATCTCTAATGGACTGGGGCGCTCTCATTATCGGTGAAAAAATAAAAACAGTAGGTTGTTGCTTGTTTTGACAAAAAATGCTGCTGACTGGGTAGATTTGAAAAGAGGTGCGAAAAATAGCGTATAATATTGTTTTATTTGATGAAGGTGCTCACGGTTTGCTTTTTGTTCTTGGGTTAAAATCACTGTGACACATGAGCAGTTCACATGATTGAGCTCAGAGACAGCCGAGACCGAGACGATACCGAGACCACAGAGAGTCAAAGCCATGATAACACAGTCACCGCGATAGTTGGTTCTGTGAAAAATCGAGATTATAGAAAATGAATCTCCATTACCTGCAGCACTCTTATACAAATGTGACTTTGAGAAGGTGGAGTGATGAAAAAGCATGAAAAAAATAATGCTCAATAAACATTCATTCATCCATCTTCATGTCGGCTTCCTTCCCTTTCGGGGTCACCACAGCGGAGTGAACCGCCAACTCTCTGGCATATGTTTTACGCAGCGGATGACCTTCCAGCCGCAACCCATCGCTGGGAAACATTCACACTTTCACAATTCGCAATTGTTCTTACTCAATTCACTTATATGTCTTTGGACTTGTGGGGAAACCGGAGCACTCGGAGAAAACCCACGCGATCACAAGGAGAACATCCAAACTCCACACAGAAATGCCACCTGCCCCAGCCGCGCCTAGAACCAGCGACCTTCTTGCTGTGAGACGACCGTGCTACCCACTGCGCCACCGTGACGCCCTCAATAAACATATTCAGTAGTAAAGAGATAGGTACGGAACATTTTGGAAAATCTATATCAGGTCGACTGAAGTCCAAGAAGGGCCAACACCTTGCACAGTTTTGTTTACAAAACACCTTGCATCAGATGTTTAATCAGGGTTCCAAGGAAAATGTCCTCCAGAGATTCTGTTTGGCATTCGTGATCTTTATCATCACTACAGAATTTAACCTGCTAAGATCCCTGAAACTGAAAGGCTTGGTTTGGAAATTAATAGCTGGAATACATCTTATGAAGCATTAAAAGCATAGGTGTCTGACATGCCCTTTAACGTTATTAATAAAAGCAGCGGCCATAGAATCTAACAAGAAAGCAGAGGCCCTCGACAGATTTATGTGGCAGTATTGTTGGGTCATGTCCATGTTCATGAGCCTCAAATGGAGCAGCACATCACTATCTTTTGCTTGAAAAGCCACACTGGATATCCAGGTCAGGCGTCATTTGCTGAGCAACAAGAAATGGCAATTTTCTAGGAAAGCAAGTAAGGGTCATGCATGGAGAAATAATTGAGAACACTTTGGAATGGTAACCAAGGATTTTTTAAATATATATCAGAGAGTATGAGCTCTCTGATACACAAAAAAAGATTTTTGGGATTTCATCACAAACCAAAATTCAAATGGTTTGAAATTGTACGAAACGAATGAACAGGAATCTGATGCTGGTTGCTAAGGTCAAGTCATAACATTTTGACCTATATAGCAGAGATGCAGGGCAGACACATTTTGTACTCAAGTATAAGTACCAGGGGTATAAGTACCTGACCCTTATAGTGAAGTTTCTATAATATTAATTATAGTAATGTGGTACTTGCACAGGTATCATACTAAACTTATTCCTAGCGATTTGTGGCTAACGATAGAACACGCTACATATTCTTTAATTAATTTTTTTCTCAGCTTAGTCCTCAGTTCTTTAATCTGGGGTCACCAGAGCGGAATGAACCTCCAACTTATCCAGACTCCAAGTTTTACACAGCAGATGCCCTTCCAGCTGCATCGCATTGTTGGGAAACATCCCTACACACTCATTCACTACAGACAATTTTAGCTTACAAAAATCACCTGTACCACATGTCTTTGGACTTGTGGGGGAAACTGGAGCACCCGGGGTAAACCCACCTGATCACGGGGAGAACATGCAAACTCCACACAGAAATGCCAACCAACCCAGCCGAAGCTCGAACCAGTGACCTTCTTGCTATGAGGCAATCATGCTACTCACTGCGACACCGTGATGCCAAATTAAAAACACTAAATTAAAGTCTTTGATACATAATAGCACATACTACATGACCATTTTAAAAATGGTGACCAATACTATTTTTACTAGGTTGAAAAACATTACCAATCTGTCAGACTGAGACAGCAGAAATGGCTGAGCTTCTTGAGGGGAAAATCCTGCAGCTTTAAAATTTTAGTCAGGACTCACTTCTTGAGTAGATTTTTAGACTGATAATTTTACTTGTTTTTATTTTGACCGAAAAACTAATAATAAAAGCTGTAAATTCTATATTAAAAAATCCTGTAACAGGCTCCGAAGTGACTTTGCAAATCTCCTGCACACTGGACCTGAACGTCAACAATTTTCTTTCAGCTTTACTGTAGGTGACTTCACCAAAAATAATCAGAATCATGCCTATCTTTTACTACCTGTTGTGACACTATTTCTAATAATGTCACCAAACGGCTTCTCTTCTGTTTAGTATTTTGAAGGTCTACAAATCCTCTTGCTCTTCCCAAATCAGCTCAGCTGAGGCTGCATAGAAATAACAAGGTCGCTCTGACCATCCCGGAGGGGCGTATCAATAGCTTCCAATCTGAAATCACGGATGAGGTCATCCACATCAGCTGACCTATATTTTACACATGAACAAGCAGCTGGGGCTCTGTATTCATAAACTCGGCACTCATAAACCGAGTCTGATGTTGACATGATTTAAACGTACAAAAGATCTATAGGCTTAGATGCTGTGAACTCATTTTAAGAGCAAAAGATCAGATCATTTAATATGTCTGCCTTGATTGAAACCAGTGATTTCTGAACACTTGAAATAATCAGTTATATGATGAGTTAGTGAAAATTATAAACGCCACATTTAGTTATAACTTCTATTTATAAGTTAATGTACTTCGGTTCTCAGGGTTTCTGCAGGTTTCATAAAATGGAATTGAAGACATTTTAAGAATTTTACAAATCTAATTAAGATCTAAATAACATCAAAAACACACGGCTTCAAATACATTGTTTGAAACCCTAACCATCACTTTTATGTTTTTGAGCATTTACCAATGTTTTCTCAATCTCTGGCAACTCTTATAATCACATTTACATATTTAAAATGTATGTATATATCTGGCAACCCTAACATTCAGTTAAATATTTATGAGTTGTGTCAATGTCTGGCACCCTACCAACCACTTTTATGTTTTTGAGCACTTTCGAAGGTTGCCTTAAACTCTGGCAACCCCCAAAATCCCCTTTATGCTTTTGAGCATTCATGCACATTATCTCTGGCAACCCTTGCGATCACATTCATATATTTAACATTTATGTCCTTTGTCATGTTTTGAATGCTATCATGAAACCCAAACAACAACTTTTAAGATTTTTAGCATTTATGAGTGTTCATGAGGTTTTTCTCAAACTAATCTTGACTTTGACAGTTTTGAGCATTTTTGCACATTTTCTCAGCCTATAGGACCCTAACAATAATATTTATTAATTTAGAAGAGTTTTCTTAATCTCTGGCAACCCCAGGCAACAGAAAAAACACATGGCAGATGAGCTTTACATGAACATCAGAAAAAAATTACCAGTGAATTTTTTAAGGTCTAACATTTAGTCTTTTATATTGTAAACTTTTCAAGACCCTGCAGAAACCCTTTATTCAGTATTTAAAGATATGTTAAGGGAAATAAGAAACAAACATTGCAAATAAAAATAGAAAGACATGGAGATAAAAAATTGTGTGTATATATATATATATATATATATATATATATATATATATATATATACACACACACACAACATTTAATAGTTCATACAAAAATCCCTACAGTAAAATGTAAAACACACACAAAAAAAAACACACATACAAAACATAATGACCCTCTCAAGACGTGTCAGTCTTTTCGCAATCCATTGCTTTTTCATGTCTGGAGGTCAGTGATTTTCCTCTTTCTGTAATTCAGAACTAGATTTGAGGCAGAGAGGTGAGACGATTGACCCTTTTCCCACAGTTGGAAGCTGTTTAAACCACTCTGTCCTGCCTTGAACAAGCTCCTTTCCAAGTAATCCAAGCGCTCCACCATCGCTGACGTGTCTTCATTATAAGCATTTTGGGACGAGTCCATGGTCCGGCGGAAACGTCCAATAAAGGTCTAACAGACAAGATAACAATCGCAAAAAGAAATGAGATACAATCATCAGACTCAGACAAAGCACTGAAATAAAATTTAAATGGAATAAAGAAAGCATCACGCTGCTTTCAGGACACAAATATGATTATGCAGCAGACAAATCATACGTCAGAGGACATTGTTATTAATAGGAAGTTAATGAACATCCTGCTGTAATCATGTTAATTTATTTAACGCTAGATCCTTCTCGATTCTTCACGAGTCTACCCAGCAACTGGTCAATACTTGTGATTACTTAGAGGAACTGCTCCCTCTGCTGTTTGAGAAAAGAACTCCTCTCTGTGCAACGATTTTAAACTTAAAGTTAAGAATTCAGCATCATTTGTTTTTTTCAAGCTGTTCCTCGCTTTGTACTTCAGAGTTTTCTGAATGATTTTTGTTTTTTTGCTCATAGCCAAGACAACAGCAAAGGTTATTTCATGGCTACATGTTGTATGAAAAGGGAAAAAGGTCTAAAACTTATTTAAAAATATATATTTTCTCAACTATTAAAACAAGTATGGTAAGTCAGTTTTGAAAATAAAATGTAATCGTTTGCTAGGAACTGAGAGGATTTATTTTCAGTTGTTAGATTTTAGATGTTGTTTCGTTTTCTGCATGATCTGAAACCTACTGTTTAAAGAACGATCATGCAGAGACTAACCATTTGAGTAGTTCAGCTATTATAAACATTATACTATAATCCAAATGTTATGTAAATAAAGGGTAGAATCACACACTAGCTAAATGCTCACCTGCAGGATGGAATTTGCAATCTCTGGGTTTTCCGGGCTGTCAAAATGCAGCATTTGGGAACCAAAACTATAGTAATAGGGACCCATTTTGAACAAATCTACAATCGTGGGATCTGCCCCGAATATGGTCCTCCAGCCCTCACGATACACCTTCGGCAACTCCACAGAAAGCACTTTCCTCTTTCTCTCATACAGCCCCTTGACCAGCCAGAGTGGCATCTCCATCTTTGAGCCCTGAAAGATAAAAAACATGCAAGACATCACATTCTCATTTTGTATTTTCACACAAATAACATTTATATTAGTGTATTTATTATTATATATTTAGTGTTTTATTCACCATTTTAATCTGTTAGTTTTTTTGTTTATAGCCAAGACAACAGCAAAGGTTATTTCATGGCTACATGTTGTATTTGGTATGAAAAAGGTCTAAAACTTATTCAAAAATTCATATTTTCTCAACTATTAAAACAAGTACAGTAAGTCAGTTTTGAAAATAAAATGTAATACTTTGCTAGGGACTGAGAGGATTTCTTTTAAGTTGTTCGATTTCAGATGATGTTTTCTCATGGAATCATGGGCGTTCTATAAGCAGATGTCTGATCGAGAGTTTGCATTTACATTTTGAGGCAGTTTCTCCTTTGAGTAAAAAGCTGTGCGTTAGTCGCGTGTGACCTATCCGGCTTCCAGTAAAGACGACTTGTTCTCTTCTGATCTCAGGTTTAGGTTTAGGCTGAATTTCATACAACTTGTTTCTTTGTTGTTTCTCCCATTCTGACTGCCATTCGGTCTTAGTAAGGGAAGTTATTTTTGGCTTCAGGTTCGATGGTGGAATTGATCTTTGGGATATCTCTGTGATTTGTTTCTTGTTAGCAGAGTCTGCCCTCTCATTTCCTACAAGCGCAATATGGCCAGGGACCCAGCAGAAGATGGTATGGAAGTTATTCAGATAAAGTGGGTTTACTTTTATCAGAATAGAAGTGATAGCCGGGTGATTTGATCCCAGGAATGTCATTGATTGAAGACAGGCCTTTGAATCAGAAAAGATAATATAGTTCCTTTGAGTTGATCTTTCGATCCTTTCTACTGCCAGTAACAAGGCATAAGCTTCTGCTGAGAAGCTGGAACTATTGTCTGGAAGGCGGATAACTTTCTGATCCTTTCCAAGGATTGCAGCTGCAGTAACTTGAGTCTCTGAATTGGATCCATCTGTGAATATTGGAGAATAGTTTGGGTATAAAGTTCTGATGTTGTAGTATAACTGTTTGTAGAAGTTAGGATGAGTATCATTTTTTTCTGTAATTTGCTAATTCCATGTTGATTGAAATTTTCCCAAGAGTCCACGGTGGGGTTTTCAGAAATATTGTGTGCTGTAGTACCTGGTTTTTAATCCTCAACGAGTCAAAGATTCAATGCGGATTCCAAATGGTTTTATAGATATCTTTTTAGCTTTGTATAGTTGCTTATACCAGGCGAAAAAGATAGCGATATAGGCTGGATTTGAGGGGTCTGCTTTCAGTTTGGTGGCGTATTGGAAGGCCAGTTTCATCCTTCTGATATGTAATGGAGGTTCAATTGCTTATATGTAAAGGCTTTCTATGGGAGAGGTCATTTAAATCTGTAAGAATTACTGTCATAACATATTACGATATTTACCCCCTCGGGGTTTTCGTATTAGAAAATCTATTGTAAAGAACTAAAACCAAAGTTTGCACCAGGATGTAACCATGTAAAGTTGTACTGTTTTAAATGTGTTGTACGTAAGAAACGAACCAAGCAATTAAAAACTAAATAAAAGAATGTCAAACTGATATTGTTTATGCCATTGAAAATCTACAGAAGAAAATTAAGGCAACTGTAAACATAAATTTTTTTCTCAGAAAAGTTTTTTTCTCAGAATTCTGACTTTTTTTCTCAGAAATATATGGGTGCCTGTGATCACCTATTTAATCTTATGTTGTACATTAACTGCATTGTATTTATTGTTGACAGAGCAAAAGTTGAAGGAAGTAATTATTATTTTCCATGCTTTGTTCGAATGACAGCAAAAACTTCTGGGATTAGCCCCTTCTTGAGAGATCAGAAGTGGCGTGATTCTGGGTCGACATTAAAATGAGCGTCATACCGGATATCATTATGTTGATTTGAGAAAGTCAGAATTCTAAGGGAAAAAAAAGTCAGAGTTTGGAGAGAAAAAAAAGTCAGTTGAATTTTATTTTCTACAGTGACCCTAAATCTCTTCCATAAAAAAAAAACAGAGCGTAACTATTATTAACAGAATAAAAAAACAACAACGAATAAAACGAGAAACACGCAAGTGCTGCTAGAATGATCTAAACAAGCTCTCAAACAACTGCTCTACGTCTTATCAAGAAAATGTAGATTGACGACAATTATCGATATCCAACAATCCCCCAGTCCTAGCCAGTAGTGGGAAAGCAAGACTTTAATAAACAAAAGCATAGTCCAGTATGTTTCAATGTAGGAATTTTATAAATCTCATTTGCCCATTTTAAACTCACAATCCTAATAGTGCAAATATTCATTGGTACTGACTAAATAAAAACAAATGCTCACTTAATGTCTTATTTTTGTTCTCATTTTACGGGTTATGAATGCACAATTTATCTCAAACAGTCTCAATCAAATAATTTAATAGGCATTTTAATTTAACAGAATTTCAACAAATGAATTCAATAAGACATTTAAAGACTGGAAAAAAAACAGAACAGAAGACTACTCTTCTTACATATGGCAGACTTAAATTTTCTATTGGCTAAATATTTATTGCACACTGTTATTTATTTTTGCTTCAGCTGAAGAGCTTTGGCTCTTTCACAATCAGAACATGCTAACATTGTACCTAGCACTAACATTGTTTTTTGTACAATTATTTATTTATAATTGTTTTTGGTAACCAACAATCGAACTGGAATTCTGGATACATCCACCCACTTCCACAAACTTTAAAATGTAAAGTAGAACTACTAGAATCATCAACTCATCACACTTAAGATGCGTTTCAACTGAGAAAACGAGCTTTGGAGATGCACATGTAAAGTAATGTTAATGCACAACTACAATATTATTTATCATTAAGGTACAAAGTCAATATCGTATCAAAATGTATTTAATTTCCTAGCCCTAAAACCTACGTTAATTCCTATAACTGGAATATAAAGTGAGAGGTGAGCCAATGTTGTCTGTGTTTTTTAGACGCATAGTTGAATGACAGTGGGAGGAACATAGGATGCAGGATTAGTTTTCCAGAGCTCAATCACTTAAGGTGATTCAAAGGCATTGTTTACGATAATTATTGACCTTTAAAGGTTATTATGGGGACAGTGATCGTCTGGAGGGGTCTAATAGTTATTATAATTTAAAAATGGCACGATATTGCACTTTTAAGGTATTTTAAATTCGCCTTTGTGGCAGGCCTTCCCAAAAACATCAACTTTTTAAATAAAATGTAAATATTTGGAAACGCTACGGTGATACAAGTGGTTAATTTGATTCACTGCAGTAGTACGTTCACGTAAAAAAATCTAAACGAACGAGAGTATAGCGGAATACATGTAAAAATATATTACTTTAACGTTACCTCTGAAATGTCGCGGGACTCGCTTGATTTCTCAAGGAAGCCGAGCCTCGGAAACCCAATCTCCGTTTTGCAAGGCAGCCGCTCTTGAGACAGCAAAATATCATCCAAAGAAAAGAAATTCTCTTCCATTCCGACGCCAGGAGGAACGGGCAAGTAAGACTGTGCATCCATTTACGTTTCTACAGATCAGAATGAACCAACATTCGTAGGAAATGAAGACACGTCAAAACAACACAAAGTATTTGGCGCCTCAACTTAAAATAGGCAGAGTGGTGAAAATAGGGGAAGCAATAGAGCGCCGAGCAATCAACATTGGACAGACGCGACCAATCGAAATCAACGTGAAAGGCAAACTTAAACAATTATATTTAAAGCAAATGACGATTGTAGTTTAAATGCCCTATACGATTAGTTGAGGGCGCAATCGTCTACACGAATTCAGCTTTAGGGGAAAGATATTGTTTAGTTTTGGTTCTGTAATGTTAGTAACAGATTGATTGTTTACGATATTTTTCGTAAACAAAGAAAGACGTTGCATTGTAGGCATGTGTTTTGTTGGGTTTGTACCAATTTATAATAGTTTTACTATATTCCTTAAAATATCAAACTGTATTTATTCTGCTGTATGTATGCTGTCCGTTAGATGTCGCCATATGCATACTTTACTGCATTCATCTTGGCTTGCAAATTCAGACTGTCTATGGTTTCATAGTAAATGCTAAACTATAGCTGCCAGTACAACAATGACATATTATTAGTTTGTATGAAAAAAAAAATTCGTTTTGGTATTCAGCTTCTGTTAGCAGCCTAAATATTATAGGGTAAATATTTGTTGGTTTATTGAATTCTCAATAGTGATCTCATTTTGAGGTCCTCAAATAATATATTCATGAAAATGTAGTATATGAAGAGTGACACATTAACTTTTAGAGCATGTGTTCTGGGCAATTAATTCCTCCAGGCTTGATTAAAATCTGTGTTAATTAATGAAACACACTTTGATTAATGCCAAAGCAATGTAGTTATGTTACACACATAACATTTCGTTATGGACCATTTTAGGCTAAACATTCTCCCAATTTTAAGATTCATGTAACATAACAACAAAATATATTAGGCCACAAATACAATTATAATGCTGTACAGTGTGTGATTTTAGGGAACACATGTTTGAAACGGCTGTTGTCAAGGCCTGATGAACACAAATTCATATTTAACTATTTTAATGAAATCGACACAGTAATTCAGCATAAGCCTTGCAAATTGTTTAACGCAGTACCATAAATAAAAATGCATACAACTATAGTAAATTGTTTAGTCCAGGGATGAACAAATATGGTCTTGGAGGTTTGGAGCTGAGGACATTTAAGTTGCGCCCCTTCTCAATTCTTGTTTTAGAAGTCCATTCATCAAGATAATAAAAAAACATGCTTCTTAGCCTCATCCCTCAAGGTGTATATTGACTTAAAGTTCTCCTCTTTCACACATCACATGTCATCTCCTGCTTGCTTGAGTTCCAGACATGTTTCCATAGCTTTACCAAGCCATGTAAATCATTGTTACTGTGATGGGGTGTTGCATACATTTAGCTAAACTGTGCTGGACTGGTTACGGTTGCAAAATCAAGGCTGGAAACTTTATATTGGATTATATGGGAATTAATGTGAATAAACAGTGAATTTGCTACACTGAAGGTTTGCCTGAAAAGTGTACGTAACAGTAATTTAAAAACATCCTAAAACATAATCATGGTTAAAACTATAGGGATGCATCGGTTGATCTGCCCTAAATTGGAACCCAATGCATGGCCATTTTTAATCCTGTTAGTGTTTTTTTTTTTCCCCGCAAGTGTATTTTCAAGAACAGACAACATGAAATTTTTCCAAACATGAAATATGTATGGAAATATTTAAAAATGTAAAGGATGAAAGAGATGGTATTCTAATAGCAGGACTTTTAAAGACACCTCCAGAAGCACAACACAAACTTACGGTGTATTATAACTCTCTTGTAAACTGTCAACAATAATTTTTAAACTGTACACGATTTACTCTGTAAATCTCCTCGTTTGTATCTTCGTGTTGAATTAAAATATATTAAAAAAAAACTCCACAAGCATGGTGCATTTTTTATTTACATAAAATATTTTTTTAAAGATCCATTACTGAGGTAATAAACTAGTCAACTCACTAGATTACATAAATTGAAAAAATCATCAAAATCAACAAAACCCTTCCCTAATTTTGTTATATTAGACATCTTTCCAACTTTTATTCTGCAAAAGAAGCTCCCATGACATCTCAGCAGGGATTTGATCCAGAGACTGTCAACTTGAACTCTTGGTTCAAACTGTATGATGGTCTAATACAGTATTGGGAGACATTTAAAAGTGATTCCAAACTTTTGACTCATGCTGTAAATATAATTTGTATGCAATTACAGCCCAGTCTGCCTGAAAGCCTCAAAGATCATAATTTGTTGACCTGATATGGGTCTCCTCTCTCATTTTGACCTCATTATGGAGATAAATGTCCTTCTAGAGAGCCATTCAACCATTTCCCGACGGAATGATTGAAGGAAAACCTGAGAAGCAAAATGTGACTCATGTCTGCTAACTTAGTTACAGGTCACATCTCTGACCTCCATCCACCTCCACAAAACAGTGAATAATAGAGGCACACTTCTCATCACTTGATTTTTTGGGCTTGATATTGGGAATCCATGCACATCACCATGCATGCGTTTGCAGCGCATCTCGCCACCGTTAGTTAATCCGCGTATGCGCAGTAACCGCCTCTATTGTCTCTACAGCGGCGGCGGCGGCAGCGCACGGACGGAGGGGAGCGGCAACGCTGACCCGAATCTCCCGGCAAAACGGACGGAGGACGAGGCAACCTGCTCCGAGCGCAGGACGGCCACCATGGTTGCTTTGTTTTGAAGCGGTCCTCGCTGAAGAACAGATCGCGTCTGCGTGGCAAGTACTGCGGATGTGTTGCGCGTGGTGCTGATTTTGGGCAGGCTGTCCTGTCAGTTGCTCAGAACGTGTTGCGTTTATGCTCGGCTTTATTCGTTCCGTTGGCAGCTAAGGTGATTACCGAGACTTTAGGTCCATGATTCGACCAGGAAAACGGGCTGTTGCATCTCTAAGACACTGCTGTTGTAGTCAGACTTGACAGCCGCGGATTTTAGCGCTTGTTTTGGTCGCTTGTCTCGAGAAGCGCCGCAGGGAGATCCTCGACACCCTTCTCGCGACACCCCCCCACCCACCCATTTTAGCGGATACTTTTGGATGGGGGGCAAGCAGAGCACTGCGGGGCGGCCCCGGGGTGCTTTTCCCGGTGTCTCGACAGATGACAGCGCGGTGCCACCTTCGGCCCACTTCGGGCACTACCGGCCAGGTGGCACGATGGGATTACGCAGCCGCTCGGTGAGCTCCGTGGCGGGGATGGGGATAGACCACAGCGCCACGGTGCCCTTCGGGTTTTACACCCCGAGAAGAACAGACTCGGACAGAGCGGGAGGGGGGTCAGGCACCGACCAAGAAACGGGGAGCGGACATCACACAGACGGAATGCTTTACCTAGGGTCCCGGGGGTCGTTGGCAGACACTTTACCCCTGCACATCGCGCCCAGATGGTTTAGCGCCCACAGCGGTAAGTCTGAACTCAAACTCCGCATTAACAGGGCGCAGTGGCACAAAGCTACATCGATGGCACCCACATGTAGTACGGAATATCACTTGAGGGCATGGTGCTGTTGCTGTTGTTGCTCCAGTTTTCGCGCCGGCGGGAGGATAGACCAACGGCTGAACTCGCGTGGCGCGAATTGACGTTAATGAAGCCAGAATGCCAAATGTTTCTAGGACAACTATTTTGTGATTACAGAGGGATGGTTACCAGTTTAGCTCGAGTCTCCCAGAGAGGGGGTTGTGATAGATGATACCTTTAAACCATTTTAGGAGTTTAAAGAATGGTAATTGAACCTTAAAATGACCGTTAACCTGTATGTATGTATGAGCGTATGCTTTGTGAAACTCTGGCTGTTTATTCATACTACTCAGATGTGTAATTATTAGTTAGTTAACCTCAATAATTCAACAAACTAATATCTCACATTCCATATATGGTATTTAATCTACTAATTTAATGATATGTCCTAATGTTTTTTTATAACATGGATATTTTTTTTGCTACACGTGACAAATTCTTGTGGCCTCAGTTCATTTATAATACACAGTTCAATTTATTTGATCCTTTTCTGTATGGAGTTTTTGTTATATTGATAGAGAAACAACCAAAATATCTTGTGTTTTATATATATATATATATATATATATATATATATATATATATATATATATATATATATATATATATATATATATATATATATATATATATATCCCCAAACTGGCTGTTTGTTTAGATATTTTATCTCAAATTGAGTTGTTTACTCTATCCAAAGAAGGACCAAATTTAGGATGTTGCTGTGTATATACTTACATTATTTGCTAAAAGCAATAACCAATATTTTCACAAAATATAGACCAAAAAATTTGGAAACAATGTTTGAAATCGTATAAAAATTTCTTAATGATTTGATCAGACCATCTTGAGAAAAAGACAGCTTGAATCCAAAAGTTGGCAGAAATTTGCTGCAAAGCAATGTTTTGTGTGTGTTTTTTGTTTAGCTTTTTTTGAAGCAAACGTTTATCTTTTCCATCAAATTCCACCAGTCACAATCTTTTGTCATATAAACAATTTAGAATTTGTAAAAGTTGTGTTTACTTTGATACAACTATCAATACAATTTGGCAAATATAATCCAACTTTGACAGGTTTTCTTTTGGCTTTCACATTAAAGTATGTCCTTTCCTGACACTGCATGTCTCATTCAAAAGAAAACTGAAGAAAGAGAAAGATATGAGTAAGTGCATGTTAGTGAAAAAAAAACATGATTCATTCAGGGCTACAACATCACTATGGGCTTGTCAAGGCCTGAGCCACAGTGCTCTGACCCCTTCCAGCCCATCCCTCGATGCTCATTAAACCAAGCTCCAAATGTGGCCTCCAGAGCAAACCTGCCAGATGTAAACAATTTGAATCAGATTTCCCTTAAAGGTTATTTCACCGACACCAAATGAGTTTTCCCTCGTTGTCAGGAAACGTATCACATGTTAACAGATGAGGCGTTCAGCCCTGAATGTCATCTTGTGTGATTTGGCCTCTAAACAGTGATCGCCCACAGGTTGCCAGGTTGCAACTGTGAGTTAATGAATGTCACAGAGAACACTAGAGGTCAGGTGCATTTCTAAAGGGTGGGGCATGGGGATCATTAGGGAAAGTGGTTCTAGGAAAAGTACTGTCTGTTCCCCAGTGTTTGAACGGTAGACTTTGTAAAAAGGTTCACTGTCAAACACCATTGCCTTAAACCAAATTTACCAGTTAATCTTAAACTCTACAATAATATAATACTCACATCAGCATAGATTTTTTAGTTAGAAACTCATTTTTCTTTCCAGTTGATTTTTTAATAGGAAGTTTTCCATTATTTACTAAGATTATTTTGTGTTTTATAGAATAAATTTGAATTCATGTTGTTTACTTGCTGACTACTGTGAAAAATAAATTACCATTTAGTTAGGATATCGTAAGAGAAAAATATACAATAGACAAACAAACAAAGACAGTAATTATTAGAGCAACACTATTATTATTAGTGACAGTAGTAGTAGTTGTAGTAGCTGCTATAAATAGTATGACTATTTTATAAAGAATTTAGAAGAGAATGAAAAGCCAAGAAAAGGAAATGACAACAACAGATATGGGGAAACCTCTGACATGAAATGTAAGAATGGCTTTAACTCCTTTATATATATACAATTTGTAATATTTAACGTAACTACAAATATTACTGTCTTTATAGTCTGTTTGTCCGGCATTTTCTTTTCTTACCCTGTGTAGCTAACGTTAGCTAATGTGCCATGGGAGCACGGCCAGCTTTTACTATGTAAAATTAAATATCATTGCTAAGCTCAGCATACAGAACTCTTACAGTTTCTCCTGCATGAGGGGTATCCTGTACGGGTCGCTCAGTTGATAAATCGAAAAGCTACATGATTTAAACAGTTTTACATTGAGATATCGACTAAGGTTTCATAGAAATGAATTGGATTCAGTGCTCAGCTGAGCAATGTTTGGAACTAATCACGCCTCCATTTTCCGAAGGTAGGCGAGAAAAATTGCAGTCATTTTTTCCAAGTGCACCCTATCCAGCTGACGTCACTGGTATATCTACTGTTCTTCTAGGCTGCAACATATGGCCTCAAGAGCACAGGGGGGCCCTCAGATTGACAGGACAATAACAGTGAAATGCCTGTTATTCCCGACAACCATCTTCATATTTTCTAAATTCCTCCATAGTCTCTCTCTCTATCTTTCTCTCTCTCTCTCTCTCTCTCTCTCTCTTAACAAAATTGTGTAATTTATTTTACATTTTTTTTAGTTTGGAAGTACTTTCTCAAGTATGAGAAAATGTTGACACCATTTTAGACAGAAGTTTATATAAAGCAGCTTAGAGGCTCAAAACAACCTTATTTCAGCCCTGCACATAGCCACTCCACTCCAATGTCAATTCTGTCTAACTGAGAGGTAATATTGGGTATGAATATGGCAGCGCTATCAGTTCAACTAACAATTAGATAAAGGGATTTTATAACTATTGCAACTTCTTTAAGAGTACAATTTAAATGTAATGTTTTATTGGATGTAGAAATTCTACTGTGGGTCCTTAAATCTGTAAGCTTATGATTATGAAATATGTAGCTGTAAACCTTGTACAGACTCAGAAAGAATGACTGAATCTGGATTCAATCAATGTCAAACAAAAGGGATTTTTGTTTATTCGTACTAAGCAAACAGAAGTTGTGTTTACATGTCACTGGCATACATCTTCAACAACATGCTGCCTGCGTTATTCATTTATCTCTTATGTCAGACTACATCTGTGATATTTACAGTAATTGCATTACCATTGACCATCTTTGGAGACAATGGTTTAAGTTTCTATCTATCTTTGTTATTCACTGTTTGGAAAAGCTTTGACATAAGGGGAAATTAAAATGTTAAAGCTAATGTGGATAACATATTGAGGTGAAAATTGGTTCAAGTCCTTGAATTTGTTTGGATGGAGTTAAAATAGAATGTCCACTTGGAAGTGTTAGTACTTAAGCAAGGTTAGCTACCACAGGTTTTACTGTGTATATTGATAATACATGCAAGAATGCAACCTGTCTAAAAACAACAACAGAAAAGAGACAAAGTCTGCATGAAAGATGGACATAGTGTCTGTGACACCGAGTGGGTGTAGCCAGCCATCGCTTTTGTAAAAGTGCATCACTTCCCAGTAGCCAACTTCATCAGAGGAAATTAGTTGGAATGAATCAAAGTATCACACTCGACAAGACTAGCTGAAAGCTATCAATCATCTGGCACTGAATGAGAACCTGCTCTTTGGAGTCAGACTCAAGCAGCCGATTGAGGAACTACTGTTCAGTCACTTCATGTTACGCATTGAGAGGGAAAGCAGGAGGTTGCTGCTTTGTCATGTCAGGTGTGATAATATATTTTATTGGTATACCTACATCTTTTTACACTGTATAATGTCAGTCGTTGTTACCAATGCATACTTCAAAATAGCCTTGAAAGTATATGTGCACAAAGGCAAAATCTTTCTTACAGATACAAACACTTTAATGTCAAGCTATGTTACTTGAAACATTACTCAAGAAATACACACTGTTTCAAAAGTCTGTTACGTTTTGTTATACATATTATGCACGGTTTTAAATGAGACGCCAGTGAAGTTCCTGAGGTAGTCTCAAGTAGCTAATAGTAACTGAATGTTAGGGTGTTCTTTGAATGTTATGAGTAGTTACTAATGTACTTTACTCAGTTGTCTAGGGTGTTCTTTGAAAGTTTTAAGGCTACGTCTGGATAACCTTAAACATGCTAACAAATGTGGCAAATTTTTAGCAAATTTACTTAAAAATAACAAAGAAAAACAAACAATCTCATCAGTAATTAACAAAAAGTGGGAACTCATTCATGACCCCCAAGAGATTAATGATACCTTTAGGGAATATTATAAAAATCTATACACATCTCAAATTGACCCATCTGTGCCTGACATTGACTTATTTTTAAACAGTCTAGAATTACCAAAACTAACAAATGAACAAATAGAAAACTTAGATTCGTCATTATCTTCCGCTGATCTTCACGAGGCTCTAGAGCAAATGCCAAATAAAAAAGCTCCAGGGCCAGATGGTTATCCAACTGAGCTTTACAGAGAGTTCTGGAATGTGCTAGCACCCACCTTCTGCAGAATGGTGGATGAAATTAAATCTGAAGGTAAAATGCCATCAAATGAACTCAGCATTTATAAGTCTGCTCCTCAAACCAGCAAAAGACCCAACAATGCCTTCAAGCTACAGACCAATCTCTCTTATAAATGTAGACGTAAAAATAATTTGTAAAGCCCTCGCTAAAAAACTGGAAAAAATTACCCCCCATATAATACACCCAGACCAAACTGGCTTTATCAAGGGTAGACACTCATCAAATAACATGTATAGACTAATTAACTTGATTGATCTTACAACCAACCAAAAGCTAGAGTCTACCATTATCTCTTTAGATGCAGAAAAAGCATTTGACAGAGTTAACTGGAAATTCCTATTAGCTACACTCCATAAATTTGGATTTGGCAATTCTTTTATAGAATGGATCAAAATACTTT
Source organism: Danionella dracula (assembly GCA_900490495.1). Taxonomy (NCBI): domain Eukaryota; kingdom Metazoa; phylum Chordata; class Actinopteri; order Cypriniformes; family Danionidae; genus Danionella; species Danionella dracula. The sequence goes on along the minus strand of UELW01000049.1, from coordinate 1,724,899 downwards.
ATAGCTCTGCAAATGCATCAGTTAGAACAAATGACCAAACTTCCTCTAGATTTAACCTTCAAAGAGGAACTAGACAAGGCTGCCCACTCTCTCCCTCACTATTCGCAATCTTTATTGAACCACTAGCTGAAGCAATTAGGCAAAACATTAAAATTACTGGAATAAGTACAAAAAATATACATCACAAAATAAGCCTTTACGCAGATGATGTGTTATTGTTCCTACTTCACCCACATCTCTCTATTCCAGCAGCTATTGTGTTATTAAATCCTTTTCAGCCATTTCTGAATATTCCATAAATTGGGGAAAATCGACTATTATGCCAATCAACATGGTTTTCCAGGACACCTCCTCTTCAACCACATTTAAATCAGGGAATATCAGGTACTTGGGCATTGAATTCTCACCTAGGCTGTCAGATCTGGTACAACTAAATTATTCACCATTACTTAAAAAAATAGAAGACGACCTCAAAAGATGGCAGCCCTTGCCCATATCACTTATGGGAAGAATTGCTAGCATTAAAATGATGGTTATGCCCAGAATTAATTATCTGTTCTCAATGATTCCTAATCACCCATCACAGGATTGGTTTAAGTCATTAGACTCTTATTTTCCAGATTTTTATGGAAAAACAAACCACCACGCATTAGCTTACAAAAGCTCAGAAAATCTAAGGACTGTGGCGGCCTGGAGCTACCAAACCCTTACAACTATTTCCTCTCTTACAGACTGCAACATGTCCATCAATGGATAAATTCTAGCCCAACCGACCTCGCCTGGCTTGACATTGAGCAGACATTTTGCAAAGACACCAAAATAGCAGATTTACCATTTATAAGTGTAAGACTAAAACATCACTACTGCTTTCAGAATGTGAGCATACGTACTTCACTAACAGCCTGGTGGGAATTTTGAAAATGACTGGTTCACCGCTTGCTCCTTGCCAACGCACACCAATTTGGAACAATCCAGACTTTCAACTAAACAAAAAGGCAATAAATTTTCCAAGCTGGCAAAATAATGGAATAACACATCTCAGACATATCATCTCAGACAATAAAATCATTTCATTCGAAGAATTGGTTTCTACTTTCGGTTTAGCTACAAGTAGATTCCTGGAATATCAACAGCTCAAGTCTTTACTCACTGAAAACACACAAAATAAATCACCCAGATCTACAGTTAACCTCAGTACTAGAAAAATTTATTGGATTGACAACACCTAAGCTAATCTCTAAAATATGTATTTTATTATTGAGAACAGACAATTGTAATATGTCTACCACTACCAAAATGGGAAAAAGATTTATCTACAACTACAAATCAGTCATTCTGGAATCGTATATGCTCAAACATATTTAAAGTATCCACAAACCCAAACTTACAGCTAATACAATTTAAAATTCTTCACCGAACACATTATACAGGTCAAAGAATGTTTCAAATGGGTCTCTCTGACTCCAACATCTGCCAACACTGCAATGAGAATGCTGTGGACAACTATTTACATGCTCTCTGGTCATGTTTACCAGTACAAAAATTCTGGCAAGGAGTCTGCGGACAGCTATCATCATGGGTAGACACCTCATCTCACCAACACCAGCACTGTGTCTATTAGGGGACCTAGATAGTATTGAGTCTGATCTTGAGGTCAACACATCAGTCTTAATTTTCAATGCTTTGCTTGTCGCAAAGAAAATTATTCTGATGAACTGGAAAACTAAAAAGAAACTATGCATCACTCAGTACACTAACATTCTAATAGACTACTTCACCTTGGAAACGTTTATCTGCTTTCAATTAAATAACTGTAAACTTCTCTAATTATTAATGCCCCAGCTACCTCCAGTTCTAGTTAGAGACTGTCTGCATTGAGCTGAGTCCTGTATCTGGACTGGATCATCTGGGTTAAGGCTGCTGTCACCCCGGGGCGGTGGGAGGTGGGGCAGGGTGCCTTAAGATGGGTTGGCTGGCTGCTCCTCCGTTGGCTGGCGGTGGCCATGGGGGGTGGGGCTTGGGGGGTCTAGGGGGGCCCGGGCCTGCGGGGTGCCGGCCAGCTCAGGGTGACGGGGTGGTTGTCAAGGGGCGGTGAGGGGGGGACACGGGGGGGCCGGAACTCACGGCTGCTGCTATCGCCACAGTCTCCGGGCGGGAGGCTAGCCAGCACCCGTGGTGCTTCCGGGGCTTGCGGGTTAAGGGGGGGTATCGGTTCGGGGATTGGTTGGGCGAGGGAGCGATTCCGGTCTGGGCGGTGTGAGGCTTCCTACCGGGCTGGGGCGGCCCTGTGCATGCTCAAGCAGTGGCTACAGTGTATGTGTGTGTGTGTGTGTGTGTGTGGGGGGGGGGGGGTGATTGAACATATGTGTGTGTGTGTGTGTGTGGATGGGGTGGAGGGTGTGTATGCGAGTATGTGCATTTGAGAGACGGGTGGGTACGTAAGTGCGTGGTGAATGAGTAGGACTGGTCCCGAGGGGGGGGCAGCTGTCTCCCGGCTGCCCGCATTATCCTTCACAGGTCTCCCGTTGGCCCCTGCGGTGGGGGGCAGTGCTGTCCCTGGGGGGATGGACGGTGTGGGCCAGTCGGCTGCTCCCACTCACCACACCAGATCCCAGTACACACACTCTCTTCACTCACACAAATAGAATCATGAGGTCCTTGTTCCCATGGGGGATCAGGCAGGCGGGGTGACCTATCGGCGATCCCGCCCTGCCTCCTTTAGACGGGGACTCTCAGTTTTAATCACATAGGACACAGAACATCTCCAGGGCACCAGGTGGGCCTTCCTCCCGGAGCGGACAGTAAGCCAATCTCACCTGCCACTGCCTCGCTTCCGGGGTTGGGCAACCCCTGGGCCCCTTACAACACTTGCAAGGACACACTACATTTAGGCCTGGAGGGCTAGTCTCTCTGTCTAAATCTTGGTGGGAGGAGGCTGCAGATCTGTGGCACCTCCCACAATATACGACGGAGAAGGCTACCCTCATTTTAAATACACATTAGATATGTAGGGCGGGGGGTGGTGCCTGGACATCATCCGCCAAACGACGGTGACACTCCAGGACACCATTCCCTCTTTTATTGCATTTTATCTCTCCAACACACCCACATATACCTGCATTACATGACAACTGGGAGCAGATGTTGGGGAATGGGTGGACGACTGCCCCTCTTGGGGGTAAGGGCCCACCATCGCGGGGGTGTGGGTAGCTGCGGGGGCGGGTGCGGGCTGCAGGTGAGTGACTGGCTACTTCCCGGGACAGGCAGACTGAATGAGTGGGTAGATGGATGGATGACTGGATGGGGTTGATTTAGTGGGGGGGGGGGGGTTGCTTGTAGGGGTGTGCGTGGGGGTAGGTTTGGGGGGCTGCTGGTACGGGTGAGTGTGTGTTGGGGGACTGCTGGTTGATGTGTGCATGGGGTCGGGGTGTGGCCGGGGGGCGGTCCTGCCGTGTCTGGAGTGGTGTCCCTACCCGCACCCATCTGGTCCCTTGGCCGTCCTCCCTTCTTTCTTGCGGGTCCACGGAGGTGCCCGGGACTGGGGGCCTACCGCGGGGGGATATGGGCATGGCGGTGCTTGTGGGTGGGGCCTCCCAGTCTCTGCCCGCACTGTCAGGGCTGCATTCCCGCCTAGCTTTGGGCTGGTCGACCTCCTGCTGCAGCGGGCCCACTGGGGCCCCGGGCATTGCTCTCTGGGGTTGCCGACTTTGCCAGGGGAGGTGGGGCGGGTCCGGCTCCGGGTCCCAGGCCCCAAAACTTGTCGTTCTGTGGGGGGTGGGCTGGATATCTGGGTAGTTCCTGACCATATATGGGACTTGGCTTGAGGCAGATCCCATATTTCATTTGGGACATAGAAGGTTAGTCACGACACCTGGGATGTTTGGTCGCTGCTAGATGCTTGAGATTTAGCTCACCTGTCCTGTAACACTCAATTACTTATGTGTATGTGTATATATATGTGTGTATGTATGTATTGTATGTATGTTGTGTGTATGTATGTATGTATGTATGTATTGTATGGTGTATGTATGTGTTTGTATGTCTATGTCTCTGTCTGTGTATGTATGTGTGTATGTCTGTCTCTCTCTCTCTTCTATCTATCTCTCTCTCTCTATCTCTCTCTCTCTCTCTCTTCTCTCTTCCTCCTTCTATTTCTTCTTCTTCTTCTTCTTTCTTCTTCTTCTTCTGCGTGTTTATCTGCTGTCTGTATGTCTCTTTCTATTGTTGCCTATCTGTCGAAAGATGCGAACTACTTGGATGTAAGGTAGGTATCTAATTATTTCTTTTACTTATTCTCATTTTCACCTCTTGACTCCTTCCCCCACAATTACCTCTCACCTTCTCTTCCCCCCAAACTTCTCTACCTCTGTTTTCCCCTCATTACTTCTCTCCTCTTTCCCCTTTTTTTTTATTAACACCGTCCTGTCCTGATGTATGTTTATATGATTGATTAATGTAATTATTGTGATGAATGCGAATGAAATAATTAAAAGCTTCTATCCAGAGGAATAATCATATATAATATCTTCAATTCTCTGGAAAGAGCAAAACTGACCAACTCATACGAAGCACCTCCCTTCTCATGGGGCTGCTTTGAAGTAGGACAGGACAGTTAAAAAAAAAAAAAAAAAAAAAAAAAGAAAGTTCTAAGTAGTTGCATACCTGCTAAAGTATTTTGGATGGTTGCTGGGGTGTTCTTTAAAAGTTCTAAGTAGTTGCTTTTGTATTTTGGATGGTTGCTAAGGTGTTCTTCAAAGTTCTGACTGAGTAGTTCCTATGGTATTTTAGATGGTTGCTGGGGTGTTCTTTGAATGTTCAGACCGGAATAGTTGCTATTGTATCAAGTGTGGTTGCTAATGTGTTCTTTCAATATTTTGAGCTGTTGTAGAAGGGTTTAGGGTGGTTGCTAGGGTCGTCTTTGAATGTTCACAGCAGTTGCGTACCTATTTTGAGTGTATACTAGAGGTGTTCTTTGAATGCAAGATTGTCAACAGTTGTGTATCTATTTCAAGTTGTTGCTAATGTGGTCTTTGAACATTCACAGTTGCTAAGGTGATGTAACAACATCAACAATCTGAACAATTTTGTGTGACTTGCTGGGGTGAAATTAAGGATGAGTGTATAATATGATATGATAATAAAAAAGTTTACTTCTTTGAATGCTCAGCAATTCCTGATGTATTGTAGGTCGTGGTTGGACATTTTAACAGCTTCTAATTTATTCAAGGTGGTTGCTATAAGATGATGTAAGAATAGTCTGTGCAGATTCAAGTGACACTGAGTTACTAGGGTGGCACTGTGTAAGCTTATGAGTTAGTTGCATGATGACTGTTTTTAAGGCTTTAGACCAGGGGTCGGCAACCCAAAATGTTGAAAGAGCCATATTGGACCAAAAAAACAAAAAACAAATAGGTCCGGAGCCACAAAAAATTAAAAGCCTTGTATAAGCCTTATAATGAAGGCAACACATGCTTTATGTATCTATATTAGCCTACTATAAAAATGACTAAGTTTGCTACGAATACATAATGAGCCTTCATGATTAAATGTTTATTTTCCCTGCAGTGAATCCTGTAGAGAATTACGCACCACGTGACTACTCTGTTTTACGATTACAATATTAACGAATTATGTTTCATTGCTTTGATGAAATTAGAGAAATGCAATAAATAAATCAAATTTTTGATGTCATTTTTATTTTGAGGATTCACAAAAACAACATTATAAAGGGAACGTGCACAACGTGCCCCTTAACTGGGCAACAAACAATGCGAAAAAACGCAGCATACATTTATAAAAATAAAACAGCAGCCTTTTGAAAAGAAGTATATAAAATCACAGCCACTTTGTTACTAAATACGTGCATGCCTTCCCTGGAAATGTCTTTCCACGTTACTCTTCTTGTTATTTGACAACTTCTCACTACAGAGCAAACATTCAGGAGATCCTTCCGCATCGGCAATGAACGCAAACGATTCGGTCCAAGAACCATTGAATCCTCAGTTCTCCTCAGTTATGTTTCTCTTTTTCTCTTTGGGGTCCAGGGCCCACCACACAGCCGACCGATTTGTTTACAGCAGCCACCTACCTGGCATCCCGCCCCCTGCTGGCTGAAGCGTGTGTCGCAGGTGATGATGCAAATCATCGCTGACAGAAATGTTGAATTAAATATTTATTCTACACTCTCTTTACAGGCTTGGGAAACGTTAAGAATGTTTGTCCTCCTATAGAAACCATATTAAACAAAAAAATATTTACCTTTTTCCTTTTATTTTTTCATTTTTGAAAAAGCTCCAGGGAGCCACTAGGGCAGCGCTAAAGAGCCACATGCGGCTCCAGAGCCACGGGTTGCCGACCCCTGCTTTAGACACTAGCAAAGTGATTTAAGAGTTCTAAAAGGTTGCACAGAAGTTCATGTTTTATATGGTTGTGTTGCTAGGATTATAATACCTTACTCAAAATCAAATCAGACAATGATTTTGTAGAACAGGTGTGGATTGTATTATAAGCGGGTATATAATCAAGGGAAATTACAGGAGCAATGCTTTTCTTAAACAAAGAAACTCTAATCCTCAATAATTGCCTTTGTTAAGACTAAGTATTGGTGATTTAAAGCTGACTTACTGAGAGAAAGATGGTCAGAATAAGTGTTCCCTCGTTGTGTTGGTAATCATTTACTCTCCCATTAGAAAGTGGTATATCCAGTTGACCTTTCTTAGGAATGAATGTCTTTCTCTGTTTCCTACAAGCTTTTATTTACATTTTACAATTATTAAATTATGCATTTGGCAGATGCTTTTGATCAAAGTGACTTACAGAAGAGGAGAGACAATAGGCAATCTGTTACACCATCAAAGTTTATCTCAGCTTGTTCATAATAGAAGTTGTATCAGCTGATCAATCAACCATAGCTGGAAGAAAATAAAGACAGAGGAGGAAAAATATATAGTAGGTGTTCCCTGAAGAGAAGAGTTTGCAGTTGCTTTGTGAAAGCTGTTAGTGTTTCAAACCAATGATGCTAGGAACAGGTCATCTCATTGAGGCACTCATCAGTTTGAAGCATGCACACAGATAAAAATAAAACTAATCACAGCTAAAAGTGCTCTATTTAATCATTATTGCTCATGCATTAGCAAAGTCAGTAATCAATTAGTAGCTTATGCTGCTGCTTGCTTCCACAAATAAACAGCTCCCATGTATTGCTTCTTTCAATTGAACTAGAATGTGAATTTTTAGGAAACATAAACTGCAACCATTTCAGAGTGTTATGGTTGTGTTTTGTTTGCAAGACCTTTAGGAATATTTGGATGTGGAACATCTGTCTGGCTGCAGGATTCAAGAAATATAGGTCACTCTCTCAAATTATTTCATCTTTTTCTTTGCCTCACTGGTCGCTCTCAATCTCTCTTAGCTTAAGGTGTAATACACTTATCCAATGCATGTGCACAAGCACTCCATCACAATGACAAAGTCCCAAAAACTGAATCAGGCATAAGCTAGTTTTCTAGCCACCTTATAGTGACCTCAAAGTGGACTTTAGTGTGTAGTCATCATTTTGTTGGTTGCCTTTGAGAGCAAAGTTGTGCATGGCTCTGCTAAAAGCATGTCAGAATTAGTTTTGAGTGCTTCAGCCAGGCCTTATTGAGGTTTCCGTGAGAAGGTCAGCTAGGGCTATGTCCTAGAGGATTGATCATAAACATAAGCAGAAGCCCTTGTCTATACCATGTCTAATTCTTTTTGCTTTATTATTTTACTAAATAACTTTATGATTCAGGAAATGCAAAGAACTCTGGGCACTGAAAACCATGCAGATTCCGATTATCATTTGAAATTTGAAACTCCAAAAATGTATGTTGTTGGGTATATTTTCCTTCAAAAAGTAACCACAAATAAATAGATCCACAAAAATAAACTAAAACAAACAAGCTGAGGTTTGTAAATTATGACAAACTTTTACAAATAGGGTTCAATAATTGCAAATTGCTGTGTTTCCAGAGAAGTGAAAGGAGAACATTTCTAAATGGAAGAAATATATTTTTTACTCACTGAATTTTCCTGTTGGCTTTCCTGGGCATCCTCATGGGACTACTCTAGGATGCTTGTGATTGGTCAGAGCAGCCGCAAACATCAGTAAAAATATTTTTGCACCTTACTTAATATGTAAAGCACTTGGAAATGATGCAACTTCCGCTCTTGGTGAATGTGTTGCTAAAGTCACAAATAGAAGCTTGTTTGGATTAATTTGTGAATATAATGCTCTACATTTGTGATCTCTTGCTGTACATCAAAGAAGCTTTTAGGTTGGATGGGGATCACTTGATTTTCGAAAAATCTAAATCGAGAAAAAAGTATTGAGTGACTTTTTTTGCACTATTCCTGCTCGGAAATTAAATCACTTTCACCCTAGTATTCCGCAAAAAGCTAAATGGGCTGGATAACCAATCAGAAGCCACGCTTAATGAGAAAACGGGTAACCCTTGCTTCAAAGCAGCTTCACAAAATCATAGTGAGGATCAGGTAGAGTAAATAGGAATTACCTCTGTGACGTCCCTAGGAGCCTCGCTGACTGAGACAGGTGCTAGTCACCTCTCCAGCATGAAGAAAACAAGAACTTAGTATCCATTGACGAACAGCTTGCCAGACAACACCTGAAAACACAACAACAAAAAAACAAACAAAGACAAAACAGAAACTAACAAACAAAACAATGGTTCAAAAAATGTAACACAGACAACAAACAGGTAATCAGCATCAGATGCAGCTCAAGCACACTCTCATACCTCTATTGCATCAGTAGTGAGAAGTTTCTCCGAATACCAAACTATTTTGAGAATTTTTAATTTTCTATTTTAACTAAAAAACTGATCTGCAACAACATACAGAAAATAACAAGCTTTGGTATGTTAGAGACAGAGTTAAATACAATTGTAAAATAAAACTAAAATAGGGATTAAAGTGATTATAAAAGTATTAAAACATGGTTGAATAATGCAGTGTTTGTTAGTGTTCAAAAATCAATCCACTTTTGAAAAGCTATTCATTCCCACCAATGATCTGATGCTTCAATTGGATGATCTGAGAAAATTCTTCTCTAGTTTTTCAGCCACGTGCCTGTACTGATATATATAATGGTGACAGACGCAGAGGGCACTATTCAAAACAATGGCAGTGGTTTTTAGCACTGTTAGCACTCTGTACATCTACCGCTCTGGGGCTAGTTTTCTAGTCTTCTGCAATCATTTTGGTTTTGATTACATGATAATATTATCTTAAAAATGGTTAGGTTGATAAAACTTTCCTCTGTACTTTTTAATAACTGTACAGACAGTTTGTTTATTAATATTAATAAATAAAATTCCTCTTTAATTCGTTTTATTTACAGAGTGAAAAAAGTTTTTGGATGAGAGCAACAAAGAGATTTGCTATCCAACAAAGACTGGACACGATTCTGCGCTTCAGTTGTTTTAGTTAATTTATTTCATACATTTTGTGGCTCACCAGTGCAAACAAGTGTTGTTTTTATTCAATTCTGGGGTTAAAGAAAACAATTTATATGTTTGTCCATGAATGGAGGATAAAAAAGAAACCTGGGTCAACTCGACTAAGTTATAGTCATCTTATTTTATTCATGCATTGCCAAACTGTTTCTAATCATCGACAGATATTCAAATTCAAATGATTGAGATCAGCAACTGATCTGGACAACTCTACTTTTAAGAGTTTATAGTAACAGAAATCCACAAATATCATCCACAAAAGTATGTGCGATATCCAAACATCTGACGATTTTGGAACAGAAAGTTGGAAACACTTCAAGAATCCTGAAGTCGTGGTTTGTCGCAGTTATTTTCCTTCTGTCCAGACACAACGTGGAGGCATACGATTGAAAACATTGAATATCCATCGCAGGTATCGAAAATGTGATTTTAAAAAACAACTAAACATTGGTTTCGCTAGCTATGCAAGACTATTGTTGTGGTAAATTTTTTACGCTATGCTATGAAAAACTACATGGGATTGGTTGTTTGTCATGTCAGTCTAGTTGCTTGTCATTAGTCAAGACTAATCAGAGAGCATCTTTAAACAGACGAATCCTGGCAGACTCTTTTCCCTTGCATTAGGCATGAAGAGAAAGAAGCTCTTTTTTTGACTCCATCACTGTAATTAGCAACTTTTAGAAACTTTGTTTAAAAAGCCCATATCATCCTCTTCACAGTGAGCAGTAGGACCTTCCTTTTTTCTCAGAACAAGCAGCACCTTCTGCATTATCAGCAGGCTGCACAGGACCCAAAGCAAGCCAGGTGTATCTGATAAAGTGGTTGGTGAGTGTATGTACAATTACTGTTCGGCACAACTCAACTTTGACAATGATATCGTCTCAGGAAGAAGTGCGTGCTGTGTAGGCCTCATGAATGGAAACACAGCTACACTCTGCCGAGCTGAAGGAGGGCAGCTGTTACTGTGACAACCCTGTGGCTCAGCGCTGCTGTTTTCAGGCTACAGTCTCACACACTGCCTCATCAACCCTCTGCCACCCCCTCATCAGACACATGCACCCTTCAGCGAGAGAGAGTGAGAGAGACATTTCACCAACGCTGTCACTCCGACATCTTGCATGTGAATGACAGCTGCCACAACTCCTTCAACGATGGACAGGCTGCTCGTACAAGCAAAGAGCCAATTAATATAGCATGTTTGCCTGTTTTGAGGGATTGCATTGTTTTGTGATCATTTACATGCTATGTGTGGGAAATAACTCCTTTTGTTTCAAGGGCCATAACAACATCCTGTAATCAGGAAGTTTAGAGAGAAAAATAGTGTGTCCGCATCTATAAAAACACTCACACTCGTCTTCCTCTCCATTTCATTACCTCGTGCTCGTTGCACTGTTGCCATGGAAACAGCTGTTCTTTTCCCACCGAAGGTATTAAGTTGAAACTAGTTGAAGAGAGTTTGTTCTTATGTCATACGAACACATTTGTGTCCATGTATGGACATCCTTGCTGTTTTCATTCTGAAGAGTTGGAGGAATTGATTCAGATGTAAAGAGACAATACGCTTCCTCATTCTTCGAGATACGATTAGCAGTGACTGCATCGTGCAAAATTGATTTGGTTTTGTAGATGAATATAGTCTCTTTCATGCATAAAAGTGCACCTATTAAGAAAAGTCAACATTTGGAAGGTGTTTGTGCATAAATGTATGCATGAAAGGTGTGAACACATTCCTGTTAGAGTAGTTACAATTCATCAAGTAATTTTTTCAAAATTCTGAGCTGTTATTAGGCTGGTTGGTTTTTGACATGTGTGCAGTTTGTGAAGTAATGTCCCCTCCACACCTCCAAGCCTTTTTGAAAATTCACAAAATGTTCGCTGCTGTTTAAGGGCAATTAGAAGTGATCTCCCAAAAAACATCACTTTAATTGCTTTTGCTTTAAATTACATTTATTTTCTTATTGCCATTACTTCACGCACAACTAATTAATAATTTAAATGTGACTAATTAGAACCTCTATTTCATTTCGTTTTCAATATTGCTTATATATACCAAGGCCCATGGCTACACCAACATTGTGAGAACTGCTGTCTCGTCCTCTTTAATTAAATATATCCACAATTAAGATATCCCCTACAACTTTCTGAATCTTTGGATCTGCTTACATTTTTATTCTGACTATACAGCAGCTGCGACAAGACAGATGAGTTAGCAATCATTTTGCTGAATGTAGCTCTCTAAGTTTTTTATTACCTCGTCCCCTGTACTTCTGATAGGCAGTATCAGAAGTGTGTGTCTTCCAATCATATGTTGATTCATTCAGAATTTGTTCATGTAAGTCAAGCCAGGGCACCTTCCACAGTTATTAAAAATGGAATATATCTAATTTCTTGTTTAAATATGGGCGATTCCATATTTTAAGGGATGGGTGGCTACCCCAGATGTATCTCTGCACGACCCTTTGGCGTTACAAGTAAAGGCTCAACTGAGCAAAAGTGCTTGATTTTTGTTTTAAAGGTAAAGAACAAAAATGGTGTTTATCTTAGCCAACCTCACTGGTGACTTAAAAAAAAGCTGAATCTATGGCTGCATGTTTAATAACGTGTTGTGGCAAGTCATTTATACTCTATCAATAAATTTAAAATTAAACTTATAAATCTGTAGTGCAATTGGAATCACAGACTGGTTGAAATGTGCATTCATCAGGATACTAGTACGGTTAGTTTAGTTGATTTTGTCCAGACCAAAAGTTAAAAACTATACATTTAGTCTTGGTCTGGTTAGCGTCACCAAAGTTAAATTCCTCACCATGTGAGTATTTTGTGACATGGGAATTTTGCATGTTTACATTAACATTTACAGTGTTTATTAGTACTAGAATCTTCAACAAGTGTCCAATATTCATCTTTTTTGGGCCATGACTGCACTCACTCTAAATAAATGCAACCCAATGGAGTCCAGCATTTTATATACAGTGTGTCTATAATTCCTTTGTTGAATGCACAAACAAATTTAAATATCTCAACTCTACAGACTCAGCTCATGAAGAAGAAAGAAACTTTCTTAAAAGAACAGTGTTTCATCTATTATTTTTAAAACACAGAGCAGCTTGTAGAAGTATTGAGTTCACGATAGCTGTGACTAAAGCGATTATAAAAGTTTGATCCAACTTGTCATACCAGTTGCATTTCTCCTTTTTCTCACTAGAGCTGACACGTGGTGTAATTACATGACCTTATTGTGGTACTGTTCAAAGATCCAGTTAAATCCATGTTAATTACACAGATCAATGTTTTTTTGGATCATGGACATATATCAATTAGGACAAATAGTTGTATGACCAAATAGTTTAGAGGCACTCTTGAGGTCTAAATACTTTTTTTTATTTTTTACCTTAGACAGTTAACAGGTAACATTCTTAGCACTCTCTTCGCTGTGTGATCTGTGGTGACCTCAACATCCTGATTTTTTTCTCTGTTTTAGTCCAAGTTGCATTCATGTACCAGCTAGACTAAACTAGAGTTTGTATAGAGTTGGACTGAGAACGATCTTTTTAGCGATCTCAGTTCAGTCGTTTAGTGTACAGTGAACCTCAGGTGACATTTCATACTTAACCCAATGATGCGCACCAATTAAGCAATCACATTAGTATTTGTTTTAATCAAAACAAACATCACGTACACCAAGGATGTCAAAAGTCGGTCCTGAAGGGTCACAGCCCTGGATGTTTTAGATGCAACCCTGCCTGGTATACATACTAATCTGGCTTCAAAGAGCAAAGAGTGCCTTAGTTATTCCAGGTGTTTTGTATATTGGTTAAAAGACTGACTTTGGACATCCGTTTAGACCTCTAAGAGGAGTTTTGAACAAGTAATTATAAAAGATGTATTTTTTTTTATTGGCAATTTCTCTCAGAACATTCAGGATACCCATAAGATTGAAATCACATAATGTCAAAAAGGCATAACAGGTGACCTTTCCTTTATTGTCTCAATGTCTTATGGAAAATCAAGTTTCTGATTTTACCGGATAAAAGAGGTTTGCACATTTTGTAATTTAATGTTGTTACAGCTGGGATTTTATCCAGCGGATATTGTGACATTTTATCTTCATTTGGGTATAAGCCAATATTATTTTTTTATGTATTAGTCTACATTTTGCTATTCATTTTTCTACATGATATCCTCATCTGTTTTTCATACTTATTAATTTATTGATTACAATTAATACCAAATACTCTCAAAATGTGTTGCCGTTTAAATATGAAGCATCTGGAGGTGACTCCGTCATGTTTTCAGAGCTGTGAAAGAGCAGGACAATTTCCCTCAACGATTGTAAAGTGTAAGCAGTTCAGATTGATGTGTTTGTGTGTAACCCGTAAAGGGATATGGAGATACACAGACTCAGACACTTGGGCTGAATAAGCTCATACATTATACTCTCGTAACTAATGACAGGGACTGCCCTTGACTCGTCTTGCTCTCCAAGCCAAGGCCAGTTGTGTGGAAGGATATCTGAGTTCTGCTTTAAAACAAGCTGTCGTGCTGCCTTCTCTGTCAGTCCACCTCCTTTCACCGTGCTGTGCACCATCTTTATGTCCTTGTCTCACTTGTCCTCTACAGTTTCCCCCTTTTTCCCTGCATTTCTCTTTTCAGTGCTTTAAGTTTAGAAGAACGAGAAAAAAGCAGTGATATACTCTTCAAGACAGCTGCAATGATGATAGATACAAGGCTTTAGTTACAGAGTTGTTGTAAAAAAATTAGTTTTTGTAATTTCCTCTCTTTCTACATGAGGCTCCAGTACCAAGGTGTAAATGGATGGTACCAACATACTCTAATTTCTCACAAAAGTAACCAGATAAAGGGGGATGGAGCAAGGAAGTACTTCAAATAAATGATTCAAGGTTCAAGGAAGGTAAGACAACGAAATATAAACAACCCAAGATGACACAAGATAGGATAAAGAAGGCTTAGGCATGGCCCACTTCCTCTACTTGCTTAGCAAAACATGAGCATTAAAGCTAAAGCAAAATAAATGCTAGGATTAAGTGCAGATTTGAATGAACATTTCATCCCCACAATATTACTGTATTCATAAGTGGGAAACAGAGAATGAAATTCACATGTACTATTGTATGTTTTATTTTTTCTAAATAAAGTTTTTTTACATTTTGTATTGCAAAATACAAATATTATTTCTAAACTTTTTAAAGAAAATTGGTTGTGCTCCACAAAGTGAGTTGTGTATCTCATGTTCCTCCCACTATTATGTTTCCGCTGAGTTTTTCTTGTTGGCATACTGAAAATGCATCCATTTCGGATGAATAAATTCATCTTTTGGTGAGCCAAAAACACTTTGGGTCAGGGACATCCATAAACACTTTCTTTTCATTGTTTATCTGCTGTTCTCCAACGTTCCATCCCAGGTCAGTCAGCGCATACGTTTTTCATTGAATTGCATTAGCAATTTATCTAATTGGTTAGTGGGTAGTGCTGTGGCCATCAAGGAATTTTGGGCTTCCAGAAAATTTAAATAGGATTACACAAACATGCATGAACTAATCTGAATATGAAATCAGACTTCTTACTCTATTAAAAAAATGTTAATACATTTAATTAACTGCGCAAGTCCCCCATTTACTTTGGGCTGGTTAGATCCTATATTGAGACCCAGACAAAAGTGGAAAAAACACATTTATGTTAGCTTTTTCCTTGCAGCAAAAATGTATTTACCGTACGTAAACTAGCAGCTTTAGATAGAACTGGAAATTCAGCATACAGTAATAGCTTAGATAAGCGATCATCTTATCTGGGCTCATGCAAGTGGTGACTGACTTTACCATTAGTGATGAGCATTTCAGACATTCTCTTTCGATTCGATTGCCAACAAAAAAAATGGCCCATAAATCGCCATTTTGAGAGTGCCTACCGTTTCCGAGAAGCAGATTTGGAATCTGGTGGCTTGCTCTCCTAACAATTCAATTCAAGTGTTCTCTGAGTTGAAGTTGAGCACTATGTGATCACTTAACCATCCTTCATCTTCTGCCGAAGCTGGGGATTGAATAAGAACTACAGATCCAAAGTCAATCTCCTTATCCAATTTATTATCTCCAGGGTGCCAAGGACAGGAGAGAATGGACAGGAGGTGTTACAAAGCCAGGAGAAGCCAGAGGATGCAGACAGGATGGGGCTAATGTAGAATTGTTAGGCTACATTCAGACTGCAGGACTTAATGCTCGATCACATTACACATAACTAATACATATCTGTCCTGTGTATGAATGCAATCCTACTCGCTCGCGAAGGAAATGGCTTTGATAAAAATGAAACTAAACATGAACGAGAATGTGATTCAAATTTATGAGCCACCAAAGTTCGGAGCCACCATCATTTCAACCAAATCATATAAAAAAGAAATATTTGTTAGTTCTATTACTTCACTTTCCTTCCACTAACTGCTTTTGATCTGCAGTAACACAATCACTGATTTAGAATCTCAAAATAAAAACAGACTTGTGAACCCTACTTTTTATGATTACTGTACTGTGTGAGCTCCACTTCCACCGCCTACTAAGCAGAGTTTGAAAGCATGAATGTACAGTATATTGTTTGTAAATGTTTCTGGAAAATCTCTTTCATTGACCTGGAGCTGTTTAAATGGCCTCTCTTCTCTGTGTTTGCCATCAAAGTCATTGTTCAACACACAATATACAGAACACTCACTTAACAAGAGCAGACAATGAAGTTTTGCTGTGTTTTAGAAACGCAAATGAGGGTCGGCATAAGGCATTAGTGCTGAAAATCAAGCATGATTTTTAATAGAAGTCAAACATTAAACAGCCAGCTCCCTGACTTCAGCACTGAAGATTCTTCATTGACTCCCCAGAGTAGTTCTATATTTTACAGATCAATATTTGGTAATTAAAGAGGCTGACGAGTGAAACTGGGCTTTAGGTTTGGCGTGCAGTGATGGATGTGTGCGCTGAGCTCGAGTGTGTTATGACAAACGAACGGTCACAGGAAGTCACTGTTGTCTGGGCCGTTGTGGTTAGAGCCTTTTAACAACTTGACCTGTTTTTCTGCGTGGGTTTCCGGCGAGTCATGCAATTTTTTCTGCTTGCCTTCGATGATGTATTTTTTCGGTCATTCACTTTGTTTGAAATAAATTGCTAGCCATGCTTCACGTAATTTTTTCCCAATCTTTCTGAAAACTCCAGTTGTTGTGTATGGCATGATGAGTTTAAGCTTGTTTACAGTTTTTTACATTAACTTTCCTGAAAATATTGTGAACAATGAGTAGACCATTTTTAACAATGCTGACATCACTTCAGTTACTCAAGCATAATGACTAAGCACAAAAATGTGATTCCTTCAGTCAATCTGCTTGATTTTACTTTCTCACCTAATAATTATTAAACTATTCCTTAAATAATTTCTACAGTGTAAGTGGCTCCTGGTTTAAGTGCAAGGTTCCACCTTGTCATTGGAAATTCCTCAAATAGAATGTTTTAAATTGTACATTATCGAACAGGAAGTCGGCCATTTTGTATATATCGTGTTAATAAACAGAGCACATTTACTGAAAATACTGAAAAATTTTATTTTCAAAATGCATGCTTACTTTGTTTCTTTTCTAAATATCTTTCTTTCTCTCTGTGTCTCTCTTTCTTTTCTTTCTTTCTCTCTATCTATCTTTCTTTCTTTCTCCTCATATTTCTTTCTTTTCTCACAACCATATTAATAACCATGTTTTTTGAACAAGTCTCTCAAAGTAGGATATTATGAACAAATATTATCACTTTGAGGGAGGAATAGGACTGATGTGCATCAAAGAAAATCTGTCACTCCCAAACTAGAAGCAATTTAAAGCTGGTCTGCCCTCAGAAGCCCCCTTCTGGTCAAGGGCCTAAGCATTTGCTTGTTATGCCTGTTGACAAGCAGCGCCTCTGGCTGAGGGCCCAGATCGTTGGACCGCTCGATACTTCTCAATCAAAAGTGAAGTTTTTCTGTAAGGATCACTATTTGATAGAGCATTTTGTAATTTTGGAATGGTTGATGCAGGGTGCAGCAAGTGGTTGGTTTTGGAGAGACTCAGTCCTAATATCCTAATATAATATCTGATCATGAATGAGTACTTTTGTTTTGAGTGTCGTTCATGTCTCAAAGAAGTGTTGTGAGATGAGATAGGAGACCAAATAGTGAGAGCATATGTTTTTTTTATTGTATTTTAGTGGGGCGTGGGAGATTGCATGCTTTCCTTTCACCTAAAGAGAGCTTGGAAATTATCTGATTGCAGTAAAAAAAGTGTGTTTAATAACTTAGTTTTTACTTGCACCTATTGGCTTGTACAAATGTTTTACTATGCTCTGTTATAGCATCACATCACAAAAATGCTCTTTCTGTGACCTTCTGATTGGTGAGCGATTTCATACAGCAGAAGAGGTACTTTTAGAGTTCTCCAAGTCAATGGAATGTTTTTAGTCTTTGACAATGCTATGGTGAGTTCTTGTTTAAATGCTGTAATTGTTTTAGTACAATTGTAGTAGAACTCAAGCTGACTACAGCTGACATCATGTTTTAATACACTAAATCATCTCAAACAGGGTGTCAATTGTGATGAGGCTTAGTGATACAAGCAGAGAGTCTTTCGCCGTCACGCTGCCGCTGATTGATTAAGTATCTTTGGTGCTTGTAAATGCCCCCTTTGTAATCAACTGGTCTGTCTCAACACTATTTAGGGAACACTGATCCTTTCAGTCGTTCTCTGAAGACACAGATCAATAATCAGACTACATGGTGTCTGCAGGAAATTGAGAAAATGAATTTATGTTAATGACTATACTGACTATAAACATTTCAAAACAAACTCTTTTTGTGGTCTGACCAGATCAGCTGTTGCTAGTAAACCTTTTATGTTCATGTTATGTTCTTTTGCTAAAGCTTTTGTGTTAATTTGCTCACTCACAACAACAGTAACATTCAGAGACCTGATTTAACTACTATTGATGAGTTGACAGTGTTCCTGACTCTGTTCAGTGGTCTCTTTCAAGTCTCAAGATTCTAGGGTTTGTGATGTCACAAACAAGGATGAATTTAGATTATTCATTCTTTTTATTATATTCTATTATTATTCATATAATATATGTCTTCTTAAGATACTAGTCACTTTTGTGTGAACAAACATAGATAAAAAATTGCTACATGAAAGTCTTGTACAACAATCATCGTATGATTCGTATGATTTGTGATGTCACTAACAAGGATGAATTTAATTTATTTTTCATAGACTGTAAAACCATAAATATAGTTACATATATGTTCATATGTTTCTCAAGATCCTAATAGTGAGTCACTCCTGTGTGATCAAAATGGATAAAGATTCTACGTAGAAGTCTCTTTCAACAATCATGAACGGAATTTTTTTTGTTTTTTTTTGCCATAGACTGTAAAACTATGAATATTGTGACATGTTTTTTAAGATCCTAATAGTGAGTCACTTATGCGTGAAGAAACATGGGTAAAGGTGCTATCTAGAAGCCTCTTCCAACAGTTATTGGGCAGGATCTTATGGTTTGTGATATCACTAAAAAGTTTTATTTTATTGTTTGTTTGTCGTATCGAGTCGCTTCTGTATAAACCATCATGGACACAGGTGCTACCTAGAAGGTTCCTGGGTGGGATCATGGCCGGGTCCTAGGGTTTGTGATATCGCAAATGAGGATGCATTTATGTTATTCGTTATAGACTGTAAAACTATGGATCTAAATGTTTTTCAAGCACATTATGAATAAACAAATATAGATGGAGATGCTATTAAGAAATGCATGGGAGCCTATGGTTTGTAATGTCACAAGCATGAATGCATTTAAGTTTTTTAGAGACTGCAAACCAATCAATGTAAAAGTGTCCATATAATACCTGGCAACAATTTGGTTTTCATCAAATATTCCTTTTAAAGGGCTGGTTTATTACAATGTCAGGTGTCACTTTACACACCACCAAGCAAGGCAACTTGAGATGTGTGTGAGATTCATAGTCATTTGTGAATCTTTATTTTAATCCGTGCTTCCTGGAGGTTAAAATGGTCACTTTCAAAAGAAATTAGTTAACAGCCGCTCACATTTTCTGCAGGAAATAAAACAGAGTTAATGGGACTTTGTTAAGGCTTAGTGAGGGAAGAAAAGCTGTTTTATTGGGAACCTGGCATCTGTATTTACTTTTTTTAACGCGTTAGTCATCTGCCTTGGGGATTGAAGCAAGTACTATTTGTGGAGCTTTCATCAAAAATGAATGGAGATCATACAGAGCAGTCAGAAATGCATCAGCTTTATGAACGAGAGCCATGGGACACTTTAACAGATTGAGAGAGTAACAGCTCTTTTTCAGATATACTTACAGAAACACGGCTGAAGGAAATGCTGTTTGAGTGTTGAGTACAGATTGTTTTAAAGTGAAATGGACTCTGATTTGAGGTCATAAGAAAAAAATGCAGGAATTAGGGTATACATTAGTATTGAAAAATAAAAATATATATAAATCTATATTTAAATATAATATTTAAATATAAATCTATACTTATCTATACTATAAAGTACAAATCAACATTAGTACAGGAGAACTACATTCAATCTGTAAACAATAGACATTTTGTTAGATCACTACTCATGTTACGAAGCTCTAGTCGCACATTAGCCATTGAATTAGGCAGATGAAATAAACACCAGTACAAGAGAGAATGTAAATATTTTACATTTATGCATTTAGCAGACCATTTATCCAAAGCGACTTACTGTAGGGGAGAGAAAATATGCAACTGCATTTTGAAATAGAAGATGATTGCGATTTTAAAAAGATGCAACATCAGAAATAGAAGATGAGAAATATTTTGTGTATGAATGTTTTCCTGTGAAAATCTGCAGAGGAATAAATACCTGAATAAATTTGTGTATAATCAATCAATAGTCATATTAATTTAATTAATTTAAACAGTCATATCAAGTTTGTGTAACTGTGTAACTTTTTTGTGTATGATGGATTTAAGAAAAGACCATCTGACATGTAAATTATATAATATGGGACTATGGGCCAAGAGGAAATCGTGTCCTGAAAATAAACTTGATTTGATTTGTGTTTCAGAAAATGAAATAAAGGAAGGTAATAAACGTTGAATATGCCATATCATGCCCCTTTTAAAATATTCATAATAAATAGTTGACCCCTCTAGACTATCACTGCACCTTTAATAACCTAGAAAAGGTAGTAGTCATTGTGAACAATGTGTTTGAATCACCTTAAATGGTCGTGCTCTGCAAAACCTCCTTTTCCTCCCACTGCCATGCCTCCACCACGCCCCCTGCTGGGTTTTATTGGCACTCAGAAAATCATCTCATGTCATTACATTTATCACTTGGCAGGGCAAAACTCACTTTTGGCTCTTTACATCCAAAAAAGTACTTTTATCAATAATAGTAATAATAGTACCCAGCGATGGGTTGCGGCAGGGAAGGGCATCCGCTGCGTAAAACATATGCCAGTGAGTTGGCGGTTCATTCCGCTGTGGCGACCCCGAAAGGGAATAAAGCCGACATGAAGATGGAATAGTACATTTTATTTACACTGAAGGTCACAACAAGAACAAGTACAGTGAATTAATAACAACATTTTAAAACTGGGATAACGATGAATTGGCTATGTTGCCATCAGGGCTTTAAAAAGAAAAGAAAGAAAGACAACAAGTACAGTACATTAAAAAGTAATAGTGTAAGTAATAGTGTTTCCAAGATAGCAAGAAGGTCGCTGATTCTAGGCTCGGCTGGGTCGGTTGGCATTTCTGTGTGGAGTTTGCATGTTCTCCCCATGATCGCGTGGGTTTTCTCTGGGTGCTCCGGTTTCCCCTCAAGTCTAATGACATGCGGTATAAGTGAATTGAGTAAGAACGATTGTCCATAGTGTGAATGAGTGTGTGTGTGTGTGTGTGTGTGTGCGTGTGCGTGCGTGTGCGTGTGTGTGTGTGTGTGTGTGTGTGTGTGTGTGAATGTTTCCCAGCGATGGGTTGCAGCTGGAAGGGATGATATGTTTGAACGAGGATGTGTATTTTGCTGCTCATTACAAGTTCTTTCAAGTATATGTAATGTGTTAACTTACCTGTGTTTGGTTTGTCTCTGATTGGCATGCTGGGAAACCAGCCATATTTAAGGGCCTGGTTTTAGTGCTCAAGGGAGGACCATCCCGAGCGAAGAGGAGAGATGTGTTGCTGTCGTCTTCCTGCATTTTGACTCTGCCCTGTGCAAAATTACTTTTAAGAGAAAGAACCCCAACTGACTGCATCTAGTTAATTTATTCTGGAGTACTCACAGTCTAATTTAATGTAGGTTTCACTGTTTTTTTATGGTTTTGAGCTCAGTGTTTTGTTTGTAGACCTTTCTGTTTTTTTATGTTTTATGTTGGTTTTACTTTGTTGATCACTGGTGGCACAATAAAAGTACGGTTTTGGGAAGAAAACCTTGTGTACTGGCCTCTCTCTGCATACAGATTAAACGGTTGGAAAACCACATTACGACAGTGGTGAAATGGCCATCGACCAGTTTTTGCTCTGTGGGAAAATAATAGAAATACACAAACATGCACAAACCAATCTGAATATGACTTGAGGCATGTTTTTATGAGGGAACAATACTAACACATGCAATAAATGTCTGAAAAGACCAGTTTACATGATACAGCAGCTTTAATTTAAAAGTTTGAACCCAAAACTGACAACTTTACAGCTATCCCTCGATTGCAACCAAGTAATGAATGCCAGTGCTCATTAGGACCGATAGTGAATCTAATTAAACCATGTGCTGTGAAAAAAAGCAGCTGCTGTTTGCTGTAGGATTTCACTGACCGAGGGGCTTTGTGCTTTTTCAGCAATCTCTTCATATCAAACGAGCCAAATAATGCATTCATACAATGCTTAAAGGAGCTTTTAAATGGTCATATAAGGGGTTGTTCGCATAAGAGTAATTCTAGTGATGAAGATCAAGGGAGCTGAAAGTAAATTCAGAGGGACACAAAATTAAGTGCAAACTGTGAAACTGGAAATAATTGAAAAAAGGTTTTAATCAAATTGCATATTCATACTGTTAAACTGGTCAGCAGTGGAGATTTTAACGGTTTTGTTCCCCAGTTGGGGCAATTCAGTTCTTGAAATTCTTTTGATGAGCTGAATTTTTAAAATATTATCATTTCTTCTTCATTAACATAAAAATAAGTAATATGGGATATTCCCATGAATTAGGCTTATATAACATTAACGATTACAACTGCTACTTCCTAATATTAGCCTGATCCCCGTTGATTGAACAATAATTATATTTTCAGATTTCAAAAGCTATATGTTATAACTCTGTTCTTACCCCATTCAATTAGCCACTATGAACTTTACTTTAAAACTCAGCAATCCACAGTAGGCCTCTTGTTTGAGAAACTGCTTTGAAGCTTTGTATTGGTGTTCAATTCTGTTTTTGTTTATCTCAATTGTATTTGCTCCCATGTGCTCGCTGAATGTTTCTGTTTCACAGTTGAAGCAACTTGTGTGGCGTCATAGCGTACCAAAGGTGTAATTAAAACAACCTGACCTATTTTTGAGAAACCAGCAGTCAAAAATAAGAAGCACTGGATTATAAGTCACATTGACGCTTTTTGAGAAAATGTAAGGATTTTTAGTGTGCCTTATAGGGTGGAAAAAACATATCGATAACAACAATCATCCCTAACGAATTCCACCGTGGACAATAATCATTAGCATTGATTTGTTCCAGATTTTTACTTCAACTCACCTAAAGCTGTGTTAGTTTAGTAGTATTTTTTCTTTCTTTTATATGAGGTGCAAGATAGTATTTTGTTTTCATTTTAGGTGCACAAGTACGCAAAAAATAGCAAAATTCAACTACGGTAGTGGACATTTTACAAAACATTAGACATGAACGTCTAACTTATAAACTTGAGCAAAGTAATCTGAGGTAATTTACAAACAAGTTTAATAAGCCTAATGCCTTGATCTCATAATCTCATTGTCATTATGGCGGGTTTGGCAGCAAAAGCGTCTGGCCTGTTTGTTGCTGAGATGAACTGCTGTTGACATTTTCAATGCTATGTGATCCTTGCAATAGCGCAGACAGTTGGCCTCAGGTCCTTCTGGGCCTCCAGGTCTTTTTGTTGACAGATGGATGCCAATCTCCCCCTTTCCACGCTTTGTTTTGGTCAACCACACCAGAATCACAAGATGGGACTTCCCTGTCAGACAAATCCAGACTTCCATTTTCTACATTAGCCTTCTTTCCTCCTCTCTCTTTCGTTCCTTCTATCCCCAAGGAATGTCCGAAAATAGCAGCTTTGGGAAAATTGGGTCAGGTAGCATCTTGGGTGCTGGGGTGGGTATTAACAGACAGGGTTTGTACTACTCGTAAGGTAGGGGGTGGAGAGTATTGAACCTGGGTAGTACTGACAGATGGGGCTATCTTCAGTCCTAGATTTATTTTGTTGCCGGTTTCTACCTACTCAGCATTTTCATTCAATTAATGTTCTTACTCCTTGTCTCGCTTGTTCTTTTAAGAGTGGCGAGTGTGTTCATAGTGCAAACTTCTACTGCTTTATTTCCCCAAAGAAAACCTTATCTGTTTACTTTCATTCCAAGAGCAAAACAGCTGTTAATAAGGATCAACGCAGTCACACACGAGCTAAAGCTCCACATTTTGATTACACTTAGGCAGACTGTTAGCTATTTCTGTGGTTTACAGTTTCACACATTCGGCTTTTTTAACAGGATGTTATGTTTATCTTACAGCTCTTCTAAACCTGCATGTACATGATTTTTGCTACTCTATGAGATTTGCCTACCCTAACTTTAAATTAAGTACAATTGCCAATGTTTATCATAAAAAATCTAAACTAATCACTGCATTGGGTCTGATTTCCATTTTACGTATTGAAATACTACAAATACGTTTCAACATGGTTTTATAACATGGCTTTATTAATGTTTGTGTAATGAAACCAAATGTTGTTTAAGAAATAAAATTAAACTTGGAAAGAGTTTAAAATGCTTATCCTTCATGAAGTACAGTAAACCACAAATAATTATGGTCTAAAAAATAATAAAAGTGATCAAATAAAATGTTTGTCTCAAATCTCACTCGGTAGTAAAATATCACTAATTTTTTTTACACAGCAATGCATTTAAACATGCAAACACAGTTTAATGAATGAAGCAAATGTTTTTTTAACGATGCCATTTTTGTCTATATAAATATAAATGAATAATATGCACAAAACAAATACTAAAAATCCTATAGATAACCTTTTAAGGTTTTTCACCATTTTAATTTAGTTTCTGTTTTAATCTCTGATCTGTTTTTATTTTTTGAATTTTGCATTAGCCATCATGGGTTATTTTCAGGTGCATTTATTAAGCACAATAAACACTTTAATCAGATAATTTTTTATGAATGTGAGGCTACTGAACATCTTTTATATCAATCTGCAGTCAAGTCACTTTATATTAGCATGCCCCTAACATGCTATATCCTGCAACTTCAAAGCTTGATGGAATGTTAAAGTCCCCCTATTGTGATTTTCATGGTGAAGGTTCATTATCTTGAGTTTTCAACAACAGGTTGTCAGTTCTCCAAGGTCAAACATACTTTGTTGTTTTTAAAATCCATTTAAGCTCACAGGAATGTTCAGTGATTCCCATATGAATTGTTTATTGAATTGTTCATAATTTAGATCCTTTACATTAAGTAAATCTGTCATTTTAACTAATTTGAACTGTTTTGTGCATCAAACACCCTGCAGATAATGGTGGACGTCTTCTAATGAAATCCTTAGATATCAATAAATATTTTCATCTCACTGCCATTGGTCTTAACAAAGCTCTGATTTCTTTCTTCTTTTTTATTAAATGTAAATGTAAAATCTTGATGAACGTATACACACATTTATATTATATTTTAAAAACCACTCTTGAGATTCCTTCTTTCCTTGTCAGCTCTCACACCTTAACTTAATAAAAGCAGTAAACGATGTGTGGGTTTTGGGGATGGAGTTGGAGAGAGAAATGATTTTCTTGCTTTCAACTCTTGTACCACCTGCATTTAAATGCCCTACAGGAAGTCTCCAAGGGCTCCATCCTGCTTTATTTACCTTTGCTGATTTGGCAAGATCTAAAAAACGTAGCACGTTCTTTTAAAGTATAAAACGAATTTTATATACTACATCAGACTCAACACACATTGGGTTATAGGCTTGCTATATTCCAAAAAGGCTCACAAGCTTTGCTCTCGGTTCTAATCAAGGTGTTTGGAGTTGATGGTGGGATTTGCAAACTCAAACAGAGGCTCAATGCCTGGGGCCTGATGTATAAACGTTGCGTACGCACAAAATGCGGATAGAAATATGCGTACGCATTTTTTCACGCACATATCGGGATTTATAAAAAATAAACTTGGCGTAAATAAGTGCGCACCGTACGGATGCTCTTGACCGTGCGTACGCACTCTTTTAGAACAGTATGTTTTTTTTGGCGACACCAACTGTCCCAAATAGCAATAGCTATTTAAAATGAAAAACTTCTAAATTATCCTATTACATCACCCAATAAATCAAATTGTATCAACCTGAATTATCATTATTAGCATTCTTAACCAGGTGCAAATACTTCGAATTTACTCATTTGTTTTAATGAATGGGCTATAAAAGGTATGTGCGTATAAAACATATCATCACAATGGATGCTCTAGCGCTGTTAGAAGACCTTGCTAATGACACTCTACGGAGGGAGCGTGTTTTCAGAGACCGTGAAGATTTCCTTGCTCATGATGATGATTGGCTCATGAGCCGATTTCGATTTCCAAGAGCCATCCTCTTGGAATTGTGTTCTGAATTACGGCCAGTATTGGAAAGACCCTCGCGGAGAAACCATGCGCTGTGTGTTCCTGTGCAAGTATTGACCACATTAGGCCTCTTGGCCACTGGTACTTTCCAGCGAGAGTTGGCAGACCGATCGGGTATGTCGCAGTCATCCCTGAGCCGTGTCATGCCATATGTATGGGACGCCATAGTGGGGATGGCACCCCGATACATCCGTTTTCCTTACACGTAAGCTGAACAGCCCAACGTCAAAATGCAATTTGCAGCAATCGCCGGTTTTCCCAATGTAATCGGTGCTGTTGACTGCACTCATGTTGCAATAAAGGCACCATTTGAGAATGAATTTGCTTTTGTTAACCGAATTATTGCTGGTATTCTTTTAAATTAATATGAGTCGAAAGAACAAAACTTCCAATCGCTACTCAGAGGACAACAGCCACACAGCTGTTTTATAGTCTTTGTGAGCTCTGTTGAACAAGTCTTGATGGTCGGACACCAACAAGATGAGCTCTTCATCACGCTGTTCTTCATTCCAGTTTCCTGTCATGAGGTTGACTTGAGAGTTTGTATAAAGCACCACCCCGTTACTTAAGAAAAAAATATATAACAATGATGTAACATTCTCAAAAGGTTATAGTTGCATAAGGTTTACAAGTTTTAGAGCTGTAAAAGTCTCCATCAATACCTTGAGTGCCAATGTTATGTAAACCATTAGCTTGTATTAAACAAAGTGCCTAACATCAGAGCGAATGTGTTTGCTGCTAAGTGATAGGAACACAATGTGTTGAACAGGATTATTCCATTGGTGGTAATCACTGTCACAACTCACCGATGCTTCAAGAGTCATGACAAAGCTGTTTCTTCTCTCCTCTCCAGGATTTAAGTGTCCTGTCTGCTCCAAATCAGTGGCTTCCAATGAGATGGAGGTTCACTTCATCATGTGTCTGAGCAAGCCTCGCCTCTCATATAATGGTAAGGCTCCTCCACACAATTTAGATCTGTTTTTCTTTCGTTCTCTTTTTTTCTTTTCAATGATCTCATTTTAAGTCTGTGAAATGGGAATGACCCCAAAAAACTAGGTCTGTCTGTCTTTCTGCTCCGTGACTGGAAACCATGGTCATTATTGCATATGTGGTCTGTCACCTACTTTCAGATCCAACTTTTTTTTCCAGGATGCCATTTGCTGTTCAAGGCATTTCGTTTTTTATTTTATTTATTTATTTAACTTTTTTTTTGTTTGGCATTTTTTGTGGTTTGAAATATGATCAATCCTCAAGCAACCGGGCATAAATACAGCATTGTTTGATTTTCTTCTGCTCATTACGTATCTGCATCAAGCAAACATGATATATTTTCTAATACGTTAAACATATCTTTCCAAAAACGTTTTATATTAGAGCATCCCCAAAATATATAAAAATGCTTAGCATCTTTTGTGCCACATTGTCTCCAATAATGATAAGTTTTGAGTGAGCAAAATAATTTTTAATATAGAAATGTTGTATTTAATAATTATCTACACATTTAATAATGCATATATTTATATATTTTTTGTTTTAAAAAAATTATGACTTATTTAACTATACATTGTTTACCTAATTCTACTTTTAATTAATTACTAAGACATTTATTTATTTAATTTCACTTTTAATTAATCAATTGCGCATTTTATTAATTAATGAATGGCATGTTTATTTAATTCATCCTCCATATTTCAAAGGCGCAGATCTTTCAAATAATGCACTTTGATAAAATATGAAAAGCACTCCTAACCATTTAAAAAAGATAACATTGCATTTTGCTTTTATGTTTTGCCTCATTTATGTAAACCTGAGGGTAAATTTGTTACAGATTAGTTACAACATTTTCTGACAAAAACATCTTCTAGAATGGATTTTCTTAAGCGTAAACTACTCTTGTGTTCCAAATACTAATTAGCTTGTGAAACTGGCATTGAAACAAATGCTGCACTGTCAGTCACCACCGGCTCACTGCTGGTCTTTGAGAGCTCTTGACTGTTTCCATCAAGTACAGCTCGACTGTAAGCTGGCACGTATGCCATGGCTGCAGTGACCTGATGGCATTCGTGCCGTCTGCTTGTAGCAGCTGTGTCAGTCTGGATTGATGCATGTGTGTGTGTGAGTGACAGCTACCTGATTGTGAGACAGTTGTCCAGCCCAGTTTGAGCTGGAGGTGACCCGCAGCCATGCATCACATCTTCACTGCTGTTATCTGATCTATCTTCAAAGAGTAATTCTTGTGTTCATGATGTTTGAGTAATTTTAGGCAGCTGTCCAGATTTAAAACATGTATTGTAGATAAACACCAGGAATAGTTTAATCATTAAATCATCAAATGAACAGCAAAAATGTGTAAGATCGGCTTAAATTATGGTTAAGTGTTTGTCTCTTCAATCAACCAAGTCCAGTACACACACACTCACACACACACACGCGCACACGCACACACACACACGAACACGCATACACAGCCTTCTACTAAAGCTGCACCATCGGCCTCCAGGCAACATCTGTATTTCTGGACTTGTTCTAAAAACCGACATTTGTGATGTTTAAAGTGGTGGTGAACTAAGGAACCAAAAATTGTCTGATATTTTCACATACAAGAGCTGAAATGTACTTTTTGAAATGTATTTTTCTTACAACCAGTGATGAGGACTTACGAACTCTGAGACAGTGATTTATTATGTCAAGAGACCTTTTTAAGAGCTAGTAACACCAGCTACTTAACACTGATTAGCCGAGTAGCTAACGTTAGCAAGCCTACAGTGCCTTCAAGCGAGATTTGAAACACTATTACATAGAACTAAACACCACTCAATAACAGGATACTCAGAGACTGAACTCCATTAACCTGGCAGATGGAGCACTAAGCTAACTTTATTGTAAAAGAGCCAGTATTGTGGTTCTGAAATGGTGATTATCTGTGTTTAGGTGTCTCAAACAACAGGATAACATCAATGAAAGGTCAACTTTGTTATGAAATGAATTTATTTCTACCTAATTTTTCAATGACTCCAAAATGACCCATTCTTACAAATCTCCTCCTGTAAGTGGTGAATTCTGCAGTGATTGGTTGTTAGATTCAAGTCTGCTGTTGTTGAATACAGCATCTCGCGTTTCAGAAACCTATAACTAGTACTATATTATTATTATTATTATTATGTGATTTTATAGAAGAAAGGTGAAAGAATGAGACAGTATTATGTTTTTACCATACCAATTTGAATCGTTAACAGAGATCAAAATCTAAAGATTGAAATGTATAAACAGCAGATGCCAAGAAGGTAGAGTGAAAAGACACAACAAAAAGTCATCATGTCACATACAGAGAATAATATATCAACTGTTACCATCACATGAGGTACAAGTAAAAAGATGAAGGACATTGCTCCCCTAAAGCCATTACAGCCTCTTCGTTTGGCAGAGAGTATAAAAATGTGAATCCCTCACACACAAAAAAAAAATGTTCTTTGACATGATGCCATGGAGTCACAACCACTAGCAGCTATGTTTGAGGCAACACCTTTCCGGAAAGATGGCGCAGTGGTGGAGTTGGTCATTCTGTAACCCGGAAGGTTGGTGGTTCGATCCCCACTAGGGTCATTTTGCCATTGTGTCCCTGGGCAAGCCACTTCACCCGCATTGTCCTATATGGATGTGTATGACTGGTGGGGTGTGTTTGGTGGTGGACGGGAGGTCGTATGCACAGAATGGCAGCCACGTTCTGTCGGACTGCCCCAGGGCAGCTGAGGGCTACCAAAGTAGCTTATCACCACCAGTGTGAATGTAGAGAGAATGAATAATGCTCTGATAATTGTAAAGCGTCTTTCAGTGTCCAGAAAAGCTCTATATAAATTGAAGGCATTATTATTATGACCTTTCCAGGTAACCACGCACAAGCGTTGGGTGTAGCTTTTTACCATTTGTACAATCCTACGTCATTTTTCCAAAAAGTCTCGTTTCAGAGAATGTAAGTGGATGCTTTCTTTTTAAAGATGATAACTTGACACATAAATATATTTCACAAATAAAGCTCACACTGGATGTTCCTCGAATTTACAGCTATGTTACCCACAGCATAAAAGAATAATTTCAACGAGTCCTAATTTAAGTTAACTCACCAAAAGCGATCTTTTGTGTACTCAAGCTGAAAACTGCTATCTGAAAACTCCATCTTTAAATTGCCCCATACTATCATAAGTCTTGAAAAACAGCTCAGATTCTTCTTATCAGCTCATTGTCCTGATTGTGTCGAGGTGGTGAACAGCTAGAAGAAACTCGTCAATTCAGCTTCACCTTATGTCTAATCACAACTCTGAACACCAGCTCGGAATATCTGCTCTGCCCCGGAGCTACGACTTGTTCTGGGCATGAGGGAAATGCTTGGTGTGGTGAGTAAAACTCTCCATTCCGGCACAGTTGATGCTTAGCACTGCAGTCCCATTACAGTCTGTTTAGATATTCCATCATTAAAGTTCACCAAACCATCACAATTTTCAGATTCAAGGCTGAATAACACATTTACCCCATAACCTGTTCACAAGTTCGCTCTTACTTATATTTGCCTAGTATTGCAAGCGTGGTTGGCGAGCAATGGAGAAGCATACTAGGAGAGCTGTCCATGTGGTAGTCCGGGATCGTTGAGGGACCTGGGCCAGACGAATACCCCCATTTGGACTATTATCGCGTTTCAAGAGGTGAAGTTCGTTTGTATGAAGTGAGAAGAGGTGAACGTGTATTGTGAGGGGCAAAGGGGTGGAAGGAGGGATAGCTTGCACGATGGAGAATGTTAGCTCTTGGTCATGTCTTATATACAGTGGATGATATAAGTAGGTGGGACCATAAGATTAATTGTCAATTATCAGCCAAGCTCTTCCCGAAACTTATGTCAATCAGATGATTAACTTTATTTGAAGCCAGAGCTAGCGCATGTTTCGAGACAATGTTGAGAATTATTTTCCCACAATAATGCCTCTTGTCCATTGTTGTATTATCTTTTGTGAGACACCTGTCAAAATACTTGCTGGTTGAATAAAAGTAACTGTAAGTGATAATTTGCCTGGGGTATATGATTGATTATAGGCTTGACTGAAAGTAGCAAAAGTCATTGGCATCATGCTTTGGATTTTCTTTAGAGGGAACAGGGAATGTACTTCAAACATTTAACACTATTTACTTGGTGAAATGCCTCACTTTATCATCCTGACCTCACCATGTTGAATCTAGGGACATCACCGCAGCAGAGCACACTGCAGCTAATCTGATTTCCCACAATGCATTCTGTCCCATTGTCCAGTGCAGCCAGTGCCAGTCACACGTCAGCAGATTTGCTCACTGTAAAAGCAGCTGTCTGTGAATGCAGAAAGAACACTGTGCTTGGCCTTTGATGCTACAGTCTGTGCCCGGAGCCTTCTCTCTGAACTCTAATCCTCCCTGGTCTGTATTGATCCAAACAACCTGGGTCGGATGCTGGAACTGTCTCTGCACTAACCCTCCACTAATACACGAGGAGACATCCTTACAGTTAACAACCACGTTTTTAGCTGGCATGACAAGGGTTTTCAGAGGGTTCTTCAGCGCGTCTCCTACAGCTAATCATATGTTTATGGAACAACCTCACAACACTGTCTTCAATTGGTATTCAAATTAGAATACTGGATGTTTAGGTTTGAGTAAGTTGTTGAATACTAAAACAAATTGAACGTAAACGACACTCAAGAAATGGCTCCTTCACATCCAATGATCAAAGGAAGTAAAAAATATTCACTCAGCAGTGACTCAAATTCCCAAAAAACCCACACCAGAGAACGGTCTGTTGGTTCACTCACAAACTGAAATGGTGCTGAAAACACATGTTGCAGCCCTGTTATTGAGCGATGGAGTGTCTTCTTATGCTTTTATAACTGTTGAGATTGGTAAAATAATCCCAACTCAGAAGAACCATTGAGAATGATGAAATCTCTTAATCCAATTGGACGATAGCAAAAATAGCAGAGTAATTTCGACGACTCCTGAAAACATTGTGATTCACGCGCAGCCTCGACTCCTTTCAGGTAGTCTCCCATTTCATCCTTGGTGCACCTTATGCCTACAGGCCACTACACACCTATGCGAATGTAAATTTCAGAGCAGTTTCTCTGCAGGGGGCTTTCACACCTCTGTTGATGGAGTCCCCCTTGCCTTTGGATGGTGCTCAGAAGGAATAAAGTAACCTGCCAAAGTTCAAGAGAATAAAATTGACCATTGATCCCAAATTCCACTGCAATGACATGCCAAATTTCCTATTTTTTGCCTGTGTTTTTGTTGTGTTTATGCGACTTTTCTAACAACTTGGCACACTCGGGACACTTGGTCACCAACATGATAAGCCACAATCCGTTGTCTTCCATAAACGTCTGCTCTGTTTTCTGTCGTGAGTCGACGTAAATGTGTATTGAGCACCACCTAGTGGATCTTTTATGTCTGGAAAGTACTTTGAAACACATGATCAAAAGAGCCAGCTTTCATTGGTCGACTGTGAGATCCATCTTGATACCAAGTGTAAGGTCCCATCCCCACCCAGTATGGGTGTGTACACAATTTGTCATTAATTATATACACAGGTGTGTGGTGGCCTTAAGGGTCAGAATGGGCTTAGCCAGTCATTGCCATCCTGGAAGTAGGTTACTAATAGTGTGGCCCAATGCGGCCTGCCGTGAGCACCAAACCCCAAGATGGCATGTGGCTTGATCACGGTACAGAACGGGACCATAACTTGTGTTCTAAAAACCCACTCCATATACAGATTATGGGTGGGAAACAAACTAGATGAAATGTAATTTTATTCAAAACAACATATGATTATAATTGCCTATATCGCTAGACTTGGACCCCACAACACAGTAAAAGGTTTTTATACAGTAAAAGTCCAATCAACTGACAAAAAAAGTCCTTACAGTGTTAGGAGTAACTAATGACTAAAGTAATGCTTTACAATAACTTTATTTGCTCACTCTCTCACTCATCATCTTTCTGATCCCTATCTAAAATCTAAATTTACCAGCTGGTATTAAAATATCATCATGCACAGTCCTGGTACACACCGGTCAGCTCACATGACGCTGAAGAGAAAGACGTGCATGCACACAATCATTGCTATAAAAGAATTTATATTACTGAGTGAAATGTCTTAACATGAACTTCGAGCTATCTCAGGTTAAGCATGAGGCTCGTGATTAGCAAGAACTTGATCTAAAAAGGTTAACCAGTGCCTGATCTCTCTCACTCACATAAACACGCAAGCACACCTGCCCATTCCTGTAAAGTAGTACACCGGCTCCGACCTGCTGAAGTCATCGGTCCTAAGGAGATAACAAGCTCAATTCAAGGCCAAGTGTTTACTTTCCTGAGAGCAGCGTCTTGAACATCGTGTGCGTGCTCGAGTAATCACAGGAAACTTTGTTCTCTACTTTCACATTAAATTGTGTTTAACTGAGTTTTTTTGGAGCAACTGTTAACTAATTCATTTTATGAATAGTTTATTGTAAAAAGAATCCCTTGAGAAATTCTGCCTAAGGAATACATTTCAACACCAAAACACTTTTTATTATCATTTCAAACCAATACTTTGTGAATATTTCATCACTAAGGTTCAAATTTCATATTTATATTATGAGCAGTGGTGTGTGTATGTGTGTCACCAGTCTATGAATGGAAGCATATATATGGAAGTTATATAAATAACAGATGTCACACACGACAAGCTAAAATCTCAAAGGATCTGCTTCTACAAATCATTGTAAGATTTTTAAATAATGCAAGAACATTACTGTTTCCCCAGTGTAAATTTCAGACAGTGCCTCTCACACATTTTGTCAAAAATGAATTTAGAATTTTACTACTTTATTGCTGCTTTGTTTTAGTTTTTCTCTCTATCCTTTTATGCTTTTTTATCTATTTTGTTTTCTTTCCTTAGTCATGTGACTGCTGTGTTCAAATTTTTTCGAATCCGACTCAGGTCGCTTTTATTGGTGGTCCTGATTCCGATACATACATCAGTCTGAAGAGCCATTTATCTGACCTTTACGTCATTGTGTTGGGACAGATGTTGTATTTCTGTGCGTGACGGGAAGTTTGACATCAATCAGCACAGAGCTGAAAACAGTCAGTGGAAGGACAGTGAAGTAGTAAATTAACAAACTAATAAACTCTTCTTTGTCTTCTTCTTGATATGATTTGATTGAAATGATGGCAGCTCGATCGGAGATGAACTTAAATATAGCCACATAACCACCTCAAATCACATTCTTACACATGTTTACTTTAGTTTTGACCAAAACCATTTCTAGTGCATGCTCACCTCACTGCGCGTGCATGCTCACCTCACTGGATTGCACTCATACACAGGAAGGATACAAGTCGCATGTTGTTTGCAATGTGAATAAACAGACAAAGAAAGTCAGAGTTCATTATATTTGAAAAAAAAAATTGTAATTAAGCATTAGGACCTACAGTGTGTAGCCTTTGTGCGTTTTTGAATTCACATACTTGCACTGATCAATATGTGAAATGTCAATTCCACAATGCACTGCGAGAAAACACTATCATTTAAAATACTGTTTATCACATGACATTTTATCATAGTGAATGAAGTATGTTAAAAATAATATGTAGTACTCAATTCCTATCGTATAATGTAGGTACTGCATGAACTGTCAAAAGGTATTTATATGGTCAAAAGCAGTATCTACTTACAAAGTATGTCAATTATTTTTGCACCCTCTTGTATTTGTAATCCTTTGCTGATTATTTATTTAATTTCCCAAGTTGAATGTCATATATAATCCCAATTAGTGTTCTTTCTTTTCTTTTGCTATTGTAGTGAAGTTTTGTTAAATTAGTTTTTTTTTTTTTTTTTTTAGTATACAGCTTTTCTCAGTGTGGGCATTTTGCCTAAATCTTGACTTAAAACTTGAGCTTTTCCTTAATTATACTTAATTAAAGACTCGTTTTCACAACCTGCTGTCTGGCATTTGGGAACCATTACCATGAAAGGCATGTGTTTAAATCGCCTTCTCAGTTGGAAAACATGTGATGATTTACCGTGTGTCCTAATCGGCACACTATCCATACTTCTATATGCAAAAATTGCATATACAATACTATTCAATACTCTTTATTTGTCAGATTCCGAAGTGCAGATTGATGGACACTCAAATGGCTTAAATTACCCACAATCCAATGCGCTTTGGCAGAAGAGGTTTTCTCTTAGACCCAAAACAGTGAATTCTCCCTTTAAACGAATAATTTTAAAATAAGAAGCACATGAAAGAATAATGTCAATATAGCAAGGAATTTATATATTTATTAACGAATGGGAACAAAGTGGTTAATTTCTCACACACAAATTGTGTAATGACAGACAAAACTACTTCAGTCACATGAGCGTTTAGTGTGCTTTTAGTATGTACATTTTCTTCTGAAAAAATAGTATTTTTTTAATACTCAGCAAAAGTATTTGTATTGGGACATGGCGACAGATGATGTTCCTTGTGTTGGTTTCTAGTAGGGGTTAGATTAGAATGGTCAGGTACCCTAACATACAAGGCAAACCAGAGAGTAATCATCAACAGTCCTGAATTGTGATCTAAAGTGTGAAACCCCTGCATTTCACTCAATGTGAACTGGAATTAGCCATCTGAGACCCTGTTTAGAATTCAAGTAGAGTATAGATGATGTAAGAGAATTATCAATGTTACTGGATTCATATTTTGGATCAAATATGGTATTTGCATACTTGGAGCAATCCAAACACCAGAAATATTGTGAATCTCTAATTAACGTTACATCTCAAATTATCTGAGCATGTTAAAGCTGCCCTGGGTTTCCCCGCTAAGCTGATTTGTGTACATATGTTTGCCGTCTGTTCTGTGTGCACTCCTGCCATCATCTCTTGTTTTCTCTAGCTAACTTGATATCATTTTCTAAGCTCCCATTCATTCACATTAAACCCGTTTTTATAAAACTCCAATATCTAAAGGAAATTAGTCGGCAGCTCCTCGGACACCATAGACACACACAAAACCACAATTCTTGCAGCTGCAAATTCAAGACTGATGTCGTTAACAGGTGATGCTAGTATACAAATTCACAAAGTCACAATTACATAAAATTAGCCATAGTATGGGAGGCATAATTGGTGAGTATGGCACAAGAGAATTCCCACGGCAGAGCCCAAATGTGAGGAGCCTGGAGAGCTCTCTTTAACTCATAGTTTGAGCTGAAAAAGAAAGATTTTTATTTCTGAATGGTACTCAAAAACTCAAAAAGCTTGATAAAAATTGATAAGGCAAAATCCTCAGTTAACTTGTCATGATAACATTAACCTAAGATTTACGATGCGCTAAGGGACCATATGAACAGGAGAAAATGATAGAAAAAAAAGGTTTGGGATCATCTCAAATTTAAAAGTGAAGACAATGTTGTATGTGTGTCCATTAATATATCAAGCTAGCTTACCACAGGCTAGAAGCAGTAAGCATCCGCTTGTTTAGTCTGACGTCTTACACCGCTTCCGGGGATGCCGCTTCAAACGCCCAATGACATTCAATGGTAAAACGCACTAAAACTCTGATCATTATTACATTAACAACGCTTTAAATCCATTTGAAAATAAGCTATGTTATAAGAGTTATGTTATGGTGTAACAAAACACGTTTATAAAGTGGAAACTGCTTTTGGAAATGAAAGATGAAGTCAAGACACAGTTGTTTCACACAGTGTCTCCTCTAACTTGCACTACAGAACATCACATTCCACTTTATAAACATATTTTTTTAGGACACCTT
Source organism: Danionella dracula (assembly GCA_900490495.1). Classification (NCBI taxonomy): domain Eukaryota; kingdom Metazoa; phylum Chordata; class Actinopteri; order Cypriniformes; family Danionidae; genus Danionella; species Danionella dracula. Next base: position 1,687,645 of record UELW01000049.1, on the reverse strand, counting down.
CACTTACAATTTGACTCATGACGATGCATGAAGACACAACTCTTTAAGTAAGCAAAAATATGTTTTATCTGACTACTTGGTTAAATTTTCTGTAGAATAGTTCATTACTAAAATATTCGATAGCTACAGTCCTACTTTAATTACTATGTTAACCGTGGATTACATGTGTTCATATTAAGATTGAGCAATCACATAGAACTTTTCTAATTGAACATGACAAAACCTTAACTCAATCTCTTTACCTGCAGTCATAATCCATCATTGGTTTCCAGGTTTTTCTCACATCACTACAAAAAAAAACTCTTGATTTTTTGGTGCAGTCAGGAATATACAGCAAAGTTTTCATCTCATTCACTGAGGCTGTGGAACATTCTTCCACCAGAGCTGAGAATCGCGCCATTTTTGAACATTCCAGGAAATATTTTTTAGACCGGCTTTCCCAGGTGTTTGATTTTTTTATTTTGATTTAGCAGTAATAATTTATGGATCCATAATTTTTCCAGTCACTTTTCCATACATCAATTTTACTCATGTTCTGATTTTATGTACGGCATATATTATATCGCATTTATCGCGTTTTGTTTCAGTTATTTTATCTTGTTTTATTGTGAAACACTTTCACTTTCGAGCTTTCTTTGTGAAAGGTGCAATACAAATAAACTACTACTATTAGTTTTTCCTCATATTAGGCTTAAATATTTTTATTACTTTAATATGCCTCAACCTCTTCTATATTTTTCTATAACTAATATTATTATAAGCTTTACATGGGTTAACCTAATTTCTAACTCAACTATCTTGTCAATAATTTCAACGTGTTTCACTAACATTCCTATAACATTGTTTAAGTTTTGACTTAATTTCCTTTAACTTGGAGCTACTTACAATAACGAAAAGTCGAAATAGTGCTAAAATGAATGTCCTCTGAGGTAAAACATAAACTTAAAAAATAAAGAAATTTTAAAAGCCTTGATAGATGAAAATACTCCAGCAAATAATTTACTATGGAGTAATCAACAATCTTCTGACACATCTATGGGTTTGGGACTCAGAGGAATGCACATCTGCAGTGTCAGGGAAACTGGGTTAACGTTAACCCCTCAAACTTCCTGCCCTCAGAGAAGGTTATCCTGTCACAATTCTCCCTCGTGCACGTACAGGTGTTTCCGGAGGAAGCCGAACACGATGAAGGAAGAGATTTTACATGTTTCGTTTCACTTATGGTGGAACATTAGCAGGCCAAGGACAATGTTATGTTTGAGTCAAATTCTGGGTATGGCCAAACAAGTTTTATCGTGTCAAAATTTCGTCACAAATAATTACACAACATAATAAACCACACAGCGCTCTTTGTATGTGAATGCTAGTTTTGGTTACAGTCAGTTTCCCCAGTTACTTGGGAGCAGCAGCTGTCTGTCTGACAGAAAGTGAGAGAGACAAGACATGCAAATGAACGGTGAATCTCATGAGCTCACCACTGCCCCCTGCTGGCGCACAGGGGCATGACAACAACATGTGATGAGTTTAGCTGCACTAGAGATTTATAAGATGAATGGACATTTTGGAAAAGCAAACAAACACTGGTAAGACAAATGGGACAAAGACAATAATGGAAGCCAACTTTATCAAATTCAAAACGAAGTAAAAACAAGCGTAGAAAACATGCTCATAAGGTTGTTGTTAGCAGAATTAGATTAGGGCCCTGTGCACTCAACAAATATCTAAAGTTAGTAGGAAAGCAACCAACAGGACATAGATATTATGTAATATTCAATATTTGTATGTAATATATTTCACAAAGCTTATTATTGCACTTCTACTGTATTTTACTTCTTGGAAAACATTTTTATTATGGTATGCCTACCTTTTAAAATGTAATTCAACTAAATGATTTCAATTAATTTTTTACTACAGTGCCTATCTTTTGTTGTGCCATAAATTTGGGCTAAACTATATAATATAGGACTTTAATCTTATCAATAATTTTCCTACTTCAAGGTTTAGTGTAAACCCTGTTTTTAGGCTCTTTGAGATGGAAATCTACCATCCTCACATCCACTGTATTTTAAATGCGGAGAGTTTTTTACATTTTTACCAAAAGAACCTGACGTGAAAATGTTTGCTTTTATGTTCTAGATGACGTGTTGTCCAGAGACGCAGGAGAGTGTGTAATATGTCTGGAGGAGCTGCAGCAGGGAGACACTATTGCCAGACTGCCGTGCCTCTGTATCTATCACAAAAGGTCAGTGACTACACACTTTTGTTGCTCTTTAATTGTCTGTTTACTGTTGCTTCATGCAAAAAATAAAACCTGCACCCCTGCGTAAGTCCAGCTTTGTTGATATTTTGATCAATATGATGACGATGGAAATGATAAATCTTAAAAAAACTAATTTTTCCTTATCAAATATAAACTTTAAGCCAATCAGACATCTGTGCTACGCATTTGTCCCGCCTCTCTGGACCCATCTGGCTACCGGAAAGTGATGCAATTCCACGAAGACAATGGTTGACTATGACCATTTTTAGCTTGTTTCCCTGTTCATTCAAAATGCGTGGGACATTGCCTAGTAAAGGCATCTGATTAATTAAATCTTAAACTAACACATTTTTAAATAATTCACCCCTCAGTGTGTTCATGAAGATCAAAACTAGTGATCTGAATTGACAACCCTAATGGAGCCAGGGGTGGAAACATGTTTTTTTTTTTCAGCTTTAACGTTGGTCAGTTTTAACATTGGAGTGAATAAGAGCCTGTATGTATATATTAGTGCTGTCAAAATTAACTTGTTAATGAATGCAAATAATTTGAAATGTATAATGTATAAAAACAATTTTTACCCAATTAATGCGGTTGCAGTTTTCCTTGTTTCCTGTTGTGGCGGACCTGCATTACACAAAGTATGAATAAGACGCATGCACTTTGTATGACAATGAGTAGGCACGCAGGATGAACCCTTACAGCACACAACACACATTGCGCTCACGGGGACCGCTGGGCTTTTGTGAGCAATGTCAACTACTGAAGCAGCACAGCGCTCTTGTTGAAATTACATTCATTAGCACTGAATGTGTCTAAAACTGAACAGCAGTATGCCGAGGCATGTGTGGATCATTATCTCAAAGTTTTTTTAACGCGTTAAACATTTCAAATTAATCGCATGCTTTAACACATTAATTTTGACAGCACTAATATATATATACAATACGATCAATACTAGGAAAATGTAACCCCTTCATGATTACCAAAATGTAGACAACTACAAATCAAAATGTTAGGTGTAAAAAATTAAGTTCAGTAGTTGACAGTTTAGCCTTTTAAAACACTTTGCATGATAGAAATTTGTGGAACCTGAAGCACAAATAGTGTTACGTATACAATCATGTCTGTGTGCAAGAGTATGACTGACGTGTCAAGACTAACTCTCTACACGCCTCAACAGCAGGAGGCTTCTATAGAACAGCAAAGTCTTTATCTGTCAAACTCAGACTTCTCTTAGAAGATGCTCACTTGCCTGACTGACAACAAGCTCGAAAGCTTGAAACCTGAACTAATCAAACTTTTCCATGAGAAAATCATAGTTTCAGTCAATCCTGACAAAGTGAATGAGATGAAAAGTTATTTGGGACAGCTGTGTACAACAAAGACATTAATTATGTGAAATGTGCTTTGGGCTTGATTGCGGCTTCTTGCATTAAAGCGATATTGGAACAAAAGTATAATTTATTAATCTTACATCCTCAATTTACCAAGTGGTTACCCTGAGACAAAAATTTCCAACCATGGACTCTAGGCAATATGTCCACCAGCCAACCACAGACCGGGATGATCTGTAACGTCGTTCAGTGCTAACTACAGTAGGATGTATGCTAAGCTCCAGTACAGCACTGCTTGTGTTAGTGAAGATTTTTGGAAAACGATGATTATTTTCATCAAAAGGCCGCCAAAATAAAAATAAAAAGATAAATAAAATATAGTTTAGCATACATGTTACACTAGCTAGCACTGAATAACATTACTATGTGCAATAAAAATATCACTGGTTTGTTTAAGACGTTTTTAGTTTTACCTATTTAGTTTTACCTATTTGGTACTGCTTTTAAGCAGGGATTTTAGCTCGTTGAATTAATAAGTTAAGCGTACATTCACTTGCTTCTATGTGGGAGCACAATAAAACTTTGTTCACCTATTTTTAGAAAAGGAAAGATAATAATAGTTAAAAAGTGAAGTGAGCTGGGTTAAACGATGCGCTAAACCCTCACTTTACATTTTTGATTGTTAACAGGAAGTGACTGAAGTTGTAATTTCTCGACTGGCCACTTGAGGCTGATCTACATTGGCCTAACATGCAATACACATGTATTTACAGCAAAACACTTTTGCAAGTTTCAAAACGCTTTTACAAATTCCAACTCACAAATACATTTCACAAGGGTACTCACAACTCACAAGGGTAGGTACATTAAAAGCTGACAACTTGGCGCTTATTGGACAAAACGTCTGTCAAACAAACAACTGCCTTGTTCTCCTTCAAAGGCACAGCTTCCTTCAAGTGTATTTTAACGCAACGCAGACTAATATTTATTCCATGGAGTGCTGCCATGGTCACACTCACTGTATAAGCAAGATGTTCTTTAAAATAAAGTAGAATTAATTCTATTTCAGTCAGTATACCCTATTTTAGTGAAAAGAAAATGTCAAGGATTCTTGTGTGCATGCTCGTCATGATAGACAGACGTCTCATCCAATCAGTATCAAGTTTTAAAAAGTGTCAAAAGTGGCCCTCGTTTGCCTTCTGTTACAACTAATAGGTGACATCTTGCACAGTGCATACATGTTAAATATGGCCAATCGTTTAAACTTGGCTGCACAGATGGTGATGAAATCCCTGTTTGTGATTGGTTGGTGAAAATGTTGTAAATGCTAAAAGTGGTCCATACTGTCCTGTTTTTACTTGTGGTAATTAGTCGGACCGTGCAAGACATTTGAAATACTACAGGATGCCGAAAGTTAAACGGAATCAAAGAGAAGAGTGCAAAAACTGTCAGAGTATATGAGGCGCATGTGGTAAGCCACTTGGCAAAATCAGTGTGTACATATTGATCATAAAGCTTAATGTGGCACTATTGTCATGTTTTTCATCAGCTGTATAGATTCCTGGTTCGAGATCAACCGCTCCTGCCCTGAACATCCTTCAGACTGACCTCCATCTCCAACTCCTGCAACCACTGAGAAAGGTGAAGACAATAACTACAGCTTGATAAATACCAATGTTCAGATGCATAAGTTAATGGATTTGTTAAAAAAAAAAAAAACACCAATTTTTTTTACTTTCTAGCATTTTTATTTCAAATATACAAGTATGTACAAGTATAGAACTGGTGGTTGGTGCACTAAAGAAAACAAAGAGTGTTCCAAGCTGTTTTATACAACTAAAGTTGAGATCTAATTCTCAAATCAAAGATTTTGTTCTAACCCTGATCCAAGAGACAAACCATGAGCTTCAAACAGTGGACTTTAATTAGTAGAATCAGGTGTGAAACCGTGCATGGCTGCTGCCCTCCAGGAATTGAGTTTGACCCTTGATCTAAAGCAAACCAAACTCTATATGACTGTTGTGTTTCTTTCTCTGTCTTAGGGCACTTTACGGACGTACACATGGCTTTCCTGACACAAGATAACCAAATAAAATCAACCTCCAAACTAATTGATTGCATCCCTTGGAAACAAAAGTGTGTAATTGCTTCTAGACCGAATTGTAATCTCTTATGCCCCAGAACGATGTCCTGCTCTCTCCTCCTCAGCCTACACTGTCTTCTAACCTGCAAACGTGTTCATTTGGTCCGCTCTCCTAATGTATGTAATCAAATGCGAGGATGGGGCGGGGACACTGATGAGGCGGATGAATAAAAGGTCATGGTCACTAAGGGGCGGGGCACATGCAGCAATCGATCTAGCATTCTTGCAAACCTGTCCCGTCAGTCAAAATTTACTGACACAAGGAGCTATATTTGGTATGGTGGGGCAAGGCCTCACACCAGGTTCGCGCGGGGCGGATTGTGTAGGATGTAGATTTACTTCTTCAGTGTGTGCATGTGTGTGCTCATGTGTCACCAGGCAGAGAAATGTGTACATTGTGTTTCCTGTTAGTGCCAGAGGGAAGGTTTACAGTCATAAACAGAGAGAAAAGAAAAAAAGATCTCTCAGTCTGTCTGCAAATGTTTACAACTCACAGTAGATGTCTTTCCCTAATGGAGTCTGAATGGATAAGATGCTCAAAGTTAGTTTCTTAGTTCCATCTGGATTTATAATATTCAGAGAGTTTCTCTGTGAACGCTTTGGGTGTGTATTAGTGTGTGATTTCAGCTTCCTCTCATGTGCTCAGTATGTGACCGAAGCAGCTAGCGTCTGCTAAGCTAATCTTGCTTAACTACTGTATGTAAATCCAGGATATACTGGTGCAAGGATCTGCATTTCTCGTTTGTGTTTGACACATTGACTGAGAAACCTCACAAGATCTATTTAACCTTCAGGATGACTCTGTCTTCTGTATAAACAGCAAGTACTCTTAGGAAAAAATGTTGCTGAAACTGTAAAAAACATGTAATATTTTAAAGAGTAGGAAAGAAGAAACACGGTCTGTGTTGGATAGAAATGGAGCGTTTCAGGGGAGTTTGTCTTCAAATGAGGGCAGAGAAACATAATTCATCAAAACAGCAGAGAACAAACTCGCCTCACCGTGTAAACGAATCAAATACTGAACAGAGTCAGGTAGCGTAGTACTATCTCATGGAAAGTGAATCAAAACCCATCTTTTTGCCTCCTATTTTGTATATTTTTCTTTTCTCCAGGGACATGAACGGATGCCTGTTTTAGGAGGTACAAACTAAGTGTCTGATGATTTTGATGTGCATCTGTTGGATGAGTAACAATGATGATGAACATACATATAATAAAAAAAGATGAAACAAGAGCTGGTCTGGTTTTCTTTGTCAGGTCTCTTGGAAAACAAGAGTTTACTTTGAAGGAATTTTTTACTTTGGCATTATTTAATTTAAGATTTCTCCTTTGGGTGATATTTCTAAATATTTAGTGACACCAAGAAAACCTGTGTTAATTGTATAGAACATGGAAAAATCTGGCATGCAAGCAGCCTTAGAATTGGCGTAACCAGCCATCATCATGGATATGCGTCACTTCCTGATACCCAAAATGGGTCCAGAGAGGCTTAGCACAGCTGTGTGATTGGCTGAAGGTTTTAATCTTAAAAATGTTTAAATAAACACATTTAACAATAATTCACCACCATCAGTGTGTTCAATATTAGCAAATAAAAAACATTACAGCACCAGGGTTGTTTTTTAGCTTCACAATTAGTTTCGTCTGTTGAGGAACTGCAGTTCAGTCACTTCCTATTGCACATTGGAAGGGAGAGCGGGAGGTTGTCGCTTGGTAAATCCACTGTGTACTTGTGCACAACTTCATTTGCGAGCTCATACTAACATTGCGCCAACAAAACATGTGTATAGGAAGATGTCACCGGGAGAGTAGTCATTTTTCTAAATAAAAGGTTGTTCAGACTTCGATAATAAATGCCGGAAGTTATACAAACAAGAAATCCTGGCTTACCACAATCACCTCATTTTCTTCTGACAGTTATTTGCACTTCTCGGATTTAATATAAATTTCTGCATTTTGTAGTATTTCAAATGTTTTTCACGGTCCGGCCGATTAACACATGCAAAAGCAGGAGAGGAATTTGACAATTTTTTTCGACAATTTTTTTAATGACTTTATTTAATTAGTCAGCATAGAGTCAGCATTGAACTGTAGGGAACACATTAATATAAAAGTCTGATAAGTTTGGTACAGAAAGTTGGAAACGTTTCAAGAATCCTGAAGTCTGGTTTGTTTGAATTAATGTATACAGATTCCGGTAGTAGCAGGTGTTGCTCTTTGTTTTATTCCGCCTGGAAACAGCATTGTGTTACACATCCATTGTCTGATTTTTAAAAACAAATACTCATTGGATTCGGCAGTTACGCAAGACTATGGTTATTGTGTAACATTTCCATGCTCTGGAACATGCAGCAATGTGGAAACATGGAATTGGTTGTTTGTCATGTCAAAGAGCCTCATGAATGGGTCTTGACAAAAAAAAAAAAAGTTGCCAAAACCCCCAGAAGGTGAGACTTTCTTTACAATCCCTTCCCCCCTGTGGCTTAGGAAACAATTTCATTTTGCCACTTAGTCTATTAGACTCTGCACCCCTCACTTAATGTACATCACTCATTCGGAATACAGGCACAAAAATAGGAATACATTTATGAATCAAGTACACACGAAGCATAATCATGAAGCACACTTGCAGGAACCAATTACTGATCTAATTAAGCATTCTATTTTCAATAATGACATCACAGCAGTTTTCCTCCAATAGGAGAGTGGCAGCTAGAAATTCATCTTCTTGACTATAATCACAAGCTTGCAAGGTAAGTATACTGTCCTGTATCACCCGATCAAGCTCCTGATTGGGTAGTGAGTGAGTGCCTTTATTTGGCATTTTATTTTGTTTTAGCTCAATACTTCACATGTTTGGAATAAAAATGATTTCTCAAGCATCACAATAACATTGATTTTTAGCAGAATATAGTTCATTGACAATTTGAATTAATTTAAAAGTTTGTGAAAAATCACTCATAATTGAAATCGACCGCCACCGTCAAATACCTTCAGTTTTCCAAGAAAATACTTCTAATCTCTTCTGAGAAGCCTAGAAGTCAATCTGAGAAGCCTAGAATGTCTTAAAGAAGAAGTCTTAATCAAAAACAACCTCACTCTCCTGACCTCCGGTGGTTAGAAACAGTACTGCAAGGATTCTTCTTTACTCTTGAGTGTCAGTTTGTGAAAGCTCCAACACCTTCCCAGGATTCATGAGGTTTTTGGGGTCAAGTGTGGCTTTGAGGCCCAGCATGACCCCTACTGCAAGTGGACCAACCTCTTCTCTGAGCAGAGCACGCTTTCCCAGACCGACCCCGTGTTCACCGGTACAGGTGCCTTCCATTGCCAGTGCCCTCCTGTGTCAGGAAAGACAACATAAGGATGATATCAGCCACGTGGACCAAGTATCGCCAAGAAGTTGGTAATGGAAACTTTGATTTCTGTGTTGTGGATTCTATTTTATTTTGGATTATATTAAATAAACAATTGTTTTATTTAAGTGGAAGTCTGCACATTATTCACACAACCAATTTTGTACCAACCCAACTAGCTTGATGGTTGACCGGTAAAAAATTCAGAGATGATTTTTTATATTCAGTGACTGTTTCCCAAGTGGATTTTCCAGCATGATAAACTCAAGCTGAATTCAGGCAATTTCTATTGTTAACCCATGTGTTCCACCATTCCCCAAACCTGTTTTATTAAATGCTCTTGAAATGGCAGAAGAGAAACAACCCTGCCATTGAATGCTCCTCAAAACACTGGCAGAACAAGCCCATAAAACCCATTTTAACTGCTGTGAGGGGTTGAACACAAACCTTGCCAGGCGCTCTGTGAAGGAGTGAACCCTCTGCACCTCACACGGGTCATTTGGATCCAGTACCATGATACAATGGAAGTTTCCATCACCCACATGACCTGCGATAGGACCTAAAAAACAGAAAAATGTTATTATATTTTTTAGACATAAGAGTAAAATAACAGCAAGTCACCAGTAAGGTTGTTCCTGATTAGATCTTCCTTCGTCTCCACTATAATTTGAGGAAGTTGTGAGAGAGGCACACAAACATCTGTGGAATATGCCTGAAAAAAATAACTGGTAGCATTATCCTAAGAACACTATCATTCGCATGATGCAATAAATGTCTATTTTTTACAAATAATTATGAATGTTTCAATGCCTAAGTTCATGACTGACTGAAAGCTATCACACAATGCAAATGGATGAAGTCAAAACAGGCTTTAAAAGGCCAATATTTTACTGCAAATACTTCTCTGCAAATCCTTAATAAAGTGAACTCCCAAACTTATTACTATTGTTTTTTAGCATTAGTAAATTGTTATTTTTTTACTTTTATTCATGCTAAAATGTTTTACTAAATACAAACATACATAAGATTTTTTTTATACAAAAATAAAAACACATACAAAAACAGGTTAATATTATAAATCGTTGATCAATTTACTTAATAGTTCATTAGTCTCAATAACCATCAATACAAGCCCTCACTGGTCACATCTGAGATCCCACAGGGCTCTGTTCTAGCTCCTCTCCTTTTGATCTTATACTATCTTCCAATTGGGTAAATTTTTCATAAATTTGCTATCTATTTCCCTTGCTATGCAAATGATAGTTATACATTCCTCAATTCCAGCCCTCTCTCACTCTATGCCCCTGAACTAAACTCCTAGTGTTCTTCAAATCTTCAGTTACTTCAGGGATATAGAGTTTTTTTAACACTCTGCTGTATGGTTTGCCAGCAAAATCTCTGTATAGACTTTAGCTTGTGCAGAATGCAGCTGCCAGGTTGATCATGAAAAACTCAATCCTTTGAAGATATTACTGGTGTTGCAATTTCTCCACTGTTTACTCATAAAATTCCGGACTGACTTCAAACTGCTTCTATTGACATATAAATCCCTCCATAATTTTGCCTCTTCCTGACTCTCTGAACTAATTTATGTTTACACTCCTGTCTGGTCTCCATCTCTGTCTATCAATACATATCGACTCTCAAGATCATCACTGGAGTCTTGAGTTTTTAGGAATAGAAACTTAAATCTTAGAACATTCCTGCTCAGACAAGGCTGCTCATTTTAATGCCTTTCTGTTTATTTATCTGATTGTAATGTTTGTGTTTTTTTTTACTGCTGTTTGTTTTATGCTTGTTTTGTGTAAGATGACCTAGAGTGACAAGAAAGGCACCGCCAAATAAAAGTAATTTTTATAATTGATAATAAGGGAAAGGAGGTATTTAAATTCTTTATTTTTTGGGGGACACATACATACTGTTCCAGCTCTGTGTTTGAAGGTCAAAACAAACATATATATCTGCTGCATGCATTTAAAGTTTAATGATGAAGCAAAGAGTGCCAACACAACCATTCTCTCAAGTCACTGTCAGAACAAATGTCTGTTTTTGCTTTCAACATAACTATGCACAGTTCAGTGGAATATTACAATTAAATCGAACTGTGGAGTTCCACAATATTTAGTTTTAGACCAAATTTCATTTTACATGCTGCAATTAGATGATATTTTTACTAAATACTAAATCTCTCATCGTATGAACACTTTGGGCCAGTTATAAGGTTGTTGTAAAAAAATCTTTGAGAGCAAGTTTTCATAGATTGATTGATAACACCAGGGTGAACCTCTAAATGATCAGCATCTTTCCACAATGCAGTAGCACAACAGGAGATATGCAGGGAATTGATATAGGTGTTTAAAGAACTTCTGGTGAGTGTTCTCACCTTGCAACCAGGCCTTAGTGCCAGAGCTGCATACCAGGCATCATGTCGTGCTTTCCACAACCGGCTCCGTGTCTCCTCATCTTCTGCCCAGGCAAAATCAGATCCCCTGTTGTCCCTTGTGATCTCCTCTGAAAACACAATGATTTAAAATATCACATATTGACTAATAAAACTATTAAATTGCTAGCACTTGTTTGGGTTTTGTTTCATTCAAAGACTCCAGCTTTACAGTATTAAATAAATGTTTATACCCTAGTGCAACAGTAGTTTTTTTAATAACAAGTAATAAGAGCAAATAATAAGTGGTCACCCAATTAGCAAAAAAATGTGGGCTAAGTTTTGCATTTATCTGGCACAGTGGGCCAAAGTCTTGGAAGTGGTGGCACTGTCTTTAATGTGTCACAAAAGACAGGGCAGACATTAATGTCGAGGCTAACTAGGCTGAAGCTTGGACAAGTCATGCATCAGATGTGGCCCATCAGTTAAGATTTGACATTCCCTTTTAATCACAAAAGAAAGTTTATACCCACAAGGCAATGAAACTCACCATCAACCATGGCAATACCATGCCATATTTCCTCCCTTTAGTCTGTGTTACTATATCGGACAACTCTTGATGGTTATTTCTTCTTGTGATTCGACACAAGTTTGTATCGACTGTCACCCAGTGGCTCTTTTATGTCTGGAAAGTACTCTGAACACAAAAGAGCCATCAAAAGAGCCAGCTTTCATGGGTCGACCATTGCAACAAACCAGGACAACAAGGCAACTGTTGAACTCATGTCCGTGCCCATTATTTTTTCGTCAAAGCGCATGCGTATGCTTAATTTCACACTGATAATTTCGAAAGGTGTGTGGTGGCCTTAAGTCATAGCAGAGCCAAGTAAAAACTATATTTAATACTTCTGAATATTTTCGTTACGCCTAGAAATTGTGCATAGTTCCCTGCATTTTCCCTGTTTTTTATAGTTTTTTTATTCATCTGTCATCTACTCCCTCTTTAAGGATCCGGTTTTGTTTTAGTTTTTTTGTTTTTTACCTGTTATGGCTACTTGCTCCTCAAGGCTCTTAGAGCTCCCATGGAACTCCAGGAAGAGGGTCGGGGTTACAGCGTAGGATAGGTTGTTGAAGAGATTGCAGGCATTTATCATGACATCATCCAAGAACTCTAAAAACAGAAAGAGTCACCATTTGAATAACACATCTAAAATAAATCAAGCAAAGCCTCAACCAATTAACAATATTGTCTTATTAAAATGTTTTAAATTAGCACTCAACAATGATGTTTAGCAATATTGTGACTGAATTGTTAACTAAGGTTATTAACGGTGTAATGTGACGTGTTAGTTTAGATAGATGGGTTTTTGTTCTTTGGAAAATAAGACAATTTCCTATGCTAATGTGTGAAATAAATGTTCTAAAATTTCTGATATTTTGACGGATAAAAGGCCAAAACTACAAAGCTAGAAAAGTATTTTTGCCATCTATATAATTTATACATTTCATAACATTTGGTTATCTTCTGTTATCTATCTGTGTAAATGAACCTTGCACAATTAATAATTAATTAATTAATTAATTGTTAATGCTTTTTTTATTTTTATAACAGCTCAAGGAGAAACATTCTTAATTGACCTAATACTTTGTTAACAGTTTAGTTCTGTTCATATAGTTATATATAGTTGATATCTGTGAATAAAGGGTTGAAAATGAATATTTTTCTTGTTTTTTTTTTATGAAATATATCGACTATTAAAATGATCGTTAGTTGCAGCCCTAATGTATATATTATTATTGAGTGACTTTCAGGTGGAGCTCAAACACTGCTGCTCTGCTGGCTTCTTTTCCAGACACTTCTGCGCATCTGCACATTCTCCCTACCAGTCATGTCATAACCCTAACTGTTTAAAATGGCACGATGGCAGAAAGCTGACACACCGTTCATATTTTTACATTATACTGCTTATATCGACAAAAAGGGTATTTGGGCTTTTAAAATTTTCATGTTCTAAAATAGCATAAAGCACATGATTTCAACTTCAAATTTCACTCACCTATGCGGGCAATGGGTACACCAGCTTGCAAGATCTGAACCGTGCTGTCCACGGCTGATTGGACGGATGGAAAGGAACAGACAGCAGACACCATGCTTTCAGGAACACCATACAAACGAAGTGTGGCTTTGGTAATGATACCCAAAGTTCCCTCCGACCCCACAAAAAGGTTAGTCAGGTTGTAACCAGCAGAAGTCTTTCTGTGATAGAGGCCACGATCACAAGTTCAATTTAAAAAGTGATTTGTTTGCAATTTAGGGTGTATCCTATACCTTGGACGTCGACTCTTGCCCGCTGTGTGGATGATCGTTCCATCTGATAAGACCACCTCTAAGTTCAGGACATTTTCTCGCATAGTGCCATAGCGGACGGCGTTGGTTCCTGATGCACTGGTTGCAGCCATGCCACACAGAGATGCATCAGCACCAGGATCTGCAGAAATATCTTTGGGTTAATTTTCAATGAGAATAGTTATTAAATAGTTTATAGTTGCACATTGTGCCCTACTTTAACTGACCCACAGGAAACCAGAGGCCAGTGTCCCGTAGATAGGAGTTCAGGCTTTTACGGGTCACACCAGGCTCCACAGCCACATCAAAATCCTCCTGATGAAGATCGAGGACCTGGTCCATCTTTCTCAAGCTTAAACACACACCACCCTAAAGAACACAAACATTTCCTCAGATACGCTTTCTGGTTTGAGCTATTGAGACTTGGTTTTCACTTGAGACTTGACCAACCTGCAGAGCGCAGACTCCACCCTCCAGACCTGTTCCTGTGCCAAAGGGGATGATGGGTAATTGATGGCGATGACATATTTTGGCGAGAGCACTGACCTCCTCTACCGACCTCGGAAAAACTACCACATCTGGGGGTCGACACCTGACATCGCAACACAAACTTCCATTGGTGTTTAAATACACTTAATAATCATATTGGCATATACAAGCATAGCTCAAGGATAATTCAACTGTTTAACACTGAATAGAAGAAATTTCTCTTTAGAAAAACAGTTCCTGGTAGCTAGCAGTTTTATTCAAAACTAAATGCTGTTTAATTCTAGGATTTAATCAAAATACAATTTGTGTCTGCTATATTTCCGTAATCATAAATATAGCCCCCGGGGCCATTTAACTGACATGACAAACAACCAATCTTATGTCATTTCACATAGCATCATGGTTCGGGTGCAGAAACGTGACACTCGCTAACATCAGAAATCTGTATAGGTTTAACCAACCAATCAAACCATGACTTCAGGATTCTTGAAGTGTTTCCAAATTTTTGTACATTTTGACTGGTTATAATTTCAATTAGACATCTACAATAGTAAGTTTACTAGCAGAAAATGTAAATGAGATATGTAGAATTAGATTATGACTAGTCATAACATGGATTGAATATATCTACAAATGTTTATTTGTCTAGTCGTAATGAACATTAGGGATATCTACAATTCCTTTACGACCAGTCAAAATCCTCCATTGACTTCCATTGAAAACTATTTTCAATTGAATACTGTTGATATTTTTAGGAATATATTTCTCACATGCGTTGGCCAGTTAATTGGTTGATTCATGGGTTGATTACAGACAACTGTGTGCGGATGCTTGTTACTGTGCTGGTGAATTTATATCTGGCTTGTGTGAGAAGAAAAGACGAGAGTTGTTTACTGTATCTATTTACTAGCTGCATGAACTCAGAGGGTCCAGGTTACAGGTGGCTTCCGGTGGTGTTCGTAGTCGCATGTGGTGGCACTTCTGTATGCCAGTGAAGCTCACCTGTGGACAGATTCGTCTCTGCCATGCTGTTCTCTGACAGCATTGCCCACAGACACGCCTTCGTCCCCGCAAACCGCGCGAAACGAGTTGACCACCCGCTCGACGGCTGCAGCCTGTGGAGACGAGCGCAAAGCTCCAGGTAAGGTAACGACTGCTTTAATGTCTTGTTTAACAATTAATTAAGTGCAGTTCGTTAAACTGTAATGACCATATACGCAAGTCATAAACGTACTGTAGCAATAGTGGCATGACTTTAATCTGTTTTAAAGATTTAACTTTATGTAACTGTGAACGACCCTGCTTACTTTAGCTGAAAACCTTCTGCAGCTCCCGCAGAGGAAGGGCAGCAGAGGAACACTCAGCCGTGAGGCTTGTCTGAAAAGAGTCATTTCACACGTATAAAACACCTGCTGAATAATCCACCCGTTTATAAATAAAACACAAGTTATAAATAAATATTCTTCCGGATCAGTGTAGTGCCGTCACGCCTCCTTTGACCTCAAGCCACACCCTCGCGGAGGGTTTGTTGTGACGTAGTTTCTTTGAGTTACTTTGATAGGCTGAGAGGCAATAATGATTCACTAAAGTGAATCCTCATTTAGTTAGAAATTTACATTGAATGTGAGTGTATGAATTCATCTTAATGAACTAAACTCTAAATTTTATACATTTGTTTTTGCACTCGCCTAAGGAACGCTTACATTGTCAACGTTCTAAATGAGACAAAGGAGGAAATCCATTAACATCAGCAATTCCTAAATCGGCCACAAAGTGGAGATAGCGCACCACATAAACATTGTATTTTTGTAGACAAATAAACATTCTCTATATAGAGAGATCTGAAGATATAAAGTAATATAACAAAAAAAATGTATATATAGCCATTGACAACCAACAATCAAGTTTTACCTTCTTGGACCTGGTTGTGGTAAGGGTTCTGCTGGTGCCCATCGCCACACACTGGGGGAAATGTGGGGTACACCTTGTACAGTTCATTAGTCAAATTCAGTGCCACATTAACTTGTCATTGACTTCTAACAGCATTTTACAATCAAGACACCATGCTTTTTCAGAGACTTAGGACACCCATACCAATCTTGGAAGAACATGGAAAGATTACTAAACCTCGAACCAGAAACCCAATAAGTGAATGAGTGAAAGCATCACTGTGCTCTCCTACTCCCTACATAAAATCCTTCTATATTGTGCATTGGAAGTTTAATACTCCCAATGTAATAATTTGGCACAATTTAAGTTAACCCAACACTGGTTTAATCTTCAAACTATTGTGGCAGATAGATTTTGGAAATCCTGTTGAATAACAAACAGTATTTGAACACTCAAATCTGGTTAAGCATTGACAAGTGACCTTTGTCAGCATACTTTTAGATCATCATAGTCATTAATGCCTCATGCAATCTAAATGAAGATCCAGTAGGTTTTGCAACCTGCGTAGCATGAGCTGACAAGTTACGCCATTTGTTCCCATAGTAACCAACGTGTTCTTCTCCTTGCACCAGCGTCATTTGTTCCCCAAGGGGCGAGTCTGTCTTTCTCTGCTCTTAATAGCTGGATTGTGCCTGCATTCACAAACACAGAGGAACACGTAGACTCATTATGAAGAACTTCCAGTCACAATCAATCCTGTTTCTAACAAAAGCCTGCCTCCTCTGTGGTTCGACCAATGCCTGGTTAAATAGAAAGATCAAGGTATTTTGTTGTGATGTGTCAAAATTAAGTATTGAAACTGAAGCTTTGTAATCTTTTGAGAACAGTGCTGTATTCTAGCCTCCAATGTTTCGAGAATGTTGTCCACTTCCTGTGCAGAGAGGAATTAAGTTTATGGAAGGTTGCTCCATGTGCTCAGGAATCTAAAGCATGTCCTCTGTTTGGACTTGTACAATCCAGACAGAGGACTAATCTTCTGTCTCGAGTCCCAGACACCACACAACGTTACATTAACCTGCTTCGCCTACACGCTGCTATATGCTAATCTGAACCTGTAATTCCCTGTAACAGCTGTTATTGTGGATTTACATTTCTGTTGTATTACTAGGGTTTGTATTCCCAGCGAGAACCTAAAGGTTCACTTGAGACCAAAATGATGGACTTTTTTTATTCATCAAATTGACATTAAAAGTTTGGTGTAATACTGACTGCTAAAATAACTGAAATAATGTTAAACTCTTCATCTAAACCTGTTTAAAGGCAACTGGAATAGCAGACGTTTTAAGTAAATACCTAAGGGAGGCTGCTACCTCCACTTGCCTCCAGCGGCCCAAACTTACATCTCCTGTGTTAGAAATATGTAGCACTCTGCTTTTTGATCATTATTTTGAGTGATGATTGACTATGTTTTAACATCAGTTTGATTAAATTTTTTGGTAACACTACAAGGTAGCAACAGTATCCCAAGTTTCTATTCTTTTATATTGATGTAGCATTTATAAGAGGTTGCATTTTTAAAACAAAAAAGAAAACACCAACCAACATGCTTTTAGCAAGGAATCTAAACTTTTTAGCAAGAGATCTGAGAAATGGTTGCTAGGGTAAACAATCTGGTTGCTATGCAGGGGTCAGTAACATCCTAAAATGTTTTTGTTGTCAATTTGAGTCGTATAAAACAGCCCCATGCCTTAACTCTTTTCCTAAGCTGAGATATAGATCTTTAAAAAAAATGGTTGCTAGGGTAAACACTTTGGTTTCGATGGAGGTATCCTGTAATGTTTTCTTTATCAATAGGAGTCCTATAAACTAACCCAGATGTCTTAACTATTTTTCCAAGTCATTTAGATGTTTCCTTTAACTAACACTTTTTCAACTCATTAAGATGCACAAACATCAGTCTGTAATATTTTGGAAATAACTTTTCTGTTCATCCCATTTATTTTTCTAATTCTGTTTAACTGTATTGTTACATTTTATGAACAAAATTTGATAGGAGCGCTAGCACATTATTAGCCCAACTTGTCTCAGGTGCGTTCAAACAGGCCATATCCACATATTCACATTTAATTTGAGTTTTTCTTTAGTTGTTCTTACCTGGTTTACAAAAAAAGCATCCACATGAGCACATGTACAAATAAATCTACTAACATGAAAATAATAAAACGCTCCTAAATCACTGTAAAGAGTGACCAAATCAAATAGAGGGCAGGAGACTCCTCAACCCTGAAGTTATATTAGCCAATCCGAAGCTTCACTCAGCTCTGAAGATCAACAGTTCTTCCTGTAAAAGATGTCTGAAAGAAACAGCTACACAAAGATAATAACTTTTATAAACAAAAAAATCTCACCAGTCTCTTACCAACAACTATTTCACTCTTAAAACTTCCACATTTATTAGGCACTCCATCAGTTCTTATTCAAAATTGTGTAGTCCTGTACATTTCATAAGACATGCTTGAGGCTCTGGGGGTGCCAGCTGCTCCTTCAAACTTCTTTAAACTCCGCTTGTTACCAAAATAAGTTGTAAATAAATAATAAATAAGCATGTAATAACGTTTTCAAAAAAACTTCACCTTCATCAGCTAACAGCTTAACCGTGATCTTTTGGCAAAAATCTGTTTTCCCCAACCAATCAGCTTGCTCTAGTCTAGTGGGAGGAGGAAGGTCTCAATCAAAAGTTGTTTGGACACCCTGCACTGTATTTTAGCACTAAAAAAAGATTCTAGCTAATCTTGCTCTCAGGAGAGTCAGTGAAGAGGAGGAAATCTGGTGAGTTTAAAGTTTTCTACTCACATGAGGAATGTAATGAGACATGTTAGCTTTAGCCTCAAAGCTAATTGTGTCACTGATGAGTTGATGTATTTGTAGTTTTGTAGTGTAGTAAGTGTGCTGAAAGAAGTGGAAGATACTGAGGGAAACGTATTTGAAGGAAAGGAGAATGGAAACGGAGGCCACTCTTCCATATTCCATCTATTTTGATGGGCGATCTGAACAGAATTTTGGTAGCAGATGAAAGTTGGAGTTTTTACAGTCATAGTACTAGCAGTTTAGCTGCATTTTTGCGTTATCCATGAGGCTGAAGATCATCTTTGGAGCTTTAGCACCAGCTAGTGCCAGCAAAAACATTGTGTTCTGCACCTCTTGGCCCAAACCTGAGAGTAGCTTCTGGTTCGGTTCTGTTTTTTTTTCTCTCAGACCAATAAAAAAACATATGTCTTGGTTGGTTTATTTAACTTTAAAATAATTATAAACCAGGCTTTTATAATAACTCTTTAGTTTACTGGTTAGTTAAAATACACAATTTCCTCATAATAGTTTAACTCTTTTAACTCTTAATGCACATTAAGCCTGTGTGAAGCTGGTTTGAAACACCTGTTAAAAAACGTTATATAAAAAACATTTCGATTGATTAATAGATTTTTTTAATATCATCTCTTCCATGAGGTTTTAGCTTGTTAAATACCAAGATACTACAATAAATCAGATGATTTGAAATGAAAGTGTTTATATGTAAATGGGCCCAAATCTAGCAACCTTGCTCTTCCACATCTCCTCATAAATAGTTCCAGGGCCTAGAATTCATTGATCTCACAATATTGACATATTACTGTATATATTGAGCTGAATATATGATGAATATGGTGAAGATACCATTTAACCAGAAATGAAATGACAAATTTTCTGCAGCTGATCTTTAGTCGCTCTTGCTTACAGAGAGTCATAGCAAAAATTTGGAGAATGTTCAGTATGCGAGTAAAGTCAGATTTTTTTACTGATTCATTCTATATGATGTTAAAGTTTGTGAACAACAGAATGTGTGAAAGTTAAATAAACACATTAATAATATCATCATTAATTAAATAGGTCATTATCTTCAAATGGAAATTGGTAAATACATTATCTTACTAATGTCTTTAATTGATAAAATACTAAATAATTTTTCCAAAATACATTATATATTTTATATTTTTGAGATGTTTAATTATTTTATTTTTTTTGTCCATCAAAGTTTGATGCTGTTTGAGGAGAATGAGGAAATTAGCTTTTTAAGTAATTGTTTAACTTCTACTTCTAAAGATAATCTTTCAATATTCTGCTTTTATTTTTCTACATGTCTGATAGTTTCTCAGATATTTCTCTGAAGTAGATAATAATGGTCTATCGGACAGGATTAAGAGGTAAATGCTATGTATGAATAATAGTTTTTTGTTTTTTGATAAAACATATCCACTTTGATCACTCTTTTGAAATTTTGTTTTTCCTAGCTAGGAATCTGATAGCTGTCAATAACCGAGCTAAGCTAATCAGCAGAGAAAGGAAAAACATACAAATATTCTAACAATAAGTATAACACTCACTGTATTGTTTTTTATTTATTACTGGGTTGAAGAGGTCAATTGTTTGGTCCAAGAGAAAACTCCTTCCATTCGAGCCATAAGGATTTTGGGTAATATTAGCCGTTTGAGGGCCCATCAATCTGCACTTCAGAATCTAAACGAAAAATACTCATTCAGGTGCCACTCTGAAACTTTTTTTAATCTATACTACAGTTTGGGATGCACTAATTCGCATCTCGCACTCATAAAAGTGTGCATGGTGATCTGATTGGGACGCACGGCATGTCTTAATAAAGACTTAACATGTAAATCAGTTGAGTCTCCTCGTTCAGTGTGAATGTACAGTTAGATCCACAGTCTTGTGCTCGATGTGTAACGTTGTCGGTTATTTTTCTTTTTTCTTTTTCTTTCTAGAGTTAAATAATTTAAAAGGAATAAACAACACACTTATGGAATCAATTTTAACTATAATAAATAAACTAGGCATTCAATTATAGATTTAAAAAAAAATGTTGTACTTTAAAGTGAACCAGAACACACGTTTAAGAACAGAATGTCTATATGGAGTGCTATTTTTCAAACTAATAAAAACCAGTTGCATAATAAAGTTCTCGAGACTCCAGAAACATTTCGTGCGGCCCTGCCTTGTCAACTATTGTGCGCGCGCGCTCACGCCGGTCTGGTTGAACTGGAATGCAATTGACGTCAGAGCAGCGAGAGCGCGCCCGGGCACTGCGGAGCGACGCGCGCGCGCACCACTACATGCCTCGTCCCGTACGGACAGCGCGCATCATTTATTGACGAAATCAACGACGAGTGGACGCTTCATGAGGTCAGCGACATCATTCTTTTTCTCAGTAGAGAAATTCGAAAGAAAGACTGAAAATTTTTCTAACGGAAGCTCGGTTACGTACAGACGCATGAAAGGTTGCGTATCACTGAACGTGGTAAGTTATCAGGGACAACAAATGCTTTGGGGCAGCTTAACTCTTTTGGAGTGCATGCCTGAGGAAGTCCTTGAGTGGCAGAAGATGGCTGGATATATTATGAGAAACCTGTCAGTGGGCAGTGATGTTGTTTGTGTTGTATAGATGTGGTTGTTCATGGGGTTTTCTGACGCATTTATCTTTGTGTCAGTGGACATTCAGTAGGTGTAGGGATTATTTGTTGTTTATCAAGACACTGGGTGATGCATGCGAGCTGGAGATGTGGTTGGAATTAACTCATTCTGAGAGGTTTTGTATTGTGCTGGCCTGCATTTTGGTGCTCTACCTTCTCTCTCTCTCTCTTTCCATCTCTCACACACACTTACACACATACTGTATGGAAGTCACACTATCCTTCGCTCTATATAGACTAGCCCTGGAGACATAGGGACATCTGACAGCATGGGACATAGCGGGTGAGAGAAATGAAAACAAGGCATAACTTGAGATGTTGTATTTGAGATGTCAATTAGCAGACAATCACAAATGTGTTGGTATATTCTCAAGTGCAGATTGGAGAAAAAAAATAATTTTACTTAGTTTTTTTTATCATTGTGTTAAATAGTTCTTCAAACTTTGTCAGACTTTGTAGTTGTTTTGGTGATGATTAATAATATTTAAGCTTCTAGCATCTTCTAGATGATGCTGGCATGCTTAATATACTCTTTGCATGACTACTTTTGCGTTCCATGTCAGTGGTTTGTCAACTACCAAATCATCGTTGGTTGTGTTGTATGTGTGTGTTGTAAGCAGCTAAAGCACGAGATTCAGCAGTGTGTTTGAATTGTGTGCAGATGCATTAAAGGAAAACAGGTGTGAACTATAAAAGTGTCACTAAGAATTTTTTCAATCTTTTGGTGTAATTGGGTAGTTGTTTTCTGTAACATTGAGCCCTTTTTTATAAAGATCTCCAAAAGAAATATTTAAAAACAGTCACTCATGTTCTCTCGTTATTGACTGTTAATTTTGACACCAAAACACCAATTATAATTAGAAATGTAATTCGAAGATTCATCACTCTTTAGCAATACCTCGATCAGTCCTTTCTCAAGCCACACCCACCAACTTTGGCGAAAGATGTTGGCCCCAGAAGATGGTTGAGGGGACCTCTGAGTGAGCCCAGTAAAGGCCATTACGCACCTAGATAAATTTTTGGTTCTAAGTTTTGTGTGTGTGAACGCACATTGTGAAAAAAAAATCTGAAAAAAAATACACTCATTTGGCCCGAGCAATGAGCATGAGGTGAAAAAAGTTAGGCTCTCCCACATCGCCTTATTTAAAAAAAAATTTTTTTGAAAGAGCAGCTGGGTGACGCTCGACACAAACTCTTGTTTCAATCTCACGACAAGAAGAACAACGTCAAAAAGAAGAAGAGCTAAAGAATAAAATCAAGCTATTGGTTGCCAAAGCTGGAGCTTTTCACTACTTTCTATGGGAATAAGAGGGCCCTCAAGGTCCTTGGCTAAGTTGGAAAAAAAAAACTTGTCTCATTAGAGGAGGTTTTAAGTCAGATAAGGTTGACTAGGATTCTGAAGTTCAGTCTATGTTTTGTCTGTGTTTGGGTCAGTTACAGATAATATTTGTTATGTATACCCCTAGTAAACAATATGCCATCATTAAAAAAAAAAACTTTGTAGACATTCATTCATTCATCTTCATGTCGGCTTTATTCCCTTTCGGGGTCGCCACAGCGGAAAGAACCGCCAACTCTCTGGCAAATGTTTTATGCAGCGGATGCCCTTTCAGCCGCAACCCATCGCTGGGAGCCCTGTTTAATTTTAATTAATTGTACAGTATATTTTATAAGACATGATTATGGACTATGATATAATAGTATACTACATGTAGTATGATATTGCATCGTAAATTACTTTTCTTATATAAATGTTATATGCATTTGTGGTTACAGCATTTGACAAATTTATGAGATTGAGCTTGTTTAATTAGTTAAAAATGGGACAAAAGGGTAGAATTGGGAACAATTTATTTCAATATTGAACTAGAATGATTTTTAGACAAGTTTGTATAATATTTTTACTTCTGCATTCTTTTTTGTAACTGACTTGTTTAATATTATTATTATTATTATTATTATTATTATTATTATTATTATTATGCGGTTTAAAGGGATGTGTCGAGGCATCTAGGCAATCTAGGCCACAGCATTCTTTGTTATGTTTTGATGCTTGTCTGTAATATGCAGAAAAACAGTGGAATTCCCTGTTCAAAAGAAGCTGTGATGCATAGCCAAAAAAATCAAACTAGATGAACCGCTGAGGCTAGAAGAAGAAATGAAAAACAAATATTTTCATCAGTACATAAAAGATGTTTTTTATGCTGAAAAATGCTGGGGAAAAAATGCTTAAACTTGATCTCTTGAAAGCTGTTCAAAGCTGATCGATGAGCATGCTATTGAAAAGTAATTAAAACAGGTGAATTTGCAGTTGAAATTCAGCTGTAAAAGCGAAAAAGTATAAATTCCAAATTGAATGAATGTAAAACGTGAAGTTGCTTCATTATATTTGTTGAGGTGGGGGAACATTTTTACACTGTGTGCCCTGGAAAACGACTAAGTGCTCCCTTCCACAGTGAGCCCTTTGTGCCTGTGAGTGAATAGAAGAAGAGCTGTGTGTGTCAAATGTTATCGCAGTAGCATCCTAAGGCTCATCAGCTCCATCACAAGGCAGGCCTGAGGGAATCAGGGCAGAAGGGGAGTGCAGGTCACTCAGATCAAGTTTCGGGACAGGATTACTACCAAAAAAATAGTAAAGCTTGTCAGTAGAACTTAAATAGGATGACATGTTGAGTATAGTCAAAAGTTTAAAAAGAGCTAAGAAGTTGAAAATAAAGATGTAATACATTACACATGATACCTTTTGAACTGATAAACGTTATTGAATTAGAAATATTGGTGAATCTTGCTATATGCGAGTCAACAGGCAACTTAAGTTTTTTTCAATTTGTGTTATTTTTGTTTATTATTTTATTATTATTATTATTTCAATTTGACACACAATGTTTTTGGGTTCATGATTTTTCACTTATGATTTAATGTAAAACATTTTGTTACAGTTATTTCTAAACTATTTAAAATATAGTATAAAGTAAAAGTAGTTTTTGCCAAAAGAACATCCATTGTCAATACAAAATGTAATTCCGATTACAGGACAAGCATTATGGCCTATAATTGGACACTGTAGCTCATAGATAAATTGCAATGGACCAAGTGCTAAACTTCACACTAAGAAGAGAGGTTAGCCAATTGTAGCTGAGAGTAATGTTTTTAGGCTTCAGTGACAAGTATTGGAGTTTAGTGAGTTCTCACCTTTTGCACACTGTTCTTTGCAGACAGATAGCAGATATTCTTTTGTTTGTTTCTGTTTTGTCTTTGTCTTGTTTTTATTCAGGCGCAGTCCAGCAAACCTTTCGGCGATAAATCGTAAAGTTTGTATATTCTTTATGCTGGGGAGGTGACAAGCACCTGCCTCAGTCAGCGAGGGTCCCAGGGCCCTCACAGAGGGAACTCCTATTTACTCTACCTAATCCTCACTAGGACTTTGTTAAGCTGCTTTGAAAGCAACTGCTAAAAAGCGCTATATAAAAACTTGATTGATTGATTGAGAACCCCTCTGAGGTCACAAGGAGCGTCGCTGAGTGGGGCCGGTGCTAATCCCCTCCCTAGGATAAATACTTCTTGAACTTACTTAAGATCCCTCACGAACAGATTCCCATAGAAGCATTGTTTTTATTCAGGAAAATGAACTAAATCTAATGAACTAAAGTTTATCAGAAACAAGTCCACTCACAGACACTGTTGATCCACAAGATATCAGTTCCTCACTATTAAAAAAAAATCTTTCAGTGAGTGGATCCAATAATACACATACACTTCTTTGTTGGTTGTCTGTTCTGTTTTGAGCTTGCGGTACGGTTTGTACCAAGAAAATTTGTCTCATCAACAAAAACAATTGCAGTGTTTTGAAATCAAAGACAAGAAAGTAGTTTGTTTGGAAGAGGTAACACGCTGAGTTTGGTTCTTTATATGCAGTCACTGTATAGGGCTTGAGTGCATGTAGCACTCTGAAATATGAAACTTGGAAAGTTCTGTGGTTCAGATGTACTATCATCAGTTATACATTAATGCACTCGATACAGCAGGCATACTTGGTCCCCATGCACCATGCTGACTTCATCACCATCAATGTTGCATGATGGGAACAGGGGATGATGAGATCATACCTAAAGGAAACCCCATTATGTTCTCCCCAACTCTGCATATCTTTCTCCATCGGATCCATCAACCCTCCCTCTCCAGAAAGAAAGAGTAGGTGATGACTCATTCACACCTCTCCCCTGGTGCCTCCTGACAGCTACATGCATCAGTTAGAATGATGAATTTTAAGGCAATCACTGATTTCCTTTTAAAACGGTAACAAAAGAGCCCAGCATCTCTTGAAGGCAGTGGACATTTTCTCGCAGAAAATGCTGAGGCTGCTGTATTCTGGTTTGCAGGATGCCGAGGAAATGCCACTACTGCGTTTGTTAGCATGCACAGGTCTTGTAGTCATCCCCAAACGGAAGATGTCTGAGCCATATCAGAAGGAAGCAGCATTTTTAGGAAGCCTTGCCATTCTTGATGAATGATGGAGCTGGATATGGAAAGGGTGGACGCCAGTTTCCTTCCTCAATATGGAGGCCACCCGGTGTGCGTGCTTTGTGTTTTTGCTAGTTTCCAGCCGGCATGTGTTCTGTTTCACTCACAAGAGCTGGATACAAAAGTAAGGACATTCCACAAAAGTCATTGTTACAGCAAAGTTCTCAGAATCAGGAAGCTTTTAGTAGTAAAAGTTCCTGAAACCAATGATTTTATTATATAATCATGTGGATTATTTCAGAGTGCCTGACTCTTTTTTTATGATCATACAGGGAGCTTTAGGATTAATAACATGCAGATAACTCTCACTGGAGTTTTAGATAGTTAGTTTATTTGTTTGTTTATAGCCAAGAAATTAAAATTGCTGTTAAATTGCAAGAAACATTCAAAACAGACTGTGTAGTGTGGTTACAATCACAACAGAAACTTTGCATCCTCTACTTTAAAATAAATAAACAAGAATTAACACATCGTCATCGGCACATGAGAGTGCTTTATTAATAAAATAAATAACTATAAATGTATAAAAATATTTAATGATTCATTTCTTTAATAAATTAAATTGCTGAAAACTGTAACTGTTTTCTGTGATATAGCCACACTTCCTTCTAACACAGCTTAGCATAGATCATTGATTCAAATAGCCCCAGTAGCATTGTTGTCACAAATATAGAATATTGAAAAGCTTGACCTAAAATGTGAAGTCTAAGTAGAAATATAAACCCAAACAACATTTTCAGAACAGTTTTTGCAAAGAAAATTCTACAGTTATCTAATAGTCTGGCCTTTTGTAAGACGTAATTGTCTTTCCTCAAATAAAAAACCCCTCAAATTATCTTGGGAAGATTTTCTATATACTTTTTTAACTAAGATTTTAAAGAGAGAACCATTTCCATCTCAACTATTCACATAATTTGAATAGTTGCTTAATGGTTCAGTGTATATGAACAAATCATATGATTCAATTACTCGTCCCACCACCTACTCCAATGGATGCAGTTTCATGATTTGTCAGCTCTATTTATGTAGTTGAGATAAAATGATTAAGATTTAGTAAATTATTTGTATATAATATATTGTATATATATTGTAAATAGTATTGAATGTAATTTTCCTAATTATGCTTGG
Source organism: Danionella dracula (assembly GCA_900490495.1). Taxonomy (NCBI): domain Eukaryota; kingdom Metazoa; phylum Chordata; class Actinopteri; order Cypriniformes; family Danionidae; genus Danionella; species Danionella dracula. The sequence continues at coordinate 1,660,281 of UELW01000049.1, read as the reverse complement.
GTTTCTGCATGTTGAAAAGTTAAAATATAGTAATGATTATAGTAAATAACTAAAATGTTTTACAATGACTAAAATATATTATTATAAGGATCATGTTATTATCTTGCAGCAACTGTTTTGCAAATAAAGGGATCGTGAACTAGATTTTTTTTTTCTTGTTTCATACATTTAGTTAAATCAATCAAAATCCATTTCAATAACATTCAACAATTGTATTAACAATATTTTTTGGTGTAGTTGAAGCTTTTTTTCATAACTGTTCAAACGATTAAGGGATGTTTGCAGTGCTGTTTGTATACGAGGAATTAACAGAGCTGGAAACTAGCAGCACTTTAGATGATGAGAAACATTTTTTCTTGTGAGTGAGACGACTGGATGTTAACAAAACCTGGCACTGCAGTTAAAGTTTAGAGTTGTGCTTAAACAATTTTACAGCAGAAGATAAGTGAAATGTTGCAGTCCTTCAGTAAGGCACATGGTTGAAAGGCCCCAATTCCATGCTACAGAGTTTAACGGTATACATTTTCTGAAAAAGAGCTGTTATTGAATATTTTTATGTTAGGTAGTACAACGATTGACTTGATCAGTTTTGTTCGGTAATAGTTTAAAATTTGTTTTGGATTTGTTCGTTATACTAGTTAGGGGTGGAAAGATGGCGGAGTGGTAGAGTTCTGTAACTGGAAGGTTGGTGGTTCGATCCCCGATATATATATATATATATATATATATATATATATATATATATATATATATATATATATATATATATATTTATCCCTGAATGCTCCGAGTTGTTTTATTGCAGCAGCATCTTTTTGCCTCAGTTCATGACAGCTTCAGTGAATAAATAATTATTCTGCCAAATTTCAATAGTTTTGACAGATCCATTTCACTGCTCTCTGTAAGAGAAGTGGTCTCAAAAAAAAGGTACAGTGCTGGCACACACACGTGGGAGTGTATTAGGTGTTCATCATAGCATTAGTTTCCCTTTCAACCTCAATCATTAGTCATTAACTATTCAACTGCTCCCTTCAAACCACACATACACTCTATCATGCAAGCTAATAACAATATCACATTACAGATATTGATCCACACCATTTGTTCTAGGGTCATCACTCGACTCCACTGATGGCGAGTGCTAAACTGCACTAATTCTCCTCTCACTCTACTCTTTACTGTGTATACCCTGAACTTTATAAATATAAAATGTGTTTTACCTTTCTAATTTAACTTCCAAATTAACTTTAGAAATTTAGCATTGTAGAGTTTTATTTGTTTTTTTATTCTCGAGTGACATGGTGTCAATTGTGTTACTTCTTGTGATTTTATTAATGTATTTGTATGCATCAAGGTCAATAAACTTTTCTGTTTTTTTTAAGCTCACAAACTTTAATTTAGGAGGAAATCTTGAAAAACTAGTTGGGTTTTTTAAACGTTTGAGTCAATTGTAGGTTACTTTAGTTTTAAAGCTGAACAATCATTGGAAAATGAGGGCCATTGTTGGAATCACACACTGGGTTTCCTTGGGGTCTTAAATGCCCAAATTTTTGTCCCTAAAAAGTCTTAAATTCACAGTTTTCAAATTGTTTTTTTTCACAAGTCTTGTTTTTTAGTCTGTTGCTTTGGGGTTGCCAGAATTTGAGAAAACGCTCTAAAACATAAAAGTTATTGTTAGTTTTGTAGGTGTTATGATATAGTTTTAATTAGTCTTAAACATTTCTTTAAAAGTCATATTTTACATGATAATGTAAACTTCTAATTTGGCAAACTCCATATTGCATCTATATCATATATATAAATGTGTCTTAATTTAGAATTTTCAACTGAAAAAACTCTAATCAAAAGTAATGTGATAATAGCAATCACTTCTCCACCCTCTTGTAATAATAGTTTTTGAATGAGTTTAGTCTTACTGTGGCGTAATATTCATGTTTAGGCATGTTGCTATTGTCCCTCCTGAAAATGAATAGGAATTGTCTGTTAAGTAACAGGGTGGAATTGTAAGTAATAATAATGTACAGTAAACACTGTTGCCAAGTAACTACTTTGTTATGAAATGTGTGGTTATAGCTTTTGTTTTTCTGATTCAATTGATTCAAATGTTTTAAAAGGGAACCTAAAGTCTGTTTTCTGGTCCAAAAAATACCAATACTGATCCATTATTGGCCATGCTAGCACAATAAGTCTTCAATCACCTTTCCATCTTTGAAATGAAGCTAAATGGAGTTCTCTCTATATTCAGCACTTTCTATTTCGGCACTAGCTCTACATCCCTGCACTTAAGACTTATAAGAGGGTTTTTCCAGGCTAATGCTTAGGGAGAACCTTCTAAAGTGCAGTTAAGCGGCATTGGACAAACAATAGTGCTGTTGTAAAGTTCTTATATGCACACAATATGCTTACTACCCAGTTGTGCTGGATAGATGTTGGCACATTGCCAGATGTCATCAGATACTGTAACTCGGATTAATCTAATTTCAACACAATCAAAATACAGCTACATTCAAAGTTTGTTTTAGACTGTAGCCTTTTAAACGGTTCCTGCTAATCCTGTGTCATGTGGAAGCTGTCCACCTCATCATTAGCTGTTATGCTATTGGGGTAAATGATTCATGTTGTGTTTGTCTTTACTTCCAACAGCACAACACTTTTGCTTGGTAGACAAGATTTGGAAAAACAAAAGACAGAACCACAGTTGATGAAGGCTATGGAATTTGGGGATGCTATTGTGGTGGGAGGGATATTTATATTTGGGATGTCACAAACAAGCTGTTCTGAGAGCAAATAACTTTTTCTTTCAAAATCATAAAACTTTTAAAAATGACAAGAAATTACTTAAATTTGTTGCTCTTTTTTGGCGCAAAGGCAACCACCAGGTAAACAACTCTAATCCTCCTCAAGTATTTTGTCTGAAGTGCAGGTCTAACTACACTTCGGCTGAAGTGGCATACATCCCTGTGTTCAAAAGAGAGTAGGGACACCCCTTTCCTTCATTTTAACACACAATATGGGCAGTGAAGGGGTAGAACTAGAACTCAGACAGGAGTACTAGAAGTGCGCTGTCAGAAAAAGCTCCATATTGTCTACTTGAAACTATATATATACGTTTTTGGATGATATTGGTTGTTAGCTTGGTTTGCTGAATCTTTAGGTTACACTTTCTCTTTTGTGTCTCCACAGGTGATGCCTCACTAGCGCCACCATTTAATTCTGCTCCCTCAAGTCAGAGAGCTCAGCCTTCCAACGATCTACCCACTGCATAATTCAAGATGGCTGCCACCAAAAGTGGTTACGAAGGCAAGATAGCTGGCCTTTACGACCTGGATCGTACTCTGGGCAAAGGTCACTTTGCTGTGGTCAAACTAGCCCGCCATGTGTTCACAGGCCAACTAGTGGCAGTCAAAGTCATCGACAAGACCAAGCTTGATGATTTAGCGACTGGCCACTTGCTTCAAGAAGTCCGTTGCATGAAACTGGTTCAGCATCCCAATGTAGTGCGACTGTATGAAGTGATCGATACACAGACTAAACTCTACCTCATCCTAGAGCTCGGCGACGGAGGGGACATGTACGATTACATCTTGCGACACGAAGGAGGGGTGGCTGAAGACACAGCGAAAGTACATTTTGCGCAGATCATACGAGCTATAGCCTATTGCCATAGGCTGCACGTGGTACACAGGGATCTGAAGCCAGAGAATGTGGTGTTCTTCAGGCAGCAGGGGACAGTGAAACTCACAGACTTCGGCTTCAGCAACCACTTCCAGCCTGGGACCATGTTGATGACCAGTTGTGGCTCGCTAGCATACTCTGCACCAGAAATACTGCTTGGTGAAGAGTATGACGCTCCTGCAGTGGGTGAGTGAGGAATCAATCAATTATTACGAGTATTTTAATTCTTGTTATAGCAAACTAGGTTGTTACCCAGGATCTTGAATTTGAGGAGGCTCCTGAATGATGACAAAGCTAATCAATAAATTAGAATCAGAATGTATTTGTATAGCAATCATTTGCAGTAGCTTCAATGCAACTTAATAAACAAAAGGTCTCATTTAAAATAATAACAAATAAAGCTCATACTAGCTAATTTTTTAGAGTACAGATTGAATTACAATTAACTTAGGAACCATAGAGTTTGAAGTTGCATTTGAAATCAGGAAATACAGTTATCCTGGTTGAATCCACACGAGCCAGGTTAATACTAGGAAGACAGTGTGTTGTAACCATTAATATGTTATGTAAGCCTAATTTGTGGGAAATTCATATTAAGTTAATTTTTTTATAGACATTTTAATCTTTTGAGTACAAAAAATAAATTAGCAAACAGTTATTTCAGTAAAAAGTGCTTTCAGATCATTCACTCTGTAAAAGGGCTACAACTGATATTTTCATAATTTGTATGCAAGTATACCAATGACTATAAAATATACCCAGAACTTTGTATTTATTGTGGACTAGCAACTAGAAGGAGTTTGCACTTATAGACAGAGGTGGCAGTCATTGTTGTTAACAACAAAATCATCTAAACGTTTCCCCTCCAAAAAAATATGTCCTTTTTTGGAAAGTGATTGTAAAGTCATGAAACACTGAGCACATTCTGAGTTCAGCTGCTGATGTTGGGCATGTGATTTGACTGTCTGCGTGAATTCATGCAAACCTAGAATGGTTTTCAGAAAAGCCAGTTTACTGATTTACATGTAAACTCACAAAAGTGGTCTGATGTAATTAGATTTTTGAGTTCCACTGTTTTGTGCCTATAAACGAACTCATTTATTACTCTGGTCCAAACTACTTAAATAGACCACAAAAGCAATCATTTTGATATCTACTCAATCGATTGCTCAAATGCATCATTTAGAACTCACTCAACTAAACCATGTCTGGAGGACAACAGGCTAGCAGACTACACCATGTCTGGCAGATTGGATCTCTGGTAAAAGAATATTAACAAATACATGTAATTCCTTTCGCAGCTGACTTTTTCTGACAAAATTTCTGTTTAATTTTGTATAGGATTAGATCATGTCCTCATCACAAACAAACCATTCTAGAGTTCCAGAGTTGGCTTGGAAATAAACTGGAGTGGTTCACGATTGGTGCAAGTTTGAGTTGACGAGCACTGTTTGCAGGTTGATTCACTAGTTTTTATTGTTTGGATATATAAAGCAACATCAATGAAGCTGTAGAATTCCTGACTTTTTGCAAGTGTGTTATTTGGTCTGGTGCAGATGCATCATTTAATCCCGACTAGCTATACTTTCTATCCAGTGTGTGCAGTCAAAATAATCTGCCAAGGGATTAAATAGGCATGGCACACAAACTAGTTCTCTGACTCGCTGGCTTCTCACTCCATTCAACACGTGCGTCTGGTTTAATCGCTTCATTTGCCAACGGGAATCTTCTACTGAATGAACAGCACATCTGTGCTCTGACACGGGTCAAGTAAGGAGATTTGTGTCAGGTCAGACATGCACAACACGACTCACTGAACTGCATTTAGACATTCTGCTGCAAGTTATTGTTGAATTTCCTGAAAATAAAGAGGAGTGAAATGGGTTAAGAAAATAGTTTCTGACACTTCAGCTCCCATGTCTTGCTGCAACAGTCTTGTTAGGTTGTGTCAGGGAACATTTGGTCTGGGACTTTATCGTTTGTGGTGTCTGACAATTGTTTGGAGGATGAATGTGGCTGGCCATGAACCCACTGGCATTCGATGTTCAAATACACTTATTTTACTCTAGAGACTCAATGGAAGTCAACAAAAGGGAGAAGGGGAAGTGAAAGGCTAAAAGATTTAAAGAGAGACGAAGAGTAGTGTGACTGACTCTAGAGGACATGTGAGCTTATCATTGTCTCAGGCACGAGGATGAAGAGGAACTGACGATGGGGAATCATCCTGTCCCTCCAGCACAGGAGAGCTCTTGAGTTCACTAAGGCTCTAAACAAAAATTAGTTGAATTTTGTGAAAATTTGTGAATGTTTTCGAAAGGTGTTCAAACAGATATTTTTATAAACTTGAACATTTTGATAACACTTTGAGATATTATGACCAAACTTTATACATGGTATTTTAATACGATTTAAAATTACCAGTAGCTTAACACTCTGGCATAGTGGTTTGGAGATGAAAAAAAGGCTATTTTAGCTATTGAATACTCATTTATAATATCAATACTAGTCAAATGATCCAGTTGTGTTTGAGCCGTAGTGCTAAGTCAGGACATGTCCGATTTTTGATGTCAACCATATTGGAATAAAAAAAACTGCTGTATTGTCTGAACGCGTAAAGATAAAACTAAATTCAGAAACTCAACGCGCATGTTTGGTTAAGTCTAGGTACTACATAAAATTGAGCCTCGTGTCAATTCAAATCTGCAACAGTTCCTATTTTCAGTTTCATATACTTTTTAAGTTTGATATATATTTTTATTAAACATTGTTTGACGATATAACATATTTCAAAACCTTTTAATGCAGTTGATTCACAAGATTCACAATTTCTGGTTCTTCAGTGTTGGAAGGAGAATTTGCACTCATGTTCAAATATAGTTGGATGGAATCCAGTGAACTGGAATAAAACATTTGGATCCGGAGAAAGTTCAGGAGCTATTTTTAACTTGACTGTGAGGAAAGAATAAAATGTGAAAGAGGAAAATGTCGGCTGGAGAGAGGATTTTGAACATTGATTTATTAAATTTGTGAATATTGTCTGTAGGAGACGCATGAGCTTAAAGTCTGAACTGATTTTACACTTAATTTAACCAGTGCTTTCTAGAACACAGATGTGTTGCCTTCTGCTTCTCTCCCGCACATGAATAATATCATATGTGTGCTGAGCGAGTATGGCGATGGGATGGTAATTCTTACTGAGATTGCATGTGCCAGGATTAGCTCTGCTCAAACTGGGTCAGTCTCCGTCGGGACCTAGCGTACAGTTGTAAACCTGAACACACAAATACATGCTTGGATGCTAAAAGCCTGAGATCCCATGGGGTTTCTATTGTTGTTTTGTAAGTGTGATCTAGAGTGAATTTTAATTGGAGACTTTGGAGTAAGTAATAACTTATTTTTTGTTACTTAAAATTTAAACATAAATTAGAAACCTAAAGAAATACAATTCACGTTACAAACATTACACGATTACTATTATATTTACACAATTATTTAATGTCACAACAAAAATATTCTCAAAAGAGCAACACAATAACTTAAAGAGATCACTTTAATTTACCAGGAAAACAAAAAGATAAATGGTGAAATAGCACTGATTAAATAAATAAAAACCCCAACAACTTAGCAGACTGAAACAAAAGAAAACCCAAAATCTTCAGCGACACAGCTCTCTAAATAATATTCAATGACCTACAAACCCTCCACCACCCCGTCCTCTCACTGTTGGGGAGATCTTCAGAATTCAATTATACCCGAATCAGAAGTCTTTCTGCGAACAGCTCGCCTGGTATGCGTTTATACACACGAATTTCTGTCTGCGCTACCAAGGCTAATTTCTGCAAGTGCGCCCTCGTGAAGGTTTAGAGCGTGCGACTATAACAACAAAAATAATTAAGATCATAATCTTGCGGAGATCGTAAAAGAGTAGTTGCTAAACAAAGCATCCATCTCTTATGACCATGTTTAGCTTGATTTTTTAAGGGTGATTTCACACTAGGAATGATTTGATTTTTGTGGACCCGAGTATCCTACCTCTCCCTCCTTCCTGGGAACACTTCCCCATTTACAGAACACAGGTAACTAAACATTCTTTACTGGGATTGCTTGAACCGTTCCTCAGACCACCTCTAAAAATGTTCTCAGGATTAAATCTAAAGGAACAGAGCGACTGCGTTCACACCTGGATAAACCAGCTGCTCCTGGGACTAAGTGTGACTGAACCCTAAGAAAATAATACCACTACTATATACCATAGCATGTTTCTAACCTAGGAAGCTAGCAATCTGCCAAAACAATCTGAATTTGAATTCTGTAAAAAAAATTAAAAAAAGCTAACTTGACCATGTTTAACACTAGTCACGCTACACATACAGTACAGAAGCAGGTTTGTTTCCTCAAATTCTGTGACGCCAATCCCACTTTTTGGCTTGGAGTGAAACAATGGCCAGGTGCCCACTAGATTAATCAGCTCCTGAAGTCTGCCAGGCAGGCACATGTTGGCATCTGTAAGTTCCTCTGTGATGTTTCCCTGTCTAGCTATTCTAGGTCATGCGGATACCTTTAACCTCCATAGTGTTTGTGTGAGTGAGAGAGGTTTTAGAAAGATTACAATCAGGGTTTAGTGTATTTGGGTTGGTTTGTGTATACACGAGTTAGTGTAGTGGATGAATATTCATTAGCTGCATGATAGTTTACACAAAACATATTTTTGATTGGTTGTTAGAAATATTTTTATAACATAATTTCTAAACTGTACAAATAAAGAAAACATGCCAGGAAAATATTTTGAGGTGAATAAAAATGTCAAAAGAAAGTCATCGCAGGCGTTAATGGTGAGGTAGTGGCTCTGTGTCATCAGGATTGAGGTCGTTGACATAGGTGATCTGAGATGTTCTTAGACAGATAAGCTGAGAGGACCTGACTCAGTGACTGACACACTCTCACTGATAACACACCGTATCCAGCAGTCTACACTCTTTCACGTGTGTCACATTGACTTCCACTGTATGTTTCAAAGGGGGTTTTGTATAAACTGTGCTGGTTTAACATCATGATCCTTGTTGATCATGATCCATCATGAAGTTCCCTGTTGCTTTGTTTATTAAGTTGATTAATTTATGATAATATAGATGTGGTTTTACCAGACAACTTGAGCAATACAATTCTTTGCAGAGCTTAAAATATACTTGTTTTATCAATTGTTAAAAGACTGTATTCTACACTTTTGACCTTGCAAAGTTTGAAAGCATATACTCGACTTCTTGAATCTGAACTGAACAACTGCAATTTATTTTAAGTTGCACACAAAGTTAAATGAACAATGTGTAGATTTTTGCCACTAGAGGAGAGATTTAGAAAATAACATACAAACTTAAATAAATCAAAATGGAATTTATTTCAGCAGGAGTCATATATTGGCCATTCAGTCCCAGCTTCTTCTGGTTAATTTCCAATTCTAGGATATAAGCCAAAGCTCCTGCCCATTTCCTACCACCTCTTTCTTCACCTCGTAATTTCTTAATGGTGGGGGTGGGGTCTCCCAATTCTCTTCTTTTATGGTTCTATAATCAAGACCCATTAAAGGCAAAAACATATGCTTTACCCTAAAGACTTTTAAATTGGATACATTGTTTTTAATTATTATTACTAATATAACTCAATATATAACTTTTATAGTTGTGTTTATTTAGTTTGGATATTTTTTCTATCTATGTATGAATTCTTTATAGAAGCCACACCCTAAGAGGGAAAAGCCACAAGTTTAGCAGTTTGAAATAGGGCTAAAAAATTAATCCCATTTGCAATTAAATACCAATACCAATATCAATAAAAAAAAATTTCATGTTGCAGAAACGGCGAATACGGTAATGTAAGTGTTTAACAGAAAGCATCAGAAGTGAATTTGAATTATGACAATATGTGAAAGTTGCATATTTGATTTTTATTCAAGCATATTTTTTTTAACTACAGATAGTTTGATTTAATACTGACTTTTATATTAAACTACCAGTTTGATGTGCATACAAGGCTGAACGTTCCACAAATCAATCACTATAGGACTTTTGCATGTATTTATGTTAAGTTAACTTAAATCATGTTCTATTAAAGACAAAATTATTTTTTATATGATCTACATACTTACTATTCACATTTTGGCCCCAATTTGGAGGTCTACTCAGATTTGTTTAGACATTAACGGCTGTGTGTTTTATGGGACAGACAGCTTGCAGTGTTACGCAAGCATTGCATTCCCTGTTTTAAATTGTAACAGTTTAATTTCTGTAGTGTTTTCACATAAAAAGAGTTTTAATCCAGCAACAAAAGAGACTACCAAAAATAAAAAGAGCAGTACAGCAAGAGTTGTAAAACTTTAAGATTAGGTTTTTCTCTGGCACAATCTGTAGAGCACATGCACAAACAAAGAAAAAGCACAAATCATTTAAAAAGTTTAAATCATTTGAAAGTTTGTGGTAGAGCTGATCAAAGATGTTCTTTTCATTCGAAGTATGCTGGTTTGGGTAATTCTAATGGAACACTTCATGACTTTAACTCAATCCTCTGAAGTCAATCTTTACAAGACCTCTAGACTGGACACATTCTCCTTCACACGCAGTCATCACATTATGTAACCTCGACACACACGCACACAGAGCGTTTCCTTGTTGGCCTTCATCGTGCTTGATCTGTTTAGTGTAAACTGCAGTCACATGGCCTTCCCACCGTGGCACTGACCCTACAGCAACAGAATGAACAAGGATTCCTCCTCTGATAAAACTCAAACATCTGATTTGGAACAAAGCTCACTTTTTGTTATGAAGATTGCAGATAAAGATAAAGACATGTTAATTTCTTCCACGGGTTCTTCAGAAAGAGTAAATGTTGCTATTTAAGGTTACCATTCAAGGTCATGCTTGACTGAGTTTGTGGTTTTTTTATCAGGACATCTGACCATACACAGCAAATAAAAGAGTCTGAACCCATAATGATAAACAAAAGCATGTGCTTTTCAGAGCATGTTACATAAGATGTGGTAGGCGTGCATGTTTAAACAAGAGCACATAATGGAGCGAACAGAAGATGAGGGTCATTGTTGCAACTGTTATAGAGACACTGTTTAGACAGCACTCTCTGGCAGGATCTCACGATGTTTCAGATCTCTGCTTTACAAACTTTTCATCAAACAATTGAACCTCTATTTAATATTTAGAGAGACAAAAATCTATAAAAGTTTTAATAAAGTTAAAAAGCAACAACAGAAAATGCCCTCCAATCCCATTATTCTTTTTTAAGCATTCGTGAATAATACATTTTACAGAATTCTGTTGATCTTTCAGTACCGGTTGTCTCCCTTCCTCTCCTTTCCTGGACCAGACTTTAAATAGATGGTGCACATTCTTCTTCTAGCCACATATTCTGTTTTTACCCAAAATTATCCTGGAAGGAGGAGCTTCCATGAATAAGTTCTAATTGGCTCCCAGTATGTAGCCCAGTGCCTGAGTGCATTTCATAGGTCCTTAAAATGGAGGGTCATCTTTGCTCTCTGACACACTATCCATTATCTTTAATTCACACAGTTGTATTAATAATATAAAATATTTAATTATTGTAATAAATAACTGTGATGTACATAATAAATGAAATAATGACAATTCAATGTTCAATGCTTTAATGAGGTTAAATTCCCACCATGTCTGTTTTGCCGTTGTGGCCTTGGGCATGCCACTGCACCTGCATTGCCCTGTATGGATGTGTGAAACTGTTGGGGTGTGTTTGGTGGTGGGTAGGAGACCGTAGGTGCAAATTGGCAGCCACATCCTGTCAGAATGCCCCAGGGCAGTGAAGGGATACCAAGGTAGCTCATCACCACCAGAGTGTGAATGTGGAGTGAAAGAATAATGCTCTGAAAAGTGCAAAGCATCTTTGAGCGTCATTTGAATGCAATTGTTACATTCTGTGTATGACAATGACAAAGCATTGACGATAACGACATTTTGTCACACAAATTTTTCTTGTGATGATAACGAGACATTGATGAGTTAAATTTGTCTCTGTTATGATGAAAACTTGATGAGAAGTTTTTGTTTGATGAGTATGGAAGAAAATGTTGGACGGTTGGGTGGACGGTTACATGTTCAAAAAGCTGACGTTTCTGCTTTTCAGAATATGTTTATCTGCTTTTTGTAATATGTCATTCAAAATGTAAAGTATTCACCACCACATGTTATCCTGGTCTGGTCACACCTTCACACCATACTGTGCATAGATAGTACATGGATACTATAACTTTTTTGGAAAGACTATTCAGCATTCACAAGTGAAATTAATTCTGAATTATGTGATTAACAAATGACGGTCTCATTAAAAGAAAAGAAGTGTATAATAGAAATTGGTGCATGTCCCAAAAGCATTTGCAATTTGTTGGAAAGAATAAGAAACTGATAATGTGACATGCACAAATGACTAAACTTTGCCAATGTGGAACTGTGGAAAAATGCATAAAAGTGAATAAAAAAACTCCAATATCTTAGTTATTCTAGTCTAGTGAAGATACCTTCAAACAATTCCACATATGATTGTAACCATATTAAGGTTTGTATATTCAACCAAATCAAGATACAAGATACAAAAAACAAGATACAGTGCTCAGCTTAATATGAAGAAGCGTACCCATACATCAAATATTCTCTTCCTTCACAGTACAGTTTAGAACAACAGTTATTGTACAGTACAAAGGTTCCCTTGTCAGGACATTTCTTTTGCACCTGAACATGTCACGGTCACTGGAATCCTAGTACAGGATGTTTTGTGAGTACTTCTGGATCGTATTTTTTCGAGATGGGGAAACACTTTCAATGATGTTTTCAGGTCTAAGCCTGAACGTTGAGCGAATGTTTAGCAGAGTGAAACAGTTTGTTATTAGTTAGTTATTGGCAGAGCACAAACATAGTCTGGTTTAATTTAGTTTACCCTCTCTTTCTGATGATTACCTTTCTCTTTGTGACGGGTCTGAAAAGTCTGAAAACTTTTTTCTGACTGAGAAATCAACTGGACACATCATCTCATTTAGGTTACTTATCAAAATAGTACAGATACACTGTAAGGTCTTTACAAACCTTTACGACTTGAGATTTGCACGAATGTTTGGATGGCTTCTCTGCAGGGTGCATTTCGCAATCTTCACACCTCTTCTGTTTAATGTTGATGCAGTAATACTCCTTGTGTGATTCATGAAAAAAATGAATACTCAAAATGGCTTATGAGTAACAACTCTTTTCGGCAGTAAATTGTTTTTTGGTCCATGTAGATTACACTGTTGATAATCAGAAGACACAGGTGAGATATATGGTGAGTATAGTTCAAAGATGTGAATTTGTTTTTGTTTGTTTGTTTTTTTTACATCTAGGAGACAATGAGGGCATATTTGTACTTATTCAGGAGTTTATTTTAGGAGATATTAAAAAAACATGTTGGCTAAATATGACTGAGAATTATTCTTAAGAGCTATGTTCCAAATCACAACCTCTCATCAGTGGTAATGTATACAAGATCTGCTCTCTAGTCGTCTTTTTATTCCTCTTTGAGCTTTTTTTGAAGTTCAAACTGTCAATAAAGAAACAACGTGTTTCAGTGGTGTCTTTTTCTTGACATGCAATGTCACTAGATGAGAAGCATGGCACATATTCAGGTGTTTTATGCCCTTCTGCCTCGTAACATAACTATTTTACAAAAAACAAGTCCGCAGGAGTTTTAAGACTTGACTATATAACATCGGTGGGTGATTTCTCCAAAACGATGGTCAGTGTGTGTTCTGTGAGAAAAAGTATGCAAAATTGCGATTGGACCAGACACTATTGGTGTTGAGGTATTGGTGGTTGTATTGGTGGTTTCAAATATCAACACTGGCTTCAATAAATCTTATACAGCCCCTTTAAATAAATTAAACCAAAAAATCCAAACCAAAATGAAATTTCCTAATAGAAGGCGCATGCCAAAAATAAAGCCTTCAGGAACAGGGAAATTTTAAAACCAGGTGAAGAACATCTAACGCTGACGAGATAAAGAAACATTTAAAGAATAATAATCAAGGGTTAGGGTTGATGTTTTTCTCTCTAGAACAATACACATTTACATTCTCATGTTTGTGTTTCAGATATCTGGTCCCTGGGTGTGATCCTGTACATGCTGGTGTGTGGCCGTCCACCCTTTCAGGAGGCCAACGACAGCGAGACGCTCATTATGATCATGGACTGTCGATACATTGTACCCAGCCATGTCTCAGATCAATGCAAAGAGTACGTACGACATCTGAGCTCCCTTATCCCACTGTCACACGCCAGCTAAACACAGAGCGCTGGAGGTCACATTGTTTTTCTAGATAATATAATAATACACACTGTGTTCTTTTTTTTACAATTTTTTTCCATTCAAAGCTCAAATAAACATAGTCTCCCCATTCTCCCCCTTCTCACATGACAGAAGCTGAACATTATATAACCGCTCTTATTAAATCAGCTGAGAGAGGGCTTTTTTAGGGTCAGCAGAAGTCCTGCATCAATAGTCCTTCTAAGCTCATGCCCTTGAGTTCACTCTTTCTTTAAACTAGTTTTGCCATCAACCCTTGTGCTATTTTCTTCAAATTGTTCGTGTGTAACCCTCGTCACAGATCTGATGCAAACTCACAAAAGCACGCTTGAGTAAACAGACTGGTTTTATAGCAAAGTCCTTGGCGGTCGTGTGCCATTGGAACACAATCTTTTGTTTTTCGTTGAGAACTGGCAGGATGGAAATACTCAAACAACACTTCAGTTTGTACCACTTTCGTGCCAAACTTCATACCTATGTGTAGACGGAGGCCATCTGAACATACTGTACTTGTTTTCTACACTCCACCAACCAATCGCAAGCTCTGATGCTCAATAACTTCAAAACCAATCAGGTCTTTTGGAGGAGCAAAGGTTAGATTTAGGAGCATGCTCATCTTTGGGGCAGACAAGTCTTTTTAAAGGGACGTCAAGTCAGGCAGGATTATATGGCTTCTAAGGATTTTCACTTCAATTAAAGCCTATTGTAAGTTGGACATTTATCATTCAATCACATGGCAAAGAAAAATTGTATGATTCAATCTAAAGAAATTTCACTACTCTAAAAGGAGCATGGCAGCACATCACACCAAGTGGAGACTTAAGCAAGATTTTCAGAAATGTTATTCACATTAATTGTAAATAAAACATTTATTTACTGACGCCTTTCAGGACACACAAAGACACCTCACACAGTAGTAAAATATCAAAGCACAACAAAGTTTTCAACTTGGATTTACACATTTGCAGATCCTGGCTACTGCGGATAGCATTAGGCAAGTGGTTCCACAAAACAGGAGCAGCACAGCAGAATGCTCGTTTGCCAAGAGAGGTACTTGAAGGAGTAGGAAGAGAGAGAGAAAGAGAGAGAGAGGGTGGTGCTAGAGCATGGTGAGCGTAAGTGTGAGCAGATTGAGAGAAGGTCTCTAATATAGGATGTAGCGGAGCTGTGTAGTGCCTTTTAAGTGAGGTGAAGAATTTTGAATTGAGATCTAAATTTTATTTGGAGCCAGTGAAGCTGTTGGAGGACTGGGATGATGTAATCAGAACTAGGTGTCCGTGTTATCATTATTGCAGCAGCATTTTGGACTAGCTGTAACTTGTTTTGAGTCTTGGCTGGTAGGCCATGAAACTGTGAGTTGCAGAAGTCTAGACAGGGGAGGGCGGTTACAAAGGCATGGACTAGTGTTGCTGCAGCACACTGTGTGAGATATGGAGATTATTTTTCCTGAAGCAGTACGTGTGGCAGAATTAGTGATCTAAACCACTGGAGAACAGTTCCAGACAGGCCAGTGTCCTCTTGTCGAGACAGAAGAATATTGTGGGCTACATTGTCAAATGCAACAGAAAAAACTGATTTGGAATTACTTTTCAGATTGTTTGTGAAATAAAGAGACTTAGGTGTCAAAATAAGGAACTACTAACTACTAAAAATTAAACATAAGGATTCCTCGAAATTGATGATGTAAAAAAACCCAACTTTTATACAAATAATATTCAGCATTAGACCTTATCAGGTAGCTGACAGAATTGTTTCAGATCTTACCAGCTTTTGCATTTTTTCTGAAAAATGGAAAATAATTGATGTCTGAAGGGGTTAAATACATTATTTAATCAGATAAATGGTACTGAGCTTAAGTAGGGTTTGGAATGCAGAGCCATGGAGATTCTTAGGAACAAAACACAATTATATAACTACTGACTCATATGCAAGTCTATATTCTGCCACACACCTCTAAGTTCAGCTCAGAACACAGACTCTTTTTATTAGAGGCCAGCTTTTTTTTAAGTTGGTTATTACATGCTATTTGTAGGCCAAACATCCTCAAAGCTGCTTCTTCCAGTCTCTCGTTGAGATCTGAATCAGTCAATTGTGCAAGATGAGTGTGGGCTTGACTCTATGTCCAAACATAAAGACTGGGTCACATGACATTCACCACCATCAAAAGCCTCCTTTCAAAGCGAAGATTCAAGTTGAAGGAGAACACTTGAGCCTTCAGGCAGAATTTCATTTACTTTTTCCACCCTTCTTCCTCTGGCTATTTTAGGTCTTGAGGTTAAACAAGCCTCTGCTGATGTTCAAGGGCAATGGAGCATGTTGAAGTGTAAACACGCTTGGAGACTCATAGGGACAAACGTCTCCCCCTTCTGGGTGTCTCTGTAAGCTACATGTTTGAATAGTGCATGCCAGCACCGCAGTGAAATAAAACCCTCAGACGCACTGAATAAACAAGCTGGGTGCAGCACTTTCACTGCTTGGGTTGCTTGAGTTCCAAGCCTTTTTCGTATTCTTTGCGCTTGCCTCAACAAAGCGCCAAGTCTCTGCAGGTGCTCATGAATATTAATCAGCAGAAAGATAAGCGCTTCCTTTTCATTCAATCTCCTTGGATGGCAACATGCGCCTTAGTAATCATCGGCTGTCAGCCAAGTGGAAACTATTTCTTCAGATTGATGAGTAAATGAAGTAAGACAGAAGCATATGCAGTTCTGTGCTGTTTTTAGGAGTGTTAAAGAATCCCTAAACCTGAGTTTAGCACCCCTATTAGTTAATGAATTAATAGGTGACATTTTTTATGTAATATTGGCTATACAGATGATTTTTTTCAATGTGTCGTTAGACAAGTAAAACGAAACGTAAACCGCTTACGTCTGTAATTTAAACAGTTTGTCCTATCACATAAATATACATACATAAATAAATATATTAATAATTCCAATCCTCAAGATGGTGGCAGCGTCATCTTAAAATAGTGTACCAGACCAAGTAATGCAAAGAAACAATAGACAAGATTAAGAATAGGACATACCAGACTAAGTTATCATCCACTTAAAATATTAAAGTGTGACAAATGTGAAGAAAGTGAGACATGTTAATATGTAAAAATTATATGTCTAAAGCATATGAAAAGAAAGGGAAAACATGATTGAAGAAGCTAAGAAATAAAAATTGCCCAATGCAAAATAACACAATAACAAAGTGATAGAAGAATATATAAAGAAATAATAGCATATCTAAGAAAGACTAAAAATATACATAGAAGACAGGATAGTGTAAAAACTATCCAAACTAATTGCGAGATAATGGCGGTAATGCAATGTTTACGATGATGACCTGTATATTTTTGGAGTCTTTTTCTTTTCACTATGAACTCTGGGGGTCTTTTTCTAGAATTGTCCCTGGATAGAAACATGGAATCTCACATTTTTACACTTTCCTCTCTTCATAGTTTAATTTCCCGAATGCTACAGAGAGACCCATCCAAGCGGGCATCTCTGGCAGAGATTGAAGGTCACTCTTGGTTGCAGGGGGTTGATCCTTCACCTCCTGGATTCTCTGCTGCCCCTCTGACTTCTCATCATAGCTTATTACCTGAGGAGCATGAGTTGATCCTTCAGGCCATGACCAGCAGGACCATCGCTAAACGTGATTGCATCCAGGAGTGAGTATCTCTCAGTATACCATCAAAACACTGTTGTCCTAGGGATTTTTATCATGTTAAAGAACATGAGACCATGTTCTTTACCATGGTCTCATGGAGACCATGTTGAGACCAAAAGTTTTAGCGTTTGAGTTTAATCAGCCATTCTCCAGTTTTGGTGGTTGTTAGCATAGCTTGACAAAAAGCAGGTTTTTGTTAGTATTGTTACGATTTAAAATAAATTAAAATATTGAGCTTTCCCAGGTCGACACTGTTAGGAAACATTCACTTGGATGTGGCAACACTCACCAGACACTTGCATACTAATAGCCAATTAGAATATTTTCAGGACTGTCTGAACAGACTTGAGCTGAATATTTTCACACAGAACATTGCATGTTTTTGTAATGTGTAATGTGTAATGTTGTTTTTTTTGGTAGATATCCAATTAAGACCTGCAGTGTGAACAACCTGAACATAGAATTATTTTGTTTTATTTAGGTTTCAGTCGAGAAATTTTTGAAGAGCATGGTTGACATGCCAAGGCTTCAATAAAGTGTGAACAAATCTACTTTATAAGCTACTAACTCAATTTCGTTTGTACAACAGAGCTTTAGAGGCTGACCGATATAACCACATCACTGCCACATACTACCTACTAGGAGAGCGACTTCTCCGGGAAAAGCAAGAGCAGTCGAGTCTCGCTCCTGAACAGAGGCAAGTTCTGGCACTTTTAGAAGCAAACTGAAGGCTTTGAAAGATGTTGTACTAACTCCCATCATTGACTCCCACTGCAGGAGGCCCATGTCAGAACCTCTAGATTTGGTGAGCCAGGTACCTCGGCCTGATAATGGGTCACCATTTGGTTCTTTAGGCTCTATCTCTTCAAGCTTTGTCAGACGTGGTGTAAGCGAATCAGGTGATCTCCTAGCTTCCAAATCCAGCCGTCAAGACAACTCCTTCAGTGACTTTTGTGGCATGGCTCCATGCTTAAGTGTGGGTTTGCCCGCTCTACCTCCAGAACAACCTACTGTCAAGAGTCTGGGAGCCTTACAGCAGATCTGTGAGGAAGAAGAGGATGATGAGGAGGAGCAGAACAGGGATAAAACAATAGGTAAACAGAGTATTCTACCCTCGACGGCACTCTCTTGGAAACCTTCTATATCATCACTGAAATCAGAGACTCAAAAGAGACGAGCGAGGCCTTCAGGGAACTTGAAAGGAAACTGTGAAACTCTGACAGAGGAGGAAGAAGAGGTGGTGGAGAAACGCAACTCGATAGATTTGGCATCTCAACTTCAAGAAGATATGCCCCAAAAGATAGAACAAAGAGATGTTTCGAGTCATACCATGCTTCCGAATGGAGGTGTTGCTATTGATTTAAATGAGCAAATAGCTGAAAATATTCCAGATTTAATAGACAACCCTTCAGTTCCCCGACTGGACGTGGTACAGTGCTGCTGGGGACAGCGTGAACCTTTACAGGACATGATCGAAAACAACAATAACACGCTCGCTAAATCCGAGTTCCTCGAAATCGGAGTGATCTCAACCCCATGTGCTTCTCCAAGGTCTCTTCCAAGAAACCACTGCGTGGACCTGGGACCTGATGGAGTGGAGATGCGCAAGACCAGAAGTGAAATTGAGAAACCGGAAGAGGTACAACCGAAACCTCAGAAGGTGCTCCAGGGATCTAGGGACACCACTACCAACCCTGTCCGTGCCGACTCCAGCAAGATCAAAAATGTCAACTTGCGAGAACGTCTTCTGCAGTTTCCACTCTGTGAGAAAGCTTTGGCTTTCAACATCCAACCCACTTCTAAAGAGAAACTTCTCCCGTTTGCTCAGTACAACTGCTGTCATGTGTTGTAGGGAGTAAGAGACTCAAACTCACGTGTGTTCTCAACTCACACTGTAACCTCAGAGGTGATTTCCCACATCTATTTCTCTCTGCTCGAAGATCTTCAACATCATTGCAATGCTGAGTAAATGAACACTACTTACCCTGCTCATCGTGCCATCTCAGTGTGATTTGTCTTGCTAGCATAGTAGCTTCAATAACAAATCATTCACCACGAAGAGCGCCACTCATTTGAGTGTTCTTTTGGTTTGTATTAGTTGAATGAAACCATATGAAAAGCTGCATGCCACCAAAACTGCTGCAGACAGCATCACTGTCTCACTAGCATCTTTAGCCCCAGGCATCTGGACAGAAGACTGAGCTGTTTGCCACACTGATACAGTGACAGTTTTGGAGCATGGTACAAAAGCATGCGGAATCAGAACAGCTTAGCACTGCATTAGCATTTTGTGAGCTGGAGACTGACCGCTCGTATACATTTTTAAACAAAAAGAAAGATTATACAAGAGGGGATACTCAGAATAGAAGACTGGTCTTCAAGAACTGTGTTTAGGAGTTCAAACTATTTCTTTGAAATAGGACAAAGAGTATTAACGAATTATCAAAGGCGTTTTGGAAAGATGGAGACGAACATGTCTTTTTATTTTACATAAGAAGATCGTCGAGGGAGATTAATTGCATAACACTGAACATCTATTTTTGTTTAATCATCTGCCTCTCAGAGCATCTTCTGCATAAGTTGTTAAGCTCTAAGCTCTTTAAAATATGTACAGTGTATATATTCCTTTTCAACATGGTATTCTATTGGTGTGTTTTGAACCTTGCACCCACAGCAAGCATTTCAATGCTTCCATTAAAGATGTTTTTCGAGGAACGTAGCAACACTAGTATGATGATCGGTAAGGATCATTTAGTTTCTTGTGTTGTAGCTGTGCTAGCGTAATACTGAATGGCGTAGCAAAGCCTGATGTTATCATAACCAGAGAAAATCCACCCTTCATTTGTTGCAATTGTGTGAGCATTTACATCGCAGCTATGACTATTTAGCATTTTCAAACTGCTCCTCACTTCACATTCCTTATGTTGCTACACCATACGTAGTGCAAAAATTCATTATGACTGTTTTAGTTATTTGCTTTAATCAGCATTCCAGACCGCAGATTGACCAAAAATACAGCTTTACATTAAAAAAACATTCACATATCTCCAAAATCCATTGAACACAAGGTTTATCAGGTGTGATACTAAGAGAGGCTCTCTTTATATTTTCATAATCAGCACTTTTTTTATTTAATAGTTCCCTATTGATATGGGTCTCCATCCTTTAAAGCATCTGTATTCACTACACAGGTTTCTTCTAACGTCTCATCAACCCAAACTAAAACTATGACTGTGTCTCAATGAGATTAATTTATTTTTGTATTTATTTATTAAAACGGATTAAACTGCTCATCGTCTTTGTGTTTTCTCTTTTTTTCAAAGAACAACAAGAGGATGTCCATTTTTCCGGTAAAGCTTGAGTTATTTATTTTGAAGATGTTTTCTTGGTTTAAAGCTGTGAGTTTATCTTATAAGCTTCTTCAAGGACACTTACATCATGCTATGGTTACACTTTTGAATCGGCAGCAAGAATTCACGAGGTAAAATATATTATGGGATAAAATTCACATCACTGTCCTTTAAAATAATATGCAATAATACAACCAGAAGAAGGTAAAATATAAAATTACATCATTATATTATTTGCATAGAACCACTGTTTTAAAAGAATTCATACTCAACTTAATAAACGCTTCTTCAATAGGAATAAAAATATACAAGTAGTTTACAAAAAGGTGACTAATTAAGTAACTTGGGCTTAAACTCCCTGTAAACAGTTGAAGGTATCTTTGGTAAACGGTGGGATTGAAAAGCTAACTACATAGCGCTAAAGTGATATGATGTCAATACAGAGCACTTCCCTTGCTCAGGAAAAAAGACTGGTCACTCTCCCAATTTGGCCTTTAAAAAGAGTTTGTCATCTGCACGGGAACTCTTTATCCTCTGAAAGAAATAAAAGAGTTAAGTTTATAATAACTTTTCAATCAGTAAAATCTTCTAATAACTTTGATTTGAAGTATATTTTTAATCCTATCACGATGAGAGCAAGGAGAAAAATTACATTGAGTAAACAACTAGCATTCTAATTAATTCTAATTAATAACACAGGGATCATGCTAACAACTAACACAATAGCTGCAAATTGCAAGGTTGAAAAAAGTATGCTACAATGCTAATTGCTAGGTGGAAAATAATGTTTAAAAAATTTTCTAATAGCATTTGTGTTCAATCTGTTAATAACCTCAAGTTAATGGAAAATATTATTATTCTTAATCAAATCATGCTATGTGCTAAAAAAAAAACAGGAAAGACACTACACTGAGTAAAATCTAGCGTTAGCATTCTGACAAATAACATTACTTGGATCATCCAACAAAACATCTTTGGATCATGCTAACTGAACTGCAGTAGCTACAACTTGCAGGGCAGTCATTACAAAAATGTAAATAACCAAGATGAAAAAAGCACTACTGAGAAACACTTTTGGACCTTGCTAGCAATAACACTAGCTTAAAAATAATTTAAAGATTCAATCAAAAAATAAGATAATTAATAAGCTGTTGCAAATGAACAAAATTTTAAAATTGTAAAGTAAAAGAATAATTTAAGCTAATTGCAGAGTTGAAAGAGTAAAAGACATGCCTGTTTCTTTAGTGCTTGCATGGAGTTATATTCAATTTGCTCCCTCTTGATTCTGACCCAGTCCGGTTCATCAGGGATCATAAAGGCCAAAATCATCTTTACTATGATGAGGGCATGCTAGGCAATCCAAACGTAAAGAAAAAAAACATACAATTCATTTACAAAAAGAGCAAATGGAAAAAAGATGCAGATGAAAGCTGATGTTCATTTGGTTATTTTAGTAATACATTGAGAATGGTTGAATAAAAATGCACTGTTTTGACTGCTATCCCATAGATAACATGTTTGTTACACGGTTCAAAACTTTAACAGAATGTCTCAAACAAATACAGATTTTATTGGTTTTAAGCCATCGTTTTAAATGCATGAGATTAACCTGAGACAACTTCTAATGTAAACTTGTTGTATATTGTCTCTCCACTTTGGATAGAAGCATTTTCTGAATGCATGAAGGTAAATATAAAAAGAAAGCATGGTGGTTTCCCAGCTTTCCACAACATGCATATCAATAATATCTCTTAGCAAAATGTACAAAGAGTGAACACACATGTACACTTCTACAGTATATGAATAAACATTGGAAATTAAGAGTAGGTGGCACCTACTTGGCCAAACATTTTTGTAAAGTATGTAAAAAAAAAAAGTAATTTCTGGATGGATGTGCCTTTAGCTGGTTTTAGTACGGATTTAAAGTGGCTTAAAAACAAGCCAAAAGCATATTAATTAGTCAGATCAGGTGTGCTTCGAAAAGGTTAACCCCACCTCACTAGTAGAGATTATTTTCAGGATATATGCTAATTTACTAAATAAATTAATTCCATTGCTGCCTTATGACTTAACACAAGTGTTAGGGAATGTAAACAGAATGTGGTTACGTTATCTAAAGGAGCGGGTTTTTTTTTACACTATTTTGGACGGCAAACAACGTATTGTGTTCCCTTAAACTATGGTTCTAATAGTGAGCCTTGTGGAATGCTAAATTTGTGATACTTTCTTAAAACACAACTAAAAACCAATAAAAAAAATCACAACCACTCATATAGATCATAACCAACACATAGATACAGCCTACACAGTTGCCAAAACACATGCAGTTTGAGTCTTAGTTACAGGACCCTTACCTCCACAACAACAGCAATAACAATAACTTGGCTGTTGCTAAGCCCAGCATCTTGTGTTAGTTCCTTCACACGTGGTGACAGAAGCAACAGCCAGCAGTTTGAAATAACCGAGATGAAGCTCAGCACCTCAAATGCTTGCTAAAACAGCAGACAAAAGACACATTACAACTCAGAATATGAATCATTCTCACATTAAGACATGTATCTGACCTGCCATACGCCCATGCTGGCCACAGGGGCAGAAAAAGGCTTGTTGAAGAGCTTGCAGAGCTTGTAAGCATCAGTACGGATCTCCGTGAGATTGTTTAGAAGCAACAAAGCGGCAGTGAGAGGATAGACACAGGAGAAGAGACTCAGGTAGCCAAACTGAACCAGCAGCTCAATGTACTCTGCAAATAATCCCTGGAGAAGAACAATAATGAGATATTTTCACATAATGTTGTCATAATACTTCTTAAGTTAATATTGCTCACTGGGAAAGGTGGGAGACTGCCTTGAGCCTGCAGATGGTCCACCTCAGGGTCATCTTCCTTCAGGCTCCTGTCTGCAGATGTGAGGAACCGGTCTACCAGGAAAGGAACCACGACCTCAGTAAACTGGTTTACCACTTGAGTCACAATCAGAAGAGAGGACAGCCTCTGTGGTAGGAAAACAAAAAACACTGTTTAATCTGGATTTAAAGGAATTGTTAAACCATTAACTAAGCATTGTTTGTTTGTTTTCAACACTCACCTTGCGCAAAAGAGGCATGTCCTCCTTGAAGAAGGCAATGTGGAACAGCACAGCAAAGTTATTGAAAAAGGTAAACTGAAATAGAATGAGTCGCGCATTTGTTAAAGTTCTGGTGTGAGCACCTTACACTCTTGGAAAAAGCCAATCCAATTGACTCAAACTTGCTGAAATCTGTTTTGGTTAACACACCAGCTTAGACCTTAATGGCTGCTTACCATGTTGGAGTTTGGCAGAGTACGCCATGAACAGCGCCTCTTAAGATGCACTTAAAAGTTCACGAGCGATCTCGTTAAGAGCAATTTTGGGAAACACACATGGAACTGCATCAAACGTTTGTACCATTGCACTTAAGAGCCAAGATACATTGTTACCAGGAAACCTGGCACAGCTAAGAAAGGCAGAAATAAAGTCCAAGTAATGATGGAGAATGATAAACTTACCACCAGTATTTTAGTAGTGTGATGGTAATCAAAAGATGATTCTTCACGGTGATTTTCTGAGGGCATGGAATTAAATCTTGTTACTAGAAGTATTTATGTTTTTATCTTAACATGCAAAGAAACTAGAAGTCCAATTAATTGCACAAGTAATGAATGAAAAGGTATTTTAAATAGACGAATGCTACAAAAAACTAGAATTTAAGCATATATTTGAAATTCAATTTGCCTGCATATAAATAGTGCATGTAACATAAAACAAGTCAAGATAAATCAGCTTTTTAAGCATCGCAACCTATATTCCTTGCATTATTACCTGCTTCAGTCAGCTTCAGAGCCACATTTCGATACACATTCCCCAACATATTTGTGTAGACTATATGTGCTATGGAGGGCACATAGAGTAAGGCAGCAGTGAAGTATGATCCTGAACCTTTGTGCCATCCTGAAACCATCCGCTCACAGAAGTAGAATCCCAACATTCCTAAAATCACCATCCCCAAAAACACCCCGACCACCGGCACCGACACCAGACCCATCCGGAGCTTCCTCTTCCAATCAGAGAACATCGGCTCCAGTCGACCAGTCACAGGATTGGTCCCCAGCTCTCCTTGGAATCCCGGTCGAGGCTCTTGGAACTGTTCAGAGAGGTTGAAAGTGCCCCAGCGGTAGGCTAAAGAGGAGCTCCTCCGCTTCCACAGCTCCATGAAGATGGTGGACCAGAACATGCTGAAGACAGCCTGCACCATGTACGAGCTCACCGAGGGATGATCATCCTCCTGCTTTACTGTCTCAGTGAGGTTCCCTTTGGTGAAGTTTGCACCAGGCAGGAAGAAGGAGATAAGGACCCCCAGGATGGCTGGAGGAAACAGGGACAGCGTGTAGAAGTCAAGAAAGCTGAAGTAATATGCAATAGTGCCTCCGAAATAGTCATGGACATAGTCTGTGAAGAGAAATAAAAATATTTTGTTAATAAACCTTCCTTAATCAGCAGTTTATCTTGGTTTTCTCTTTATTCACAGAAACAAACCTGACAAGTCTATTATCCTTTAATCAGCATACTGGTGAAATAAAAAAATTTATATAAATTGATCTTGATAATCTAGATAATTTCGATTTGTTTAACCTTTTAATATGTTTTTATCTGAAAATATACATTTGAAGTAGCTTAGAAAGCCTATACATTTATCTGAAATATGACCTCTTCCACTTTCAGAACTTTGCTGTATATTTTAATTATAACACCACCACAACAATAACAGTTTCTAATACATTTGTTTGTTTTATTATAGGCACAAAAACCAAATTCAAAACTAGACCAAATCATGACAAAAAAAATGTTGTTACCTTGCATTCATACGTAAGAATGTGTAAGTTGACAAGTTGAATAAAAAAAATCTGCAAACCTTTGTGGGTAAAACATTGTCTTATATCTAAAAGCTAGAAAAATTAAATATATCCCTCTGCATAACACATGTATTTTATTTATGGGTTTTTCTTTCTGAAATAAGTGGCAAAATATAAAGCATTTTTGAAGATATTCTAATTGAATATCATAAAAAGATGTAACTGTATTTCTTAGAGTTATGTGATTGTAGTAGACCCTTTTTAGTTTGTCAAATATTCCATGGAATATTTATAATTCTTAACCAAATGCCTTCATAAAGTTAAACAGTAAACTAAGTCATTGTTAGCCTGGTAATTTTGTCCAACAGTTCTGAAAGAAAGATAAGACTATCATTTAAATAATAATCAGAGTTCTGATCAGGATCTGTGTGTTAGTACCCAGTGGTTGCCCCCATACACTCTTGCGTGAGTACCACTGCTTCCCCAGAGCTGCCAGACATTGCTGATCATGCAGAGGAGTGATGTTACGCAGCACTCCGGCCTTCTCCAGCTTCTGCACTGCACCAGAGAAAGAGAGAGAGAGCGAAACAATGAAAGAGAGAGGGAGTTATAGAAAGAGAAAAAAGGGAGAAAAATAGAGAAAGGGAGAACGAGAAAGAGTAAGAGAAACAGAGAAAATATATCTTTTGTTCATATAATGGAGAATAAATCCCACAATTTTGACAATTTTTTTGTGAACTAAACTATTGATTTATAGAAATTGTCATATAAACAACTTAAATAAAACAATGTTCAATAAAATATTTTAAAAGAATTAATGTGTCTAACACATCAAATAACATACAGTGGAAAATACACTGAATATGTACAAATATATACAGGACTTAAAAGTGTTGGGTCTGGCGTCCTTCCTATCTCATCTCCTACCCCTTTAACCCATGTAATTAGATCAGCAGAATTTAAATGAATGTTAATTAATGATGGAATTATTTTGGAATGGAGCTTAGTAGTTATAAATTTCACAGATTTAAAATGATTTTCTTGCTTTTCACTTCTCATGCAGAATCAGATATGCTTTTATGGAGTTGTAGCCAATCAACAGCTGCTTCTTTCTTTTTATGCACCTCCATCAGTCATGAGATCGACCAGGGGAGCATTCAAATTTGCATACTTTTTGAGTAGGTACTTTATTTCATCGAGTAAATACATTCAGTATGAGCTACATAGTATGGATTATGACACAAATTACACAACATATTTCATCCACCATGTTTACAGTTTCATGTTTTTCAGTTTCATGTCCATGTTTTACATTATTTCAACAAATCACACAAAGAGTACAAATAAAAGGAATGGTGATTGGACTCAGATTGCAACACATTTAGGAGTTCTTCTCCTGTTGTAAAAAGAGAGCATCAGAGAACCTATTGGTCTTTTGAGCCACCATGTGGTTGGGGACTTTCAGTATCTGCCTGGTGCTATCAAACAGTGAAGATAGACACTATAACTATATTTCACTATGCCTGGATGAATGGCCTACAACGGTTCAGGAATGCAAACACAAATATGAATTTAACTCGGCCCAAAGTGATTTCGAATATTAGCACACCTATATGCATTATAAAAAGTTGTTTATATGTGAGTTTTTAATTGTTTTAAGGCGGGTTTTAATGAAAGTTAAATCATTTTAGTGATTTGACTATCCATGAATTGATTTTTTTAACAACAATTTTCAATAAACAATTATTCTGAATTGTATTATTCTCTTAATACACCCTGCAACACATGACTGGTTCTCTGATAAAGTTAAGCAAGTCTGAGCCTTTGTGCAATCCTGAAACCATCCGCCGCTCACAGAAGTGAATCCCTACATTCCTAAAATCGCCATCCCAAAAAACACCCCGACCACTGGCACCAGGCCCATCCGGAGCTTCCTCTTCACATCAAGGAACATCAGCTCAATATGACCAGTCACAGGATTGGTCCCGGCTCTCCTTGGGAGACCAAGAGAATATCGTGCTGCTGTTGGAAGTGGGCCAGCGGGGGGTTCTCACCATATGGTCTCTGGGGGGGTCCTAGTGTCCAGGACACTGTTCTGTAAGAAGCTTTGCCCTTCCAGACATTAAATGAAGGTTCTGACTCAGTGGTCAAATTCTAGGATGTTTCATCAAAAGAGTATGAGTATAACCTTGGCATTTCTTAGGAGTGTAACTCCTAATTATCCCTGTGTCCTAATTAGCTACATTCCTCTGATTGGCTCCCCTTGTCCCCTGTCCACCATTAGCCGGTTTGTGGTGAGTGTTCTGGTGCAGAATGACAGCCATCACATAAGCAAGGGGGATGCTGCACACTGCTGCTGGATTCAGAGATTTAAAGCCCCCTCAAGATCTCTTCAATAATAAATTTACAACCGAAAGCTTTTTCACTTCACTAATTAACTGCATAATGTCTTTCCACATTTGCAAATTATTTTGTTCGATAATAATGAAAACACAAACAGCAGTTTAAGTCCACTCAGTCTCTAACACTGATTGTTGGCTGAATGCAGTGACTAAGCATTTCAGAAGAGACAATAGTGAAGCCTACTGGACATTTATAGAATGGTGCCATTCACATACTCACACATAAAACACTGCATGACACATTTAAAAAGTTGATGTCTTTTCATTCAGAACTAATTGTGGTCTTGTTGATATACTTTACTCTAGAGTTATAGTGTCTGTCATGTTATAAGAACATAACTATTTGTGTCATGTTAAATCTATTTAGCCCCTTCAGACCCAGCATCCATTACAATTTTTGTTTTTGGACTTCTTTATTCTGTAGAATGTCAAAATAGCTAAGCATAGTGTACTCTGGAAAAGAAAAATAACCAATTGTAGCAATTTTTAAAAACAAAATAAAAAAATGTCTTTGACTTTATTTATATTATTTTTGTATGTATTTTTATTTTTGAACATTAAGGTATACGTCTATTTTGTTAGTTTTATTTTTTCACCTTTGTTTGAGAAGTAGTTGTATTTGTTTGCATCTGATTTTTGCCTAGTTTGACTTTGTAACTTTTATTAGGTCTTGACTAAAGAACACACAGTAATTTGTAGTTTTTTTTTGCGTCCTAGAAAATAATTTATGTCTGAGGGAGTTAAAACCAGAAACACCTAAAAGTAGCCAGGGGCGTGTCATGTGTCTAGCCATGTCAATCTCATTTATGAATACAATATGCACAAAAGAAATGACCAAAAACTGCGTACTTTTATTGCAAACTTTTTCAGATTTCTAAACACAACTTATACTGAACAAATCTCTTTTATCGTTCTGTAGATTATTTGAAATATTAGTGTATTACCATACCTAGTGGCAAAACTTACACTTAACATATAGATCTTGGTGGGACGTAGCTCATTAACTGTATAAACATGGATGTAGTGTCCTTGGCATCACCAATAGGATTCGTATGAAGGTTAAAGAAGGCTCAGAATGGGTCGGCATCATCAAGGAAGTGCATTGCTACCAGGTAATCAAAAATGAGTAGTGGCATAGAGAAGAAACCCAAGTGGCTG
Organism: Danionella dracula; assembly: GCA_900490495.1. Lineage (NCBI taxonomy): Eukaryota > Metazoa > Chordata > Actinopteri > Cypriniformes > Danionidae > Danionella > Danionella dracula. The sequence continues at coordinate 1,630,807 of UELW01000049.1, read as the reverse complement.
AGGGTTTAAACCTTAGTTTTATTCAAACACAAGTAATAAAATTTTAAAAAAAATTAAAATCACCCCATCAGAGTTTTTATGGCCTTCAAAAACATCACAAATCAAAAAACATTGATGCACCAGGGGTTAAATGTGTTTTGTTTGGTTAAAAATGTTGGCATTTTTAACATGGGTGACAATGAAAATCAGCTCACTTCCTACCCAGCCTTTATAAGATACTACAGCTCAATCCACTCCCATTATGAATCAGCAGGGAAAGCAGGAGGTTGCCGCTTTGTGTAGCTACTGTACACTTTGGGCTGTATAAAAAGAGCTTTCTCTCAAAACAGGAACAAAGGGAGCTAAACTGCCTTTAGGGAGTGGAAAAGCCGGTTTCAGTCACTGGAGTTTCTCCCTCTTGTACTGAGACTGTGTGCTCTCTAGACAAAAACTTTGTCTCAGTTTGCATATGATATCTGCTCATGGTGCCATTTTCAGTGCAATACTCTCTTTTTCTTGCGATTGTACTATTACTGATCAGGAGCCGGTCGTAAGGTGGTAATAACTTCTTGTCACTAGAGGATTTTACTACATGACACACTATTAGTTGAAACTTGCAGCCTTCCCTATTGTTATTTATCCAAAAGAACTAGACTCAGAGAGGTGTCTTGAATTAATTAGCTGTTTGGCATGTTCAACCAGGTGTCTTCAATTCATATTTTCTGAGTTTTCATCAATTTTAAAATCATCAAAAGAAAAAATTTATATTTCAGTCTTCATGAAATTAATTAATATGATTTACAAGCTTTTGAATGAATTTCCTGAAATAAATAAACTTTTTCATGACGTTCTTATTATATGACGAGCACCTGTAGAAGTACAAAAATGTATAATAAAAATACAGCCTTACAGCCTGTTAACAACGTAGTCAATTGTGGCACTTTTTTGGAAGTATTCTTATCTGAACAGTTCTATGTATCTAAACAGGCAAAAAATAAAAATGTTTAGTAGAAAAGAAATTCTCTTCATATACTCACAGATACTTTCTCTGGCTTTTAATTTGCCCTTAGGTGCTTGGATCCCCGGGACACGCTGGTCTTCCAGGGCCCTCATTAAATCCAGCTCATGTTTGACAATGAACTGTTTCTCTGCAAAAGTCAAGAACTTCTGCATGTCATCTGCAATGAAAATAGCAAAAAAGAACATATTAAAAACAATAAAAGTAGCTCTCAAAGACAAGATATGCATAGATTTTATAGATTCTTGCTTTACCATCTAACTAATGCAGTTCTGTATATTTCCTATTGCTACAAAGCAGTATATATATCTAAAAATACTGACCAATGTTACTGAAGTTGTCTCGGTCCTCGAAGCAGAAAGCAGTCATGTTTCCATCTTGGTAGGTTTTGCAGAGCCCGAGTTCCTCAGTCACCCTCAAAAGAGTGCAACGAGGTGCTGCCACAACAATCATGTCCCCCTTCATGTCCTCCCCAGGGTGAACCAACAGCTGAGCCCCTGCAACCAAAAAAAATGGGTACTGAGGTTCCGCTCATCCATACTATTCCTTTTATATACTATTCCTTTTACACACCTTTGCTTTTATGATAATTTTGGCATAATATGTAAGCGAATAACAAGAAAGAACAAAATGATCTGCAAAAGAACACATCTTCCCATTTGGATTTGTATGTTTGTTTGCTTTTATGGCTATTTTGTGAGGGCGCACTTGCATAAAATAGCCTTGGTAGCACAAGCTTGGTGTGTTTAAACACATGCCAGGCGAGCAGTCCGTGGGAGGGCTTCAGGCTCGGAAATAATTGAAGCCTGAAGATCCCCCTTTAAAGCGAGGCGAAGGGTTTTTCCTGTTGATCGTTCAATAAGATGATTTATAAAAAGGTGGAACTACACGTATAATGAGAGACCCCCTGTGGCAATTGACTGCACGCGCTACTCTCGAAATTTTGTTTGTAAACATCACATCTAAAAAACGTTATTTCATAGCTCTGAGACCCATTACAAAAAAATCTAAGAATTGTGAGTTTTCAGAACTTTTTAAAATGTTTATTCTTAGTTTTGATTGTTGTAAAACTTCAAGAATTTGCCATTCTTCTTCCTTTTTTACCTTTATTTTTAAGCCTTTTTTTAAGAATATTACAGGTATTGTAGTACTTATACAAAATGTGTTTATCTGGCAATAACTATATTCTTACATATTCTGTGCATGCATTTAGATAGTGGACAGAATTGGAGCAGAAGCCAGTGAACTCGAGCTCAGACTGCATCATAAAAGAAGAAGACACAGAGTTCCCATTGAGACGAGGGAAGATGTAGCAGAGAATCATCTGATGATGGACGACCAGAACTTTGTGCGGAGAAAAGACTTATGCTCTGAGAACCAACAACAAACTTTATTCTACATTGGTGGAGTACTGTTTTACTTTATGATGAAAATCATGTTTTGTAATACATTTGAAAAGTGATTAATTAAAAGAAATGTAACTGATTATTGCAATTATAACAGCAATAACTGACAATTTTTTGGTTTTACAACTTTGAGATATAAAAGTTTTGAGAGAACAGACAACTAAAGAGTCTTCTGACCAAGTGTTAAGCAACTAATTTGCTTAGGCAAAATCAACTTACTTAACCTGAGAATAATAAATAAAAGTTTGAAGGTGTAAATAATTAATTGAACACCACAAAACACGATAAAATCTAAACATATGTTTGGCGTACAGAATCCGCGTACCTCCAGATTTGACAGGTGCTGCTATCACTGACATGATCCACTGTTTGGTGATGGGTTGAACACTCTCAGCCAGCTGGATCAGAACCAGAGGTTCAATCTGACTGGAGATACAGCAGGGACAGCTGACTTTCGACCAGGAGCTGGGCCCTGACACCTTGCTTGGGGCTGAATGTCCCTCTTGAGCTTCCTTGTGGGACGTCATGGTCTTCCTTTGAACAAAAACCCATGGATGGTTATGGAGCATGTACAATTAAAATACGCAACAAGATATTTAGCAACACAGCTGCTTAAATAAGGGGTTCAAGTCCCTGACTGGAATGAATAACGTGGTCCTGTTATAGACTGACGACTTGTCCAACATCTGGGATAGGCACAAGAGAACCAATCTCTCAAAACTTGATCTGATTTTAGTGAAATTCACTAACATACTGGAGCTAACATGGTCAAGAGCATTGAAACCAACACCCCTTTACCTTATCAAACACAGCTCTGTTGAGAGAAACTCAGTTTGGAGTCAGGGTCGGGCTTTTTTTAAAAGTATCCAGAGATGGCGCTGATCCTGACATGTGGAAGATGTCCATGGTTTCCTCAATGAGGTGTTAGAAAAACAGTTTTAATGTTTACGTTAAGCTCATTAATAGTATTTAACCAATAAGATTACAACTTCATTTCCCATAACAAAAAATATAAGTACTAAAAAAAGAAAAATGAAAAAGGATTGCGTTAAATAAGGACATTTCATGAAAACTGTAACTTGGTCGTAGAGAAGGCATCTGAGTGGCTGAAGGTTTACATTTTAAATATCTTAATCAAACATATTTTGAGAATATTTCACCAAGAGTGTTCTTGAAGGTCAACCACTTGCAAGTCCTTTTGCTGGGACTTAGTTATTAGAACATTAGAAACCTCACAAATATTTAAAGCAAGCTCCATCCTTACGTTTTATTGACAAACACCATGGTTTGTTTTAATAATGGTAAATTAGAGATAGTTATGGCAACTTTCTGCTTAGTTTGTGATTCTATATAGTCCTTTACTAATGTAATTTTGAAGAACAGGTTTTTAATTGTACATTTAAAATAGGATTGTGAAGCTTACAAGCAGCTAACTTTATACTTTTAAGGAAATCTGTCCTTGACTGCGTTTAGAAGTACTTTCAACAACAGCAGTTTCCACCAAAAGAAAATAGAATTGTACCATACGTAAAAGTAAAAAAACTACGTTAACTGATACACCCTCTTTTAAAAGTAGCATATGAACGCAAGGAAGCTAAAGCTGAAAATTTAGAACATTTAAAAGGTGCCATTATCACGTCCCCATTAAATACTTAATAAATATTTGATCCCTCTACACTATCACTGACATTTTAAAGGTCCCATTTTATTGCAATTAGAAGCAATATTTGAGCCCTCTATATCAGCGCTGCAATGTTAATAACGTTCAAAATGCAATATTTTTTCGTAAAAACCATCTATGATTCATCTCGTATTTTTGGCCAGGCGTTCCATCACAACATGAACTGCGTCATTTTCGTCATTCTTACACCAACGCCCGTTATTTTCTCATGCCGTTTCTCGTGAAATTTAACTTTTCGACTATTTTATCTCTTCAACTTCTCATGACCTGCACGTCAAAACCATACCCTTTAATCAATAAATTGACATTTTACAGCATGGAAGTAAAGTTTAAATTCCTTTACGAACTCTTGTTTCTTAAAATGTACCCGCCTGGGTACACAAAGCGCAATAAACAATCTTTACGACAATATAAATAGATAAATCTCACGGGTTAAAATGTGCTGTTTACGCCAGTCCCTCCCACAGATGTGCTCTCAAGCTAGTCCGGTTTGGGCAAAAACAGACACAACTAGCAACTTTTTAAACAGGTCTTATTGTTTTAAAACATTATAATCGACAAGTGTCGACACAATTCTGCTACAGTTTACTTCGAGGTCAGTTCGCGAATAAGTTCTGCATTAGGATGCATTAGCAGTTCATTTGATTGGTTAGTGGGCGGTGCTACAGCCATCTAGCCGTTTTGAACTTCCAGAAAAAGAAAACATTACACAAAGATACATGAACCAATATGAATATGACTTGAGGAATGTTTGTGATAAGGGAACAATACTAAAACTTTTACAAGATTCAGCAACGTTAAGTACACACACCTCTGAATACACTCACTGATAGCTTCAGAGGGCTAACAGCAAGTGTTGTCAAATACTATAATGTCACACACTGGTTCAACGAAAAAGAGTTACAATAAAGCAGAAACCAAGAGGGTAACAGAGTGAAACAGCCAAATAGACGTAACATGAAGTACCTTTAAACACCAGAGACCTTCACTCGGACCCTTCTGAGTGTTGTTGACGTTTACTTCCCCTCAACTCTGCTCTGCCGTATGGGAACGCAGTTAAAGGTTATTAGAATTATGACACACTTCAACAATACGTTCTTGCCCTCATTAACTCACCTCAGAGTCTTTCTATGCTTAAAAAGTGTAAAAATCAAAATCAACGCCTCTCCACCCAGCCTTCAGGGTGTGGAAGGACATTTTCTTTTTTTTTTTGGATGCTGAACGCTCTGCTGCAGTCTGAGCACCGCTGGGTCCTTAAGGCCGCCAAATTAGCTAAAAAAATATGCGAGTCTGAGGTAATTTCTATCCATGACATTTAACAAAGCATAATCACATTACCACATTAATCTTGTTCTTTAAAGTTTGGCCAGAATTTGTTCACAGAGGTATCTTGTTGATCAGCAACACAAACACAAAAAACACATTCCAGCGACAACGTGGGATACTACGAAAGCTTATTTCTTTGGTGAATGTAATGAGCTTCCGTAGGGAACCATACCGAGCAACTCAATTTTACTTTTGATATAAAAAAGTTAACATCATTTTTATTCTTATTGTAGACAGCCATAAGACGCCAATGACGATGGCGCTGTTGCATTGAGTAGAGAAAGGAGAGTAGCGTTAAGTTAAGTTAACAAGCGTTAAGTTAGCCTGACGTTGAACATTTGATAGTCATATATTTAGGGACCGTCTCAAAATGTATATCTGTTTGGTCTGAAATTTAGTTTTCATTGGCTTTTGAACAGAATGACAATAAAAGCAAAAAGAAAATCTGTGTTCATCAATTGCTTTCCTGTGAGGCTGAACATTTCAATTTTTCATTATTAAATTCACTGTAAATCATTGACAACGTGTGTTGTTCACCACAAAAATGCACCGCACACTTCCCAAATTTTAAGTCTCTTTAGCTTTTAAAAACACAATGACTAAATAAAAAAAAAATTCTAAGAAACCCCTTCAGGGCTCAACTTTTGGATTTCCCTTATTATTCTCTGTTAGCATAGACTAAAGAGCCATTTTTACACACAAAAAGCAATCAAATGTACAAACACCACATTTTAAAGTTTGTGAATAGAATGACTTTTTTGTTGAATTTTTGTTTAACCACTTATGACTCCCAGTTAAGGCTCAACCTTAGATTTTTTTTTTTCCTTATTGTTGCCAATATTTGTAAATCCTAGTAAAACAATTCTTTCACCACTGAATGCAGGCCAGACTGCATATGTATTACTTTTAAAGCTCAATGGAACGTTAAACAAAAGCCACTGTTTTGGGTTAATATATTGCTCTTCTTTGAAGAATTTTATTATAACTCTCCAAAACAGTACAATACAAATTTATTTTGTGAATAATAATGCAATAATTTAAAAGGTTGAGTCCCAAAAGTACAGTAGATGTAGAAAAACCAACAGTAGAATGTAATTTAAAACCAAAACAGTATATGCAACTTTTTGTCTCTCAAAACGCGAATATGAAATGTCAAACGCTAAGATTCAGTACATAGTTAAAAAATTATGATGACTTATTATCTTTCAAAATATTTTCCTGAATATTAATAAGTATATAAACAATAAAATGTAGTCAGGTGCTATGATATAAATTATAGTTACTCGGTAGTTGATTAACAGAGTCTTTGCCACAGATGTTCCTAAAGTGCCAGTGAAGAAAGATCTGATAGTTTTGCAATAAATCCTTCTTCATTACGTATCACATAAAAAACTGAATTCTAAAGTGTTACGGTCAAGTTAATGCAAGTTTCTATGAGTAATACAGCAATAAAAAAATCACATTTGAAGCAGGTAACTGAATCAGAGCTGACTGTAAGTGTTCACACTGGAAAGGTTTTTTTATCGCTGGAGTGTGTTTTTCTGAGTGAGTGGAGATGTAAAGGTGGATGAACAAGACTAACAGCTTAGGTAATACGCTCATGCAAATTATTGGCAGATCATTTTACTGCATGGAGAAAAGACTTGATAAATTATACTATATAATGGATGAGATATAAATACAGTATATATTATATTAAAAAAATTCTAGACCAGTTTACTCATTTATATCGGGTGGTGGGCCTCTATTGGTGACCGCCTAGTTCACATGATGTGAAAGTTGATAGTTTCAAACAGAAGTGTTCAATCAAGGGCCCGAGTTATAGTCTGGTTGCCTAGAGACGCTCTGTTAATGCAACACTTTCTGGAATATAATTTAACAGCAAAAATCTGATCAATAACAGATTAAAGGACACAGACAACATTAAAAAGGTGTCTTAAATCAAATAATCCACCATTAAAAAAAACTAAATCCACAAGACTTCAGAAATAAACATATTTATTTACAAATACATTTGCATAGAATTTTGAAATTCCAGAAAACAAACATAGTAAACAAACTGATTGTTTTTTTTAATCTATTAACCTTAATGGAATTAAAAGCTTTCATTGTTATGATAAATCAACAGATATAAACTGAATGAATGTATTGTGTTTGTTCATTTTAAATAAAAGCGTTCTTTTATGACATGCGGCCATGTCAAAAGTCACAGTTGAGAATAAAAAAAGAATCAAAGAGTCCATTCAATCATAGTGAGAGGTAAAAGCCCTTTTGAAATCCTCGCCCTTGGCTGAAATATCCAACCTATCACATCATTTAATTAATCGGGAAGGAAGAGGAAAATACGGAAGGCATAGGAGGCTTTAATAAATATAATAATCTTTTTCGGGGTGAATTTGTAATAAAATAAAACAGAATATTTGTAATTATATTTCTGCATGAAAAGCAGCCCTCAAAGCTTTCAAGGATCACACCAAGAATAATAACTAAACCGTATGAACAGAACAATCTTATACAAACATCGTTTTCTGGTGATGTTCATTATAAACACCAACAAGGAACTAAAACCTGACACTGAAACCAATAGTGTGGGTTTGTTTGTTTACTCCATACAACCACTTGGGTTTTTATGTGCTTTCAGTGCTTGGTTATATTCTATATTTATGTTATTTTACCTTTTCCTGGAGAAACAATACAAAAATAATAATAATAATAATGGCAAAAGCAGCCAATTACTATGCATGAAAATGAAAGTGTTACTTTGTATGCAAAACTAGCCGTTCCTTAAAAACAAATGATCAATTGCATGCTCTTTCTGATGTCATCCGCAAAGCTTCCCTGACATTGCAATTGTTCATCAAATATTACTTCTATGAAAAATGTAAGGGCAAAAAAAAAAATATAACACTCCTTTTAAAAAGTTTAAAAACTCAGTTTACTGCTTACTTAAAGGAGACTTCAGGAGAGAATCAAAACGTTTCTGTTTGGACAGAAATGTGGCTCATTGATGCATGTGCAAATCCCCTAAACTATAAAAAAACATCCAAGCGTTTCAGTTTAATCATAACAAATGCTTTATACCCTCTGACAACGAGACTGTGTGAAACTCACAATACATTCTGTCAAATACTGTGAGGGCTTCCCATTATTTACCATAATCTCTGTTCCTCATTCTGCTCCAGACTGTTTCTGATTGAGGATCAATACAAAACAGGATTTGCAATGAAGTTGAGACTGAAACTTGGACCATTATCAACTAAACAAGCAAACATTGACTTGCTTAAAATAATTATATTTACCATCTATACACGTCTATTACCATTTTAAATTTTTAAGCTAGATCTTACGTATCCGTCTTCCCTGAAAACGATAAGGTTCGACTTTTCTTCATGAAGAAAAATATTTATCTCATATTTTTACTTTGTAGGATTATCATATTGCTCTTGCATGCTTCAACTGAACTTGTGTTATAAAAACACGACAGGCCGCTAAAAATGCTAAACACAGTAAGTTTTTACTGGAAGTAGTTTTGTTGAGGTAAAAATTGAGAAAAAAAGTTCTCGCAAAACTTTTTAGAATTGCAAACTTAGATTGTTGCAGACCTTACATATATACCCTAAAGAACCAAATGAACTAAAATTGACATCTGATGTCTCCTTTAAAGTTACCATTCTTGGTGTGAAATTTGAAAAACTATGCAGCCCCTAACCCCTCCCTCATTTTTTAAGTTAAAAAACTTTCAACTTGGTTCTTCTCAGGCTAATTTCCTTTGATGAAAACGAAGACATTTTAGAGTTCAGAGAAGATATTTTGGCTTAAACTTTAGGAGAAACCTAGCATGGAATTCCACCCATTTTATCTCAACAGGTTTGAAACTAGAAGATGAATGGGTGTTTTTAAACAGTAGTAGAAGCCTTTAATTCAAACAGCAATGAACGTGAATGAAAAATGAAGGTTGGAACATGAAAGAGAGATCAGCCAAGGATGCTCTCGCTCTCCTGACGCCTGGTCAGATGCAACAGATCGTCACACCAGATGGAACGGTTGCGCCGGCTAGATCTACAACAGTCTAATATATCGTAATATCTAGAAACAATAACAACGACAAGGATTTCTACACATCCCACTAACGACAGCTAAGGACGGCTGGCAACCCTCACCGACAGGAGAGGTCTGGGCACCCCGCTTCATGCCCTCACAGGGGTGTGTACACTAGCTAAGAGAAACTGAACGTAGCTTTAATCCTTAACAGCTTAATATCGCACTGGATATGTAATATGTTATTTGAGGAAGCCACTTCTTGTTCTCCAGTGCAGTTCAAATTGGCAAACAACCACTCAAAGGGGAACAATATAAAGACAGAGTTAAATGAACATTCAGGATGGAGGCGGACATTTATTTCAGGGTTGAAAGCAGTCGTCTGAAAGTGGTTGCAGCATCAACACTGAGTAGAATAAAAGCTATAGAGACTTTCCTGAGTTTTTCTTAATGGTATTGGCTTCTTCTGTCCGCCTCTTAACACTACAACTCTTCCCGTTGACAACAGTCCCTCTCTCCTAACCTTACATAGATGGACTAAATTGCATCATTTAAGCATCATGTGCCTCTAATAAAAGACAATTACAGATTTTTTTGTCTGATGCTTCATTGAGCTGTACATTCGTAGATAATTAAATATATATATATATATATATATATATATATATATATATATATATATATATAAATAGTAATATATTTTAACATTCTGTGATCGTTTCAGGCTATCCCTTTGTCAACGGAGATGATGAAGCTAGGGCTATTACTGGCAGCAGGATTAGAAGAGTCCAGGCACTGAAGGGAAAGGCTCATTGGAGTTTTTGGATTTGGTCATAGTGGCGATAAAAGATGCATCTTCTAAAACTTCTGCTTAGGGATGACTGTTTTGAACGGGTGGTCCCAGAATGTGGTGGTGATTCCAAAACCTGAGGAACACAGAAGAGATGGCACTTACTAAACAACATAGAGAAATTAACCAAAACTTTAGTATGTGGCATTACATGGTAGAGTGTGTAATGAAGAGCTACTGTAGCTAAAGTAGTTTGGAAATCGCATTATATTTTTTAAATCATATTAAAGATTCATTTTGTTAGGTATTTGAATATACTTGTACATTTTACCAGCTAGAAAAAAAAAACAATTCAGAAAACACAACAACAAATTCAAAACCAAGTCCACAATTACGAAAACACAAACATTTCTTATTTTGCTTTGATAATTGTGATTTGATTTGCAACTCTCAACCACCGTAGTTTTCGAGCGCCACCCAGCTGCTCTTTTATGTCTCGCTCAAGAGCCAGCTTTCATTGGTCATTCCCTTTGCGAAAAACCAAGCCAATATAGCAGAGCAAAATATTTTATTTCATTCTCGTCCGTTGTTCGGCCAGATGTGTGAGCTTAAGTCTGCGGCCATTGTTATTGATCGAGGTGATTTCACGCACAAAACTTTGGACTGAAAATTCAGGTAGGTGTGTGATGACTCTTGCTCTTTGCGTCGGCTGTCCATTTACATAATTTCCTGCTGACGCTGTTTCGAAGCCTCTGAAAATGTCTCACTTTGCATTAGTGATTGGTCGAGAAGGTGAAGAGAAAGCACTTTCACTATTTTTTTTGGATTGTGCACTATATAAAAAACTGAATGATGCAGTCTAACTTTTTTGATAAAGTAAACAACCTTCCTTTGCATCTGTGTTGTGTTTTGGCTAGCAAGAACTCAGCATTCTTATTACACCAATACTGATCAGTGCAAAGAGAGTGTGCAGAACTATAGATGGCTTTGTTGACAAATGATGGTACTTGATGCACAACTACAGATTGGGCTTTAGTCTGAAAAAATTCCTGGTGGTAGATTGTAATCTACAATTCTCTCCTCAAAAGGGGTTATAGATACCAGGGGATAGTGGCGTTCTACCATACACTCTTCTTCAAAACTGCAGACAAATCATTATTGAAAAACCCATTATTGAAATAGCCATATTCTAATGATTTCAACTACATAAGGAATGTTGTGATATGAAATTATTGCTATATAAACGCTATAACAAGTGAGTCCGTTCAGTAGAGGGCAGCAGACTCCTCAACCCTGAAGTTATATCAGCTAATCAGAAGCTTTCTCAGCTCTGAAGCCCTTCTCAAGCTGGGATATACAGCTCACACAAAGATAAGAAGAATGGCTTTCATAAATGAAAATTCTCTCGCCAGTCTTTACCTGTTTCAATCTCAAGATTTTCTATCATTTATCTGAGACTCACTCGGTTCTGGTCAGCAATCTGTCGCCCTTTGCATCTGTGTCCGATGAACACATCAACAACACTAACAATCATTTTGTTGTGGTTTGGCGTCCCTGTTGTGTGATTAGATAGGTTATTAAATATGCCCTGTGCTTGAGTAGTCCTGTTCTTTTCAGACGATATGCTTTAGCACAGAGAACCGCAGCCCAAACCCTCTACAATAAACAATTCACTAGCATTTCCAAAAAACATCAACTTGGTCTGTCTTTTCAAAAATACCTGCTTATGCTGAAACGCTCATTCAGATACGTGTCGGCGAACAGTGTAACCATGATTAAAAAGCAGTCACGTGTATGTGTTGTATCGGGCCCAATACCAGCATCAGTATCTGTGCATCCCTAACATAAATAATTTACAAATCCCATTACGATTTCAGAAAACTTTAATTAATTTTATTAATTTCAAATAGGTTCAACGTTGCTAGATTGTTAAAATAAAGATTGAATAACCCACACAAAGTTGAAAACATAAAGGAAACAATGATGCTCTATTATTGGTTCAGTCTAAAATCTCATCCTCACCTGCCCGCTGGTGTTCAAAGTGGTGTTTGACATGATAGGCTTTGAGCCCGTAAAGGTAGGACCCTTTCCGTGGCGAGCCATAGTGTAGATAATAGTGGATCATATCATACACCACATATCCACACAAACCTCCGACGAACAGAGAGGTGCCTAAGCCCTCAGAGAGAAACTTTTGTAGAATCAGATAAAATGCCCCTATGACCACCGCTGCCAGACTCGGAGGAAACACCAGGCGTGAACCATCGAAGGGTGACTGAGTGCAGACAAAACATTGTTTGGTTGGATTATCGAGACGTGAATAAATCAGTCATGGGACAAAATCTCTTACCTTGTGGTGCTGACCATGCAACAAGAAGTGCAGCGTGATGAGGTAATAGTTGTGTGCCGGAGGACGCATGTGGAAGACGAAACGATGGATGCAGTATTCGACAAAAGACCACAGAAACATGCCAGACATGAAGATGAATGGAAAGCTGTACTTGTGCACCAAAACGGAGTAGTCTGCGATTTAAGAAGGCATTCTTCGTAAAAAAAAAAGGATCAATGCATAATGCTAAACTAATAGAAGACTTCTTCAAATTGCTAACAATTAGTTTTTCTCCAACAGACAGAATAACACTAATAATGCCAACAATCCAATGACGTCAAAGACACGTGACAAACCTGATGTGAGGGAGACCCTCGTGGTCTCTTGAGCCAATAACGTGTAGCAGTACCAGCTCAGGTAGAAAACCAGAGGCAGCCAGACGATTGGCACCATGTACCTGTCAACACAACGCAGCTCAAATATCAGTTCAATAAACTTGCAAAACATAGACAGCATGCTGATCAAAATCGTGTTATTGGATCACTCTTACCATGAAGTCTTCGTGTTGGCTTCGAAAAAGTCATTCTCAAAGAGTCTAATGGGCCTATCCACTGGCTGATGGACCCACGTGTCGTATTTCTCTCCCAGATTTCCCACCTGCCAAGCTAGAGGCTTCCTCCAGTCTACCAGATCCTGCACAAAAACCATTACTCTACTTGTTTACTTGCAACATATGTGGATTTTATTTTTTAACATAAATAATATTTCAGTAATTGCTGTATATTTTCTTTTTTTGTACTGTATGTGCAAGGTGTCCTTGGGAGCCTTGAAAGGTGTCAGCAAATATAATGTATTTGTATTGTTAACATTGATAGTAATACTTTAACAAGTTTCTAAATTAAATTAAATATAAGAATGTTAACTAAATGCTAAAAACTTGTAATATTTTTAAATTAAGAAAAAAACATCTGGTTAACATCTCTGAACAACAACTTCACTGTGTCAATATAGATAATGTCTAATGCAAAAGACTGCTGCCTATATGCATTTTCTATCACATTATCAAATTGTCTTTCCCATTTAATTTTAGTAATTGATCTTTAAAGGGTCACGTGTCGTTAGCGATGCTAGTTTGCTGATATAACGTATTTTTGCGTTTTTGTTTAGTGACGCTGAACACTTGCTCTTCCCTCTTATTCCACTAGAGGCCACTATAGGATTATAAAGCATCGGTTGATAAAAGACAGTCAAACAAGAGATTCACTTTAAGATTCTTTATACATATACACTTTATACATTCTATAGAGATGGACAGATATAGATACAAGTAGAGTGTTTTTGTAATTTTTTGGAAAAGCATGATGAAACTGGCAAATTCATTTTTTTAGGGTTCTGAAAACAGATTTTTTGGGCAAATGTACATTTTTATATAAATAAAGCTTTACAAACGACTCAATTGTTAAACTTTTTTTGTTTAATTTGGTTGGTTTTCATTTTCCTAATGATAACCTGCATTTTCTCACTTTTATTTACAGATCGATTAATATCTTTGCATTGTTGTAATGTCTGTAATGTAATTTGGTTTAGTTTTTGGGGGGTTAATGTTACTAGTATTCCTATATTTAAATTAGCTGTTTTTTGTTCTGTTTTTCCAGTTTTTTTGACAGTCAGTTATTCTGATATTACTCTGTATCTATTAATGCTTTGTAAGCAATAGAAAAATCTCTTTAGCATAAAAAATGATCATTGTTTATCTTTGAGCTCTTGTTGACTCATTGTATTTTCTAGTTAGCACTGTCAGTGGAACAAAGTTGACTAAACCACCCACTTAAATATAGTTTGTTTAGTGGAACTGGAAATATGTTCTAGTGCGATTCTTGGAAAAGTCTGTTACTCCAAAGTCATGTTTGAGAGGTTTAACGCCTTTTGTCATCACAGCATTACTGGAATGAATGAGAATGCCATCATAAACCATGTCCCTTTTTCTTTAACCCAGAAATCTGCCCTGGACTGGTTTTATATTGAGTTCGTGAGATTCATTAAGGTGTAAATCTATTTTTTTGGCCTGAGGCTGACAAATGATTTACAATGCTTAAATACCCACAGTATATCATCAGAATGGTGTATTCTTTACTGGATTCAAACTGTGTCATTGCAAAAATTTATATCTGGCATTTGGTTTGAAATAAGAGCTTTATAAACTCCCCTGAATTGACTGTTTGATTCCACCCAAGAAATACCAACATGTGTAAATATAACAACTCATCAATCGAATACTTTGAGAATATTTTTCATGGCTCATTCCTGGTGCATTCGACCTCTTTCCCATAAACCCTCGCCTGCACCTGTACACCTCATTAATCTAGTTCTCTGATCTTCAAAAACTCTGTCCAGTCAGCACAGCGAACAGCCTAACAAACGCCCTCCAAAACTCTGCTGTGTGACCTCTCAGCTTCAAAAACATCTGCTTAAAAACCAAAACATCCATAAGCATCAAGTTTCCTAAAAATGTGTAAAAAATGTATTTATTATTTTGATAGAAAACTGGCAATTTTTAGCACACACAAAAAAGGCTGAAATAAGCTTAAACGTAGATGAATACCTTCATTTTGAGGTTACAGTGGTAAAACATGTATTAAAGTTTGCTACTCGGAACATTTCCTTGTTTGCGATATACGTGAATAAGTAGATTCCCACATGAATGCAAGAACTGTTTTCATGAAGAGTAGAGCAGGATCCAGCAAACTGAGTTCACTGTTCTCCAGATCACTGACCCGTCTGTCAAACTCAAACAATCAGCCCTTGTGAAAGAGCCACATGTCTGATGGAAGCCACAGGACATTCACACGCATAAATAAGTCAATAAAAAAAACAAGTAATGGGATTATAAGC
Organism: Danionella dracula; assembly: GCA_900490495.1. Lineage (NCBI taxonomy): Eukaryota > Metazoa > Chordata > Actinopteri > Cypriniformes > Danionidae > Danionella > Danionella dracula. The sequence goes on along the minus strand of UELW01000049.1, from coordinate 1,615,348 downwards.
ACGAGCACCAGAAATTAACACATCGAGGTGACACAAAGTCCCTAAAAGTCCTGTTTAGAATGGGTCTGGGTTTTCAGCAAGTAAGCACAACGGTATCTATTGATGACAAACGGAAATCATTTGGAGTTTTAAAGTGTGTGGGGCTGTCTGGATGACAATGCACTAAAATTCAAGAACCAGCTTTTGCCACTCCTAGTTTCTGTCATTCCTTTTCCAGGGTAGTGTTATCTGGAACCAAATAAATGTGTTCACATAAGTTTCCTATGAGCAACTGTAAGAAGTTCTTCCGGATCTCCTCGCGGATATTCAGTAATAAAGTACTCTTTTGCTAACAGAACTTGGATGCAAAGCATTTCAGCCTCTTCCAGTCACACGTATTGAGCATGTTCACCTGAAATGTGGCGAAACAAAAACATTGACAACATTTAAACAGTGTTTGGTAACTTATCTATAATGAAGGTTATCGCAGATAAATTCTATTGTTGTTGGAGCCCTAGACGGTTTATATCCGGGTAAGTGCTTTAAGTTAAGTCAGCTCTGTGATATGGCCCCCTGAGTTTTGAATCTAAGCAGTTATTGAATATTTTCAATGCTAGTGTCCAGGACTGGGTGGGAAACCATCTCATACTAAATACCGGTGCTTTCATTAGTACTAATACAAAACTTTTCATATACCGGTGTGTGTGCGCGTTGACAACGAAGAGTGGCTGGAACGTTGAACACGGTCGATGTTTCAGAGGGGAATTATTTAGAGGTGTCACTAAATAAGTGCAGCCAGAAACATCGGCCAATTATTTCAGGAAATGTCAGACACAGAAGAGATTCTTTTGAAAACAGGAGTCATGTCAGTTGTTTAGAAATACTTTGGCTTAAAAAAAATCTGATGCTGATCAAACAATCATCATTTGTAATGTAAAACTAGCCGCAGAAGGAAACATAAGCAATTAACTTCATCACCTCTGATACAAACATGACCTGGAATATGAAACTAAGATCTGCAACATTTCCACGTCTGCAGGTTAATGTAGGTACTTAATAATGCGAATCAGATGTCACTTAAAGACCCTTGCAAAGCGGACAGCCTTTGACAAGAAAATCAAGCGCTATTACCACTCGCTTAATATTGCTGAGAAAGAGGGCTTTAATTCAAAGATGTTTTATATTTTAAACACATGATTACTACTAGCTGGACTCGAAACAATATTGTGAATGCTCCACAAAACAAAAAGTTTCCCACGTTCCGTATTTAGCTGTTTCAAAACCATTTATTGTTTCCTTAATGAAAGTCCAGTTAATAAAGAAGTTTTTACTTTGCAGTTACAGGGGACACACTGTAACCAGCTTAAATATCTTCTCACGTACACAATAAAGTGTATTTTAACTGTAACACTCATGCATTCTGATTTCTTCAGTACATAATAATCATGAATTTCTCTGTAAGCCCTTTTCGAACAGCAACATTCTGTGAAGCCATTCATACCCGGGTTAATACTAGTCTGCTCATTCTAAACCATTTTACTTTTTTTTATAGTTTGGGGAAAAGATTCCTGATAGATCTCCCTTTGCGTCATTATTTGACATCAAATATAGAACTAACGTCTAATTGCATTCTAATCTGCATAGAAGCTATTCATTCACAGAGAAGTGCATCTGATAAATTTGCACAGCTTTATATCATGTGATCTGGCGGGCTGTAGTAGTGGGGAATGATGGGAAATGGAGTTTTATTTTTAGAAAACAGGGCAGATTTGTTCTGTTTTGTTGACTGAAGTATCACAAACAAAGCACTTTCGAAGAAACAGGTGAGGGTCTAAATCTCGGCCTCATCACTAAACAAACAAAACAACATTCCAAATAAAAATGTTCATTCTACCATCGTTATACCATATAACACACACAAAAACTAGAGCGGCACTGTGTGTGCTGTTAAATACGGTTGAACAATGAATAGAACTTCATAAAGTAGAAAACTTTATGGGGTTTCCAGACTAATCTGTTGATCCTTCTGTAGTAACCAACAAGAAGGCGTTTTTTTTTTATCAAGAATGTGCAATATAACAACACCGTAGCTTTGTTGTTGATTAAGGTAAAGAAGAAAGAACAACCTCCAATAATTGGACTGACGTACTGAAGTCTCACACAGTACCTCTGCACAAATATCATTCAGATCATAATCCATCAGATGTACGACCTATGACACTGCTTGTATTTCAGAATTTATAAATTTATGATTAGTCTTCTATTATTCGATGAAGTTTAAATATTACCCCATTGTGATTTTAAATTTTTTTTTGCTGTGTCTGCAATTTAAGTCCAAGTCTAAAACCTTCAACCTGACCAGCTAGGAAGTCCAGAGACTGAATTTGAGGTTTAGTTTCCAGTGAAGAGTGTGCATACGCCTCGGGTGAGTCCTCCTTGCTTGAATTTACTGCATGCTAGTTAGTGACTGAGCAGACGAGCAGACACATACCGTTTCTTCATCCACTTTGCTGCATTTATTGATGGCTGATGTTTCTTCTTCTTTTTCTTCTTTGGTGTTTTCTGGGGTCTTCTTCCTCTGTCTCAGAGTCTAGGAGCAAGAAGAACACATGATCAGGTCATCTTTGTACTTGTAAATATTCTTACAACACCAACTTCTGGGAGAAATTAACCTGTATAATGCAGGCCACCATGAGGAGGTAGTACAATTCACACAAAGTATTCCTTATATACACTATTATTTAAATTTGAGCTAATTTACAGCCAATTTGAATGAAAATGTAAAAAGAGATAATTGTTTGATTTCCTCAAAACAGTTTAGCTGCTTTATTGAGACCACATAAATTCATTTCATTACAAACTTACACTGTCATTTTTAACAACTATTTTAATCATAGACCAAGTTGAGTTTTGAGATAATGTAGAAATAAATCCACCCAATAATAAATAAACAAAATGACAAAGCTAAACTAAAATAATTCATACAACCAATACAATGAGTACATGGCAAATCTTTTTTTTTTCTCACTAAAAATATAATTATGTAATGGTTAATAACATGACATGCACTTAGCCATGCTTGCAATCAAAAATTACATCTCATGATAAAATTTTGCAAAAATTTTGTTTGTTTCTGGTTTTTGTTTTCATTCCCTGAACTGATTCAAAGCCCTGGTTTTAATGTCTTAGTGCTTCAATCTTGTTGTGAGATACATTATAGCCCAACCTGTTGCTTTTTTGATGGTTTATATTTTGAATTTCACAATTTTTATAACATGTTGCCTTGTGGGAGAAGTCTTAACTACTTCAAAACCAAGCGGATCCTGTTTTACCTCTCAGAAGTCAGTGGGACAGGCCCTTCACTCTCACATTCCCTTCTAAGCAAATTTAGTGAAATTGTGAATGTTATAGTCATCTTTAATGAAACCAGAGAGCCCTAAGGAATTCCCTAAAGAACATAGAAACTTCCCAGCGGCAAATTGAACTTGGAACCCTCTTTGGGATGATTTGAATGCTTGCCATCACCCTCCCATGCTTTCAATGAGGGACAGGAAGAATGAACCGTCATTAAGTCATGAAGAAAGCACACACCTTCCCTCATCCTTATCATCACGCCACCACACAAGGTAAACATCACAAATTTGTATGAAGAGCATACACACAAAAACACACATCATATGACCAGTCCCACAGAATTTCTCTTTGGCGTCACACACAAACACAGATCATACCCTTCACAGACGACTAACTTGGTGGGACAGGTGAAATATTTTTCCGCTCTAACAGCGCACCAAACCAGCTGAAGCTAAACAGGTGATTGACCCTGCTCCCTTCACACCTGGCTAACACTCACACACTTCTACAAAGAGAACCAACACCAGTTCTAAACACCCCGCTGTTGTATTTCTGTTCATGAAGGAGAACCTTAAATTATTTATATACAAACTCTTTAGACATTTCTAGCATGTTTCAATGTAGTTCCCTCATCAAAACATATTCCTGATCCTTTTAAAGTTGGTTCATGTATATTTGAGTAATCTTGTATTCATTTTAGAGAGCACAAAACAACTTGATGATTATAGCACGTTCCATTAGTTATGTGCCTCCCACTGGCCAATCAGATGAACCCATAATGCAGCTCATCTTAATGCACAACTGATGTAATGACTCACCTGGAAGTGTAAGAGTAGCATACTTGCATTGTACAACAATGCAACAATGCCTTATTAAGGGTTTAAAAAAGCTATCAATCATTATGTTTTGTCAAACTGTCCAATAGGTGAGGTTTGCTCAGCAGGGGTCATGGCAGAAACACTGCAGTGGGAGAAGGGATAAATGGTGCTTTTGACAGGACCGATTCAACGACATTATTTATGATAAATACTGCTCTTTGAAGGTTATTAAGGGATGCAGTGATGGTCTAAAGGATGTTATATAATTATTCTCAATTAATTTTAAAAGTGGCACCCTTAAACACGTCCATGATTTTATTATCAGATTAAATTTATGAAATTAGAAATTGTCTTGAATGCAATTTCTTCAAGACCTAAAACTGCTGCTCTATCTTTATTTTATTCATTTTTATTTTATATTTATTTATTTTATTTTTTATTTTGATTAGCTAGTAGTTAGCATTGTTATCACACCACATTGTAATATCGCTCAGTGCAATATATATATATATATATTTTTTTCTTTAATAATAAGTGTGTATTACATTGGTAATAATCAAAAGACACTGATAAGCATGTTTATTTACTCAGATTAGTGTTTTTTGCTCTATTTTTAGTTTTTTGTAGTAACGTTTTGCAATTAGATCAAAATTTTTCCCGATAAAACAACAGGCAAAAGAACGAAGCACGAAGTTGAACGAAACATTCCATTACTCAGGGACAACAGCCACATGCCAGCTGTTTTATAATCTTTATTGAACAACTCTTGATGGTTGGACAACATTTTTTCTGGTTCTTTATAAAATTCTTCCAACATAGACCAATCTAAAAAAAAATAAAAACAAGGATCTCTTTCTCATCTTTTTCAAAGATAGAAAGGGGTTTAACTTTTAACAGAATAAAGTTTTACCAGGAAGAAACATGTTCTGCCAACCATCAAATTTAAAAGCATCATCAAAAATAAACCCAGGGTTTCATTGAAGCAGATAAACCACCCCCAAATTAACTGGAGGAAGAGGGGCTAAAAAAAGAGTTCTGTTTTACTCTCTTTTAACTTCACATCTTTTCAACATCTATTAAACATCTATAAACATTTTGCTCTCCAGTAGTTTTCATCTTGGAACTGTCATCTTGCCAGCTGCTCCAAAGCTGGATTCATGACAAAAAACATAAATTTTTAAATAATCTTTAAAAATTGTCAATTAACATGACAAAAAAGCAAGTTTGTCTAATAATCTTGTTAGTTTAAATAGAAAGAAGCGTTTAGACTGACAACCTAAATTCACTGCCGCTTACTAAATATTTAAGGATAAAACAAACCGGATTGTGTACACAAACTTTGGCTATTTACTTCCGAACAATGCAAGAGGTTTTAAAATCAGACGAGCTTGACCAGATATTTCAGGCACCTGTCAATCCAACCAAAACCCGTTTTTGTTGACCGTGACAGCAGATGAAACTTCCCTCCACCCACAATGGAAATAACATCCACTTTTAACCTAGCCACTCAAACAGAATAAAAAGAGCACCATATCAAGCAGCAAATCAATTTATTGCACCGACCTGACACGCCTAGCATAGAAATGCATACGTGCCAGCTGATGTGCTTGTTTACACTGAGCCACACCAACCTTTAGCTTCAAAAAGCACACAAACCCAAAGCAAGAACAGGAAGATGGACTTAACAGGATAGTACTTCATTTATAGCGCACGCCTAACAAATCCTAACAAAATGACTAGATTATTATCCATATTCACCTGCCACACTCTCACACAAACTAGAGCTGAAGACAATACACCAGAGACTGGATCTAGAAACAAACATTTGTAGTTATAGCTACAGTCGCCTGCACCCTCCACACAATATAAATGGATTAAGAATGCACAGGTGAAGGTAACAGGTTCATTTAGACAAGTATTTACCTGTCAAGATCTAATTACATGCTTTCAAGAACAAGCTGTATCATTTCAATACAAGCATATCTGTCAGGTTTCAAGAGGATTTCGGGTTCATGGTGAGAGAGGCGTATCAAATTGACTGCAAATCATTTGCTTTTACAGCTTGGGAAGTGTGTTGAAGTAGGTTGAGAGAGCAAGAGGGTGACCAGCACACGTGATTAGAGAAGAGAGCAGAGGTGAACGAGGGTGTTGAAGCGAATCCTGGAATAATGGTAGCGAAGATCATGAGTGCTTACAGTCTGGTGTGATTCCGCCACATTTGGCAACTTCTGAGATGACTGCAGTCTGGAATGTTTCAGGAAAACACAGCAGTACTCAGAATAATAATCCGTTATCTCAGGACCATAAGGAAGGAAATCTTAGCTGATTAGGACGTACGTGTATAACCTTTGAGATGCAGTTAGAACGTGGTTCAAAGGAGACAATGGCTTTAGGGCTGGTTTAGATTTATTACACCAAGATTCCCAGCGGGTCTATCGCAGGGCTCTGATTAGTGATGTTTAAGTGAGTTTAATGGTTAAGGGGATCAATCATGACTGGAAGGGGTTCCTAAACCCTAGGGTCTACTCCAAATAAAGCACTGATGTTCAAATCAACACCAAAATGTGAGATAGAATGAACTAGATCACATATAAGACATTTAAATAAAAAAAATAGCCACTATTTTTTTTAGACCAATTTTTTTACCACTATTTTGGTACACTATGTATAATTTAATTGATAGACAATGCTGTCTGAACAGGCAAAGACAAGGGTGTGGAACTAATGGAGATCATGAGTGTTTCAACATACACCAGTGTTTCACCTATTATTCAATAGAGGGGTGTGGCACCTTCACTTCAGACACTCGCCCTGTGGAGGAGAAACTCGTGTTATCAGACTAGCGGAATGTAAATTAAAACACTAACATTAATGTTAATAAATTATTTATATAATATATTGTGCTAAATGCTTAGTAGTTCTACAAGCAACTGATTTTACAAACTTGTCTTGCTTGTGCAGAACCTATCAGGGATCCTTTTATGGGGCTGGAGACAATTGACAGCTGCTCCTACTTCTTCAGCACATAGTAGCAGAGCGAAGTCAGGAGAGAGACTCCATTCTTCTTTCTGTTTATCTAACTAAAATTTATTTAGTCTGAATTTATTGTGTTCAACTACAAAAAGGATGAAAAGGTTTGCTGTCTCCTCATTGAGTACAAGAGTTTTTGATCACATTTTCTCACAGTGAAGGAGCGCTAGCTGAAAGCTAAAAATTTGAATGAATAGGCTTATACTAAAAATATTAGCTTACTGTAAACATGTGGGACGTCTCAACGGATACTGAAAAAGTTCTCTTTGAGTGGACAGCCCCAAGTGGAAACACCCTATTTTGTGCGCAGTCTTGTGTTGAGCAGAACAGATACTAAAGCGCTCCAAGGAAAAGCAGCAATAGAGTCAGAAAAGGAAACAGTTAACAGAGCACTCCTGGACCATTAAGTCAAGAATAGCCTACTGCAAGTACTGTATATATTTTCTGGATATATTAAACAGTACTTCTTCTCCTGGGTCTGCTGGTGTCATCGCTGTGAATGAGGATCTTTTTCATGAGTCCAACTTGTTAAGGATAGGCAGCAATTGAGAGCCCAGAATTTAAAAAAAGCATTACTTTTTATTAGAACCTTTGAAAGAATTTAGCTGCAACTAATAATTATTCCTATTGTTGAATAGTCAGCGATAATTTTTTTTTCAGATTAGTTGACTATTCAGATAAAGTGGATAATGAGTGTTCAATAACATTTAAAGTGAACACAATATATTTATATATATTTTTCACAGTTCAAAATGCGAAAGTTTATATTGTTATGTATATTTTTTGCTTGAACTTGAAATTTGCTTGTGTAAATATTGTAATGTTTAATTATTTCATTTCACTTTGTCATTTCTGAGAATCTTTCACTCTCTTGTCTTTCTCTCCCCTTCATTCAAAATGTAATGGATGGTTTAACACATTTATAGGTTAGAAATAAAATAAAACTAATATAATAAAATAATTTAATTAGTAGACAATCAAGGTCTTCTTTTTAAACCGTATTTGAATAAAGAAGGTCGCCCACATAATGTGATTTTGAAAGACACCATATCTTTATTTGCTTACAAAATGCATCAGTGAGATTGTTACCATGTTTAGGTCATTGTTTACACAGGATGCTGAGGGAAAGTGGAGTTTTCAGGAGAGAATAGAGACTCTGAATCAGTGAAGCTCTTTTCTGTTACTGGAGCGTATCTGTGCCTTTCCTTCTCCAGGAATCATAACTGTAGAACTGGAAGCATTTAAAAACAACTTCGGATAACCCAGAAGTTCACAAGTGTTTTTCGTTCTTGGGATCGCTGGAGCTCGATTATAGAACCGAGTTCGAAACGAGTTCATCCATGCAAGCTCACTAGAGAACCTAAACGGAACCTTCAAAATAACTCTGATGATATTTATTGATTTGATGCTATTGATTTATTGACACTTATTAACCCAAATTATGCTAATGATAAGCTTTACTTCCTGTTTCTGTAACTGTTCTAGAATCTATTATGCTGAAGTGTGTCTGTCTCCATAATTTTAACACTTTCATTAGAAGTTATTTTTAAAATTAAATAAAGAGACTGAAACATGTACATGTGCAACCTGAAACATCACTACAACATGTAATTTGAAGATCCAGCGTTAAGAAAAGGAAATGTACTGTTTGTTTGTGTGTGTGTGCATGTGTGTGTGTTTGTGTGTGTATAGTACTGTATGTTTCCTCCAAAACATTCCCCTGCTCTTCTCAGAATCAAAGCAGAGAAGAAAGCTTCATCTAATGTCATAGCAAAAGATCTAAGTTTCAACAGTGAACCTGTTTTCATCCAACTCTGACTAAGTTCATAATTGACAAAGTTCTCATTTATACATAATTTTAAATTGGATTGACGCAATGCGAAAATAAGATGTGAAGAAAACAAAAATAAATCTACAATAAGCCATAAGTTAAAGATCTCTACACATCTGCATCTCTTCGTTAAGCAGAGACAGGGCATCTTAAATGAGCCCAAAAACCACAACACGAAGACTCTCATTCAGTATACCTGGTTTTTGTTACAGCCAATTAACCCTAAACAAATACCTTCCTACTCGTCTCACTTGAAAGGCCCATCATGCAACGCTCCAGTGATTTTATCTGAGCTGAACTACCGGTGTTTTCCCTACTATTCAATAGCAATTCAATTCAATTATTATCTTATTTCTCATCTAAATAATGTTGAATCAATGTCAGGAAGCCCAGTCAAAAGAGAGTGGATACTGATAGAATGAGCATGGGTATATGAAAAATTATGTGCTTTTACAACGTTTTCAGATCATTGAAAGCCAGCTGTGATAAACAATAACGTACCCTTACCCAAACCACTGAAAGACAATTTATCACTAACAAAACCACTAACAGACCTAAACAACTAACCATGTTAATGTATTTATATTTCAAAAATATTATTAAAATAAAAATGTATTAAAGTTAAATTTATACCTTATTTTGACATTTTTTTTCGTAAAAAAAATATATAATGGTGTAATGGTAATATTAATAATGGATGAACATTTGTACTGTAAAAATACACCAAAATGTCAACAGTTATACTGAAATTCAGTTTGTTTTAAAGCAAAAACTAAAATTTTAAAGCGATTAACCTAAAAATTCAACAAAATAAAAACAGCAAATGTTACCCTTATTAGAGAATGAAACATTTTTTTGTCTCAAAGCCAAAACTTGACTAGCCTGTAAACAACTTGGACTTTTGCTTGGACTTGGACTTGCAAATTTTAGGTTTTCATCCCTTAATTTGCACCAAAGTATTGAACCTGAAAATTCTGAAATTCTCTGGAGCTCCTAAACCCTCGAAAAAACACGCTTCATTCATCTGGGGCCTGTACTATGAATGTAGCTGAACAAACTCAGTATTACAGGATTGGTTTTGATTTAAAAAAAACTTAAAGGTTTCAATCAGGCTCAGTCGGTACCATGAAGCAGTTCGTCATCACGATGAACATCCATAGAGAGAGAACATTTTATTTCTCTGCGGAGGAGGAGCAATAGATTATAGTTCGAAAATGAGTTTAAACATATATTTGTGTCGTAGTAATGCTATGGCTGCTGTCAAAGCCAAATAAGATTGTTGGCAGCAAATTGTTGATTATGTGAATGCGTAAGTTAAAGAAGCATATTCTGTATTATTGTAAAATTGAGTGTCATTCATGAAATGCGTATGATAACAGTAGCATATTTTTTGCAGCATTAATTCCAATACATTTGACTTTTTTATGTGTTCAAGTGTTTATAGTTGTATTACAAAATAAAGTAAATGCTTACTAAATGTATGTGTAAATTTAAAAGGTGTATGTCTATATAATAGTTTTTCCTTCTTCTTTTTGGAAGATATAACCCTAACGCAAAATGATCATGGCAGCAGATAAATTTGAAGTTTAGTTTAGCTTCTGCGGAGAACCTGTGTCTTTCATGCAAATACGCGTAGGGAAAGGCCCTAAAAACTCTTTCCCTATGAAGTACTCATCTAACAATTTGTGCAAAAATATGCACAGGATTGAGAACAAAAGATGAAGCCCATATTGCCGATGCTGGTGCGTTACGTCACTTAAAGGTTCCCTTTATAACCGCTGATCGGACGAATGTAAGCATGCAATCTCAAATCCAGAACATAACCTGCTCCTGAGCATTCTAGCTGTGTGGTGTAAGTAACCAGGGTGACAAAGATTGATTAAATCCTAGATACTTTCATAGTACCCAAAACCCAGGATTGGTGAAAACTAGTTCTAAACTTAGCTGGCTAGCCAGTTACTCCAGGTTCATGGTACAGGCCCCAGATTTTTAACAACATATATGTTTATTTGAGCATTCATAGTGTCAGGACAGTAAATGTGTGGCCAGCAAAAGAAGGGAACATATTGGAATTTCATCTTTAAAAGAAACTATTGTTTCCCAGCGATGGGTTGCAGCTGGAAGGGCATCCGCCGCATAAAACATATGCCAGAGAGTTGGCGGTTCATTCCGCTGTGGCGACCCCGAAAGGGAAGAAAGCCGACATGAAGATGAATGAATGAAGAAACTATTGTTTAAAATATACTGTACAGCTGCTTGGCTCAGAAACATATGAAAATCCTGGTCTATGTAATTACAGATAGACAGTATCACTTTCCAGGTGGTATGCAAATATGCAGTAAAAAAAACACAGGTAGGAGAACAAGCCATGTGAAAACAAAGTTTACATTATTTAAACCCATTGTAAAATTAAGTTAAAATCCCAATCAATTCAATCAGAATATTCTTCAGTCTTTCTTCAAAAAACACATGAACTTTTGAGCCCATGTTTCCCTCCAAGCTAAACCTAAAGTCACTGAAGCAGCTTTCAAATGTATAAGTTATTCAAAATGAGCACTGAAAGAATTCTTCAGGGCGAACAATGTCTTCTTCATTGACGACTCAATGTCTTGGCCTGCCAGAGAAAGACATACACAGGGAAATATCTGCAAGAACAAAAGCGTGAAGGACAGAGGAAGAGTGCTTAGGCTGGTACAATCCAAACAGGGCAGGCAGTGTGTCGTAATATACTGCTGCGTGGAGAGTGACAGTGTGACTGGAGGTCGACAGACTCAGAAACATTCCCTCGAAAGGCCAACAAGGCTACAAGAAGTGCCTTGTCCAACCCCAATTAGAAGAATCCTAGAGCTATTTACAATCTCCAAACAAAGACAGAGTGACTAATGTGGCCACATTCCAACAGAACACAAACTTATTGTTCCGAGAAAATTGAAGACGGTTTGGACAGATACAAATAAACTCAAGGTGTAGGAAGAAAGACGGTTTGGTATTTCTTATTCACTACAAGTCTAGTTTGGGTAAAGCCTCACTCAATAAAATATAGAAGAACTAAGAGACCGTCAATGTTTGGAATCAATAGAGGAAGTATCATGCTCACTATATTTTCAAGAGAAAAAGCTTTTTTCGTAGTGACTTCCTGTTTGAGTCACTTTAGAAATTATGTTGGATCTAGACAAAATGTATATGTCGAGCAGGGTGTGTTGGATGATAAAAGGCACTGACTTGATCATAGAATTGATTATTATAGAAAAAACATAAAATCTAGTAAGTGAGGTGTTTTCATGATGAGTTGTAAGCAAAATATGAAAATATGACCTCTAGTGGGGAAATAGTTATATCTTTGTTCATTCAATATCTTACATTCTGTACAGCATTGATGACATGTTCTGTGGTTCATTATATTTCACTAATGTGATGGTATCTTATAAAAGCTATGCATTACCTCATCAATTTGAACAGTGGTCAGGGCAAGAGGATCACATGACCCATGATTGTTTCTCCAAGTCAACTATTAACCACTATCCAATCAATGCCAGGATACACAGTTGGATGGACCTGGATCCTGATAAGAGCCAGTTAATCATGGATAACTTCAAGCTGTTGAGAACACAACTCACTTCACCAAGAGGACATGCTTTAAGAGCGGAAACTTTAGGCTTTTGTTGTAAACTCAAGTTCCAACCACAAACATTTTTAAGTTACCAATATTTAAGTTATATAAAAGAACAGTTCAGTTTGTGGAAGGAAGCAAGGAAGCTTCTTGTTTAAAAACCACATGTGTAAATGACTGAACAAAGGTCCATGTTAACGCAAATGTAATTAGGGAAAGGTGAAAACACAGTTCGAAATTATGAACTGAAATTTTGGCTCTGAGATGTAAAGGTACAAGTTTGCTTTTAGTGCCTAAATGCAAATGACAATTTTGAAATATTTGTATACATTTGTGTATACACAAGTGTATACACAAATGTTACACTCTTATTTTAGACTCACTTTCATCACCTAACTATAGTTATAAAACATTTAACTCATTCTCTTCAACTGAAAGGAACAAAACCAAAGTGCTATTAACCGAACCATCTTTGAAGGTTTTGAATGTCAAGTTGTTCGCAAGCCTGCCATTCAAATCAATGTCTGTGTTTCTATGCTCTCTACACCGAAGCAACAATCCCTAGCTGACCCAGAATCAACATGTAACTCTCCTTCTTTGTTGATTCAAGTTAAGCCTCCACCATCGAAACCGATCCCAGACCAGTGCTTCCAGTATTTAAAACAGAAGGCAGGGTCGAAAGGCACTCACTCTCACCATAAACAGAAATGTTGTTGGTTGGTAAGCTACTTTAAGAGAACTGGTGGAACCTGCTGGGCCAGATCTGGGAATCCTCCCAAGAATTTTCTAGCTCTTTTTTTTCCGTTCAACATTCCTTGCCTTAGTTTCCAAGCCAAATTCACCATAAACTATCCCCAGCTTCTTTATCTTAATGCTGGTTGAAGTCAAAAAGATAAGATGTCCTGGGATGGGTGGCGAGAGTCAGGCAAAGGTTGGCGTGACTTTACCACTTTATCTGCTGAAATCCTTCCTCGTTACAATTCAATAGCTCCAGGTTTAAGAAACGGTTAAATGCTTTAAAGTGTTCAGTTCTGGATAATGCAATGGCCACTCAGAATATCAGAAAAGGGCTTTGATTGTAAAATATAGCAATAAATGTAAAGGTGCCTCCCTTCAAACAAGGGATCAAAGGTTTGTTCGTTTCAGGTCTGCACACATGAGCTCATCTTATCAAACAAAGTTCAGCTCACAAAAGTGGTATAATACGCAATTATCTATAAACATCATTAGAAATAATAGAAAACCATCCCCAGGATTGTCAAAGGATCCATTAACTGTACACTGTACATACTATTTTAATCAAACAACAGGAAGCTGCTGAAGACAAAATTTTGTGTTGTTTGTAAGTTTGTAGCTCTTTCTATAATTGTACTCTCTTTCAGTTTAATTTTCTTTTTACATATTACGCTAAAATTCCATGTGATAGTGTACTTTTATGTGCTTGTATGCTGAGAACTTGTAATATGTTGTAGTTTAAAGGTTGCTTAAGTGGGTGAAAGCTGAGTTTCTGCTGAGGTCTTCATGTTGATTTACATTGTATTCATCAAAATTATTTAGGCTTTTGTGTGGTTTCAGGAGCATTTTTGGAGTTGGCGTATTTGAGTGTTGTGCTTTAATGTCACACCCCTACAATCTCCCATTGTGTTAGTTCTTGCATGTGTGAGTAAGCCATGTGAAACCTACCTTGGTATTGATGGCTATTAATTGCGCTTGTTAAAACTTGTCACTTTAACGTTTTACCTGATTGGGGGACACACTAGAATCCTCTTTCTTTATTAATGCATAGTTAAGATGGAGTTACAGCTGAACTAAAACATAATTATCTATTAAGTCTGAAATAACTATGGTTACATAAAAGAGAGCTTTTATTAACCCTTAAGTATTTACTTATTTTAACTACTAAATTTAGTCTTACCTCTTAAGTAACTACTATTAACAAATAAAAAAACTATTGATTTTACTAATCCCTCATAATCCCAGTGTCGTCACTTTAGAATACTGTTCCAAGTATAAAGTAGTTCCCTGAGAACTATGAGGTAATGCTTCAGTAACTATACAGTAGTTTCCTGTGTCATTACTTTATAAAACTTTAAAAAGCACTGAGTAGTTCTCTAGGAACTATGAGGTAACTCTTCAGTAAATATTCAGTAGTTAATTGTGTTCTCACTTTGGAATACTGTTCGACGTACTGAGTAGTTCCTTAAGAACTATGAAGTAATTGCAATTCTTGCTTTCAGAAGTGAGCTTACTACCATGTCACTTACATTCAGAAATCATTAGTAATTAGCAGACACTTTTATTGAACGAGTAGATAGGTGTTAGAAATAATTTAGGATTAAATTAAATAGTCAATGATAGTTAGGGCTAATTAATAAAATCAATTGAATTGGTTAATGGTAAATGGGTAAAAAATTGATTAACATTAGTTAAGAGGTAACATGTTACACATGTTAAGTGATGACAAATAAAATTTTTTACTGGTAGTTAACGGTATTTACCACAGTAGTTTCCATAACAATAGAAAACTTCCTGGTAGGTAACCATAACTAGATAATAGATAGTTACCTGTTCGTGCTGGAGTCACTTTCTCTTAGGTATGCATGAACTAAGGTATCGTATTCTAAAGGGTTCTCTTTTAATAATAAAAAAACATCACATTGTTACAGCTGTCAGTTGATGAAGTTGTTTTTTCAGGTACACTTTACAGTACATATGAAACTAAATTCCAACTTGTTGAACAAGTTGAAACCCCTGACCTAGAATTTTTTTTAAATAGTTATGTAAAACTGCTACTATCATTGGTTTTCTGTATGCATGTTTCATTACAGGATTTATTGTAAGTTGTCTGATTAATTACATTTTTACAAAAAACTTACCTTGAGTCTAGAAAGGTGACACAAGTAAAATGTCAGACTTCAGTATACAATGTGCGCTAAGTCTTTTAAGATTAACTCTCATGTATAAAATAACATTACATTAGGATGTACTTGCAGAACAGACTTCGTCGCAACAACTTGATTCGTCTCAGCTATCAGTCACAAGATCTAAAAGCTGTGAAGAAACACTTCCTCCAGTACCAGAAAGAAATCTTGAAATGCCATTCTTAGTCCTCTACTTTTGATGAGGTTGACACTTTGCTGGCTGAACCTGGCTGAAGGTTCATCACATCTCTGAAGCAGTTCACCTCTGACATACCAAAACTCACATAAATACTTAAGAATGATGTTCTACAAAAATATACTGGGAGTTCTAAGAAACACATACCTAGGTTGTTCCAGATTAAACGTACTCTGGACGAACTGGTTTCAGATATCTTTGTTTTGATAGGCAGTGTTTTAACACATTGTTCAGATTTCAGCTTTTGAATGCCACTGTTCAAATAAAAGATAACCAAATAGATAAAGATATCGACTCATAAGATTATTCAGAATTTGCCCTGTTTCAGCAAATGTGTAGGTTGGGTTCACTACATGTCCACGATGTCCGCTTTGGAACAAAGAATCCTTTCTGATTGCAAACCCACTATTCTAGCCATGGGTTTAGATGCATCACACTGACTCATTCTCACAATCAATCTCTATGTATTCCATTATGAGCAGTTCAATTAGTCCACATGAAACAGATGTACTAGCTCAAGGTCTCCCAGTGTGAACTTCGACAACCTTAACCAAGGAGCACTTAAATACATTTTGAGATATAACAATAGCAGAAGATTTGCTCTTTTTTAATATTCAGAAAACTCTTGAAGAGGTGATGGATTTCAACCTATGTTTTTTCTTTTCATGCTTAGTTGCTCAACATCCATTTTACACAAATACAATTAGTACATTAACAGTCTCTAATATAGACAGAAGCAGAATTTGCATTATAGCTAATTACTTTGGCTAACTTAGACACAGCTTTTCTGTACAATTGATTAATACTTTCCAAGATAAAAATATGTTTCCTTTCTTTCACAAAATTCTTGCATCCTTAATGAGGATGATAAATGTTATACACAGTGTAGTAAAGCAGAATAACAGATGATGGTACAAGGACCTAAGGTGCCCGTTCTGTGCCTGATTGAAATAAATAATGAGAGTTGTTTTGTGAATGTAAATCATGTTACTTTGCAACTGCTTAAACATTTAATCCACCTGTCAATCATTAGAGGTGGGCAAGCCTGACAGATGAGAGAGGTTTGTGACATTATTAATCGCTCTGTATGAAAAAAGCTCGAATTTTGACCAAACACCACCTAATGAATTTAAAGCACTCTACCATGAGCGTGTTCACACCATTCATGCACACATCTAAACCTCTTCCAAAAGTTGAGTTTTCATAGTAGATGGCCTTTAAAGTTAAGTATATGTGTGTTTCTAACTACTGCAGGATTTTAAGTAAATTACTTAATTTACTTTATGTTTTGTACATAAATCATCATGAGATTTTTTTTAACGAAAATCTGTTTAATGCCTCAAAGTCAATTATTTCTTTGTATAGTCAATAAACACACTAACAGAAATGTAAGGCTTTTTAAGACCAGCTATGAATTTACCACTTTTTTCCTGCAATTCTACAGGTTGAATATGATGGAGCTTGACATTTCTTTTAATTGAAACATTTAAATATAAAAATCGAAAACAAACTTAAACGAGCAAAAGGGGAAAATGTTTCTTTAGACTCTAATTTTAGAGAGACTCTCTAAACAAAGCATTTTGGTTCCAGTTTTCAAGAAACAACTTTTAACCCAAATACTGAGCTTCAATCACCACAGAGATCTTCTCAACATCCCAGGGTTTCAACCAGTAGCTTGGAAACGGGTATCTCCTGGATGCAACAAGCTATGAGACTACCCAACACATTTCTCTCCAGGGGTTTGTCCAGGTTAGCACAATTAATCAACACAGTAAACCTCCATCACTTTTGGGACCAACAGCATCCGCAGCATCTCTGTAAAACCTGTGAGTGACCACTTTTACAACCAATCGGTGTAAATGTCACTGCTGCTACTGTGATTGAGACCATTGACTTCCCAAAGTCTTGGTGTAATTCTCAAGTCTGACACAGCTTCCTTTGGGAATGAGATCGCAGGGTTAAGTTTAAGAGTTTGATGACACAGGAGCGACTAGGTAATGAGGCAGACGCAGTAGGCATAGCAGCTCGAAGTAAACACTTCTCACACCAGAGAATTCCAACAGCCCTGTGGTTATTTTGTGGCTGTGTAGAACTTTACGCATCTCAAAAGAAGATTTGTCCATACATGTAGAACATGTGCAAGTAGGTAAGATAAAAGTATCTATATAGTCTTTTAAAGTGCTGTACAATCAAATAGTAAACATACAAAAAAACAAGAGTAAAAAAAAAAAAAAGCCTAAGAAAACAAATAAGGTTAGTATTAAAAGTCATGTGAGTAATGTGATGTAATGTGAGGGTATTATGTTTTTGGAATTTCAGAAGCAATATAGCCCTTGGTGAAAGTTGACATGCTGCTCAAGCTACACATAACAAAAAGGCTATTGAAGGAGAAACGAAATTCATACCCCCCCAAAAAAATTCAGGATATTTATGCTTTAAGTTCAGATCCCAGCTCAGGAAAATATGAAAACTACCTCAATTTGGACTGAAAACTTCTAAAAGCAGCACAATTACTTGAAGAAAGTCGAGTTTGACATTTTTTCTGACCATGGACACATGAGACACTAGCACACGGTGTCCAGAGTGAACCTCTGTCTTCCAGTAAGACCTAGAAAGGCTTCCAGACCCTGTGACCCTTCCACCGGGAAGGTTGTGCCTATTGAGTAAATTGTGTAAAAAAGGTTTAACAAGTAAAGAAAAACCTCACATAATTCCAATTTAATCTAAAATTCTTCACTTAACATATTTACTTACTGTATAAACATTGAAAAATACAAACAAGAACATTTTCTAAAACACTGTTGTGCTACATGTTACAAAAACAAAACAAAAAGCATTATTTAGATCAGGGTCAAGTCAAATCAAGTCAGCCTTATTTATATACCACTTTTCATACAGTCCACTTTTCATACTACAAACTTTGTAGTAAAATAAAAAGTGTCACAATAAAAGACAGACTTTCATTAACTTAATAAATCACATACCATTATACAACATATAAAAATAGTGACAACTGAGAGAGAGAACCATACTCTGAAGAAACCAAATGTAGACACAAGTTATCAATTTAGTTTTAAAACCGATGGTTTTCAACACAGCTGATCAGCGGGTATTTGCAGGAGCTACGAAACATAAAGAGGTTCTGAAACTTTAAAGACGTTGATGGTGATTTTGAGGGAAATTGTAAGAGTAAGTATTGAAGCAGCAACGAAACCCCAAAATACATTGAGTAATCCAAATGCATTGTGCACAAGTGTGGAAAAATCATTAGTTAAAAACTGTAAAAAAAAAATAATAATAAGTGCCCAACTTCATAACATATTACAAAGATTCCAGTTAGAAAATGTATGTACTGGGCTTTTAACCATGCATTGAAAATAATACAATAAAAATAATGTAAATTGTTCAAGAAGAAATATGGTCAAAGTTCATATAAGGTAACTTATATGAATAAGTAACAGAATACACACTAAAGCACACTACAAGTAGGTTTTGATGAGAGTTTTTACAAGAAACAAACACTGATAGTATGCACTGTTAGTAAATGCAAGCATGAGTGTATGCACCTTAAGACTAGGTCGGATATTAACTTACATTTCATAATATGCTAGATGTTAGATTTTATTTAGACACATTTTTTATTTAATTTTTTTATTATCTTTATTCTGGTGTGTAACATAGCTTTAAGTTTGGGAAATACCCATTTTGAGTTTTGAATCTGAGTTGACTCAGAGTCGCTGAAACGAGTCAATATAAAAAGAAGATCTTTTAACCCACACATCATGACATCGAACCATACTACATTATGGAGGTAGAGTGATCTCAAAATTATTTACATTTATAAGTCTAAATTAGGAAATGGATTGCATAATTTAAATATGCTACAATGGCATTTGTAAATACAAAAACAAAGTTTACATTTATGAATTTTGGGGAATATATTTACTTTCCCTTAAAAAGGTTTTGATTAGCTATAAAAAATTATATTATTAGTTTAAACTGCTTAATTAACCAATATGTTTGATTTGATATGAGAAATTGATTTTTGTGGATCATCATAACAGTTTTTTTTTGTAAACTAGGGGGCCCTCAAAGACAATCTCACATTGGCCCTCCACAACACTATCTGGTCAATTCACTTGCATTATATTCAGTGATAAATAATTTTAAGTCAATAACATTTTTTACTAATGAGTAAAAATGAATTTAAAGTACTGCCATGAAAAGGGTTAATGTTAAGATGCTAATCCTTTGAGAGAAAAGGATTTCAAAGAAAATGTGACCCTACCACTACGTGCAGGAAAAACAGTCCATGTCATGTAAATGATGCTATAAAACTCTATCCTTTCACCTGTGTACAGAGTTATGAATTGCAGAAATACTAGGTTTTACAATGCTGAGTGTCATGATTTTAAAAACATAGGTACCATAGTCTTTTAAACTAAACATCTACAATTCTACCAACTATTATCAAATCAAGTCCTCCCTTTACTAAATGCCAACCGACACACCTCAACCCATGCACCACACTTGAAAAATCACGCTTCGTTTGCCAATGAGTCAGGAAGTCTTATAGACTTCATAAGGGCTTGTTTCTGCTGTTCACCCTTGGAATCTCATGACAACAAATACATTGTAAAATTATAGCAAAGCTAACCTATTTTCTGAAGGAAGCAGGAATATATGACTAATAGAAGATATGTCTCACAAGGTGACAGTGGGGACCAATGCAGTAAAGATCTTTGGGTTGGTTTTGTTTGAGAAGCAGTGAGTAATAAAAAGGTATCGATAAGAAGGAAAAATCAATAGCACTGCTGATGACGGTGCTGAATAAATCTGATCTTCTTTTCTGGAGGGAAATAAGTATTTTTACCTTTTTCTGTGTTAAGCACAAATATGGTTTCAAAAGATCAGACTTTTAAGACCTTTTTAAGACTGTTAAGAGTTAAATTAAGACCTATAAAAGACCACAATATCACATGCATGATAAACAGTATACTTTAAATACATTGTTTGAAACTCTATTATTTTGATGTTTTTTAGCATTTATACACATTTTATCAATACCTGGCAACCCTTACCATGACTTTTTGTTATCAAGTGTTTATGATTTTTATGATTTTGCTTGTATATGAGCCTTTTCTCAAACTATGGCAGCACAGAATATAGCTTGTGTTTTTGAGGATTTAAAAAAAAAAATTCTCAAACTCTGGCAACCCTAACCATGGTTCTTAGCATTTATGCACATTTTATCATTCTATAGCAACTCTAACTATAAAAAACACATCACATGAGCTTTTCATGAACATGAGACCTTAGAAAATTACTTAAGATCTGGAAGACTTTTTAAGAGCCCACGGAATCCCTTACAAAGAAACAATCAGTTAGTAAATGCAATTGTAAGTTTATCAGATTTATGAGTCTAGGTAGTAGTAAATTCCATTTCTACTACTTCCCCTTAAACGTCAATCTATACTTGAGTGTCCACAAATTATCAACCCCTGAGCCTCGCAGACTGCAAGCCCTGTGATTGGTCACCATGGGGCAGAGCAAGCACTTCCTGTGTAGCATGATATGCTGTACAAATTTGTGTGTCTCCAGATGGGTGCCAACTGGAATATCACTTGAGGCATGTTTTTATTTAGGAACAATGCTAAAACATGCAAGAAATGTCTGAAAAGTCGAGTTTTTATAATGAGTCAACTTTAAAGTCAGCCAGATAGCAGATATTGACTCACATACAACACCTAAACTTTTCATTTCTCAATGTCACTTAGCAAAGCACCAGAATTGATTTTGATGCTGATCTTTTAGCTTATAATGCTGCTCTTTGGTGCGTTTTCACCCCTACCCCTTGGTACTTGGTTTTAAGGGCCAAGGGGAAGGGCTGAGTGAGAGAAATAAAATTGGGCTGACCTAAGAGCAAAAATTCTGTCTGTTGGAAGAACCTAAGGCTGAAAAATCCCACAAATAAAAAAAAAACTATATGAGGAAGAGAGAACGTTTACAGATCAACTTATACCCAAACAAGATAACTATGTGCGTTTGAAAGGACTTGTACAGCATAATAAGACCTCAGCACAGATAAAATGTCACATAAACAAGTCACGTTGTACATCAGATATGCATTAATGATAATCTCATATAAACAAGTACATTCTTTCAAAGGATAAATGTCAAGGGGAATTTGAAGAACATTTTAGACATAACAACTTCTATTGTGGTTTGTATATTACTTGTACAAGTGCATAACTCACATTTATTAAGTATTAAGAGAATGCCTGCTTTGTTTTTCCAAAATTAATCAAACTTTTTCAAAACATATTTTGTTATTTGTAACATTATGTCATTCCTTCTGCTTCTAGCTATTATTATAAACCTACCATCTTTATCTACGGCAAATGTTTAACATCAACAGCTATTCACTATATATACTTTCAACATATACTCTACTAACAATACTCTATAAAGTCTTGTTGTATTACATTCATCAAAACTCAATTTAAAGGATCATTGGACCAGCTATTGGATCCATTGAATGTACAATAAACCATCACATTACAGAACTTTGAAAAAGAATGTGTATTGGACCCAAAATATTGAAAAAGCATGATTTCCTACCACAGTAAAACATGCATTTCTAAGTCAGGCACTAGAATAACATCACATATTCCAAATTAAATCTGCATCAAGTGAAACATTTTGCTATAGGGAAATGCTTTTTTTATATATATTTGGCATTGAAAAATTCAAGAGTGCCAAACCAGAAAGAAAATTGAATTCATACAATAGTAGAATTCATAACTTGACAGCCCTGAAACACTGGATAAATATATATGGAAACAAAGATTAGATATATTAAAATGTCTGTTGAGCAAAGGGGAGTCAAACCTTCCCAATATCATTAACAATGCCAAAGGCTAATAGGTAAGAAGGGGCATTTTTCACACCTCTATTTGGATTGATGACTAAAATTCCAAAGATAATTTTGCCAAAAAGTGAGCTCCTTGCATTTGTCATAATTTGACAAAAATAGGTCCATTTTAATGATTTACAGGATTTTATCACATTTTTTAACTTGTGTGGCATTCTGGGATAGTCTGCTGATTAAACAGGTGTCATTATATCCTGGACACCTGCTGGACACCATCATTATCTTCTTTTTCAGTTGGTCAGTGAAGATGAAGCTTGTGCTTATTTTAGAAAATACATAGAATGTTTCTGTCTAAATGGAATCTTGACTAAAAGTCCAGCTTCTCCTACTTTCAGAATTAGATTCCCATCCGCGATAATGTTTTTTTTTTTGTCATTTTTTGGTGTCTTGCTAAAAAATTTGGATTTTGACTCAAAATAACAAAGAATCATAAAAATAACTTTTAGTGAGTAAACAATTTTAAACAGGATGACAGATCTGACTTAATGAAATTAAAGTTGAAAATAATTAACAGGAAGTTTAAAATAACCACAGTAACCAAGAAAATAACTGTCAAGTAAATAAGTGAACCATCGTAACAGTCTGCTCTCTGAAACCTGAAGAAGCTAAGAACATTTTTTTCTCTGCATATTGTTTGGGGTTGCTTGAGTGACTATGTACCACTGCTTGGACAAGACAGACCGGTTTCATTCTCTCTCTCTCTCTCTCTCACTCATTTACACCTCCTGCCTTTCGAAACATCCACCCTTGATTCTGCACTTTGAGCTTAGAGTCAGCACAAGTTTCTTATCAGACTGTTTATGAGGGGCAATAAAATGTCTAACAATATCGAAGTAATCTTCATAGACATTATGTAGAACTCATGAAATAAAGCAAGCATTATATCCAAATCTGTATAGCAGTCTCTCTCCTCTATTTTCCTTAGAGAGAGACTGGGAGAAGCAACTAGGGACAGAAACTTGTTTATCTACAACGAGCCCTCAAAGGAATATCCACCTGCTGACACTGTGGACGTAGTCATTTTCTTATCAAAGCTCTCACAAACTTGAATGCTACATTCACTATGAATTTCCACACAGAAGAGAACCATCATGAAACAGTAATTGCGTGTCGTTGGTATGAACTGTGATGTCACATGTTCTCTGACATAACGGTGTGTCTTGTGATTTATGCAACCAACACCTTCTCATGAGAAAATAAATACATTTTGCTTGTCATTTTGATGTGAATGCTTTTCTTTATTTCAATTGATTAAAGCAGCTAGAGTTTCAGGTAAAAAAATTTATTAATAAATTAACTTAAACGAGAATAGAGTCACTAAATAGAGAAAATATCTTAAAAAAGTAGATCAGAATTTCAATATTGTACCTCAAAATAAGTCAATATCTTGAGTTAGTACCTTAAATCGCTCATAAATTAAGTCATTAAGTTGACATAGTACTCCAACGTCATACAACAAATAAAGAGAAATTACATCAATCTTTCCAGCTCTTAAAATATTGATAAAATATGTCAATGTTACCGGTTAATGTCTAAAAATACTTGATGTGTTATCTCTTAATAATTAGAAAATAAATGTGTCAAAATATGTCAAAATAGTAAAGAACTACGTTATATTTGATTTTCTAAATATATAATAGCCTATATTTTTCGTTTCGTTTTATGAGTCGTGCTTGGTTCCGATTCGGTTCGAATAGTGAACCGACTCACTTGAGTTATCTTTCATCACTTCACTAAAACAAGCCCTATTTCAGCCAAACTTCCTTCAATCTATAGTCGAACTATATATTATCTATAGTATATCTATATAGATTCTGAACAACATAACTAAAAAAACATGACCTCTTGTTGCGTAAAACTCGCGGTTTGAAGACTCACCTCAACGGCTTCCTCCGCGCTGTCTCTGGCCAGCTCGCCAATGTAGTACTGCTCCATCCATCTGCGCGCGTTCTCCGAGTGCCGGTGCGGGGGTCCCTCCATCTCACCGCGGATGTCTCTCCCTGAGCGGCGCAGAATCAGCGCCTCTCCGCCCGGATGCATCCGAAGGAACGCCGTTACATCGTACACCCGCGTCCCTAGCAATACCCAACACGAATCCTTAGTGCAATGTTTGGCTATTTCCTTTTCAGAAAAAAAGTGAGGGGACACCGAAGGGGACATTCTGTTACTCGTTCAGGGGTGTCCAGGAGAAGACAGAGAGCGAAAGGAGCGCTTGCGGACCCCCACTGAGTTTCTCCCAATACTTGTGACTTCAGCTTTGAGTTTGAGCGGACTTCGTCGCCAGCCTCCTCATGAATGATTAATGACGCACGCACCTGCTGCGCGTACACGTCAACCACCGAATCAACGCCGTGTGTAATTTAAATTTTATGTTGTATTTACGTCTATAATGCGCGTTTTGTGTTATTGTAACGTTTAATTGATTAAACAAACAAAAACAAGTCTAATAGTTCGCTTTGTATCGAATTGTGCTCGACTAATTAGTGTTGCTGTATGGATAGTTGCTGAGTACACTTCCTCGTATGTGTCGTGAATGACCCAAGCTTAGTGTTTGCAAAGGGTGCGACGTTTGGGCTTTTAGAAGCATTTGAGCCACTAAGAGACGTGACACGATAAGCGAGAGATTTATAGGTTTTATTATATCTCGAGTCGTTCAGCTACAAAAAGTTGTTTTGTAGACATTTCTATTGTAAATGTAACGTATTTTTTACAACTAAACAGTTTAATCACAAGCACAATGGTTTTTACTACTGTAAACACTATTTTACCTGAAGTACAAATCTAGTTTTATCAACTTTTTAAGACTGTTCCGAATCAAATATAAGACCTATATCATAACATCAAAGACACAAACAAGATTTCTTGGCAGAAAAAACAGTATTCTTCAAATATATTGTTTGAAATCCTAACCATCTGTTTCTGTTTTTGAGCATTTACAAAGGTTTTCACAATCTCTGGCAACCCTAACAACGTCTTTTACGAAGTTGAGCGTTAAGGAGCATTTTCTCAAACTCTGGAAACCTCCCCCCCCCAAAAAAAACTTTTTACGTCTGTATGATTTTGAGTATTTATATAAAAAAAGTAGGATTAAATCTAGCCACAGGGGTTTCTAGCCAGGCCAGTGACTTCTGTGCCGGTCCCAAGCCCGGATATATAGAGAGGGTTGCATCAGGAAGGGCATCTGGCGTAAAACATGCCAAAACCAAATATGCAAGTCATCAATTCAATTTCCATACCGGATCGGTCGAGGCCCGGGTTAACAACGACCGCCACCGCTGCTGTTGACCTACAGGGTGCCGGTGGAAATTGGACTACTGTTGGTCAAAGAAGGAGAGGAGGGAGAAGGATTCGTAGGCAGAGAGAGAAGAGGAAAGGCAAGAGTATAGGTCTGAGAATAGGGACTCTCAACGTTGGTACAATGACCGGGAAAGGTAGAGAGCTGGTGGACATGATGGAGAGAAGGAAGGTAGATATTCTGTGTGTGCAGGAGACCAGGTGGAAGGGTAGCAAAGCGCGTAGTATTGGAGGGGGATACAAACTGTTTTACTATGGTGAGGATAGGAAAAGAAATGGGGTAGGAGTGATCCTGAAGGAGGAGTTTGTGAGGAATGTTTTAGAGGTGAAAAGAGTGTCTGACAGGGTGATCAGTTTGAAGTTAGAGATTGAAGGGGTGATGTTGAATGTAGTGAGTGGTTATGCTCCACAAGTAGGCTGTAAGCTGGAATAAAAGGAGAGATTCTGGAGTGAGTTAGATGAGGTGATGGAGAGTATTCCCAGAGGGGAGAGAGTAGTGGTGCGAGCAGACTTCAACGGTCATGTGGGCGAGGGCAACAGAGGTGATGAGGAAGTGATGGGCAGGTTTGGTGTTAAGGAAAGGAACCCAGAAGGACAGATGGTGGTGGACTTTGCCAAGAGGATGGAAATGGCTGTAGTTAACACTTATTTCCAGAAGAGGGAGGAACATAGAGTTACCTACAAAAGTGGTGGTAGGAGTACGCAGGTGGACTACATCCTAAGTAGACGAGCCAATCTGAGAGAGATCACTGACTGCAAAGTAGTGGTAGGAGAGAGTGTAGCCAGACAGCATCGGATGGTGATGTGTAGGATGTTTCTGGTGGTCAGGACGAAGAGGGGAGGAAAGATGGAAAAGAAGACCAAGTGGTGGAAGTTGAAAAAGGAAGATGGTTGTGAGGAATTCAGACAGAAGCTGAGACAGGCTTTGGGTGGACAGGAAGAGCTTCCAGAGGACTGGGAAACTACAGCAGATGTGATCAGGGAGACAGGTAGGAAGGTGCTAGGTGTGTCAGCAGGAAAAAGGAAAGAAGATAAGGAAACATGGTGGTGGAATGAGGAAGTACAGGACATCATCCAGAGGAAGAGGCTAGCTAAAAAGAAGTGGGACATCGAAAGGACTGAAGAAAGTAGGCAGGACTACAAGGAATCACAGCGCAGGGTGAAGAGGGAGGTGGCAAAGGCCAAACAGAAGGCTATTGATGAGTTGTATGCCAGGTTAGAAATGAGGGAAGGTGAGAAGGAATTGTACAGATTAGTGAGACAGAGAGACAGAGATGGGAAGGATGTGCAACAGATAAGGGTGATTAAAGATAGAGATGGAAGGGTTCTTCAATGGATTCATGGAAAACAAAAATTAAAGTATTCATCAAATGCAGATAGGGGAACGGCATTGTTCACCGCATACCCTTCTGTTACTGAAGCAAAAATCTTTGTAATTGTAAAACGACCATTGTTTTACTTCACCCCTTTAAAACAAACAAAACCTGTGCAGATGGGTGTATGTCATCAGCCAATGACTGGAAATATAGATGCTATGCTATTACATTACATGACCATGATGGTGATCAGAAATTACATGGCAATAGGTGAAATGTTATTGTTTTAAAAAATGTGGCTTTAATAACTCATTGCCTACTTGATTGATTTTGGATCTTCAGTTACATGATGTATCTTTAAGCATAATTAAAGATCTGCTATAAACTAATTAAATCAAAGAATGTATCTCTTAATGGATGGTCTCAACAGCATTCATTCATCTTCATGTCGGCTTTCTTCCCTTTCAGAGTCGCCACAGCGGAATGAACCGCCAACTCTCTGCCATATGTTTTACACAGCGAATGCCCTTCCAGCCGCAACCCATCGCTGGGAAAGGTCTCAACAACATCTATTTCAAAAATCACATTCTTTATAATGGAGAAAGCAATACGTACCTGGATGCTCTACGTTTTCAGTAGTGTTATAGTTGCACACATGCACAAATCTGTTAGATACAGTCAGGCATATCTTGTTCTTGTTTATGTTCTGCACCATGTCTCAACAGGTCATTTACGCAAATTGAAGCGAGTGCATCTTAGTTGCACTGATTACTTGTTCTACTTAAGGCATTCACTCAAATTCTCAAACCTTAATCAAGACTTTCATATTTCTGAGCATTTATTGACACATTTTTCAAACTATGGCAACCTTAACCACAAGTTTATATATTAACCCCAACACATAAAAGGAGAGCTTTTCATGACCATCAGAAAAATAAGAGTGACATGATATACTGTTGCACTATATATATATATATATATATATATATATATATATATATATATATATATATATATATATATATATATATATATATATATATATATATATATATATATATATGTAAGTAATATTTACTGTGAATTCTTTAGTTGAAAGCACAAAATACTATATGTACAAATTACATGCTATCTTTGAGTAAATAGTGGATTTTGTGTCAATTGCTTGTGTTTCAGTGCATGTAATCAATTGTAATGTGGGGAAAAACACCTTACAATGTTATAAATACTTGGAAATGGTTGCCATGTAAAACTATTGTAATCACTACAAAGTGTGATATGCTGTATTTACTCAAAGATAGCATGCCATTTTTGCTAACTATAATTTGTGCTGTCAATAAAATAATTCCTAGTAAATATTACTTAAAACATCTATGTGGAATTCCCTTGACACAGGTTTTTTAATCAGATTGAACAAAACATACTTTTTTATTTGAAATAATGTACCTATCGTAAAAATGAAACAATTAAAGATGTTAAAGTGTGTTTCCCAATGCAGTTTGCCTACTCTGTTTGGACCAGGTTTCGTCTCAGGAGGGCAGTGTTACAAAGTAAATAAACCAGTTTCACAAATATCTTCCATTGTGTATTTCAGAGTGGACATTCAGCTACAAGACCTATGTACTACATGCTTAATTCCATGGGTTAACCATTTAAAATAAATACATCAGTTCAATCACAATAGATAATCAGTAATGCGTAACGTGGAAAAAAACACATGAATGAAAGTCAGGTGTCACTGGACCCAGCTTTATGTACTGTAGATTATGATGAAGGGTGGCTCAATAAAGGGAGGAGAGAGGAAACAGGAAGGACATTTAGAGGCTTTTGAAATGTGCACTGGTGCAGGTTACTAAGAGATTTATTGCAGCACCCTCGTTTATGGCTCAGAACCACACACAATTCGTTATCTCTATGGTTGGAGATAAAGAGTTCAGGAAGTTTCATGTGTTTAAATAACATACAGAAATATTTCTAATACTAGTTTAGGAGGTTACATATGAACACGCAAAAAGCTGGATGCTTGAAACTTTCCAAGATTCTCTACACAACAGATGTTGCAGGGCCTGTAAGGTCTGTCTCTGGTTTCCGAACGTGATGAGTTTCATGGGACACCTCGTGACTGTAGCTGTCTTTATGAAACTTGTAATCATCACGGTAAATGTTTTGGAGAAGTCTGGTTGATATGGAGGGCCAAAAAAGACTAAATAAGTAAAAGACAAAAAAGTATAAATAAATATGCAAATAAATCCATAATGAACAAAAAAATTAAACACAAAATGTAATAAATGAAAATGTGCTCAAATAAATATAAGCATTATTAATATATTATAAAGTAATACATATATTTATAAATAATAAATAGAGATTTGTCAGGTTGTGCTTTGTGTGTCTTTCACACAAAGCAAACATTAACTCACAATCTCTTTTCATCTGGTACACCCATGCTTCTCATCTCCTCGTCAGCAAAGCATCATCGAGCAACCAGTAGTAAAAGGACTACAGATCCTTACAAAAATAGTCACTTACTGAGGTCATACCCCTGCAACTTCTGGTATTGACTACAACAACTCTCCTTTGAATTTTCATCTTTGCGATTATCTTCTCTTCGGACAACCATCTGCATACTTTACCTTCTGGTTTCCTGTCTATCTGTGGACCATTACTGGGTCCCAATATGAACACTTACACTGCACCCTTAGAGGTAGATACTTCCTTTTAAAATAAAATGTACATACTTTTTAGTCAGTGAGTGCACAACCTGGGACACACTAAAACGTCATGTGATGAAAGTGCCACTTCATCACGCACAACGTGTGCGAGAACCTAGTTCCTTCTTTTCCTTTATGTCATTAAAAATATTCTAATAATAAAAATAACACTCTCAATACTGATATTTTTTTTATTTCTGTGTTTCTTCTTTTAATTAGTCTATATTACAGAGAGCATGTTTGTTCGGGTCCCAGAGAAAACTCCTCCTGTCTGAGCACAGAGGATTGTTGTTAATATCTGAGTGTTCATTTAGAATCCAACTGGAAAAAGTACACATCCGGGCACCACTCGAACACTTTTCTAACTCGAATTTTATTTAAGTACACTATTGTTTGGGACACCCTAATTCTCATTTCGCACCCATAAAAGTGTAAATAGTTTGCTGATTGGGGCCCAGCACATGTCTACTCTACATACCTCTGAGCAGGTTGCAGGTGGTGAGTTAAACCTTCCACTGCTTTACACCCGTAAACACCCATGAGTACCACTCTTGGGTCCTTTTCTCACCTTCCTTGAGTTCTCTCTGTTCTATCTGCCCAGGGGTGCATCCACATGGACTCATTGAACACCCACCTGGACTCCCTTGTGGAGCACTTACCTGGACTCCTTCATTGAACATCCACCTCGACTCCCTCTTGAGCAGCCACCTGGACTCCCTTTTTAAACACCCACCTGAACTCCCATGATGAGCACCTACCTGGACTCCTTCATTGAACACCAACCCGGGACTCCCTCTTGAACACCCACCTGGACTCCCTTGTAGAGCACCCAACTGGACTCCCTCATTAAACAGGCACCTGGACTGCCTCATTAAACAGGCACCTTGATTTCCTTGCTGGAGTCCCACGTGGACTCCCTCATTGAACACCCACCTGGACTCCCTCGTTAAACACCCACCTGGACTCCCTCGTTAAACACCCACCTGGACTTGTTGAGCATCCACTTGGAGCCCCTCGTTGAACACCGTCCTAAACTACCTTGTGTGGCATCCACCTCGATTCCCTCATTGAACACCCACCTGGACTCCCTAATTGAACACCTACCTGGACTCCCTTGTTGACCACCCACCTGGACTCCCTCAATGAACTCCAACCTGTACTCCCTCGTTGAACACCCACCTGGACTTTCTCATTGAGCGCCCACCTGGTCTCCCACGTTGAACACCAACCTGGACTCCCTCGTTGAACACCAACCTGGACTCCCTCGTTGAGCACCAACCTGGAATCCCTCGTTGAGCACCAACCTGGACTCCCTCGTTGAGCATCCACCTGGATTCCATCATTGAACACCCACCTGGACTCCCTCGTGGGGCATCCACCTGGATTCCCTCATTGAACACCCATTTGGACTTCTTCGTTGAGCACCCACCTGGACTCCTTCGTTGAACTCCCACCTGGACTCCCTCGTTGAACACCCACCTGGACTTCCTCGTTGAACATTTACCTGGACTCCCTCATTGAACACCCACCTGGACTCACACGTTGAGCACCCACATGGAATTCCTAATTAAACACTTACCTGGACTTCCTCGTTGAACACCCACCTGGACTTCTTCGTTGAGACCAAACCTGGATTCCCTCGATGAGCACCTACCTGGACTCCGCCTCAAATACAGGTCTTCACAGGAACCAATACACCTTACATACACCAAGCACATCTCCACCAACCTGCTGTGCACCTTTATCTTAGTTTCCAAACTGCAATATCCAGAGTGCTTATCACATAATCTTCACCTACTCACCTCTTCTGGCTTTGTCTTAACCTGTGTGTCTCCCTAGTATCACTCGTGCTCTTTGGGCGTAGACCTGAATCTAGCAGGGAAGCTGAGCTACAACCATCAATAGACTGTCCTATTATGTGTGTGAGTAATGTGTGCTTGAGCAGACATATAAAGGACACAAAACGGCAACTGCTAAACAATAAACCGTTGGGTGTATCAACAGCCACTTTTAAAGTTTTAGGTTTAGACTTTTAGGTTTTCTTTGTATTTAATTTTATAAAAACATTCTGATAAAGGATGGGTTGCTTTATATTTCACCTATTAAGTTAAACACACTCAAAAATTCAGTCTAAAATTAGATATAACGTTTATACTTTTCGTAAGTTATAGCAATGAAGATTTATTCGTCAAAATTATTAACCCTTTATAGGAAATATTTACCACACTGGGTAAATAAGGGATTAGGGGTCCTTTCCAGTTCTAATTATCTGATTAACATAAGTTCGGGAGTAGCTTGGCAGATAATAGACAAATCATATGGTCCCACCTACCCATATTATCTGCAGTATATGAGACACGATCAAAGAGTAATAACTCTGTGAGAGGAGTTATTACTATTTTACCTCCATTCCAGCCTTTATTTATCTGCAAGAAGGCAGTCGAGAATCTTGTCTACCAGAACTACAGTACAGGTGTTTGCGTCTCCCTTTCTTATTGCCTCTTTTTCAGGACTTTTTCCTCTGTCTCACCCTGAAGGCTCCAGTCCAACACGGCAATGAACTAAAGTTAATGCACAACCTCTTGGTTACTTCCCCCTCTTGGTTTGTTTCCCCTGCTTGGCCCCTGGATCCTGCTTCCACTCTACTTTCTCCAGGCCCAGGTTGTTCAACGGTCCCAGACTAACACTTGGACAGTTTGCCTAGTACGCTTCTACATTTCTTGCCAACCACGCTTGCGATACTTGGCAATTATGAGCAGAGCGAACTCGTGAAATGTGCAACATGGACGCAAAGAGCCACTTGCCCCACATCGGAATGTGACTTGAGTTTGTGATTTGAGTTTGGGAACTATGCATGCAACCTTTCAGACTACCAAGAGGTTCAAAGTCAGTAAAAGTGAGCATGCTCATCAGCCCCACGTCTTTGAACAGGTTTAGGGAAGAAAAATATTTAATGAAAAAAACTATATATATAACGAACACGAACAATATTTTCACAGGAATAAAAACAAAAACTTTTTCAAACAGAGAAACATATATTTGAAATGTTCTATAATTTGGTTAATAACGTTATTTTAGCATTCTTTTAGTCTATTGGCAGCAGCCAACTAATAACTCAATAACCAGCACTGGAGCCAGTGTTCTTTAGGATTTTTCTACCCATGAGAACTGCCTACCACACAATCACAGACAGTTATTATTTAAAAATAATTTTTTACATCATAAATATTTGTTTCATACTGTTCTTTATGGAAGATATACCTGGAATTAGATATAACCTACCTTAGTCTGTCAACAGAGTAGAACAATGTGTGTGGTCTGAACAAAGGTTTGTGTACAAGTCATCTTGGAATTATTAGCCTTATGTAAACAAAGGAATAGCACTGGAACTGGAATGTGCTTCCAATAAGGCTAATTTATAGGCTTTAGTAAACATGTCAGAAAGGCCTGAGTCACCAACATTGTCAGTACAGCATCCTCTACTTTCGGTGCTCTTTTTAGGGGACTGCACGCTTCTCTCTCGTGGAGCACATCAACCAATCATCAGGAAGCTTGATTCTGAGCAGAGCAAATTGTTCCCTCCTACAAGGTTCTAAATTTACCCACCGGAGACAAAGCCTTAGCATGATAATTAACCAAGGAGCTGACACACTATACACCCTTAGTCCATTGTTGTGTCCAGTTCAGAGCAGTGCTGGAGTGACATCATTTGATGATGTCAAGTCAGAGGGTGGATCCAAGACAATCGGGTTCATTGTGATTGGTCACAGTGAGAAGCACCACAGGTATAAGAAAGGAGATTTTTGTTAGGTAGTGCAAAATATTTTAGATCATTCTACAGCATCCTTGGATTGATCTGAACGTTGGCATCATGGCAACCGTCGTACCGGTAGGTCTCAAGAGCACTATTAGATGTTAATTTAGTAAAGTAAGCTATTTTAAAGGAGAAGATATTCTTTCAACTTGCATCCGATAGAAAATATATTTAGTTAGAAATAGTTAAAATGAAAAAATATAAATACATATTCTACAAATATTGAAACGATGAAGATACTTCTGTTATTAACTTTGCTGCAAAAACTTTTAAAGATTAAATATTTTTAAATCTTTTTGATTTCGTGGTTGGGGGGATGTTATGTTTTTAAACGTTTTAAAAAGCTTGGTACAGTTACTTTGCTCTACCTTGTAATATTTGTGGCAATTTTTTTATGCTTTGACTTTGCTTTATGATGGGCATTGAGAATAGAATAAGAGTTGTTATTGAGAGGAGCCTGAGGTGGTGATACTAGTGAAAAAAAAGACTGGCATGGGATCAGTTAACACAATGATTCTGCTAGTTTGGGCTTTCTTTGTTGTAGTATGGGTCAGGTTCTGCTGCTGAGGATGTATCATGTCTGTACTCTGGGCTGATCAGGTGTCAAGTAAAAGAATCCGAGTGTCTTCAAGCTTGTTGTTTAGACCTTGTGTGTATGTGAGAGGTTTGGTTTCTCTGGGTGTACTTAATTAATTGTGTGCTTGATTAGCGAAAGAGTTGTTATCTGCTTGTCAATTGAAATAGAATTATTGACGTTTTTTTCTTTCTTGCAGTGTGCTTCATGCTATGGTAGCAGCAGTCTTCTGCTCTATGGCAGGGGATCTGGTGGAGATTACATGGACCTGTTCAGTTACAGGGGGCCCAGAGGTGCTCCTCGTCCCCGTCTGGCCTGCCATGCTCCTAAGATGACACTTAGACAGATTTGTCGCATGTTGCGTATAATGAGACAACTGCGCAATAAAGAAGCAGCTGCAGCAGCTGCTGCCAGGTGAGAATGTTGCCTTTCACTCTTTCTTCTACTCAGTTTTTGCCAACTTTTCAGGATATACCCAAAGAAACACACAAAACAGAATAGAAGAAGTAACATGTAAATGTAATTATTGTTTTCAAATCTAATTCATAGTTACGGAATATTCGTATTAATTAAAAAGAAACAATGGTTAGCTCAACCATTTACAAAGCTAATTTATTTAATTTTGTTTAATCTACTACATTTTGTATATGGGAATTCCAATACAGAACTTGGGCTGCATTCCATTTCTCTCCCTTGGCCCTAACGCATATAAATTAGTCTTTCCCCTTTCCTTTGACAAAGAGTGCTAAGGGGAAGGGCTGAAGGCTGAAAATTGTATGAATTGATACTCCACAGTGAAGATGATAAATAAAATCTTTCAAGTTAATTTCAATAGTCTACAACCATGTATTATAAAAAAAGCTATATATATATATATATTGACATAAAATCTAACAAACATTTATTTTCTAATTGTACTAATTAGAATAACATTGTAATCCACAAAATTTTACTTCTCATAAGCACGTCTGTTATTTAACGTTACCACCTAATTTTGGTTTAACCATCAAAAAAAATGTTATGATTACTAATAGCATAAATAATGGTCCAAGATTCCCCTACTTTAACCATACAGCCCTCAAGCTCCAACCACAAATTCTGACAGATGGTTGTACAAACAGTATAACTTGTTTATGTTTCAACTGATGTCTGAACAAGTCTCAGTGCAGGAGTCACTAATGAGAACAGCTAGGACTGTAGAGTGGTAATGTCTATTTGTCAGCTTCCACATTTGTCATGAGGCAACATTACTCACATTGATTTGCTTTTTTCCTATCTTTGGAAGAAGTAGCTTGTAGATTTAGCATCTTCTTTAGAAGTGATTTGCACAGAAGTGATTCATAAACAAGGTTCCGTTTAATCATTTACTAAACTGATTCAGTGAATTAAAAAAACAAAAACGAGTTGTTAAAATTGGTTATGAACATTATTAGTTAAATTGTTTAATTTAGTGAATAATTTAATTTTCCTGTTTGGAATTTAAAGACTACTAGTGGTAGCAAAGTTATTGCTTGCTAAAGTCCATAGTTGAGTCTTACAGGTAATTGTTCAGAAACAATGATTAGTCTGACTACTTGATAAATTAAATAATGATTCATGAAGCATCATGTAATTTGTTAATCATGTTAAGTTTACAATCTAATTCTTATAGAGTAGAACAAAAAACTTTTCAGTGTTTTCAGCACGATTTAAGTTTTCAACATTGAAATACAATGTAACACTACTTTTTATGCAGGAACCAAAACAAGGTCAAAATAGGATCAAAAATGCTTTTCTGAAAACTACCAGTGGAGGCAGCACCCCACAACAATATAAATCTGTATCAAATTTAAAAAAAAAAAGTTTATTTTTAAAGTGCCACACCCCAAACAATGAAGTTGCACAGGACACAACAACGTACACATGCAGGACGCATACTGAAATATAGACACACTTCATTTCCTCACACCCATAGAAAATCACAAGTGCTATTACAAAGAGGTGTTTTCAGCTTCGATTTAAAAAGACACAACTCAGTCACAGACCTAAGCTCAAGTGACTGCGGCGCGGCAGCATAGAGCATGACCTCTCCATCGCTTATAGCGAATGAGAAGGTATGACTGGCTGACCACAGCGCTCTGAAAGGGGTTGATATAAGACCAAGCGATTTTACGCAGGATTTAAAAACAAAAACAAGATCTTGTATCGCATTCTCCACTGTCAGCTAGAGCAGAGTGTATAAGATTGAAGTAATGCGAGACCTCTTCTTGGACTTTGTGAGATGTCCTCTGGGTTTGTCTATTAAAGGACTGCTTATTCAGAATTCTCAATCTGTAAATAATTCCCATGCTATTTACACTATTTGTGTAACTATTTGTGATGTGAGAACTCCACTTGGACATACGTATAAGATAATCACCACTTGAGGTAATTCCTCACCTAGAGTCCAACTTCCCAACCAGAACAAACAACAGATTTAAAGCTTTTGCAATTCATATTACCAATTTGATCTTCATGACAAATGAAGAAGATTTGGGTAGCCATTGACCAGTAATGAGAAGGGCACTCTACTACAGGTTTCTGTATAGTATAAAAGTGAATCATCTGCACCTAAATTAACTCATATTCTGCCCTGCACTCATTCAAAACGGCATACTATAGAAAAAGGTACAACATTTGTTCAAGTAAAAACCTTTCAACAGGTCACTGCTACATAGTATGAATTTGAGAATCACAAATTAGTTTGGAACGTACCTCATATGCCATGTTAAAATGTCCAACAACTTCAATGCCCTGCCAGTTGGTGTGGTTTCAACTCAACGTAACTCAAATGACATTAAAATCTTTAAAAGAGACTTAAAAATGGTAGTTGGCATGGGCAGCCACTAAAAAGGCACAATTGCCTTGAAGCTAAAGGCCCCCCATACATTTATGTGAATGTAATTCTGTATTTCTTGCTCTTGGGTGGTGATAACCGTTCAACAAAAGTCCAAGAAATTAGATTCAACAGCAATGCCACGCCATACTTCCTCACTTTTGTCTATGTTTTCATAATCTTTGTGTACCTTATCGAACACCAGCATAACAAGCTTTTCAATATCCACCTTCTTTTCTGTAAACCTCTTCTACACTATTTCCTGCTGTGAGTCGACACGAGAGTTTGTATCGAGCGCCATCCAGCTAGAAAGTACTTGAACACATGATCAAAAGAGACAGCTTTCATTGGTCGACTGTGAGATCACATACTGTGCCAAACCAAGACGACATGGCAGAGCAGAACTTCTTTTTCATTCGCACCTATCCTTTGGCCAGATGTGTTTGAATGCTTGCGTCTTGTCAGTTATTTTGTACCCGAGGCGCGTAAGCAAACGAAAGTCACACTGATAATAAGAATTGATTGTGGTGGTTTTAAGAACTCAGATCTGGTGCCAAACCTTTCAAAGATTTGAAAACATGTTATCAGTATGTAATCAAATTCAAATGCAAACTAACTTGTATGATAACTGTAGTATAGTACTGATATTAAACAAGAAGTTTGCTTTAATTTGCGTGTATATTCCTTTTTTTTGAGCATCTCTGTTTCTATTCTACAGAAAACAGGCCTCTCCACCCAGTTCCCCATCCATCAAATCGGAAAAGCGCTGCTTACCTGCTTTCTTCCGCCGCAGGCGTAGTAATAATATCAAAAGAGTGAGCTAACCCCAGTCAACTCAACCTCCCAACATCTTCAGCCCTGTGGGAGTGTTCAAACCGGGCATTGGAGCCAGTCTGCACAGAAAACTGCGTGAGGGACCAAGACATCGAAACATCGGAGTCCTTTGTTGGGAGGATTTAACACAAAACAATTTTGAAAGAAATAGATTTTCACAAGCCAGAAATGCTGGTCATTTAGTGTGTGTGTGTTGTTGTTTCATGGTGACAAAGGAGTTGATTTGGACTCAAGTTGTATCTTTGGTCAAAGATTTTTGAGTGCTTCTGTCTGTAATTAAACCAGCTGAAAGTCTTCATTGGGCAAGAAATACAACACGGCTATTTGTTAGTTTATTTATTCATCTGTTTCTGGGATGAGGGGCCCAAGGCTCCTTCTCTCTCAGCGGAGGTGTGATGGAAACTTAGATTTTGGTGTGGATTACAGAGTTGAAACTAAACCTGCTAGCGTGTGACAACATTGTCAGCTGGCTGACTTCCTGTTGATCTGCTTTGAATGCCCTGTTCAATAATAAAACACCTATGATTTTAAAAGCAGAATGCCATTCACAAGAGTAAGCATGAATAATTATTATCTTAACCTGGAATTACTTTTGCTGCTTTGTTAAGATTAGATAACTTAGACAGAGTTCCTTCTAGTCCAAGTCTCCTCTGAGATTAAGTTTTCTCTTAGTAAATACAATCAATCATTCTAGACCAAAGGGGAACATGAGTGCAATCGGACATTTAAATTTGCTATAGTATTTTATGTTCAAAATAATTTTATGTTCCAGCGATGATGACATTTTTCTTGAATATTAAGCGGTCAACAAAAAAGTCACAATTTTCCAAATTTGACAATGTTTACAAAACTTTATTGGTTTATATCCCACGATTGAGGTCAACACATGATCATTTGTGTGACTAATATCAAGGCATATTTAGGTCATCATTTTCAATAAATCACTGAAAATGCAGGACAACAACTACTACTCCAGGTAGGAATGTGTGACACTAAAATAAAGTTACAAAATTGCATAAATAACTGATATTACATTTTTCAGGCTCTAAACAGAATTAAGTACTCTACTGCGTCTGTAAATATGGCTGATGCTTTCTTTAATTCTAATTTAATGTGTGTTATGTTTATTTGATGTTACTGACTGCTGTTCAATGCCGCTGTCAGTCTGTTTGCTGTTGTAGACTTTTAGAAATAAACTTTGATTGATTGAATGATTAATTGAATGATTGGTTTGAGTTGCAGTATGCTATTTCTCTGAGCCCAACATTTGAAACCCTCAAAACAATCACTCACCTGAACCAATCACCTCTTTCCTTTTGTTTATTTAGATTCTTGTAGGAACCATTTTTGTTTTCTTGTTGTTGTTGTTGGAACATGTTAGGAGATTCTTAAAGCACTAATAACAAGGTTATCGATGTTTGAGCTTCAAAATGTAAAAAATAACTTGCTTTTTCATTAAATTTCACTTTATTTGAAAAGAAGCAAAAGAAAAAAAACATTTAAAATGGTATTCAAGCCAGGTTCAAGCATCACGTGAAACTTCTGCATTTCATTTTGATTTCAGCACTCTCAGTAAAAGTGCTCTCATCGAATAAAGCTTTTGCTCTCTTGAGCTTATGACTGCAAAACCACTGTAAGCCTGTATTTGACTCTTGACTACTTTTGTTCTTTAAACATATTTAACAACACCAAACCATAGATTTTATATCTACTCCGCCTTCCGTCTCACATGTTTCAGTTATTTCTATAAAATGCATTTGTTTGCTTTTTTGCTACTTAAATGTATCTTAAAAATGTTAGTGTTCATAAATGTCCAACTATATGGCTATAGGGGTTTTTACATTTAAAAAAACTTTTTTTTACTAATACTCATACTATTTTATAGTTTTACTCTGAACTTTTCTGGCAATGCAAACTCTTCATTAAGTTAGTTCTGCATCTCCACAAAAACAAACTGCTCACTCCCTTCAGATTACAAACAAAATAAAACAAAGTTTAAAAAACATATAGTTAATTGGTGTAATGTCTGCTCAGAAACAGAAACACAACATACTTTTTTATGTTGTTTAGCATTATATATTATATATTATGTATTTTGTTTAACATACATAGTCAAACATCAAGACATTTTGGTACATTTTGTAAAAGTAACAAAGCATACAAATTGCAGCTATTTCAGGACCTGTGTCTTGAAATGTCCACCAATAGTGATTGACAACGGTACAAAAAACATATAAAACAAAATTTCAAAACAAAAGGTATCAAAATGTGCTAAATGTGTAAAACTATTTTTTTTTACTTCGTTATTACTTTCAACCTTGCCAATATTTGGTGACTCAACAACTTTTTGTAGTTGAGAGTTGTAAAATAGCAAAATAAAGCTACCGAAATTATATTCGAGAAAATAATGTTAAAAATGACCGAACCAAACACACCCCTGGACCAAAGGTAGCACTGATTAGGATAGTTCCTGTCGATTGGCTGCAGGTTAGTTTAAGTTCTTAAAAGAACTGGACTGACCAGCATTTTGAAAAAATCAAATTCTTGTTCTATTTCCTTTCACATGTACATGTTTGAGGTTTAGAACACCTTGCATTGACTACGAGCACCGTTGTTACTATATCTAACATCTAGCGCACCTTATAAGTGAACATGCTCAGTGCAAAAGTCTAATCAATGATAATATTTTCCTACTTTCTCATAGATGGTGTATACGACCTACTCTTGATCATTTTTAAGTGTTGGGTTTATTGTGAGTATATGTGTTTGACTGAAAATTCCAAAAAAACCACAATCACTCACGCTAGAATGAAAACATATCAAATTTCAAACTGTTTGAAAACTTATGACCTCTCAAAAAAAGAGCATGCTAATTTCACTTGAACTGCTATCAAGAAGATTACTTTAATATAACAACTATGGAATAAAGGTACACATATAAACTATATTATTTTTATTACTCAAAATTACATTTGGGTTTCCCATAAGAACTGAGTTTAAACATAATAATTTAAATATGTTTGTGGATTGATTTTGTATTTGTTACATTTATTTCTATTTTCATTTGTTTTCTAATAGGGTGGAGGTCATCACGCTAAGAGGGTTTTGATATGCCTTGCCAATGTAGCCGGTAATGAATATTTGATAGGGAAGATGTTTTCTGAACGTGACCTGTCGAAGAGTCTGTTTTTAGGACAGGAAGCTGGAGCTCAGGTATCTCTGAAGAATGAAGTTCATTGTGCATTCAAACTTGGTCTTGCTTACATTTGCAATTAGCTGTGGACTGAGAGAAACTGACTTGTGCTAATAATATACCCAAACAGTAATATGAGCCTGGGATTAAAAAAAATACAAATATAACATAAAAACATGAAAGCAACCAACCACCATCAAGCAGCATGCGTTAAGAAAAAACAAATGACAAAATATTTTTCATTTACAAATGGCATAGTGCACACTTTTTATACCTTTATAGCACTGATCTTTTATAAACTATTTTATATATTACTTTAATAAAGCTGCCTTTTTTAAACTACAGAGTGCAGTATTTATCAAACTGCTTCTTTGGTCATCTAGTGGTCATTATCCTGAAAGTGTTTCAAATATGTTTGATCCATCAGGGCCACCGTTAACAGGTAATAACTAACATAACAAATATAAAATAAGTATTAAATGATACCAGTCAAGGGGATAAATTAGTTATTTCCAACCATTCTGCATAGTTTTTTTAATCTCATAAATATCATATAATCTGAATCTTTTCCTTTATTAATTCAATATTAATAATATTGAATATTAACATTTTATTTATTTTATTCATGTAAATCTGTTGTAGTATATATCCTCAAAGGTGTCCAAATACAGCGACATTGTTATCAGTACATTTTTTGAACAAAGAAAAGTAGGGGTATTTTATTTTCAAAAACTGATCGACCACGTCATGCATTGGGAGCCAATCAGAATCCCCCATCGCAGTGTCTCACAGAAAACTTTGTCTTGCAAGAATAGTTTGTTCTAAACCTATAAGGGCTAGGCAAAGGGGACAAAGTTTACCCCTTTATCTGTACTTGTGTTATAACAAATTTTGCACTAAAAGCATTATGAATTTGACTTCCCCTCTATGTGTGGATGCATGTTTCCCCTACCATTCAATAGCCAGGGGGTCCATTTAAAAGCCAAGACTGGCACATGGGCCACCCACTCCCCCAAGAAAACTTCAAAGGAAATATTCCTGCTCTTATTTTCCCATGAATAAGGTACGTGATTCATAGTCTCTCTATGCCCATCTAGTTGATCAAAGCCTTAAACTGGCCTTAATCTTAATGCTGGTCTCATGGTCGAGTCAGATAAGCAAGGTAGTATTGCTTCACAATGGGGCTGAGGTCTGTGTTGTTGGTACCAACCGGGTGTGTCTCACACAAGCTCCTGATGATTCCAAAGTGCCATGAGTGCATCTGCAGTATGATTTTGTAACTCCACCCCTTATGTAAATTGAATGAGAAAGGAAGCAAACTTTGACATTTTTTTTCTCAAAAAAAGAAGTTGTTTAATGATTATTTATGATAGATATCTATAGAGCACACAAAATTGTCCATATTTTTTTGTCATTGGTACCAACCTCCGTCCCCTCAGACCCCACCTCAGACCCCAGCTCTACCTTGTAAACCTCAGGGAAACACAATACAATATTGCAATTTCATTGTATCCAACAAAATATTAGCATATATTTTCTGCTTTGGCATATTTT
The DNA here is from genome assembly GCA_900490495.1 of Danionella dracula. Lineage (NCBI taxonomy): Eukaryota > Metazoa > Chordata > Actinopteri > Cypriniformes > Danionidae > Danionella > Danionella dracula. The sequence continues at coordinate 1,572,531 of UELW01000049.1, read as the reverse complement.
AGGGCATCTACGGCACTTTTTTTAATGCAGATTAGCTGAAAGTATTTGCAAACATGCTTGATCCTTCGGAACAACAATAACTGTAACTTTAAATAGCAGATAATCATCCATAGGTTTTAGCAGAAAGCTAATGAGGTTCTGAGTTTATGCAATCAGTAGTTTCCTGGTTAGAGAACAACGAAAAAGTAAAAAATGTCCCAAAAGGATCAGAAATGACTAAACTTTAAAACATTAAACATTAAACTTCTAATGGGGTTCATGGATCTGAATCAAGTAGCCCCACCTTTAATTATGCAAAACTCCTAAAAATAAGACATAATCACCAAATACCCTCTCAGTTGTCATGAAGGTCAACTCAAGCAATGGGCATCAAATAATCAAATGGTGTCAGTGGTAGAAACCTTTGTAAACTGTAATGTTTGCTCATTTTTGGGCAGTTGTTGTCTGGTGGAAAAGGAGATCGACTTGTAATTGGAATGTCGAAGGTTCGATCCCAAATCCACCAGAGTTGAAGGTGGTGTGAGTGATGAAACACTTGCTCTCCATCTTCAAAAACCACAGCTGCTCCCTGGGAGCCTCAGTCATGGCTGCCCACTGCTCCGAGCATGTGTTCACTGGGTGTTTGTTCACTGCTGTGTGTGTACACTGGGATGGGTTAAATCAGCTGTCTTCAACCTTTTTTGTGCCACGGACAAATTTAATGTCTGACATTGTTATCAGGGACTGCTCTTTGGGGTTTGATGGATAAATACAACAATCATATTTTGTGCTTTAACATGTTTTAGATATTAAACAATATTTAAAGGTCATTTAGAAGTTGCCTCTATCATATATCAATTGACCTTGATGTAAAGACATGTTCACCATATTATCTAGTTGTGCAATTTGCAATTGTGCGGCCTGTGGTGAAATACATTTCTTTAGAGCTGCTTCATTTTTAAGATTTCAACCATTTTTGTCAAGGCAATGACTTAGCTCTCCACTGAGATGAAAAATGGATGTGGCTGAAATGGTGAGGGAGAGCGAGAGAACTACAAAAAAAACAAACAATAAATACAATGAATCATAAAACCAGTACAAAGATGGCACAATCAAATTTGATAAGTTTTATAATAATCTGCGTGGCTACAGTGCCAGAAAACGGAATCTGTTCTTTTGATAGAGTCAGTTTGCTTAAGTTAACTATGATAACACATGATTATTTTGTCTCCTCAGCCTGTAATCATTGAATACACAGTGAGTTTTTAAACTGCTTAAACAATCTCTTGTTGGATTTAGGGTTAGCATGTTTGTAAGATTATCTTACTTTGTGAGAATGGGCCTGCCCGGCATCCTCATACTGAACCGCTAACCTAAAGAGCATAAAGAGTTTGAGAAAAAGGGTTTAAAACTATTCTTAGTTTTAGCAGCCAAGAGACATTGAGAGATCAGCTCACAATTTAGAAGTTTCTCAATCTTTCTTACTACTAGACAGACAGTAAATTAACCAACCTTGTTTACTCAATCCTGATACCAGCTAATGAGTCAGCCACTTTAACTCTATTCAATAAACCAAAGTTATTATTGGCTTGATCATTGATTTGGCCATTCCTCTTCTCCAGCTTCCATGTCTCCGCTTTTTAAATAAATATTTCTCTGCTAGTATAAACTTTAGAATGGCTGGCTCAAACTTTGGTTTTTCCTCTTCATGTTAGCTCAACATATTTTTAATTAAATTGAGTGGACACTTCTTTAAATAAAATCTGCAATAATATTGTACATTTTCATGATATACATGGCTTATATTTTGAAATTTGTGTTGCATTCTGGGATACTCTGCTGACTGAGAAGGCTCTCATTATCTTCTTTCTCCGTACAAAAGTGTTTTTATGATAATTGTAATAAAGAGGTTATAAGGTATTTACTATATAGGATGAAGCACAGACTTTGTTATTCATTTGAAGCTATTAAAATGTCTCTCTCTCTTTCTATTGGCAAGCTTGAACACAAATTGATAACAATTACAAATTAAACAATGTAAACTTTTCCTCTACAATACTTTTACCTGTTTATAGCTATTAAGAAAAAAATATGTTTGTTTAGCCCACTCTACTGGAGCAGTCCATTAAGAACATTGAAAAAAAAACTTTTAAAACAAAAATAAACATTCAGTCTTATTTTATTAGTCAAATTATCATTGCAAACTATTTATGTTATTAACTTATGTTTTTGTGTCAGGTTTAAGTTTTGCACTTAAGAGGATACAACCTGGTCTGCACAGGCCCCTAAATTTGTGTTTCCATCACAATCAGTCTCAAATTAGTGGATGTGATGTAGGAGAGCCTCACAGACCACTGCAAGGATTCTCTCACCTCTGAATATGACCTCAGGGTGTGGAAAACGTTACGTAAGGGTCATTATCTAAGCCACATTTCAACAAGATGAACAAGATCTTTCTAGAACAAGATGGCTTCTAAGTGGTAATCTAAGTGCTAACCACTCACTATGCGTTCTTCAGATAAAGGTAAACATTGCAGTTTTTGCCACTAGTTAACAATGTTCAGTTAACAATGCATTTTACTATGAAAAGTCAAAATTGTGAACTATTGGAGTGAAAAAAGTGAAGTGAAAATGACCAGTTATGAAGTGACCCATACCCAGAATTTGTGCTCTGCATGTAACCCATCCCAGCGTACACAAACAGCAGTGAACAAACACACCCGGAGCAGTGGGCAGCCATGACTGTGGCGCCCGGGGAGCAGTCGGGGTGCCTTGCTCAAGGTCACCACAGCTGTGGTTGTTGAAGATGGGAGAGCATGAGTTTCATCACTCACACCACTTTTAACTCGGTGAATCTGGAGATCGAACCGGCGACCTTCTGATCACAAGTCGATCTCCTTATCCACCAGATCACAACTGCCCAGTATTGCTGATGCTGAACGGATATTTGTCCACAATGACAATTTAGCCAAGTTGAGAAAAAAACAAACCTAAGATGAGAAAAAAAAACATTTTATAACCACTAAAAAGTTATCTTTCCAAATTTTCTAAACCGACATTTTTTATTGGCTCAAAGCATTACTTTGACATAGCTCAACTCAACACTGAGTAAACATTTCAGCCAGAATTTGTATGTAACACATTTGGATACATTCTGATTTTACGTATTTGAAATTGGTCATTTTAAAAGTATTCTAAAAGCGTCACGGTGGCGCAGTAGGTAGCACGGTCGTCTCACAGAAAGAAGGTCGCTGGTTCGAGCCTCGGTTGGATCGGTTGGCATTTCTGTGTGGAGTTTGCATGTTCTCCCCGTGATCGCGTGGGTTTTCTCCGGGTGCTCCGGTTTCCCCCACAAGTCCAAAGACATGCGATATAAGTGAATTGAGTAAGAACGATTGTCCAAAGTGTGAATGAGTGTGTGTGTGAATGTTTCCCAGCGATGGGTTGCGGCTGGAAGGGCATCCGCCACGTAAAACATTCCGCTGTTCTATATAAAGAACACCAATATCACCAGCCATTAGCTGGGACATTTGTAGGGGTCTAGTATTTTTCTTTGGACATCTTTTTCAATGTATCTGGCAGCTTTGTTTGGCTATGACGAGAATATTCAGATATATTCAACCAATCAGATCACGACTTCAGGATTCTTGAAGTTCCTGCAATAAAAAAATCACTAAATTCATCGGACCTCATCCACGGGCATGAGGTCTAGAGCTGAGACAATTACACTTCCGACTATGCCCCATCAGTGTATAATGCCAGACACATACAAACTTCAATATGAGTTTATTTGCAATTTAACTTCTAAAAACGATTGTTTTCAACAACTCCCCCTAACCAGCAAAGTCAGTCAGCCCTTCCCTAACACGCAAGTAAATAGACCCTCCACCCCACTGACAGCCAGCCATTGGCATTCACCTCAGTCTGACCATCACACAATGAGGGGATAAATGAGACATCCAACACAGGGAGCAATGATCTGTTCTTGACTGACTCCGAGAGCTGGTATTCTCAAACTTTTTTGAGTCAGGGACCCCTTCAATGAAATAATATTTGCCATGATCACCTTCAAAACTCTTCAATTTGCTTTCTCACAATGTCATTAGAAAGTGGTACAGCTTTCAGTTTCTTAGCAGCTTCTTACCTCACACATTTCCACCGCTGTTGGTAGGATAAGTTCTTGCACTATGGTGCGAGGCGTTTTATATTTTGCGCTCCCGTTGAGCCACCAGAACCAGTTTCTCAGAAGCTGTGGCCAGGTTCACCATCTTTTTTCTGCCTAATATAATCTTCCCTATTTTGCTGGAGAAATTTGTTGATTTTATCCAAAAACTTCCAACTATCTTAATGGTTTCACTAGCTAGAACAGGGGTAGGCAAACCTTTTGGCTCGGGCCACATTGACTTGACAGGCCGGGTCAGCACAAGATACGATATATATAAAAAACTGCTTTTGTTAACAGTACATATCAAACAAAAACAGTAAAAAGCATTAAGCATTAAACAATGATATACAATGAGAACAGTGTTGTTGATTGCCCATTTCAGCCAGTGCATCAAAGTCTGGTTGTAATTCTGTTGTGGCAAATGTCAGAACAGAACTGAGGTGTTCATCACTAATCTGGGATCTGTGGGGTGCTTTGTTGGTGTTCATCACAATAAAAGCCTGCTCACACACATATGTAGAGCCAAACAACAGCAGCATCCTCTGTGCCATCTTCAGAATGGTTGAAAAATTAGCAGCACTTAATGAAGCATAAACTAATCCAGTTTCAGGGAGTTGAACTTGTTCTTTAACACCATGTCACATTGGAGATCAATCCGTTCCAACTGCAACTCCTGTGGCACTGCCTCTGGGTCTTGTGAGACGGGACATGACACCAGCTAAAGTGCCCTGTCAATGTTTTTAAAATCACAAAACCGACAGAATTGCTCATGCAGGTCATTCAGTGATCTCCTAAATTTTTTGTTGTGTGGCCTCTTTTGACATAGCCAGTGTGGGGAATTGACTTGTCTGACATTCACTTCGAAAATAAAACCATCTCGGCTTATAGGTTCTGTTATATGATTTTTTTCCTTCTCAAATCTATGACTATAATCATTATGGTGGGAATCTTATCCAATAAAATGGCCCCTCTGCGACTCTTTGTAATTGGTTGATCCTCGTGTCACGTGACTATGAACAGTCTGAAGAGCTAACTTGAACTCAGTATATTCTAATAAGAGCCGTTGGTCGTTATATACAGTCAATCGTCGAGAAACAAGTCTGAGGCCACAAAGGGCTAAATTAAGCACAGAGGCTCAGACATTAATAATGAGGCTCTCACTTTAAACCTGAAACCGAGAAGAGGGTTTAAAAAAAGAACTAAACCCGAGCGAGCACTGACCTGTGCAGGTATGTTGATTGATTTAGACTGAACTGAAGCAGTCGAGGAGGTCTTGGAGAAGTAGAGTCATCCTATGTGAAGCCTGCTGTACACTTGAGAATTTGCCCCCTGAAGGGGCGAAAAGGTACTGCACCCACCTTAACCCTTGACGCATAACTTTAGCTTTTGAAACTATTTCACCTACGTTTATGTTTGGGTTTGTTCTAGAAATTGAATTTTGTCTACTTAATGTACAAAGAATAGCTTTAGACATTTGCCCTAGTTGATCACAAAATCAGCGAAGATTTTCATAAAAGTATAAACCTGCCTTTCACATTTTATGCATTCAACACATGATGGTTATTGTAACAGTTTTGCAAAGGCTTATATAATTAGGTCTTAAACTGAAAGAAAAAAACAGCCGTCGTGGCACAGACAGTTAATATTACATTATTTATAATTGTAATAAAATATGCGATGATTACATTTTCTGCAAGTTTTATACAGTCAAATGTTAGATGTTTTAAGACCAATAAAATTTTACCAACTGAATTTTAAAATTCAAGACCAATTTTTTTTTGCATAATACACAGTATGCTTCAAATACATTGTTTTAAACGCTAACCATCAATTTTGTTTTGGGCATTTAGGAAGGTTTTCTCAATCTGGCAATCCAAACAATCGCTTTTATGCTTTTAAGCCTTTTTACATGTTTTCTTAATCTCTGGTGAACCTTACAATCAACATCATTTTTTCAAAATGTTTAGCATTTAGGAGTATTTTCTCAATCTCTTGCAGCCTCAAGTAACAACAACAAAAAAACACATCAAAAGACTTTACATGGACTTCAGAAAAATAAGATATGTGAAAAATTATACTTCACCTAGAACAGTAAATCTAAGACTTTTTACCACCTAAAGATAAAACTGATCATCTGTGTTTGCAAAGAACATACATTTCTTTAATATTATGATTTGCACCCAATCCCCATTAACAAAAAAAATGACAAGTGGTTCTAAATAAAAATCATTTATTTCCATGAATATAGTAATCAATCTAGCTAGAGCAAAGAAATCAAGGTCCACCATGCCACTTTATTACTACAGTACGTGGAGGCGGCACCAAGGTCTGAATACTGAACATACAAACACACGGGCCAACAAGGAAAAAAAGGGCGGGTTCATTCTGGTCTTCATTCTCCATGCCTAGGGGCCAGTGTAGTTAGGGCAGAGTTGGGGACATTTTCCTTGCATCTAAACTCAAAAGAAAAACTCTGAAATCTTCAAGCTAGAGGAACAGACCTGTAAGAGAAGGGAGGATTGACCTCGACAGACACAGAGGTCTGAAGCGTCGGTGTAAGTGTGTGATAGTGTGTGTCAGAGACAAGGTGTAACAGGTGCTGGAGATCCAACTGTACGCTTGAAGAGATTTCAGACACGAGGGTCAAAATATGAGGTAACAGACGCCTTCCTTTACTGGTTCCTGAAAAATGATGCATGGAGCTGAACATCAAGTAGAAAAAAACAAATGTGAATTAAACTGACGATTTGTTGTTACCTGCTCTCATCGGGGTGTGTTGGTTCCACCAGACACTATCGCGCTGTCTGCGTTATTGTGAGACTGCTCCTTCACAACTTGAACTAAAGGGAGGTAAAAATTAGTGTTTCTGATCTTACATTCTCTGTGGTTTGAGCAAAATCAGTAACACTTTATATTACAGCCATCTAATTACAGAGGAATATTGTGTTCTTCCCCCTTACTTGTACATAGTAATAACTTGCAATATTAATTTAGTTTAGTCATTTCTAAATTTTCCAGTTCAAGAATAGATGCTCACCCTGTATTTACACGGCATGAAGGCTGTAATCTATAGTGTAGTTTGTTTACTGTAATTACACATTAATTATCCTATAGGTAGACAAACTACGCTGTAATTACACTACAAGTACCCTATAAGTACACACCACCTACCCTGTAGTTATACTGCAAGTACCCTATAAGTAAACAGTAATTAAGCTGTAATTACACAGTAACAACCCTATAAGTAAACAGTAACTACCTTGTAATTACACGGTAGTAACCCTAAAAGAACATAGTAACTACCCAGTAATTATACCACACGTACCATATCAGTACACAGCAGTGCTGGAAGTAACGAATTACAACTATATATAACTGTATATTTTGGAGGACTTGTAATTTCATGAGAACATTTTTTTTTACTTGTACTCAAGTACAAATTATGTTAAGTGATTTACTTCATTATTTTTTTAAATATTACTCCATGACAGTGCTGTAAGCCAATAAAAATGTCTAATCTTAATGGATCAATGAAAAGCCTGGTACGTTATTTGAGCTGAACAAGGTCCGAAAAGCTACGCAAACTTCCGCCTAAGTAACTTTTTGTCAAGACATTATTAACATGGATATAAAAAACAGCAATAATGAAGAAATTAAGAAATAACAGAGGATGAGAACCACATCTGGAGGAGCTATTCTCCTACAGAGGGAGGAAAGGGGACCGCGTGCTGATGAAGTTTAAACACTGTGTGCTGTCTGCTTTGATTTTAGCTTACAAGAGTTCCACATCTAATCTAAAAAAATACATTAAGGAAAGAATAAACATAACTTATAACTTTGTTTTTGTTACATTCTTTTACATATTTCTTTCACATCAATACATATAAAATAACGCATGTTCTGTGAATGTTATATAAAACATATGTGACAGTTCAGTTACTGTTTACCTATTCTAAAGGTGTAAAGTAAAACCTGTTTTATTTCCTGGCCCTTGTCTGATTCAATGAATACCACCAGCGAAAAAGTAACTTACTCAGATTACTTTTTATGAAGAATAATTTGTAATTTTACTTAAGTACTTTTTAAACACCGATACTTCTACTTGTAATTTAGTAAATTTTCAGCAATGTAACGGTACTTTTTGAGTACAAATTTCCAGTACTATTTACACCACTGGTACACAGTAACTGCCTAGTAATTACACTGCAAGTACCCTATAAGTACTCAGTAACTACCCTGTAATAAGTGTCCTGATCTTGTTTGTTTAAGCGACTCACAGAAGTAGGGGTGCTCCATGGCTTCTGTGGCAGTCAGTCTCTGCTGATGGTCATATCGCAGCAGCTTGTCCAGGAGATCCAAAGCTTCAGGACTGACCAGATGCTGGTTCTCCGTCTGCACAAACTGTTCCCAGCGCTTTCTTGTCTGCCTTTGGGACAAGACCAGAAAGTGTCAGTAATTCTAAGAAAATGGAACAAATTGAATCTGTCTCATCTCCTAACGTGTATTTCTTCTTTTTAATTGCCAAGCTTTAAATTGAATCATCTTCACATATACTTTAAAATTCTTCCTTTAATACATTGTAAAATGGAACTAAATTGTATAATGCTATGACCTTTATTTTTAAATACAATTGCATGAATGCACCAACCCCCATAAGCACCATATATAGTCCAGAGTTTCTGCAGGGTCTCAAAAAGTCTAACGTTTAAAAAGGCCTTAACCCCTGCAGACCTGAATAATCTGGTCTCAACTGAAATACACATAAAAAAATTTTTAAAAAACAAGATAACACTATTTTTGGGATATGTTTTAGGGCATTAAAACTAAAATCCAAAAAGTTAATTAGAATAGTGTTTTGTTTGTTTTTTGTTTTTTTTTGGGGTGTTTTACAGTTTTCCCCAGTTGTCAAAATGTAATTCAGTGCATCACAACTACAAAAGAGACCAACATGCAAAAGCCAATCAGCGTTCTATTATTGGGACATGTCTCTCTGGTATTGGACATAACCACAGATATGTTTTACCCATGGAAAAGTGCAGGTTTATGGATTCTTGGCTTGGAAAAAAACTTGGCTAGCAGATTACACCAAAAGTATTAAATTTGATTATGAATCCTGCAAAAACCCTGATTATCACATTTATCTCAGGCAGTGACATCACTGATGTGTTTTGGACAACAGGAGCAAGATGCTCAAATAAAAAAAACTTGTGGAATGAAATTTAAACAGTCTAGTTAAAAATTTGTTTTAAAAAATTTCAAATCCAATAGTGAGAGAAAAAAAAAACAGTACAAACAAAGTGAAAGTTCTTTGCTGAAAGGCGACAATGGCACCCTCTGTTGGTACTTACTGGCCAAGCAGGTCTTTGAAACGCGGATCCAGTTCAATGTGGTACTTGCGCAGATATCCAAACAACTCATCTGTTCCGAGTACTTTTGCAATCCTCACCAACTGGGAGCCAACAGAAAGGATGAACAGGCGCTTAATATAGTGTACTCCATTTAGTTCTTTATTTTATTGAGACTGCCAACAACTGACTCAGGGCCGAACAGCTTTTAAACTTTTTGGATATATGCTCATTACTCATCTCCATGTCCATTTAACCAAAATCTGAACCACACAAAAAAAAAATAAAAAGTGGTTTGAAAGTCTTTTTATGGCTCAATTTGTGCCAATCTTGGATTCAACTATTCATTCGCAAAACATGCTAAGAGCAATTTAAGAGAACATATTCCAAACCGTTAAAACAATTCTAACTAAAGAGCTCCAACTTTTGCAAAGTGTTTGGACGTAAATATGTGTAAGAACAGTGTTAACACACTAATGTGGAGTGTTTGGAGTCATTTTTGTGCATTTAGTAAGTAAAAAAGTAAATAGTAAATAAAATTAAATAACAAAAAGACAAAAAAACCAGACAACTCCCAAAAATCTGATGCGCTAAGATACTGTTGTGTGCTTTAGAAATATTTTTCTAATAAAAGCTGTGTTGATGTAAAGCATAAGGTATTGTCGGTTTCTTAAATGCAGCAAGAGCGTCATTGGATTTACATGGGGCTTACAAAAATGCAGCCATTATTCTGCTTATGAGGCTAGATTTGTGTGCAGCAACTTTTGTTTAGTTTATTACGATCATGCATCAATGACATTATTCCATGAGTTTTAAGACAACTCATGGAAGTGCATTTATTGTCTGTGTCTAGAAACTCCCACAAAAGCAATTTAACAAAATATGGATCTATTTAGTATAAAATTTTGATAAGCTTTCTTGAAAAATAGTACACGACTACCATGCTGTTGCTGCTAAGCTCACCTACAAATCTAGCAATTTCTGTAAAGAACACACTTCAAAAGAGCATGGATCAGGCATTTTGCTTAAATTAGACTTAAAACAATGTGTGCAATAAAATCTATATCGCATTTGAACTAAAAATTACTAGGCATATCAAGAATACTTGCAAGATTGACATCACGTCATGTAAAAAAAAAAAAGTGCACAATAGATGCCTTTAACTCTGGGTGAGGGTAAGTGCAGGTTGAGCCAGTAGGGTGAAAAAAAAAGTGTGCCTCATGTTTGGTCTCAAACATACAGTTCAGTGAGATGAAAAGGTCCATCTTAACATAAATTATATTATAAATATTTATTTATATCCAATATATTCATACATAAATAAACAAAATAAATCAAACACTGAAATATTTGACAGCACTTTCTTCGACTCACCTGATCATAGTTGTCTTGACCATGAAAGAAGGGCTCTTTCTGAAAGATCATACTGGCCAGCATGCAGCCAAGACTCCACATGTCCAGACTGTAGTCATACAGCTGTTCAGACAAAACAGCACAGTCAACATGGAGGCTAAAACCATAAACATTCACTATTCTAGAGTAGTTATTTTAACACTTGTGGATCAAAAGATGTGCCGCTTTAAAAGAAGTCTGAGCAAGTTATGCTCCAAAGCTCCTCAAAGAGGTTTTGTAATGCTGACAGCTGTTCACACTGCAAGCTTAGTTCAAGTGACAAAGAGATCTAAAGATATAAAATTAGGATAAATACTCTTCTTAGATTCTTCAGCTGATCTAAAACTGGATGAACTAGTTACTCACAACATTCTGAAATACTCTAAAGCATGTAAGCTTGTGTTGTCCTGAAATCATGGAACAAATATGTAAAAGCTTAAGTCAGATTTAGTTTTTAGATTTTTATTAGATAGGTAAATGGGTTGTTTTTACCTGTAATATGTAAAATATGGGGGAAATTAATTATTTGGGCTTATAACTGGTATAATAATAAGGTTTTGCCCATGCACAGCACATGATGGTCACCCAAGACCATTGATAGACATGCTGCACATGTATAAAGCCAAGATTTGAGCATGAACTCTGGTGAGTAAGAGCTTAATGAAAGTGTAGACCAAAAATTTTTGGATTTTTGTCTTTATTTGGTTTCTTTTGCAATCAGAGAGTGTTCCAGTCATAGTATTAAATTTGTATTTACCATAGACAGTAGAAGAAGGCATTTGTTAATGCTCTAAATACTTTTCAAGGCATAAAAATCCATGCGATTCAAGTGTCAATGAGTTGGTATTTTTGTATAGAACAAGGTACAAAGTAATTAAAAAAAAAAACAACCACAGCTTTGAAAAACTGTATTTAATCAAAGTAGCATGATGGAAGCATGAGTAAGTAATGTCAGTGACCAAGTGAGCAACAAAATGAAACTTTAGAGCTTTCCGTAATCGACGACAGAAAGAGCTTAGCCCTCGTTTTCTTCTTCGCAGAGTTTTCAAAGTAGTGGTGGTTGCATTTTGAATAATCCTGTATACGTAGTTACTTTAGGGTTCCTAGTGAAGCAAACTTTGTTCAAAATGTTTTTGAAGCTTTACTTGGGCACAAAATAAATCAACACTTAAGAACATTTTAGATCTATTGTTCAAATATGTTGTTAAAATACAGTGTTATCAACTTAAAAACTTGTGTAAAAATTAAAATGTGTGAAATTTAAAAATAGAGATTACTTATCTTTCTTTCGAACACCAAGCTATCTTCATAACGATAATACTGTAATGCTTTACAATATTAAACTTCAGATAAGTTGTTCAAAACTAATTTCCTCTAAAATTTAAAAACTATACTTGGACTCCCTTGTATAACAACATGTTAATGTAGAATAAAACTGGGTTCTAATAGGGAAGAAAAAAAAAAATCGAGGACAATTAAAATATGCTTAAAAGATAGTGACACACAGCATGAAGGACATTGAGGTGGAGTGTCTCCAGTAACTAAAAATTGGTGAGTGAGTTTGAAGTGTCCAATTCTGCATTTTGTATATCCCACTTGATCCCATCGACTGTGTCTATTGTCCTTGTTAGGATTTATTTAATGTAGTTTATTGTCATTACATTGATCTCATTCTGATTGCCATTTTTTTATATAAGAGGTTAAGAATGGTTATGAAGAATGTAGATATGTTTCTTAAGTCTGGCATGTCGTTTACTCTTGTAATAAAGGCTCTTTAGTGATAAGATCCAGATATTTATTTCCTGGGATTTCTGCGTGTCCTGTGGAGATGTCTATTCATGGTCAATACATCAAATAAAAGTGGTTTGGTGAAGGTTATGCTTTCATAGACAAACGATTCTAGCTTGCTATTATGCTCAATGAATAAAAGCTTTTGGGGGAAATCCTCCATTTCTTGAGCCCTAAATACTCTTTGGGCAATTTACCTGATAGTCCACCAGCAGCTCAGGACCTTTGAAATAGCGTGAAGCCACTCTGACATTGTATTCTTGTGCAGGGTGATAAAACTCTGCCAGGCCCCAGTCTATCAACCTCAGCTGCAAACACATAGACCACAAATAAAAACAATTGTAGGGAGTCATGCTGTGCTTTAAGGCCATATCTACAAGAACACTGGTGTTTTCCTTGCTTCCTCAAAAAAGCTGTCTATCTCTTTCTCTCGCTGTATGTCTGTACATCCGTACATCTGTCTGAGTCTCTCTCGCTGTATGTCCATTTGTCTGTCTCGCTAGTTGTCGGTCTGTCTTTCTATCTCTTGCTCTCTGTGTCTGTCTTTCTGTCTCTTTCAAACTCTATCTCTCTCTGTCTATCCTGATTGCAAACAAGAGACCTTGTCTTTTAACAATAACAACTTTAAGCAGCTTGATATAAAGCATTTTTTTAACATAATTTTTACTGTGTAACGCTGCTACTGTTTTTTTTGTGTTGTTGTTTGCTGGCGAGCTATTTGAAAAATCTGCTACTTATCAAAGAAAGCACACACAAGACTACTTTCGGGTACTCAACTGCATCCAATTAGTAACCACTATATATTTGTGTGTGTTACTCATGCACTTGACACGCTTTTTTAGAGAAGTTCTAGAAAATACAGAAGAAACAGCACTCTGTAGCCCTCTGCTGGTAATAAAGCAGCTAACACCACAAAGGCACCAGCCCTTTGAAAATAAGTATCATGTTTCCAAGTGCAAATATTCGTACCTTCCTTAACTGGTGATCAATCATAACATTGTGTGGCTTGACATCGCGGTGCATGATCCCCATACTATGGCAGTAGTCTAGAGCCTGTGTGTGAAAGAGTAGAACACACAAACAAATTAAACAGAAATGAAAGGAATTGCCAGTCTAGAGATGGGGATATTTTGTAGTCAACAATAAAGCAGTAAAAATATTCCTGACGATAATAATGTGTTCAACCGGTATAATTGATAATAAATCTTGCTAGCAGGGAGCTTCTCGCAGCTTTAAATGAGTTTAACAACTGTTCCCAAAATTCTGCTAATGAGACATGTCTAAAAGGGAAAAAGCTGAGACACTGCTAGCCATTGTACATGCTCTGATGGGTTCAGCAGACACAGCAAGAGATCTCCGTTTTGCATTGATATATATATAGATAATATATATAGAGAGATATAGAGAGAGAGAGAGAGATAGACAGATATATAGATAGAGATAGAGATATTAGAGATTATATATAGATATATATATATATTATATATAATAGATATATATATTAGATATATATATATATATATATATATATATATATACATATATATATACATATATATCATCATGAGGATATCTTCAAGTTAAAACATTACAAAAAAAAGAGAAGCTATGGGGCAGTACGCACAGTAAGTTGTCCTTCTGCAACTCAAACCTCACTCTCAGGACTCGAGTGCATATTCCTAGAACTATTGCTAAGTTCTTAATGAGGAATGTTAGTTGCTTTACTATTCAATATTCTATACTGAGAATTTGAGCGATTAACTCAATCACTGATAAAAAAACTTTTTTATAAAATTATGAAAAATTCTGACAAAAATCTGTTTTTCCCAATTGGTTTTAGAGAAGAAATAATGACAAAACCAACTTTTAGAATGAATGATTAATAGTTACTAATATTATTTGCTAATAGTGTGTGGCTAGTATTTCTTGAAATTGGAAACTGGTGCTACCCAGAGAAAAAGTCCAATAGAAACATATCATTATCACAATAAACACTAGAAAGCATCATGACAGACACCATCATCCATCCCTAATCAGAAGAACATTACATTAAGTCAGAATTGAGTAAACTTACCTTCAATAGTTCATACATGTAAAAACGGATGTCATAATCTGTTAGCTTTTGATACAGTTCCTAAAAAAAAAAATAAAAAAAAGATTACATAAATATAGACAAACAGATAGATATAGATAAAAAGACAGACAGGTAGATAGGTACCTTAAAATCTGTGTTATTGATGCATTCAAACACAAGCGCAGGGGTTCGAGACTGCAGTGATTGGGAGAAACCATGAGAGAGAAAAAGAAGAGAGAGAGACATGGATCATTAGAAAAACAGAGGGTGTTCAAATTAACAGACAGCTTCAACAGACACTTCGAAGCCTTTGCTGGGATTTACTAAAGCAGATGAAATGCATTAGGAAACAATAAATGTGTTTACATGCATTTCAGTGCGTTATTCTCAATAAGCCGATTCCTCTGGTGTCATGTAAACATGGAAAACAAGTTTCAGTAAGAGATCCTGGCATAAACCCTTTTTTTTTTGAGAAAGCAAATCAGGAGATATTTATTGCCTAATTATATATTTTTTTCAGCATGTAAACGCAATACCCTTTTATTAATATTAATAATTAATAATCTTTTTTAACTATCTGCACATGTCTGTCTGTGGTCTGGTTTGCGCATGTCAAATGTGGCCAGGAAGTACACGTCTCAACCAGAAGTAGGAGCCCAGATACTTTGTGGAGTTACAAACTCATGAAATCGTGCCCTCGATTCACAGAGTGGATCCACAATAATCAAAAGAAAGAAAGATTGCTGCATTCAAAGATATTGTGGGCAAAGGATTAGGTAAAACAACACAGCTTTTTGCACTTTGTTCACCACCCTTTTGTGCATATGACATACACACTATATAAACAGCAAAAAAAAAATTGAAGAGATCACATGAATGCTAACACTTTAAAATATACACCTATAAGATTGTTTATAAATACCTGGAAAATACTACAGATCATCTGTCCTCATCCTACTAAACCTCTCTGCTGCATTTGACACAGTCAACCATCAGATCCTTCTCTCCACTCTCTCTGCGATGGACATCACTGGAACTGTACTCGATTGGCTTGAGTCCTATCTCACTGGTAGGTCTTTCAGTGTTGGGTGGAGGGGTATGGTCTCCAACACTCAGACTACTCACCGGGGTTCCCCAGGGTTCAGTCCTTGGGCCCCTTCTCTTCTCCATCTACACCACCTTCCTGGCCCCCATCATCCTCAGACACGGATTCTCCTACCACTGCTACGCTGATGACACTCAACTCTATCTGTCGCCCCCTCCTGATGACCTATCAGTAACTACTCACATAACTGACTGCCTCAACGACATCTCTACTTGGATGAAGAACCACCACCTATAGCTCAACATGGCCAAGACAGAACTTCAGGTAATCCCAGCCAATCCCTCTGTGTATCATGACCTCACCATCCAGTTGGAATCCTCTGCAATCACCTCTTCTCCTTCAGTCAGGAATCTTGGAGTGATTTTGGATGAACAGCGGTCCTTCAAAGACCACATCACCAAGACAACTCGAGCGTGTAGATTTGCACTGCACAACATTCGAAAGATCAGGCCCTTCTTATCTGAGCATGCAACTCAACTTCTGGTTCAGGCTCTGGTCCTCTCACATCTGGACTACTTCAATGCTCTCCTAGCAGGACTTCCAGCAAACGCTCTCAAACCTCTGCAGATGATCCAGAACTCTGCAGCTCATCTTATCTTCAAGCAACCAAAGCGAGCTCATGTTACTCCCCTCTTCATCACTCTTCCCTGGTTTCCCATTGCAGCTTGGGTTAAATTAAATTATCTGATGCTGGCGTACAAAACTATCTCCAAATCAGCCCCTGTTTACCTCCACAAGCTCATACACTCCTACATGCCCTCCAGAAGCCTGCGCTCAGAGAAGGAACAGTGTCTCGTGGTTCTGTCCCACAAAGGCAGGAAATCTCTTAGCAGAACCTTCGCTCTCACTGTCCCTGGCTGGTGGAACAAACTTCCTGATCCAGTCAGGAAAGCAGCAACACGAACAGCTTTCAAAAAGCAACTGAAAACTCTTCTCTTCAGGGAACACCTTCTATATAAAAAAAATATTTTTTCCTCCTCTGTCTTTATCTTCTTCCTTTGCTTCCTTCCTGCTATGGTTTACTGATCAGTTGATACAGCTTCTATTATGAGCAAGCTGAGATAGACTTTGACGGTTTAACTAATTGCACATTGTCTCTTCCTTAATGTAAGTTGCTTTGGACAAAAGCGTCTGTCAAATGCATAAATGTAAAATAACAATTGCTCCTTACTTTTTTGTTAAAAATGTGGATCTATTTTGTTGTGTTTCTTGCATTGTTGCAATAGTGTGCATTATTGATTTGAATAGCTTACACATTTGATACAATACTATATTTCATATATGCAGAAGTATTTTGGCATACGACACGGGGTCACAATCTGATTTCGTCCCAGTGGTCAGGTATATAAATGTTCCTCCTTGTATTTAATATGAAACCTGTATTAGCAAACTGGAATTAGGTGGGAATTAATGTCTTTTTCATCACAGTTTTGTTGGAAATTTCAGTTGGCCAAAAGGGTCTTTAGTCCGGTGTGTTAGTCCTGTGTTTCAATGATAGGGGGTTGATGAAGACATGTGCCTTTTTAAGTGGTCAACACCCGAAAGAATGTTAAGAGAAGCCAAACTCTACTCTTAATCAGTTTTTTTCCATCATGAGGGAAAGCTTCAAAATGAAAGAGACCATCATGAAATTAATTTGATTGGAAGGGTTTCCCAATGTATTTGCATATCTGTGTTTGTTAAAGTGAGCATGGACACAACCAAAGCTGATCTGGGTGCTCTGGGTGTGACTGATGATGGCTTTTCAATAAAACTTGATTTGATATTTGACTAATAATTTTAATTCAACAAAAAAGGGTCCATCCATGAAAATATAATTCAGATGGTAATTTAAAGAAAATATATTTCTAATTCCATAACCAGATTCCAAACAAAAATGAACCAAGCCTTTTTACTCAATGAGAATCATTAATGGACGAAGAGAAACAAGTACCACGGGGTCTTTGACTGTGTCCATCAACTGGATGATGTTGGTTCCTCCTCGCAGATTCTCCAGGATCTTGATCTCCCTCTTGATCTTCTTTTTCTTGACAGGCTATTTCAGAACATAGAACATGCATATCACAACATTAGTTACTTCAAAGATTAGAGTGCCAGATAAGAAGTCGACATTTCTTTACTGATTTTCAGCCATGTGTTGAATGTCCACTGTTTATTTCTGTCTACAGCACTAAAACAAAGTAGTGTCTGTGACTTCTGAAGAGAGATCTTGATGCTAAATTGGGAATAGTCCTTCATGTACTTCTTGGAAGTCACTTCTGTTTAGTGGCGAATGGACAAAAGGGCAGGAAATGGGAAGAACACAGCAGCGATTAAAAGAAAACCTAAAACTTAATATCAGTTGTGAGCTGTAGAAGTCAATGAATTGCTCAATACAATTCAATACAATCAAGTGTGGCTGTTTCTACTGGATCTGCTCATCTTCTGAATCATACAGCATTTTTTATGTTTAATTTGTTTTGTCTAGAACAGAGCAAAGTAAAAAATATTTTAAATGATGGTAAACTATGGGACAGGTCGGAAAAGTGTAGAAGGTTATTAAGATTTGTTAGTTAATTAATTTGCAAATTGTTCTAATATGAACACATATCATACCATCATTTTGCAAAAACAGTTTAAGGTTTTAATGTTTAAACTCAAAAGCATCGAAAGCATCATCATTCAACCTAAATAGCAAGAAGGTAGGATTTTTTACCTTCAACACTAGTTAGGTTCCAAGCAGTGAAGACAACCATTTTATTTGTCTGATTTCTTCCTTACCACCTTTACTCTTCTGCCACAAAGTTGTAGTAACCCACAAAACCATTCCTGTATACGTTTTGAAATTATGGACACTAGTTAAGAATATGTTGACCTCAAACCTGGCCAACTCTGGACCTTTTAACTCCCTAGTGCCAACCCTAGTTCTACATTTTTGTTAAAGGTAACCATCGCTTGTGGAAAAAGCCTTTTTTTACACAAAATCTTTAGGTCATGCTGATTTAAGCCTTTAAACCTTTAGTTTACATGTGTTATGGAGGTGGAATTGTGTGAACAATGCCATTTTACCTCTGAAATTAGAGTCAAACGAAATAAAAACACAAGTGCGTTTGCGATATGGCAGCTGGATCTAAGGAAATGGGGATTATTACAGAGAGGAAGAACGAGGTGGAGAGAGAGGGAGAGAGAGAGAGAAAGAAATGAGTGAGGGAGACAGAGAGAATGATGGAGACAGAGGGGGAGAGAGAGGAAAGGGAACAGAGAGGTGTTTGTGATTTACATCATTAGACACTGCGGGTCTTTATAATTTTTATTTTGCGGCATGTTTTCTGGTGGTCATGGGCTCCCTTGGACAGTCTTCCCTGGTGCTTAAGCCCTTGTAATCACATGCATTAATGCGGCCTTAACCATCATTCAGACCATGATGACTAACTTATCAAACTGTTTTGAAATAACTCGCAAACCAATTTTATTTTATGTATTAGCACAAAATTTGGTGGATGTTATATTAATTGTATGAGGCAACCTGCAATTTTTAAGTAAGTTGCCACCAAGTTATCCAGCAATAAGGAATGTTAAAAATATGAACATTTGGCTCATAACTATTTGTTAACCATACCTGTAAAGCAAAAAATGAACGAACAGAAAAAACTTACCTTGAGGATTTTGACCACGACCTTCTCATTATTGTTGATGTTAAAGGCTTCGAAGACCTCGCTGTATTTGCCTCGTCCGAGCTTCCGTACCAGCTGGTAGTCCTCCTGGTTACTGCAGGTGGCAAACACACACAATTCACACAGCAGTTAGAGAGAAACTTGAGCTTGGAAAGCAGCATCTTCATCTCCGCACAGGAACATAGTCAACTGTCTGTGAGAATAGGTAAACCCATCATTTCCCCGGCAGCGGAAGCCTGACTGACAGCTCTGTTCAGGGACCGAGCCAAAGACGACATTTTAAGCATCAGGATACATCAAATGCACTTAACCATAGTAACGAGGAAAATGTTCCTGCTCTCAGACTGTGCAAGTTCAATTCCGAACTGGAATACAACTGATGACTTACCACCTCAAAAATAAACAGTGTTTTTCCCATTACCAACAAATTGTCTACAGAGGCAGAGACTATAAATACCAAACGCCAAATAAAGACTTATTTACTGGTTGTTAAAATGTATATGATGATACAATATCTCCTGTAAACCAAACTGGATGAAATTGTTATTTTTAAAGGGACAAAGAGTCACCAGTGTTCTGCATCAGGGAGAGTGAATACATATTCATTCAAATAATGTGGTATGGCATTAAGAGGCTAATAATGTTCTGTTAAGTACCACCAGGGACTGTCAAAGGTGCACAGCTTTCACCCTAGGTTACCTATCTAAACAAACAAAACAAATTGTGCAGGTGCGTGTCAAACCAATGATCAGGAGTTTGCAACCCTGCTGGTTTTTGTTTCAATCCCTTCTTACGACAGAAAAGTAGTTTTAAACAAACCAAGAGGAGCTGAACTTCATCAGGTGTGTTCCATGCAGGTGGGCTAATGCTATAAACTGTGCCCTCATTGTTATCTCTATAGCTTCAAATTTCACCCTATGACATTTCCAATATATAATCCTATTCTACCTAAGCAAAAAGGGCTGCGCTCGCTCGTAAAAGGATTTTAGTAGGCTTCAGTTGGAAGAATAAAGACTATGTAATGTATAAACAGTGACAGCGAACTCATTTCAAGTGTTGTGAGTGTTGTGACGCTTAAATATCACTTTCTGCATTTCCACTACACATTTGCATTGCAAAAATAATTATAATAACAAAAACAACTCACACGATATGTAATTTGAAAAACATAATAATGAATGTGAACAATACTCAGGTTTACAGTATTTACAGCAGGTATATTCACATTTCAGCCACGGTAATGGCACTCATCATCCTGAGGTGTCAACATCTTACTCAGGCCATGGAGAGGCAAGCCCCTATGCGTGTGAGCAGCAGCAGATGATGCGATTAGGGAAATAGTGGTTACAGAGAAGCTATGGATCCAACAATTTTGCATGACACGCCCAACTTTTAATGAGTTGGTGGATTTTTTTTCTGTCAGTCACATGACTCGTTTAATTTGAAAATGTATTTACATTGCAGTTATGTGAAATAAGTACATTTCGATACGTATCAAATGCAATGTGAAAAAGCGCAAATACTTCTTTTAATAAATTTGAGTTTTTTTCAGAACTGTCATGTTTGCATTAGACTAATTTGCACACACTTATTGTCAACAGAGAAGCAACTATTGACAGCAGCAGTCCAAAAATAATATGTACATTTCCAAAGCTTTGTGACTGCTCCAAAATAATGTTTTTGTGTATTCTTCTGGTTTTCCACATCTAACACTTCCGCACCCCGAAACATGAAGCTATGCACAAGGACATGAACTTGGTTGTTTGTCATGTCAGTCAAATGGCCTCATGGCAGCCTCAAACCTATAGCTCGGTAGCACCACCATGTGGTCGGAGACTTTCCATACCTCACTTGCTCAATCAAATGACGCATGACTATATCTCACTTGACCAGCAGGTTCTTGTTCACTCCAGTGTTACAACTGACCAACAAAACATGTTTCCACCCCTGGCTCCATTAAGGTTTGTTGATTCAAACCACAAGTTTTGATCTTCATAAACACTCTGAGGATGTAAATATTTTTTTTAATTTGTTTGTTAGAGATGTATTAAAATTTAAACCTTCAGCCAATCAGATGCCTTCACTACGGGGCCATGTCCCACCTCTCTGAACGGATTTACGATTACTGGCTCACCCACTTTGAGCGTCATTTGACTTTGCCAGAAACCTATGGGTGACATCACGAACACTACATTCATGTTATATACAGTCAATGGTGCAGGACATGCATCCTCAATCTTGTGCACATTTAGGCATTTTTAACTAATTCAGTAAACCACTTAAGTTCTAAATGCACTTCCAGTTTGAGCTTTAAGATAGGAGTGTTGCGTTGATAGCATGGGTTTGTTTTTTAGGAAATCATCACAGCAAGGTGTTAACAGATTTGTAGTATTAATTTTATTTTCACATATTATCTTTGCTCTATATCTTGAAATAATTTTTTAATTAATTCTTAAAGATCTCCGTAATGAAGGTGCAATGTAACTATACTGCTGTGTCCCATTGTGTGACAATGGATCCTACTTTTCCTCAAGATGAGGATACAAGAAAACAATTTAATCATTTTAAAACTCCATTTATCCTTCTAGAAAAATATTTTATTTGAGATTTTAAATTGAAGACACGTCATGCTGCTTCTGCCAAAGTGATGTAGAGACATCAAACCCCTTTTCTCTTGCTGCTGATCCAAAGTTTGCTGGGACAATGTATATGATTGTGTGTACCTGATAATATCATGCTATTTTTGTTACTTCACTGTACAATTGTAAAGATGTGGTTTTTAGAAAACTTGTACACTTTTAGAAAGGAACTTTCAGATTTTGTGGATGCTGTGAGTGTTATGAAGAAGAGTATCCTGGGTCTTTTTGGAATCTGTGGAATAATTTGCTAAGTTTTGGACTTCTAGACCCTGTGAAATGGTTAAAACTTTATATATCCATTTGATTTAATTCAGTGTTTTTGGCTCAGTTTCTTTCTCATTTGCTTCCGTTTGTGTACAGAGGTATATCTGACACACCTATTCTCTCTGCATGTACAATTTTTCAAATCAAACTGAGTTTGTTAGTATATGCATTGTTAGGAAATAAATAAGAAAATAATTTAAAAAGTTGACAAACCACTGACATGGAATGCAACAGAAGTTGTGCATACGGTCAACTGAAGTATTGACTTCTCAACATATCAGAGCCCCTGATATGTTAAATACTGCCACATTCATGAGTGTATGATTATACGTTTTAATTTATAATGTATGAATTTAGTAATAAGGGCACTTTATGTCATAACGATAAGGCCCCTGACGTACGTTTCATTCATTCAATGAAAAAGTTGACAATACCTAAAATAAAATTTTACAAAAATACTTTTTATGAAGAAACTATTATTAATAACAGCATATATATCGCAAGAAGTGATTAATAGAAGCATTTAAACTCTTTCAGAAGGCTCTAGCTAAGTACAAAATCTAGATGTTCAATATCGGTAATTAGCGGATGTGTGTGTGCATTGCATTTGCACAAAATGTGAGGAGACAGCTCTCCAACAGTGCATCTGAAAATGCTGGGTCTCACCCACACATGTCATCAACTCAAACAAGGTTTGCTCGATCGCAGATTGATGACTACCAGCTTCCCAGCAGGATCGATAAAGTGAGAACTAACGGTACTGCGCAGTTCAAACACATGCATGGAAACACATTAAACAAGCAGCTCGGAGGTCTTGAGAAAACCATAATGCACTTTAGCTTTTTATAGCGTAATCGCTCACCTCCAGGTTGGCACGTGGGCCTCATAGTCCCAGTATTCCCTGCTCTTCAAAGTGTTGACATCGGCGTACACCCGAGATTTACTGCCGGCCACTGGGCCGGGCATGGCGCGCAACTGGGCACAGGGTGCACGAGAAACCCACACACAAACACGATAAAGCACCTGTCCGGTAAAGATGGCCACTGGGGACTGGGGGTATCCCGCAGGAGCGTAAGAAACCTGATAGCAGCGGTAGAACAGCCGGAGTGCGGCGAACAGCGCTCAATCCTCGGCTTACCAGTAGCGCTTGGTCCGCTGGAGTAAACCGATGGATGTTTTAGAAGTGAGGGTACGTAGTCTATTTTTGATAGGGATGGGTTGTGTTTAGAAAAAAGTTGTTGGTTTTTAAATAGACTTTAGGCGGGGGGGTAGTTTAAATCGAATTATTGTGGGTTAAACCCCCCCACCACCCCAGAGGGGCCCCAAATCCCTAAATCCAGAGCATCGATGTCCAAGGAAAACCGTCAGGGTGTGTTCCTCTCAGCCTGGAGCAAATGCTGTTGTCTAAATTAGTCCAACGTAACAGAGCAGAACGTAACAAACCGTTAACCAGAACTGCTTCGGGATATTGCCTGGTTATCGTTGAAGAGCTAACGAAAAAGGCGGTGGACTACAGATCGATGTTCAAGCGACCCTCGTAAAAAAACGTGTCACCGTGACGATACTTCCGCGTTTAACATATATGAATCTTTTCTAGGCGGTATAACGATAGTAGGATTACCGGGAATCAATTTTTTAAGGTTATATTCGGATCCCCGCGCCGCAGTTACACTAAAAACGGACTTCTGTGGTTTGACCCGGAAGCTCAAGATAGCATTATCGCTTAGCATCGATAATCCGGAAGTCTAAATTGTCGAAGCCAATGCGCATGTCCGTCGTTGCTAAGCGCCCTATACAGTCAATGTAAGCGCCGTTTCACAACCTTCATTGCAAAAATAAAAAACAAATGGGCGACTTTTAAAGAAAATAGGACTACTGGTGACTAGCTTTTGAATTAGTTTTGTTGATTATCATCAACATCACGATCCTTTCACTTATAAACAACGTTTAACATTTAAACCATTGGTTATTGGCTATTTATGCGTCAGGAAATAATATTATGGAGATAACAAGTACCATAATTTCATTCAAGAATATGTAAAATAAAATAAAAAACATTTGTGCACAACTAATTACAACACCAATGAATTTTGTGTTGAAAACATGTGTTGTGTTACTCTTTAAAACAATTTTTTTTATGAATGTTACATGAAATGTACATCTGTACATCTGCCAATTAAAGTCAAATGGGCAGAAGAGCAGGGATAATGCAGTTCTGGTCAAATCTATTGATATAATCTAATGTCTTATCTTTTTGGCTGCTTTGATTGATAGGATACCACTTCTTTAATTTCTAGCAATCATAATGAAATTAATATACTGAAGTCATTTTATGTTTAGTATCTGTTTGTTTTGCCAGTTGCTATTTTAAACTTGAAATTTAATCTCCTATAGATTTTGTCAAAGTTTTATTTATCAAAGTATAAAACAGAGTCAATCACTATTTTAAGTATATCCAGAAGTATAGAGTATTAATCTATGCACCTGCAGAAATAGGATGGTAGTTTTATTTGTAAACAGAGATTAATGGTACAATTAAAAAACATTGATTTTTTAAAAAACCGTATTGCAAAGAACACAGTTTTGTATGTTTAAATAAATGATAACATTATATATATTTACTGAGACACATGTCCCAGGAAAAGTTGTCTAGGTGTGCCATGCACCCATCCAAATATGATAACCAAGTAATGAAACAAAAAATGTTTCTTAGATATTACAAGTCACTGAATTGCATGGCTAAATGAAATACATTAAAACATTTATTAAAATACATACAGCATTAATTGCATGGCTAGATAAAAATTAAAAATACATGCAGCAATATCTTTTATCTTTTATTCTAACCTGTACAATCTGCTCTAGTTTTTTAATGCAATTAATCTAGCCATTTATATACAGACATACCTCAATTTTTACCATTTATGTTTTACATTATGTACATAGTTTTTCTCTCTTTCTTGTCTTGTCTACTCTCAATAAAAATTTGTTCAGTGAAAAAAGTTATGACCTAGGCCTACTCAAATACATATCCGATAATTATCATGATAAGACTTTAATAATGTTCTATAATTAATTTATATTTATGTAATGAAAATAAAATGAGGCCTTTTTAAAATTTTTACGTGTCCTTTAGATGTACAATTTTGTACATTTACTTTAAGGAATGTCCCTTACTCCGTAATAATGGATTCCCTATTTCTGCCAGGTAAAAAAAAATATGCAGTGGCTTTAAAAAGTCAAAATTTTGAGGAAAAAAAATATTGAGTGGAAAAAAGGCCATGAAATCGTCACAATCTCAATTGTATTTCCTTTTTAAGTCAACAATTCGACATGTAATCTTAAAATTACAACTTGCTAAGTTTTTTTTTTTGTCTTTTAAAGTTAAATTTTAGCTGTTTATTCATTTATCAACATCTGACATCCACAGTACAATTCACATTGACAATATGTGACAAGCGCGTAATACAAAAGCTAAGAGAACAACATAACAAAAAAGCAATTAAATAAAAAGTTTAAAGATTTCCCAAATCGGTGTCCGTTTTGCTTAGTTATTTTTCAGTAGCAAATCTTTATGGTGATTAATTTAAATTTTAAATTGATTCAAATTGTGCATGGTTTCTTTTTGCCCATTATTTTTTTCTTAAAGGGGTATTGCATAATCCCTTCGTAAATGATATTGCATCTTCCAATACTCAGAATTGAAGTTAAACGAGTTTTTATAATTCTGAGAAACATTTAGTGACTGATATCCGCGTTTCATCGTGAGAGAAGTTCATAACAACGTTTACTCGTAACCATGACAACGTTTATCACATCAAACATGGCGGACAGACAGCGCGACATGGAACCAAAACAGCTCGTTAAACTTGTGAAGAGCTTGAAGTAAGACGCATAAGCTCCATTTGATCCACTCAGTGTAATATTTAAAGTTAATGGTGTTCTGAGATCGTATGAGCTCAAGCTATGTTTTGGAACATGGAGTTGTTATAGCTCAAACCAAGAACAGCTTAAACTATCTACCATGTTCTAACATACAGCTTGACCTTAGGTGTATTTTCATTATAGGGTCCAGATTAAATTCAAATATTCAACTAAAATGAATTTCATATAACATATTGGATGTAGTTTTAACTTGAATTTGTATTTTCACCTATTTGTGTATCTCTCTCCATTTAAGATGGTCCAACTCTTTGGTACAAGCAGAGATCGAGATGTTCGAGCGGTTTATCAGTGCTCAGGAACCACAGAGCTTTAAAACTCAATCACAACAGGAAACATTGATGGTATTCAACATATTTATAGCATTTTCTTTTTTTTAATTATCTAATCTTTTTTATTAAACAAAGAATTGAAATACATATACAAAAATAATTCACAAACGTATTGAATATAACACATTACACAGAATAAATCTTATAACATGAGTACATTTACAGGAACATTTGAAGAAAAACAAAATTAGGAGACCTTATGACAAATTATATTACAATACATTTGTACTATAGGTTAACATGTGCAGGTTTAGCAAAAACAAATATATAATTGAAATTGTAATGCATTATTTTTGTTTTTAATATTTAACATACATTTTTTGCACATTTTCCATTTCTATCAGAAAAACCTTGCAAATGGGGATACATCTTTACCATTGTAGGTGTATGAAATAATTTTGATGTAAAATAAAAGAAGTTAATTTCCAAGAGTTTGGAATTGCTTTTGTTCTCATAAGTGAAAAATAATTCTTTTAAGGACAGCAATTAGACTTGGCCAAACAAAAATGCACTCAGTTCAGTCCCCAATTTCAAATAAGTTTCAAAGAGATAAAATAGGTGATAAATCCTTCTCATGGGTTTTACAGAGTACACAAGTTGTCAATATCCATGCCCTTAGGGTTAGATTACCGGGAGTTTGCTGATTTATGCTCACATTCTTGTTGTAGCAGCCATCTTTTAAAAAAGTTCCCACAGACAAATTTGCACAGTGTTCTGTGCTTAGCAACAGTGTTGTGTTAGAAACTGTAATATATTGCAAACTACTTATTAATTTAAATTTTACAGTAATCCCTAACACTACACTATTACTCACTTAAAAATGTAATGAGTTGATGGCTCTATAAGTCTTTAAGTTTATATTTTTAATGCAGAAATGGCAAAAGGTGTAGCAAAATGACTGTGGTGGTACAGTTACTGCAGGTACTATAAGCATAATGACTTTAATGGTATACTTGTTATAAAAACAGTTTGTACTTGGCAAAAAATAAATAAATAAAAATAAATTACAGGGTATGATTTAGTTCAAGATTCAATATTTTGAACCTAATGTTTATATGTTGGTCCATTATATTATAGATGTAATCTTTCTGTCATATATCCATATGTACATATGATGATGT
This sequence comes from Danionella dracula, assembly GCA_900490495.1. Classification (NCBI taxonomy): domain Eukaryota; kingdom Metazoa; phylum Chordata; class Actinopteri; order Cypriniformes; family Danionidae; genus Danionella; species Danionella dracula. Next base: position 1,544,732 of record UELW01000049.1, on the reverse strand, counting down.
ATATGTTTTTCACAGCTAGCAGTGTTTTGGATGTTTTTTTTTTTAGCTTCTATGACTTTTTTTTTATTATTTTTTTTACATGGCTAGTGCTTTAGGATTTGGACAAATATTGCCACCATCATGTCACCTTCTTGGATAACCCTAAAATAATGCGAGTAAGACATAATATCATCTTGTGAACTATCATTTGTCTAGCATCCCTGCTGAATGTGGTGAGACATGAAAAGAAAATAGATTTTTTTGTTAATTGTTACAAATGTTTCATTTTCCAAAAAATCTGATTGTAAATTATGCATAACTGAGATTATTTAATTTTCATTTATTTTCACCAGTGAAACCAATATAACATCTCAACATTCACAAATATATATTTGACATTCAAAAACAAAACAAAAACCAATCAGTGACCAATATAGCCACCTTTCTTTGCAAGGACACTCAAAAGCCTTCTATCCATGGATTCTGTCAGTGTTTTGATCTGTTCACTATCAACATTGCGTGCAGCAGCAACCACAGCCTCCCAAACACTGTTCAGAGAGGTGTACTGTTTTCCCTCCTTGTAAATCTCACATTTGATGAGGGACCACAGGTTCTCTATGGGGTTTAGATCAGGTGAACAAGGGGGCCATGTCATTATTTTTTCATCTTTTAGACCTTTACTGGCCAGGCCCGCTGTGGAGTACTTGGACGCATGTGATGGAGCATTGTCCTGCATGAAAATCATGCTTTTCTTGAAGGATGCAAACTTCTTCCTGTACCATTGCTTGAAGAAGGTGTCTTCCAGAAACTGGTAGTAGGACTGGGAGTTGAGCTTGACTCCATCCTCAACCCGAAAAGGCCCCACAAGCTCATCTTTGATGATACCAGCCCAAATCAATACTCCACCTCTGTCAGAGCCGGGGCTCGAACTCTGGTCTTGTGGATGGTAGGCGAATGCTTAACCACAGGTGTGAGTGGATCCAAAATGAGCCAACCAACAAAAAGTCTCTCTATTTGAGTGGAGGATTTATTTGGTCTCCAAAAACACAGCTCCATAACAAAAATGTAAACCAGGTACTACTAAAAATCACTCCAAGGGAGAAAAACGAAATGCCAGAATTTACAAACAGAATACTCACAAACTTCAGGCTTCTCACATTAATCATCAAGCAAAGAACAGAACAAAAAGAGCTACTTAAATACACAGTGCTAACTGAGGGACAGGTGATTCCAATTAAACTAACTAAATGACAGACAGAAAGACAGTTTGGCGACATCAGGTGGCAATACTTGAAATGACAGATTTGTGACACACCTCCACCTTGCTGGCGTCTGAGTCGGACTGGAGCTCTCTGCCTTTTACCGATCCAGCCACGAGCCTATCCATCTGGTCCTCAAGACTCACTCTCATTTCATCAGTCCATAAAACCTTAGAAAAATCTGTCTTCAGATATTTCTTGACCCAGTCTTGACGTTTCAGCTTGTGTGTCTTGTTCAGTGGTGGTCGTTTTTCAGCCTTTCTTACCTTGGCCATGTCTCTGAGTATTGCACACCTTGTGCTTTTGGGCACTCCAGTGATGTTGCAGCTCTGAATTATGGCAAAACTGGTGGCAAGTGGCATCTTGGCAGCTGCACGCTTGACTTTTCTCAGTTCATGGGCAGTGATTTTGCGCCTTGGTTTTTCCACACACTTCTTGCTACCCTGTTGACTATTTTGAATGTAACGCTTGATTGTTCGATGATCACGCTTCAGAAGCTTGGCAATGTTAAGAGTGCTGCATCCCTCTGCAAGATATCTCACTATTTTTGACTTTTCAGAACCTGTCAAGTCCTTCTTTTGACCCATTTTGCCAAAGGAATTGCCAATAAGGAAGTTGCCTAATAATTATGCACACTTGATATAGGGTGTTGATGTCAATAGACCACACCCCTTCTCATTACATGCACATCCCCTAATATGCTTAATTGGTAGCAGGCTTTCGAGCCTATACAGCTTGGAGTAAGACAACATGCATAATGAGGATGATGTGGTCAAAATACTCATTTGCCTAATAATTCTGAACACAGTGTATTACTTTTGTTAAGTTATTCCTAACACTGCTCAGCAATTTCAAATATTTGCAAGCATCAATTCAACTGTTGATCAAAATCATGAAAAGGCAAAAGAAGAACACATATTTTGACTGACAGCAAACTATTGTATTGTTAAGGGTTAACTAACAAAAATATCCTCAAGGAAGGCTTAGCTGCAGACTAGGGTGTTGAGATTTAACATTCAAATATACATCTGCTTCAACATTTTGCTGTGATATAGTTATACTGGTAAAAAGGAAAAGTAATTTGGTTTGCTGAAGGAAGTAATCAGATGTTGTGACGTCTGACAAAAGTGCATTGTATTGACAAATGAACATATCTAACAGGAACATGTATTCCCAACTTTTGATAACAGAGCCCAGGAAATAAAACAAAGAGCGACCTTCCTGAAAAACTTACACTACTAACACTGGAGCAGAAATGTGATGTTGCCAAGAGCGTTCATAACCTGACGATTAAAGATATGAAGAAGGCTAATAAACATACTGAAAAACTGCTGGACGATTATAAGGTCAGTAACAGAAATGGAGAGATGAGCTCTCATGTACTTCACACACTCATAGCTGATTTAACTACTAAGGCAACACTGGAAGAAGCGGACATCCATCTGATAGACATTAAAAAGGAATGTTCGCAGTTTGAACGAGATTTTGTTACAGCACTGAAGAACAAAAAGAGTATGAGGATGAGTGCTGAAAAAATCATCAGATACATAGAAGACAAGATAAAGACCAAGGTAAAGTCACATTTTTTTGCTCAAAACTGTTGTGATAGAAAAAGCTCTTCTATTCTTTTTCCTTACTATCATGCACTTTAAAGGACTTGGGCCTCAAAGAGAATTTCCTTCACAGCCCTTCACAGTTTATCTCCAGACAAATCTGTGTAGGGCTGCAAACCTTCAAAAATTGACTTGCGACCCCTGTTTTTCTTAGTTCAGGGGCTCCAAAGTACAAGAATTACACTGTAAAAATTGTCCTCTGATATAACTGTAAAATACTGGGTGCAGGGTTTCAGCAGCCATTTTTTAAAATAGTGTATTACTGTGTTCTACAATTACAACTATTCTATAACTTTATGGTAAAAAAACTAACAAACTGGCAGCAAGGTTCCCAGCACTGAATTTTTTTCACTGTTTATTACCGTTTTCTACAAATACAGCTTTTCAAAAAAAATGTACAGCAAAATATTGTATGGTTTTTCCAGCAGTGAGCTTTTTTTAACAGTTTATTACCATTTTCTACAAAGTTTTTTTATGTTTATTATACTTCAGTACTGTTAAAGTTGACTGTAAAGTTACTGATTTTTTTTTTACGATAAACTGTATTTTCAGAAAATAAAAAAGTTGATTGTAAATGTACAGATACATTTTTCCAAGTTATTCTTCACAGTAGCAACTGTAGAAATAATAAAATAACGATGACTATGGCTGCTAGTCTTATTTAGAGCTAAATCGCAGCTACATAAATACAATGTAATAAAATTACACTTTTTACAAATATATTATTGATTTTGTAATCATAACAAGATATAATCAATCAAATGTGCTGCCAATTCACAACCCACACCATTGCTGCATGTAAAATATTCTGCTATAATGAAGTCATATTAGAACGTTATGTTCTTTTTATGAATGCTTTGAAAGCAACCAAGACGTAATACAAACTATTTGAGTTTCCATTATATTTAGATTTAATTTCAGTCTTCATTAGAAGTAATATTTTATGGATGAATGTTATTGAAATAGTTACACAACACGTTCTTAAAATAATTGCTTTTAATAAATTAATGTGCAATAAATTAAAGTACTGATGAGATTGTAAAGATGTTTAAAGACACATGAGATTGTAAAGATGTTTGTTGTAACCGCTTGAGATGCAGATCAGAAACATGTGAGTTCCTCAAGTAAAACATACATGTGCCTTTACCAATAAAAAAAAAATAATTGTATCAGTGATGAATAAATTATTCAAACATTCATCAAGACTTTTGTCCCAGAAAGCAAGTTAGAATTTTAATTGTACTGAATTTAAGTGAAATTGTTCATTTTTTAGGACAGCACAATTGAAAAGTTGCACAGGAATAATGCTGCACTCGTCTCATACAAGAAGAAACTACAATTCCAGCTCAAACAGCAGGAGGAGATGTCTGAAGGCTTAACAGAACTAGACTTTGAGCAGCTCAAGTTTGAAAATTTGAAGTTTTGTAAGCAACTGGATGAGCAAAATCTCAGTCATCTGAATCTCAAAGTCCTTGCCGGGAACACACTGCAAGCATTGAATTATAACAAGGTGGAGTAAACATTCTCAGAATTGCATTTCAATATGTTGGTCTCTCATAACAATATGTCGAAATATCATAGTAAAGAATTGTCTCATTGTCCTCATTTTGTAGGAGAAGCTTCAGACAATGATGAACGAGTCAGATCAGCTGAACAGTGACATATCTTTACGAGTGAAGTTACTGTTGAAGATCGAGGAGGAGAGCAAGCAAGCTGTGGCGGTCAGTTTTAATACTTCTTCATCCAATCAGAAGACTTTACACCCCCAAAACAAACATCATGGTTTTTAATAAAGTGTACTGTTAAATGTGAATGTGTCTCAAAAATAGGTTTTTCATGTTGAGAAATCCCACAAACAAAAAAGTACTTAATCATGATTTTTTGGGAGGTTGTATCTGATAACATCATTTTGACTTAAATATATTGTTGATAAACCAGGGCTGCTCACTACCGCAACTCCTCACTTTAAAGAGAGGAAGGGGGGGTTATTAGCACCAGCTAGCGGGAGGCGGGAAATTACATGACATGTACCTCCTGAATCTAGTTTGAGAACTCCATTAGATTCCAGACTTACATTTACATTGTTTTTAATAGAAGTGGAGAGTGGATATGGAGATCTCAGCTGTTGATTTTCAGTCTTAATTAAACACTCAAAATCTAATGATTCTGAATTTTTTTATGCAGGGTTGTAACTAACCCTACAAGGGCTATAGGTTTCCAGGAGTAATTGTGGGGTGCATCAGAAAATTGCATAATTCAGTAGTTTTATACTCTTCATACAGATCTTCAATCAATTTAAATGAAATGTTTAAATGCGCCGTATCACCTAAACTCTACTACTCAGGCATTTCTTGTGTGTTTTAGTTGATTATACTCTTTGGAAATTGATGGATTTATTTATGCTTACAAGCAAAACCCAGACGGGGCATAGTGGAACAGGGGGGACATTGCTAGTTTTGTAGAGCGCAACCATTTGAGGTGATTCAAAGACATCATTTACAATAAATACTGCTTGTTGAAGATTATTAAGAGTGCTGTGATAGTCTAGATGGGCAAATTATTCATTATAAAGAATTTTAAAAGGACATTATAGGGCACCTTTGATTTACATAGTTTATCTCATGTATGGGTTATAACCGAGCGCTTAAAGGAAAGGCCTTATGTGACCTGACCGTTTTGTCACTTCTAGCATGGAGTCACTCTGCATGAGTTCGTCTCATTCCTGTGATCTTGTAACAGTCGCTTGGGTCAGACTCATGTGTCCCAACTCAGTCTCGTGACACAGTCTTTTTAAAATTATTCTGTACTATATTTATTCTCCTAGAGTCTAATGTATGTTTAGGTGTCACTCCAAATTACTTCATCAAAGTCAAAACAGCTCGGACAGGGTTCACTGCTGAAGTAGTCTCAGCCTCAGGCCTCACACCCACGTAACGTTGGCTAAAGGTCAGATGGGTTTGGTGCTTTTCTGTGGTAGGCACTGTAAAAATCTTGAAGTCGTGATCTAATTTGGTTGAATTTGTCTGGATTTCTGTGAGAAGTGAGTGTTGCATTTGTTTTCGTTCTGCTGAGAAAATAAGTTCAGCCAAACAATCGAGAATATATCATTTTACTATCGTTGTTCTATTCTTAACTAATTCAGTATCTCTCAGTGACTTATTACATGGCCAACTTGTTAGTTCTTTTGGTGACATTTTCACACTCTGAAACATGGGATTGGTTGTTTGTCAGGCCAATCAATTGGCCTCATGGGTGGGTCTTAACCAAAAAACCTATCAAAACCCAGGGACATGTGTATCTGACAAGGTCACTCAGAAATATCCCAAAATACCTAGGGAGTCACTCTGTTCTGAAAGTTACAAAACGGTTTAAATGCTAAAGCTACTACTGCCCAGAAAGATCCTGTGCTGGTTATATGTAACCCTAAAATGCCCAATTTACATTCTTAAAACTTTTCCTTGAAAGGCACGAAACAAAGCAGAAGCCGTCAACAGGAAGTTGAGAGGTCAGCTGGCCGACTTTCATGTTCCACATGTCCTACAATACATAAAACTAAAAGATTCCCACAACCAGCTGCAGAAAAGTGTGAGAGAATGGGATCGCAAAGTAGAGATAGCTGAGGTATGCATATTTAAGAATCATGTTCTGTATTTGATTTTTTTCAATAAAAAAATGTCTTTATTAACAGATGGCAGTAAAAACCTTTGAGAAATCTTGGGAAAAGCTCCGGATTGCTGCTGGAGTCCAACCTGCTCATGCGCAACGTGCAGCCATGGACCCTGCACTCTATGGTTTCAACATCCAAACATCTATCAAAGAATGAACATGCACCCAAACATGTAAAAAATAATCAATAAAATAGAAACACAACACAGCATTTTTAATGAAAATGTTTATTATTTATAGCGGGGTATAGTAAATGCTACGTACAGATATTTCAGCATGAATATCACATCAACTGCCACATGAAGTTTTCTTACAAACTTGTTCACAATCTACAACTTGAAAAAAGCTGAAGTGAAGACCGTGTGCGCAGAAGCACAGATACTCTGAACAGATAACAGGAACTAACACAGCAAGCATGCAAGGGCTGGAAGTGTCTGAAAACCAGAGGAAGGCTGTTGTTAATATCCTTCACCTGAACCCTTGACACTACCAATATAGACATTTATACAGATTTTAAACAATATTATATATATATAAAAAACTGAATATACAAACCTGAAACTAAGAACATACTGTTGACATCCACTTGTCTGATTAGTAAAGTGTACTGTTTTAAAATAGCCTCTTTGCAAATAAAACCATGGATAAATACTGGGAAAATAGTTGCCCTCTGCTTAAGGCCAAAGGTAACCTAATCAATCACCTTTGACAATACTGGGAATTACTAGGCAACACCTAAATATTTAAAGGGATTCTAAAATTGTAATTGAACTTACATAACACCAGTTGAAGTGATGGAAGGCATTTTTATATTAAGGGGTAATGCATTTTTGTTTAACATGTAATAGCTTTTAAAAAACTAAAAACAAATGCCTCCTCTTCATCAATTACTTACAGTATAAATAAATATTTCAAATCATACAATTGTACTGATGCTACCATTAAAATGTTAATTCAAGATGCTAAAAACAACCTCATCATTATGTATTGGGAAAAGAAAAGTGGTTTCTGAATTTTCTAATTTTATACAAAAGAATAAAAATGTATCTGTACCTGCCATTTGTATGTGAAAAGCCATCTACTGGAGGTCAAAAGTGGTGTTGGCAGACAAAACAAACGGCTCTATCTTAACTGTAAAGGAAATCTCATTGGGAGGAAAATATTGGATGTTTTAATAGAAACAGATACAACTGTCACACAAACACATTCACCACAATCCTAACTTTTCCCACAAGGAGGTAATAAAGTTTCAAAAGGCAAATCAGAAACCAAATGGAAACAATCAATGAATAAGAACATCATGTAACTACTTTAAAAATTAAAAAGAAGAAAATCTAATATCTTCATACAGGACCAGAAAACAAGCTGGATACATAATAAATATGTACAGACGATAATACAGGAAGCCTTTTCATGTTTTGGCCTTTCATCAGGGCAGCTATACTAAATCTCGCAAAATTAACGTGTCGTATAAGTTGGAAGCTTACATTTCACTTTAACTTGAGAATACTCTCAGTTAAATATAGCAACCATCTGAGATTATAAGAGTTCACAAACAGTCTTTTTTTCTGTGGTACAGTACAAGATGGTTTTTGGTATGTCGTTAGTTGCCACAAAAATGGGACCTTTCATTTAGGCGTTTACAGGCTGTTTTCAAAATTCTTGACAGCAGTCAGTGTCCCTCCCCACTTTAGTCTTTATCTTTGGGGTGAACTCGTTTAACTGAGAATTTCCTCAGAGCATGGATATCCATCGAAGCAATAACAATGAGGCACAACGTAAGAAATAAGTACAGTAATTCAAATCCAAACAAATATGAAGGGTCAAACGCTGGGCAACTAATTGATTACTAAATCCAAATTGTGTTATGCTCTTAATATCAGACACACATCTCCACGGACTGTCAAAGAAAAAAAAAAGCCCCTCATTCAGTAGCTCACAAAAGTCTGAGGAAAAAAACCCTCTAAAGGAACCTTTTTGATCTCTTAAATCTCCAACTGCACCATCTTGTTCACATCACCTGTGATCTAAACAGCACGCTCCAGCTTCCACAATTTCTCCCATCAAGTAGTAACGCTCCATGGGACAAAGAGCACAACGCTGTTTTGAATATTTTTGGTATAATCCTTCCACATTTTGAATAATTTTTTGAGACAACTTTCTTGAAACATAGTGGACAATACCAAATTATGAATAAAATATGGGGAGGTCACAGAACCTAGATTTTTCCTTGGGTAGACAGATAAGATTCACTAAATTGGTGTTTAAAAGTTAGAAAATGTTAATGAATGAGAGAAGACACGGGATAACTCCCACTTTCTGAGGCGTGCTGGACTGTGTGCTCCTGAAGGGACCCTAGATCAGCAAAACGCTCACCGCACCAGACACATCTGAACTGGGCGTCCCTGATATGCACACTCTGATGTTTGGCAAGGTGCTCGCGTTGCTTAAAACTCTTGTCACAACTAGCACACTTGTAGGGCTTCTCTCCGGTGTGGACTCGCCTGTGCCTCTGCATCTCCGAGGAATACTTGAATCGCTTCTCACAGTCGGGACACTTCAGGGGCTTTTCTCGAGAGGGGTCACATCGATGCTGCACAAACTCAGATGATGATAGGAAGCGTCTGTCACACAGCGAGCATTTGAGGGGCTTCTCTGTGCAGTGTGCATTTTGATGGCGTTGTAAAGTGGTGGCCTTTTTGTAAGCCTTTCCACAGACATCACACTTGTAGGGTTTGTCTGGGTTTGTTGGAGCTGAGGACGGCTCGCCACATTTATGGCGCAGTAGCTCTCCGGACTGGCTGAAGCCCTTGCCACAGGAGGCGCACTTAAAGAGATTGTCCATCCCGTGAACATGCTGGTGGTACAACAGATGGGATGGTTGAAGGAATCCCTTGTCGCAGAGGTTGCATTTGAAGGGCCGGTCGGCAGATGGCTTATGTGTGCGTCGATGGCGCACAAGAGCATACTGCTGTTTAAAACTCATCTGGCAGTCCTCACAGTGGAATGGCCGTTCCTCTGAGTGGGTGCGTTCGTGCTGTCTTAAGTCGGATGGCCGCTTGAACCCTTTTCCGCAAGTGGCACAGCGAAATGGCCTAGCACCCTGCGGCTGACACTGGTGATGTAGAAGCTCAGAAGACTCTTTAAAATGCAACTCACATAGGTTGCATTTAAACAGATGCTCCCCAGAGTGGGCGTACATGTGGCGAACTAGGTGGGAACGATGCTTGAAGCTCTTCTCGCACACCGCGCACTTGAACGGCCTTTCAGAGCTGTGGGTACGCTGGTGGTGGGCTAGATGAGAGGACTGACTGAAGCTTTTGTCGCAGGTGTCACATTTAAATGGCTTCTCACCCGTGTGGACCCGCTCATGCCGAGTGAGCTCTGAGAGGTGGCGGAAGGACTTGTTGCAAACTGAACACTTGTAGGGGCGTTCAGGATGTGAAGGCTCAAATGTAGGCTGGCCTGATGTTCCAACAGCAACGCTGCCACTGGATGACGTTTCATCACCAGAGGGTTGCCCAGGGGTCGTGGAAGTAGGTGTTCCATTTCCAGATCCTGGACGATATGTTTTTTCACAAATAGAGCACTTCATTGGATTGGTGCTGTTATGGGCATTGTGATGCTGTGCCAGTGAGGTTAGCAAGGAGAAGCCCATTTTGCACACTCCACACACAAAAGGTTTCTGTTCCACCTGCACACACTGGTGCTCCAACAGATCTGTTGCTTGGTGAAAGATTTTCAGACACTGGGTGCACTGAAACGACCGGTCCTGGCTTACTATGCACTGGTGCTCATGTGGATTAGCCAGATGAGAAATGTCATGACCACATGCTCCACACTTGTGTCCTCCCTCATTGGTTACGTGCAATGAGGTCTGCTGCGCTTGAGCTGGATGCTGCTGCTGTTGTTGTTGTTGGCTGTGGTGTTGTTGCTGCTGCTGCTGCTGTTGTTGAGATTGTTGCTGTTGTTGTAGGACTGCATCTGGCTGAAGAACGATACCATAAACTGCACAACCCAGTGCATCTGCCCCTGGTGGGATGGTGTGTACCACAGGAGGTGGGGCAACAGCATGCTGCTGCCATGCTTCAGTCATACGGGCTCTGGTATATGGATTCATCTTGGAGCTGTAGTTAGACCTCCTACCAGAGGAACTTTGAGGGAAGGGATTGTTGGGCTGCCCACGATGGGAGAGGTGGGGAGGCAGAGAGGAACTTATTTTGACAGGTCAGATGCAAACAGCTGATGAGGAATAAAAATGCCTAACAAGGCTTTGTTCCCGCATCAGAAATTAAGAGACACCAGAGTGAGTTTAACTGTGCCTTTTACAGATCCAACCCTGTAAAAGAAAAAAAAACAAACAAACAATGAAACGGAGGAGTATCATACAAAATAGATTAAACAACACCACAGAAAAAGAGTCTGGACACACGTAAAGTCCACTCTGGGAAAGATTTGCACACCACACACTAAACCATTACTACAAAGGATAATTGTGTGATCCTGCAGTCAAACCAGATTACACAGAACCTTGTGTGGGGATTATTCCAACATTATGAAATCTGCTGAATCCAACTATTTTATACTAGTTTAAAGGAAACGCCTTATACCAAGTTCACAGACTTATACAATTCATAAGTTCACAGACTAAACAACATAAATCTTAAAAGTATTCTTTATAAAATTTTAATACATTATAAACTTGAATTGAACTTGATTTCTGCCCCCTCACAGCATGTGGAGTTGGTTCACTGCATATTCATCAGGCTGTTAAAGCAAGAATTGTCTGTCTGATTACTGCAAAAGAGAGGTCTAACATGAGGGAAACTTGTAGCTTAATGTAAGAGGGAGTAACTTTCATCTCTAGAAATAACGTGAATTGTCAGAATGAAATCCGAAGTTGTTCTGATTTGAGCTCATAAGAGCATTTTCCTACCAAGAGGTCCATCGTGTGGCGAGTCAAGCAACTTCAGTAATGTGAATAAATAACCGTGATTAATAATAATGTAATAAACAGTGATTAATAACCATGATTTTACACAATCAGAAAATTAGATGGATGCTTTTCAAATATCATGTAAACTCGACTTTTCAGTCATTTTTTGTTTTAGTGTTGTTCCCTCATCAAAAACATGCTTAAGTCATATATTAATGGTTCATTAATTTTTGTGTAATCATATTTTCTATAAGCACAAAATGCCACAATGGCGGATGATATGCTAACTGGTCAAAGCACCACCCCCTAACCAATCAGACAAACATTTAATACATCTAAACCAAGAGGGAACCTCCTGCTTTCCCTCTCAGTGTGTAATAGGAAGTGACTGAACTGCAGTTCCCTGATCAGACACTTGAGGCTGACTCCAGAGTGAGCAGGTTCTCCTTCACTCTCATGTTGAAACCTGTCAACTTTGGAACTGAAAAAAACAGGTTCCACTAGGTGTGGGCTTTATGGCCCTAAAATAATATCACAATATTTTTTTGGAAAACATCACAATAATTAATTAAAGAAATTACAATTGTACACAATAAGAGTCATATCTTTATTGGTATAAAACGCACACACTGCACCTTAAAATATAGAACAAAACATAGAAATACATAATAAAATCCGAAATTACATATTTATCCATTTGTGTGATTAAAGGATTTTAGTAAAAACAACTAAGAATATTGCTATAGTGATAGGTGTCAATATTTGTATAAATGTTTCAATGTCTGATAATGTCGCACCACGCATGCAGTTCATGTAGTTTGGCTACAGTCCTACATTTAGCAAATCATACATATTCAAGTATGTGACCATAAACTAATAGATGAATGTAAACATCCCCTCGAACAGCTTTGAGAATGTTTGCAGCGCTATCTGTAGTCATGTAGGTTCTTTTCATTGAAGGTGCATTATTGTGCATACGAGTGTTCTTTTGTATCTGTTCTTTTTTAATCCAAACCACATCCACACCACTGAAATCACTCCAATTTGGAATTGAACTCTTCCTCTAACCTTAAACCAGTATAACCGTGAATGACACGATGTGGTCCACCCCTACCCCTGGCTCTATTAGGGTTGTTAAATCAAATGGCTAGTTTTGATCTTAATTAACATTCAAAGGGATGTGACATTTTTTTTTTATTTGTTTCTTTAAGGTATATTAAAATGTAAACGTTCAGCCAATCTGATGTGTTTACAAAAACCATGTCCCGCCTCAGAGAATGCATTTTCAATTACTGGCTATGCACTCTCTGAGACTCTTAACTTTGCCAGAACCCTATGGGTGGCTTCATGGACACAATATCTATGATATACATAGTCAACTAACTAAATGAAGAATGTACATATTGACTGACCTGTAAGCATAGCAAAACAGCATAATATAAATAATGAAAAGAAAGTGTGTTTTTGGCTAACAAAAAAGATGAACGTATTTGTAGGAAATGAGTGCCAACAAGCACAGCCCAGCAGGTGTGAGATAAATGTGACATTTTTTGTTTTGTAGATCACAACCTTTTAAGGTGCCTCAATAACATTGTTTACGATAAACACTGTCTTCATGTGGTGGGATGATATGGCACCTTTAAAAATTAAATGCATCAGCTGCATGACGAGTTATCAAGAAATTCAGGTAAAAATGTATTGATAAATGTGTGGATTGGCCCCGATTGGAAGCTAGAAAATCCCTACTCACTATCTACACAGGGATGGAGGGTCACTACCAAATTACTATTCTGGCGGAAGCTCCTAATTGGTTGGTATGACTGCAAATACCCGCTAAACTTCAAATATTTAAACCTCAGCAGGCATCAAGCACAAAAATTATGTATAAGGTTAAACTGCAACAATACAGCACAGAACACAATATACCCGCTCCCAAAAGTGTTCCCATTTACTTTAAAGGTAAATCACTTCAAATCATGGCAAACCATGCAACTTTCGTTATTGATGTGAACATGCAATCAGAATGACATTTCAGCACAAACAAACCAACTAACCTCAACTGTAACAGATGTAAACGCTAATGAGAATGCAGACAATGCAAATACGTAATAATCTTATTATTATTTACCTCGCTTAGACATCTCAGGTTACTGCATGTGATTTAGACAGTTTCAAGATACATTGCCAAATCTTCATTAAGCAAACGTTACAAGTTACAGTCCACGATTGATTAACTAAATAAGGCATATATCTGCCTACGTAAGTCAGCACAAATACACCGGTGCACAAAACCTTTTATATTAAAGCTATGTTCATGTTTAAGTAACCTTTGCTTTTCTGAGCAAAACATAAAAAAGATACACGTTGAACATTTCAACGTGAATAATTTTGTGAAAAGTTTGTCTGCAAGAATACATTTATGAGTTACACGGAGTTCTGATAATGTGCTAGACATGCTAACGTTACAGAAATGCAAGTTAACGGTTAGCATTAACAACACACAATGGTAAAACTACTCCAAAAGCCTAAATCTGTCGCGATGAGAACAAATGTCGTCGTGTTACAATAAACGTTAATTGCGTAGCATCATTGTTTATGTCTAATCAACACGCCAAAAAGCGTGCAAAACAGGCGGGTTTTTCAAGCCCGACGAAGAAAGCGCACACACATAGAGCAATGCAAAATGGCTAAAAGAATGCGAAGCAAGCTAACATGCTAACTGTGCGACTAAATATATTTTAAAGCCACGTTTAGTTGTATGTATTACCTCTTTCAGAAGCGGGTTTCACGTGTAATTGTTGCAGGTCGAACCATTCAGATAGAATGCGAGCTTTTGGGATTCTGAAGGACGTAATATTAAATCCTCTCGCCGATCCGCGGTCTTTGAAGGCCGCACCCCCAACCAGCTTCACCAAAACACTTAAAATCCAGACGATGGCTCCAATTCTTTACCTAGTTGTCCCGTTAAAGATAGTAAAGCAATTCTGCTATTTGCAATGTTATTTTAGAAGTAGGTTTCTGTTAATGAATTCCTGCATAATGTAAAAAATTTCGGAGTTAGATAATTCACCGCCGAAACCCCGTCAGCCGAACGACTAGCATCCTCACAAAAACCGGAAGTTCACAGGAACCGGATTCATTGGAAAAGAGAGTTTTATTTTTGTACGCGTATCATGAGACGATAGAAATCCCCAAAGAATTCTTCTAATATTTTTTATAAATATAGTTATTAGAATTCTCCAATTATTATTGAATCATTTATAACAGCACATTGTGTGGATTTAGCACATGAAAAATAATTATATGAGAAAATACATCAGAAAAGGTCCCTGTAAGTTTTTAAAAGTTGTACATTTGTGGTAAATGTGTGAATTCAACGCTGAATTCATTTAAATAGATTTAAAGTAGTAGGCGGAACCTTCTTTATCGCTTATTGTTATAGAGAGGACCTTTTGAATGAGACGCAGTTCTACGGACTCGAGTCATATAGAATCGGTTCTAACTGTTATATTGAATTGGTCCCATAAGATAATAATGCATTTCATGGACTTTTACTTGATGCAATTCGATAGAATACTCATATAATTAGTTTTTGGTATCAGGTAATTGATTTTGGAAGTCTTTTTTTTTACAAAATTTTATTACTTTTTGATTCAGTATTGGTTGTGAATGCACCGAGTACAAACAAAAAACACGAATTGAATATTTGACTCTAGTGTTTATGTTCAAGTAAAAAATATAAACAGAGGTTGAATAAGGCAAATTATGCTTTATAATATTTTTCTGCCTAGGATGATTGTTAATTACAGCAGTAGCAGCTCTGAAGAGGAAACTGGAAGCCCTTCAAAAGACTCTTCACACATCAGAAAAAGACAAAAGTTGGACACTACTTCCAGGTTTGCTGCTTGGTACGTTTTTGGTTTTTCTAAACTCAATCTCTGACATTTTTATCCAAATTGCTTCAGTGAACCTTGTAATGATGGACCTGGTAGAAAGAAGGAGGATAAATTACCTCACGTGACCGCAAGATTACCCCTTCCAGAGGCTGTAAAGGGGATGTTCAGAGAATCAGATGAGCAATGGTTTGATAAAACTGAAGAACATGGAGGCAGACTGCGGTCCTTTCAGCATGAGCGAGGGAACTGGGCTACATACCTCTACTTGCCTTGTAAGCAATTTAGACCTTGTAATACAATGCATTAAGTTAAATCAATACCAGGAGAAAATAAGACATCTGCTGTTTTTATTTAGATGAACCCGATGAGATTTTTCTAGAGGCTCTCAGTGACATGATGGTGATTGCACAAGCCCATGACATCCCGCTGACTGTGTCAGAAGAGTTTCACCTCAGCCTCTCCAAGACTGTGATACTGCGCCATCACTGGATTCAACCTTTTGTCCATTCTGTCCGGGCCAGTTTGACACAGTCACCAAAGTCTGAGTTCCACCCTAAAAATGTCCCTTTTAAGTTTGATTGTGTTCATTTAAACCGAATTGTTTCTTCAGATTTTTCTGCTTGGGTGACAAACTGAGTGTGTATTGCAATGCAGAAAAAACAAGGTATGTCAATCATAAACCCTTTTCATTCTAATTAAATATACAAGGATATCACACAGTCAATGGGATTATATTTCAAACAATTTGTTTTACTCATATCAAAACATGAATAACACTGATGTGATTGTTAATGCAGGACATTTCTTGGAATGGAACTCTCAACAGGAAACCCTCAGTTGCTTGAGCTGATCAAAATAGTGGACCAGTCTATGATGAAATTTAACCTCAGCACCTTTTATAAGGTTAAATCATTATATATAGCTTTGTTACCATTTATAAACCCCCTTTTAAAAGTGTACCATGTGTTGTAGGATCCTTCTTTCCACATCAGCCTTGCCTGGTGTGTGGGAGACCATGAAGAGAAACTGAAAAATACTTGTTTATCAAAGTTGCAGGTAGGTGCTCAAACAAACATATGTTCTTATAACATGTGCTTGGATGCTATCTGAACTTTAATGATCATATTTGGCAGGGTGTTTTTGACACTCATGAAGAGGGGCCATTTTGTGTGAAGCTCAATTGCAAAGAGCTGCGCTGCAAGTCTGGAAATAAAGTTTTTGTTTTTCCTCTGCAATGATTTCCTGTTGAAGTGGTGTGTTTTCTGATCTTGAGTTTAACTTGTACATTTCAGACTTTTGTACACTTTGTTTTTAATAAAGAAACTACTTTCATATCATGTATAATAGTTATTTAACCCTCTAGACTATTACTGCACTGTTATTGACCTTCAAAAGGCAATATTTATCCAAAATTATGTTTTTGCGTCACCTTAAATTGCTGTGCTTGGCAAAATGAACCATGTACCTTCATCAAAATCTTTTAACCTTTGAGAACAAGATCTTTTGTATCTTAAAAAGATCTCACTAGGATACAAACATCAGAAGGATGTTACAAGGAAACTATGGAACATCTGGACAATATTAATGCGTTGGTTTAAATAAAAAAAATACAAGTGAACCCTTTTTCATTTAGGTATTCAATGGTTCATTACAAAGACAAACAAAATGTAAATGTATCAATAATAATATTAAAAATAATGTATTATGACCACGAATGTAGAGCAGGTAAATCTCCCGCCAAGTTAAATAGGATAAAGAAAGGCAATTAATTTATTGATTAAATGCTTAAGTTTTTTTTACCAGCTGATTTGTGTTGAAAAGTTTAATTCCACTCTTGTATTTGTGAATATTCATCGTTTAAATTTAATCATGTTTTAAGACAAAATAGACGTATCTAGCATAGAGCATAAAACAGCAGTTATTTTCTCAAGAATCCAATGAATGTGTTGGGTGATTATAAACTAATTCCTCTTTTAGAAGGAGTTTTGCCGTCAAACCTGTTTATGACAAACACATAGCATCCTAACAAGAATCAGGTTAGCAATAGCATTAGAAAGCATTGCACTTCTTATTATCACATATCTTTTACATTGTAACAAGTTTAATTAAATAATTTGTCACTCAGATCCCAGTTCAAAGTTTTAAGGCCATGAAGTACATGAGCACACACAGAGAGAGAGAGAGAGAGAGAGAGAGTTGGGTAACATATTTTGCATCATGGCACTATTGCAGTCACAGGTTGAGCCAATAGGAATTATGCAACAAACATTTACAGCAGCAGTATTTACATTATGTTTGTTCACACAAGAAAACCCTGATCAATTCTGACCATTTCATATCCACTTAGAAATACTGAATAGTTGGTACATATGGATAGAAAACCTTTGGAATTTGAATTAAAAGATCCATTACTGGTTAAAACCTTATTATAAAAATACAAAACATTTAGATGGCTGGCAGGAATTTGCTATTATTTGACCACTTTCACACATGTTGTTTTGATTTAAAAACAAATTTATCATGTTGATTGTCTCTGTCACTTCTTGAATACCAGATAAACTTGAATTCCAAAATACAAACAAATCATCATCAGAAAGGTCAACCTAAAGAGCTGAAGTGCATTCAATTGACAAACATTGCCATTTAAAAGTTTTGATTAGGGTGAGAACAACACATCTTTGATGTAATTAACGGTGGTCATGTTCAACAGCATGGCCACATGTTCATTTCCAGGCAGCTCTTTCCAATGCACAGGCTGCTTCTGCTGTCCCTTCCAACGCTGACACTGTATGGCGCTGATCAGGTTGACAGTCCCATCCCCTTCCCCGTTGATGACGGTGGGATCCGTGTCCGGGAAATTCGTGTAATTGTAACCCTGAGCTGTGGGGATGCCAGTCCCAAAAAGGCAGTGGACAGCAACGCCTGGAGGCTGAAGAGCGCTGACCAGGGGTTCTGTATCTTTCCTCATAGCCCAGCCGTCCTCATAATCAATGTCTTTGAAGAAGCGCTGATAGTCTTGGACTGTGTAGCTAGCGTTGGGGGTGGAGACCAGGACCATGTCTTCAGGCCAGGTGTGGGCGTAAGGGAGAAGCCAGACAGTGGAGACCGCTGTTCGTTGCTGGGTGCGGATTTTTACAGGACTGATGACAGGAATCCGGTTGTTGTCACCTGGGATGGAGTAAGAAGGGATCTGGTCATAAGTGGGTATAAAACAGGGCTGCCACAACACAAATAAGCATGTCAACAAATGTAATAAAAGTGGTCTAATCATTGAAAGTCATTAAAGGTAAACTTCCAATCGGTGAGCTCTAAGCTAGTCTCGTATAATAAGCTATTATGACGCTCTTCAACTCTTCTTATCAAATCAGGTGTCAAGTTTGCTGTGTACTATTTTGCAAAATAAAAAATAGGTATAAAAAAACTAGAATTCCCAAGCAGTTATTCGAGCATGCTAGTTATTAGGCATGGAAACCAATCAAAGAGACGACCCATAAATCAGCAGCTCTTGTTCGATGCTTCCTTAACTTTTAGTTTTTAAGAGTTTACATTGATTTCCTTGACTGAAATAAAGAAATAAAATGTGCTCAGCCCTCTTCATTCACGTTTTATCCTAAAACAAATCTTAGAGACTCTAAGACCCTGAACACACGTTTCACTCGAACATTTTGACTTGAATAGAAACCACAAAAAATAATTCTAGCAGCAAACGTTACCCTTATTACATAGTGAGTAAAACAAGTATTAGAGAATAAAATTGCTTAGAATTTAAACATAAAATTCTTAAAACATAAATGTTACGAACTTCCAGACCCACGCTTTTACCCTTAAAATGCTCCAAAAATGAAGAATTACCCATAGACACACTCTGCTTTAACCCTTTAATTGAATAAAGCTAAAGGGTTGAAGCTAAAACTTCTGAACATATTTTCAGCATTTTAATTGTTCAGCAAAAACCTAAATTCTTTTTTTTCTGACTGCACTTTAATCTATTTTCCAGATCAAATTCCAGAATGGAAAATGTAAACAAAATAAAGATGACTTATTGTAACTAGTTTGGAAAAATGTCTTTGTCATTAGCACATTGACTTTAAAGTAGGGTGATAAAAAATCAATTTAAGTCACAAAAATGTGAAAAATCGGGGACTTTATTTTTGGAAAATATTCCTCCTCCTCAGAACAAAGGATTTTTCTTGTGTTATAGAAAGAGAGTAAATTTGCATGAAAGAAATTGCATTAGCAATACAATAATTATGAAAAATAATCCAACTGTGCCTGTTTAGCATTCTCAAGCACTTGTATCCACAACTGTCTGAGTTTCTGATGTCAAGGTTTTCCTATAGGAATTTTGAAGAGTTCTTTGTCTGATTTGAAGGTCTCCAGTAACAGGTATATAATGAGCATTTCATTTTTAATCGCAATTCCCAAATGATTAGTGACTCACTTGTAATAAACTCCACCTCTACATGAAGCAATCGTACCAGCTAATGGATCTTCTGAATAAGATACATTTGGCCTGGTTTTGACTTTTGCTTTTAAAGAAATTGCGTTGACAGAAATTACAACCAGTATACAGAGTACAATCAACACAACATCAAACTGTCCGTGCTTGAATAAAGAGTCGAGGTTTGAGTTGAGCTCACAAGGGGTCATTCAGGGTCCCCGGTGAAAATATGGTTCCAGGTCCTTAGGCCACCGCCAATACATTAATCCTGCAAATACCCTTCCTGCTAATCTGTGTGAAAGGCTTGCATATCCTTGTTTCCCCTCATGCTATTGTGTAATTTGAGATCAGTTATCTCGATGTTTGGGGCAGAGTTTTTTTTCTCCCTCGAGTTCAGTTTCTCTACATGAATGAAAGATGTGCGAGGTTGTATGCTGTGACTTGTAATGTTGCTGGCTAAATTCACAAATTTCACTTTAATGCTTATGAATCTAAGCTCTAGCCCTCTTTAATCCAGGTGTTTTCAAACCGTTCACACGATCCTAACTATAATTAGACTTTTAACCAACCAATCAGAACTTTATTTGTCATTGAAACAAGTACCACTGTATGATGCGAATGTCATCTTTTCATTTGAAGCAACTGCAGTAAAGCTGAAAAAGACATAATAACCTCATATTCCATCACGCCATGTCTATAATACTGTAATAGTGCATTATAAGATGGTTAATATGAGTCTTCTCTAACAAATCTTCTCTAGCTAATGAAAAGGAGCTATCTAAACAGAGACAGTTTTGACAGTTTATTTTTCAGTGCTTTTAAAAGGCACCAATTGCTTCCAGAAATCATATTACCGTACTATGAATTAAAGACACTAACTTTAAGTAAAAGGGTCCCTATTTTTCTTCTACGCAACAATAGGAATTTTTTTTTAAATGAAACATGAAAAAATTCAAGAGCTAGAATTTTTTCATGTTTCATTTAAAAAAAAAATTCCACTTAAGAAATCACATTGGACTCTTACCTGTTGCCATAACTCTCAGAGTTTTGGCCACTCCAGCCCATGGAGGCCCAAGAGACACAAAGGCCTTTACGTAGCGGTCCTTCCAAGCCTGAGGTTGGTGATTCAGGAAGTAAAGTGTGTACATGTTCCCCATACTATGTGCAATGAGAACCACAGGGCCTCCAGCCTTATTGGCCATTTCCTCAATCATCTGCTGCAGACTCAGAAAGTATGCCTTATTCTCATCTAGACCCAGTGACACATGAAAATTAGAAACAAATTAAGATGTTTTCATGTAACGAATAAGAGGTTACTCACTTGGGGCCTTACGCCAGTCGTATGGAGCACCTCGAATATCATCATCTCTAGTATAACCCCACTCAACTAGGGACTGAACAATAGTGAAGAAATACATGCCTGAAAAAGACAAGAATCTCATCACCAATCATCACAGGTTAAGCAAAACTTATTAGGAAAGCAAAATGTATACTCACCAACACTTCGTTTACTAGGATCCAGATATTCCAAACTATATGTCTTGCCAAACCCTGGGACACGTACATCCACCCCCGGAGGAGCATCAGAGAGGTGTGTGGAATGATTGTACAGAAGCCTGTTCAGCAAAGTTACTTTTATTAGCATCCCACTTTAATACTTCCATTTTCATTCACTTGAGTAGATTCAGTTTCAGCGTGTTCTTGAGTAATATTTATGCCAAAGAACTAAAACAGGAGTCTCTAACTCAACTTTATGGAGGGCCAAATTCTCTAATCAAAATGGCAACCCTCACCATCACTTTTACAATTTTTACAAGTGTATAGAAGAACGTTTTCTCAAACTCCAGCAACACTAATCATGACTTTTGTGTTTGAGTTTGAGCGTTTTCTCGAACTCTGTCAACCCTAGCAATCATTCTTACATTTCTTAACATTTAGGAGCATTTTCTCAATATCTGGCAACATCAATAATTATTTTAATGTTTTTGAGCATTTATGCTAGTTTTCTTTATCTCTGGCAACCCTAACAATTACCTTTAAGATTTAGAGTATTTATGAGTGTTCACAAGCATTTTCTAAAACTCTGGCCCCCCCTAATCTTCACTTTTACCAGTTGGCCAGATATGGAGTGAGCCATACCTGGAATTTGTGCTCTGCATTTAACCCATCCCAGTGTACACACAGCAGACACCAAACACACCATGAACACACACCTGGAGCAGAGGGCAGCCATGGCTGCGGCGCCTAGGGAGCAGTCAGGAAACTGGTGCCTTGCTCAAGGGCACCACAGCTGTGGATGTTGAAGATGGAAGAGCAAGTGTTTCATCATTCACACCACCTTCAACTCAGTGGATCAAACCGGTGACTTCCGATCACAAGTCACTCTCCTTATCCTCGAGACCACAACTGCCATCACATTTTGAGTGTATATGAACCCTTTCTCAAACTCTGCCAACCCTAACCTTTACAATTTGAGTGTATACGAGCCTTTTCTCAAACTATGGCAAGGCTAAACTTTTAAAGGCATTTTTAAGTTTTTGAGGGTTTAAGAAAATTCTCAAACTTTAGCAACCCTAACCATGATTTATGTTTTTAAACATTTCTGCCAATTTTCTCAATTTTCTTTGTTTACATTGTTTTAGCATTTTTTCAATCTTTGGCAACCCCAGGAAACAACAAAAACACATCAGATAAGCTTTACATGGACATCAGAAAAATAAGATCTGTGAAAAATAATTTAACAGTGTATTACAGTGAAATGACTTTTAAGATCTAACATTTATGCTTTTTCTTTAAACGTTTTAAAGATATTTCTATTTTGAACCAGGATCTGAAAAGTGACGCTGTATTTTATGGCAGGACTCTCAGTGGTGGCCCACACTCGGGCCCCCTATGAGCTTCAGGGGGGGGGGGCTCACATTTGAGACTCTACAGCAATGATTGGAAATTAACAGTAATGCGATGAACTGATGATTCTGTTGTTTTGCATGTTAGTCATCCTTTCATCCTCGGAGAGTGCAACTCACTGCTTCAGATAAAGTAGGTTCAAAAGTGCATTATTTTGTTGGCTAAAAATACTGTTCAAACACTTCTTGTTATTAAAATTTATATTTTAAATTAAATGTTCCCCTGAAGCTCACCACAGACTGACACTGAGTGCCATTATATCTCCCTAAATTACATGCAATGTTGTATTTTGAATTACAGAAAAGAAGGCAAATTTTACAAAGAAAAGACCGGATAGAGATAGATTCTACTTGGAGTTGCCCTTTTGGTCGTTACCTCATGTTATCAATCCAGCAGTCAATGGCCACTGGGACCAGTAGCTCCAGGTTTAGCCAAAGTGTGAAGTAGTCTGTGGTCTTCTTGTAACACATGTAATGCACCACACTCGGTTTATCCAGTTTCGCTTCCAGCTGATTCCCAAGATCCCCCGGAACTAGAGAAATGTTTAACAAAAAATTAGAAGCTTTTCAACTTTATGAGAGAGAGTGATTAACCGCAAATTATTTAACAGGAACACTACAAGCATTCAAAAGAGATTATCTGCTGGCCCTGCCCCTGATTAAACATCCTTATCGTTGTTATTCTTTGTCAGTTTGTTTGGTTTGAAACATTTTAAAGCTTTCTGCATATTTTCAAACTTGGTTTACAGGAACATGTGTTAAATAAGAAAACCACAAGACGTTTACGTCTCAGTCCAAATAAAATATTGACTTGTCAAACATTGGATTGAAAAGTGTACTTAAGATTTTGATGTAGAAATAATGTCCTGCACTGTGATTTAGAGCTTAATTCAGAGTGCTATAAAATAGTAGCTAAGATATACAGTTCTGCAAATAAAACCTACAAATTTAATTGTTCTCAACAAATGGGTAAAACAGAGGTGAAACAGGCAGAATTCAGTTCTAAAAGTCAATGAAAATGTTTAATAAAGTGCTTTTCATCAGTTGCTTCAAAGCAGCTTCACAAAGGCCTAGTATGGATTAAGTCGGGCTGAATAGGAGTTCCCATTGCATAATTCCATGGGCTACCTTAGGGATTGTAAAGTAAAGTTTATTTATATGAGGAAAATGTTGATTTAAGATGACCAGTCATTTCTGACTTATTGTAAAAGCCTGGTTCAAACCAATTTTGTAGTGAAATGTTGATTTGGGGAAAAAAACCTGAGCACTTGGAGTAAAAAAAAACCACATTCACATGCAGAGAGAAGATCTCCCCCAGTGAAGAACCCCTCTTTGAGGTCACAGGGAGCCTCCCTGACTGGGTCTAGTGCTAATCAACTCCTCAGCAGCAAGACTATTTGAACTCATGCTTGTTGTAATTAATTCTAAGCAGAGTTACCGATCACCAGAGTTTCGTCATGTAATCGATGCTGCAGATGTCCAGAAGCATGGTAACTCGAAGAACTACATTTAGATGAGTAACTAACTACACACTCCTTGAACATGTTTACTATTAAGATTGCATGCTGTGTAGAGTATAACCATTGGGGAATTAAACATGAAGGAGAGCAAACACTTACTCTGTGAAGAGTCCCAAAAGGTCTCAATTCTGCCCATCACTCAGCATAGACCTCTCCCTTTAAGAGTGATAACCTCTCTGAAATTAGCTACAAATTACCAAACCTGCCCTAGTACTAGTTGCTTGACCTGCAGTGGCTGTCGGACTCTGCTTCATCAGTGTGTGATGTCCGTTTCGTTTGATGGTTCTTAAGGGAGGGTCTTTCGAATTCGATTTTAATGGAAGGGTGAATTAGTTGGGGTGAAATCAATTGAGTTAATTGTGTGATTCTAAGAAACGACTCTCAAGAATATTCTTGTTAAGGGAGGACTTGGTGTGCTTGGGTTTTATACATTCTTCCCCATTTTCTCATACATGTATGTGTATTATGAATTTTTAAGTATACAATTTTGACATGAGCACACTCCAGGATACACAGTCTTTTGTCTTAAATGTGAGCAAATTCAAAGTTTTTCCATAAAAATTCCCCAAAATGTCTTACAACACCTTAAAATGTAGACAAATTAACTGAAAATGCATTTAATACAGTTTGTCCACTACACATGAAAAGTATTGTTACATAAATATATTTTTGAATAATGTAATAAAAAAATAGGAACCTCTCAGCAAATGTTTGCATTGAGCCTTAAAAAGACAAAATATGACGCTGGTTTTTGAGCTTCTGTCATCACATATTGACAGGACAGTACCAGACGTCCAACACAGGTCTCAAAAGAAATTATTTGGGAACTTTGCATTTAGAGCTAAAAATATTCACCTTTTAGCATGTAGAGTTACACTACACAAACACTACTCCATATAGTGAATATTATGGTATATATATATATATATATATATATATATATATATATATATATATATATATATATATATATAGACATCCCACTATTTTACCACTCATTTACTTGGAAAACACTAACAATTATATGGCTATAAGTGTTTAAAAATAACCACTATACTTTTTTTTGTAAATAATAATGCCAATTCAACATTAGGGGCTTTTATTGCAAGATGTGTTCTTAGCATTCCCCTACATAATACACTCTAACTGCTTGAAAGCTAGTAAAACAAAATTACAAAAATAATAAAAGAAGATTTTTTTAAATAGTGGTTGTGTTTCGGACGGTTTCGAAACCTCTAAACCGAGAAATCGCTTGAATTCCCCCCTCAGGTGACATTACCGCGTGACATAAGAAACCACCACAGCGAAAATGAACAGGCACCAAGAAAACACCGCCTAAACAAAAAATAAAGTCTCACTTGAAACCGACGAACAATAGGTAATATATTTGTACTTCCAGGCAAACTTCTAGTTGTTTGTTCCATGAAAACCGGATGTTCACGTTACATTAGCCTCGACGCACACGTCTGTCGCGTGTGTTACAAGCGTTAAAGTCAGTTGAAAATGATATATATGGAAGATAAAATATTAGACATACAAGATTAGCATTAAATTTAAATTAATAACTATTATCTTTTGGTTAAAACTGTAAAAACATATGGCATTTTAAACGAACTGCTTTAACTTCTACAACTGTTAACCAAGTTATTTAAAACAAACTTTTGTCAAGTCAATTACATTATTTTGTGTTAAAGCAAAGATACAGCACTTTTTAGCTAGCAAGTAAACTAACATGCAGAGGCATGCTCCCTAGTTAGGTGACGAAGATTAGAAGTACGACCCAGTCCACATGACCGTTCATCACGAGACAAGTAAACAATGCTGGGACGAGCACAAACACAACATGCCAATACAACACAGTCGGTGAACAAGCTGCAGTGAACTTACTTAGCACGACTGGCGGGCGATGCGAGCACACTTTGCCTGGTGAACATTTCAAACTTCTGCTTTCAGTCAACAACACCGACGCCAACAACAAACACAGCTGGAACGACGCGAGGCTCAACCGAAGCATCTCTTTCGGGTCTGGTCTGCAGGAACAAGAGTGCGTTTTGTTTATCTCTCCATGCCGAAGTCTTGAAGAGCGCTGATGAGTGTTTCTTCTGATTGAGACCAGCGGTGACTGCTGCCTGTTGTTCTAGACAAGATAGCGATGCGGCTATGTTTTTAAAGCAGACAAAATAAGCGATGTCTGAACGCATCGAGCGGGTGGGCGGGGCTAAGAGGGCAGATCGAAGGCGCAAGAAGACTGAAAAATCGATACATTTTAAGCATTGTTGTCAAAAGCAACTCCAAAATGTCAAATTTTCGGAGCAACTGATAGATTTTATCGATTGGAATAAAACATGACTGCTGCATGATAAATACTGTATTCAGAATGTTTAAGATAATAAATCACACAATAGCAAAATGTGAAAAAATTAACAGCAATTATAGTGTAAATAATTCCTGCACCAACAAAATATTTTTATTATTTTTTATTTATAACATTTATTAGTGGACAAATATAATATGTTATTATAATTGGTGAAGTGTTTGATTTCAACTGCTAAGTCATTAAGTAACTTTTTTTGTTTTAAACAACAAAGTGGACAGCATGTATTGCATCAACATTTATTGTTTTTAATAAATATTATTATTAGTAGTAGTATTATTAATGCACAATTTTAAATATAGTTTACCTTTTAAAAAACTTATCATTCTTCAGAACGAGTGCGGTTTAACTGCTCTATAAGCACCAAAGAAGCAAAACCCTCATGCACAGCCTCTTATGGTAAGTGTGTTATTTTGTCACGGCTAATGGTGGTGATTATTGAACTATTATCATGCAGCCTCACATGCAGGTTTGCTTTTCACTCAGTATGAAGATGATGTTCAAAGTTCACAAAAGACCATTAATCATTGATGAAAACCACCAAAATACCTATATTCCACAAGAACTATCAATTTAGTTCTAGTAGCAAAGCTAGGAATGAGTTCTTGGCAAACTGAGAGACAATGAACTTTGAACCCGCCTTGTGGAGTAAATGAATTTGTTTGCAAAAAGCTGATGTTTATCAGGTTTGGAACTCTTCCTGCAGTTCAAAGGTCGCGGAGACCATGCAGCCAGATTCTGCATTAATAAACACAAAAACGATGCACTTTCAAGTATAATGATAGAATTTTAAATACTACAAATAAAATAGAATGTTTTCTTTAATAATTATATACAAATACTAAACAAAAGAGAAACGAGAGTTGTTTTTTACAGAGCCATAGTGTTCAAATGATTTGTACAAATTTCAACAGCTCTGTTTACAACAAATGCAGCTCTAAAATTAAACAGAACACCACCTCCACCACTTTTTTCACAGCAAATTAGAATAATTCATCAGTTTTTTCCTATCAAGAGCAAACATCTATTATTCTTTTCAATTCAGTATCTAAAATAACCTTGAATGTAGAATTTGTGAACATTCAAATATTTCTGACAATTAAAAAAACAAGTAATACATTACATTTGATTACATGAATTTTTACATTTGGGATTACATCATGTGATGAGTGATACAATAATGCCAGCTATTGGCTAATGACAGAAACACACATGATCATGGACCTCCCTAACTTGTCGAGTAAGCAGTAGTTTCTGTTACCATTTGAAATGCACCCTTGCTTGCTATTAGCTTTATTGGGAAAAATCTCTAAATTTTTACCACGCAGAAGTCAATGATTGGATTTAATGTATTAGATGACTTCAGTAGCTGAATTCAGATACTGTCAGGTTTTTGTCATGACGAGTAAGTAAACTACATTTTGTTGTAAACAATTTTGTAAAATTTTGACAGCTTAATATTTTCTTATTATGAGTCACAATCTTGTTTTGTTTGGTTTTCGATGAAGACTGAGTAAATAGATGTGAATCATTTAGCTGACATCACATCACTGGAATCAAGATCAAACTCTAGAGGGCAACATCCTTGCACTGTTTAGTTTCAATCCTGCTTCTAGACAGACTTGTATTTTTAAAGCAAGTATTAGTTTGATCAGAGCTTTTATTATGGTTACAGCAAAAGCTTTTATTATGGTTACAGCAAAAGTGCACAGGGTGGTGGTCTTTCAGGGATTTACTTTGAGACATGGACAGCATCATAACCAAAGTCAACAAAACATGCCTAATAGTTACAAGCATTCAGTCAGCAATAGAGACGGCTGACTAGACAGTGTTTTTTGATATTCCAAATGTGACTTAAACTTTTTTTTGTGACTTTTTTTTTAACAAAAAGAATAATTTAGTAGAAAAAACATTTTATGGATGGCATCTTAACATTACTGTTTTTTTTTTACAATACATTTAACAAGTTGTCAACTCTTAAGGCACCAACTGAAACATCTAATTGGCTAAACAAAACAAAATCTCATATAAAGTAAAAAAATATATATATATATAAAATAGTTATTGAAAACACTAACACACGTTCTCTTCCAACTACAACATTTAGTAAATCATAACACATTAACACAAAAATGTCGACACTTGCGTAACCCCCAGGGAATTAAGACATATGTTTGATGAACTATGGCAGGAACACCATTAAGGGCTGTGACAGCCGGTTATATGAGACCTTAATCATGCATGACCCAATGGTTGATTTTCTGGAAGGGCCCTGGGCTAGTCCAATGAAATCACAGGCCCCTCCGTTCAGGCATTGGTTATAAATCTGCTGTTCAACCCCCCGAAGTAGTGATAATGGATAAAGTCTTTGATAATGGAGCAATGCTGCTACATGAGTGTATGAGCGTAAGAGTCTTGTCGACAGAGTGCCTGCAGATTGATGCTAAAGCGACCAAGAGCATTGTCTTAATTTACTGGCACTTAACCTATAATGAGTCAAGTTGGTCGAAAAGACGACCTTTGAGAACCAAAAGTTCCCAGTAGGGAACTAAGGATGACCTAGAGCAGGGGTGTCAAACTCATTCCTGGAGGGCCGCAGCCACTGCTGGTTTTTGTTCCAACCATATTCCAAGAGAGACATGAGTAGCATTAAACAAGCCAAGAGTAGCTTATTAAAGGAATCAGGTGTGTTCAATTAAGGTTAGCTCAAAACTATGCAGGGCTGTGGCCCTCCAGAAATTGAGTTTGACACCTGTGACCTAGAAGGTTGAACCCTTTTGGCTTTTCTGAGGAATCTGACTGTTGAATCGTGTCATCACAGTGTGTTGCTTTTAATCGGAAGATAGGCAGAAATCACGGCGATCTAAACCTTCAGGTTGAAAGGAGGAGACCGTGTCCAAGCCGTCTTGGAGGAAGGTCCCAGATCTGCTGGACTAACAGGGAATGGAGTCTTTATCCTCCAGACTGGGGTTTCAACTGAGATAGTTAATTTTCTGTATAGTTCAACCTGCCAAGTACATGGCCTGTGACTAATGACAGACACCAGTCCTCACTCCGTAGGAACAGTCTAGCATTGAAAGCCGGCAAAAAAAGCCAGTTATGGATGCATCGATAGTCACTACTACGCCCTTGGCTGATCTTCTCAGGTGGACTAAGGTAGAGGTGGCAGCAGGGTGCCACATTCACCTTCAGTTGCCCTAAACACCATGCTTGTGACAGAACCTGGAGCTTCAGCCAATACTGGAGTGGTTACATGTAGAATTACCCAAAGGGAACAACTGCTGCTGCAGAAATTATATGCCCCAGGAGCCTCTGGAAACTGAATAGGGACCACTAAGTTTGCTAAGACTATGCATGCTGCCTTCAGGAGGCTCAGGCAACATTCCCCAGAAAGGTGTACTGGCATGCTCAACCAGTTTAGCTCCTGTTAGACGACTCTTTTCTGGGTAGATGTGAAGCCCCAAATGGTTCAGGTGACATGAGACCCTGTCTCTGTGATGAATCAGGTGGGACCATGATTGGGCTAGTATGAGTCAGACATCCAAGTACGCCAGGATTCTAACCCCTTCCTGTATTAATTGTACAAAAGCTGCCTCAATCACCTTTGTGAAGATGAGAGGGGACAGAGACAAGCCGAAGGGGAGGACGCAGTACTGATACACTCGACCTTCGAGGCCAAACCGAAGAAAGTGTCTTTGCCGAAGGAGTATACACATGTAAATGTACACATCCTTCAGATCTATTGTAGTGAAAACATGTGAGTGGACATGGCATCTGAGAGATATCATCCTGAACATAAATATGTTTTGGGGGTTGGCTCTTTGCAGGCACTCCCTCAGCCGTCTGCTCTCAGCTGCTTGGACATTGACAGCAATTAATTTCTGCATTCTCTAAAGAAAGATTATTTCTGCTCTAACGGCTTTGTAGTTCATTGGCTATGTTTCAGATAACAAAGAGTTCTCATATGTTTATTATAAGCGCGTATACATTGATTTATTGAGCAGAGAAAAATTAATGTTTGGATCAGTGTGCAACTTTACTGAAAGAAAAAAAAAGTTAACTAGTTCACTGCTGGGAGTCACGCTAGCCTTTTTTGCATAAATGACGTACGTTGTTCAGACTCATTTTTTTAAAATTCCTGCAGAGAACGAGTGCAAAACAAAGCCGCGGCCATTGCCTTTGTCATAACCGGAAGGACCTGCGCTTTACTAGACAGATTGTGAAAGTAGTTGTGCAAGTCCCCATTGGTTCAGCAAAGAACTGAGAGAGTGTTATGCTTACATATACTTTACCAGCAATGGCGTAGTCACGTGACCATCAGCACAGCCGCTGATTGGGATTTTAAAAAGTCTGGAGAGAGTTAAGTGGCCCTAGCGGAGCTTCCCCTAGACGTCACAGACATAAGTTGCAGTGACCAACTGATGGGGAGCAAACATTAGGAGTTAATGCCCTGGATCCAGCCAGGTGATGCCCCCTGTTTCAAATAAACTGGTTATGTTTGTTAACAGCTGTTCATTAACTATAAAAATTAAACTACTACACTAGCCTACTCAATAAAATGTTTATTTTTTAATCTTGTAGCTTTTCTAGAGAACCAACTTTTAAAATAATGCGAGTTAGGCATATTTACATCAAACACAACAACAAGTATCATTTTAGATAATAATAAAGTTTTTTTCAATTAAGTCATTTGTTTAAGCAGTTATCCATACTTCAGATAGTTTTCTAAACTCTGAAAGACTTAAAGGCACAATTGGCCAAATGGCAAAAATTATTCTCAAAAATACATTTTGTTAGCTATAGAATAACTCTTTATTGCATAATAGAACAGATCTTTCTCTGCACACATTGACTTTACTAAAACACTGGAAATCTGGCACAAAGTGAAATTATTCTGCCAAAAAATAACACTTGTTTTCACTTCAAAAGATACATGCAGTCAATTAAAGTACATTAAGTTTCAAAACACCTTGATTGTTAACATTACAAAAACGGCATTGACTTTTATTCTTCCGTTTTTCAAGTATTTTCATGAAAACATACAATCCATCCTTTTTACTCTAAATGTATTGGTTAGGAACTGTATGTCTACATGCACATTAATGTTCAAATTCAAAAGCAATCTAGTAAAAAGCAAATATGTTTCTTTTTACATTACTCTTTACCCAGTGGCTCTTTTAGTCTCAAAAATACTTTGAACACACGATCAAAAGAGCAGCTTTCATTGGTTGACAGTGAAATCATGTCCTGCAACTTGTGAAGTTTTTTTTCACTCGCACTGACCCGACAGTTAGATGTGTGAGCTCCTGCCTATTCCTGTTTTTTTGGGTCCGATGCACATACTTATGCTCATTATACACTGACTTTACACATAGGCATGTGGCCTTAACAGGACTGCGGCCAATCAGTGAACATGTAACAGATATGTTAAACTAATATTTAAGTAAAAAAGAGAGTATATTTTATTGTTCTAAACATAAAGCATTATACTATTTATCCACAAAACCTAAAAAGAACAAGAGAATGTTTTCTGTTTCATTAAAACTGTGAGGAAAGCCACGATTAGCTGTTTGATAGGTGCAAGGCAACTTCAAGGGTGTTTACACTACTTCTGAGAAAACAAACAATTAAATGTCTCCAAAACTAGCATCCTTCCCCTCCCTGTACGTCCCTTCTAAGATCCTCTGAACCGTCGAGAGTGCTCTTGGATTGAAGACAATGTCTAGATGAGCCATGCCTCTGAACTCAGTGACATGAACGGCCTGTTCCTGCTTTCCAATCCAGCGCTTACACAGACTCATGCTGCGGCTGTCCACCGTGTCATCGCCATCACCGTAAACAAAATCAATGGGGTCAGAGTTTGGGAAGTTCTCATCATATATGTAGGTGATGGGTGTAGGAAGCCCAACACCATACAGGCAGTAAACCTCAACGCCTGGCGTGGGCAGACCAGCTGTCAGATTTCTAGTGTCCTCCCACATGTACCAACCATCCTCGAAGTTGATGTCTTTGAAGAACTGTCGGTAGTCCTGATTGGAGTAATTGAAAAAGGGCGTGGACACTAATGTGTGGTCTTTAGGCCATGCCTCTTCGGAGGGGATCATCCATGGGTTGGTAGTGGTCATCCGCTGTTCTTCACGGATTTTTATATTGGAGACGAATGGTATCCCATCATTTTCACCTACAAAAATGAAGGAGACATTCAAACTTTATGCTTTTTTTATATTGATAGCTATACTCAAAATGTAAGCAAATAATTTGAACTGTACCTGATGCCAACACTCTGAGGGGCTTCACTGCACCGCCCCAAGGGGCTCCCAAAGAAATGAAGCCCCTGATGTAGTGGTCCTTCCAGTCCTGCGTCTGCTGTTTGAGGAAGTACAGGATGTAGTTGTTGCCCATGCTGTGGCCCAGGAGGTAAATTGGCTGCTTATACTCATCATACATTTCTTCCACCAGATTCTTCAGTTGGGAAAAATACTCCTCCTGCTCATCTATGTGAGAGAAAGCAAAATCAATCACAGAGATGAAAAAGGAACACATGAAAGTCCCAGTATTACTATAGGGTTGCCAGGTTATTGCTAAAGTGACAGGATTGTTATTTATTACTTTCTCTTAGCTTGTTCACAATCATTTACTGATCCGAATTAATCTAATTATACATATTGATTATTTTTATAGCACACTAGTGGGTCTTGCTCTCTGCCAAAACCGTTAATTTTCCATGTACTTGATGGAAAGATAACTGTTCAAACTGCAAGGAGAGCTGAGAGACGAGACGACAGTTTAGCTAGCATCAGATTAGTCTCACGTAGTAAGACCGTCATGGAGGATATTCGAAGTCATCGATCTTACGCCTCCATGCTGTTTCCATCAGAACAAAAATAAACACAATACTTGCTACTACCAGAAATCCAGATAAGTTCAATCAAACCACAACTTCAGGATTCTTGAAGTGTTTCCAACTTTCCGTAGAAAACTCATCAGATGTTTAGCAAGCTTTACTCTGGCGTAATGTCTGAGGCTTAAACTAGCATCAGATCAACTCAAACCTTGAGAAAATACTACCTTTTCTTCATAACCTTCTTTACTGTCAATTTAAAAGATAATTAAACCCTGGATTGACAATGGATTTAAAGCTCTACAGGTCAGGACAATGGGGCTCTGAAAGAACAGAAGTTTAAATGTAATAAGTTCTGAGAGGTATAAAGGAGCTAGGTTATGGAGATCTTTGTATGTCAGTGTCAGTTTAAACTGAATATAAATTGCTGCAGACAGCCAGACAGATTAAACACAACAGGAGTTCTTGTGATAAATCTACAGTAGCTGCTGCATTTTGAATGAGCAGCAGCCTATGTATGGACTTAAACGGGAGACTGTGGAGTAAAGAATTGAAAAAAATCGAGCCGGGAGTTGACCAGCGAGTGAACCAAGATAGCAGTGGAATACTATGATAGTGCTGGACAGATCCGGTTTACATTTCTGATGTGAAAGAAGGCAGCATTAAAAGAAAGATGAGAATCAAGTATCGCTCCAAGGCTTTTGACATGATTGGATGGCAATAGAGTCAATGTGGTTAGACTGAAAATATACTTTAGACAGACTTCTTAAGGTTGCTACACATCTATCCGAACTGAGATTTGCACAAATCCTCGGAAAAGAATGAATCTGACTCGTTAGTAATGAACTCTTTTCACAGAGTGTATCGTTGTCTTTGGTGCATGTGGATTACACTGATAACAATCAGAACACATCGTTAGACCGGAAGTTGTTTATTTACTCAGATTAGTGTATTTTGCTCTATTTTTGGGTCTTTGTCGTAATGCGCACCAATCGGTACGACAGATGTGTGACATGTTGTTGGCCCCCATGCTTTCTGATCGAGGTTTGTTCACTCTAGTTACTTTGCACCATATATTCGGATAGATGTGAAACACCCATTAGACTTCTTACTGCTTTAGTTAAAGCAAAAGGAAATTAACTAAAGGAAAATAGCAGAGAATCAGGATGTTAGTTCCGTCACAGTCTGGAGAATGACAGGATTGGGAAAGGGCACTGGAAATGTAGAATTAAGTGCAATTTTAATAATTTGGAAATGATGATGCATATTTTCTAAAATGATTTCAATGGGTTTGAGATACATGATGAACAGGATAGGGCCTAGCACTGACGTATGGGGGACACTGGAGGTAAACAGAGTGGGTTTAGATTTGAAATGTTTTACTGCCACTAAATGTGAGCAATCAGTGAGATATAATTGTAGCCAGTATAGTACAGTGCCTCCTGTACCAAGTGAATCAAAACACTGAAGCAGAATTTGATGATTGATGGCATCAAAGGCTGTGGTCAAGTTCAGAAGGACTAGCATAGAGAAATGCAAGAAGATCATTACAAACCTTCACCAGTGTTTTATAACTATACAAAATATACAGCAAGTTCTCTGTGAGTCTTCGTACGGAGTTTATATACAATCCTATAACTGCCAACACGTGGTCTAAAGGACTTCACACATTTTTTATGACTACAATAGCAGAACCTAAACTAATGTACTGCTCCTTTAGCACGCTAGCTGGCAGTTATAGGATTGTATATAAACTCCGTACGAAGACTCACAGAGAACTTGCTGTATATTTTGTATAGTTATAAAACACTGGTGAAGGTTTGTAATGATCTTCTTGCATTTCTCTATGCTAGTCCTTCTGAACTTGACCACAGCCTTTGATGTGGTCAAGTTCAGAAGGACTAGCATAGAGAAATGCAAGAAGATCATTACAAACCTTCACCAGTGTTTTATAACTATACAAAATATACAGCAAGTTCTCTGTGAGTCTTCGTACGGAGTTTATATACAATCCTATAACTGCCAACACGTGGTCTAAAGGACTTCACACATTTTTTATGACTACAATAGCAGAACCTAAACTAATGTACTGCTCCTTTAGCACGCTAGCTGCGATGCAATGCCTAAGCAAGAGTCCTCTCTCTTTATGTAGGTGTTTCTTCTATATAGTGCAGTTTATTTCCACATTTTAAAAACATTGATATTTTGACTATTTTAAATTAAAAAGGGTTAATAATATAGCCTACCAAAGGTCACAGCCCCATAGACTTGGCTCAAACTCACTCGCCTCAGACTTTGTTTCCCTGCACCGAGAATATTTGTTTTGAGTTGGAGCTGAGATATAGTTCACTAGTGCTCATGTACAGTCGGCTGTTTGTTTTGTGGCATTGTGAAATGTTTGTTGTCATCCATGACTTCACTTACTCGGTGCGATCCTCCAGTCATACGGCGCTCCTCGGATGGTTTCATTTCTCACGTACCCAATGCTCACCAGATGCTGCACCATTGTATGAAAGTAACCTAGAACCAATAATAAACATATGATGAAAATGATGAAGCTATGAAACAGGTTCAATCACATCTCATCCATTCCTCACCGGTCAACTTGTTCATGTCAAGAAACTCTATGGGGTACGTCTGTCCGAATCCAGGAACCCTGACTTCCACCCCAGGGGCATTCGATGTTTTGTGAGTTGTCTTGTTGTACACAATTCTACACAAAAAAAATTCCAAAGACAAGTCTGAGTCCACTGTAATTTAAAGAAGACCTCAGATGAATATCAAAACTTTCTAGCTGTTTGGACAGAAATGTGGCTCATTGATGTGTGTGAAAGTGCCCCCTAAAATAAGAAAAAAAAATATTTTAATCACAACTAATGCTTTATGCCCTCTGAGAACTAGCCTGTGTGAAATTCACTGTAAATTACATAAAAACTGTGAGACCCTCCCATTAATTATTAAGGATAGAGCTAATTAGGAGGGGGGGGCACAACAAAACCCTGAGTAACACCTGGAGTGACCAAAGAGAAGATGAAATGTTTTATTGGTTGGTTTG
This sequence comes from Danionella dracula, assembly GCA_900490495.1. NCBI lineage: Eukaryota > Metazoa > Chordata > Actinopteri > Cypriniformes > Danionidae > Danionella > Danionella dracula. The sequence continues at coordinate 1,508,246 of UELW01000049.1, read as the reverse complement.
ATTTAAATGTTGTCTAAAACGCCGGATGAACAAGATTCCTCCAACTGGTCCAATAATAAATGTTGGCTATGTCAAAACTCAAAAGCAGTAGATAAATCTAATGTGGGCTGAACAAGAGGGAAACTCTAACAGAAAATGAATGGTGTTCGATAAACAGATTTTAAGCAGCCTTCAGTTAGATAAAGAAAGCAAAGCTCAGGCAAGAACAAATCCAGAAGTAGCACTGAACAACCATGCTGTGGACAATCAAATTGAATGTGCTGACTGCATGTGTGTCTCACCCTCATTCATGTTAAAAATAGGTCACAATGTATGTTGAATTTCAGGCTATTTAATTGAAATGATAAAGTAACTGGTTGAAAAATTGGTCACAATGTATGTTGAATTTCAGGCTGTTTAATTGAAATGATAAAGTAACTGGTTGAAGGGTACATCACCAAGATCAAAGGTAATGTTAAACGTATTACCTTAAATATTACCTTACCATAAAACACTAGAATAGCAAACAAACAAGTCACTGTTACCCAGTGTTATTAACATTTAATATCCAAATGATTTTCTCCCAAATTTGTATATGCGAGTTCTGTCACAAAAAAAAAAAACTCTTGACCTCACAAAAACAAGGCATGATCTTCACAAAATGCGGTTGCATACAAGACAGCAGAGAGCGCTTAACTGTTAATTTACTTTTTTTTGTGCCCATTTCGGAGCTCTAGCTACCAAAAATGGCCAGGAAACAGGATGCCACCAAAACTATAACAACCAGAAATGTTGCCTTACCATCCATTTTTACATGAACTCTTTTATTAGGAAGACATGGAGGTTGGTTTATATAACTTAAATAATTTAGGGAAACATTATGCTATCCATCTTCACGGAACTCTAGCTCTTGCTAAAAAAAAGGAAGTTTTGCGTCTTTAATTTAGAACTCTTGTTCAAAAGAATTATTGTCACCTGATGTTATCAATCCAGCAGTCTATTCCGATGGGCATGAACATGTTTAAATCAATCCAGAGAGGAAACCAGTCGTCGGTCTTCTTATAGCACATCCAATGCACCAGTGTGGGCTTGTCTATCTTAGCTTCCAAGCGATTGCCCAAATTCCCAGGAACTGTAAAAAAAAAGGTTAAAATGTACCAGACATTTCCTGACATCACAGGTGACCCTTTCAACTACAAAACATGGACTTGAACGTCTGTCCACATGCGGTCACTCAACTTTCCGAACTTCTCTTAGGTTAAGTCTCTATTGTGTTTACAAATGACAACCTGCAAAACACTACCACGTGCACTTTTATATTGATTAAGTAAACGCGTATGCTTACCTATGATTAGAGGTGGAGTGCTGTTTGTGGCGACTTGAGGTTTGGCGGTCGGAGGAAAGATAACGTTAAATAACCAAAATCCTGAAGTTTGGTGTAGAGCAGTGAGAATAAAAAAACAAAATCTGACAGAAGGAGAAAGTGCCATCGCTGTTGTGTGTTTGTTTGGCGGTCTGAAGAGGTGAAGCGCCTATGTTCGATTGTATTAAAGCGCTCGGCCAATGAGGCGTCGCGAAGTCGCAGCAGACCAATCAGAGCATCTGGAGCGCCCAGCGTGCGTCATGATATTGGTTTAACTTTGTGTATAGAATTGAACATCTAGTTTGTTTGTTCTTTTACGTTTAGATAACGATAGTGTCAAAGTAGAAAACAAACTGTTTACCGGAAGTGCAAACTGGCGCTTTTCGCTCACAGTTCTCTAATCTGGATGTACACAATAGTTGAAGTTTTATATATCTGAAACATGATTTCGTATTATATTTGGAAATTTGCTAGGACAACTTAAAAAATGCCATTAAAATAATTTAGACTCCAACTCCACCTTCTGTCGCTATGGAAACTAAAGTGACTAGCATAAACAGAGCTAACGTTATACGGTCTCTGTTCTCCCCAGCGAGCGCTAGCCTGGCGTTGTTTAGCTGTAAGTTCATCGTCTTCCATAAATGTCACTTAGGAACGTTAAGATTTCATTGTAATGTTGTTGGGTTGACTTTAGATGGACATGCTACCAGAAGAAGATGCAACAGGCGCAGAGGAGAGCCTGGAGGATGAAGAGGGGCTTCGGGAACTGGAGAGCAGTCTGTCTGACATACGAATGAGCCCGACGCTTGTTCACATGTGAGGTTACTAAAGTTCAACAGCATGTGGTAAACTCCAGCGTTCCTAAAATCTCGTTCCTCCACAGGACCTCTTCTCATATAGACATTCTTATATGTTTGCTGTGCCCCTAATCGTTAGCCACATATGAGTGCTATAATAGGTCATGCACACATGTGGACTTGTAGAACAGTCAACAGTGCTTTAATGCACAAAACTAGAGTACATCAGTGAAAGGACAACATGGGTGATTGTTGATTTAGTAAGTGTGTTAGTTTGATCTATCTATCTATCTATCTATCTATCTATCTATCTATCTATCTATCTATCTATCTATCTATCTATCTATCTATCTATCTATCTATCTATCTATCTATCTATCTATCTATCTATCTATCTATCTATCTATCTATCTATCTATCTATCTATCTAATACAATGCACATAAAAATACAATTCTTGCAGGATATTTTTTAAGAAAAATTTAATTTAAACAAATGTTGCTTAAAATGTAATTTGAAAAGGAAGGAGATTTGCATTGGAAAACTTAAAATGGATAGTTTCAACAATAAAATACTTCAACCCAAGCTTCAATTCTGTTAACCAAAGGCGTTGTATTCAAATCATTCTTTAAACTTTCAACCTAACCCACTTTCTCCATTTTGGAGTTAGGCTCACAAGCTAAGATCTGCTCCACTTTGACCACTTCCAAGGTGGCTTCAAAAGAGACTGTTGCATTTGATCACATATAACCCACAATTTGAGACCCAAATAGTTGTCAAAGTAATATTTGGTTTGATGCCTGTTGCTTTTCAGAATAAATTCTACAGTGGACCTCTCCAAATGTCCATCACCATACAAGGAGAATTCTTCCCAAGAGAAGCTAATGCTGGCCATGGCTGAAAACTTCCGTCAGCAGTATTCTCTTCTTTACCCCGAGAACAAACCTCTTCTGATGTGCCCTGTGAATGAGTGTGGCATTCAGGTAAGGTACATGCTGCACACTAAAGTGTGCAGAGTCTTTCTCTGTCTTTACGTCCTTCCCTTGAACACAAACAGAAGTTTGTAAGCACCACCTTACGAAGCACCTTGCTGCCGTATCCAGAGCTATACGACTGGAAAGGATGTGCTCTCTTTGTGTCCGATTATCTTTCACTGGACCTCTTAGATCCACCGTTTGAGCTGGTGAGGGTTAGCACTGTGTTAAAGTTGCGAGGGATGTTTTTGTACCTAGCGCTCAAAAACATGTCTTTTGTTTGTAGCCCACGCAGCTGTCATCGCCCACCTGGGTTCTCCACAGTCAGAGAGGCATGTGTTTTGAGTTTTCCACTGTGCTTTGTAGCCTGCTGCTGGGAGCTGGATACAATGCTTACTGCGTCAGTGGATATGCCACTAAAGAGATGTGCCTTCTCGATCAGGCCCGTTTGGAGTGTCCAATACTTCAGCACCAAATCCAGGTAGCCAAACATTGAGGGGTTCACAGTAAATCGTGGCTTGTGAAGATGCTGTAAGAGTAGTAAGGCAGGTTTGTTTAAAAAGCACATTTTACACAGAGAGTGATAAAAGCAGCGAATCAGAGACAGTATCAGGATTGTGATTGTACACTTGGAGATCAGCAAGGACTGTTTCTTCTTTGAATCTAGATCATTTGGGTACATCATAGAGTGTATGTGCCTGATACGGTCATCCTGCACTATCTGTTCTGCGCCTGTCATTACTTTCAGTTCATTCTCCATGATTAATGAACTTGTTTTAACAACAATTGTATTGTCATACAGTTTCACATAAGAACAAATTAATTAATTAAAACAAATAAAAAATTGTAAGGAAAGTAATAAATAACGCCTAAATAATAAATAAATACAGTCTCCATAAGGTTATACAGTGTATGTATTTAATTTCCCTGTCCATATATTTAAGAAATAGACAGTCACTGAGTACTGACTGAGTTTAAGTATCTTGGTGCCATGTTAGATTCAAAGCTTAGCTTCAAGAAACATATAAAAAAGATAACTATTAAAAAAGTTGAACTATGAAATACAATTTGGTACATTCTAGACTCGTCAGGTTATCTCTCTTTATAGAAGCAGCCCAAATATTCATCCATTCATCCATTTTCATGTCAGCTTCTTCCCTTTCGGGGTCGCCACAACAGAATGAACTCCTCTGGCACATGTTTTACGTGGCGGATGCCCTTCCAGCCGCATCCCATCGCTGGGAAACATTCACACACACTCATTCACAGTGGAAAATTTTTTTCCCTCTCAATTTACTTATACCGCATGTCTTTCTCCGGAGCACCCGGAGAAAACCCACGCGATCACGGGAAGAACATGCAAACTTCACACAGAAATGCCAACCGACCCAGCCAAGGCTCGAACCAGCGATCTTCTTGCTGTGAGATGACCGTGCTACCCACTGCGCCACCGTGACGCTCCAAAATATTAATGCATTTCTTAATTTTTTTTGACAATATCATACTGCATTACTTACTGACAGCAGGCTAGTGAATCAACCATTGAATCTTTAGAATCACTGTTAAACCAAACATTGAAAATGATAGATAAAAAAACATCATTGCACGATTCTTATGAAGCATCATCTACTCTGTTTTGAACATTCCCAAAAAATGTATGTTTCAAGAATATTTTGAGAATGTTACCGCTAACTTGGCATAAATGTAAGTTTGTCCAGTTTTTTAACATTCCGTAAATTATTTTAACATAACCTCTCAAGGTTATTAAAATATGTTCGACCATTCATCACTCACAAAAAAACCTTCTAGAAATGTTCTGAGAATGTTGTTAGAACGTTTTTAGTTTACCATTATTAGAATGTTTAGACAACTTTTAAAGAATGTAACGAGAACAATCCCTGTGAGCTGGGTTTGGACTCTTTGCAAACCTGGTTTGGTGTATACTATTTTTAAACGGTAGCATGTTTACTCAACTTTGTTTGTTATTGCTCTGCTAGCTCTATAAGATCCATCAGAGTTGCCTCTACATATGATTATAAAATACCTTTCAGCCGTACAACTTTTGAAATCTTTCCTTTTACATTCCACACAGTGGAATCGAATTGCAGAAGAAGAAGCTTGGTTGTATGTCCAAGTTGAAAGTGAAAGTGACCAGTTGGCCAGATAGGAAATGACTCATACCCGGAATTTGTGCGACGACCTTCCGATCACAACTCGATTTTCTTATACATCAGACCAAAACTGCCTCTAGTTTAAGCTTTTATTTAAGTTTGTGTCCTGCCAATGCACCACAGATTCTAATCAGTCGATGGCTAACTTGTGCAGTGCATAAAATGGTTAAACAGTTATGATTAAAATTGCATATGGTCCTTAATATATTAAATTGAAATTGTATGATACAACATTAAGACTCTCCAAAAAATAATACAAAATACATGTCAGTCACTTCCAGGTCATTTCCTGTTTCTAAGCACATACAATAACTGGATATAGATGGTTACCATTCTTTTTTCATGCTTAGTAACTGAGATGTTCACAAGATACATATGCAAAAAACATAACTTGGGATCAAGTGGAAAACTTTTCATAACATCTTACTGACACACTTTAACCTAAAAACTAAAAACCACATACAACAAAAGAAAATGGTCAGAAGAGAATTATTTTACTAACTGACTAACCTCAAGCTGCTAGGAAATTGCTGATTTGTCACTTTTCCACTACATTTTCAAAAAAGAATGGGAATTAATTACTGAATGAAAGCAGATTTCATTACCTACTTTTCATTTTATCAAGGCAGCTCATAGTATCACATATAAAGATGTCATCTCTGCAGGTTAATTCAACGGCTCCAGAAGAGGCCATAAAGAAATACTCTGTAAAACCACCACGTGACTTGCACAGCTCCTTTGAAAAGGTTCAAGAGGAGAAGCAGCATGCTAAAGTTAAAGCAGCTGAGCTGAAGAAACAAGAGAAAGAAGAAAGACTTCAAAAGGTAGGGAAGAACAAGCTTCTATGTTCTTTGACTAAATATTGACTTGCTTTTTCACCTTTCTCTCTCTAACAGGAGCAAGAACGCCCTCCACTCGATCCTCTTTGGGGCTTGAGAGTTCACAGCTGGGTTCTGGTGCTTTCAGGGAATCGAGAAGTTCCAGATCACTTCTTCATTGACCCTCTGATGGGTAAAAGCTATCCAATCACCAACGAGAACTTCTTGGGAATAGAGAGCATCTGGAATGACAAAAACTACTGGGTCAACAAGCAAGACTGCTCCTCCGGTTGTGAGGTCAATATATTTTTGTACAAATGTGAATAATAATTTGGGTGGATGTCTAAATATATGTAAAGTTCACCGTTTCTGTTTTTGCAGAACATGACGTATAACCTGGGAGATCTGTCTAAGTGGGAGTATGTCCTGTGTGGACCAACAAGTCAATCACCATCACTCATTTCAGAGCCACAACCATTCCAGGAACCAGATGAAGCAGATGAAGATGAAGTAAACTTTTTTAAACATTTTTTTAAAATCAAATATGACTTATTTATTATGTTTGAAGCATTATTTGTCATAAGTCCTCATTTTGCAATACCTGTTCAGATCAGTGTATGTAAAAGAAATCGGAGCTGTTCTGAGAAATGTACTGTCTGCCAAGAAATTTTTTTGAAAGCCCTACTCTATTACTACCATAACACTATCCTCAATTTTGCATGCTTGTTTACGCTGTAAAAAAACACTTAAAAATATGCAATGAATACACTGTTCATTTTATGGAAATGTTAATTTTTGATGATTTACAGGGCTTTTTTTTACTGTATTTGTAAACTTGAATTGCATTCTACAATACTAAGTTAATTGAAAAGGTTCCATTATATTCCTGAACACTTGCAGGCTCTCGTTATCTTCTGTATCATTTGAAGAAGGTAAAGATTGTGCCTCTCTACTAAAATATATTTAAATGACATGTTTCTGTCTAAAAAGTGTTACCATTATGCTAAATTAGGTGGTCAGGTCCCCAACATTTTAGGGGGTAAGGATGGACCTTAAACATAGTTGCCCTAATGTGGCACTGAGTGTTGTTCAATGGAGATGAAAATAATTTATTTCTTGTAGGAAGAAGAGGAGGATCTAAAGGTCTTTGAGATGCCTCCATCTTGGGTGTCTAAACTTGACATTTCTCCACAAGGTAAAATATTCAATTTTTGAAGGATTTCTACACTTTCTGAGTTAAATAAACTGAGTTAGACTTGTTCTTGGCAGATTTTGAAATGCGTTATCCAGGTGGTATGAAGATTTGGCAGTACAGGAAAGCCAAACTGGAGATGTTTGCCCCATACCTTTTGAAGGATGGTTTAGTGACCAAACTGACAACATATAAAGATCTTGAATGTAAGAAATATGAGGCTTTTTGTTGTTTTATTCCCTTTGGAAATATTTCAATTCTCTCCCTTAGGTAAACAAACCAGCGCCATTAAGGAGTGGTTCAAGCATAGAAGAGATCTTCTTGAGGAAAGAGAGCTAAACATAGACAGTAATGTGACAACTGAGCATTTTCGACCTGGGAGAAACGATGGTCTGAAATGTAATAAAATTATTTTATTTTTCCATGGTGTTCGTAACAATATGAAAGAAAGATGCTGAACGTTTCAGTTTTGTTCAGACCACAGGTACCTCACATTAGTTCCTGAAACAGAGCGTCAGATGGACTTTTATAGCCAAACTCGTGAGGATGGTCTTGCCAGAAGAATCGAGAAGCCCTTTGAAATGACTGAAAGCTTTGAAGATCGGACAGACTTGCTCTTTTCTCGCCATGTGGATTACGGAAAGCAGAGCAAAATGATTCAGGAAAGAGAGACCATAGAACAGCGGCCCATACAGGTAACACACACTGTTGAGTCAACTCAATTTTTTGATTTTGAACCAAAAAAAATTTTTTAAGGAAACAAACCATCCTTTGGTTAGATAACAAATTCTCTTGTGTTGTCTCAACAAACTTTTTTGTGTCAACAAACTATTTTTTGTTATTTTTGTTGTGCCAACAACCTACCCCGTGTTTTGTGTGAAAAAAGAGCCCTATTGACCTGCTGTCACAGTTCGCAAAGAGACATAAATGGACAATGAAAGTGGTGAAAATTAATTCCCGGAGAGTTCAATTTCACATAAGATAAATAAAACAACCAAACGGTGTGATGAGGAGTGTGCTAGAAGAAATTCAGGGCTTTGTAGTTCACGATAGTGATGTTACGGGATGTGCAAAGGCTACAAAGCATGTGTCGAGTAATGAAATGGGTGTTTTTGTGAAGGACGTAACAAGGCTTGCTTAATTTGAAGGGAGCAGCCAAAATGAAGATTTCTGAAGCCTCACTGTGCAGGTGTACCATGTGAGTGCTTCGAGAAGCGGTTCAGATTTTGCTGCGAGGTTTTACGGACCCCTCAGTCTCCAAGGTTTATATAGTTTAGAGATAGTTTAGTTTAATGAAACAAATAGATTTAGGAGAGTGTGGAAAGTAGGATCTACTCAACATCTTTGGTCCTAAAAAATATTTCAATTGACCAACCAAGTTCAAATGACATTATTCAAAATGGTTTTAAAAAGTTCTTATTAAAGATTTTTTTTATCTTATTTTTTTTATTCTATTTGGGTCAGTTCTACCCGTAATATGATTGGACGCTTGTAATGTGATTGGACCATTGAAAGACACCAGGGGATGCTCCATGCACAGCTGGTTTGCCGTTAACGTGCCCTCATTGCGGACTACTATGCCAGAAAGAAAAGGACGGGAATGGTCTCTTGCTACTTCCGTTAAGCTCACATTGAGTTCTCCCAACAGAGAGTGAAGGAGCGGTTCCACAGAGACTCTTCTAAACCAGCAAGCGAAGATGTGGCTGAAAGGATCTTCATGATGTCCTTACGACAGATTCAGGTGACCTACCATCTAGAAAATGACCGAATTATCCCAGCATGGCGCAACTTCTCCAAACCCAAAGAAGCTACAGATTCACAGAAAGCTCAGGCATTTACTCCTGAGATGGTTTCTGGCTTTCAGGTGGAAAAAGGACCAATGTCTGTCAATTTATCGGTGGACTAAGAAGCAGCATAGTAACTGATTTTGTGTAATTTTTCATATACAGGTCGACCCTTTTGCTCCTCCACACAGGAACTTGAAGTTGTATGAAATTCTGACGGACCTGATGAGAGATGAGGAGAATGTTGAACTTCGAATCAGAAACTCAGAAAAAGAGGTATGAAAGTCAATCACTATATTTCATCAGAACACAGTTGATCATCTTTTTTTCCAGGTTAAGTCCATCCTTTCCTCCAGAGAGCATGAGAACAATAAAACCGATTTTCTGATCTCTATCTACAACACCACAAGAAATAAAACAGCTCATCAGCACATGGAAAAGGTGAGCAGCTCATTATTAAAAACACACCGCTTTTGTTTGCAAATAGGCTCATTTTCTAGATCCGTTATAGTTTGTCTTTTACTTTTTCTGAAATTTTTCAGCTGGAGGGTGAAAGAAATTAGTTATTTAAAAAAAATAAAACAACTAATAAATTTTACTTAAATAAAGTAATGATCAAGTAAGCTAGTTGATGAATATAGTTTTAAATAAACAACAGATTAATAAATAAATAATCAAATGTAATTAATTATTTCTACTTTCTGTTTAGTGATATCCCAAATAACAGTCATGTTTTGGTGTTGATCTTGTTTTGTAAAGTGACCTTGGGAGACTTGAAAGGCACCAATAAATAAATAAATATGATTATATTTATTGTTATTATGGCGGTAGTGAATAGTGGGAACTATCTGTCAAAATGTGATTTATGAATTTAAACTTTTCTGCTTTGAACTGCAGCCCTCACCAGTATTTTTTATTGATTCACTTTTTATCAGACAAAATTTTCTAAAATTCAAATGCTTAGTTAGTCACAGTGTCGCAGTGCGTAGCACAGTCGTTTCACAGCAGAAGGTAACTGGTTCGAGCCTTGGCTGTGTCAGTTGGTTATTCTGTGTGGAGTTTGCATGTTCTCCCCGTGATCGCGTGTCTTTACTCGGGTGCTCCGGTTTCCCCACAAGTCCAAAGACATGCGGTACAAGTCAATTGGGTAAAAATGATTGTCCGTAGTGAATGAGAGTGTGGATGTTGCCCGAGCATTGTGGCTGGAAGGGCATCCGTTGATGGTTCACTCCGCTATGCGGCTCAGAAAGAGACAAAGCAGATGAGAAGATTGATGGATGAATGAAAACGCATAATTCTAAAATAAGCATTGTATAATTTTTGTGTCAGTATATTGCACCACTATCATTGATCAGCTTAAGTACCTTTTTCTCTGAACAACTCAACTCTAGTTACTCAATGTGTTACATCAAATAGAGAATGAAAAGCTGTGATAGTTGTGTAAAACTGTGAAAAGAAGTGTAATCAATCTGCCTCAATCATACTTCATTATTATATAATTGTGGTGTAATAAGAAAATGATAAAACTATAATGAGTACAGCAGAGGTAGTCATGCCGCACAGTGCTGGAAGATTTGCTTTATGTAAACTCCTATTTGTGAACTCTGAGGTGTGTTACCAAAATCGGTGTATAGCTGCACCCAATATCCACTTAGGGTTGGGAATGGGAACCATATTTTCAAGCATCCCCATTCACTCAACCCATTCAACCTCCAAACTGGAAATGCCATCAGGTAATATCCACCTGCATGCCCATGTGACACAATTACACGAAAATTCAAAATCACAACAAAAATAAAAAATTAGGCATTTTATGTACTTGAACTGTGTTCCTTAAAATAGTTACTTGCTATTACTCGCCAATGTTAAATTTCTTATGCCACTCAGGAATCCAAGGCTAGAGAAAAACTGCAGCAAGAACAAGAGACTGAGCTGGACCTCTTGGCACCTTTTCAGGGCAGACTAGGAAAAACAGGGTCCCTCACTCCTCAGGATGCTCTCCAGCTGAAGACAGAGTGTCTGAAAGAGTTTAAGCAGCTGCTCATCAATAAAGCCAACTTCATCCAGAACAGATTTGAAAAGGCAAGTTAAACCCCTCTAAAGTCCTCTTTCAGGTTTCCTGCTCTCAAACACGACTCTAGAGTCAGATGTGTCAGTTTAGAGACAACCATTCCTTAATACTTACATTGGTTTGGTCAGGATTAGGAGGAACATTCTAACCAGGATTGCTCTGGCTGAAGTAAAACACAACCACAGTCACATGACCTGTTATAACTGTTGCTGTGATAGCAAGACCACTTAGATCAAATGTGGCTAAGACCTGACCTTTGTAGTGTAGGTTGCCATTCAGCAAGTTTAAAAGTGCAGGAACTTTTCTTGTGGTACAGGTAAAAAACAGCACATATGAGCCGAGTAAGATATGTGAAGATACGTCTGAGGTTGTTAAAAATGGAAACAAATGAGATTTGGCTGGCATCTGGCAGCTGTGACATGTCAGTCTGACTACCACAGGCTTTTCTTAAGGTGGTAAACTTTTAGTTTTCCTCTCCACTTTCTTTTTTGCCGATCTCAATATTTTTGTAATTTCATTTTATCATGAATCAGTAGGGGCTATGTAAATGCACATCCTTAGCAAAAGGAATTTGTAGCAAGGGGCAACCTCCTCCTTTCCCTATTGAAGCAGCTCTCAGAGCGGCCGCTTGAGGCTGACTCCAAAAGGGAGCAAGTTCTCATTCACTCCAATGTTAAAACTGACCAACTTTAGAGCTGAAAAAAAAAAACATGTTTCCACCCCTGAATCCATTAGGTTTATTGATAGTTATGATCTTGATGAGCACTCTGGGGGATGAATTATATTTACAATTTTTTGTTCAAGATGTATAAAATGTAAACCTTCAGACAATCAGCCGCCTTTGACTACTACCATGTCCGCATCTGTGGGTGCGTTTTCGAGTACTGGCTTCATTTGACTTTGCTAATCATTAAATCATTATTTTGGCAGAACCCTATGGGTGACATCACAAACAGTCTGTCCATGTTGTATACAGTCAATGTATACAGTCGTAGTCTTAATTTTGTAGTAAGAACTCTGTAGCACTTCAATTAATCTAAACAAGGCAAGTGCTGTAGAAAAACAACTGTAGCTGTTACAAAATTGTAGTAATTGTGAGATTGTGAGGAATTAGAGGTGCCAGGCTTCAAATGTTTCATTTAAGAACTAAGCAAATTGTCTCTGATTAGAAGGAAGAATGGATAGTTGGCCAACATAATGATTGGAGATATTGCATCACAAACTGTGATGAGGCAGAATCTAATCTTCCTTCAATCTTCCTTCATTAGGAAACGGTGGAGTTGCAGAAGAAACAACAGTGGTACCAGAAGAACCAGCTCACTCTGACCACTGAAGATGAGGAGAGTTACCTCAAATATTGCAGCGACGCCATGTTCAGGATCGGCGTTCTCAAACTGAGACTGAATCGGTATTAATCCTAACAATATTGTTTGTTGTTAGCTATCTCATTTCCACGACACACATAGATTCACTGCCTCAGTATTCCAAATGATTTTTTCTATGTAAATTTTTTAGATTTTGGACCATTTCCCTTTCTTTATAGAACAGTTGAGAGACAGGAGGCAAGACAAAATGTTATTGATATAAAAACACTTTGGAGTAATCATTAAATTATTACTTTGGCAGAACCCTATTGCTGACGTCACAAACCATACATTTTATATACAGTCAATGGTTTTTGAGCATCTGAAAATTGCTATATAAATTGAAATTAAAGACTGTATTTTGAATGGATTGTTTGACGCACTTGTGTGCTTTTGTCAATAGGAGTTTGCTTCTCATGTGTTTTAAAGCTTACTTAATTCTACCTTTTCCCAGCAATGGGTTGCAGCTGGAAGGGCATCCGCTGCGTAAAAACATATGCCAGGGAGTTGGCGGTTCATTCCGCTGTGGCGAACATTATCTGAAAAAAAAAAAGCCCTTGCAGCAAGAAAAGAGTGAAAAGGGTGAAAAGGAGCAACTTGAATGTAGAAAAGTTTATTGTTGATTTGAGATGGCTTAAAAAGAACTTAAATATTTAACCAACGTAAGCCATTTGTTAGTGGTGTAAAGCTTTCAATGTGATTAGTTTTTCAGGATAAGTTCCCCAGTTTGGGCCCAAGTGGTCCAGAAGTCCAAAAGCCTCTTTAGAAACCTTTTATGACATTCCAGATAAAAAACAAGTTTATGAATTTCTGCTTTTCTTTTAAATAGAAGACTATCAACCGTCTTCATCTTATAATATTTATTTACAGAGTAGATTGAATTCATATCAGCTTATCACATAATAATTACAATATTTTTGTCAAATGTTTTACATCAGCGATGTCTATACAATGCTTTGAATTTCTCCTTCAAATACTTTTTTATTCTAGCAGTGAAATCTGTCCAGCATCATACATGGTGGTACTTCTTTTTTAATTACCTCCTGGGAAGGTACTTTATTTTCAAACACACAGTCTAATCAAACATATCTGTTGCTTGCAGGCACAAAGAGACTGCGCCTCAGAAGTATCTGGCGCTGGAGGAGAAGCTGAAAAGACATCCTCAGCTGGTGAACTGCTTGTGAAAGTTTTAACAGTGAATTGTGAGTCTTGACCTCTGTGGCATAGAATTTAATGTTGAAAATACATCGATGAAGTGTAACATTAAATCAAATTGGTGTAATTAAAAAAAATGTCTTGCGTTTAGGTTTTTCAAACAATAAGTAATTTAAAAGCACTTAACCACCTCTTAATGTTAAATAATTTAAGCATTAGAATGAACTGTACTCTGGGAGCACCTTTTTGGTAGCTGATTGCCAGATGCTGGTGTAAGTTTGAAAATTGTAGGCTTCCTTATGAATGATCGCTTATCCTAAAATTCACCCCAACAAACCATCGGTGTGCCTTCTCTTTACCCTTTGTCTGCAACATCAAAGGCTTTTAGCTGCTGCCGCAGTGATGAGTGACTGACTTCTGCAGGCAAATGCTAAAAATATGCACTTGCATTGGAATATTGGACTTTAAAGTGCAGTTTTTGACAGAAGAAATACATGACAGGATAACTAAGGTTTGTCCTAAGTGCTAGACCAAAACAATGAAGCAAAAACAAAATTAAATAAATAAATCCATACACCAAAGTTTAGTTTGTTAAATTATATACAAAAAATCTTTATTATGGTCATCACTAATAGCTTAAACACTTAAAACCTAATAGCAACACTTCAACACAAACCCCAGAGGGGTAATACAAAAGAAATGCATCAATAACCAACATGTTGCAAAATGTTGGGAATATTGTTTAATGAAAAACTAAATTAACAACTTTTAGTAATGCAAACTTTATTTACATAAAACCAAGGCTCAATTACTTCATGCCATGCTCCTTATAAGAAAGGAATCAATACTTCTAAGCGATGAGGGCTCCAGAGATGATCATCAGAGAGAACACAGAAAAATAGACAGACAGCCAGCATAGAACAGAAATAAAGATGGAATGAAAGAAACATAAAATTTAGATTTTCTTAAAAGCAACCCTCAGTTACACTTACAGCATTCGGCACAAGAGAACTGTACACTGAAACCTTAAATGACACTTAAAAGCTTGGTGTGGTTAGCCATCGCATTTACAAAACATCTGGGGCTCTACTAACATACAGATTACATGTTCCGTATGTTTTACAGTGTGTTAGAGTGACCTATTAATTATTTACCCAAATGTTTTAGCATTCCGGAGACTGGTGCACTACTGACGGTTGCTCTTGATTCTCTCCAGTCTCTTCTTCAGGTCATCCAGGTTGGAGGCTGGGGACGAGGAGCGGGTGGGGCTTCGGGGATGTGTGTGCTCCTGCTGGAAGTGCTCTCGAGACTCCTTCAGCTGGGACAGTTTGCTGTGAAGCATGTCTGTGGATGAGGCCACCGAGGGTCTGAGAGAATTCAGAGAGGGCCGCTCTTCCTCCCCCTGCAAACACAAACCATAACGATCACAATTCAGTTCACAACATTTCCCAATTAAAGAAACACCATGTGGTTGTCAACCCTCTTCAGACCTGAAATATTTTCTAGGCATCAAAAAAAACAACAACAAATTGTTCATTTTAAATCTCTCGGCAGAACCTTCTCGCTCACTGTCCCTGGCTGGTGGAACAAACTCCCTGATCCAGTCAGGAAAGCAGCAACACTAACATCTTTCAAAAAGCAACTGAAAACTCTTCTATTCAGTGCAATGCTATTAGTGCCATCTGACTCAATGATCTATGCTAAGCTATGCTAGAAGCTTCAATATTTATTTCTGGAGAATGGCTGAACCATAACCATTCATTAAAAAAAAAAAAAAAAAAAAAAAAAAGTGTTCCTTTAAAACATTTTCTCTGAAATGATCACCCTCTAGCTTATACTTTCCAACCAGAGCACAAAAAAATTTAAATTAGCAGAAAACTTACAGATGAGTTTTCAAGGCCACGCCGCTGTCGTAAGATCTTGAGCCTCTCGTAGTAAGCAGCAGTGTTCAGGTCTTCTCCATTGCTGCTGATCGACACCGTGCTGGAGCTGGGCACGTACAACTCGGAGCCCTGCTGTGGGATCACTGAAACAGAAACATGGTGTGAGGGTGGACTCAGATGATTGACCATGAAGAGGATGTAGGGCTGAGCGATAACGATAATCATCATGATATACACTATCTCGGTAAGATGATAGAGGGCGACAGAGAGCTCGATAGCTGCCTGAACAGAGCATTGCTAACAGCATTTACATGTCCCAAATGGGATAACTTTCTCCATTTTATTTTGTGGGACTCTGAAGCTTTTATAAAACACTTGCACTACTGCAAGTTTACCACAGCAGTACGTTCTCTTGAGCTTATTTAGAATTACTTCATGTCAAGACAATGCAGAAAACAAAACATCAGAAATTTAAAACAGACAGTTGAAAACCTCATTTAATGTTGAAGTTTGTACAACGTACACTCCAGAGGAAACTAAAACATACTTTTAATTTTAACAAAATTAAAACTGTGACAATATGAAAATTATTTTCATAGTTGTTGATATCGATAATTATCATGATATATTTGAGTCATAGCTCCCAGCTCTACGATAACGTGTGAGGTGTTCACCGGTGGAGCTCTGCATGCGGCTCTTGCCCTCACGCTCAGACTCAATTAGACGCAGGCCTCGCTCAACGTAGCTCTGGAAGAAGTGAGATGTGTTCCTCAGGAAAGGCTCCAGATCTGCATCTGAGTACTTCTGCTTGTACTCATACAGCTCGGTCAGGCCCTGCACACAGCACATCCAAGTGTTAAAATTTAAAATGATTTTAAATGTCCCAATGGCAATTTAATACCATTACGCAATTTAATACCATCCTTCATCAAGGAAATAGTATTGTATGCTTCAATCAATTAATTTAAACCAATTCCAAATAGCAACAAAAAACTTGAAATCTTTAGCATCTGAAAGATGTTACCTCTTTAGTGTTCTCCTTGGAGCCAATCTTTTTAAAGATCTCAGACAGGATGTCACTCACTTTGGCCTTAATCACTTTGTCGTCCTAGTCGAAGTAAAGAAACCATCAAAATAAAGCACCGTTTATACTATGTAAGCAGCATGCAACAGAAGCCATCATACCGATCGGAGAGCGCTCTTCTCCGTGCCTTTGTCAGACTTTAGCCCAGAGAGGTTTGCTGAATGTTTAACTACTCTCCTCAGGTGTGCCTCCAGCTCAGACTCATTACGGTTCTCGATCATGGACAGGTGATCTAATATCTGTGAACAGTACAGTGGTTTGAACCTGGAGTCGAAATCTTCAGTGTGTGATTGTGTAGCAAAACCCTGCGAATGTTTTACCTTGGCACCGGTGAGCTTGTACAGTGTATGTACAAGAGTTTTCAGCGTCCGATGAGGCACGTCGCTATTCAGCTGCTTGAGCTTCTCTTTAGGGAACACCTTCATGAAGTTGTGCACGTCCAACAAGATGCGGTCCAGGTTGATGCTGTTGATGGTCTGAGGCAGGAAACGGATCACTCTCCAAAGACACTATATAGGACCAGAGATTGCATTGTTTTATTCATTTAAAGAACAATAATCTTCATGCACCAGTTTATTAAAATGTACCTAAAAATGAATCAAGGTTGTGTAATATACAGGTGCTGGTCATACAGTTGAAAAGCTGAAAAAAGGTTGAACTTGTATACTATACATTCCTTACATGGAGACAGACATAGTTGAAGCATTCCTTGTACACAAGTATACAGCTGTTGAAAAATAGATTTTTTTTTTTACGGAACATGTAATCTGTATGTTAGTAGAGCCCCAAAAATAGATGTTTAACAGCAGAGTTTTTCTCTCTTGAGCTAAGAGTTATCACTGCTGTTTCATTGATCCAGATTAAACACTGGAATAAGTAATGATGACCAGTATTATTTTTACTTTCACATCCTATTGTTAGTTGTCTTTTTGCACATTAGTTTGTCAGTAAAAAAGTTTGTCAGTTTGCCAAAGCGACTTGCATTAGGGGAGAGATAATATGCAAATGCATATTTTTCAAACTGTGAAAGCTTGCTCATAACAGAAGTTGTATCAACTGATCAATACACCATAGCAGGAAGGAAATAAAGACAGAGGAAATCAGGGATCAGGGAGTTTGTTCCACCAGCCAGAGATAGTGAGAGAGAAGGTTCTGCTAAGAAATTTCCTGCCTTTGTGGGACAAAACCACGAGACAATGTTCCTTCTCTGAGCGCAGGCTTCTAGAGGGCATGTAGGAGTGTATGAGCTCATTGAGGTAAACAGGGGCTGATCTGGAGATAGTTTTGTATGCCAGCATCAGCGATTTTAATTTATCCCGAGCTGCAATGGGGAGCCAATAAAGAGTGATGAAGAGGGGAGTAACATGAGCTCGCTTCGTTTCCTTGATGAGACGAGCTGCAGAGTTCCGGATCATCTGCAAAGGTTTGAGCGTGTTTACTGGAAGTCCTGCTAGAAGAGCGTTGCAGTAGTCCAGACGTAAGAGGACCAGAGACTCAACCAGAAATTGAGTTGCTTGCTTCGTTAAGAAGGGCCTGGTCTTTCTAATGTGTTTAAGGTGCCTACAAGATTTGCGTTTCAGGAATGAGGAGAAAGAGCTCAAGTTGTAAATATTTTATGAAGGATACAATGTATTTAACAACAACGGTTTGCTCTGCCCACAGTCAAAAGCACCAAAACCAGCAATCCATCAGCTGTCAATGATCTTTTCAATTGAAGTAGGTATGGCTGCTGTATGCCCGTCAAAAAGATAAAATATTTTTATCTCTGGTGGAGGCTGCCACGCAGCCTACTGTGTGGAAGTGGTGTGAAATGAAGCTTAGAATATAATTATTTAATTTAAATAACAGTTACAGCGCTATCTGGTGTAGTCTCTTGTTTGAGCAGAAACCTATGCCTAGCATTCACCAGTGCAGGGGGTTCTTGAAGCACTGACTAAAGCTGCAAAACACTCAGTGAAACAAAACCCATTGTGTAATGTGAGAGAGATTCACTATCCTCTTTGAGTGTGGTTATCCCAATTGCTTTAACACTTTGTCATCAAACCTATTCCTTCCCTTCACTTAATGTGCTTGGTCACAGACCCCTGGGAACAGCCAGCCTCTGACAATGACTTTTTAAAGGCTTCAGCCTGCTTGTGCAAAGTGTTTGAAGCAGTGGTCAAGTTGATATAATATACAAGCTTTTTTGAATGCAAACTCATTCACATTGAATAAATGTATTTATGATGTTCTAATTACCTGACCAGCACCCATACATAATAAAAGCATATTAAAATGCCAGAAATGTACCTTCATAACTAGTTCAGAGAACATGGGTGAACCAGCTGTGCTGATGAGACTATCCTGAAGAAGCATAAGGAGGGCACTGCAACGAGAAGATGTATACTACAAGTTTACCCACACAGTCCTCAATACTAGCATAGATGATACACAAGCAAGAGTCCATGTCTGACCTCAGAATGTTGGTCTGGTCTGATTTCTCCAACACTCGGACCATGAGCAGGTTTACAGAGCGAATGAGCTGCTGTCCGTCCTCGATGTCCTCCACCCTGGAGTCCAGCATCAGTGTGATCAGGCCATGCATGAGGTCCTTCAGGACACCCATCGAGGCCTCTCGTGCAAGGCTTTCCATGGAGAACAACTGGAATGGATATTGACTTGTTTTAGATAGATTTAAAAGCATTCACTGACAGACTAGTGGAGTCTAGGGGAATGCTGACCCATAACCCACCGAGAGCATGTTTCCTACGATGCAGCTGTAGAGTTTAAAAATGTCCTTCTTGTCCAGCCGGTCGTCAGCCATGTGCGTATTGTAAATGAGTCGCAGCTGCATGAAGGTGGCGATGAGGAACTGGTCGATGTGTCCAGACATGGCTTGTGCTTTGTCTGCCTGCCTCAAAACCTCGTCGATCTGAAGGAAAAATACATTTGCAGAAATGTATCAAAACCTTGCTTGAACATCATGGGAGCTGTAGAGTGACAGGCTACCATCACACAAGAAAAGCTGTTCAATATGGTCCTTCGATCAGTGTACATTTATAGGGGCATACAGTTTAAAAACTTAAGACCCTGCTCTGTCTGTTTTAATTTGAGGCAGCCTAACAGAAATATATGCAAAAAAAAAAAAAAAAAAACATTACTACATTTCTATTATTTTATAAGAGCTGCATTCCAATAAACATGTGGTTTAACATTTACAATAGGTTAGTTAAGCAGGTTTGTCTTTGTTGTATTAACAAACAACAAAGACAAGAATCGTTTGAATAGATTTTTGAATGTTTGTTTTTATTGTTGTCTCAGACATCATGCCCACTTAAGCTTTTTTACACTTCAAGAAAATTGTTGCTATCTGAATTGGATTCATTTATAGAGATGTCGAGGAGGCGTCAAGTTTATTTTTGTTTCAGTCATACAATTCATTTTTTTTTTTACGAGTTGTGTGCCCCCAATCATTATGGAAGATTGTTTAATTATTCTACCTTGGATTATCGCTCGTCTTCAGTGACTTTTCTCTGTGGTTAACTGGTTGCATCGCAGTCATTTGCTGTGGTGGCATTGCACACCCTGCAACATGATGCTATGCTGAATGACATGAGATATGGTGTTTGACATGGCAGCCAAAAGGCTTCCTGAGCAGGTCTTAACCAAAGAACAGCTGCCAAGAACACCACAGTGTCATAGTTGCAAAATCATGCCAGATTACCAATGTCATATACATCTAAACCAGAGTTTCTGTAGGTTTTAGGGCCTACTTTGGACTTTTTTAAGTCCAAGCATCAAACACAATTTTTTTTTTTTGCATAATAGGTTTCAAACAATGTATTTGAAGCATACTCTCTAACTATCAGTTTTATGCTTTTGAGCAGTTTTTAAAGTTTCCTCAATCTCTGGCAACTCCAACAATCACATTTACATATTTTAAAATTCATGGGTCTTATATCAATACCTAGCAACCATTACAATAATTTTTAAGATTTTTAACATTTATGAGGGTTAATATTGTCAAAGTTGGAGAAGGCTTGTAAAGGATCACCTTTAGATTTTTTAGTAATTATGTGCATTCTCAAACTCTGGCAACCCTTACAATCGCATTTGGATATTTCAACATATGTCAATATCTGGCAACCCTAACAAATCACCTAATATTTTGAGCATTTATGAGCGTTCACATGCATTTTCTCAACCTTTGACAACCCTAACCATCACAGTTGATCAGTTTGATCAATTTTATAATTTTTGTAGCATATAGGAGCATTTTCTAAAGGCTTGGCAAATACAAAGTAACAATATAGGTTTACATAGGTGTCAGGACTTCCAAGTTTACATAGGTGTCAGGATAATAAAAAATACAACAGTGAATTGGGTTTTATAATTTAAGACCTAGCAAAAATATGGAAATTATTAAATTTTTGTGTTTGAATTAGGGTGGCATCCATACAGTCTTGACTTTGCATGGTGCACAAACATCTTTAGAGTGTTACAGTTATGCTTTATAAAAAGCCACAATAGTTAAATAGCTTATTTAGTGCAAAAAACATTGTTTACATATTCATTTATATAATTTAACAAAACATCAGACAATTTGGTTAGGTAAAAAAAAAAAAAACACTGATCTTGATTTTTCATATCACATTACTGTCCTTGAACAAACGCTCCAACTTTAAACAATTTGATATAATCCTCCAGCCTCACTTTCTGCATTCATGTACATAGAAACAAAAATTTTTTACCAAAGACAAGAAGCTGAAAAAAAGCTTTCACCTGTGCCAAAGCCTGGATACTGGTGTTGATGTCCCCACTGGCCACTTGAGAGATGACAAAATTGATGGTGGAGGCAGTGCTGTTATGCATGTCATCGAAATGAGGAGAGACTGATCGAATTCTGAAAACACAAGCACCGCATTTAAAAAATATATTTAGATATTTTATTGGCTGTGAGGATTACCCAGAAAAATCCCCCTCATACTTGCGCTCCGGAATCATGACCGGCTCCAGAACTTCATCCAGTTTATGCTGCACCAGGTCAGGGATGTCCCCGGCACATGTGTGGTTATTCTCAAAGACGTCCAGATCCAGCTGAAACTCTTTAGGGATGGGCGGAGCCGACTGCTCCAGGTATGCATTCTGCTGCCGAGCTTGACTGTTGGTAAAATAAACAAAACTTTTTAAAAAATGGACACACAACCCAAACAAAAACAATTAGCTAATCTAACAATGACCACTGTCAATACACTTGAAAAATTAGGCATAGGTGTGTACATGAAACGCACAACTATTACTAGACCTCCAGGATGTTAAGTGCCTTGTGAACAGTACTTACATCCTGTAAGTGCGATACATTATTCTGTCCATGGAGGGCAGGCAAGAAAAGGAAGGAATAGTAAGAGGAGAAGAGAAAGGCTCAGGATTAAGAAACCACATCCCCTTATACAAGGACGGAAGCAGAGATGGAAAGACCATGCAAGAACAGACAGTAGGCTAGAATTCTAATTCAAGAGTTTGGAATATACCTGAGCTTGTTGGGCACTTCCTCTTGAGCAGGCTTCCGGAGAAAGGTAGAGTTAGGATTGGTGGGATGGTCTCTCTGTGGTCGTTCCTGTTTAGTCGGGGCTGCTGGAGTCTTCTTAGCAGAGCGCTTGATTCTTTCCTCAAGCATGCTCATTTCTTTCTCTGAAAGCTTGAAAACATTTCAAAAACAACATCATCAAAATCTTTCAAAACAGGATACTTGTTGGTTGTAAAACTGAAATGTAAGACTTAGGGCTCTTTCAAACTGGCATCTACATTCTGATCTCCTTTTATGGTCTTCGAGAAAATGAATATTGACGATAATGATCAATATCGAATTATCACTCAGCCCTAATTGATATTCTTCAGACATTGAAAATACAATTTTCTTCTAGACATGTAAATGTA
This sequence comes from Danionella dracula, assembly GCA_900490495.1. Lineage (NCBI taxonomy): Eukaryota > Metazoa > Chordata > Actinopteri > Cypriniformes > Danionidae > Danionella > Danionella dracula. Next base: position 1,485,696 of record UELW01000049.1, on the reverse strand, counting down.
ACACCAGTTGCTTGTCTTGAGTGTTTTAACAACTTCAGGATGAGTGTAGCAGAATTTGTATTTAAAAGATTTTAAAAGATTGTGATCTAACTCAAAGTGTTTGTGCAGTAGAGAATGGTATCTGTGTACTTACCACTATGAAATATCGGTGGACATACCAGAGCGATGTGTAGAGGAATAAATGGCTACTTACAGGAGGCGCAATTAGTTCCATACATTGCTCAGCTGAGCTCTGAATGCAATAAGTTCTATGAAGCCTGAGTCACTACCCTAATGTAAAACTGTTAAAAGCTGTTTAAGCTTTTTGATTCATCAACTGAATGACCCATACAGGATACCCCTCACGCTGTAGATACTGTTAGAGTTCTGTATGACTTCACTGAGCTTAGTGACATCTATATTTCACTTATTAGAGGAAAATGACAGCCACACAGTGTAAGTTTCATGGGCACAATAACACTACACACTGCTAGGAGGAGATAATGATGAATATAGACAAAAAAAGACCTACATTTCAGCAGTTCCGCAGTTATATGTATTATATTAATAAAGTATTTAAAGCTTTTATAACTCATGAGTGTGAAGAGTATTTAATATAGTTTTTTAGTAAGTTTTGATGAGTGGCATGATTTTGGATATATGGTGACATTACTAATTTACTTTTGTTTATTTGCAGGACTCAAATGTTTTTAAAATATTTTTTTAAACGAGTAATTTCACACTAGATTCTAAAATGTAGTGAAAAAATAATCTGAACAAATAAGGTATATTTTTCACCACTGATATTATATTAGCACAATAAAACATATATTACATCGTCTTACATTGATAAGTAGTTTAACACATAAAACGACCAATAAATATAACAGATCACTATTTCTAAAAATAGTACTGAAGTATAACATGAAGGATGATGCGGATGACAATAATTTAGATTTTAAAAGGAAATAACAAGAGTTTGTGGGTTTTTATAAGATAAATGTAATGATAAAACAGGTTCCTTTCTTGATTTCATAATTTTAATTAACTACTAACACAATATTTTATTTGATTAGACTTAATCAATAGTCACATTTTATTAATTAAAGAATAGCATATTTATTTAATTACTGTGGCACATTCCGTCCTCCATATAAAAACACTCAGCTTATTTCTGTAATTAAATTAATACTCACTGCAATCGCTGTGGATATGTTCCATTGAAAACCTATTTAGAACAATGGCTCTGTATATCTATGCTATTGGTGATGACAACTACATTTTTATACATGCTGAAATCTTAATCTATACATCCAATTTAAATGGAATATTTAGCATCTTACATTTCCGATGAGTTTGAAGACCTGCTCTCCACAGGCGTTGTAGGCAGCTACAACTGTATTGAGGGCAGCATTGCGGACAGCAGTGTCACGATCTCCAATGTGAACAGCGATTTCTTTCAGAGCCTTGGCCGGCGTCGGCTGGCACACATTCATCCCAAAGTTCTCAATCAAGCACCCAAGCTCCTCCAGGCATTCTGGAGGGAAAGAAGGCAGATTGTAAATCAGAACGGACTACCTAAAGTCACCTTTCCAAATAACTAAAGAGATCTAACCTGATCGCTGTTTGGAGTTCTTTGATTTGGTCCCCTCCATGAGGAAAGGAAAGACTTTGCTGGCTGCATAGACTTTACACAGCATTGCCAAGATAGCGCGAACGTCTTTGCGCACCACATCTTTAGATTCTCCAACCTGCATAAGTGCAACAGTTTATTTAACCAACTTTCAACCAACGAAAGTGTTCTTCATTCATGTAGAGATTAAGGCACACCTTGAGGATCAAATAGGGGATGAAGGATGATGCTTCGTAGTCATTGAGCTGGTAGTTGTTCCTGCTAAGCATGACGAAGAGCAGCTTGAGGAACTCCAGGGCTTTCATCAGCACACTGGTGTTGGTGTCAAAGAAGCGCAGTGTGAACCACTTCAACACCAGATCCAGGCAGCCAACCACAGCCTCGCTCTCAGCTTCCATATGCTGGAAAAAACAACATGATTAAGATCTTGTAGATTTCTAAATGAATGAATCATACGAAACTAACCTCAATCATGGATCCGATGGCTTTAACATGCCTTTGGAAGTCAAAGTGGAAGAGTTCATCTTGGAGCCATCTGGCCAAGCATGTAGACATTTGAGTCTTGAGCTGCTCCACGTACTCATCACGAGGAGTGATGAAGTTCCACTTTAGAATCTGGCGAAGTTATCAGGCAAACACTTTAGCGCTACTGAAGCAAGCTATTAGTCTCATGTTTTGAAGCATCCTTTAGTGGCTACTCACCTTTAATCCCTTTTCTTCTTTGATTCTCTGCTCTTTGCCATTGGGAACAAGGATAAAAATAGGACCAGACTTATCCTCCTCATCCTTTACAGCAGCCTTAGAAGACGGTTTCTTACTCACAACACCCTAGGTTCAGGGAAACAAAAAAAATGAGCTAAACTTGAAGAGGATCCAGCATTTTAAGATTTAATATCTATGTCAATAAGATATGTCAATATCTGGCAACCTCAAAAATTTGTTTTAATCATTTTTGAGTATTCACAAGTGTTATCACAAACATCTATGTTATCACATACACTAAACATCACCTTTTTTTTTAGGTTTAAAAAAAAAAAAGTTCTCAAACTGAGAAAATGTGCATAAATGCACAAAAACATAGTTCATGGTCAGGGTTGTTAGACTATGGCAAGCCTAACCACAATTTTTACATTTATTTGAGCATTTAGGCTTATTTTCCCACTTACTGGCAAACTCAAACAACAACAAAAACACAAATCAGATGAGCTTTACATGGACATCACAAAGCAAGACCTGTGGCCTTTTAAATAAATTTGGGCTACAAATTTTAGACTTTCAAAACTTTAAGACAGCAGAAAACCTGGGATCTGAAGTCTTACATTCCACAGGAACGATTTTACAATTACATTTTAAACATTATTTTAGCAATTACACTTAGACATAAGGATATGGAAACCTTTCTACAATTTGACAAATTTATTAAACTGTTCTCTATTTGTTTTTAACAAACAAATGAAAGTGAAACATATTCAACTTTAGCAATAAGACTACAGCAAACTATTAATCCCATTGTTGATTAATCAGCTGTTATTTTTAGATTAATCGGATAAATGCATGTTGAATATCCTGTACAGTGAACGCAATATATTTTTTAATTCAACTTTTTTCACTTTGACTCAGGACATATTGATTTAAAATGTTATGTTAAACCATCATTTAGATAAAGCATAAGGTGGGGGAAGAAAATAAAAATAATTTTAAAAAGCATTCATTTTTTAAAATAAAATGTATTTACTTCTCTATTCACATTTCGTTCATCTATTGTGGCCTTAACAATACAGTTTTAAGGATTTGTTCACTAAAAATATTAAGCAGTCAATATGACAACACTAGAGAAGTGAAAATAGCATTTCCAATCAGCTCTTCAAAATTATGTTTTTTTCATGCGAGGACTTTCATCTTGCTGTTTTTCATTCGAAATTAACAAACATGTTCATTGACAATTTTAAATGTATTTAAATAAGGGGAGAGATGTGGGTTTTGGCTTAGTTTCATATGAAATTGGATGTAAAATTAAAAACCCTTGCACAAGTAAAAGATCATGCATTAATATAGAATTATTCGCATCTAATCACGTTCACAGCGTTGTCCCTATATAGTATTTAAATAGGAATTCATGCAAAGCTTTGAACAGAACCCCTTCACTGTTTTTGACTAAAAATGTAATTCTTCCATGTGAAGCCACCTATCAGAACAACGTAACAAAACTTGTTATACAAACCTTTTTAGCAGCAGGACCCGCTGGTTTAGATTTCTTAGTGTCTGGTTTGGGTTCAGGTTCAGTGTAGTCATTGACAGGACTTTGATTCTGGGCTGGAGCTGGAAAATAAGGGCCAAATAAAACACTAAAGATTTCAGCCTTTAATTCAGATTTCTTTTCTCGGACTAATCAGTTTAATTTTCGTTCTAATTAAAAAAATAATTTTAAAAGGTGTTAAATAAACAAAGAAAAAGTTTTACAGTTAAAAATCTAAAAAAGGAAGCTTCATTTTCTATTTAAAGAAAAACAAATCTCTAATGAATCTTCCCAACATTTTTACAACTGCAGTTTACTGATATTACATATTCAATCTTTAATATGAATAATCGAGCAACTCAAAAAGTTTTTAAACTGTAAATATCTATTGATTAAGTTACACAAACAATGCACAAATGTACATTTACTGGCCTTACGTTTTTATTTAAATTCATTTTTTAAATCCATAAACCATTTAAACAAAATAATAATTCTACCAAAAATTTTTTATTTTTAATTGTTTAAAAGGGCAGCCAATAACTGAAGCCATTCTTATTATTAATTAGAATTCAACTTTTATGAACCTGAGGGTGGCTTGGCAGCAGGAGCGCTGAACGACTGCTTGGAAGCCGTAGCTTTAGCAGGAGCTGCAGGTTTAGCAGGCATCACAGCCCTGGCCTTCTCCAGCATCCCAACCACCTGGTCCTTTGAAGCCGGCTGCAACAGAACAGAAGCATTAGTCATCCAAACTTGGTGTCAGAATGTTCAATGTTAGAAATGTCTAATCTGCTCCACTTTGAGATGACTTTAAAAATAAAAAGTACTCTTGCCTTCAGTTTTCCCAGTAGCCTTGGTCATCTTATCTAAGCCCAGGTGCATCATGAAGGTAGGAAGTGCATCCTGGGCTTTTTTGCGCACATCACCGCTACGGTCCTCCAGACAGGCATACAGCTGAGGAACACAAAGCATGATGTCTGCAGGGACGGTGCGCATGGAGGGGAGCCTCTCAGCCAGCCAGCTCAACACCTTTAGAATTTAAAAAGAATGTACTGACTAAGAAATAGAATCAAGAGATTAAAATGTAAAATTTTGGTTGCATCTACATTTGATCATGAAATGCAATTTTTTTCGCTCGATATCTCAAACCGCATCTGAAATCAGTGTTTATGCCAAAGAGGACAAAACTAAAATTCATTGTTTGATGCACTGTTTTGTCATGATAATGAGATGTTAACAAGCATTTGCATTTTGCTCTTAGAACTTTTCCTTACTTTAAAAAAAAAGTCATTGTGTGGCCGCTATTTTGTATAATCCCTAGATCATCATCATGTTTATTTTTTCACAAATAGATGCCCTCTCGGCCCACAGTTCTACATTGTTTTATAAAAAGTTTTATAACAGACAATCTCTTAAATCCATATTATATAAATAAAGCAAAATTCATAATAGATACAGGGTTATAAAAACATGCTACATCATGATAAATTTACTTAAATTCCTTAAAGTTTTTCCTGACATGGCATTGTCACCCAGGACAGCCACATTGCTTACATTTGAGCCAACAGTTAAGTTTTTTTTACAAAAAGAAACATGAACATTCTCAATACACTCTACCAGCTTTTCTCATTAGACACAGTGGCGTTACTGCTATATTTGCCTCAGATGCCTCTAGATCTACTCTAAGATGATGCGCTGCGAGTTTCACTTCAGACAAGTCTCATAGCTGTCCATTTTCATTCGGTCTAAAGCCAAACTATTGCCAGTGTGAGCGCCACCATGTTTACTCACTACCTCTTGGACTGGAGTTCCTTTGCACTCGACACACCCATAAATAAGTAAAAGCTAATCCAAGAGTTGTCTTGTGGTTGTTCTTTTAATTGAAAGAGTAAAGACAAAAGAAAAAGGGTATAACATACAAAAAACTATCTTTAAATTAACTTAAACGCGGTGCAGGTCAAAAGACTGTGCTGCTCCACAGTCCGCGAGGTTCAACAGCCAATCAAAACTCAGACAATATACATATATATGGAAATGTTCTACGATATTACAATGCAATATATTATAACAACCAAATATTATTCTGTACTCCGTAAATGGCCGCAACACAACCGGCCCCTAATTGATTAGGCCTTTAGCATATCAATTATTAACTTGTACTGAAATTGGAGCCATTTACATCAATATACTAACATTTTTATAAAAAAAAAAAAAAAAAAAAAAAAGTATTATTTTCTATTTACAGCTAATCACAATAAAGTATTGCAAGACTGTTTAACAGGCATTCTGCCTTCAAAGTCCTTTTTTCAATCTTCAGTCTTCGTCCAGAAGTAACATAGTTTTGTTATTGGCCTGTGAATGACGCTTCTTTTCGTCTGAACTTCAGCACTCCTCACAACTCCTTTGGAATCTGCCATACGTTGAGGATTCTTCCCATTATCCAGGAGTTTCTTGGTAAGGATGGCTCAGCGACGATGACAACATCTCCAATCTTGAAACTTCTCCTTAGAGTGTGCCATTTTTGCCGCTCCTGCAAGAGAGGCAGGTACTCTTGTATCCACCTACGCCAGAACAAATCTGCGAGGTATTGTATTTGTCGCCAACCGACGACGAGAATCACGTCATCCTTATCGAACACACCAGGTGGAATGCTGGACTGCGCTTTCAGTAACAGTAAATGGTTTGGCGTCAGAGGCTCTAGATCGCTGGGATGGTCTGTGTTCATAGTTAAGGGTCTTCCATTGATGATGCTCTCAACTTCACAAAGGAGAGTTTGCAGCCCTTCATCATCTATTTGCTGTTGATTCAAAAGAGAGCTCAACAAACCTTCTCACTGTGCGGATTTGACGCTCCCAAATGCCACCGTGATGTGAAGCAGACGGTGGGTTGAAAATCCACTGCACCCCCTTTCTCATCAACGCTTCACTTATGCGAGCCTGATCAAACTTTGTCAACGCTTCTCGTAGTTCCCGTTCGGCGCCAACAAAGTTGTTGCCATTGTCAGACCTAATAATGGTTACTTGACCCCTTCTGGCTTGAAAACGGCGTATGGCGTTAATACAGGAATCTGTGTCCAGAGAATAGGACACCTCAATATGCACAGCTCTGACAGTTAAGCATGTAAATAACACTCCATAACGTTTGACCTTAATACGTCCTCTCTTGACCTCAAATGGACCAAAATAATCCACACCCGTGTTTCGTAAAGGGTGGTTTGTCAGGTAGAAGACGATCTTCTGGCAAATCCGCCATTTTCTGCTCTCCCTGTTTTTGCATGCAGCCTTCGACAGAGAATACATTTTGAGATCACTCTTCTCACAGCGGCATTAGCTCTTGGTATCCAATACTGTTGTCGCAGTCTGGCTAACACGTGGTTTCGCCCTCCATGACCAGTCTCTTGATGGATGTGATTGAGAATGAGGTGAGATATTCTGTGATGTTTATGCAGAATGGCAGGATGCTTGGTGTTTTCAGGCATTGCTGATTTATTTAAAACGTCCTCCAACTCTCAGCACACCATCTTGCAAGTATGGATCTAGTTTGAAAGTTGAGCTGTTTCTCTTAACCTGAGTTACACCTTGTTGAAGTGCTTTAATCTCTTCCACATAAGTTTGTTTCTGACTATACTTTATCAACTCTGTCTCAGCTCTCAATAGGTCTTGACTTGTGAGAGTTTGCTTTTCTAGGTTCTTCTTATGTATCGCCATCTGCTGTTCAACCATAGATTTGCGCTTTTCTGGGTCTCTTTCAGATTGTAACAGAAGCTGTTTCAACTCTTTCCGTTTTTCACTTAGATGTTGCAATGTTTCCTTTAGGCGCAGAATCCAGGCTGTGGCCTTTTTAAGCTTGTACCAACTGGAATAATACTCAACAAGGTGGTTTACCGGATCCTTATGCTCATTGTCATTTATGCATGATGCTGCAGCAGATGTTCTTCACTTCGACGTCATCCTCCATTAAGTAGGTATGCTGTTCAGGTCTATCTGGCCACTCGCTTTCATTTAAGAGGAAACGAGGTCCTTGAAACCAACTCTTGCTTTCTAAGAAACTCTCAATTTTCAAGCCCCTTGACGCCTGATCTGCTGGATTTTGCAAGGACTGAACGTACTTCCACTGGGAAGGTGTTGTCGCTTCTCTAATAAATGAAACTCTGTTTGCTACAAATGTCTTGAAACGAAGAGCATCATTTTCAATGTACCTCAGTACAGTCGTACTGTCCGTCCAGAAAACTGACTCCATTATTGTAATGTCGAGCTCTTTCTTTAGCATCTGATCTATTTTGACCGCCACCATTGCTGCTGTCAGTTCCATCCTAGGGATTGTAACTTGCTTGAGTGGAGCAACTCTGGACTTCCCCATCAAAAGGATACATGCTTCTCGTCTTGGTTGTTTGTCAACAAGATATATGACACAGTGCCATATCCATCCTGACTGGCGTCTGAGAAATGATGGATTTGAGCAGTCTTGGTTGGTCCAAACTTGGCAGGTTTTAAACATCTGCTGACCCTCAGCTCTCTAAGTTTGTCAAGATGCATTAACCAATGCAACCATGTATTGCGTGGCCTTCCATGGATTTCGTCATCCCAACCTTGTTTCTGCTTGCAAGAGTCTCTCAGGATGAGCTTAACCGGTAGAATGAGTGGTGCAAGAAACCCCATTGGATCGTATACTGAGCTGATGATGGATAAAATGCCTCGTCTTGTGCATGGCTTATCTGTCAAGTGTATGAGGAACTGAAAGGCGTCTGAATTAGTACACCACTGTACACCTAGTGCTCTTTCTACTGGTAGAGCTTCATTCTCTAAATCCAGATCCTTGACTCCAGCTTCTTTTCATGGTCGGGTATTGAAGACAACAGGACCCTACTGTTGCTGATCCACTTGTTCAAGCGAAAACCACCATGGTCACATAGCATCATCAACTCCTTTGCAAGGACAATGGCTTGGCTTTCTGTAGGCGACTGACTTCAGACAGTCATCAACGTAGAAGTTTCTGAGAACTGTTTGTGTGGTCTCTGGCATAGTCTTTGTTGCTGTATCCTCTGCTGTTCTCCTCAAGGCATATGAAGCACAACTAGGAGACGATGTAAGCGCCAAAAAGATGAACACACATTCTGTACTCAACTGCTTCTGTGGTCAGATTACCTTCTGGCCACCATAGAAAACGCAGGCAGATCAGCATCTGTGTCGGGAACCCGCACCTGGTAGAACATGGACTCAATATTGCCATCATGGCGATAGGCCTCCTGCCTAAATCTCAACAAAACTCCAATGAGGGTGTTTTGTAAGATCAGGCCCTTGCAATAACTTGTCATTTCAGTGACACTCCTTGATATGTGGCTTGCGCAATCAAAGACAACTCTCAACTTCTTCGTTTTAGGGTGATAGACACCGTGGTGAGGGATAAACCACACTCGTCCGTCGCTACGACTCAACTGTTCTTCTGGGACTCTTGTTGCATATCCCTTTTCCAGTATATTGGTCATAAAGGCCTTGTACTCTTGGTAGAAATCTGCATTTCTACTGAACTTCTTCTTCAAACAGTTAAGCCTTTGTTCAGCTATACCACGGTTACATGGCATGTTAAGCACGTCATCTTTCAGAGGAAGTTTAATGCAAAAATGACCATCCACAAGTTGCGCTGATGACTCACAGTGTGCATGAAACCGTTTGTCCTGCTGAGAATTTTCTTGCCGGTCGTCACACCGTCTTTCTGGAAAATCTGCATTGTAATTCCTCCTCAACATGTCTTCAATTTCCATCACAGAAATGCGATTGACAAGGAAACTTAGTCTTTCATTAGAATCGGATTCTTTCACTCTGCTAATCGGACCGTTAACTACCCAGCCTAGCACTGTTTTTACAGCGTATGGGCCGCTGTTCTGGCTTCTGATAATCTCCCATGGTTCCATAGCTTCAAACGCGTTGATCCCAATGAGAAGACCAATGTCTGCTTCCAGTTTTGGGAGATGAACTCGGTTTAAGTAAGACCACTTCACCAAATCGTTCTTCTGCGGAATGTTGACTTTTCTTGCGGGTATGTCTGGTTGAGTGTACACATTTGGTAACTGCACATATTGTTGCTCCTCTAAGCCACACACCTCTAGATCTGTAATTTCATAGCTACTCACTTTCTGTTCTTGTGCGATGGTGCGAAGAATGAACTCTGTTTTTCTGCCTCTGATGTTCAACTTCGCCAAATCTTCAGTGCAGAAAGTTGCTGTGCTTCCTTGATCCAAGAAAGCATAAGTCATGACAGTCTTTGAGCCTTTTTTGTGTTTTACCAACACAGGTACAATAGGAAGTATGCAGTCACTATTCCCGGCCCCAGTGTCATCATCCGTTCCACACCCCGCAGACACTAGAGCACTTGTGACTTCACCTGTGCTTTGGGTGTTTTCCTCTGTACTGGTTCCTTCTGATGCAGAGGACTTTTTCACTACATGCAGATAGCTGATGTTTAAGGGAACACTCTGGGCATGAAGCTTTCTTCCTGCAGTCCTTGTACTGTGACCTACTGTGAGACATTCCGAAACAAAGACCATTGAATTTCAGAACTGAATTCTTTCGTTCAAAATCTTGTCTCGAATCTTGTTGCACATATTCAATGCATGGTTCTCCTGACAATAAAGACAGGGACTTTGGAAAGCACTTACAGACTTGACTGTGACAGTTTTCTTCACTGAATGATCTTTACTGCCATCTCTTTCTCGCGAAGAAACGCTGACTGCAAAACTGCTCCGTTTAGCTTCTGTTTTAACAGTGCTGGTTTTCTTTAAACCTTTGGAATCACCCGAAGGAGAATCCAGGATATCTCCAAATAGTGGGTCATTTGCAACTTTTGCTTGATGGTAAACAAAGTCCACTAAGTCTGAAAATCTGGCTCTCTTTTTTGTTCTCTCTTGAATGTCATAAGCACGGGCTTCTCCATTCTCTTTCAGTTTGAAGGAAAGTTTGGATAGAATACACTTCATGTTGGTCGTGATTGTTCATTTCCTCCATATAATCCACGTCATTCACTGTGTTGCAACATCCGAGCAAAAACAATGCAAAGGCATTCAGTCCCTTTCTGTCTTCAGACTTTATTGGAGGCCACTCCATGGCCTTCTTAATATAAGCTGTGGCGATGGTGATCTCATCTCCATAGTGACGATCTAGCAATCCTCTTGCCTCTTTGTAAGCTTTGTCTGGTCTCATATGCTCACAACTGCGAACGAGATCAAGCGGCTCTCCACTGGTAAACTGTTCAAGGTAATACAGCCGATCTTGTTGGTTTTCTGTATTTCTATCAATGGCATGCTCAAAAGCTCTTATGAAAGATCTATAAGTTAGTGGATCTCCTTTAAAATATTGAGATGTCTCTATGAGGCAGTTGAGACAAACTCTGCTGTTTGATGAGCATCTCGGTCACTTCATTTGATGTTGTAACACTTCATGTAGGCTACCAGGCAAAGAACCAGCACGTTCATAAAGATCTTGATGTATACTGCTGGCAGAACCAAATCTTGTAGCTGTTCTTCTGTTTGAAACATCAACGCGAGTCTCGTTATTCTCATAATGCTCTTTATCTTGTGCAGCCTTAAGTTTTTTTTGTTTACTAAACAATAGTTCTGTTCTGATTCTTGGCTGAAGCTCAATAGACCTATCTGTTTCATAAGCATCTTCAAATTCTTCATACGCCTTAATTTGGCATTGGAAGCTGCAAGCTCAGTTTCAATTTCCAGTTTTCTTTCTTTAATTTTAAGCGGAGTTCTTCTTGTTCTATCTCCTCTTTCTTTTTCATTGCTGCAGCTCTTGCTAACAGTGCTTCACGTTCTGCTTTGAGTCTCAACTTTGCAGAACTAGTAGTGGAAGAAGAACTTGCAACTGACCTGGCTTTTAATACACTAATATGTGATGAGCCATCATCTTCATCTTCTTCTTCTTGAGGATCTTTAATAACGTCTGCAATCCACTCGTTTATTTCCTGCCAGAAAGTGCTTATACCCTGAGTATTTATACTCAAAAGCTTCTTGGTCCATTTGCTTTTCATCCTCATCCAACAGTTCGCACAATTCTTCGTTCAGACGTTCATATTCTCCAAGATATTTTTCAAACATCAGCAATGCTTGATCCTTTATGAAATGAACATTGTCCTTATCTTCCTTTAATTTCTGCAACTCATTTTTTTGTTTGGTTAACTTTGCCAGTTTTCCTTTTCTCTCTCCTTTCAGGCCTCCTGATTTTCTCTTCTGCAGCCTTTTCCGTGGGCTTTGGCGCCCTCTTGTGGTCAGCGTACGAAGCTGCGCCTCCGTCCGACATCTTATTTTATTCATTAATCTCCACACATAAACTGTCGCAAATTCCTTGAATCATCCACACAGTTTCTCACTCTTCTTCGACATTCACAAGCACCCGTGAAAAAAGAGCCCTTTTAGATGTGCAGTGTTCCGAATTAAACGCAATGACGTCTCTCCTCAGGCAAAGCTAATGTTAGCATTGACAAAAGGCTATTCAAACTCTAAAAAGAAAATCCAAACGAATCAACGGGCATCTCTAATAAGGTCAACACATTTACTCACAGGAACCCAGGTGATCGCTTTGAGTATAGTTGACTGTCCGTCAAACAATCGGCGCCCTCGGTCCTCCACTGTTAGCCGTTAAAGTTGCACTCGGTTAGCCTGTTAGCCCCGTTTACTTAGGCTCTGCATCTGCTTGTTGCTCTCTGCGGAGTCAGTGTAGTTTCTGCAATTCTCGTCATTCCTTTTTCCAAACTTTCGGGAGCTTTGGGAGAGAATTCCGGTTACTGGCCCAATTCTTCTACAATGAGCGAGGTCTTTTGACTAAGATGTGAGCGCCAACCATGTTTTACTCACTACCTCTTGGACTGGAGTTCCTTTGCACTCGACACACGCATAAATAAGTAAAAGCTAATCCAAGAGTTGTCTTTTGTTGTTCTTTTAATTGAAAGAGTAAAGACAAAAGAAAAAGGGTATAACATACAAAAAACTATCTTTAAATTAACTTAAACACGCGTGCAGGGTCAAAAGACTGTGCTGCTCCCACAGTCCGCGAGGTTCAACAGCCAATCAAAACTCAGACAATATACATATATATGGAAATGTTCTACGATATTACAATGCAATATATTATAACAACCAAATATTATTCTTTACTCCGTAAATGGCCGCAACAGCCAGATTGGTGAATGTACTCATTTTTGCTATTATAACACCATGCTACTATAACGATACAGACCACTCTGCAAGACTCCAGCAGAGTTCTGCTTCCATTCGGTTTACATTCCATTCGGTTTAGCATAATTATCAAAAAGAAAACATAATACTATGATTGGCAGAATCATAGTAAGCAAGTAATGTGCGGAAGCAATCCTCACCAGTTGAGATGCACATTTGTGCACAAGGTCCCTTTAAAAAGGGGAAGATGAGGGCTGGAGGGAGCGAAGGACTCTGGACTATTCATGTCCTTGAAATTGGACTGACGTATTTAATGAAGATGATTTATTCGTTTAATACTGACATATTAAATGAAGGCCCTCATGGAGACCATCAGGGTGTTGCTCTGCTTAATGTGCGCGTGAGGAGCGACTCAAACCGTACTGCTGATTTCCTTCAACTGGAACACACTGCCTCAATTTTTTTACCGGACCGCACTGGGTTACTTTAAACCCTGATCATAGCCCAAAAAAACAACAAATATTCCGACAGTTCCGCATTCAAGTGGCACCAAAATGAGCTGCCAGAATTCACATTCTGTTTCAGTCCGGAGCATACCAGTAACATAGATTTTTCATAGTTAAATTTAGTCACCCTATTTTAGATCACTTACAGCTTTTCGTGATACTATAAAAATAAGATGCAAACTCTGAAACACAACATTAACATTTCTCAAGCGCTGTACCTCCTGTCTGAGAAAAGGGTTCTCCTTCTTGAGCTCTTCTGAAAGGTCCTCTCCTTCAAGCCATTCCTTCATTCCAGTCTGCTCCACCCATGCGTTCAGCGTAGCCAATGCAGCAGCTCGTACATTTGCCTAAAGGCAAATTAAACTTGAGTTAGAGACTGTTCACTCACTTAAGCTGAAGGGCACAACCAGTGAATACATGAGAGTTTGATACCTTACTGTCCCCAAGAACTGTGATGACTGGAATTCCCAGATTTTTTATGTGTTGCTTCAAGGATGGGCCCATGGCAGTGGCTATCTGCTGCAGAATAGTCAGAGTCTGCTGGACCTAGAAAACATTTCATGCTTAAAAATACACTGGTCTTCTGATTACCCCATTTAAAACCACTGATACTTCAACTAGTACTCAGCCCTTTCAACAATATGCATTTGGAAAAGTCCTTTATAATCTCATTCACATATTTAATTTCAAAACAAGATTTTGTTTTTACCAGTAGTTTGTTGGAGTCATTGAGACGGCCTTTCAAGGCTAAAGGCAGATCGCCGATGCTCGTCTGGATGAATTTGGCCTCAGATATGACGGCAGCCACCTCATCGAGCCCTTCTTTCCTGATCTTCCAGTTCTTATCGCTGATCTTTGACACCATGTCCGATGTGATTTTATCACTGATTACAAAACAAATCCATCAATTAGTCTCAACCTGAACTTTACACTTTTACCTCCAAGTTTTAGCTCCAGAGAGATACATTTATCTTGTTTAATTACAACAGAAAAAAAAATCCAATGCAAAGAGAAACCATTGATAACTCACTATGAAGAGCTACGGAATGAATACATTGTATTGATACATTTTCTGGTTTGAAACCATTTAGAAAACAGAAAACACTTTAAAAGTTTCATTTTAGTTAATTAAGCACAATTTTCCATGGAAAAAATGGTTTAGATCAAAGGCTAAAGACTCTTGGTCTCCACAAGCAGCCTGTGACTGCTGAGAAAAAAAAAAGGAGCTCAAAAACCCACATCAATAGACCAGATTTTGCGTATATCTTCCAAAAAAAAAAAAACAATTATATAGACCCTTTAAATTCAAACAAACATTTATAGAGAAATAAGCATTTTATTTTTATTGTAATACAACCATAAACACGTTAACATGACATAACATTTTAAAAAATGTACTGCAATTAATACGGTAAAAAATATTACCTCGTTAACATACGAATATCAAGCATGACACTAAATTTTACATAAACCAGAATGTTGTGGCCATTTACGGAGTACAGAATAATATTTGGTTGTTATAATAGATTGTATTGTAATATTGTAGATCATTTCCATATATGTATATTATCTGAGTTTTGATTGGCTGTTGGAACCTCGCGGACTGTGGAGCAACACAGTCTTTTGACCTGCACCGCGTTTAAGTTAATTTTAAGATAGTTTTTTGTATGTTATACCCTTTTAGTTTGATTTTACTCTTTCAATTAAAAGAACAACAAAAGACAACTCTTTGATTAGCTTTTACTTATTTAAGCGTGTGTCGAGTGCAAAAGGAACCCCAGTCCAAGAGGTAGTTAGTCAGCATGGTGGCACTCACACAGAATGTGCTTCTTTGACATCGTTTTCATGATGATAGCAATTTTCTGTCAACAATCTTGTTTGGCTTTACAGCAGCCAGAGTATTACTATGACACAGAAATAAATGTAAAATAGAAAATAATTATCGTATTTTCTAAATAACCTCTTGCTCCTCATCCGCAGTGAAAAAAAAACTAAAACAATTTGCCTCGATCATGTTCATCGTGATTGGTTATTCAGTGTCAGCGTCAGTCTTTTACGTGCCCGCACTCGTGAAATAATCAGAGCTTCAGGATCATAAGCCTGACTCAACAAAGAAAGTTGATGAGCTGCTTTACAGTACCGATTAAGCCTGATAGAATTACCAGATATATTTTGACTTGACAATTTTTTTTTTGACTGTTGCAGAGTTCAGCCAAGTTCATGGTACAGGCCCCTGGTTTAAATTTTACAAGGTTTTATCATGTAGCTTGTTTTCTGCAGTCTTCGGTCTGTCGTATTTTCAGTATGTGTAGAGATAACAGTTCTGATGTCAGTAGACGGTATTATAAAACTGTATATGCATTTGGTTACAACAACACCATGTTAACTTCCTGGTATGCCCAAGGGTCATGTGACCCACCAGCATAAGACATCATATACTCACATTTATAAAAAGGACCAAGTGTGTTTGAACAATAAATGGCCTGTCTGTCCTTAAGGATATAGGGCTTAATCATTATCGATAATTTATACACAGTTTGTTTTAAATTGATTCGACTTTAACATATAGTTACAGTAAGGCAGATACAACTCTAATTTAGTTTATACCGCTTTTAGGTTTTCTAACGATTAAGTTACATATTTAGAGTTATTCTATCTAAAATTAGGGGTGGTCCATAGCGTATCAACTACGATAATACCGGTGTAATAATTAATATGGTTAAAAAGGTACATATCGCGGTACTCAGACGTATTGATGTAATGATGTCACGTATTTTTGCACAAAGCTTGCGAATGCACCACCCAAAACTCAAAGGAGAATACTAAAGAACAGTGCTGGAGAGCTAGTGAGAGCTGTGTTAAATAAAAATAAGAAACACAGCTGAAGTATTGCTAAAGTCAATCCTAAGTGATCAATCACTCATCTCTCACTAGTCTCCAACACTCCACTCAGGGAACATGCCTGTTAAATATTAATACGTTATAATATTAATACATTATATATTTTCAAAATACCTCTGGAAATGACAAATTAATGGTAATGCGGTATTTCTAAAAAGACAAAAATAATAGTTTGATTTAAATCATTTTGTTTTCAATTTTTATATAAATTATTGTAATTATAATTTCCCACTAAAATCGAGCAGCTATAGCTCATGACATCAACTAATTGAATTGCTTGATGGCAGTAATTTATATACAATGCATTTTAGGGACTGACCTGATATCAGTTCTGGGCAGAAGATCCAGAACATCCCCATGTGCAGCATCCACTTCGTCTTCCTCGGCTGCTTCACAGTCTTCCTCAGCTCCTGATTTCTTAGTGCCACGGATAGGGGCAGGTGGAGTTTGTCCCTGCATCTATCAAAGAACATGAAATTAATTCAAAGAATACTTGCTTTTTCTAATGATACATTTTACTTCCGCCTCACCGTTTAACATTTATCTACTACATTTCTTACACAAAACAAAAAGGAATTGGTAGTGGTTTTCATTTGAAATGGATAGACCAGGTGGACACAACAAAAGCCAATGTTTACCTTGACAAATTCAGCATCTATTTGAGAAAGGAGGGCAGGTTTTTCATCTTCAAAGAACATTCGCAGTGGAGCGCCCATGTATAGATGCATAACTCCCAACAGAGTGATCGCTGAGGTTCTCACAGCCTGAATTTAAAAAAAAAAACTCTTCATTAAAAGAATCTTTGAGGATTGATTGTCATATAATACTATACAGTCATCTTTAAACAAGTTTCTCAATGACATAAAAACAATTATAATCTTTGACAAACACCAACTCACAGGATTTGTGGCACCCAGAGCAGTTTTGACATTGTTGATGAATGCTTTGACATTAATTCTGTGGAATTAAAAGTGGTTTAAAAAGTTAAACGGAAAATAGATGAGCTGCACAAGAGAAAGAAGCTAAAGATACTGACCCTGAAAAGCCAAACTCTTTAATGGCATTGGACAACCAATTTAAGCTCTCTGCTTGGTTCTTCGGATTCTTCTGTGCAAAAGCCATCGAGACAACCTGTGAATTTAGAAAAGAGGGAATTATCATAGCTCACAGTACTAAAACCTAGAAATAGTCAACAAAACATATTTCTACTTAGGATGAATTAACACAATATTCATTATTAACCTTTTAGTAAACAGAAATGTTCATTACCCATTAAATACTAAATAAATTCCAAAAATGTATGAGGCCATTTATACCAAACTGTTGAAGCTGTAGCTTGCCTATTTGGAACTTCCCTGAAAGATAAAAACATCAAACCTGTTCAGCAGTCCACGGCAGAGAACAGGCGTCTGCAATGGCAGTCAGAGCTTCTTTGGCATTACTTCCACACTTCACATCACCAATCTTATCCACCAGGCCATCCATAACGACCAAAGCAGATGTCTTTGAGAACTTGCCTTTTTGTGCAACTTGACCGACGATGCTTAGCTTCATTTGCATCACCTAGAGAAGAAACCCCCAGAAAATAGCATCAAACAGAATGTCAAAATCAGAGTAAAAGAAGGCAATAATCTTCAATCAAGTTTACCTGAAAGTTGGTCTCTTTCCATCCAGGTTTTTTTGCCAGCATCTTAACCAAAGCCTGGCATGGCATTTCAGATTTGTCCATTTGCTCCACAGCCTGAGAAGAACACAATCAAGCAAGACTTAAATTAAACTCATTCCGAAAAAAATTTATGCACAGAAACAAAAAAAACTTCATCACCTTCTGAAACTCCTCCATGCTAGCTAGTCGCTCCTTCCAGTTGCCGCTGTCCAGCAGCTGCATACAGGAGGCTGGCAGCACAGCAGCCGCTTTCTCTTCACATGCTTCCAGCTACAAATATCCCAATCATCAGTTCTGCATCCTCTGATTAATAATAAACAATTAAAAGAAGTTTTAAAAAGAATAAAAACTCACAGTTAACTCTGTCTCGGCAAACTCTTTAGTTTCTGGAGTCTTCTTAGACTTTGCACTTGGAGCAGAGGCAGGTTTGCCTTTCTTGGAAGGCCCTGCAGTCTTTTCAGCGCAGAAAAACAACTAATTAGATCTGGCATACATTTAATGAACCTGTATTTTCAAACATCTACATCCAATACCTTTGACAACGGTGTTTTCTTAGGAGGGCCAGTTGGCTTGCTGGGAGCTTCGACGGGTGGTGGTGCTTTTGCAGCAGGTTTCTCTTTTTTCTCTCCTCCACCACCGGAACCACCTCCTTTCTTTCCAACAAGCTCCACTTTATCTGCACATTCTTTTATCTATGCATGCATGAGACATGAAAGGATGGAAACAGTCAGTTTTCCACCGCCTGATGCACATTTGCATGCAGAATTCAAGAGGGTGTTTCTCTTACTCAAGTTCTTATAGCTGATTTTCAAAAGCCAAAAGAGGAATTCATAACCCTAGCTGTAAAAACCCTAAAGCTTGAGTGTGTACAGACCATCCAGACCAAGAATAGGAAAATGGGCAGAAATTACCTGAATGGATTTTTCAGGAATTTGTTTCTGGTTTCCCTCATATGAATACTCTGAAAGCTCCTGATTGGTTGGTGTGGACATACATCTCCACAGTCACACAGGTACCAAAGGCCTAATCATACATGCTCTATCTTCTCAGAACACCTCGTATACCTATCGAGTTATTGTGTTAATCACTCGCTAAACACTTTTTTGTGTGCGTTTTTGACTGTCAAATCTAGACACAAAACTACCTTTTTTTTTAAGATTATTTATTGTTTTTATTTTGTTATTGCACAATTTTTGAGTTTGCATTTAACTCGAGCTTATTGAATGATCAAACAGTATCTGACCTACAGACATGATCAAAAAAAAAAAAAAAGGGATTGATCTATCGAGATGGGCAGATACTCAAACACAAAATCAACCTGATCGGGACATACCTAATTTATGTGATATGCAACATGAAGCCAAACACATTCGTACCTTGTCTAACTTGAGTTTATCAATATCTGCCAGGAACGGGTTGACTGCCTTTTCTCCAACCACCTTCATAGCTGTCCCAAGAGCTTCAAAGGCAGCATCACGAACCTCCGGAGCAGAATCATTCACTTGCTGCAGGTGAAAAGAAGGGTAACCTTAATCAAAATCTTGAAGAAAAAAAATCATTAGAATGTGCCTTGAGGAAAGTACCTTAAGGAATGCTGCGCATAGGGGCTTCAGAACACTTTTTGGCAATGTGGTAGGTGTACAGTGACAAAAACTTCTGGCAAGGAACAGTGAAGCCTGCTGCTTGATAGATGGGTTCTTGTTGTCCATGACAGACAGAACATCCTCACTGATGTTTTGTAAGGTTGTCTAGAATAATCACATCATTATAGGTCATATTACAAAATTTTCTTCCAAATAAACCATGAACTCTGAACACTCACAGTAAGGAAGACTGCATCAATAGCCTCTTGCAAGGCCTGCACCACCTGAGGTTTTTTCTCCTTGAACTTCTCCAAGATGGTTGGCACCACCTTTAAAATAGTGATGGCAAAATGTCAAAAAAATGTTTTTCATTAAAAATTTTATCAAGGCAGCACTTACAAGACCCGCATATGTCCCAAATTTCTTCCTCAATCCGGTTGCTAATCCAGTCAAGCATTTGGCAGCCATGGACACCAACATCACATTCGCATCTTTCCCAATAACCTACAACAAACCATAGTGGTTTCACAATAGACTCAGCATAGTTCTCTTTTCCCAGGAAGACACTTACCTTTTTCAGTGCTCGAACTAAGTCCCCATAGTCTCCATTCTCTAATTTTGGATTCTTTGTCAAAGCTTCCACCACCTCCAAAGCTTCTTTCCTCTCCTGCCATTTCTTTGCTTCCTAGAATGAGAAGCATATGCGGAAAACCCACTATTTTAAACATTGTTATGTCAGTTCCTTAAATTTGAGACACTGAGAATGAAATTAATCATGCTATAGATTAGTCTTTTCAAACTATAGTTGTACAGGATGTTCTCATAAGCCAATTGGAGTTGATCTTGCATGTATTTGATTACGGGAGTGCTACTAGTCACATGTGGGCGTATCACATTTTAATACCCCCAATCGGATTGGAAGAGTTGTCCAAGGCAGCTGCTTACATGTAATGTGAGAGCAAGGGACATGACATCACGTGAGTGATGAAATTTACAAACAATTGCGGTAAAGGAATCCCTTTGTTCTACAGCATAAAAGATGTCTTGTTTATTGGACAAGTGAGCAATTCCTGTTGTGAATACACCCCAAATAAAAATCTCATTAAATGTTGTTAATAAGCTATCAAAAAGGAAAAGCAAAACCAGCGACCTATTTATCAATTTGATTTAAACAAAACAAAAAAAAACTTATTTGATAAAAAAAAATTATATTTTTTTTAACTTACAATTTTTTCATAGAAATCTTTAGGAAGTTTGGACAGGATCTCAACAGCTTCGAGGAGTTCATATGGATCTACCTGGACAGCCTCAACTTCTTCATCGTTGTCTCCTATGGCGAAACACAAAGTTATTTAGTTCAGAACTGTATTTGGTGATCCCTGACAAACATTCAACTATAAAAAATAAAATAAAAAAAGCAGCTCTCAATCATTATGTGAAAATAACTGATAAAAAAGGATCAAATTATGCTAAATTGTTGCAAATTTAGTAAATTGTGTTTAAGATGAACTTAACAGGATTGATCAATGTTTATTTTCCTTAAATTTAATGTAAATAAAACTCAAAAGAAACAAACCTACTTCGTCTAATTTGATCAGACAATGCATGAGGTTTTATAGGGATGCCATGCCATGATAACAATAATACAAGTCACCCAAATATACAGGAAAAAAATAATTTAATTTGCTGATAAAACAAGTTATGCCCTTCTTTGCAATATCTGGCAATCACATTTAAGATTTTGAATTTTTTTTTTTTAAGATTTTGAATATTGATGAAAGTTCACAAACTCAGGTAAGACTAACCATAACGTCTACAATTTTGAAAAAAATAAATAAAAAAATTATATATATATATATATATATATATATATATATATATATATATATATATATATATATATATATATATGACTTCTTAAAATGAGGCACTGCCAGTGCCCTAATGTCATCTTAGATTATCTGCTTTAGAGAATTTGTGAAAGTTTTACCAAATTCTGGCAACCTTAATCACTTTTAGCTATTTGTAGCATTCAAAATAATTCTCAATCACTGGGCACCCCAACCAACAACAAAAACACATCAGATTAGCTTTAGTACAGGGATGCGAGAAAATAAGTTTAAATTAATTATTTAAACCCTAGAACTTTTAAATTGTAGACTTTAAGACCCCGCAGAAACCCTGGTACGAAGAATAAATCAACAGTCCATATGGTGCTTCATAAATTTCACTGTAGTTTCGATGTTGCGGTTTTTGTTTTAAGACCTTTAGAACAGCAAATTGTGTCCCCAATGATGATGCATCTTTACCCTCACCATCTGCCTCATCATCTCTGGCAGCCTGTTGCTGCTCAAACTTGGCTTTCAAGTCCTGCTGCGAACGCAAGAACCGGGTCTGCTTTGGAGCTGTGGTTGGCAGCTTCACCCACTCTTCCTCCAACTCTTTTAACTGAAATGAAACAAACATGATAAAAATATGCAAGATAAAACAAAACAAAATTGTCATTATTATAGGGTTTACAAAGTTCAAGTCTCACCTGAACAGAGTTGATATTCTGAAGAGGTGTTCGTAAAGCATCGCGGATCCACCTGTAGATCTCCACTGCCAGCAATTTGGCCTCATCTCGAACTGCCTTTTCTCGAGACTCAAAGAGTTTTGGCAACACTTTCACAACTGGCTTTAGTGTTACAATCTTCGATCCAAATTCACTGCAAACAAAATTTAATGTTGAATAAATGCTTGGACATGAAAATTTGACTATCACATTTAGTTGACAGGTTTTGAAGCTCACCAAAGTGATTTTCTCAGTGTTTCAATGCAAGCAACAACAATCTTGGGGTTCTTGTTATCCAGTCCTTTGATGAGCTCATCCTGGACAACTTCAGCTTTCTCAATCTCTATGTACATTAAGCAGATATCAGTCCCCAGCTCCTTGGCCCGTGCTTTAGGCTGGTTGAAGACTTTCCCGACCACTCCAGACACCACTTCGCCAGCCGTTCTAGAAACAAGAACTCTTAAGGATTCTTCATGTGCTGCAAATTCCAACTAATTTCAATGTCCATCTTTTAGCTTTTCCAACAACACACACTTGTGGTAACCGACCTATTTATACAAAAGAAGATTATAACCAATCATGGCATTACCAATGCTGTACAAATCAGCCAGGGTTTTTGCTTCAAATGAAGACAAAACTAAGGTCATTGCGTTTTGGAACAGAGCTTAGGCTCTCAAGATGAACAAATAACCTATCGGTAACAGATTACAACTACAAATCAGGTTAAGAATCTAGGGAAAATTCTTGATTCTGATCTGAACTTCGTCAATCACCTAAGAGCAATAACCAAATCCACATCTGAGAAATATTGCAAGGATTCGATGTTTTGTCTCTAGTCAGTATCTAAAGAAGGCTGAACTATTGTACCAATTTCCTAACTGGCCTCATTAAAAAGACCACTAGGCAAATTCCGCTTGTACTGAACAGGACAGCATGGACCCTGACCAGAACTAGAAAGTCAGGGTACATCACTCCAGTCCTAAAGTCTCTACACTGGGTGCAGTGACAATGGATTTTTTTAAGTCCTGCTGATCATCTAGAAGTCACAAAACAACTCAGCTCCAAAATAAAACCACAGCTCAGCAGACTGTAAACAAACCAAAAAGAGCTCTCAGATAACTGGATCCAAATCAGTTAGTTATTACATGTACACTACAAAAAGGGAGAGTGTTTTCGGACATTATGCTGAACACAGTTGAAACCGAGATTGGAAAAGCTAAACTTGTCACAAATAAATCCTGATTAAAACACTATTTAAATGTGTGTTTACTGACTGCCTCTGCTGTGCATATGAACTATGTTAGACCATGGATTTTAATCAGTGCGAGATGTTTTACACTCTTTACTTTACTATTTATCGCTGGTGTGTTTTATTGTCTGTTCTTAACTCATTTATGAGAATGTGACATACAAATAAAATGTTCTAGTTCAGATACTCATTTATCCTGTGGGCTTCTTCAAACACCTTTCATAAAGAGAAGCTACTTTTAGAAATTTAAAATTTATTCCTTAGCATTCTGCATCTATTAAGTAATGGCGTCGAACTTGGAGAAAGCTCAATTCATACGAGCTAAAAGAATTGATTACATGTTGAAACAAAATTCTGTTGCTACCCAAATATTAATTTTTGGTTTACATATGTTGAAAACATATTTTAGGGATAGCAGATTGATACATTGAGCATGACGGCCTTCACTTCATGTAAGGCTAAAGTCAATATAGAAGAAAATCACAAGATTTGCTCATCATCCACAAAATATACCTGTTAGGTCTGGGAAGAAATTCAAAGGTCTTTGGATAAAACTATGCTGGTGTGATTACGGTTAATAACTGAGCAAACAGGTGGTATGATGTCAGTAGCCATTTATTTCTTAAAGCTCAACGTTCTATAGTTTTAACATTACAAATATTGCAACTAATGATACTAGAGATTTCCAATGTCTATACATTTTAAAAGGATATGCCCTCTATACTTCCTGGGTACACTATCATGGTTCCTTAGTATGGCTGACCAGCTCTTCCTGGATATGCCGGGAAGCTCAGAAGGGAATGTGCTTTTAACGACCAACTCTTTTGCTTTTAACAGTCTGCGAATCTGCAGTCCTTTTATTGTAGTGTTTTACTAAAGGTTATAAGTTAGTGTGATCTTATTGTTCTTACACGGCAGTGTTGTATCATCGTGGACAGAATTTAGTTTTTACAGTATGTTTTCACTCAATCTGTTAATTTTACTGTTAAATGCTATTTCTGGCTTCTGTCAATTTGAAAGTGCTAAACGATGTCAGATAGTGATTAAAAACTCCCATCTGTATCCCTGAAAATATACACATTATATTTAAAGAACAAACAAACAAGTAGCAAAAATACTTACTTTCCAGCTACATGTGCATTTTCAATGAACACAAGTGCAGCCTCCAATCCTTTAAGTTGTGCTACAGCATTTGATTCTGTGACAAATTTCTTGACAAGTCCAAGGTATTTGCCCCATTCTGGGCTCTTCTCATCTGTTATCCTCTGAAAAAGCTTCAAAGCTTCTTCGTAGCCATTTAATCTAGCTTTCCAAATCTGGAAGAAACAGATCAATCCTAGTAATCAAAAACTAAATGCTTGAAGAAACTGACCCAATTCGCTTGTAGGCCAGTTCACATAAAAGCCCTTATTTATAATAAGGAACATGGCAAAGGCACAAGTAAAGAGCAGACACAGTCACAATTTATCATGTTAAAAAAAGCCTTGTGTTGATCCTTGGATAAAATAACACAAAAAAATGGCTATAACAACTCTGTTCTGTTTTTTTTAAGCAAAAAGATCAGTTTTTTAAGCATAAGGGTAAAGTGCCATACTGTAAAACGTCTCTACAAGCTCAAGTAAGAAAAAATAAAATGAAGAAACTAGTGAAATGTAATCTTTCATCCAATCATAGCCAACAGAATGAATGGTGAACAACTAGCAGCAAATACATCAAATCAGCCAAGTTACTTGAGTGACCTTAGGCTGCAAAAATGAAAAACGCTGACAAAAAAAAAAAAAAAAAAGCTGGAGTATTACCACCAAATAATTTTATATTAGAAAATTAAAACCATGTATGCAGCCCACTTTGCTCACCTTGTGTTCACATTTCTGGTCGATGGGCAACTTCATCCATTCACTGTCATCCCCCATGGCTGATCTTGGTCTGTCTGATCTGTTCAATTGAACCATAGGAGAAACTTTAGATGCAAACGCAGCAGATCAAGAGCACTCAACCAATTATTACCGCACAAGTCACATTGTTCCAGTTAAAAATGCTAGCAGAAAGCAAGTCCTTTTACAGCATGCAGGAAACTTCTCAACCATCTAAGCGATTGATAGTCGATGTAATTGAAACGCATGAGTAAACATAACAAACAAGGCTCAGTGCACTTTGCAAAGTCATCCTCCTGGAGCTAAACAACCTCCAGCCAAACAGAAGAAATGTCTCCCTTCACAGCAAATGCTCTCATCATTAAAATCTTCAGTCGAAGCAGAGTCCTACCAAAGTTAATGCATCTTCCCGAAGAAACCAGTTTCATATTACATATCGATCTGAGCTGAAAAGCAACTCCTTGAACACAAAACCTGCACAATGGAAAATAGCATTTAAAAAGCTTTAGGAGTGCTTACAGAAAATGCCGCCAATACAACCAAGACAAAAACAAACAAGAAAATCAAACATCGCTCATTAAATGCAACATAGACGTATTAAAACATATAAACAAAAGTAAACATCACGGGTTAAGTCCATTTATAAATTAATTTTGGGGTTAAGAAACATCACGTGTGACAACAGGGGCGCAGCAGAGCCGTTAGTGACCCAATGCTGCCATCGTTCAATCCGTGGCTCTTTCTACGTATTACCTGTTCGATAAAAGCGTTTTTTCTAAAACGACACAGGGATTCATATCCAAATGTATTTTCGATACAATATCAGTGGGGGGCTTGCTTCGTTATGAGGTGTAAATAATATAACATTTTAATATACCGGTTAGCTCCTAGCACATAGGCGGCCATGACATTACTTAGCCCAACAGCTTAAGCATTATCGAGACTTAAATAGAGCCATTTCGAAAGCTTTTCTAACAAACACTTCTCCTGACATGCACGCTATTCATTTCCACAATATATAACCTCCAGCCCAAAGATAAACCGAAAGCACTCTTACACTAACGTTATTGTTTGACACCAAATCTGCTTGATGTTTTTCAGCACGTCACTAAAACCGAGGCCCTCGAATAAAACGCAATGACAAGAAACACAGAAACGCTTGAAAGGGTTATTGTATTATATTGTATTACAATACATATAAAACATATAGGTGTTTGCGCTTAGGTTACCTGGTTTCAGAGGGAAGACAGGGCGATATTCTTCAGCTGGGACCGATTTTTGGTCATCACTACACAGGCTTTGAAACGCCTCTGAGGGCGGGGACAAGAAGGGAGGGACGCGAGGCTTTCATTCAAACTACCACTGCGCGTCCCATTGGCTGAGCGGTTCTCTTCGCTGTTCGTGTGTCCCTTGCATTGACTGCAGCTCCCGTGCTTTTATTTTATGACATTCACTTCATGATAAGGTTAGCATCCTATTTCACTAACAGCTCAACCGTTTTGTTGGTTTATTTTGATCAACTCTTTGTATAACAAATTTGGAACAAATATAAATGCAGTTAGTGTTAATAACAACCGATGATTTATATGTATCACTGAATTAACTTCAAGGCTCTCTTGAATTGTGGATTAGGTTTAAAGTTTAAAAGGAAAACCTTGAGAGCGCAGTTACAATTCCATGATGCGCATGCGCACGTTTCCATAGCTTCGGCTTCGTCAACAAAACCTTAGCGAAACACTGCGCAGCATTTTTCAAAATGAGAACGACTCCACCCAGCATTCACTTCCGTGTTGTACCACGTGTTGCAAATCCACTTCACTTATTGGTTGTTTTTTCCCTATACTACTTTATTCCAGCAAACGTCAAGTCACCGGGCACCGCAAATTTCAACTCCGTTGTGGATGTTATGCCTTTAAAAACAAGTGAAACACAGTTGAAAGGGATGTTGACACCGAGGAGCAACATGCTTTCAAAATAGCAGAGTGTGGACAGTGCCGCAGCGATAGCGCAGAGGGGCAATACCGGTCTCCACGGCAGCAGTCATGCAGCGCTTGTAAAGATAAGGTTATCATTTCCTACCCAAAAAACTTACTCGAAAATAAACATGGATCGCTTCAATATCTCTGCTGACGAGTATCTGGGTAGGTAATTTTGTTTAGCCTCTGTTGTGTTGATTACGTGCAGGTCACCTGGACTAATATTAATACGTTTCCTCGACGTGTTTATTCTAAGCGGAAACGAATGTCGTCTACTATCTGAATGACGCAGTCACACAGCTGCTCGAAAATAAAGAGGAATACACTCAATTTGGTGTTGTCAGATATTTTGCAGAATAGTAAGTATATGAATAATTAGCACATCACACCAGCATAATATTGTTTTAAACAGAGTTTCAGTTGGGTCTTAAAAAGTCTAAAAATTAAAAGCCCAAATTTGCACATTATTATTCAAAAAGGTTTTTGATTTTACATTTTAAATTTGGTCCATAACAAAAGGCATACACTTGAGCTAATGTAACCTGCATAAACCATGTTAAAACAAAACAATACATGATTACAAATTATATAAAACTACGGTGAATTTAAATATTTTTTATAGTTTCACCAGTGTGAAGAATGGCAATCATGTGCTCTTCAGGGAGTTTAACTACATCAAAGCAACAGCTCATAACAGGTCCTCCTTCCTCCATATCTTCTGGAAGTCCTTCAGACCCATCGGAAAGAATGGGGGTGAGCTAAGGCAAATATAGCATACATGCCTTCCATTAATTCCATTGAAGTTGATGTGCAAATAAGTACATATTTTCATTACAGATCTTTTGGCAATGCTAGAATACAGTTCACTGTTACAGCTCCTATGTCCAGATTTTCCAACAGAGATGGTCCAAAACACAGCCAGGTGGTTTTCTTTGTCATTTTTTACCTTAACACACCATTTAACCTAATAACACACAGAATAACCTTCATGTTGCCCTTGTGTCCTAGGATTGTTCTAATGGAGGATGCCACAGACTGTCTAATGGCATTTTCAGATTTTATTTATGCTTTCCAGATCCAATTTTATTACAAAGGTACAAAAGAGAGCAAAATATCAAACTGTTCTTTTACACTGATTAATTATTAAGGCTGTTCCAATCTCTAGAACAAAATGCAAAAGCTCACATTTGTTGTCACGTTTATCAACACCTACCTTCTCAGAGTTTGTGGAGAGCGTTTCTCTGATTTACCATGACCTACTCTCTGGAAAGAATCCAAACACTGTTATTGTGCCGACATCCACCTCCTTGGAGCTGTTATCCAGCACAGCCAATCAGGAGCCAGATGCTCAGGAGGGCGTGGATGCTTCTGTCTTTAGTGAATGTATAGAGGGGCTTTGCGAGAGATTCAAACACAAGTAAGATAATGATTATATGTTGAATAGTTTTTGTAAATCAGCATCGTTTAACTCCCTTTTTCCTCAGACGTCCCTCAACCGTAACCATTAAAGAGATTTTGAAATGCAGTCAGCGAGTGACTTTCTATGGCTTCCTGATGGCTCTGGCTAAACACGAGGGAATAAACCAGGACATTGGTGAGAAGGGGGTTTGAAATAACTTTTAGTTTATTCAGAAGACAAACTCCTGAAAGCTTGTTAAAGCCTGCACTTCTATCTTTAGGTGCTCTTCCCAGTAAATCAGATCTGCTGGTTGATCCAGAGATGGACCAGGAGCTGGAAAGGCTGTAAGGGAGATTGATTTTTTTGCAGTATATCTTTATCATCACTAGTTGCGTTATACTCTCAATTTGAAAGTGGGTTTTTGAAAGTGCCTCTGATTTAAAGTGTATTATAACACTTTATGAACACTTCATGAAACTTCATGAAACTGTTGCTCACAGGAGCATGCTTTTTAATATTCAAATCAGTCAGTTTTGAATAAAATCACATCATATCGTTATATTTGTTCGAGGACTGTTTGGGGCATGGGAGTTAAAGTGTCTCTCTCAGTACTTTCTAATAGCGCTTTGATCGGTAAAGAGTTTTCAATATTTTTCGTTTTCTTATTCGTACAATCTAACATTTGTGTGTGAGAGAGTATAAAAATGCATGTGTTTGCATAATAAACAACCAATAATAATGAATAACAAATAATAATAGATATTCATCTGTAGTGCTGGGATGCCCCAAAACACAGCTTTGTAAAAACGACTGGATTTCTGCCAGCAGGGTCACCAAGTCTGCTTATTATAAGCAACTTTGGGATTTTTTCCTTCTTTTACATTGTTTTGTTTTATGGTGTTTAATTAATTCTTTACACCTTCAACTTTTTATGTATTATAACGCTAACATTAATTTTTAGCACTAACACTCTGTCTGTTTGCTTAACGTTTTTGTATCTCAAAGTCTTAAAACATTTTAACCAAAAAGGTGATAGTCAATAATGGCAATCAATTACATTTATTTTCATTAATAATATTGTAATAATAATTTTCATCATAAAGTAAAACAGTACTCAACCAATCTAGAATAAAGTTTGCTGTTGGTTGTCAAAGCGTAAGTCTTTCTCCGCTTAAGGTACTGGTCGTCCATCATCAGATGATTCTCTGGCCCCGGTGATGAGCTGCTGCATGTTTCCTCATCTGTCTACAAACTCTGTGTCTTTTATATCCATGAGAACTCAAGAGTTCATGGCTCCTGCTTCAACTTCTGTCCATGTTGTAGGTGCATGCACAGAGTATGCCAAGTTCATGAGTTGCTCACTTCTGTCCATCAGTCTCACATATTTCCATACCTTTCCTCTATATCACAGCTTAATGCAGCTCAAATACATTCTAGCCAGATAACTTTAAGCAACTATTCAAAGCGTCTATACAAAGATTGTCAAGTATTTCCCCCCTTCCCACGATTTCCAGACAATAATGTGAACTGTGGGTAATATTGCATCAAGGACTAAGGCATCATGCGATTTTACACAATCTTTCTTGCCCTCTGGGGACCCCATTTTTTATAAAATTGAATACTTTGTTAAATATATTCTTGTATTTTAAATGGTTATTCATTGATATTGTAAACACATTACTTGCATGCTATACCTTTAGTTAGAAATCTCAATTTGGTTGTACTGAGTTAATGGTTTTGTGAATTTTCCAGAATAGCTCAAGTCTCCATCAGCCCAACATCTAACAGCAGCAGCAGTGCACTGGGCCTGAAGGAAACATCGAAGAAAGCCTCACCACGCAAATCCCTGCAACACCGTAAGAGGATCGAGATAGAGAGCGACGGCTCCACAGAGGAGACGGACTCCTCTGAGAACTGAAACTGACTTGCTAGATTACTTTAAATAACTAATAAAGTTAACCAGTTATGCATCAGTAGTTATGTTTCTCTTTTCACTACTTATATTTGCCAATTCTATATTAACAAATTATTACACTTCTGAACATTAGCAATACAAATAGAAAGTCAGTCATCCATTTTGAGTTAAACCTTTTACAAATCAATTATCGAGTCGCATATATCAATTTAGACAGAACACAAGGGCCTTCAGTCCCAACTGGCATCTGTGTTTGGGGCCAAGTATTGGGATCCTATAAAGGTCCTACAGTTCCATGTGTTCCCCTAATTACACTCTTAATGAGAACAGTTGCAATCACATTTAAAGGGCATCTTAACAGACACTGTTCATGTGATGAAAGTTGCGGAAGTGATGAAAGGCCTCCATATTTGGAATTGTAACCTAAACGTTTAACCTAATCATCATATGTTGTAAATTAGCAGTTTATTACTATTTTTTACACAATAACTCTTTCTGTTGTACTGTTATTTTAGAGCATAGCATTTTAAACACGTTTTATTTTAGTTATTAAAAGTAAAATCACGTTCAAAACATGTATTTTACCATTTAATTTAATATAGCGGTTAATACAACCACGTAAAATTGAATTGAGACAAAATGCTTTGTTTCATTAATATTTTGATGGTAAAATTGATGGTAAAAATCTCACTACGTTGCCAAAATTGTTGAAACATGGGCTAATACATATTTTTTGAAGTACATCCAGGTTTTAAAGTTTTAATTTATTTTTCTTTACATGTAGAATCAAATCATATTTTAACATCGTCATTAAAAATAAAGGTATAATCTGAAGTTTGCCCTGTAGGTGTCATTGTGTCTTTTTAAAATGGACTTCGCCCATATACAATCAGTTCAGATATTAAGATCTGTCATGCAATAATAACTTAAGAGGCTTTAGAAAAGCACCATTGGCCACTGCCTTACATTATCTACATATATCTGACTGTAGGCCAATCAGAAAGCAGTGTTTTCAAAGTTCCACACCTACTTAATCCAGTTGTTCTGGAGAAAAGAAAAAATAAACTGAATTTGTTTAATTTGGAGATCTATGAGTACACATACATCGAAAACCAGTTCATGACCCTTTTAATGCTACCTGAGATTGTTGATGTGATCAAGATGGTTGACAGAGAGTTCTGTAGGCTGTAAAGAACCAAAAATATTTTACTGTGAGAGAAATTCAACTTTTCCACTCAATAAAATCTCCAGCAACTTGACGAATACCGTGATGTGAAGCAAGGTTGTTTGAAATGTAAATAAAGGAATGTGTACTGTTAAGGCTTGTGTAAAAATATGTATCAAAAATAGCAAACACACAGAGACGATACATTCATAAATAGGATTTACTTTCATGGTTTTCACAGAACAGTTTCCATCAGTCAACAAAAAAAACAACAACTGTACAGTGATAAGAAATTAAATAGGCACAACTTGTGATATTTCTGGATTGTTTTGCAGATATTTTTCTAGAGAAGCCTAATGTTTTAACTGAAAACCCACTCTCGAATGAACCAGACACCTTCACGCACAGTGAGAATAAAAGAATGCTGCTCATTTAGTGAATATTGCATATTGGGAAAGCACATGCTGTGAGGATTGTTTCAGAATTGTTGATGAATCGATTTAGGGTTTAAATATCCTTTGGTTGGAAAAAAAATCCACTCATCATCAGCAAGCCACCACTTTTCTCAGCACTAATACACTCTCTCTTTAAGACAGCGGTGTTGAATTCTTAAAGATTTAGGATAATATATACCTATCTGGCTTGTAAATCATAGACAAGAATTATAGTATAATATGTAAACAGAAAATATAACATTTGGTTTCCAAAGCTACGCACGTCAGGGAGACGGAGTAAGAATGTGTATAGGCCCAGATAACACTCTATTTAACAGAGCAATGCTTGGGTAAGTACAAGTGAACATACAAGAACCAAAAAGCATTCAAAAATTGAAGCGTTTAGATTCGTGCCCCATTAGGCTGTAACAAAAAGAGCATATAGGATTTTTAGACTTTAACACAAAACAGTTGATGAAAACCGTTAGGAAAAGAGGGAGGGATGGCTATAATGATTCATGTTCCACCACACTCAAATTTATGAAGATAAATTCATCTTTTGGATAAGAAGTTGCTTTAACGTTATATAGTACAACAAGCATTGTCCTATAAAATGCCACCAATGTAATTTTAAACCATTTCTGTTTTCTGCTAACATGCTGGGTTCTCAAGCCCCATCTTTTTTTAATGTATTTTGTGTATTCCAGATGTTTTCCTATGACCTTTGTTTTGTATGCTTTACTGTAGGGTGTCCTTTCTAGTGTCTAGAAAGGCACCAAACAAATAAGATGCTTTATTATTATAGAAATGGGCTTTAAACTGAACAATACGTATATTTATGAAGCCAATCAAAGATAAGTTAATTATGATCATCATACACTTCAAACTATACACTGGTACCTTAGACTGCCTTGTTCAGCACAGTTGTACAGCTGTCATTCAAGTGAGCTTGCCATTAATAGCAAACAACTTCTGTGATAGACATATTCTATCCTAGTGACTGACCAATAGTACCTCGGCCGGCCACAAAGGGGGTGGGGGCAGAAGTGAGCAGGTTCTCATTCTCTCCAATGTTAAAACTGCCCAATTTTGAAGTTACATGTTTTTTACACCTGTGGTGTTTCAATGTTTTTTGGTTCAGATCGTTAGTTCTTACCTTTAGGAACACTCTGAGTCAGTGTATTATTTTTAAATTGGTAAAAGACTGTTAAAGTCAGAAAAATGGAACATGAGCATTTGCAGATTCAGGAACACACACGAAAGCATCCTGGGTTGGATTTAAGATAATCGGAATTGAGATGTTCCGACTGACACTAACATATCCAATACAGATCCCAATACAGATCTCATAAAGTAAAAAAAAACTTATTTGTGTACTTTGGGCTGCAGTCTGAACGTAGCCTATGATTTAAACCAGGTAGAGCCAGCCTCAATAGGCTGTTTCAGTAACTTTCGTGTTATTTTCTCAAATGAGAGCAGAACATGACTAGAATATCAAAAAAGGTTAAAGGCCAACATAAATAGACAATTAAAATAGCTGAATGGGGCACTTGAAGACATTTGAAACCATGACATTGCAAAGCTGCAGTCACAATTTGGTGGGAAAACATTATGTTTTATGTTTTGTCAATTGTATAATGAGAATGCTCAGCACACATCAATGTCACAAAACCTGATAAAACATTGGTTATGCTCTGTATGGGGTCTCTTCTGATTTCAAAGGGATTTTGAAGGATTTTTGGACAGAAATGGAAGTAGGACCTCAGGATGCGGAAACATCATTGCCAGGTCAGCTTTAGCTTTGGTCTCCCATCTTGACTTTGGAATCGCATTTTTGGTGTTTTTTCACAAATGCAAACATGTTGTGCTTAAAATAAATATAAAGTCAAATTAAATTCACATCAATCTTTTTTGTAATTATTGATCGGTAAGGATTTTCAGGAGTGGTGTTTTTTGACTGAGGTGACTGGATTTGCGCTGTGGCTGATTTAAATGCTGTCCAGTGTAGACATTGACAGTTTATCAACATGACACATTACAAAAGGCTCAAAACCACCATCATGCGACACCTCATATAGTATGTGATAATGCAAAGAGAAGCAGACTAAGGTCATTCCAGGAAGATGTCTTCTGTGGGACAGGAAAATTCCATGTGTTCTTTGTAGAAACGCTGAAAAGCTTTCCTGTGAAAACAAAAGAGTAAAAAACTTCTTATAATTTTGGCTACATTAAAATTATTCTGTGGTAAGCATTTTATTAAGGGGATATTGATCTTCTGGCTATCCTGAACAAGCAAAGTTATTATTTTTTAAAGTTTTAGTTATCATTTACAAGTTAAAAACTCCCAATTTGCAGGCGTCAGCAATTCCTTCTGTTTTAAGGGTGAGTTGCTGAAAATGTAAATACAAGGTGATGTCAAGTCAAGGATGTCAAGGAGTCAAAACTCAGCCATGTATGCAGCTTCTACTGCTCATCTGTGGGTAGATGATGAAGACTTCTTTGGGTTATAGATCGGTCAATATAATTGTACCAAGACTTCGGAATTCTTCCCCCATTCAATCTGCTCTGTTAATAATATCGCCAAATTTAAAACTTTAGTAAAAAAGTGCCTGTTTTAAGAGTGTTACTCCTCTGATGTGCTCAACTGACCTTATGTACTTATTCTTTATATGTCTTTCAAATACTGTGCCTTGTGTTCCACCCTGAAACATGTCTTATGTTTGCTGTGTAATGTACTATGTTTCCTCTGACTTTTAAAGATTCATTGAGCTCCGGGAAATCGCCATAGAAATTAAACACATATTATTATTATTATTATTATTATTATTATTAGTAGTAGTAGTAGTAGTAGTAGTAATAGTAGTATTAGTAGTAATTAAATAATTACATTATTGGGCATTGAAGCCTTATCGATTCTGCCACATGGTCACGCAAAAAGAGAAATGCTCCAAATTGAATGTTTTATTCTGAAAGTTTATGTATATTATAAGACCACGCTACAGGATAGATCATTTTGAACCTTAAAGTGTAACTGTAGCTCAAACTCCCCAATATGTCTCAGGAAGACTGACAATGTTTCTCAATTTTTTTACCTGACAGTTAATGTAACTTTCTCTTTTAAAATTTAACTAATAAAAATAAGAGCATCTGTGGATTTGGGGCCCAAAATCACAAAATCCACCAATGAATGGCAAGTATTATATACTTAAAAGGCTCAAATACTTATTTTAGAAAATACAAGGAACACAAGCTTACATTTAAAAAAATAGTCTTCTTTTCTCAATCACTACTAAACCTAAATTCGGAACTAAACCTACATTATAATTTTTTTGTTTACATTGTGTTTAGTTTGAGTGCAAAGGCTAAAAGTTCGGTGCCAATACTTATTTACCTCTCTGTAGAAAGTACATTTATTTTGTACATAATTGTATATTTTCTGCACAGACCAGTTCATGTTTGCTCCAGGATGGTCTTCAAAAGTCACAGAGAGAAATATAGAGAGAGATAAAGTGACTACACAGCATACCCTACAGATTCCGCCAGTTTAGTGGTTGTATCATCTGAGAAGAAGACATGACAGGCAAATCTCTGGTTAGCAGGATGCTTCGTTATTAGTCCAAAATACCTGAAAGAAGCA
This sequence comes from Danionella dracula, assembly GCA_900490495.1. NCBI lineage: Eukaryota > Metazoa > Chordata > Actinopteri > Cypriniformes > Danionidae > Danionella > Danionella dracula. The sequence goes on along the minus strand of UELW01000049.1, from coordinate 1,449,817 downwards.
CATATAGCATTTTAAATATCAAGTGTAACCATGTTTGTTTTCTACAGGACATTTTAGACTAAGGAAGATGATGTAAAAGGCAGCTGTCTTCAACCAACAATCGACAAGATAGATTTAGGTAAACTCTTGAGCAAATACCTTTTCAAATGATGTAAAAATACAACTGTTTGTCATCCATCAGAAAATGGATGTGGATTATTATTAATATATTATTTTATATCTTATTTTCACTTTAACATCCTGAATATAATTATCAATAAAACATTTTGTTGAAAAAAAAAACCTCAATCTAAACTCACTTGTTGTTCTTTGGATGGCAGCCGCAGAAGGATATATTTTTCAGCTGAAAAAAGTGAAAACACTTCTCACCCTGAAACACACATTAAGACAGGAATGAAGACATTAGAGTGACATATGCAGGCCTCTGAACTGGGCTCTTAATGCATCTGGTTCACCGTTAAAGTCACTGAACAGGCTCGAAATTCTATCGGGAGGCTTATTGAAACCTCTGTTTTACAGTAAGAGATTAGTATTAACCTCTTCAGACCTGGATCTGAAAGCATTTCAATTCTTGTTTTTAAGTCAATATTTGTTTTATTTTCAATGTCAAACTCTGGGGTTATTACTTTTTTGGTCAATTTCACTGGGTGCAATTCTCAGAAAATATGCTAAGATGTTACTAACACAACCTCGAGGGGTGTAACTTGATGTTCAATCTATGTGTAAAGCAATCAACACATGATAACAAAGCAATTGAATGTTTTATTTTGTGTGTTTGGAAGATTCCCTACAACAAACTGAGCTTTTTCTGAGATTTTACCGCACAAAAACAATCCAATGGCAAAAAAAAGGGATTTAATTTGAGTGAAATTGTCCTAAACCATTAAACAACAGATGAAATGTGATGTAAATTAGAATGGAAGCGGGTCGTAAGGGGTTAAGATGGTATATAACAGAGTGCAGGTGAGAAGAACAGCCTTTTGGTGGAGCAATCTAACTGCACTTTGTTTCAGCATTAAAGTGTGCCGACTATTTATATTTTTGACCTTGCCACTATTTGAATATTACAGCTAATAATAGGATAAAGCTGGATTCAATTACTTGAAGTAGTCCCCTTGATGTCCTAAACGTTTTTTACAAATGAAAATAATTACAACTAAATGTGCATTTTTTTTAAAGGTACACATTTTTGTGGATAAAATGCTCTTATTTGGCTATATTTTTTATCAAATCATTTTAAGCCAAAATGCTGCAAAATATACAAATATAAAAATTATTTGTGTAAAATAGAGAATAATTATTTTAAACAATTGTACGTCTACAATATTTAACTTGTGTAAACAGATGACAAATCTGACACTCTTCTAGCACAAATTGGGTGAAAGGTGGGATACATCCTGCACAGGTTGTCAGTACATCCCAGGGCCACATTCACTCATCAGTCACTCTCATGTTCCAACCTGAGGGCAATTGACAGTCAAATCACCCAAACCATGTTTTTGTACTGTGTGGGACTCACAAATGGAGATTATAACAACAACAAGAATAATATGCCTCAATGCTTTTAGACAGTTAATGCAAGCTTGCTTTGGATTGTTCACCTTTGTTAGTTTTCACCTACTGATGCCTTGTTGTTGCAATAGTAGTCCTGCTCAGTATGAGAGATACGGCAAGTTCCAAGCACAAATGTTTCCGAATTAAAATAACATTATGTTGTTTAATTTACATAATATTATAATTAAATATTATATCTACAATATCCCTAAAAATATTTAGAGAAATTGCACATGCAGCAATCAAAACCCAAATAACAACAAGAAAAAACACATGTAAATATTTAGATTTTGTATATGTTTGCGAGCCACACCCTATCAATCATTCGACTCTCCTAGCAACTGATCCTTTATATATCAAATATTAAAACTAATAAATGGGTTGTATAAGAAATGTGTTTAACTGCATTCAAATTATATAAGGGGAAAGGCTAGATATGTAGGGTAGAAGTCAGCTATGGACGTCTGTGAAACTGCCGTCTGGAAAGAGATGGCTCTAGTGAGCAACCCATGAACTCTGCCTACTCTGTGCATGCATTTACAACATGGACAGCAGTTGGAACAGAAGCCATGAACTCTTAAATTCAGACAGTGTCCTCAGGAGAATAAAAGATGAAGAGTTTCAGTTGAGATGTGGGAAGATGAGGCACTCAACCCCAACACCAGATTTAATTAAAGTGATCAATTAAAATAAATGTAATTGATTGCGATTTTTTTTTAAGTCACCAATCGCTATACAAACCCTTCCTGAAGAGCGGCAGTCATCTTGAACGACAATTTTGACTCCTCTACAGTTGATTTCCACTACGCAAGGAGAAGGGGAACTGAACTGCATTGATGTTCGTCTGTTTGATGCTATCTGTTGACATCATCAAATCAGATACAAACATCAGATTGCATTTCGTCAACATTCAGCAATTATGTAAATGCATGGAAAGATATGATGTAGATTACTACCTTGTGCATGGCGGCACAAAGCACGTCGTTCCCTTTGTGATATGGCACTTGAACAGAGCCAAGGAATTTCACCCAGAATTTATCCATCCATTCACCTTTGACCTCTAAACAAACCAGATCATACACACACAACATTATGTACAGCATATTAGAGCTAAAATATAATTTTTTTTAGAGCTGAAGTTTACCTTTGATCATTTCATCTTTTGCAATCTTGACTGCATAGAATGCAGGGAAGATGCCTTTGGATCCAGTACGCATGTTATAAGCCTCACACCACAGATCCTCTCCCTGTAGCTCTACCAGTAATGGATCATCTGCCTCCAATTCCAGCTCATCATCATGGCGAGGAATAAACCTAAAAATCATAAACTTGCCATTAAAAAAAAGAGTAAAAATTATGAGATACATAGAATTAAAATAGAATTTTTTTGCTAATACTTTTAAGTTATTTTCAACATTCTTTTTTTCATTTTCAACAAAGCATTTATGTTCTTTACCTGAAGACTGCTCTATGGCTCTGTTCTCTTTCCTCTCCATTAATAACACAGGAAAAGAAACCAAACTCTGCACCTGAGCAGAAGAATAAGCATTTGTCATCACAACTAGAACAAGACCTTACAACATCTGAATTTAAAACAGGATTATGCTTTAAAGTGACATCACTGGCTTCGGGTGTGCAGCGGAGAAGGTTTGAAAGTTTGAATGTTGGTGTAAAAATCTCTTAATAGCTTAGCTCCAGTTTACCTGTCGGCACGACCATTGTTTTCATTGGTGGATCGTTCTCTGTTTACATTTACATTTACATTTATGCATTTGGCAGACGCTTTTGTCCAAAGCGACTTACATTAGGGAGAGACAATATGCAATTTGTTACACCGTCAAAGTCTATCTCAACTTCTCACAATAGAAATTGTATCAACAGAATGTTACTGCTCCAAATCTCTGGAACGCTTTTAACTTAAGCCTATGGTCTGTAAATTTGATTTCATTTAATATGTTTACTTACTTTTATTCGCTTTAGTTATTTTACTTATGTTTTACTGTGTTTTGAACACTCATGTCTATTTGTTTTACCCTGGTTCATCCCTTTGTCTTCCCATTATTGTTCAGCAAATTGGTCAAGGGAGTTGTTATTATTCAATACTTTTCTAAATAAATAGTTTTTGTCAAAGCTTTGGTCCTAATTGGTCCACTTTAAGACAACAAGATACTGCAGAAATTTGGCAGCTTCAACGGTGAGTATTTCAAAAGGGGTACAACAAGGCTCTGTCACTAGACCTTTAGAAGTTTTTAGCTGTTTTCAACAACTCTTTTCATTCTAAATATAAAACCAATTCACATTGTATGAAGTATTTTAAAAGTGTCCACCCTTTATTAACAACATTATTTCCCTTAACTACTTTCATGTTAAAATTTGAAGCTGTACATTGCCATGCTTTATGAATGACACCCTCCTCCTAATAAACGCAAAAATCCAAAAAAATAAACTTACATACACCAACTGATTTTTCCTCATTTTCAGCTGTAACTCTAAAACTTAACAACATTTATCTTTTTGAGCCTTTTAATGTTTATTTTTTAAGCCACATCATTGCATTTCATCAAAAAATTCTTAGACTCACCAGAGAATCTTGATCGTCCACTCACAAACACATTCTTGAACTTGCGGGAACAGGGGGCATCAGATGTTGTGTCTGTCGTTGAGTCTGCAGACAACCCGGAAGTGTCTCTCCCCATGCTCCTTGCCCCTGACTCTTCCTCCTCTTCATCAGCCTCTTGATCCTCCTCATCCTCATCGATGGCCGACTCGTAAACAGTATTATCACTGTCGCTTTCATAACCCTTGTAGCAGTCCTTAATGCTCACCAGCTCTAATTTTGCATGCTCATCCACCACCAGGGTGTATTTAACAGAGTCATATGTTAATCCTGAGGCATCCGTGCTGACTGCCACTGTCTTTACGTTCCCGGTGTCCTCCTTCGTCACTTTGGGTTTGTGCATTTTAGTCCACGAGTTCCCTGGTTCGCTGAGGCTGACAGTTCGGCACGGGGGTGTAGGTGGGTAAACTTCATCTTCCTCACTAATTGAGGGGTTAGGACATCCTGCTGATGGATAATAGTGAAGAGGAGGAAGTTCAGTGTCCGAACTAATAGACATCCGGTTGCTGTCGCTGCTCTGTGACAGAAATGGACGCTCCTGTTCACCGTTAACAGGTGTGAGATGGATCTCCTCTGTGGCATTTCCTTCTGAAATGTGATAATCCTCGATGGTGTTGGCAGACTCTGGGTTCTCCACAGAATATTGTACTTGTTCCCGATAGCCATTTACAGTGTTATAGTGGGCCTTTTCCTTGCAAACACTTGATCGTTCAAGGACACCCTCTATCAGAGACAGCTCCGTAGACTTGTCCCTCATGGCGTTCTGAGAATTTGGCGCCACACTGCTGGGATTGTTCAAAGACTCTAATAACTCATCCTGCCTCTTGTTCTGAAAGGCTGAGGCTTTGTTGTTGGAGGAGGCAGGAGCTTTGGGTTTGGTCTCTGCCCTGGTGTGAACTTTGTCCCCATCGGTCAGGCTAACTTGCTCTGCTTTGGCCACAGGATCTCCTGTTCCATGCACACAGACGATTATACATTAGGCAACAACCCTCATAGACGAAAACAGCTCAAAAGGATTAGGTAAGAATGGAACTACTGAAAGCAATGATTATGTAAAAAAATAAGAAATGGTCTTGATTGTGTTAACTTTCATTTGTATCCAGTTTTAATGCATTTACAGCAATGTTAGTGGGGTATGTTAATTGCTGAATATAGCAGCCAGGGTAGAAAAGGGGTTAGTGAGCATGACAAACAGTACATCTGTGCTTTAAACAAGGTCAAAACCCATATTGCAGACAACCAAATGAAATAATGGTCTTCACTTTTTGAATGTTTATAGATGTAAGAACTGTAAGAACTAAAACACACATTGTGAGAGTGAAAAACAAACACATGACATGACAAAAAAAAACATTTCTGTGTGGAGTTTGGATGTTCTCCTCGTGATCATGTGGGTTTCCTCCAGGTGCTCTGGTTTCCTCCACAAGTCTAAAGACATGCGATACAAGTGAATTGGGTAACAAATGTCTGTCGTGTATGAGAAAATTGTCCATAGTGCATTCATAGTGTAAAAATTTTCCATAGTGTTGTCCATAGTTGTCCATAGTGTGAATGAGTGTATATGGGTGTTTCTCGGTGATGGATGGTGGATTGCAGCTGGAAGTGCATCCGCTGCGTAAAACATATGCTAGATGAGTTGGCTGTTAATTTTACAGTGGTTAAATTAAAGGTACTAAGCTGACAAGAAGATGGATGGATGGATGTGAAAAGCTGATTGAACATGTTAGTGATACTTTAGTTTAATAAACCTCTCAAGTCAGTGAAATGGTTCGATTCAAATTACTATGCATGCCCTGCAGTGTGAGTCAATAATTTTTTACTTTTAATTATTAACGTATTGTTACCCCATTCTTACCTAACGTTTACTCTCTGTTATCATGCATTTACAAATAATTAATGGGATAGGAGTTGTTGTGTATATAATATAAACTACACAATTATTTCCAATAAATCGTTACACCATTATTACCATATAACTACAAATCATTTTTGAAAAGTATGCTGTTACCATTAATAATTATTCATTAAGTACACTGTAAATGCCCTGTAATCTGCAGGTTATTACCATTTAACAACAATTTATAAACGGGGATTACCCTGTTGTTATTAATATTTACCCAGTTATTACCCTGGACTGATTTCTAAAGTATTATTTGGTATTCTAAAATGATTATAACAGTTTTAGGCAAACATCACACAACAATTGAAAATTGTGATTTCTACGTATCCTCTGCTTCAGAATAGCAGACACTGGATAACTACAAGCTCTAAATTTACCCCTCATTAGCAAAACAGATGTTTGTGGTTTAAAGTACATTTACTTTACAGTTACTGTTTAAAATACATAGTACATTTGTGTTAATACATAATAACTGTTAGCTTTACAATTATCAAACCTTTTCCTCGACCTCTGGCTAAGAGAACCAGACACCAATCTCTAGGTAAGCTGATTGCCCCAAAAATCCCATTAAGTTAATCAGACCACATAAACACATGTTTATCTCTTGGAAAGAGCTACAACAAACAAAACACAGAGTATGGGAAGAACAAAACCATCAGTTTATTTGTTTGTTTTCTTAGCGGTTGCTCTAACATACAGAGAGGAGCATAACAAAGGACAATAACACAAAACCAACAAAATAAATACAACAAAACCAACACAAACAACACACGACAAAACAACACAACACAAACAACATACACAAAAACAACAAAACCACAAAAATAACAGAACACGTGAAGAACAAATCTAGTTAATTCATCTATTACTTACTTGGAAAGATTCAGTATCAGCAATCCATCAAATGTTCATTTGTGTGGTGCGTATGACTATTACTCACCCTTTATGTGTGGAGAGGAAGAATGAGTTTTCTTTTCTTTCCTTCGCTCTTTCTCTCCAAAGGAATTGTTGTTAATTGTATCCTGTAATAAAGACCGAAAAAAGAATGATGCACAGATTTTTTAAAGGATTTTTAAAATCCATTTATTAGGATAAGTAAACAAATGTACACTATTGACTACCGTAAAACATATTTGAAGACACACTATATTTATGTTAGCTATAAAATAATTGGCCAATGACAAAAAAATACACAAGGATAACACTTTAGATTACAGCTTGCAAATGCTAGGTTAATTACAGATTAATTACAGGGGAATTTTTGGTAACAACAGGGTACTTCCCCTTAATTATTTATAATTACACGGTAATAACAAGCAAATTACAGGGTGATTACAGTGTAATGCATGGGTAATTTTTATTTGTAATAGAATCCTTTAAAAAATAGGTATAGGGTAATAAAAATTAAGGGGAGGCAATATAGTAAAAATAAAAATAATTCTTGTGTTATTATCATCAATAACAGCTTACTTCCCATTAACTTGTAAATGTGCACTAATATAGAGTCCATTTCTGGTAATAATGGAGTTACAATACAGTAATAATAAAACGACCTACTGTACAATTATAATTAATAACGATGTATGTCCAATGTAATTACGCATTCTTATTTTGTGATTAAATCTCATTTTGTTTATTAATTGTTACACAGTAATTACCCTGTAACTTCAGGAGAGAGGCTGTAACCTAAAGTGGAGCTTGATCTCTAAAGATACACAGTAATTACCCTGAAACTACAGGAGAAGATGGTTGTAATCTAAAGTGTGGCTTGTTTTCTTTAGTAGCACAGTAATTACCCTGTAACTACAATGTACTACATAATGTGGAGCTTCTTACCAGAAGTTACATAAAAAAGACATCTTAAGACATTTAGGGATTTTATTAATAATAACTATACAGTAAGTATCTGAAGGAAGTATTGCTGTATTGCTATCCCACTACCAGAAATGTACACATCATTATCATGCAATATCAAACAACTACAGGTAAGTAGGCTGTTTTTTTTATAATAATTACACAATAATTTATTTTAATATTACTTTACTATTACCCCATTAGGTAATGTACTTGTTATTACAACATAATTGCAAATAGTTATTGAAAAATGCACTTACAATAAATACCCTTTAAGAACACTGTAATTACCCTGTAAGTAGCATGTTATAGCCATGTGATTAAGGGAAGAAACCTGTTTATTTTTAATAATATACCTGTCATTTGGGGCAGTAATCTAAAAGGTTATACATTTTTATAAACATGATCCCTACTTAGAATATACATCTATAAAATGAGAATATCTTAACACCATCCAGTTCCTGTCTCTTCATACAAATAAAACTCTGAAATATCCATCTTGAATAAAACATCACAAAATGGCTGCAGATTTTAGGATCACTCTTTCCAAAGTTCAGAAATAGTGAGCATATTAACGCTGATCCATAAAAGGAGAGTTAAAGGAAGAGCAATCCGGCTGATGGATTCTCCTCTCTCTCCTGTCGCTGACTCACCAACTGACCATGTTGCCATAATGCACCTTTAATTCTTACTCGTTTCCATAGCAACACATCCATCGATGAGGTAGAAACTGGCGTGTGTGTAAGTGTGGGCGTAGATGGGAATACACAGTAATGCTGGTGACGGAGGAGCACGACACAGATAGGAGTTGATAGGAGGCTCAGATCTACTGACTCTAAATACAGCAGCGGGGAAAAAAAGCAGATGGAAGAAACTCAAGTCTCACAACTCCATATCACTTGTGTATTTAGAGTCAAGTTCAGTCTAGTATCAGTCAATTGAATGTGACTGTTGTATTTATAGGATTAAATGACCAATGGCATATACAACTAGTTCAACAACGAGGAACAACCTCAAAGCATGACCCACACCTATTTCAAGCTTCTTCTGCCCGTGATCATTTTTGAAAAATGCACAGAATATGGACATGTTCAGCTGCGCAAAGTAGGGTGGGGTTTGGGTGTGGCTTGTTAGAGTGAGGCGCATTGGACATGAGTTAAGTGCCATTAATAATTAACACAAAATGCCTTCTCAAAGGATAACAGAGCTCATTAATAATTATGAATAACACTGGCCCTTTATAAAGAACAGTAAGTAAAGTTTTCAGTTTCATCACAGACCAACCCACATATGGGGTTTTTGTCATAGACTGTACAAAACATGAGCGTAGTGTTCTTGATGTCACCCAGAGGTTACTGGTGAAGGTAAAAAAGGCTCCGAGATGGCATAGCCAGCCATTTCCAGGTACTCACAGAGAAGTTCATCAGTAGACATTAACTGGTATAAATGAAATCAAACGATTACACGCAATGCGATGAGCTGAAGAGCTGTCAAATCAAGAAACTTAATTATCCATCAATTTAAGACTTAGCTTATCTAATACAAATGAAACTACCTCAGATGTTTATGAAGGTCATAACTAGCGATCTGAACCAACAAACCCAATAGAGTCAGGAGTATTAACAGGAGAACCTGCTCCCTTCTGGACTCAGTCTCAAGCGGCCAGTGGAAGAACTGCAGTTCAGTCACTTCCTATCACACATCCAGGGAAAGCTGGAAGTTGACCCTTGAGTTTTGTTCTCTTATTATCTTGAAATTTTAAATCACTAACAACAATAAAGTACGCACCTATACGAGTATCTTCCCACATGTTATAGTTTGTTTGTTTCTTATCTGGCAAATACCTTTTTAAAAAACGGCATCTTGAAGATGAATGCTACAGCAAGTGTGGCCCATCGTGGCCCTTGTCCAGTATGTACCATAACTTATTGTATATTTGAATAAGCCTTAGCTGGGCCAAGTAAAAATTGCAATGTAGGATTTACTAAGTAAGTAGCATCAAGATATGTGAATTTTGTTATTTAAATTATTGTAAATTTACCTTTTTCAAAATGTATTTGGTACATCTCTAGAGTTAAAACATGCTATACAAAACTTATTTCTTATTTAAATCTCAATCTTACTTATTTCATAAAAGTTGAACTTAATAAATCTCAATTTTACTCTATCCAGAGATTGACCAAATAGACTCAAAGCAGAGTAAAATTAAACTCTCTAGATGTTACTGTGTGGACAGGTATGCGATTCAGTAGGTATGTGATTAAGTCGTGATTAGGTATGTGATTCATTTCATAGTAAAGCAATAATGAAACTTCCAAAAAAATCTCACTTTGAGTAATTCTATTGGTGTCAGAGATGAATGAAAGTCTACTGGACAATTTGTTTAATAAAAAAATACTCTTTCAACCTTTTCAAACCAACTTCACCAAATTTAAAAACAACACAACAGACAAAAAAAAAACATGAAACATATAAGAGCAGTTCAGATCTCAACGAATCAGCTACATCTCTACAACATATCCTGTAGTAACTGCTGTGACTCCAGCTCTTCTCCCTCAAGGTCATTCTGAACCTTTATTTGTGTCTGGCCTCCTTCACATTCCCACATTGACCTGGTCACACAAAATAAAGATATCACAATTACTTAACAACATTCCTCATTCGCTGTAAATTTACAGAGACCAAATGTCATAGAGAGCTTGTCTTCTCTATATTTTGGGAGGTCTTAAAAGGTGGATGAGGTATGTTAGCCAACAACATTAACAACCACTAGAGGTGCTCTTGCACACACTTACAGTATTGACCTCCTGATGAAGAAAACACATCGCTTTTTCACCATGTAAGGCTCACTATCCCTTTTTGTCATTTTGGAATCTGTTTAGCCATCCTTCACTTTTGGAGATATCGCTTTTAGCATAGCTTAGCATAGATCAGGTTAGACCAGTAGCATTTTCAAATCATTAACACTACTACAATTTCACAAATTTTTGCTATTTATCCTGTTTAAACCTTGACTATAGACTGATTTCATTTGTTTTTGATACACAAGCTGCCAGGGTGAAGATGGTACCCAGAGCTTCTGCAGGTTTCATCAGGTCAAATGTAAGACTTTTGAAGACTGTTAAGAATCACATTTAAGACCTACAGTTGCAAGAAAAAGTATGTGAACCCTCAAGGATTACAAAAGGTTTTGACTGAATTTCTTTGGCAATGACTTCAGATTGATGTGCAGGTTTGATCTGAAACTACAGGAAATGTTGGGTTGAAGTTATTGCTGAAGAGGGTCAACCAGATATCAAGTGCAAAGTTTCACATGTTTTTCCACCCTGCACTGTGAATCTTCAAATGTTGTGTTCAGTAAAAACACGAAAACATATAATTATGTATTATTATTTTAAGCAGACTTGGATTTTCTATAGTTATGAGTTTGATGAGGATCAGAACACATTTTATGACCAAAAATGTTGGTCACATTCCCACATTGACCTGGTCACACAAAATAAAGATATCACAATTACTTAACAACATTCCTCATTCGCTGTAAATTTACAGAGACCAAATGTCATAGAGAGCTTGTCTTCTCTATATTTTGGGAGGTCTTAAAAGGTTGATGAGGTATGTTAGCCAACAACATTAACAACCACTAGAGGTGCTCTTGCACACACTTACAGTATTGACCTCCTGATGAAGAAAACACATCGCTTTTTCACCATGTAAGGCTCACTATCCCTTTTTGTCATTTTGGAATCTGTTTAGCCATCCTTCACTTTTGGAGATATCGCTTTTAGCATAGCTTAGCATAGATCAGGTTAGACCAGTAGCATTTTCAAATCATTAACACTACTACAATTTCACAAATTTTTGCTATTTATCCTGTTTAAACCTTGACTATAGACTGATTTCATTTGTTTTTGATACACAAGCTGCCAGGGTGAAGATGGTACCCAGAGCTTCTGCAGGTTTCATCAGGTCAAATGTAAGACTTTTGAAGACTCACATTTAAGACCTACAGTTGCAAGAAAAAGTATGTGAACCCTCAAGGATTACAAAAGTTGCTGAAAAGGGTCAACCAGATATCAAGTGCAAAGTTTCACATGTTTTTCCACCCTGCACTGTGAATCTTCAAATGTTGTGTTCAGTAAAAACACGAAAACATATAATTATGTATTATTATTTTAAGCAGACTTGGATTTTCTATAGTTATGAGTTTGATGAGGATCAGAACACATTTTATGACCAAAAATGTTTTGGTTTTACATGGACATTAGAAAAATAATTTAAGACCTAGAACAGAGAATTTAAGACTTTTTAAGGTCTAAAATTTGAACCGCGGAAACCCTGGGTATTTGTTAGCTCCATGGTTTGATGAGCAGATAACAGATGAAATGGATGTTGTGAAAAATATTTTGCATAACAACGAACTGCTCAAATTCATTCAGCTCAAAATATCACCAAAAATGTATAAGAAACAATGTTGTGTTTTGACATCACAAAGCTGCAGAAACAAATTCTCCCGCTTTGTCCATAATTTACAACTGAGTACATGACTCTTTAATCAATTTCTGGTGAACTGTTCCTTTAAACAGACGCTCAAGAATGACTTTGCGCTTACGATGACATCACAAAATGAAAGCCCCCTAAATTCCATTTAGGAGTGGCATGCAATCAGAATACATGAACAGCCTACAGCACCCGCAGCTCTCAATATTTCCATCAGAGTGTGACCATATTTAGAACCCAGTTTCTCAGTTTTACTTGTTCTGCTCAATAACTCTATTCATTCAGCTGAAAAGCTCTCTCTTTCTGCTAATTCCTCAAGCGATCTTTGAGCCCAGCCAGAGCTGCAGACGCAGAGATTTTACAAGCCAAGATTATGAGATTAAAGACAGGGAAGCACATTTACAGCCATCCACCATCTTCTCTAGGCGCAAAGCAGTCTGCTGACCTGGATGTGATTCACTCCACTGAAAACATTTGTGCACAAAGCCAGGATTATTCACACAACTGCTGTTACGTTCAACAACTCGTACAGCAAACAGTTCTTAAATGAAAAAGCTCTGTCTCAGAGTCCTTTGTTCCCTAAAGACATCACTTATTATGTACCGCATTTGATATTTTGACTACATTGTTGAATTTGATTAAACAAGATTTTTATGTTTGAAAAATCAAAAGGTAAATCTATATACGTTTGGAAAAAGAAAAAATATTTTATTAAATAAGATAATGGTGTTTTTTACTAAACAGTCCAATATCATATCATCTCACTGGAGTAAAAAACTAAAATAAAATATGTAAAAAAAGTTAAGTACAGACTGTTGAAGTTAAGTCTATGTTAAAATAGAAATAAAGTTTTTGAGCATTATCAAAGCATAATTTCATTGTAAATTTTGGTTCTCATTCCATCTGTTTTCTTTGTTAAGGGTTTATTAACTGTACGGCACTTTCAGTCAGACTCCAAGCGAAAACATATATTGTAAATATATTGACGACAAAATGAGCTTAGCTCTTTTTTTCTTTTTTGCAGAGTTCGTGATTTTCAAAATAGTGCTATTCTTTTTATAATTACCCTGTACTTCTGTCTCACTCATGAACTAAATAACAATTTTTTTCATTTCCATACTCCTTATGATTAGAATTTCCAACCTACCATCACTTTTACTGAAAAATAATTTCTGAAGAACAAACCTATTTCTTGCTAATATTTTCAAAGGTTTTACCACACATAATCATAAATAGATTCATCCAACTGTGATACTCAAGTATATGGTGGGAATTTCCACTTTATCACTTCCATAAAAACTTAATTGGTCAAGCATGTGTGAGCCACCAACCAGGGTACATCTCGTTCTGTTTTTAATTGTTTTGGTTAACAACATGATTGGAAACGACTCGTTTACTTTTTCCATCCATCCATCTTCATGTCGGCTTTATTCCCTTTCGGGGTCGCCACAGCGGAATGAACCGCCAACTCACTGGCATATGTTTTACGCAGCGGATGCCCTTCCCTGCCGCAACCCATCGCTAGGAAACATTCACACACACATTCACACTTTAACACTATGGGCAATTGTTCTTATTCAATTCACTTATTCCGCATGTCTTTGGACTTGTGGGGAAACCGGAGCACCCGGAGAAAACCCACGCGATCACGGGGAGAACATGCAAACTCCACACAGAAATGCCACCTGCCCCAGCCGAGCCTAGAACCAGCGACCTTCTTGCTGTGAGACGACCGTGCTACCCACTGCGCCACCGTGACGCTCGTTTACTTTTTTTTTCCGTTAATGTTTGAAAAGAAAATTACTGGATTTCGGGTCAATTTCATGTTTTTCTTGTGTGATTAAAAACAGATTTTCAGTTGGAAATTTAGTTTTGACACATGGGGGGACTGACATACTCCTTATTCCCGATTGGTTCAACCTCTGTCAACGTCTTTAGCGTCACACATAGTTTACCACAATAAAGAAGCAGGAAAAGGATGTGGTTATTGCAATTAATGCAGTCTATGGGAATTAATCATACATTTTCATTCAGCTCGTCATAGTATAAGGTAACTATTGCAATGATATATGCTTTATAGATAAGTGTCCATAAAGTCTTTTCACATATTGTTTAACCAAGTCTCGACAAAAACAATAATGGTACGTTATAGTCATAATAAATCTTAGTACTTTAGGTACTTAAGTAAAATTAAAGACAAATACTTTTGTACTTTTACTCAAGTGAAATTCTGAAGGGAGTACATTTACTTTTACTTGAGTAATATTTTACCTAGTGTTTCTCTACTTTAACTCAAGTACTTGGTTTGTGTACTTTCTCCACAACTGCATGCATACATTTGTAAAAAAAAAAACTTTTAGATATTTCTATTGGCAACTTAACTTAGTGTCAGTGGTTTACACGCTACGTCTAACAAGTTTTGATTTCACATTACTCAAACCGTGTTTTAAAAAAATACTTCCAACAAAATAAAAATATTTGGGGTATATTACTTATTTTACTTCAGTAATGCTGCATCAGTTCTATCTAGTTGATGATTTATTATTTCTTGCTTTTCTTGTGTTTACAGTTACACTGTTGACACTGCGACTAGAATTCTTTAAATTAGTTAAAAATGGAAGAAATATCACCCTTATTATTTTTTAATTGATACAGCTGTTGTACTATATTTGTAGCATTCATGTGTATTTTGATACTTTTTTATAATGTCATACTAATCGTTATTTCTCACTGACCCAAAACATGTAATTAAACCTATAAAAGACGTTAATGCTTAAAACCATATCTTCCAAATTTCAAACTTGGCTGAAGTTTTAGGAAACGTGAGCAATAGTAAATGTTAAAGTACAGAAAAAAGTTTGGGTTTAGTGTCTTTAGTGTCTTTTCAGGAGTGATGACAACTAAATCAAGTAGGTTCTTCAGTGCTGTTAGCCATGATGCATCATACAATTCATCCTGCCATACATAGAAACCATCTACACCAGTGGTTCACCAACTTTTTCACCAAGTACCACCTCAGAAAAAAATTGCTGCTCCAAGTACCACCATAATAGGCAACATCAAAATACACAAATTCAGTATAGCCACAGCATATAGGCCCTCCTGTTCAGCTATAGGTAATTGCGGTTCAGAATTATGAGTATAATATTTATATAGTTGTTAATGTTAGCAATGCTAGACACTGTACATCCTGAACATTAAGAATTCCGGGTCTGAAGTCAGACACATTTTCATTCCTGGAATCCAGGCTAAAGATCCAAGACAGTGTCTTTTTTTTTTTAGATGTGTAACTGTAGAAACACATGAAAGCTATGTTTACTATGCAAGTTTTTTTTATTAAAACATCTCTTTCATATTAGATACATTAAATATTATCAGATTTTACCATTTCTTTTCAAGGTTTTTCAACTTTAAACTGGTATTAATTGTAATATTATTTCACTGTAAAAAAATCTATAAAAGTGGTTTTCCGTTTTTCTACAACATGTCAATTACTGTAAGGTTAAAGATTATGTCCAGTAAAAGTAATCGATGTCTTAAGAAATTATACATATCTAAAAATCTAAATGTTTTTACATACCACTTTTTTTTAGCAGTTGCTTCATAGCAGCTTTACAGAGGCCCATTGTGGATTAAGAATGAGATAGGAAATCTACAAACATGACTTTTTGTAGTTGTACTATAATACAACTACAATCAATTCAGTGGCAACACATTAATTCAGCATAATAACACTAAACACAAAACATTGTAGATAAAAAAAAATACTCAAGAACAGGGACATGAATGCTTCCACCGAATGGTTTCATCTGGTTGATCTTCACCACTTAGCTGATTTAAAACCTTTAAAGACCTGTTTGACCATTAAAAGATTCTCATCCATCATCCATTCTTCCACTGTCTTTATTCTCTTTCACAGGGTTCTGTCTGTACCAGTTCACACGATGCAATATATATAAACAATTACACTGATTAAAACATGCACTAATTTAAAACTTTGCGATGAATTAAAAAACTAAATCTGATACTCTTGTTGAAAGTAAATGTTATGATAAATATAAAGAATTGAATAATTAAACTACAAAAGAATAGAGAAGGGAAATCACCTAACTGCAAGCTTTGCACATGTTTTTCAAGTTCAATATCCTAACATTTGTTTACTTAGGTTAAAGCATAAATTAGAGCATAACTTATCAACAGATATCTCTTGTCACAATGTGGACCTAATTTATTCATCCAACACAACATATCAATCAACAAATTGGTTTTAAATCTCTATCGATTCTAAACACAGCCAAAAATTACAAAAGGGTTTCCCCCACCGAGTTTCGTTTTGCCAAAATTGCCCCGTTAATGTGCCACCCCCTGCAGTGTGACCCTCACAGGTCATCAGTAACGATCCACTCGGGCTCTTTCGTGTCAGATTACATTACACACACAGGGCGAACCCCAGTGAATCATAGCAGGTGGGCCTAAACAGGAAATGTCATAATCGTCATCATCATCATCATCATCATCAGCCAGGAGTATGACAGAAAACCCAACGCCACTGATTTACATAGAGACTGAAACACACCCAGCTCCCTCAGACCACGACATCATCACTCCACATCCGGTTTGTTCAATATGAAAATGAAAATAGTGATAACATCAAACCATCACCCATCAGCCTCAGACGGAGCAGAGCTGTCACCTCACCTGAGACCTTGGCACTTGGGGGAACAGATTCAGGGTGGTTGGTCTCTTGGGCCTGTAGGTATCCATGGTGACGTCAGGAAAGATGATTTTTAGCAGAGGCTGAGTGACAGGCAGCCCCGCACCCTGCTCTTCCTTGAGGTTGTCATGGACGACATCAAGCAGGCAACGCTTGTCTTCCTCTCCCTCTCCTTCTTCTTCCTGGATTCCACCCTCTGCATCAATCAGGTCCAAGTGGAGCATCTCAGCCTGCAGCTCTACCACCCCCCTCCTCCGTCCACTCCTTGGCGCGCCATTGGCTGGTAGTGTCATGTGATCCTGGGAAGAGAAGGCAGCAGAGCTTTAGAGGCAAGAGCAGAGAAGCTGCAGTCAGAAGCAGGCAGCCAATGAGAGAGCGCTGATGACATCAGCCTGTGGCTCCCTCGCTGGCTTCTGGAAGGAAAGCTAATTCAATCCCACGGAACAATGAGGCGTGTCACTCGACATGAGCAACATCAACACACCCTGGAATGACACATTAATTTAGGGCATGTTCAATTATGCTGAATACAGCCATTCGTACTACTAGCACTAATTTATGTCGGCAGTTGCCTTTTGTAAGCTTGTGAAATTTTGAATGAATGTTTTTGTATCATGATAGCCTTAACTAATGTGAGTCTAGCTTTGACCTGATTAGTTTAAATTTGCTATATTTAAAGTAAATCCATAATTAAATCAAGCCTTTTGAAATTGTGAGAAAATGTTAAAGATTAACACGCATCTTAAAATACATGTGATGTGGTGCAAGAATTTCGGGAACAGTCGGGAACTTTTTGTAGTTGTAGCCATTTTCAACCGAAAATCAACCGAATCATGTGTAAAAATTGTTACATGTAAGGTAAATGTCTGTGTTGTCTGACATATGCACATAAAATGTGATTAAAAACAAGTGAACTCAAATGTTCTCTTTGAGGGATATTGAGAGAATGTTTTACCTTAGCAACAAAGCTAGCACAGCTAAAAACAAGCACCTTAGGCTAAATTCATTTATGTAAAATTTAATAATAGTCAGTCACATCAATTGTTCTAATGTACATAGGATCATATGTTATGAAATAAGACTCGTGACAAACATTCAGATTTATATAGATGAGTTATGCTAATCTGCCTTATAGTCATCCTACAGAACATTTGGAACAATTTTACAAAATATCTCAGGAATGTTGTAAAGCTACAAAGAGGCTTTGTTGCAACAATATCAATCATAATAATGTTGTGGGCTATGCAAAACCTTAAAACACAGAAAGAGGGAGAGAAAGAGAGAGAGAGAGAGAGAGAGAGAGAGAGAGAGAGAGAGAGAGAGAGAGAGAGAGAGAGAGAGAAAGAGAGAGAGAGAGAGAGAGAAGGTGAGATAGGGGAAGGAAAGAGAGAGAGGGAGAGAAGAGAGGGAAGAGAAGAGAAAGAAGGAGAGCTAGGAGAAGAAGAGAGAGGGAGAGAAGAGAAAGGAGAAGAGTAGGGGTGAAGAAGAGAGAGAGATTGAGAGAAGAGGAGAGAGAAGGGATCGAGAAAGAGAGAGGATAGAGGGAGGGAGAGAAGAGAAGAGAAAGAAGGAGAGATAGGGGAAGAAGAGAGAGAGAGGGAGAGAAGAGAGAAAAGAAGAGTAGGGGTGAAGAAGAGAGAGAGACGGAGAGAAGAGGAGAGAGGGGGTATTGAGGAAGAAAGAGGGAGTGAGGGAGAGAAGAGAAGAGAAAGAAGGAGAAATAGGGGAAGGAGAGAGAGGGAGAGAAGAGAGAGGAGAAGAGTAGGGGTGAAGAAGAGAGAGAGGGAGTGAAGAGAGAGAAGCGGAGAGAGAGGGATTGAGGAAGAGAGAGGATAGGGGAGGGAGAGAAGAGAGAAAAGAAGAGTAGTGCTGAAGAAGAGAGAGAGATGGAGAGAAGAGGAGAGGGGGGATTGAGGAAGAGAGAGGATAGAGCGAGGGAGAAAGATAAACAGAGAGAAAGAAGAGGAAGAGAAAGGAACAGAGAATTAGAGAGCGGGAGTGAGAGAGAAAGAGGGGGATAGAGAGAGAAAACGAGGGAATTTGATTTATGGGTAAATTTACGAGAAAAAAATTCTTGATTTTGCAAAAATTTTAGCATTAAAATTAGCGTATTATAGCTTAATCTAACAAAAACTGTAACAGATTAATATTAATTAAAGGGTTAGTAATAGTCAAAATGTTTTTGTTTCAGTAGTCACATGATGGGATGCATGATAAACTCTCAGGCTTGACTGGTTGTCTCATCCTTCCTCAAACTTAGTGCCCAAAGCTACATTGCTAGTTGACTATGAAGGCAGACTCTTGGTGATTTTATTCCTTCATATATCTTTGACTTCTGAAGGTATTTTTTACATATCGTCATCCAGACGGTAAGAAATAGCAACTAATGATGAGACTTTGACCTAGAAATCTTTTTGTGCTTGGGGGAAACAACAGCTCATCAAGCTCCTCGTTCAGCCTCAGAGCGTATGACAGTGTCTCATGGAAAGGATGTTTGGGTGAAGAATTTTCAAGCGCACTTCTCAATTTTCCAATCACTCTGAACTATAATCACTAATGTTTGTCTGCGTTTGTGAGGTAATGTTCTCTTTGAGAGACTGCCTTTAATAGAACACAATCACAGGCAACAAATTTAGCTGCTTGTTGAAGCATCACTGTTGATATTAGTTTAAGAGGTAATTTTTTGTCTTTCCCTAAAAAATCAGCAGCGTGTGGAGAACAAATGGCATATAAATGCTGCGCTTTGATTTTTGCAACCATGAATATGTCTCCACCTGTAAAGTACTCTTTTAGGTGGTGTAGGAAAAAGTGAGTACCGGATCAGCTGATTGGAGATTACTGTACCTATAGGATCAGACAGAGCAGATGTTGATTAAACCTTTCAAGCTTTAGCAGGTGCTATCTGAAAATAACTATAAATCTAATTGAATTAAAAACATATGTGAAAAGTGCTTTGATCAGGAGACTGG
This sequence comes from Danionella dracula, assembly GCA_900490495.1. Classification (NCBI taxonomy): domain Eukaryota; kingdom Metazoa; phylum Chordata; class Actinopteri; order Cypriniformes; family Danionidae; genus Danionella; species Danionella dracula. Next base: position 1,429,709 of record UELW01000049.1, on the reverse strand, counting down.
GTGAGTAGGTTTTTAATGATACAATTGCTGACATATTTAAGCAAATTCACACTTAGTACATGTTCAATTTGGCATGGTGCACTACTGTGGTGTTTCTGTCTTTGTTAATTTGTTGGACTGAAGAAGCATGGAAATACTACAGAAGGTTTTATTAAATCAGTAAGAAGAGGGCAAAAAACTGGAGGCCCTTGGGGTAAGTCAGGATTTCCACTTCAAGAAGGTAGATTATTATATGAGATTAGTAAACAAAAAAATACAACCACATATTTTATGTATATATAATTTTCACTATAAAAAGCTACTAATGTTAATTTACCTATATAGATGAGACATTTATCCACATATATGTGAAGCATTGTTAAATATATTGAAAAATATTATTTTCAAAATGCATATATGGTTAGAATAGTAAAAAGATGTCAAACTCAACTACACTGATTGAATATATTTAAATTTACTGAAATGTTTTAAACCTATGGGTAGATTTCTGGAATGGGTAGATTAGATTAGAGTCAACATAATGCAACATAATGCTATGTATGTTGTGTAACAATAATTGTATTTCACTAACCTGACAAGAAATAAGAAGAACAAACACAAATGTTTTCATATTCTTGTCGTGTAAATTCTGGCTTACCTCAAGTGCCTCCTGTCCTCTAGCAATGGTTTTTAAATATAATATAACTTATTAGTATTTCAAATTTTTTCCACGGTTTGATTGATTAACACAGGTCAAAGTGGGTAAAAGTTGTGGTCCGGTGGATAAGGAGATTGACATGTGATCGGAAGGTTGCCATTTCAATCCCCAGATCCACCGAGTTGAAGGTGGTGTGAGTGAGGAAACACTTGCTCTCCCATCTTCAACAACCATAGCTGTGGGGCTCTCGACTGCTCTCCGGGCGCAGCAGCCATGGCTGCCCACTGCTCCAGGTGTGTGTTCATGGTGTGTTTGTTCACTGCTGTGTGTGTACACTGGGATGGGTTAAATCCAGAGCACATATTCCGGGCATGGGTCACTCGATATTTGGCCAACTGGTCACTTTCACTTTTAAAAACACGACAGTAGTTCACCATTTTTACCATTCACCATTCTAATCAGTGGCGTTTTCTCTGGGGCGTATCCCCAACATGGCCGATTACCGGTTTGATGTTGCACTGTGAAAACACTATTGTTTTATAAAACTGCCCTGTCAGATGCCAATTGGTTCAGTGGCTCCCCATTGCAGCTCATGTTAAATTAAAATCACTGATGCTGGCTTACAAAACTATCTCCAAATCAGCTCTCATTTACCTCCTCAAGCGCATACACTCCTATGTGCCCTCCAGAAGCCTGCGCTCAGAGAAGGAACAGTGTCTCGTGGTTTCGTCCATTAAAGGCAGAAAATCTTTTAGCAGAACCTTCGCTCTCACTGTCCCTGGCTAGTGGAACAAACTCCCTGATCCAGTCAGGAAAGCAGCAACACAAACAGCTTTCAAAAAGCAACTGAAAACTCTTCTATTCAGGGAAGACCTACTATTAAAAAAAAACTACTTTCTTTTTTTCGTCCTCTGTCTTTATCTTTTTCCTCTACTTCCTCACTGCTTTGGTTTATTGATCAGTTGATACAATTTCTATTATGAGAAGCTGAGATAGACTTTGACGGTGTAACAGATTGCATATTGTCTCTCCCCAAATGTAAGTCGCTTTGGACAAAAGCTTCTACCAAATGCATAAATGTAATTGTAAATGTAAAGTCTCTTGTGTGTGCTGAAACCAGATTTCCTTATAGGGTTATAAAGGTCATGTAGTGTTAAAATTGTGCATTTCATTAATGTATTTAAGACTAGCACAAATTAAAAAAAATACTGTGTGGACCTCCAAATCAATGAACACGGGAGAGTTGAAAAAGGCTGGGATAAGAAAAAACAAAACGCTTTCAGCTTAGAAAAAAGGAATAAAGGATTACTCAAACATGCATGAACTAATCTGAATACTACTTGAGGTATGTTTTTAATGAGGGAATAACACAGTCAGGAAATCAGCAACACAAAAACCGCTTTCAAAAAGCAACTGAGAAAACTTCTTTTTAGGGAACACCTACTATAAAAAAAACTTTTTTTCTCTTCTCTTTATTTTTTTCCTGCTATGGTTTATTGATCAGTTAATACAACTTCTATGATGAGCAAGCTGAGATGGACTTTGACAGTGTAACAAATTGTCTATTGTCTCTCCCTTACTACGTCGCTTTGGATAAAAGCGTCTGCCAAATGCATAAATGTAAATGTAATAAGATTAAAAATATATATATATGACTTACAACTTGCTCAAATGAATAGAAACTACTTAAAATGTGAGTTTGTTAGTTTACCTGAGGTTCGAGCTCCAGATGACTAAGGGCGGCCCCGTTTTCATCTGTGATTTCTGTCACCTCTGACAGGTCATCATCTTCATATTCATCCAGACTAATATCTTGAGTCAACCTGAAAGCAGGGTCACATAATACAGCTCACTCAGATCTAGTTACCAACAAACTCTAGCACATACTTTTTAGGTTTTGCTAGGCACATTTATGGACCAAATTTTGATACCAGACAAAGGCCACAAATGCGCCTTGTCTGGCCCAAGCATCAGCCAAGCTAATCACCCTTAGTTGCCAGATTTCAGGTTAAATATATAACATAACTACTTTGTAATAGTGATGTTAATGATTTGTTGTGTCCTTTACATGGTGGTTAAGAAAAATATCTCAATGTATTTCAATCATGATTTAAAAATGCAGATGTATTTTTAAAATGGCTCATATTCGCTGTAATTAGCTTGTCCCGTGTGCCAAAATATTACTTTGAGGCCAAGCACTACATATGTTCTCTGTAGTGCATTGTTAATCACCTTCAAGAAACAGGAGAAATGGGAATTACTAACACACCAATTGTGCCAATTATGTGCAAATAATGTACCATGTGGCTAACACTTCATAAAATGTATCTATTTTATAAAAATAATTAATAAATGTATCCATTATTTACATGTATCTATATAAATCTATAATATATTGCAATATCAAGTGATTAAATGTTTTTTGAAGCAATGAGCCATTACATATAGAAAACATTTAACAGGAGGAACGTTTAAAGGAGTAGTTGTTTTCTGTGCCACACTAAAAACAACACCAGCTCTGCCAGACTTGGCATATCTTATGCCACTGCCAAACAATTGTCAGATGTACCTGATAAGTGCAAAGCTTGAACTTTTTGCTGACTGAGTATACTGCAATGCTAGTACTGCAGACCAGACACTGACATACACAGCTATGTTTAGGTAGATGCCAAAATGTATAACATATAAATATATTTCTCCATTTAACCAGTTAAGAGACAAAATCAGATCAATGTAAATCAAATATTAACTCTATATACACACACATTTTCTAAATCTAAATTTCCACAAGTCCACAAAAAACCAGTAAAGAACAAATAGACACATATTTAAAAACAGAAACAAATAGTTTGAGTTACAAATCTCTGCAATAAATTTAGTTATTGACATTTGAAACCAGTTTGCTGGTGCAATGAGCTTTAAAAGTAGCTTTCAAGAAACTCAATTAACACCCGTTCCTGCAATATATCGGTCAACTGTGCAGCTTTTAAAATAGATAACCTATGATAGCGATAGATATAGATTAAACCTAAAATCAAGTCAAACAAACTGAAAGTGCCATAAAAGTGAAATAACAACCATGTTTTACACACAAAGAATAAGCATCTGAATATCATCCAAGTAACATTAATACTATCTAGAAATATATTAAACTCTAAAACAAATTCTAACCCAACACCAAGGCCTAATTATAAAGCTGATCCCAGGTCAGTAAAGTACACCATAAAAGAGCACAAGAGCACAGTACCATTTCTCCCACTGCTCCTCCATCCAGCTGTCTCCGTCCTCTCTGGAGTCCATGACCTGGCAGACCACCATCTGCTGGGTAGGGTGGGTGCCACTCCACCCTTCCTGTCTGGGGCAAATATGTATTGCAAGCCCCCTGTTAGGACATCCACGCTGCAGGTCCGGGATGAGTGTTACATCAGACACGTGAGGCTGCAAAGAACATGGGTTTGCTCACTTGCCTTCTACTGTACAACCCTGACACTCCTTGCTCTGTGTGTGTCCTTCAACGGAGACATTAAAGTCAACAGTGGATGACTGAGAGAGAATAGAGAGAGAGAGAGAGAGAGAGAGAGAGAGAGAGAGAGAGAGAGAGAGAGAGAGAGAGAGAGAGAGAGAGAGAGAGAGAGAGAGAGAGAGAGAGAGAGAGAGAGAGAGAGAGAGAGAGAGAGAGAGAGAGAGAGAGAGAGGCGTAGTCTCTTCTAAAAGGGTCTGTAGTCCCTGGTGATTGATGGTCTGGATCAATGCAGCTCAAGTTGCCACCTCCACAAGCCTGGAGATGCCTGCCTGCAATCGATGGCATTGACAGCAAAGAGAAATTTCTGGAAGGCATCTGTACTGTTTATTATTTCATTAAAGTTCATTTGAAACTTCCACAAAAGCATGCTAAATATATTAAGATTTAAACACGGTACAGTAAAAGCATTTATTTAATAGTTTGGATGAATTTTTTAAAAGATTAAAAATAAAAGGGAAAGCAGACACTGAAAAAGTGAACTTTTTTTTTTAAAGTGGAAGAAAATTTGTTATAATAGACTAAAATAAACTTTGTTAATCTTAAAAATCTTAAGATGATGGAGAGTATTCCAGACAAGAATATAAGCCTCTAAAGCATCAATGAAATTGTCAATAACTTTTTACCCACTCAAGATGGTCATATATTTGATTGTATGTGATATTTCACCACTAGAGGTCCCACTTATAAAAATTAAGAATAATTGTTTATGTTATTAGTTAGGTGGAGCAAAAACACAACTGAGCAGGTTTTGACATCCTATGACTCTATTGCTATAGATGCAATGTAGTTACGTCACAAATTAAATGACTGCGATAAGGAATCTGTGAGATGCTAAATTACAGTTCACTGATTTACAAATCAACTTTTCAAATGTCATACCTACACAAATGTTTGACAGCTGTAAACTGGATTATTAAAAATATTTTACATTTTAAATGTATATATTTTTCATGCCCAAGAAAATAGTCAGATTTGAAATGAAGGGAAGTACATGTACTGGCCATACTTTGGGGAAAGAAATCATTACCTTTTTCTAAAAGTAAAACACGTTTTCATTCATTACACACAGACTGATATATTTTGATAGTTTTAAATCATTTTACATTTTATTATTTCTGACATTTAATCGAAACCCCTAAAAATTAGCATCTCAGAAAATTAGAATATTACTTAAGAATAATACAGAGAAAAGATTACAAAAGTGCTGTGGCAGTGCTCAGATGTTATGAGAGCACAGGTTGCTTTGATAGTGGCCTTCACCTCTTCTGTATTTTTGGATCTTGCATTTCCACATTTCCTCATAGATTTTTTATGGGGTTCAAGTCTGGAGAGTTTGCAGGGTGGACCTTGAAGCACTGGCTCTTTGAACACATTTTAGAATGGGTTTCTTCCACAATCCTCTCAAGGGTGTTTTTACCCATTACAAATTTACGTTTACATTTATGCATTTAGCAGATGCTTTTGAACAAAGTGACATAGTAGGTAGAGACAATATGCAATTTGTTACACAAAGTCTTGCTCAGTTCGCTCATAGTAGAAGTTGTATTAGCTGATCAGTTAACCATAGCAGAAACAATTTTTTTTTCATAGTTAGTGTTCTCTGAAGAAAAGAGTATTGCTGCTTTCCTGACTGGATCAGGGAATTTGGTCCACCAAAAGGTGCTGTTTTTTCTCTGAGCGCAGGCTTCTGGAGATGAATGAGGAGTGTATGAGCTTGTGGAGGTAAAAAGGGGCTGATTTGGAGATAGTTTTTAAAGCCAGCATCAGTGATTTGAACTTAACACGAGCTGCGATGGGGAGCCAGTGAAGAATGATGAAGAGGGGAGTAACATGAACTTGCTTCGGTTTTTTGAAGATGAGAAGAGCTGCAGAGTTCTGGATCATCTGCAGAAGTTTTAGAGCGTTTGCTGGAAGTCAAGTTTAGCTGGAAGTTTAACAGGTACTGTTTTTTTCCAACCACATCTTTTCCTTGTTTTCGCCTCTCTATTAGTTTGAGCTGGCCGCAGTGAAACTGAACTTTAGACACTTAGACCCTGTGCTGCTCAGACAATTTGAAACATTGATCCGAAGCTTGATTCAAAAATGTCAAGTCACATGATTTCAGTCTAATAAAGCTTCAAATGTTTTAGAACACTTGTGTTTTCTTACTTGATGCTTCTCTGCATGTAATCAGGCTTTTCGACTTGGCACACCTTCTGAAACTGCATTTGATAAGTCAGAAACGCAGGTTACGAGCACACATCTGTCTAAACTGTACTCATAAAAACTGTAAAAGCTTTTTCACCAGTAAAGATAAAGCTTCATTACCCCTAGAATGGCGTTTTCCTTAGAGTTATTTTGCGGCTTAAGTTGTTATTTTTAAAGAACAATCAAACCAATATGACAAATTTTATTCATCCGCTCCAGTACTTCTTGAAGACTCGGTTTGCTCATCACTAACATTTTGTGCTTGAACATGGAGCTCTGGTAACAGCAGTTCTTTTCCAATTCCTTTTTCTGTCTTGCCCTCCTTGTGCAAAGTGTCAATGGTCATCTTTTGGGAACTGATAAATCAACAGCTTTCCAAATGATCGTGTAGCCTACAGAACTAGGCTGAGAAACCATTTGAAGGTTCAGCAGGTCTTTTGAGTTAATTACCTGATTAAAGTTTGATTGAAGTCAGCTGTCTTCAATATTAAACCTTTAACAATATTCTAATTGTCTGAAAAACTAAATTGGGGTTTTCATTACCTTGAATGAATTAAGACAAAAGAGTACATTTGTAACATGTATAAATTTGTAACATATTTACTGAGGTAAACCAACATTTTTTTTATAGAATTCTAATTACAAGACCAGTACCTATAGTTTACTTCAAATAAAATTAATAAAAAAGAAGACAAATAACTACTGAAAAAAAGCAGCTTGAGTAAACCTTCTCAGATTGTTCAGTCTTTAGCAGCAAACGTGTGCTCACTGCCTTTCAGGAGATCGGCCTCATGCCGGACTCAGCAGAAGATGAAGAGAGTGATCAGAGTCTGTGGTGGTTATGCTTTGTAAGAGCAGACATTAGCGGAGAGCTCTGGCTTCATTAGTGAAGCTCCCACAGGAAGTCCATCCAGCCGCTCTATTGCATTACTGCAACTCTGCTCTGACAGGCAGAGATAAACAGCAGCCAGACAGAGCAGCGATGGATGAGCCTGTTCACTGATGCTCCCCGACAGTCCTGTACACTAGGAGAACACTACACAGTGGATGCGAAAGACACAGTCTGACCAAAACATTTACGAGAATTGACCAAACATTTAAAATGTAAGTCAAATTCTAACATTTAAAATGTAATTCAAAACAAAAACCAATGCAGTCAAGTGTGGCAGGCCATTTTAGAGAAGAAACTCATTTTGAACGTTCAAATGAATAATAAGAGCATCCTCTAGTGGAGACTTAAATGTTTCTCAAGACTTGAATTAGACAGTGAATGATAATTGCCTTCCAGTAATTTCTTAAAAGCAGCTTATACTCTCTGCGCATCAACATACAAAACCTCAAAGAAAATGGTCTGGGCTTATTTGAAAACAAAATGTGAAGTCACCTGTGATGGAGCCTCCTACCCATAACTCTCCACTCAGTATGGGGACTGCGTGGGCCACCCACCACTGTTACATCATAGCGTATTGTACACTTAAAAACAATAATAAGGTCCTGGAATGTTAAGGACCAAGAATTAACTTGCAATTAATAATAATAATAATAAAAAAGCTTTTTTTTAATGATTTGTGCATTTAAGGCAGATTAATGCATGGTCTTACCAGGCCTCAAAAATAAAAACAAGACATGTACTCTGTCTAATGATGTGTCAGTCACAAACATCTCTCTCAGTTCCTCTTCCTCTTTTTCTTTCTCTTCTCCACCCTTTGTTCTCTGCCCTCTCTCTCTTCGCTACTTCTTTCTCTCACTCTTCCCTACCTGTCCTTCTTCTCTTCCTTTGCTCTCTGTCCTCCTCACTTTATCTGCCTTGTCTACCTCTTCCTCACTCTTGTCTACTTTTTTCTCTCTCTTCTCCACCATCTCATTCTTTCTCTCTTTGCTCTCTGCCTCCTTTTTCTCTCTTGTAAAAATGTATATTTGGGGTATTTTGAATACTCCTCTCACAATTTTGATCCAACATCCACCAAAAGTGTTGATACGCCCTCAAGTTTTTTATGATGCAAAATAACAGTCTGATTTGAGATAAATGACCAAATGATGAATTGATTTAACCGTGACAAGGTGATTAAAGTATGACTTAAAGTGAGTTATAATCTGGTCATAGATTATTTTTCATAATAATAATTATAGAATCACAAATGCCACCAACAGGCTGTATGCCTTTAATTATATTATTTCATTTACTCTGCTCACCTGCAAGTCTGCTAAGATAGATGTTAAACTTCAATAAAATCTATTTGTCCTGTGCAGCAGGTGGCCATGTGCTATTTGCACTTCTCTGTAGTTCCGGTTCAGTAGTAAAGCTCACATTACCACACTTCATGGGTGTGATAGGAGAATCAGACACTGCCCCAAATGATGCACTCCAAAACGCGTGGTTGGGATGTGCTTAGGGTGAGTCCGCAGGGTGTCCCACTTGTCAGTTTTAGGCTACATCTATTATACGTCCTGCAACAGGAAGCCTTTTACTGGGACACATGCCCCGGTAAAATTCGTCAGTGCCCCAGTAAAATGTCAAGGTGTGTTTACAATTTACCCAGAAGCCAACATTAACGAAGTAGTTAATGCCGTTATCGACTAACACAAAATATTAACAGAATTTACATATTCCTAATATAAAATGCCTGTAAATACAAAGTGAAATTCATACATCTGTTTTGTTTTACGCGTTTGCATGCACACTTGTTTAAGCATTCCTATTTTAAATTCCTGTGTCAGGATGTTTTTGAGGTGGGAGATGAAAATGTCTAAACGAAAGCAGTGCTTGAAGTGGACAGGTGTGCACAATAATGTTCAATACATTTCCTTTCGACACGAGCCTCTGCTCTGGCACAATAATGACCTTCCTCGAGAAACACAAACAAAACTTTTATTGCATAATAAACAGTATGCCTCAAATCAATCATTTGAAATGCTAACCATCATTTTTATGTTGGTAATCAGTTTTGAAGGATTTGTAAAACTCTGGCATCCCTGACCTATTTTTTTGCATTTAGGAGCATGTTCACAATCTCTAAAGCATCTGATTCTGAAAGATCATTCACAAAAACTACTCAATTACAATCTACAACCCGTGTGTGATTTCATGCACATCTGTAACACAAAAGGATGTTGGATGAGACTCTGAAAAAAAAGACAACTGACATGAATTTGAAACAGGTTTAGGGAATTTATTTGATACATTGAAGTCTACCGTCAAACTCTGTAGATGCAATATATCTCAGACACATGGCTTGTCGCTGACAGAAGCATGCAGAGAAAGGCTTAAATAAATTACTGCCAACAAACAGAACAGCTCAACCCATCAGCCTTTAACAAAAATAAACTATTTTTTATTATAGTACAAAACAAAAAAAGGGACAAAATAAATAAAGCGATGGCGAGATTGCCTTCAGTTCTTATGAGCAATGCATTTAGTGGAATGTAAATATATTGTGGGAAACAAAAAGAGTCAAAAAAATCTAGATTAATGAATTAAACAATGTATGGAGAAGAAACTCTTAAAGAGATAGTTGATCCAAAAATGAGAACTGCCAAAAGTTGCAGGTGATTTTTTTTCTTTAATAAAACTTTAAGTTGAAGACTAACTTTAAACTATAATTAAAAACGAAAAAAATGGGAACTTTGATATTTTCACCTGTATTTATATTATTATTATGTAATTATTATAAAAACCCATAGGTCAGTTAACCGAATGTTGGAATTCAGCTAAAACAGCTTTTAAAGTAAAAAAAGGCCAGCACATTTGTATCACTGGAGTTCAATTTTTGGAGTGCGCTACCCCTTTAAATGTAGAACTGAGCTGCGTGTGGCAATGAAATGATCGGATGAGTTACATAGACACAGAGTAAAGAAGAAACTGTGATAACTGAAGAAGAAAAGTTCTTCATTGCTATTGCGAACTAGAAGCTTGCAAACAGCCTGTACGTCTTAAGAGACTTCATACAAAAATTACAATTCTTAGTCCTCGAGATCAGATCACAGTCGGCCCCATGTTCAAACGTTCCCTTGTTAATTCTATAACAAGATCCAGAGCTGCGTAGAATTTGGCTAGATTTCATGAACACTTTTTCAAATCTCTCTCGGGGCGACTACAAATCTGATACAGATCTATATATTTTTTATACAATCACATTTAGTTTGTAGGCCAAACTAGAAGAAGCGGGATGTTTTGGTAAATAAGGCCCCATCTCGAGCCTTGGTGGAACTGGTTATCTTTTTTTCGGACACATTTGTTCTTCTGCAAAAAGTGGCGACATTTCAATATTTTCTCTGTTTCTTTCTGTCAAATATTTCAGGTACATGGCCTCATCATCTCCCTCTCGCTTGAGGCCTAAACCTGAATGGGACAGAAACATAGTTATTCTCTTTGTCCATAGATGTGAATGTGCTAAAACCAACCAGAAGCTGTTTATTTCATTTCATTAAACTCCTTCAAGTCTTAGAGACGTTATTCTTGATCATGAGGGATATTTCTGTTACCTGCAGTCACTGCCTGTCGTCAGTCTTCTGCTCGACTTTGGCTTGACTGGTGTGCTTGAGTTTGGACTTCTGTTTGCTGGGGAGCTCAGAGGGTCGACCTCTCTTCCTCTGGCTCTGTGAGGTGGGGGTGGGGCTGGAGCGGGGACTGGATGAATCTGAGAGCGGTGGGCTTGACAGTGCAGGGGTGGGAGTTGTGCCTTGACCTGCAGATGATGATACTACTTTAGTAAAGAAATTACATTTGTTCAAAGTAAACAAAAATAATGTAGACTCAAATGTGTTTCAGACACCTTTCCAAGTAAATCTAAGTAAAGGACTCTACACACCTATAGCAATCGTCAGTACGCATGAATGTGTTTGAAAACAATGAAAGCCAATGACGTGTTGAGTTAATTTAAATAATGCATCATCATTTCATTCATCAAATACATCACAGCTATTTCATATAAGAACTTTAATATGTTATATTAGTAATACAACTGTGAATTAAGGATTGTGTTTAGTGAATCGTTTCTTCAACATGGAGAGTATTGTTATCAGTGTTTCTCTGTTGTGAGATCAAAGAGGACCCTCCATTGGGAACCTGTTGAAACATGGCACTAGGAGGCACCCAGAAGCTTATCATAGGAGGTCCTCTGCTGGTATGTGATTGGAGAAGGAAGAAGCGCCATCTTTGAACCAGACTCAGGAGGAGATAGAGGGAGATGGCAGCGGCAGAGAGATCTTAAGAATTCTGTGCAATGTATTATAAACTAATGCTTAAGTAAAGAATAATGGAAACCCTTGTCTGTCGTTTCTTTTAAAATGGTGTTTAAAACTCTACAGATGCAACACACATCCGGCTGAATGAGTGCAATCAAAAAAGTATCAGCATGGTTTTTTGTGAGAACGACCAATGAACGATGGCTCTTGAGTGGGACATAGAAGAGCAGCTGGGTGGCGCTTGATACACACTCTCAACCTCAAAACAGGAAACCGTGACGAGGACGATTGTCCTCTCAATAACTTCATGACCAGCATGTTTCTAACAGTTGGTTAGAAACTTGGTTTTTTGCGTGGGATTGTTTTTCTATATTTCTATTAGCTCCAGAGTCGTGTGAGGTATTCATGTAGCTAATGTGTAGCTCACACTAATAAGAGAATCATGCAGAGTGGTGTCGGCTCCATACTTTATTTAAAGTCAAAACATGTACAAGTTCACAGAAGCACATTCCCTTGAGCTCAGATTCAGTTCTTTCATATCAAGAAGATGCAGGAAACCAAATATAATGAGAAGATTGTCAGCTTTTGTTTAGAGAAAGTAAAGTTAAGCTGAAAGTAGGAAAAAGATGACAAATAAACAAAAACATTTTTTATGAATCTCAAACTAATTGTCTAAATACATATATAATTGGTACAAATAATAATAATGATAGGTAGTGACTACATACAAATAAATACATTCCCCATGTCTGATATTTGTGCTATTTTTTTTACATCTTATGTATAAATTGTAATAAATTGTTTTTTCTGAAACCAGCTCCAAAGCAAATATAAAAAGGAATTTCTCCTCATTAAAATATAACTAATCTGGCCCTGAGATACACATAAATAAATACATTATAATGATTTGAACAAATATAATATTCAATAATATTACCTTAAACTGTTTATGAAATGTCTGTTTAGAAAACCTCAGTTAATGATCAGATTTGTACAACTTTCTTTCCAGAGAAAAGACCTGCTTTTATTTTGATCAGAAATAAAGATCTGACAATATTGTGATAACTATTAAAACATTTTTGTGATTTATTTTTGGCCATATCACACAGACCCAATTGAACGATTCATGTTTGGCCCTCATTTAATAAAAAAAAATCTGATTTAATTGCACACGATTGTTACAAACTGCTACCCACAAATAGAGCAAAACACACAAATCTAGGTACATGAACTCTCACACCTGTCTTCTAATTATTAACAGTGTAATCTGCACACACAAACGAAAACGATTTACTCCCAACAAGACTTGTTACTCGAGAATCTTTCTTTCTTTTCACAAACTTCAAATTACTACCCCTGAGCGCCCTCCGAGGGCAAGGTGCGTCACTGCAGCAACATTAAACACCAGAGGTGTGAAGTTTACGACAACCACTGTAGAGAACTCATCAAAACATTCATACGAATTTAAATTCAGATTGGTGTGTAGTTGAAGTGTAAATTGAGTGCCCCCCTCAAGGTGGTCTTCTGGGGTGTGGAAGATTTTTTTGAAAGGAAAAAGCTGCTGCCAGTGTCTGGAATACTGTGAGTATAGACTACAACAAATGAACCAACTTTCTGAGAATAAAGTCTAATGCATTATTTGGGGGATGTGCTATGAGCTGCACAAAACATTTCGTAGCTAAATGATAATAAAGTAACATAAGCTGTTTGTCTCAATCGTACAATAATCTGCATCAAAAAGCTCAGATTATCTTGTTTTTGTAACATTTCTTGTGACAACCATTGCAAAGCAGAGAGAAACAGAGATTGAACAGAGAGACCTCTATTCATCAATGAAAGCATTCCTCACCAGCGTTGCTGCTGCTAGCTTGAGAGTCATCTGACATGGGAGGCTCTGCTTCTTCCTGGATTGTAGGGACTGATGCGAGCAAACCTACAAAGAAAAAGAGGAAAGTTTGTTTTTCATTTGAACCCAACTGCACATAATTAAAATACACTTGTTATATAATTCAACTACTTTATAAAGCAAAGGAAACATTTCTTTGTTCTGTTAAAAAAAAAAAAAAAAAAAAAAAACTCAACTCCTTTCCTCCATAAGAGGGCAGCAACAACCCATTTCACTTCCATCATATAACAGAGTAACTTACTAAGGCCTCTGTAGTGTGACAGTTGCTGGTAAACTTGCTTCATTCGTTCAATATTGAGTCGGCTACTCTCTGCGTGGTTGATCATCGGTTTAGGGTAGTCCACACCAATGATGCAATTTGCTGCCTTCTGGACGGCCTCTGGGGCATTCCATGGTTCTTAGATGAAGCGGTTAGGATAGTCTTTTAATTTTGGGAGATATCTCCTGTGCGAAAAAAGCATTTGTATTAGGTGCTTTCGAGATAAATACATTTGAAATAACAAAGGACTTTAACCAACAATCATAAATTATACTCCATTAACTGGTAAAGTGGTAAAAGCCCCATGTACACCAAGAAGTTTCTGAATAGAAGATGATGTTGTTAAGCATATATATTTTTAGAAAATAACTTCATAACACTACGGGCTGTTTTTTATTTTTTAGAAAAACAATATCTACAAAATAGTGCTAATCAACTTTCACTGTTTATTCTTAACTCAACACATCTTTGCTTTTTGAAATGTTTGCTTGAGCAACACAGAGGTGCATTTCTCATGCTAATCTAATTGGTTGGCCAATGATTGGTTTTGGAGGGAGAGGGGTATTTTTATTATTATTATCATCATAATTATTATTTATGTGTTATTTAAAGCTATTTCAACATCAATGCCATTTCATGACTACATCAGTTTTCCATTAACTACTATTATTAACATATTTCCATTGTCTATTATTAACTACTTCCATTAACATCTATAAATCATAAAATAGTTAACAAAACATGAATACTGTCAACAAACAGTTAACATCCATAAAAACATTCTTAAACAATACTTGTTTAAAATTTGTCACAGTACAACAATTTTATATGTGGTCTGAGTCAACCAATTAGATTAGGCAGCCTAAATACACATTAAATTAGAAACAATAATTTTTAAATAAAGGTCAAAATGTACAAACTGGCCTGTCTAATTTTCTATTTATATCAGTTTAAAGCAAGGACCTCAGAGAGACATGTAGAAAAAGTTGACCTTGTGGTGGCCGGACAAGATTAATATAAAAAAAATTATCTTATAATATATAAATCAATAATATATCACTTTAATGTATTCTTAAGCACACACACAAATGTAAATACATTAAGACTAAGTTCAATCGACTTTAGTTTTACAAACCAAGTTCAACTCCTTCCTTTCATATGAAAATGTTAGGAATAGGCATGTAAAATGTATACATCTTAGAACTTCCAAATACAACAGTAAGTTTTAACATTAATGTTAGCTTAAAATGTTTGTGTATTTTTCAACAAATAAAAATATTTCAATAAAAAATGACATGCAAATCTGTGCGCCAAACGTTAACCCCCTTGCTTTAAAGATGCCGTATCGTGTAAACGCGACTTTTCAGACATTGTTTGATTTTTATTTTGGGAGCTCAAAAATGCCAATTGGCAATCATAGCAGAAATGCACCAATAAACAATAAAAAGTAAGTGTGTTATTGGATGTCCTGGTTCAAAAGTGTTTTGGCTTACCAAAAGATGAATAAATTAAAAGGAAATGGGTGGATTTTCTGTGTGGCAGGGGATGTGGAGGAAGCACAACAGTATGAGGTACATAGCTTGTTTTGAGGTGATTCAAAAATTTAGTTCATGAAAAATACTGCCTTTTGAAGATTATTATGGGTGCAGTGATGGTCTAACAGGGTCATTTATTATAAACGTACATACGTACAAACATACACAACAAATTCATACAGCTTGATGCTTTCGTATATGTAGAATGCATAACAAGAGCAGAACATATTATAATTGTCAAGCCCTAGCATAACACCTACAGTGAACTCAGACAGACTTTTAAACAGACTTCGGTCTGGTTCTGTGTTTAGTATACCTAATGTAGTCTCCACTGGGATCCGTCCGGCGGCCAAAACCCACAGGACAGTAACAATGGAAGAATTGCTGGAAAAATGCACTGCAGGAAAGCCACATCCAACTGCCAGCATTCACACTCCAGTCTGCATCCAACAACAGCTCCTCAAACACCTTTTTGAAAGAGAAGGATTACAAAGGGGAAAAAATCTACAAAAACACACTGAGATGTGTACGCTTATGTACCTTCATTCCACTCTCCCAGGACATCCAAAGGTCTCCACGAGTGAGGAAACAGGCCACCGCATGCCTGGCCAGGTGGTGGATCCAGCCCTCCTGTCTAAGTTGGGTCATGATGGCATCGATCCAAGGGAACCCTGTTCGGCCTTCAGCCCACTTAGCCAGCGCCTCTGGGTTATTATCCCATGGGATCTGAACGCAGATGGGGTTTCCCTCCATACGGTCAAAGTTGGGGTTGTTTGTGGCTGCCGTGTAGAAAAACTCCCGCCAAAGCAACTGACCAAATAGTGACAGAGGGGGACTTGAACGTCTTCGGAGCTGGAAAATCAAGCACAAGAGATCATTGTTTTACTTTAACCGTAGAGTATATTTAGCAGTGTGCCATTCAAATCTAACAAACACCATCCGAAAATCAATAAAACAACCGTAAACCTACACAACAAAAACATTTACAGTTACATTTTCACTTGTTTAAACATTTAAACCACTTAAAGATATGGTATGCAATTCTTCACTATGGCTCCAATCAACAGATGCGATCAAGCTATTGATGAGGCACAATTAGTCTGAGTTTGTGTGTTGATTTCACACGATAACATTGGTTGACAATGCCTCTTTACAGCCTTATTAATACATATTGTCCATCTAAACATATCTAATCGAGAGTACCCAAACATTAGCTTGTAGCTTTCATTGAATAATGGATTTGTAGTGGTGTCCCCATGGCTCAATTCTGGGTCTCTCTTAAAAAAAATTTTTTTTTGTTCATCATTTGAACACAAACCACTAAAAGAGATAGCAAAAAAGCTCACCTTCATAAAAAGGTCTCTGAGATTGTAGTAAAACACACGACATGAGAGACAACCAAATCGTAAGTAAGGACTCAGTCCGGTGGGGCTAGGGAACAGGGATTGAGCAGATATTCTAGGCCTCTCAAAATTCGCTACCCAGGCCTGCATGGAAAACAAGTAAATAAGCATGAAGCACTGAGCGTTAAACAAACATGTTCTTAAATGCTTAACCACACAAACTGTCAACAACTTACCTTTCTGTCTAAGTGTTTATTTAGTCTTTCCAGAGCTTCTGTCTCACCCCCTTTCCAAACAGGTGAGCCGTCACCCTGAGTCTTAAAACCCAGCTCCTCGAGCGAGGGCACGCCATAGTGTTCGTCGTGATTGTCCGAGATCTGTGTCTGACACCTAGCCATCTGTTCTTGAGTGATGGTCGGCAGTGGTTTCCTGGGAAGTTCAAGTCGGTTCACAATTGCTTGAAATCTCTTGAAGGTTAGAGGGGGGCTGTGGTTGTTCATCTCTATAATCCTGAAAGAAAAGAGAAGCATGACTCTAATTGCTCTGTGAAGATGCAGTAAAGAGACCTGCATAGTACTAATAAAACAGGGCCTTTGCAGGTTTCATAAGGTCAAATTTAAGATCTACCATAGAGTTCTAGACAAAACTCTTTAGTATAATAAATATTATGCTTTAAATTCTAACCATCACTTATGTTTTTGAGCATTTGCGACGGTTTTCTAATGATTTTAGTTTCTGAGCATTAACGCACATTTTCGCAGACCATGTCAACCTATGCCATAATTTGAAATGTTATTTTAACATTTAGAAGCATTTTCTCTATCTCTGGCAACCCCAAACATCAACAAACACATCAGATGAGCTTTACATGGACATAGGAACAATGAGACCTTTTACGAGATTTTACACTGTGTGTAAATAAGGAGTAGAGATGTTAAATATGGATTTTATGAAGAAAATAAGGTAGACAAAAGGATGCCAAATTAACACTCTATAGTCAAAGAATACATGAATCTGGATAGTATATGAAGCCTGGGCACTACTTTAATAAAGTGCAATTATTGCTAATTAAATAGCAATCAGTTTACCTACAAAAAAATGTCATTCTTATTAATG
Organism: Danionella dracula; assembly: GCA_900490495.1. Lineage (NCBI taxonomy): Eukaryota > Metazoa > Chordata > Actinopteri > Cypriniformes > Danionidae > Danionella > Danionella dracula. Next base: position 1,412,019 of record UELW01000049.1, on the reverse strand, counting down.
CGACATTAAATATAAATCCCAATTCTAAAGAACTGCTCTGTATAAATGTCAAGAGTTTGTCATTCAGGGTCCAGGCCACTAATGCCATTCTCTAGCTTAGGAACATTTACTTGTTGAATCATCAACAGGCAAGGCACTTTTCCACATTCTGCAAATGCAAGCAGAGTCGTCCCTGACTGCCTTTGAGAGGCTCAAAGAACCCTCTCTTAGAGAAACAACTGTCTTAACACGTTAACAGCCTGCCCCTTATTTATAGTCAACCTTATACAACTCCTGTCTATATCCGTCAGCATTGAAGCTCCCGCCATTGGCCGGTTTAACTCAGCATGCTTTGGAATCAAGGGCACCCGTGTGAGTTAGAAAAAAAAGCTTGAGGTTGTCTCGCACATGTTTGCAGTGGTGACTAGTATGCTGAGCTATTTCACCCTCCCATCCCCAGCACATGTTCCACGGTGTGACCGAGGCCTACTTCCTGCCACCAGAGGGAAGCAGCGAACGGCAGATTATCCACTTGACGTCACAGCCAGACCAGCACATGCATGCACACACTTACTTATGCATACAGCTCATTCTGAATGAGGCTCTTCGTCTGGGAGTAGAACCAATAACAATCTCATTTATGTAACTCGTGCAATAGAGCTCACAATTTACATTCTACACAAGAATATCTACACAGTGATCTGAGAAGAGGAGACGCTTTCTTTTTTGTAAGAAGGGATGGAATGTGAGCTGCGCATGAACTCAAGTGTAACTCAGGGTCACAGTAGTTCTCCATTCATGGTTATGTCACATTATGCTTGCTTGAAGTACGGGCAGAGGAGGAATCAATCAATGTTGTGGCATCAGATTTTCCAGTCTTTCCAAGATCCTCTAAGCATCTTATTGAAAAAGCGACTGCTTTTAAAAAAATAATACTAAGAAATATTTTTACTAGATGACTATAAAGTAAACATGAAAATAGGCGGTATAGCCAAATACAGCACAATATATTTTTTTATATCAGTCGATATTGATATATACATCAGTCACATTTTTATTTCTAGTACATATATAAGCAGATTTTTACTCTGGAATGATAGTTATACATTTCAGAGTAATCATTAACTGTGGATTTCAACAATTTTATTACCAAAACAAGGCAAACATTTTTAAAGGTATTCATAACCCGTAAAAATAGCTCAAACATCGCATAGTTATTATTATTACATTACATTATTTATTAATTAGTTAATTATATTCATTAAGACTCATACATTGAAAAATATTGTAGAGAATTATTTTTTCACTTTCAGCTGAACTTTACTCTCTTCTGTTTTCTGCATTTTTATGATTAAAAAAAAACTGTGTCTCAGCTTAATAGATAACGCTGTTGTTTTAATAAACAAAACAATGAATGGTGTTTAATCAGTATTCCACAGACAAAAAGATGACAAATGGACAAAATATAGCTTGCTTTTGTGGAAAAATAGAATAAAAGTGAAGCTCCTGATAACACAAAGAAAACAATCCCCCACGGGACACAAAAGTTCCACTATCACCCCGCTGTTCTGGCAGTTATCGACTCTCAATCAACCCTGTATAACTAGAAAATATATATTGACGGAAATTATCTAAATCAAATTATCTCCCAGCTCTACAGGAAATGTATTAATGATAAATTACAGAATCAGGTTGATTTGTTGCTGTAAATTAAGGCCGAAACAATTCCTTAAGTAAAAATAGAGGCACAATGGCGTCCTCAAAGTCTCAATTAATTTCTTTCAAGCCATGGTTTGTCAGAAAACTGCATTTTGATTTGATGGCAGGTGTTGATTAGTTTTGAAAAGTCCAATTTGGTTTTCTCACTATTTATCATTGTGCAACGTTAGTGTTTTATATACCACAATACAGTCCCTCTTCTATATTTTCACATTACAAGGAAAAAAAACTTGAAGTGAAGTGTGAAAAGAAGGAGGCGGCCTGGGAATGGACCAGAGATTCGAACCATACCAAGGAGAACTAAATGATTCTTACATTTACATTTCATTTATGCAGACGCTTTTGTCCAAAGCGACTTACAGAAGGGGAAATCACCAATGCCCCTGGGATGCTGAGATACTGAGGATTGATCCCAGGATGTCATACATGCAAATCATGCACTCTACTACTGAGCTACACCTCACATGATTGAACATTTAGGGCATGCTATTGTTAATAGGGATGTAGCGATTCAATATTTTTTTTATCGTGGATCTTATCCAAGCATTTTAAATGGTTCAGGTATTGAAGACAGATGCTTGATCCAAATACAATATTTTAGACTCTGGTCTGGATATGTTAGTGCTTTAAAAAATTGTTTCCCAGTTTGTACATTAAGAACAAAAATGGTATTTTTACATTAAATAATATGGTCATGATTGCTTATGAATATTGGAAATGTCGTTTTTCTTCCTGCAATTTATCTTTTTACTGAAGTCTACATGTTCCTAACATTAAATGTAAAAAAAAAAAAGTAAAGAAAAAAAAATTCAGCAAGGTATCAATTCTGATCGCCATGGTTAATGTTTGTACTTCCACTGACTCCAAGAATCAGCTCTGAGTGGGCTTGATTTAGTCACGTCACACAAGAAGCGTCACTCTGCAAGTCAGTTTGCAATTGAAATGCAAAAAGCTGACACAGAACAATGGCAATTGTGAAAGGAGTGATGCTATTCATGCTGTGTATGTGGTGAATTTTCACACTCCAATGAGAGGCTTTGTTTAAAAGACGAACGATGGGAGAACTAGGTAGAACCCCCCTAAATGTGCATGAGCGCCCTCAAACAGGGAGCTGAGTTTGCGATGTTCTTTCTGGCCAATCCATGATCTCATAACAATGACAAATTAGCAATCAACATCATCTCACATCGCACCTTTATTTCCAAAAACAGATAAAGTAACTTTGGGTCAACATCGCTTCATGGAACCTCATTTCTTCTGCAAAGAAAAAAGTGCCTACTCTGACTGGTGTGTTTGTACTGAACACAGTGGAAAAGCTAGCAAAAGTTTGCAGAGGCAAGTTGTAACATCTTTTGCAAGTTGTGGTATCTTTTTAAATTTGTTCCATTTTCGTGTTTTATATAATACATTCCACAATATACAGTGTGCTGCGACACCAATTTAAAATATTTGGACAATTTTCTTTAACAATTGTTAAGCATGGGACTTTATTAAGCAACAATTTAAAAAAAATACAACCAACTTGACTCACTTTCCCCAACTGAACTCCAAATATGATCTCATTCTCCAACTTCTCATACACCTAAACTAAATCATCTCCTACACTCAAACCAAGAACCCAATTGTCAAACATAAATGAAAAATGTGGCATCATGACAAATTATGATTTTCTTTACAGGTAATCTTGATATATTTTAACTCAAACAACCCTTTTGAGGACTCAATGGAAAGATTGTTTAAGGAAGGAGAGATAGACATGCTATGACACCTCTATGGACAAATCACCTTGCCTCAGTGAGTCAGCAACAGTACTCAAACGGTGATCGTCATCAATACTGGTCCATGAACACTGTTATAGTTCAAACTCTTCCAAAAATGCTAAAAAAAAAAGATGTTTAGTGATTTTCTGAATACTCTAAAAGACTGAGTTCGACTGAGCAGGAAAATTGCTAATGAAATTTTTTTGTTCAAGAAAACTGGTCAGAGAGAACAAGCTCAACTTTAACAATAGGTGGTCAAGATTCATTTCTCAAAACACTCCAATATAAAATGAATACCTGAAATCAGAGGTAGGTGTCGTGTGAGTGCCACTGACTCATACAATTCAAAGAATAGAAACAGGTATTCAATAATGGAATGCACAGCCCTCGAAATGCCTCTGAATACTGTTTGATTACAGCCATGATTCTCCAACACTACTCCTCAGATTTATTTCCAAAACAACAACATTTTATAAATCTCTGTATGGGGGAAATTTATCGTATGCACTTAGATGTTTTTACGTACTAGATTTATTAATGCAAGTATGGTAATTTGACCATTTTGTACATATATAAACAATCAAGCAGCAAAACCCAAATCACCAACAAACCGTTTTAGTTAAATAATTACTCTCAGTTTTAACAAGACAATTTTAAATGAAAGCGGGTGCAAAATTCCATCACTTACTTGTCTGGATTGTAGAGCGTGTGAGTGTTTCGTACCACAGTCTCCACGCCATATTCTTGCGCCATTTTAATGATGGCGGCATCTCTTTCTTTGCCATAAGGCTCAGAGTCGTATTCAAATGTGAGGCGGCTGACATTCCACTCCTGAGTGACAAAAACAGATCAAATTCATGGCATAAATATTTCACAAATCAAAGAATAGTTTATCAAGCTTAGTTTGTGTATCACGTGTTTCTTTTAAAAACCAACATGAAAAGGAAACAATATTTGCTTTTCATTCAATATAAAAAATATAAAAAAAATGTACTGAACAAATGGTACAACGATTCAGCTTATAGAACTAAATGCTTTAGTTGGATTTGGATCCCTTCTCATGCAGGGAGCAAACTAATCATCATCTATTTAAAAATAAGGACCTAATTCAATCAAGAAGAGTATCTTAATGCACCACTTCAAATCAATTTTGGCCTCTTGTTAAAGACAACTTTTTATGGTATCTGAGAGAAGAGCTTACGACTCAAAAAGATGAGATACCGAAGGTGAAATTTGATAGGATACCGAACTTTTGAACAAAAATCAAGCAAACATTTCAAACAAAAAATCTTATGGCCAATTACAGGCCACAAAAAATTACAATTGAATGAGAAATATTTGTAAAACTTGATAGATAAGTGATTTTAAGTCATTCCAAGGCCATTCATATCTTCTTTACACCTGTTAGTTGCCTAAAGGTCTCCACACATTTAAATGCCAATGTTTTCGTGTGCGGCAAACTTACAAACTGCCCTCTGCGAAAGCTCCACACTCACTTGCCTCTACAGTTTTGCGCACACAATCAATATTGGCGTGAAAAAAATGCTAACTACTAGTTAACCAGAACAACACAGATGCTAACAAAGGACGGGTTATTTTCACCTCATCATATATCATATATAGATGCATCCGCTCTCGCTGAAGAAGCACTAACTTTGCACTGACCAAGATTAAAACGTGGCGTGCTAACAATGTTAACTGTTAACTAGCCAAAACACAAAACAGATGATCAACACAGGAAGATCATCAAGTGACAGGATAGCGCTAGCTACTACTGTTAGCATGTTTTGGTTCTCATGGTTACACAATGGCTTAGAAGAGTTTTTTTCCGCTGTGAGAAATTTTGTTTTATGTATAACTGCCATGTTTGTTGTGTTTCCTTTCATGAAATGTCTCATTTAATTAAGTTCACTTAAAAGACCATCACTTTGTTTCCTTTTGTGCTTTATTAAATATAGAAACATTAATAAAGTTGATGTTAGATCAAGTTAAAGCAGTGATTAATAAGGTACTTGAAAAAAGCTCTTGAAAACGACTTGCTCTCTTGCGTTATTGTCTGTTATATGCACTCAATGGTTACTGTTCGTTATTTTTACAAATTCTATGTGCAAGACTAAATTCGTAACGTATAAAATCAAATAAAAGAGTCACCAGGCTGCAACAATATGCTAGTTATTGTGACAGTTGCTCACTTGAATCAGACAACCGGTATAACCTCAAGTTTAGGGACCGTTTTAAGAATAAATACTTGGCACAGGATATTTGTTGATCACTGAATTTGTTAATATCTGTGTGTGTGCTGCTTTGCTCTTTGCTCTTACAGCGTTATATGGACGTTCTTTTTTTAACACAATTAACCCAATTGTCCCTAACCACGCTTTTTTGAATCAGACACTAAACATCACCCTCTTGAGACCTGGTTAAACAATACATAATAAAGTAAAGATAGATGTCTTTATAGACTAAATGCCAAGAGAAAAGACTAAATGGCCAACACTGACCTTGAAGAGTCTGGGGAAGACCTCGGTTGGCTGTCCTCTGACCACAAAGAGTCTGGAATTCAGTTTTCTCAGACTGGTGTCCAAATCCTCCAAAGATTCCAGTAAAAATCTGCAGAGAAAACACGACAGTTCTGTTGATACACCATGAATTTCCGGAAAGCGTAGATATTTCACCAATTTGGATGTTAGCTTGTAAACCAATTACGTGTTTTACAGACAAATGTCTGTACTTGGGAGAATCAATAGGATTGGGCGAGGAGACATAAACCGTGAAAGAACGATTGTATAAATGCACAGAGCATGCGTATTCCTTCCAGGTGCTGGTTTTATATTCACGAGATGATTCATAAACTGTATATCACAATCGCAAAGTCACCTGTTCAAACATATAGCTACAGGACCTTCAAAATATTAATACATAGTGGGATATCAACCGTTGGTTTAATGCATGCTCCACACAAACAATTTTACATCCTTTCCCCAGTCAACAGGAGTAGAAGTGCATCACACTTCTCTCTGTTGTTCGGCAGAGGGGCTGTCATGAAGGTGATTTGGGGAAAGGGTGGCAGGGGTATGTATGCACCTCTGGTCCTGTCTGTGGTTCATTAGGAATGAAGGTGCATGATCCAACGTGTTAAGGTCTCCACACACCTATCCATATTTTCAGGACGAAGCAAGGGCATTTCTGACAATTGTTTTACCATTTAATGATCGGTTGTTGTTTTGGGAAAAACATTTGTGTTTATTGTAATATTTGTTTTTACCTTTTGGCTTAACTCATCATGCTAAGGAGCCTATGTACCCTAAAAACCATGTTTTAGGTCTTAGAATTTCAAGTTGTATTTTAGTATAAATATTTATTAAACATCAATATGCTTCAAAATCCTTCTCTTTCACTGTTCCAGTTTGACCTAAAAACAGACAAAGTGGGTTGGGCTTATCTTTTTGTGTGTTTGGGTCACTCAACTTGCAATTTACTGAACTGTAATTAATTATGAATGTTATGGGTCTACTTTGAAACATCATCACCTCCATGAAGTGTGTGTTGATAAATGAGCACCTCAGCTTTAGTCTGCTTCTATTGCGAATGAGACTGAAAGCTCATCCCTATTTAGATGAGAATGCTCATTCTCTCAAAAAGGGCTGTAGAAGAGCGGAAAAGAAATTAAAGCATATCCATAGAAGGCTATACACTACCAAATGTATTTAAGCTATTTAGTCAAGGCAAGCAAATTTTATTTGTAGAACACATTTTCACGCACACTGGAAATTAAAAGTGCTTTAGTATAGAATAAAAACATATCATACATAAAACAGACAACAAAAACAGATCAGAGATAAAAGCAAGGGATAAAACAATAAAAGCATTACAATTTATAGAATAAAAGACAAACAGAAGTTTAAATCGCAGTGCTGTTAGGACAAAAGTACTCAGCCAGTAAACACACATTTAAATAGATTAGTTTTTAAGTTTAGATTTAAATGTGACTAAAGATTTAGCCCCTCTAATCTCTTCTGGAAGCTGGTTCCAGCTGCGGGCAGCATTATAACAGAAAGAAGACTTTTCCTGTTTGGAGGAAACCTTGGTAATTCTAAATAATCTGAATCCAGTGATCTGACAGCTTGATTTAGTTTTCATAGTAGGCATATCTGTGATGTATTCTGGTGCTGAGTTGTTTTGTGACTTAAAGATGAGCAGCAGCACTTTAGAATCTATTCCAGTGACCTGGGGACTGGTGTGATGTGCTCCGACTTTCTAGCTCGGGTCAGGATCCATGCAGCCACACTTTGCACAATGTGCAGTTGCTTAGTGGTGCTTTTTGGGGAGACCAGTAAGGAGATCATTACAACAGTGCAGCCTGTTGATGATCAAAGCACGACTAGCTTCTCTAGATCCTGAAAAAGACAAATCACCTATTTCTTGCAATATTTCTGAGATGATGCTAATAAGCAGATTTAGTTATTGTTCCTACGTGACTGATCAGAATCCAGGTTCATCCCATGGTTCTTGATCTGAATTTTAGTTTTAGAATTTTAATACCCTCAGAGCTCAGGTGATCGTTCGTCTTGAGAACCTCCACTTTGTTCCCAAGCGAAGGTGGTTATCAGAGACCAATAAATATGAGCATATTACACCAATATTTGCCTACTTGTGCTGGTCTCTTTCCAGTTACTATGGGAATTGAATTCCTTTTATATTTTGAAGTTTTGTCACTTGATTATGTACAAACACAGTATCAGATGCTGCTTTGAAATTTATTTTTTTTATCTCCATCATAAAGGTTAAGTTCGTGAAATTTCACTACCAAATCATCCCAAATATTTACATTTACATTTATGCATTTGGCAGACGCTTTTGTCCAAAGTGACTTACATTAGGGAGAGACAATATGCAATTTGTTACACCGTCAAAGTCTATCTCAACTTCTCACAATAGAAATTGTATCAACTTGTATAAATTTCTTGAGCTCAATGAACTTGTAAAGCCTGAGTAAACATAACAACGGTTAGAGTAACTTAAGACATGGCAGCTCTACTAACCCATCCTTGCACTCTACACAGAGGGTTTCATACCCCAGAATTATAATGCAACAAACATAACTATACCACTCTCATTCATAAAAGATGGCTGGTATGTGGGTAAAAAATTAAAGTAATTGAACCGGTATTAGATTTCCAAGCACATTTATTAACTTCAGCATGCACTCCATGTGAAAGATCAATTTCATGCATTTTCTAGATCCGCTATGTCCATTTTTGTACATTGCATTCATCTTATCTTTGAGAGACACTACATGCAACTTTTAAAGTATATGCATAAGTATTGGCAATATTTTGTAAAAGCCCAAGGAAGCAATAACCAGCCTAAACCTTTTGCTTTCATCCTGACTTATTTAAGTCATGGACTTGCTTGTATCTAAGCTAGTCATAGCTAATGATGTCATTTTCCTTATGAGAGCAGCAGGGGTCCCAATTTTTGGCTTAGATTTTACCTAATTAAACCCAGCTGCATTGTGCCCATAGTGTTTTTTATTTACATCAGCTCTCAGTTTTAACATAATGTGTATGCGTTATTATACTTTTGCACTATTCTGACAGCATTAGTGGCTGACAATCAAAGAAAGAATTCCATGGCACAGAAAAGTCTCCCTTTTTAAATTCATATGACTGTAGAGACCTGTATTGCATGAAATGTACAGTACCAACAAGTTCACTTTTATGTTACAGAACGTTTAACTTTGCCAGGTTCCTGCCATTTAAGCAACACAAATGAGCAAACAAGATAACCCCTTAAAGAGACTGTAATTTGCTGAGCAATTCCGTCCAAAAATCTCCAAATTTTGAGCACCAAACTTTCAACTTCCAGTTGGATCTAGTACACAGGGCTTCTTAATAAACTCATCCCCTATCAAACTATTGTCTGATGGTAAGTTTTTGAGAATGTTTAAGCACATAACACACACATAATAATGGAACTAACAAACTCTTGCCTGTATGCCATTTTCTTTTCCAAAAGAAGCAGTGCTAATGCCAATGCACTTATTAATAAAAAACGGAATAATGTAAACTGCCTCTAATGTTTTTATTTTCAACTAATGGCGCACCATCTTGTTTCTTGGTTGGTAAATGTTAATAGGGGAACCATATGATTTTAGTATGCTACAAAATCAAACCATCCCCACAGTCAAATTCCTTTAAACTAGATTATGCTGATTCAGCCTGCACTTTATGACGTTGTTACACAAGAAGAAAGGTCTTCTCAAACTCTGCGATGTAGATAGCTTTAAACCTATTTCACAGTTTCATATAGATTGTATAACAAGGGCTCTTTCCCTGGATTATTCAATAACGCCACACTTCCCAAGTATAGCTGTTGAATAAAACGCTTTAATATTCGATAGCTCCATCACGTGACTATCTTTTGCATATGAAAACAAATTTCGATCCGCAGGGTAAAATTAATTTCAGACTACACGTTACGCACGTTCCCGTTCACCGAGAAACCGCTCAATGACGCAATAATGAATTCGGTAATTTTAACCGTTATATAAAACCCAAGTGGGCGTGAGCTAAACAACTAGCATGCTAGCTCCGATTTAGCTAGGTCTCATGGCATCACAACAGACGCCACACTCAGACCAAAAATACTGTATCGTTTGCAAAGTGACGATTTAAAAAAAATACATTTTCTTATTTACATTTCAGAACAAAATTGTGTACAGCAAACGTTAACGTTTAGAGGTTTGTTGACCTGCCCCAACATGTCAGGCCTTTCCAGGGTGTAAACGTTTATGTAACTTAACATCTGAACTTTTCGTTTCTGGATACATCACTCACACGACTATTTTAGGTCCAAACTCCAGACTATATGGACTAAAAGTCCAAACTTTTACTTCAAGTACAACAGGAGGACCCAAAACAAAACGGCAAGCTGCGTAACATTAAGTTAATGTTACCCGCCACCATTTCCAACCGTCACTACTGCACTAAAACCAAACACAGACTCTTTGTTCACAACCAAAAACACCGAAATAATAGATGCCAACCTCCATCTGTTAACTCCCACATTGGCCGATCCAGCAAACCACGGGTCCAAAATATAAACACAGCGCACGGTGTCCGCGCCATTGAGAGCTTCCTGCAAAGCCGGATTATCATGCAGTCGCAGCCCTTTGCGAAACCAATGCACAGAATTCACCACCATAGTTGCACTTTATTCCATTTTAAGGCTCCAAGAAGTCGTTGGGTATCCAAAAGACCAAGCAATCTCTGATTTCACTCGTCCAGCAGGCTCATGATAGTTCTCTGTGAAGTTTGAGATGAGAAGCAGAGGCTACACACACCAGACTAGACGCAGTGGATTTCGCGCTTCTCATTGGCCAGCGCGGTGACACGTGTACGGATTAGTGAAATGAGTGACGCGCGCTCTCGAGTACCCATTGGCTCGCGTTCGAGGTGTGGAGCCAGCCCTGTCACGTTTCTCTGGTGTGTTGTTCACCATGTTCGTGGGAAACATAACTGATATTATGACATCAGTGTAACCTGGTTAAACACGTCAAAGCACGTGCTGAAGGAACTCTGGGAGATGTGTACCGAGGGTCATAACACCAAAGCCGGACAGGTGCAACTGCGACATTCCCAAATAAAGATTTCTTGTTGAGCTGACCTGAGGACTCATTTCCTTGTTTTATAAGCGATTGTGGAAACGCTGTTGCATACAGGTGGTGTATCGCGACCTCCAGTGGTCGTCCTTCACAATGCTGAAGTCAGAAAAATAAACTATACGGAGAAGCTGTAGAACAGAGCCGGTCTTTTATACACCCTGTTTATGACCCTGTTGCACCAGATTTGTCCATTAGGTTGGAAAGACTTCAATAGTGAAGTGTTAGGACTTCAATCAGGATTCTAGCACTGAGAATTGTATTTTTACATAGCCCAAGAGGTAGCTAGACACCAGAATTCGGGGAGTATAACATAATGTGTCCTTTTCCGTCTTAATCTTTATCTTAATATTGTTTAATACTTATAAAGTTGGTTCTGATCAGATATGAATGCCCACAAAGGCTCAAGCGTGCCTGGGAACAGGTGCATCAGCATTTTCATGGTCTTCAATGCATTGTGGGAGACGTAGTTTCCTCTTCTGTTCATGCGCATCACATTGGAGCTGCAATTTATTCACACAGAAGATGGATAGCTGGTGAATTTTACTTGTAATGTCAACAAATGCACCAAAACAATTCATATTTCTCCAAAAATTCCATACTGGGCTAAGACCTTTAGTCTGAACGTAGCTTCAGGTAACAACTATGGGTGACATGTCCTGCTCACCTACCTTCTAAAGGCTGGGAGCAGGACTTTAGAGCTTTGTGCACTAAATATAAAAACAAAACAGATATACTTGATTAATCATAACGTGGTCTCTAGAGAAGAAAATCATTTTGTAGGGAAGCAGCAGAAAGGATAAATATAAGCAACTTGTGCAAGACTGCCAGGATAAGGGGTGGACATCTGAGATCTGTGGAAGTGTGGTTTTGGAGATTTCAGCCCAACCGGTGTGAAGTCTGCAGTCTAACTTAGAATGAGAGGTGATGGGACAAAAGTTTGTAGGCAAGGAGAGAGCCTACTGTTGGATCTGGCACAAAAGAGAAAGTACAAGCTGGAATCCTGGGGGGGGGGTTTAGGGACGAAACATTCAGGGAAGGTTGGAGACCATCAATGACCGCTCTTGTAGGTCACAAGATGACCCTTTGGAAATGGATGAATATATTTTTTTTGCTTCCAGATTTATGATAAACAGACCAATATTCATTGTTTATATTCATTAAAAAACAGAACTACAAATTAGGCCTTTAATTTATTTTTATAAAAAATATATTGCCCTGTGTCTATATTTTGTTCAAAGTAATATCCAAAATGTACTTATTATATATAGCTTAGTTTCCATGTAGTTTGACAACGATTGTGAAATGCACGTTGTTGTAAATTGCTAAATAGCTCAAAATTTGGAATAAAACTACAATTCATTTTGTTACAACTTTCCCAGTTCAACGCGAATGTTTTTATTTGTAGTCTAACATACCTCTCCAATTTTCTTTTTAGTGTGGGTTATTTTACAACAGTTCAGAGTCTTAAAGAAGCTTATGATTGTGAGTAAAGTAGTCCCTCTAGCGGCAGTAGCAGTAACAGGTCTGTTGGGTCGCAGAACTGACGGGGACATAGAGCAGTCTGATGACTCAGGGAATGCAGCGTCTCCTTCTTAAAAAAGTTCAGTCTGCGGTCTGCGAACACTTAAAACAGTACGAATGGCATAAAGGGTGGACTTATGCAACTGCTGACATGATTTAATTACAGTCTCCTAGGTAAGAGCTAGATTGATTTCAAATGTTTCATAGTTCCTTGTAAGTACTTTTAAATGTACTTTTAAAAGACCTATAGAAGTACTTTTAAATGGGATATTTTTGCTTTTATTGACTATTGACCATTGGTAACAGTGGGAAGAAATCTAATTTCTGCAGCCTTAACATTTCGTTAAATGTTATCGTACAGTTTAATTTCATTCGTCCGAGTGTAAACCGAATCTTCTCGATCGACGGTTACTGACAGTTGGGTTGGCCAATCAAAAAGAAGCAAATTTGAGCCCGCCCCGAGACTGCGCGAATGAAAAGTGGCATTTGTAAACGTCTGCGGGTCGGTGTTCGTAAAACGCTTGTGGAGCTTGTACCGGACCTTTTCTGTTTCTGTAGATGATCAATTGTCAGAGTTGGCATTTATTATATCCTCTCTGCTTTTACTGAATGTAACATTGCTATAAGGGAATTTTTGTTATGTACCCAGACAACGATAAGAATTGAATCTTTTTATTTTAAGTCTTAGAATTCTTACAGACACATATGACACAAATACAAATGGTCAGAGAAAAAGGCCAAATCCTCCTCTTAAGCAATCACTATTCAACCATAAACATCTGGACTTCCTCCTGAAAATCTGAACTGTTCTGCTGTGGCCTGAACTTTTTTAACTCCAACCACATTTTTTTATTCCGCGCCTATTTAATCAATGTGTTTTTTTTGTATATTCAGTTTTTATTCAATTTCAAAAGTTTTGGGAAGTGATGAATTATAAAAATGATATATTATGGTAAAAAATGACTTTCTTTACGGAGTAACACAGTAACTTATTACTCTATTGTTCTGTTATAAGTAACTAGTTGCTTGCTGAGTAATGCAAGACTAATGCATAAACGGTAAAGCTTCTTGGAGAATTTCTTAAAAATTTGAAGCCTCTATTTTGTATAGAAAATGTTTTCCTGTAGGAATAAAAATCCTGTCCTGTTTCAAAATTCGACCCAATAGACTTTTAGGTGTGACTAAATTTTTTTGTGTTTGTTATACACTGCCTGAAATAGAGGCATAACATACAAAAATGATTTAGTAAATGCTCTCCACCATGTTGCGCTATGACTAATAATTTGTGCATAAGATTTTATTCTGGGTGTCTTTCATTTTGATGTAGTATTATTATTTATTATGTTTTTATCTTAAGTAGACTATATAGCCACAGCATTATACTAACCCATATACCCATATGTAACACAATACATTTCTAAGAAAGTTAATATTAAGGGACTCTCTCTCTCTCTCTCTCTCTCTCTCTCTCTCTCTCTCTCTCTCTCTGTCTCTCTCTCTCTCTATATATATATATATATATATATATATATATATATATATATATATATATATATATATAAATTAATTATAAATGTATATTATAAAAACTTATTTAACAAATTACTATTTTCAAGCTATGCAAATAATGTAAAGAATTTGCCCATTATTAGGATACTTCACAAAATAACAGACCCAAAATGTGCATGGCACTGAACTTTAGATGGCGCTGTAAGATTACATTTAAACCTTCTTTTTAATATTTAGTTTCAGTTTGGATGCACAAACAGTTACTTATCTTACTTAATGTTCTAAGAGTCCATTTTTTTAGCAGCTAAATTATATTTTATTATGATTTCAATACGTCACACATCTGAATATTATTTTAAATTAATTAATTTCAAGAAATATATACAGAAACATTACTGCAATTATTCTACGAAGTTACAAGCATATGTAGGTATATACAACAGCCATAAAAATCACACACAGAAGGAAAAAGAGAAAAAATTAAGAAGGAAGAGACATCAATATTGCATAAATAATTCCTAATAGGTTACAGCTGAGGGAGAATTTTTTAGTGAGTTTAAAGAATTTTAGGAATTTAAGTTCTGTGTAACTGGCACAGAATAAAGGATGAACTTGGTTTTTTGAACCAAATAGTCTTTAAAATGATAGATGATTTCAAAGTTGTAACAATAAAGAGCATTAACTCTAGTTTGTATGCGGGGAGATTTTAGGAGCCTATTTATGAATTTGTGAGTAAAACTCTAAATTCAATCACTGAAGAGATGGTGTCCCTTATTCCTATTTGATCAATATGCAATTAGAAAAATGCCATTTCATGAAAGATTTATATTTATTTATTCATTATAACTTACATGACTTATACTTACTGACTACAGACTTACCTATCCTGTGTCCATCTATGTTATTTCTCATGCCAGAGGTTGTAGGAGAGTTATTTAAACTAATAAAAGCAACCCATAAGGAATTAACCTCAAATTATATAACTCTACACAAAAGATAAACTATGAAACCTATAAGCTGCTGTTGAAACACAAGCAACAAAAACCCCCAATTTACATCTTACCTGGGCATAACAGAATGTCTGAATTACACAAAACTGTTTTTGAAATGCACTGTTTGCCGTGTAAATCTTTTTTAGAAATAAAAAAGGACCAAATTAACCCCATTCTGTCAACACTGAATGGCTATCGTGTGCTTTCCAAGACTCAGTAATACCTACAAGGTATGAGGTATCTGTGCTATATCTGAAAAAGCGCCAATCCTACAAATGATCTCTCACTTGCTTCTCTTTGCTAATGAAGGTATTTCTCTAATGTCCAGATTATCAAAATGAACAATGGCCCAATAGCTTTCAATTATCACTAAAACTCAAGAAAAGTATTTAAAGTTTGAGCCCACACTCTCATCAAATCTAGATTAATAGCACATTCACTACATAAGCAGTCCCCATACATTTAATACAGCAATCTGTCAAAGCAACATTTAGTTGCTGACAGTGAATCAGGTAACAAGAATGTGTGTCAAAACAGTGGTAATGTGAACCAGAAATACATTAAATCAGCTCTCTTGTCGCTGATGTTTGCAGCTGCTTGGAGACAACATATTTTTTTATCAAACAGTATGCCGCACAAAGGCGCTACTTGATCTACAAGATGTCTGTATGGGATATTGGAGTGGTGCTTATTTTGGTTGTATATCAACTTTGCCCATTTAGGAACTGCTGAAGGTCTTTACACAACTCTTCGAATTGAGATTCGAATTTACTTGTTAGTACCAACTCTTATTGAGCAGTGAATCATTTTCTTTGCTGCATATGAAGTTTACACTGTTGATAATTAGAAGACACAGTTGAGAGTTCCTTTACCCAGATTGTTGTATATTGCTCTTTTTTTTGTCAGTTTACAGCAGGGATCTCAAAATATGGTGTGAAGGGCTGGAGGCCTACAAATTTTTGGTTCAATCATCACAAAATGCTAATTAAACACTAATTGAGGTAATCTCTGGTTGCTTGAAGCAAGAGTAGTATGCATAGTAGAGCAAGGTCACAACTAAGATGTGCAGGGTTCTGGCCATCCAGGACTGGATTTCGGGAACCCTGGTTTACAGGAAGATCAGATTTTATTCTATATTAACAAGTCATTCAAATGATGAACTAAAGTCGAACGAATCACCAAAATGAACAAAACCTCCCATCACTGCTCAGGGGACACACATGGTCATTTTATAATATTTTTTGGCTTTGTCGAACAACTCTTGAGGGTTGAACACCTGTAAGATCCATCCATCCATCCATCTTCATGTCGGCTTTATTCCCTTTCGGGGTCGCCACAGCGGAATGAACCGCCAACTCACTGGCATATGTTTTACGCAGCGGATGCCCTTCCCTGCCGCAACCCATCGCTGGGAAACATTCACACACACATTCACACTTTAACTCTATGGGCAATTGTTCTTATTCAATTCACTTATTCCGCATGTCTTTGGACTTGTGGGGAAACCGGAGCACCCGGAGAAAACCCACACGATCACGGGGAGAACATGCAAACTCCACACAGAAATGCCACCTGCCCCAGCCGAGCCTAGAACCAGCGACCTTCTTGCTGTGAGACGACCGTGCTACCCACTGCGCCACCGTGACGCCTCACCTGTAAGATGAGCTTCGAAATGTCTTTATTCTCCTCTTTCATGATTACTTCCTCAGCTTTCCATCATGTTGTTCTTAGTTGTTTCCAGTCATGAGATTCCCAGTCGTGAGTATCCCACTCAAGAGCCATCTTTCATTGGTCGTTCTCCTTGTGTAAAACCAAGCCGGTAAGGCAGATCGAGGCGATATCGAGGTGTGATAGCAAGGAGAAGAAATTGTCTATTTCATTTTTAATTTACCGTAGACTCTTGTCTCAGAGAATCAACCCAGAATAGCAAGGAAAAGTTAGTGTCTCATTTATTTGTGTTTTGCTGGAAGTGCAGCCATACGATCAAGAAAATTTGTTTTACTACCTATGTGCTCCCTTGCGAGACAAGGAACTCCTTAACTAAGAGTGGGTTTTCTGCAAGTAGTAATATTTTGCCACATTGCAAAATATGGCAATGAACCAAAAATAGTCTATAAACTCAAGAGTACATAAAGGGTACATAATCACACAAAATGACTTAAGACATCTAATATATACAGGTAAGATGGTGCAGGGTGCAAACCTTACATGGTCTACAAAAATTAACAGATAAAGACTGTCACCAGCCATGTGATGTAACAATGGTCACATGACTGATGCAAGCAAAAATTAAAGATGGAAGGACACACAAATTAAAAACAACGAAAAGGTGATCCTGACAGGCTGAGCAATTAACACACAGAATGATAGATTATAGATATATAATAAAAATAAAAAAAACGTATAGGTGTACTACTGAAATACAAACAGCATCTTTGAAAGATAAAAGCTGGGCCACATGCCGGTGAGGGGATTACTACCCAACCAGGTCAGCCAGGCTCCTTTTGTGAGGTCACACTAGGACATCTCTCTGGGGGAGTCCTTGTTGTCCTCAAGTGTTCATGATTTTATGTATTCCGTGTACTTAGTTTTTTTTTCATCAACAACATAAAAACACGAACGCTAATAATTTTAACTTTCTTACTTATAACAACATGGCCCCCATAGATTGAAAAAAATATTATATTTCCTGATTTCAAAAGGAGCTTAATGGTAACAGTAAATTTAAATTATATTCTTACCACATAAAATTAGCCAAAATGAAGTTTAATTTGAACTATGTTAACCCTCTTTTTTTATAAAGCTGGTTTAAAGCATTCACAAAAGAAAACACTCTTAAAATATATTTTGACTGATTTATTGAACGTTTTTAGGCAACATTTGAACAAACATGCTAAAATCAATGCAGTTTTGACAAAAAAAAATAGTAAATTGAGGCTAGCTAAAAAAAATAGCTCACAAGGATACACCACAAAACATAACATGGCATTAGGCATACTCTTTTGCATAACCCTTAATCGTTTACTCAGTTTTCATATGAAGTTAGCTTCCAGGGTACATATAAACAGTGTTCTTTTTCAAGGTATAGTTCCTCAAATGAAAAATTATAAGTTTTGAGTCCTCGCTGCTGTGAGAGAACAGGTGGTGCAGATCCATGCTGTATTGGGTTTAATTCATGTCTTGCCAGGTTGAAGTCTCCATGCCAGTTAACACACGGGTGATTTATTGGATGTTGAAAAGAGCTGGCATGGGGTTAGAAGTCAGCAAGACACTCTTGTCTTGCCCAGTGTGTACTCTTACCAAACATTACATGACATACTCAATAAAATGTTTGCAAGCTATAGCAAAAAATACCTTTAAATTGAAATTTTGAGAACAACATACTTTTTATGAAATATTCTCACTTTCTGTGTGGATTTTAAACATTGTTTAGTGGGTGCTGTAGTTGCCCAGCTAAAAGGGTATGTTCTCAAAGCGTTCTTTGAATATTGTCCAAATGCTAGCTCATAACATTTCCAAAAGAATGTTCTAGTAACATTAAAATGACTGTAAACTAAAAACGTTATCTAACCAACATTCTCAGAACATTCCTAGAATGTTTTTTGTGAATGATGAATGTTTTAAAAACGTTTTAATAACCTTGAGAGAACGTTCACGAAACGTTAAAAAAACTGGACAAACTAACATTCATGCAACGTTAGCGATAACATTCCCAGAAATAATGTAATAATAATAAAATAATATAAAAATAAATCATATATAATGCGCTTTGGATATAAGTACTTTAAAGAGGACTTTAAAAGTTTAAAAGAAAAGTTATCTCTTCAATTGCAGTTTTTCAGAAAATATATTAGAAATTTTGAAGCTTAGTTATAGCGATTTGTTCAGGTCCCATAAGAATGAACAAAACTAATGATGATTTACTTTAGGAAGCGCCACTAATGGCCCAGCCAAGGATCTTTGCTCAGCTCTCTTGAAACTGTTTAATGCATTTAATAACTGAAAAACTAGGATAACCATTTATCATGCTGTCTAAAAATATGTCAATAGCAGGTGCAGGTGCAGTCTGCTTTTAATCTTTCTCCGAGTTTTTCCAGCGCTGAAATACATCAGGTGGTTTTGTTCTGAAAGGCCCTCTCCAAAGTAATCTTTCAAAAGCTACCTTTGTGTAAGGAGGCGAGAGGAGGCCAAATGTCATGTCTGCAAGATTGATGTTTCCAGAGAGCGTTTGAAGGCTGTGAGCATCTGTGAACATGGATTCATAAATGTGCTTGAGCAGAATCTCCCTCCATCGGGCTCCATGAGTGTTGGAGGATGCTGAATAATATCTGCTGATGCTGTGGCAGGAGAACAGTAATTATGATTTCATCAGGAGCTGATGATGACGACGATGAGTATAGTGCATTTATGAGCTGAAGAACACTTCAACGTGACTCATGCTCCATCTCCCTCAAAGAAGGGCGCTTGTTGAGAAATGTCAGCTGGTTAATGCTGAAATTCTGGGAATGCTGGGTTTGTGGTGGGGTTTTTAAATGGTTTAATCTGCTGAAATGTTTATGATTCACTATGTTGTTTTTGACAACTAGAGGTTATAGAAAAAAGAAAGCAGTTAGAATTGGTGAGAGGTGTTCTTAGCACAAATTTTAATGCTCATTTAAATCTCTGACCACGCCCAGATTTTGGTTCCCCAAACATGCCCCAGCTGCTGTAACATCATTTAACTCTTTTTTTTTTAATTCACCCAAATGGAAACAAAATACAACCTTTTTTTAACGCATGTATCATCAGCCGACTATGCATTTGTCATCAACTAATGACTGTAGTCTAGTAAAAGAAATACTAGACTACAGCACAAGATGATGGAGTCACGGTAGGATTTTATGAAATTAACCTCACGCTCTGCAATCCCGGTACCTAGTTTTGAACTACACCTTTAAAAGACCATTTTAACTTTTAAAGGCTGTGTTACAGATGTTACGCTTACTGATATTATGCTTCTTAGGTATCATTTAAAAGATTAAAGTCTCTGCTTTCTCATATATATATATATATGCATCATTTAGTAGTTTATATTAGAAGCAGAGAATTTTTGTTAGATTATATTGTTGCAGAAGCTAATATTTTCACCTAATTGAATACTGCTATTTTTCTAATTGCATTTACACCCCAGTAGTGCAAAAAACGGACTTAAAAAAGTCAAAAGCTGCATTAATTTAGAATGAATTTTGTATCTTGGCTACTCAACATACAGAAATCATTAAAACAGATCGGTGTGTTTTTATTCTCTACAATTACATTTGAATACCATTTGCATGAATGACAATAATGATAAAAAAATTTTTTCGTGTTCAGCCAAACTTTTCTGTAAGTTCATACATCATACAGGACATGGGGGATATCCCTGCCAAGTTTTTGATATAAAAATGAGGGACCCCCCATAACATATCAATGTAATTAATTCATCTTTATGTCGGCTTTCTTCCCTTTCGGGGTCGCCACAGCGGAATGACCCGCCAACTCTCTGGCATATGTTTTACACGGCGGATGCCCTTCCAGCTGCAACCCATCGCTGGGAAAATCAATGTAATATTATATACAATATATCTACCACAATAAAACAATACTGATTCAAAGATCTTTTCATTAAAATACCAATAACAATCTACCAATAACACACATGGTCAGGATTTTTTTTTCATTTGCTTAAATTTTCCATACATGGCATGCTTAATAGTAGTATCAACTTTTAATAACCACCAGACAAGGTAGTACATCTTGTTTCCATATTTTTTTATATTAAATATAAATGTAAACATAAAAAGTTTACTGTGAGCATCAGCACTTGGGTAGAGTAGAACTACTGATTTCATGACAGTTTTGTGCTGGATGAGAAACTTAAGGCTTGAAATGTGTTGTGTCTGAAGCAAATGTATCTATAAAACAAAAAAGAAACAATGTGAAGCATAGTAACAGGATTAAAAATCCTGTACTTACTTTATGTTTAAACTCTGAGTTTTTTTTATTTGATATGGATTATTGCAGCAGATCTCGCTGCAAACGTCAGTGCATGTTTGAGCAGAAGCTTGTGTTTGATGTCAAACGCAAATTTGCTTGCCAATTGCTACCATTTTACAGCAAAAGATGTGCGCATCACAGTGGAAAAGTCAATGACATTTTTATTCGCCATGCTATGTCTACCATTCTGGAGTGCACAGAATTCACATGGTAGTTGAAGTGTTTTTTTTTTTGAATATTGCTGTATTCCTTAGTGGGTATCATCATAATACAGTATTTGTGCTTGAGAAATCTAAAGTGTGGCGTGTGAGCGTGTGAAAATGTCAACATGTATGAGACTCCCTGTAATTCTATAATACAGGACATTTATAGAAAAATACTAATATGCAACAACGACGGGAACGAGGGGTAAAATACGGTAGTTTCCCGGCCAAAATTGGACTCTTGACAGGTGGGCTGAGTTACACACCAATAAATCTGATGTTGAAAAAAATATTTAGTTTTTAATTGAATTCTCTTTCGCACATATAATGCCTAGAGTAAATGTAAAAGCTTTCAGCTGTATGTTATTCAGCTTCAAGTGCCTTATCTGGAATAAAACATTCTGAATCTAGCTCGGTAATTGTGGATGTGGAGCGAGGAAAAATCCATGCAGAAAACCCTAAAACCCCCCTGAGCATAAAAGTTTAAATACAGAATCAAATGAAATGTCACAGCATAGTAATAACGGCTTTAAATCTATCACTAATAAAACAACATTTTGGGTTTTGCACAAAGCAAAAAGTTGACATTACTTTCTGATTGACATCAGGATCAATTAGCATCCCAGTGAATAAAAAATTAGGGCAAAATTGGGATTTGTCTGGCACATCTGGTATTCAGTATGTGAGTCAAACAAGGTCAAAGTCTGGAAGTTTTGGCATTGTATTTAAAGAGACAAAAGATACAGACCAGAAATGAAATTTAAGATGAACCTGGCTGAAGCTTGGGCCTGTCATGGGCCATGTGTGGCCTATGTTTAGAATTAAGACTTGGTCCTTGTTGGCCAACAAACAACTTCAATAAGCTAATGTTGCTTCAAGAATAAAATGCTATGTGGAAAGTTATGTGGTCTGTGCAAGATATTCGTTGAAATCACACTGATGACAATAAGGAATCTTGTTTGACTTGGATGGAGCCAAATCTAAAAAAAAGAAGAATATAAACATTGATTGAAAAATCTACTGTACAGACTCATGACTTGAGAGTGTGTTCTTTAAGTAATCATACAGGGTTTTTATGAGTGTGAGGACAGTAGACAGTTAAGTAATTTTTTTCTGAGAACCAACAGCGCAAAACATTGCATCCAATTTACTTTGCCAAGACCAATTCTGTCTAAAAGGTTGTTGAGATCTATATCATCAGCACAAGAAATTGATGATTCATTGACAACATGATCGATACCACCTGAATATTAACAAATGTGCGATGATCCTATGTAGCTTTGACCATCCCTGTGTCATAGGTAAAAAAGAGTGGGCAGTTGGGCCATTGGGAGCTGCATCATCGCTGTTTACTCATCCTATGCTCTAAAAATAAACCGAACTAATGTTTTGGAAAGCATGTCTGTCATTTTTAACCTTTTGAAACCCTTTCTTTTGTCAGCCTGCTTTCACCAAGATATGTAATAGGAAATTACCAACCAAAAAAATAAACACGAGGCTAACTACACAAGTGAGCAGACTCCCATTGACAACAAAGTTTAAAATACCAAACTTTACAGGAAAACTAAAATGTGTTTATGCTATTGGCAGAGTTTTTATTCATATCACTTGTTTTGTGCGTGGGTGATCTTTGTTGCTCATTTATTTACATAATATTTAAAATGTGTACGTAACTAAGGACAGGGCAACTTCAGTGTTGTCCTGGCTTACAATACACTTGCTTCTCACCTCGCTTCTGTTTTCATCATTGTCTTCTTTGGTCCACTTCTCTGTGTCTTCTATTTGCATTTCATCGTCTGCTCTACTGTCTGTCATTTGTGTTGTTGTCTATGGTGCTCAGGTCATGCTTTGTCATCACTAACCCAGGGAAAGTTTTTGTATTTTGACTTGTTATTTATAATAAACCCCATCACTCTTTGATTTCTACCTCTTTCATTGCGGCACCATTGGGTCATCATAAACTTTTGTACGTAATCCCCAATGCATGCAGTCCAACATTATTGTATCAAATGTACAGAACTTTAAATCCATTTGATTTCATCATGTGCACACTTTTGCTGTTGTTTGTAAATTAAAAGGTTTTCCAATGTGTAGACCATATGTGTAGACAATATTTTATCTTGACTTTCAATGATATTGATGGAAAGATGTTGAAAATGTGAACACAATTCCAAGTTAAATTTATCTTGGTTGCTGCATTTAAAACAGGGGCTCCTGGGTTTATTTCTGCATTATTTGTAAAATTCATGCCTTGAATGAACATCAGCACCTGTTTGTTTCCCCTGAGACTTCTGGAGAAAAGCAGGGTGACGACATCAACAGAAACTAAAGACAAATTGAGTCTAGAGCCAATGCATATGGTATGTGCCATCTCTAAACTTTCATTTTCGATGGGATGTATTAACATAAGTGACTAACCCCAGATTTGCTGATTTGGCTTTTGAGGGTGGAGAGAAGTTTTCAAGGTAACGTTTATAATGTGTACCCTTTAATTAGGAGGATTTAAATCGGCAGCGTGCAACAAGAAAGGTAAAATAATACGCTTTTGACTTTTGATAAATGTAGTGTTGCAAAATTAAAGCCTTTGGGCCAACATTCCTTAGTTCTTGACAGTAATGAGGGGTTTTACTTGTTAAAATCATCATCGCCAGGGAAGCACTTGACTGTTGAGACTTTTTAATACCGTACATGAAGCCTAAACCCTCCTAATTTCATTCAAAAAGCTTAAATGCAAACTGTAAATGTAAAAAAGGTGCATTGTCAAAATTTATATCACAGCACCTTCAGTAGCAATGCTACAGCAGCAAATGTCCTTGATAATGAACACTTAATGAGAGTATTGTTTTAACATTTTGGTCAAGAAAAAACATTTTCATTTTCCTTTAGTCTTAGTGCAGTCATAGGCAGAGCTGACATATTTACTATTAGTTTACTAATATTTACCTTCTGCACAGTTCAACAATCCACGCATGCACACCTACGCACACACACACAAAATTATATATATATATATATATACACGCCGCGTATTAGTTATTAGGCAAATACATTTTTTGACCACATCATCCTTTTTATGCATGTTGTCCTACTCCAAACTGTACTGGATTGAAAGCCTGTTTTGAAGCGGGATCACAGAACAATCAAGCGTTTCATTCAAAATAGTCAACAGGGTCGCAAGAAGTGTGTTGAAAGAAAAAGGCGCTAAGTAACTTCCCAAAAACCGTGAAGCTGCCAAGATGCCATTTGCCATCAGTTCAGCCATATTTTAGAGCTCCAACATTACTGGAGAATTAAAAGCACAAGGTGTGCAATACTCAGGGACATGGCAAAGGTAATGAATGCTGAAAAACGACCACCACTGAACAAGAGACACAAGATAAAATGTCAAGACTGGGCCAAGAAATATCTCAAGACTGACTTTTCTAAGTATTTATGGTCTGATGAAACGAGAGTGAGTCTTGAGGGACAGATGGATGGGCTCGTGGCTGGATCAGTAAAGGGCAGAAAGCTCCAGTCCGCCTCAGACGCCAGCAAGGTGGAGGTGGAGTACTGATTTGGGCTGGTATCATCAAAGATGAACTTGTGGGACCTTTTCGGATTGAGGATGGAGTCAAGCTCAACTCCCAGTCCTACTGCCAGTTCCTGGAAGACACCTTCGTCAAGCAGTGGTACAAGAGGAACTTTGCATCCTTCAAGAAAAGCATGATTTTCATGCAGGACAATGCTCCATCACATGCCCCCAAATACTCCACAGCGTGGCTGGCGAGTAAATGTCTAAAAGATGAAAAAATAATGACATGGCCCCCTTGCTCAAATGATCTGAACCCCATAGAGAACCTGTGGTCCCTCATGAAACGTGAGATCTACAAGGAGGGAAAACAGTACACTTCTCTAAACAGTGTCTGGGAGGCTGTGGTTGCTGCTACATGCAAGGTTGATAGTGAACAGATCAAGAAGCTGACAGAATCCATGGATAGAAGGCTTTTGAGTGTCCTTTTAAAGAAAGGTGGCTATATTGGTCTATGATTTGTTTGTTTTGTTTTTGAATCTCAGAAATGTGTATTTGTAAATTTTGAGATGTTATATTGGTTTGCCTGGCAAAAATAAATAAGTGAGATGGGTATATATTTGTTTTTTATTATTTTGCCTAATAATTTTGCACAGCAATAGTTACCTGCACACACAGATATCCTCCTAAGATAGCCAAAACTAAAAAAGCTCCACTCCAACTTCCAAAAATATTTAGCTTTGATATTTATGTGTCTTTTGAGTTGATTGAGAATATAGTAGTTGATCACTGATAAAATTAATCTCAAAAATATAACTTGCCTAATAACTCTGCACACAGTGTAAATATATATATTATATATTTTTTATAGTATATAAAATAATATATATATATATATATATATATATATATATATATATATATATATATATATATATATATATATATATATATTTTTTTTTTTTTTTTTTTTTTTTTTTTTTTTTTTTTGAATAGTAACTTGATAGTTTTACTTATAATATTCTGAAAGTTCAACTTATGAACTCCTGGTAAAACTAAATTTAAATTTTTACGTTAAATTCATTTATCTCAATGATTTTATGTAATTACAATTTAACATGAGACAACAAGTACCAGCCGAGTGAAACGAAACAAAACAGACAAACATTCTCAACACTGGTAATCCTAGATACCCATCATGCACCACACGCTCTGCAAACGAGAGCAGTCAAACAAAAAAAAACATACTCAACGCTCGTAATCCTATTGACCTATCATGCACCACATGCTCTACAATTGAGAGCAGTCAATTGAAATATTTTTTTTATTCATTCAAAATAAAGAAGCCTTAAAAACACGAAACAAAAGTGTATTTATTTATATTGATAGTCAGTCAAAAATGTTTTATAAAGTGCTTCTTTTAGCAGTTACTTCAAAGCAGCTTTACCAACATAACTCGAAATGTTACAATTACTTGTAAATGTCATGATTACCATGTAAAATTATATGGTTGTAAAAATTCAAAAGATTAGTTATTTTTTTAGCACTGAGATTTGCTTTTTACACAACTACGGTCTGTAAGCTGAACAAATACTCTTTAAGTTAAATAAATAGAACAACCGATTTGTACAAATAACATAACGTAACGTATGTAAATGTGATTACGTGTATTTCTTATGTGTTGAAAAGAAGGGTGCATTTAACAAAACTGTTATTGTATGTATTTAACAACAGGACAAGATCAGTTTTTTGAGTGTAGGGTCTATTGTCTTTAGTAAATTTGGTACCAGAGAAATGCTAGCTACTTGTTCTAACACTAAGCTAATTGATAGAACTAGTGAGAAAATCACTTAGCAAAGTTGGGTAACTTTATTCGAAGTTTTTTTGCATTAAAAATATGTCTGCAAGCTTTAAAAAAAAAACGTTGACACTATTTAAGAAAGTCCTGAAGAAAGTATGGAGTGACATTAATGCAGAAAAGGTTTTTGCACTAAATTCAAGTGAAAAAGAGGCGAGTCCTTCTGCATGAGGCAAGTTTCTAATAAATATGAAGTGCAAAATTGAAAAATTGTAAACTTAAAAACGTTAAGTTAGTGTTTTGTCCTTTTCATCTTTTCCTGAGTTACTCATTGCATTTGTTTGCGATGGACAAAATATAATGCAATATTTGCTAAATGGTTGTCATGGTGGCACTGTGGGTAACACGATTGCATCACAGCACGAAGGTTGCTGGTTCACCCCTCGACTGGGTCAGTTGTCAATTCTATGTGGGGTTTGCATATTCTTCCCGTGATCACGTGGGTTTCTTCCGGGTGCTCCGGTTTCCCCCACAAGTCCAAGACATGAGTTAAAGGTGAATTGGGTAAACTAAAATTGTTCATAAAGTGTGAATGAGTGTGTGTTGATGTTTCCCAATATTGGGTTGTGGCTGGAAGGGCATCTGCTGCGTAAAATGTATTGTTTGATGCAAACAAGCCCACATTCATTTTGAACAGTGAGATTAAGATGTCTCGCAACTTCTTGCATGTTTTGGTGTGATTTTTCTAAAGTCATGCAATGTGAACACTGACGCCGATCAGTCATGCAATATGAACACATCAGCAACTGAATGGCTCCCCAGACAGTCATGCAGTGTAAAAACATCTGTGGCATGACAACTTCTAAAATCATGCAGTCTGTGGGTGCCTTTATACTCACAGCAATGAAAGTCTGTCTTTAAATATATCCATTACAAAAATGTGCCCACTCTCTCAAAAATTTAAAACTCTGCATATGTTCCATTTCTGTGTTCCTACACATTTTAAATAGAAAACATGATATTATAAATACAATGTACAATTACAAGATATTGCTTATATAAGTCAATTTAACTGTAAAGTATTTTTGAGCTAAGTTTTCAGAAAAGACTATTAAATCAATATTTTAAGCTTGCAAACAAACCAATTATTATTGAACTCAACCAGGGACATATTTCTCTCTTAGCAGGACAAAAAAAAATATTAAAACTGAGGCTATAATTTTAAACGTTATGTGCTATATATAAAATGTAGTTCAATTTTCAGTTTTAAATGCACGACATGACAGCAAATAATGTTTAAGTTATTACTAATATTAGAATTGCATTAAATGAGTGGAAGCTAAAGGTTTTTGACTATGCAGGAAAAATGAAATGCTGAAACTTGATGCTGTGATGTCTTAACATTTGACCTGGATTATGCTGTTTATACTAATATCTCTGAACAACATTAACATTTTAAATACATTATTAATGCTCCTGGCAGAGACAATATAATGTTAACGTTAGTCATGAGGTAACATTAATCTGATTGTGCTCCACTCATGAATAGATGACAAGAAACTGAGTCCAACTTCTTCACAGTTCAGTGATAAAATCTGTGATGATTAAAAGAGGGACAAACATTAGACAATAACTGGATGCTTTTCTGATCGTTTGGTTTTCACCCGAGATATTTTATTTAGCTTTAGCATAACATTAGCATTACAGGAATGCTCACTAGCTTCATACACAAAAAGCACATCAGGGTTGATAATTTTTTTTGAATAATTGAAGTTTATACATGATTCATGAAACCTACTTTAAAACATGGAACATTTATGCAATTCCCTTCCCATAGTAGGCTCTGCAAATATTTACTCATCGAGCGTAGAAATTTATCAAAGTGAAATTAGGAAACAATTATCTTCAGCGATGTACCCTAACTTCGTTCGTTCATGCTTTGTCATCGATCCTTGTGCCAGGAGCTGAATTAATCAAGTGTCTTTTGGTTTTAGTTCAGCAGAGCTCCTCAAAAAAAACAAAAACATAAAAAAAAACATAAAAAACATAATAATGTCGCTAAAACAATACAAGCAAGTCTGTGAACTGTAGTCTAACGCTGATCAGCTAATGTTTTATTGCAAAAAGTCGCACAAGTATACATAGAGTGATGTAACTGACTGGGGCGACATGTGTGGTTATTGGGAAACATACAACACCTACCAGCCAATCAGAAACAAGTATTCAGACAGACAGTGGCATTGTTGAACTCATTTTATACTCATTTGCATTATACTGCATTCATGCAGTGAGCCCTGACATTTTTCACAAAAATGGTTTTGAAGCAAGCAAATTAAACATTAGGGCTCTATGTCTTTTCTAAGAATGTATGCCCTCTGTGTAATGCTACCCCCACTTTCTAATTTTTGCCAATCAATATTTTTAAAGTGGTACATGACAACCAAAAAGATGTACTTTTGTTTGTGACGTTGAAGCAAGCAAAGAGATTTAGAGACAGAAATAAATAAAGAAAGAGAGAGACAGAAAAAGAGAGAGAGACACACTCACACACATAGAAGAAATAATGACCTTTGTTTCCCCTCAAAGAATGTAATTGCTTTTAAAAAGAGAAGTCGAATCCCGCTACACAACAGCTCAAGCCATTAAAGCATTAGAAGGCTTATTATTGGGGCTGCTAACAGTTATGAACAGCTTCTCTTGGGTTTGCAGATCATTCATAGCGATTAGCCTCCAGACAAGGCAGTTGGACGTGAATGTTTGAACAGAATTAATGGAGGACATTTCTGGAGTAAAAAGCTTTTTAATCAACAAGCTCCTCTTTCTTTCCTTGACTAAATGGCACTAGCGATGATCATTGTACGCCAGCCATATTGTTCGGGGCCATCTATTCAGAGTAATCAGGGAAGAAAGGCAAACAGAATTTCCCTTGCTGAGTTTGGATGTCTACTAACATTTAAGGCTGCATTTGTGGTATCCATTTCTGTCTCGTAGAGACATACGCGGCCTCACAGTGAGAGGCATTGTGCTAATCAGAGTATCGGGTAACAACACAATGTAATAAAGTTTGCTTCAAAGGAGATGGGGTTTCTTTTGCACAATCTCTCCATTTGTTTGGTTTAATCTCAGGCCCATGGAGGGGAAAACCTGGCAGATTGGTGAAGTCAGGCTTTGGTCATCTTGGTTTCTCATGGTTGGTTGGTTTCGTCGGTGGCTTTTGGCACATGGCATACTAACAACTGATGCTAAGTAAATTATTTGGCAGCAAACAGTTTGCTCTGGTTGGTGTTCTACATTGATTCTTCTAATTTAAGAGGTTTTAAGAGCTTTCATTAAGTAGATTTTATGATTTATGGACAATTGTACTTGTAGGATTTTTCAGCGCATGTAAACTACAAGTAATGCATTTTTTTATTAAATAGCTGAGATGTTCTGATCCAAATTAGGTAACAGTTTGTGTTAAGGATACATATTGTCTTAGCAACGTTTTAGTTACTTATTCACAGTTGAAAGTTAAATAACAACACACGTAATTAGTAAATGAACTGAGCTCCAATCAAATTTATGCTAGAGTGGTTGAAATTCATAAAGTCACATGTGTAAAATTAAACTGTTATTAAAACTAAAATAGCAACATAAAATCTGAGCCATTTAGTGAACATCTCAATAATGAGCGACAGGCACATCAGTCATCTAAGCAAATAAAGTGAGTTACAAGAACAAAACATACTAATACCAAACAAAAATGTATTTAATCAAACAACTGCTTGAGTATTATGATGATGTTGACAGTACAGCATCCCCTGTAGGCTTAAGTGAACCCAGCATTTTAAACATAAAACATAATGTGTATGCTAAGATCTGTAAGTGTATTTGTGTGTGTTTATTTGTAATTTACTGTGATGCATGTTTATGATATAATTAAGAGCAACCCACAATCCTGAACTAGGTTTATATTTGGTTGTGGCAAATGTTCCATTCCTGACCCCAAAGGTGTAATGAAATATATTGTAACGAGCCGCTGGTTCGGGTGGCAGCTTAGCTGTGCTATCTGAACTAAGCTAACTGGACAGCTAGCTAGTCTGGCAGGGTGCCAGGCCTCTACCTGTTTGTGGGAGATCCCTGTGTCCCATACACCGCTCGACTCAAGGGAACTCTTAGCTCTGACAAGAGCTGCTGCAGCTTGTAGCTCTTAAAAGAACTTTCAGGAAGCAGTAGGTTTGAACCGATGAGCTCCCGAGAACAGCCACACCTCCAGCAATTCTCCTTGTAGTTACCCAATCAGACATAGCACAGCGGGTACACCTCTCATGCAGGAATTATTTACACACACACACCTATAACATGGTGGCTGACACCGACCAGACTATTTGCACCTAGTGCATAGTAGAAGGTGAGTCAGCACACAAACACATATACATTACAAATACAATCCCTGGCAACATAACCGAATGTAAAACAACACTTAAACATGGCACAAACACACAACGGCCGAGAAATACCCCTTTTTGTGCAGCAATAGTGCTACCCACAATGTACCGGGGCACGATGACGTGCAGGGTCGCCACAATATAATATATATAAAGATATATCATTTTTAATTATCCTATGTAAGCTTTTTTTTTTTTTAGTTTGTGCAAATGCGTCTATATTCTAGGTTTCTCCTGAATCATATGGTGTCCATGCTGGTTGGAATGAACTCCCTGATATGTACTCTCTACGGAAGAATTTCAGAAGAGTGATTTCTCCCTCATTTGGGTTGACCCAATTTATTTTGTTTGGAAATTGTAGCTTAAATTGCTTTAGAAAACTTGTTTAGGATAAACTTGGTTTGGGGTTGCAGGAGAAGGCAGTTTATCTAAAGTTACTTTTTTTCTGGGCAGAAACTATTCGTGTATAATTTATTTTCTGTACAAAAGTGTTATCTACGATAGGTTTTGCTGTTGAGCTGTTCATGCTTGACATGAATGGAGACAAAAAATTGCTCTACTCATGGCAAGATGGCCACTTGACCATCTTAAAATCACTTGTCTCACTTGAAAATGTAATTCTGTCCCACTCGCATGGGGGAGGAGCTTCTTGCAGAACAGAAAATAAATAAATTATGAACTTGACGCCAGTCGCGAGAGGGTTTCTATTGTTTATTTATATAACTTTCAAAGGCAGCTTGGTGGGTTTCACCAGCTCATCCTGACTGATTCTTCCTCTCCTTCAAATAGTTGTCCCTTAAATGCTTCCACTTTTTTCTGCACTTTTCACTTAAATAAATATATACACTTTTAAATGCTCATCCTTCGCAAGAGATGGTGTCTTC
Source organism: Danionella dracula (assembly GCA_900490495.1). NCBI lineage: Eukaryota > Metazoa > Chordata > Actinopteri > Cypriniformes > Danionidae > Danionella > Danionella dracula. The sequence continues at coordinate 1,380,038 of UELW01000049.1, read as the reverse complement.
ACATTTGCTTAAGATGAGTCTCCCATGTCAAGTCTGAATGCACAATAATTCAATTATCTGAAATTCTGCTTTACTCCATAATGAACGTTTTACATTAGTAATGCTCACAATGCCAGCATTGTGAAGAAATATAATGTAATGAAGATAAATGGCTGTGATAAATATTTCTTGGTTCCAGACCAGCAGAGCTCCACAAACGGCATTGCTGTAAAAAATTGACCATACTTCAATAAAAAAAAATCACCAAAACAATCCAAGTTGAGCAAATCTGTGAACTGTGGTCTAGCGTTTGTATTAACTGATTGGCTAATGTTCGTTGAATGTTATTAACGTCATGCAAGGATACATTGAGTGATCCAACTGACCTGGACTATCTGTGCGGTTATTCAGAATTAATCAACACCTGCAGGCCAATTAGAATTGATTATTCAGACAGACCATGGCATAATTATGAAATTAAAAACCATTTAACATTGTGTTTGAAGGTGTATTTTTTCGTTAACAATCCTGAAATAAATAAACGCCGGTTTTAATTTGTGTTCTGAAACCTACAATCTACAATAATTAAGACTAAACTACCATTAATAAAGCTGTAGTTTGTTAATTTGCAAAAATAATAATAATAGGGATTATGACTCTGTTTCAGATACAAATCAATTCAACACCATTTAAGACTGTGTACCTGCTCAACATGTGACATGTAACAACTGATTAATGACCGTTTATGGGTCAAGTTGTTAAGTTAGTCCTTAATTGCAAGAGTTTGTTAGTACTTCTTTTAAAAACACCTTTAAAATAAAGTTTAATATTTTTCACCAAATATTTTTATAAAATAAATAAAAAACTAAACTGAAGAGAATTGGCTTCCTGAGTTGCACAGGATTTTTACATAAACGAAGGTAAATGCCAAGAACACGAAATGTTAACACAAATGTAGATCAGTCTTTCTTGGCATCAATATTGGCAAAAGACTACAAAGTCCCAATGGTGGAATGGGTTTGTTTCCCCTTTAAAGGTGAGAAGTGAAACTTGAGGCTCTCCTTGAGTTCTTTGGAGGTTTTCTTTGTAAATGAGTGAATGGACTGTTGGTCAGTGTTTGTGTGCACGAGGGAGCTGTGACTGCTAAGACAGAAGTGGTAATGGCAGCTGTCTGATGTCAGTAATGGGGCTCATGGGAGATCTTTATGAAAACACACAGACTCTTATTACCATCGTCATTACAAAACATGACCTTATTCAACTGGACCAAAGCACCAGGTAAAATCAATCAGCATAGACCCATGTGTGTACTTGGTGCATTTGTGCGTTTATTTGACATAAACCAATTTTTTGACCTACAGTGCTCCCTGCTTCTCTGTTATATCTGAGACCAGTGTTGCTTAGTCCCAAATCACCTAATTACACAGCACCCTACATCGACAGTATGCACTGTTTAGTAAATGCAGATACTTTTTAGCATGTACAGCAGAAAAATAGGCCACACACCTCAAAATGTTTATGAATGTCCTAGGTCCAAATTGTTTTTAGACTAAACAAAAGATGAACGTATTTATTGCAAATGGATGGATTTTCTGTGTGCTAACAAGTAAAACCCAGCAGGGGGGCATGATAGCAACATGACAGTGGGAGAAACAGGAGACTTGTTTTGCAGAGCACAATAATTTGAGGTGATTTAAAGACAGTGTTTATGATAAATACTTTCTTTTGAAGGTTATTAAGGGGGCAGTGATAGTCTAGAGGGATCAAAAACGTATTGTTTAAAAGTGGCGCAATATGCTACCTTTAACATAAATACAACAGTGTGACAATGAGACGAGGGAATTAAGAACAGGTGAGGAGTGGAAACAAGTAGTTGTGGAAGAACTTTGTAGGTACCAAAACATATGCAGAGGAATATAAACTTACACCCGGACTGGACTATGTGTAACCAAAACTAAAACCAGAAACAGAACACCACTGATTCTGGACCACACAAACACTCTTTAAATCTCAAAGATTCAATCTCTTTCAATAACTTTTACTCCATAAATTTTATTTTATACCACTTAATTCTTTCCATGGTCTTGTGTTGGGGATCATTGTCTACCTCTTTTTCATTTTCAGCTTTCTGGTAGTAGGCAGCAGATTATAATACATAATAATTTATTTCATGACATTGTTTGAGATTGAATTGTAAGCCACTAATTAACCAAAATAAAAAAGGTAGAATTCATAAATAAGGAAGAGAAAATAGAGCCAAAGCAATGAATGGAACCTGGTATGTATTCCGGCTATCCTGGGAGTTGTGCATGTGAGAAACTCTCAGCTAGACGTCTGGTTTAAGAATGAGCCATTTGAGTGAGAACACAAGGAGATGATATTTAATGTGGATTTAAGTTTTTAATTTCACTTTTGCATTTAAAAAGTGTTCTTTTCACTGTTAAGTGAATATCTAACCCCAGGGGACAGATCAAGACAAACCCAAAATATCTGAACAAGTATTCAAATGAAGAATGACTCTTGCTGGGTCTGGTACACCCTCAGGGTAAGTGATTAATTACTAAATATCAGTTTTAGGGTGGTATTTTTCTTTAAGAGAGTTAAAACTAGGACTGTACGATACAAGCAATAGGTCACACTTTGAAAAAAAGGTCAAATTTCTTGAATGACACATGAGCTTAACAAAATCGTATTTTGAAACAACCCCCCCTCCCCTTTTTTTTTGGACTAGTGTTGATGTGAAGCCTGTTATTATTTTGATTAGTTGTATTTTGAGTTTTGTGTTTTTAAAAACATGCTGCCTAATGGATGGGGTCTTCACTGTCGTATTACAACCCAGAGACTGTTGGATATCTCAAAAAACAGTGAGAAGCCCATAATAGTTGAAAATAAAACCATAGGAATCAATGATGTAGTCCAGCTTGGTTTTACTTTTGTTTTTTCAAGTTGGTCTGTCTAAATAACAAGTAAAGTCTGACTGTGGTACAGTAACTTCCATGTGGTTCATTGGCTAGTGCTCTTTACAGCTCAAGCCCTTTAATAAAGAGAGTTTGAAACCCATTCATGAGGAAGTTACAAAGCAGTGACAGTGATTATTAAATATTAAAGATTTTTAATATTAACATTATAAAATACAAAAATTCGTTAAATTAATAATAAATATTTCCGTTTTAAAATAACAGAAATGCTATTTTAACATAGGGAGGAAAAACATAGTCCTGTATTTTTAATGATTTATAAAAAAATGTATGAGTGGCTAGTTTTCAGTTTTCAGATGTGAGACAGTTTGAGTGTTTGAGAGTAGTCGGGTCAGGATCAAAATAGCAGGGGGATGTAAATCTTACAAAATTCAAAACGACCAGTACATTTTCGTACATATACCAGGAAACTATACTGTAAAGCATAGCAACAACTTTCAAAAAAGACATTCTCTTCTTTTGAAGACTGCATTGTTGTATTGTATACCGTCTGGGGCTCTGAATAATAGAAGCTTATGTCTGAAGTGGCTCTTGCGTTTTCTTTATTCAGTTGAGTTTTAATTAAATACTTCTGCTATTTACTCTTTAAAGTGAAGAGCAGTTAATACCAAAAAGACTGGTTGCAGAAATCAGGTGTCCTTTTTATGTAAATATGTAAAAAAACTTATAATAATTATAGAAAAAGATATAGTGAGTGCTGCGCTAAGGAATTGTTACAAATTTACTAATATAATGAATACATAGATTAAACATGAATTTTTTATTTAAGTGTGCCAAGGCAGAGCTGGAAACGGGAAGATCTGGGGCCTGTACCATCAATGTGGCTGAACAAAGTCAGTATAACCTAGCTTAGTTATTACCATGAAGCAGTTCATTAACTTTTTTTTGTCTAGTTAGGCTTTATCCCGAAGCTATGATTAGTACACAGACGCATGCATATAAAAGACTGAAGTAGGCATCGAATAACCAATTACAATGAACATAGATAGAGAAAGAATATTTAATTTCTCTGTGGAGGAGACACAAGAGATTATAGTTGAGTTAAAATTTTTATATATATATATCTTTTTTTATTTCACTTTTTTTTCATGTCTCTCTCACACCCAACACACACACACACGCACACACACACACACAAGCACGCACACACGCACACACGCACACACGCTTGCACAAATGCACACCACAAGCAAACACACACAAAAAGAGACCTGCGTTTCAAGTCCATTAGCTCTCCATATCATTTAAGGCCTTGTCTAATGAATGTTGACATTGTATCCACTCAGTGTGCACCGTGTGACTGTCAGTTGCCCTGATAGACTGAGGTTTGACTCGAGTCTCTTTAAAATTCAGCATGTGCCTTGTATATCGATACAACCCCATAACACATTCACTCTGATATCTGTCCTTCTGCAGATTTACACAGGCCTCAACATCCCAACAGCAATTAGAAGCACCTGCTGTCCCTCAAACACACACTGACTTGTTGGTTTTATGTAGAGCTATCTCCTACAACAAACACAGGATCATCCAGCCATTCCTCAAAGATTATGATTAATAGGAACTATTAATAATTATGCATATGAAAACATTGTAAAAGGATGTGCAAATATGGTTCACTCTTTTTTTGTTTGTTATTTACTCAATTAATTTAAATTTAATTTCCAGAGTCTCTGAGGAGGTCAAAAACCAGATGAGCACTCCACAAAAGACAAGCGCTATATTGGAACAAAACAAGAAAGGGAAAACAGAGGTGATGTAAAAAAAAAAATAAAATAGACCAAATAAATAAGATCTACATATGGGAGGCAACAAACAAGGCAACCTAAAAACTCAAAGATCAAAATCTTGGGAGTAAAATTAACTATTTTCAGAGTAGGACCAAATAAATAACTCAAACCAAGTTCAAATATTGTTAACAATAATAAAATAAGGTGACCTTATTAATGCATAAATTAACCATTCATTTATGATAAGCTGATGAATTAACATATGTATTAATCATGAACTCATTAAAGAGTCAATAACAAATCACATTTCTGCTGATTGGTTACGCTATATACAAAAACTACATGTTACATTAAAGAAACTTCATAGTACAGTGTCAAGTATTTTTTTTCCCAAAGTCTAAAAGTTGGAATATTTTATGAAAGAAATTAATTAATTTTCATTAACAAAAACAGTGAACAACAGTAAAATATTAATGAGTGGACAGTTACACGTTCAAAATGTGTGACATTTCTGTTTTTAATGAATCGTGGCTGTAATCTGTTATTCAAAATATAACTCATAAACAATCTCACAATGTGAAATGGAATTATGAATTCATTAAATACATTTAAATACGCAATTTCTAATATTTAGAAAGTTGAATTAACTTATTAAAAGATCATTTTTAATCAAATAAATATGAATCTTCATTGACTAAAACTGGACTAAAACGAATTTCTATAGACTAAAACATTACAAAAACTATTAAATTTTTAAATGACTAAAATGGGACTAAACCAAAATTAATTTTCGTCAAAAAGACAAGGATTAAAACTAAGATTACTGCCAAAAACAACATTGCATATAAGAAGATTCGCTCCTTATTGTGTCATAGAGAGCTAGTTAAAAAATGAAAAAGAAATCTATTTCAAAATGGAAGAATTGTTTTTTTAAACAAAGGAAAATTGTCATAAAACTAAATCATACATGCATATTTTCAAATTTTTTACAGAGTAAATATCTTTGAATGCATGAAATAGCATTGCATCTTTACATGAGTCATACAAATTAATACATACTGTCATAGTATTGATTAATTTCTGATAAACTAAAGGTAAAGTAAAAAAAACAAACAAACATTAATGCTCTTTTAGAAATATAATTCATAGTTAATTAATGATGATGTGCCCCTAAAGTAAGGTCACAATCTAATAATGAACTTATAAAATGAAATAATAGTCACGAACATTGAAATTTCATGTTTTGTATTTTATTCTTCTCATTGATCACAGAGGTACATATCATTATTGATTCATTATTCAGAGTATTCAGGAACTAATCGTCAATAATTAATTTGTCTCATATACGGGTTTAAATGAATTCATGATTAATACATATTGTGAAAGATCAATAATGTATTTGCAAAATATGCACTTGCATCATCCAATGAGATCGCTTAACCCTTCTCACCTGAAGTCAATCAAGGTCTGCATCACCTAAATACTCAGTTTCTAAAAGCGGCCATCTTGGATTCCTTAAAAAAAGACTACACTTCCCATCACTCACCGTTTACCAATTGTTGTGTTCCTGGATGTTATTGTTTCTCATGCAATGTCTGTTCTCTAAAATTATGTTTGCATTCTCTGTGTCTTCATCGTCTCCATCTTTACCATTCAGTACAGTACACCATAAAGAAAAGTTTGTTTGTCTAATGAATAAATTATGTTCAGTCTATGTTCGGACACCCTTCATGTTGAGTGGTGGCCATGAAAGTATGATTAACTAATCTTAAATAAATGGTTAGTTTACGCATTGACAAATGATGATCGATCATCTTATTGTAAAGTGATTGCAAATACACTCGCAACAGAGTTAATTCAACAATCTAGATTTTATTGTGCCTTTACTGTAGGCCAGCTTCATTGGTGAAGAGGAGATGTCAAATAACATTACTGGTTCAATATTTCCACGTTTTTCCATGAAGGGCATAAAAGAGAAAAAGCTTTTAAAAAAAACAACAACCTTTCCTTAAATCAACAGAGGATTTCCACAAACATGACAATTCTGATCCAACACATGTTTATCCTGAAGCTATGTTTGCATCAACCAATCACTGCCTTAATCCAAACCCCACGGCTAAACCGAGCAGCCAAACATCGCTTCAGGAAACACAAATTATAACACATCCCAACATCATGTTTCCAAGCATCTGATCCAGAAGACAAGAAATCCCCTGTGTTGTTCCCTATTATTCTGTCCATCCCCTCCAGGACTCTGAAGCTCCAGTGAGCTGGCGGTTATTAAAATGAAGCCTGAAATGCAATGAACAATCTGTACACTCACAATTTCACACTCAGTCAGAAACAAGAGTGATTCAACTCCTCAAATGGTTTAATGAAGGCTCTGTTCAAGTAAATGAGTCAAGGGCCATTTTAAATGCACTTCACCTCTGGCTATGGCAGAGGTGAACAGACTGACAGTACGGGAGCTGTGGGCATCTAGAGTCAGTCTCTGGGATGTACTTCTACTAGGGCTGAATCATTTAGGAAAATAATTAAATTGCTAAGGTACATTAAGTGCTTTTCATTTCCAAACTTAGTTCATCCAGCATAAGTGTAAAAATCGTTTTCCATTTTTTTCTTCCTTAAAATCTAACTTTTTTTCACCTTCCAAAAAAACAGCAAAATCTATGAGAGAAAAGGAAGAACAGAACATTTAGTTCAACATTTAAGTCTAGTCTCAAACTTGATTCCTTGAGTGCTGCGGGCCCTGCACAGTTTTGCTCCAACCTTAACTGAACACAGCTGATTTGACTGATTAAGTTCCTCAGGGTTTGTTTGAAGCTACAGGTTTGTCTCTTGAAAAAAGGTTGAAACTAATGATATAACATATAAACAAATCTCTACTTACTTTCCATAAATCATATAAACTTTCTTTGACTTATTAAATATCACTGTGTCTGACTATGTTTAATATTTATTTAACTGAAATGTCTTATCCAGACAGCCAATTATTTATAAAGGAAAATCATGAAAATGTATATGGGGTGCAAAAACTTTTGCACATCACTGTAAATAAAATAAGCATTTTTCAACTACAGTCATAAACGTCCTTTAATGATATCATGATAAAATAAACTAAAATGGATTTACAAACAAAACAAGCATTTAAATCTCTGGCCTCTGATTAATGCTATCAGACTTTAACTTAATAAAAAGTAAAATGTCTTCCTGTTAAACTCTCACATGCATGTGATTAATCACATGACCATGCAATTGTAGTTTCTGTGATATGAAAAACATATTTATTCTTGTTACGATTTTGTTTTCTGATTTATTATCCAGGCCTAACTTCTATTTGTAAAAAAAAAAAAACATAATGCACTCGCATTCAAAAAGCTGAATTAAAATAAGACTAATGATTAGTTGGCTTCTGTTCATTCTGTTCAGTTCACTGTCATAGTGGAACATTTAACGGCAAATCTCTACTTACTGCAGCTGGAGGCTTTGAGTGGTTTCAAAAGTTCACACTGATATAATGAGTTATTATCAGGAAGTGAGGTCATTCAGGGTAAGGCTATAGGGCTTTTAATGCATGAATGGCTGTCGAGACAATCATAGGTTTGTTTTGATTCAGATGAACCTCAAGTGACTTGATGCATTCATTACTCTAGAGCAGAGGTGTCAAACTCATTTCAGCTCGGGGGCCACATGTAGCACATTTTGACCTTGTGTGGGTCAGATCATATAAATCACAGTAAAATAACTATTGATCATTACAATTGCACACCTTTTTTTCTGAACCTTTTTTTCGATTTTAGAACAAAGAGGTCCAAAAACATTCTGACAACTCAACTAGAATGTGAGTTACAATAAATTGAATATTAAGGGAAAATTATTAATTGCATCCCTCTGTTACTCTCACTCGGTGGCAATTTCAGTTCAGTTGATTTTATTCTTAATCTTGGTATACCATTTGTTTTGTTTTTTAGTCAGTTTTTTTGTCATTCTTTTACATTAAATTTAATTTTATACATTTGGCCAACGCTTTTGTCTAAAGCGACTTACATTCTTATTTTCTGTCAGTTTCAGTCCTTTATAATCGTTTTAGTCTTTTATAATTGTTTTTGTTTTTTTGATTGCACATGCTCCCTGATTGTATCATTGTGTTCAGACCCTTTACCCAGCAAACACTTCAATGTTGAAAAGCCGTCCTCTCACAACGTACAGTCTTGGTTGAAACGTAGAGCTGAAATGAAAGTTGAAATGACTGGAAGTTCCGGAAGACCACGGACAAGTTCAATCATTTCTAAATGTTTGCACACATATTTTTTACAAACTAGGCCGTTTTCTACAGTGCTTATAATTAACTTATTTAACTATTTACACATCAAGTATTTTGTGTCTGAATTTGCAAAACAATCAACAAAGATTAAAACCTGTCCATTGCAGATTCAGTCCAGGCTGATCTGACCATGTTTCCAACATGTTAATCAGTTTTAAATCTTAAAATAGGAACATCAACACACATTAACAGTTGTTAACAGTAATTAACAGTTGTCAATTTAGCACTTTAATAAACCAAACATATTAAACAACAAAGTAAAACTCTTATTAACTTTAATTGTTTGTGTCTGTTGAAGATAACCCCCACCTCTTCACGGCATCTGAGGAGAAAAAATATATAAACACATTACAGCTAAATAAATTTCTACTGACAATCATAATTTTTATGCTTTTTCATTGCATTCAATGTTTCACCTGTGTAGCTGATGTATTATCTCTAGTAATTGTAAAACCATAAAACTCTTTGAATGTTAAACTTTAAACCTAATCTTTCCAAAAACTAAATTAGTAGTTGATCTCTAAAATGGAGAAAATCAAGGAAGGCTTTTCTTCAATATGGGTTGCAGCTGTGTTACCACACTCTGTTAGAAACTGGAATGAATCAGATTCGTCATGTGAAGAACAAATGTGACGAAGTTTCATTATCCTGTTGCGAGACCTGCTGTTTCTGGGTTACAGGAAGCATTACCGGGAAGTGTTCTGGTGCATTACCACCATGGGGCAACCTCCTGCTCTCCATGTCCCTACAAAATATGAAGTGACTGAATTGTAGTACCTCGAACGGCCACAAAGGGTTGAGGTCAGAAGAGATTAGGTTCTCATTCACACCAATGTTAAAACCAACTTTGAAGCTGAAAAAGCATATTTACACCCCTGGTGCTGCAATATTTGTTGATTCATATTGCTAGTTTTGATCTTCATGAACACTCTGAGGGGGTAAATATTTTTTTCATTCTTTTGTTTAAGATATATTAAATTAAACCATCAGCTAATCAGAAGTCTTCACTATGCCCATTCCCCACCTTTTTTAACGCATTTTTGGTTACCAGGAAGTGATGCAGTACAATTGCTGGATATGCCCATTTTAAGCCTGCTATACTGTTCATACGAAACGACACAAATGCTACTTCCCTGTTATACACGGTCAATGATACCACCACCTAGGGTTTTAGCTTTGGTACAGTAAACAGATGAAAGATTTGACGAAATGATTGAAAATATATCCATATGGCAAGATTAGAATAAATTCTTTTTTTTTATAAATGTATTGATTAACATTGTCATATTGTCATACTGAGACTTATGATTCTGAGTATGCTAATCACTGTAGTCAATAAATTGCCATTCGCAACTTCATATCTGCAACTTTCTTAGCGGAAGTGTCATAATGTGGTTTTCCAAGCGTTTAATCTGTATGCAGAGAGAGGCCAGTACACAAGGTTTTCTTCCAAAAACCGTACTTTTATTGTGCCACCAGTGATCAACAAAGCAAAACCAACATAGAATATAAAAAAACAGAAAGGTCCACAAACAACACTTGAGCTCTAAACCATAAATAAATGAATGCTGAACAGCAAAACCTACATTTAATTACACTGTGAGAACTCCAGAATAAACTAACTAGATGCAGTCAGTTGGGGTTCTTTCTCTCAAAAGTAATTTTGCACAGGCCAGAGTCAAAATGCAGGAAGACAGCAACACATCTCTCCTCTTTACTCACGGTGTTCCTCTCTTGAGCACCGGAAGCAGGCCCTTAAATATGACTGCTTTCCTAGCATGCCAATCAGAGCCAAACCAAACACGGGTGAGTTAACACATTACATATACTTGAAAGAACTTGTAATGAGCAGTATAATACACAACATAATTCAAACATATTATAATATGTACAGTCAGTATACCTATGCATCAAGTAAATGTTTTAAGATTAATTCAATTACAATAGGGTGTCAAACAATGAATATTAAATTAAGCTTACCCCTTTCTCTCTTTCAGGTTGAAACCTTCCAGCATCAGCCCATCAGGATGGCACACATCAGTACAGCGCAGAGCTTCTGCTGCCCAACCCATTAATAAAGATTAAACAAAATCTTTCAGTGGGTTTATTTTATTGACTGCATGGTAAAAAAAAGTCTTACAGGACAATGCTTTGTGAAATGTTAAAGTTCCCCTCTTGTGATTTTGAATGTTTCATTATTTAGTTTTGAGAGTCTCTAGGATGACAGACATCCGTAGTAAAAACACACTTTTGTTGTGTTTTAATATGCATTTAAACTCACCAAATTGGTCAGTGGTTTACTTATTGATTTGTTTAATGGTTTGTTTATTGACTTGAATTGTTTGTTCCTCCTTTACATGACACAACCGGGACCTTCTCGTGCGTCTGTTGCTTTAACTGGGGAAAAGCTATAGGTCTTGGTAAGTTGACACAGTGGTGGAGTTGGTCGTTTGGTAACCAGAAGGTTGGTGGTTCGATCCCCGCTAGGATCATTCTCCCATTAAGGCCCTCGCAAGCCACTTCACCCGTATTGCCCTGTATGGATGTGTGTGGCTGGTGGAGTGTGGTCAGGAGTCCATAGAATGGTAGCCTGTCCTGTCAGACTGCTCCAGGGCAGCTGAGGTCTACCAACGTAGCTTATCACCACCAGAGTGTGAATGTGGGGTGACTAAATAATGCTCTGATAATTATAAAGCATCTTTGAGTGTCCAGGAAAGCAATATATTGAAGGTATTATTATTAATAACTCTTTATCTGCTCTGATACTATGAGGGAACTGACAACCAATACACCAAAGCCTGTGTCACATTCAGGCACATAAGTCCTGAATTCATCAATCAAAGCGCATACGAACAAGTAAATAACGAATCATATGGGAATCACTTATTAATCTGGTAAGCTTAAAAGCATAATACAAGACAACTAAAGTGTTTTTGACTCAACTGTTTTCTTATCTTGTATTATAATTCCTATTACTTTTTGTTGTTTCCTCTGTTGTTGTTTCATGTTTTAATTAGTTATGAATTAATAGTACTGACCTACTTGCTCCCGAGAGAAAATACCTTGACAGACACTGATATGTTTTTAATGAATAAAGAAATAAAAATAAATATATTCTTTTTTGTATGGGGTTTTGTGTGGTCAGACACTGTTACGCACATTAATTTAATCACTAACTGACACCAATACATGTTCCTCCTGTGGAGACCTGTTTGTGTTCTTCTAACGGAAGCTGCTTGACTCCCGCATGTGAAAAGTGTACTCAATTTGTTTTTCTGAAAATTGATGGATCATAACTACAAGCAAAATCTAAATGCTGTTTCTTCAAGCCTAAAAATGCACTAATTATCTCTCATCATAATTTTCCTGACAAGCAGCTGTATTCTTGCTAAAATTATTCTTGCAATTTAATTACTTTGAGCTAAAAAAAAATTTTTTTTTTTACCACTAACACATCCACATCCACTGTGAAAAATGAGGCTGCGACTGTCAGTCAGATGATCAGACAATTAGGCACCTGGTGGAAAATAGGATTTATTAAATATATACAGACAAATACATGCAAAGTTAACATCAAGATGACCTTTTTTTTTTGCTCAGTATTGGGCAAGTAGAACTGCAGCTTTGCACATTTTTCTTTAACCTTAATGAACCACAACTGATCCCACTAACCTCTTGGCTTGATTGAAGCTACTGGTGTGATGCCTCGGTCACACTATGGAAACTACTCCATTAACATGAATGGAATCGCATAGAATGGTGTGAAACTGGAAGTTCCTGTCTATGCGGTGAGATTTCACATTCCCCTCAGACGAAAGTTGAGCTGAATTCAAATTTGACCTGCGATAGTGCATCATGTGCAGGACTGCTAAGCACAGATTGGAGAACGCAGATTTTGAGTAACGTGAGTTTTGCCTACCTTCACTTTTAATTGAGAATAATAATAATTTTTTACCATGAAAATGCAAACAAAGAACTATTTCTAGTTAGCGGTTGTATTGTACAAAAGGTGTTTTATGATACAAAATGTTAAATTAAATGTTTCAACATGGCTGTATAACACATTTTATTAATTAGAGCAATGAAAGCACTAAAGGCGGCTTTATGCCTTTAACTCTAATTTATCTTCCATAAAGTATATAATGCAAACAATTATGGTGTGAAAAAATAATAGTTGCATAGGTTAAAACAACGTCTGTATCTATGTCGTGCAGTAGGCAAATCTCATGAGGTAGCAAAATCTAAAAATTCTTTCCCAACCAAAGCTTGCATTACAATCAGAAGCACAACTATTCAGTCTTCTCTCAGTAACAACTATATAAAATGTAGATAGTTATATATAAAGTTATGTAAACTATATAAAATATGAGTTGACACACAAGTTTCCTTTCAGAGTGCCATGGTCTTGATCTCCTTGATTATATTGGAATGGAAGACAATTGCTAAAAATATTGCCTTAGACAAAATCATGTTTCATTTCTCACTGGTTTGAGTAGACAATGTAACTATAGAAAAGACCATATTTAAATAGGTTTGGCTTCACATTGTCATTGGTTTAATCTAACTCAATGACAAGCAAGGAAGGTGGAATCACTGATTCCACAGATCAGGAGCGGTTTCAGATTCCATGTCCAAAAGGTGAATTGTTTGTTTCAAGCAATTCTAAAACAACTGTCAGTATACTGTTCACTTAATTTCAAATTCATTATCTATAGTAAAAAGGTATTCTGCAACCAGTATGGCAGCAACCAAAAAAACTACATGTATGAACATTTTTGTAATTTACAGATTTGTTTACTTTATTTGGGATATAAGAATATTCAGTTTAAACCAATTGAATTAACCATCTAATCATATAATGTGATTTTTTTAGTCTCACACATTTTGTTGCACTCACACACCACACTTCATAATTTTCACCTACACACATGATATTTTTGCTTTATTTTAACAGCATGTTATCACCAGGAGTGATGCTAACAACAGAACACAAGTCCATGTGGTTTTGTTCACTCGTATGTGTTTCTGGAGGGATAGAGCAAAGGTATTCCCAACTTTGTGATTGGCAACAAAATATGTGACACCTACTAGCGGCCAATGAAATGCAAGCTGGTCAACAATTCTCATGCCTCGGTCCCACAATGAAAACAACTCCGTTGACTGGAATAAGATCGCATATGACGATACGAAATTCCAGCCTATGTGGTTTCTGATTAAGTTGAGCTGAATTCAACTTTAACCGGTGATACCGCATCAAGTGATACGTGTACTAAGCACATTATAGGAGAGGTGAAAGCATGTGTTCATTGAAATCTTGTTTTAAAGCTTGTTTTATTTTTTTAGGTGAAGTACAACAGAGTGAAATCTGTTGCTGTTTGGAGCATTTATGTTTAGAGCTTGATATTTTTTGTCACCTGCTGGGCAGTGGTGTTTAGAGCTCTCAAACACTAGTCTGACTGGTGCATTAGAAATCCATTGGGAATATAGAACATTTAAATTAAAACAATCATTTTTTTATTGTTGATATCTGTCTAAGCAAGTCTTGTTCTGCTTATTCTGTCACTCATTTGAAAAGATATTTCCTCAAAATAATCTAGCATGATACCAACCAAACAACAGCTTTAAATTGCCAATTTAGGCCCCGTTCTCAAGTACCGAGTTATTTTGTAAAATGTTTTTTTTTTCTTTGCAAAAAAATTGCCTTCTCATGAGCACAGGTTGAAAAAAAAAACTAACTGCGTCCACACGAAACTGGGTAAAACGACCTGAACTGTTGCAGAGAGTGTGACTACCCATTAGAGGGCAGCAGACTCTTCCTCCATTTAGGTTAAATCAACCAATCAGAAGCTTCTTTCTCCGAGCTGAGACTTTTCAAACTTCAGTGCTTCCTTTTAATGGCTGGGAAATACAGCTCACACAAAGATAAGCATAACATTTTTTATAAACTAAAAAATCTCTTACCAGTCTTTACCAACATCTGTTTCACTCTCTAAACGTTCTTGTTTTTCTGAGCCTCAAATGGTAGTTTTTCCTAAATTGGCACTTTTGTGAGAATTTTTCAAGCACATCTGTAGCAATGGCACACACTGCTGCAGTTTGAATTTGTTCTGTGATTAAACACATTATTACATTTGTTGTGTGCTTGTGTGGTCCTGTACATTTCAGAAGATCTGCTTTAACACAGAGAGCCGGAGCGCAAACCCTCGCTCTGTCTCCATTAACCATATGGAGCTATGAGCAAATGCTGCTGCATCAGATAAAGAGCTCATATAACTACTCCTAACTTTACTACCACCTATGTGTAATCTTTTCATTTTTGTTGTAATCCAAAGGCTGGCTTTCACAATTTATGTTTATATGGGTGTACTTATGTTTACATTTTTATTAC
Organism: Danionella dracula; assembly: GCA_900490495.1. Taxonomy (NCBI): domain Eukaryota; kingdom Metazoa; phylum Chordata; class Actinopteri; order Cypriniformes; family Danionidae; genus Danionella; species Danionella dracula. The sequence goes on along the minus strand of UELW01000049.1, from coordinate 1,364,639 downwards.
ATCTCACATATTTTTGAGCTATTACAAATTATTGTATACGCACATATTTCTCTTCTCTGAAAAAAAAATGCAATTCAATGCACAATAATATCCAATGACATATTCTGTTTGAAATATCTCACTACTACAAAAACATAAGAACCCTGGAATTTATTGCTAATTATTAATCTTCAAAGTATTTGTTAAATAGTAAAACAGTGATGATTTGAATGAACCTTTTGGAATAACAACATGTTTTCAAGTGGATTCAATTACTATTACTCAGAGAGCGTGGTGCCCTCAATGTTTTAAATTGAAAAGAATGTTTTTTCTGAGTACCTTCCTTGTCTTTGAAATGATGGATCATTCTGCAACGTCGATAAAAGCAGATCTGCATTTCTCTCACAAGAAACCAACTAACAGCTGCCGTCAAAGCCTGATTTGATAAATATAGCATACTCAAGCTTTGCTGAAAAAACCTTTATGACAGGCTCAAAGCAGCTTCCTATCAGAGGGGAAAAGAATGGGTCTACAACCAAAGCCAAGTACAAACAACTGCAAGTGCTAAAAAAGGTATTACAGCCAGAAATATCAATATCATACAACGAATGTACAAGATCTGAAGAGTTGATAGTGAATATTAAACATGTCCTTTCACAGCAATGCAAAGTGACTAATCTGAATGGGCAGGAAGGAAATTGGTTTATATTCCAATATGCTTGAGTGAAATGAGATTAGAATACAATACATATTCACATGCTAATGCAGCACGTTTGTCTCGGAGCCAGTGGTCCATGCTATTTGACTCTCCCCTCAATATAACAAGCGCTAACTCAGGCAGGAGATTAGCAAGTGGAGTGTTCGTGTGACTTTTTATGTGTGTGTGTGTGTGCGTGTGTGTGCGTGTGTGTGTGGTGGGCTCATTTCTGATGTGCAGAACACAATTACACAGCCTTTGCGTTGCCGTATTATCAATGCTCAGAATGCTGGGTAATTTGACTAATTAAACCACGCTGTAGGTGTTTTGCAGCGCACTAATAAAGGTCTACGCTCATGATAGCTTTTGTTAGACATTCAAAATAATGAAAAAATGCACAAGCAATGTGGTTGCAAGATCTGAACATTTATATTCGTATGCATATATATTCACGCACCTACACACAAGCACAAACACAAAAAATAGAACTATTAAGTCAGTCACTTGAAGATTTGTTTGAACACTAATCCCTCTGTACAGTTCATGAATTAAATCGTCTCAACAATTGCTTGGGAGGTTTGAACCTCCCAAAGTGCACATCCATGAGGCTCGAGAGGTGCAGCCAACCCATTCGATTTCTCCTGTCATCCTTTAGCAGCATCAGTTTTGGAAAATATCCTGTGAATGTGAGCGCTAAAGATGGGCAGAGTGTTTTTTCAAGTAACAACCATGATTTTTATAAATTCTTAATATATATATATATATATATATATATATATATATATATATATATATATATATATATATATATATATACAAAGAGAGACATACCAATGAACAGATTCTTAGCCCAAAAGGACTGGAGAATAAACATTACCTTTGGAAGAAATTACATTAAATTTGACCCTAAACATTGTAGAACTCACCCAGTCATGTTTAAAATGGCATGTCATGCCACCTAAAAGATGTGAAACACAAAAGGAAAATGTCTGGTGGCTGCTGAGGTGGTGCTCAGCTGCAGGACAAAGAGCTCTCCATGGTGCTGAACACTGAACTGGAATCAAAGCTCATGGTCAGGCCAGGAGTGGCCAATCAGGAGTACCAAGAAAATTCATGTTGGGTCACTTTGCCCTGACCATACAGTGGATTGGTCTATTTTTTTATCTAGACACACCAATTATTATGGTCAATATTTAGACATATGATGTAAAACAAACATTTAAAGCAAACTTTAAATGAATGCATGTCAGACCACCACAAACTGAAAATATCAAATGGATATATCTAAAATAAATGTAAAAAACTATTTTATTTTATACAATAATATAAGTAATATACAAGTGTTTAACCCTTAAAAAGTTATTTCACAAATATATAACACCAACAGGAAAATGAATAAATAATTCAAAACAACAAAAAAAATATTATAGTAATTTCTACTTTTTCTTACAGTAAAACCATGCATTTTATATAAAACTTAGATTTAGTAATAATGTACTAAAATAAAATAGGTTTAAAACAAGATTTCAGTGAAAACATGCTCTGACCTCTGCAATGTGTGCCTGGTACTTGCGTCGTGTGATGCGCTATCGAAGGTCAAAGTTAAATTCAGCTGAACTTTTGTCAGAGCAGAACCTGGAATTTCACTGCGTAGGCTGGAACTTTTGATTTTACACCATTGTATGCGACTCAATTCAAGTAAATGGAGCTGATTTCATAGTCTGATCGTGCGATGAGCCAGTGTGGGTAACCTGTTGCCAATTAACCCAGGATTTTTAAGGCTTGTTTAGCCAGTGCAAGTTATTGTTCATGATATGCTGTCTGGCTCTCTCCCAAACTATCTCTTGTACAGTCCTGTCTTATTGTCGCTATTTGTATTTTGTTCAGCAATTAAGCCAGTGATGTAATGATCTGACTGTCTCTTCATCTTATAGTCAAAAAACATCTTCTAAACAATTTAAACACCCTCAGGGCCAGAGTGAAATATATTTTCAGCACTGGATTCTAGACTACAGATCAGCCCAAGATCATCTCCCTACTTTTGGAGTTTTGGGTACATGACAAGAAAACAAACAAAAAAAACCCAAAAACAAACTGAAAACAGTCACCATGATTATCAACATAATGCAATACAGAGATTTTAACAATTTTATGAAATCAAATGCTGTTGTGAATGCTCCAACAATATTTATACGTCAAACCATGAATTCTATTTTCAGTGATGGTATCCACAAAAAGTGTCATCATAAAATATTCATGGTCATAATATAAAAATTATTACAAAAAACAACACTGCTTGTTATAACATGTTGAAATAATTGGAAAAGTATATAACAATGAATGGAGCATCATCTCCACTAATTTATCTAAAAACCAAATAATGTACCCAAAAACCCAAAAGTAGGAAGGTCCCATGGTGTATAACTTCAAACGTTGAAGTTGGTTTTTAGACTATGAGACGAAGAGACAGACATTATTAAAAATCCCAGCACTTGTGATTGATATCCTCTTCTTGTTTTCCACTGTATCCCATTCAGCAGAAACTCTGCACTGTATTTGAACAGATGCAAAAGTCATTAAAAGCTAAAATGAATAATTGAAGCAGATAAGCTCTGTAATTTAGATAACTCAGCTAATGAAGCTGAAGATAAAGTGTTTCCCAGTTTCCCAACTGCTTGCTATCGACTCAGATACGTTTTAAGTGGGATGGAACCACGAGTAATGCTCTGGATGTTCTTTCAAGCATTTCCAAAAGTCTTTCTATTCACAGAACGACCTTTAAGTGAATCAGAAAGTGCTGTGTAGCATTTTTGTTCTTTGTGGTGCACAGACGCAGACCAGAGAAAGCCTATTTTGCTGTAGAGGCGCAAACAAATACTGTTTATTTTCTCATCAGTGAGCAAATTCATTTCACATCGGTCACGATTGTGCAAGCCCCTCTATATGCAAATTAAATCACTCACATCCTCCGTTTTGCAAAATCTTTGCTTAGTTATATTTAATAGGGTCTTAGTGAAAAATGAGGATATTCATTATCTCAGTGAAAATGAAAAATAACAATGAATTAAATATAGTTTAAACAGATTCATTGAAATAATTTGTAAAAACGAAAAGCAAGCGTTCAGCATTAATCTACATACTGAACATCTATTGATACTGAAAAAAGAAAGGGGAAAAAAGCCTAAATTATTATTTTAGTATTTTATTAAAAAAAAATCCCAACACTTCTGACAAAGAAACATTGATCAGATTTACATAAAAAATAACTACTTAATTAAACTAAGTATCAGTTCAGTTTGATAAAATTAAATAAAAAAGTTGACCCAATTACAATTTTTAAATCTGAAAATTATCTGAAAATGAAAAGTGATTAAAAAACTGGATTAATTATAATAAATATTTTGACACTTTAGTTAGTGAAACATAGTTTCAGTAAACAATTTGATTAAAATAATTATTTAAAATAATGTCTTTTTAAAAACTTATTTGGTAAAATGTAAAAAAAAAAATTGAATTGCATTTTATCTGGGGTCTTTTTCTCCAATCAAAATATTTGAAAACAAAACCACAAGCAATGAGCTGTACCCATTATTCTGTACATAGGCGATAGAAAAAAGTGATCAGAGTGAATCTGCAAATTAACTGAAAAATAAAAGTAATTAAAATATTGAATCAATCATAAAAGTATTTCATAATAATAATACATTTAATACTTCTTTTTTTCAGTTTTGATTACGAAATATAGATCAGATTTACAGAATATAAATTTTCACCTTCTTTTGCTTACCTGGTTTTTTCCACAATCTAAAAAAAAAAAAAAAGAAAACAAAAACAAACAAAACAAAAAAACTGAATTTTCAAGCTATGTACTGTATCCATTGTATCGAATATAGGGGATAAAAAGTGTTTAAGTGTTATCTGAAAAATAAAATTTTTACCTTTTTTAAACACTATTGATTATGAAGGTCAGACTTACAAAAAAAAATAAGATTTTTTAAAATATATTTGGTAAAATGCAAACTACAACAACAACAAAATACCCTGAAATAAATGTTATACTTTTTCCCCAATCTAAATTTTAAAAAAACAATCTTTAAAGGTATGAACTGAACCCACTGTCACGAACTTAAAACAGTCAAATGCTGATCTTTGCCCACTGCACTTCATATGCTTTACCAGCCATTTAAGTTTTCCTTAAGTTCCTTATTTAGCTCTTTTCATATGTGTGGGTTAAAATACAGAAAAGTTGAACAGATGCAGATTCAATTCTAAAACATTTCACTATGTTTTAAGATTTTTTCATATATCATCTAACTGCAGTTTAATGTGTATATTCAGAAGATGACTCATATATTGTGCATATCCTGCGTCTCTTCTACTCTTGCCTCAAACAAAGCTTAATTACGACTAGTACAAGAGCACCAGAAAAAGCAACTTCAGTCTGTTTACTGAAGCCTCTACAGCAAGCGTTTCGACTTAATGTGCTCTCCAGTACCACTAGCTTTCCTGGATTAACAATAGCTCCCATAATTCCACTTGACTCGTTTGGTTCTTGCAGAAGAGCAGCAGGGTGATTGGAATGAAATTGGACAGCTAAGACAGAGCCGTGGAGGAGTTTAAGAGAGAGTGAGTGAATAAGAGAGCGAGCAGGAGGAAAATGAATGGAATCGAATTAGAATGCAGAGAGTAGGAAGGTAGACGGACTGCTGAAAACTGATGGCGCTAACAGACTGAATCTAATTTGATGCTCACCAAATGAGAAAAGCTGGGAGAAGTGCTCTAACAAACAGCTCTGCGTCCGCCACCAGCCTTTAGCAGAGTAGTTTCATTAAAGCAGGCGCCCCATCGAATTTCAGGCTCTTTTGCATCATCCACAAACCTGTAAAAGAGCCGCTTGCTTTTAATGCAAAGATTTCCATATGTACATGTGGCTCACACACTCACCAAGCACTGTCCTTAATTGAGCTGCTGTTTCACCTTCTAATTTTTAACAGTACCTGTCAGGATCAGCAGTTGGAGCTATTTTTAGTTGCTTTAATGGGAAATTGTCCTTCTGCCAACATCATTCCATTTTTATGGGAGTCAAGGGTCATTAAAACAAAGACTGTTCGCTCACTTGAAAATTCACGCAAAACAAAGCAACATGTCTCAGATAATAATATTAAAAGTGCATTTTTTGACAGTGTCAAAATTTAGTTATTAATGAGTTTTAGGTAAGAATTTTAATTTGTTTATTTTATATTTTAGAATACAGTTTTCTAGTTAATGCATAACTAAGAGGCAAGGCAAGGCAAGGCAAGTTTATTTGTATAGCACATTTCGTACACAGGATAATTGAAATTGCTTTACATTTGAAACAAAGAATAAAAAGAAAATACATTTAATAAAATCAAGCATTAAAAAAGACATATAAAATCATAGTGATTAAAAACTGAAAATTTAAAAAACATTGATTAAAACAGATTAAGATGGTGAAATGCAGAGGTAAGATAGTCGTTCGGACGTTGGTGCTCAATCGACAAAAGCGCAACTAAACAGGAGAGTCTTTAGCCTGGATTTAAATGTGACTAAAGTGTTGGCACCCTTGATCTCCTCTGGAAGCTGGTTTCATCTGTGGGCCGCATGGTAACTAAAGGAGTATTTACCCTGTTTGGAATTTAGGGGTAGATGTAATTATTTTATCTAAAGGATCTCAGCTCCCTGTTTGGCGTGTATTTACTGATCATGTCTGTTAGGTATTTAGGTGCTAAGTTATGTTTGGACTTATACATGCAGCAGAACTTTAAAATCTATTCTGAAGGAGACCGGCAGCCAGTGTAGAGACTTAAGAACTGGAGAAATGTGTTCTGACTTTCTAGTTTTGGTTAGAATTTGAGCCGCTGCATTATGAACAAGCTGTAGCCGTTTAATGTTCTTTTTTAGGAAGACAAGTGAGAAGAACATTACAGTAGTCAATCCTGCTGGAGATGAATGCATGATTCAGTTTCTCTAAATCTTGTCTGGAAACAAAGCATCTGATTTTTGCAATGTTTCTAAGATGGTAATAAGTGGATTTCGTCAATGCTTTGATGTGGCTATTTAGACTAAGATCAGAGTCCAGAATAACTTCAAGATTCCTGACCTGATTTGTAGTTGTTAGGCCCTCGGCAGTGAGTTACGTGTTAACCTTAACAACCTCGCTTTTGCTTCCGAATGCAATGACTTCAGTTTTGTCCTTGTTTAATTGAAGAAAGTTGTTTTGCATCCAGTTTTTAATCTCATCAAGATATTGGCAGAGAGAGTTTATGGGGTTGTAGTCATTTGGGGAGTAGCTAGATAAATTTGTGTATCATCAGCATAACTATGGTATGATATCTGGTTCCTTCTCATAATTTGGCCCAGTGGAAGCATGTATAGGTTAAATAGTAAAGGAGCAAGGATTGAGCCTTGAGGGACTCCACAAGACACTGCAGTCCACTTCTACATGTAATCACCTATGTTTACATAGAAGCCTCTTCCTTCTAAGTACGATCTGAACAATTTTATCACAGTCCCTGAAGTACCAACACAGTTTTCGAGTGTATAGACAAGGATTTTGTGGTGAATCTGTGGCGAAGGCAGCGCTCAGATCAAGTAGAGCCAGGACAGTAACATTTCCTGAATCAGTGTTTAACCGGATGTCATTGACTATCTTCAGTGGTGCTGTTTCTGTGCTGTGATGAGCTCTGAAACCTGACTAATAACAATCCATGTGTTCATTTTTGGTAAGGAATTCATTCAGTTGTTTTGCCACAATCTTTTCCATTGTTTTACTAATAAAAGGCTTTACCGGTGCATTTTTAAGAGATTTTGGGGAAAGGCCGGAGCACAATGAGGTGTTTATAACTTCTAAGAGGTCCTTTTCTAGACTCTTAAGAACCATTTTAAAAAAGACTGTTGGTAGACTGTCAAGACCGCATGTTGATGTTCTGAGGCTCTGAACCGTCTCTATTAATGTTTTATTAATGTCTCTATTAATGTTTTTACAGACGCTAGTATCAGCCTCACAGAATGTTGGCCATAAGTCTGATGGGTTTGATACTGAGTAGTACTTCAAGAATCCTGAAGTGGTGATCTGATTGTTTGAGTTCATCTGGGTTTCGGTAAGAAGCAAATGTTGCTTTTATTTTCATTCTACTGCGAAACAAAGTCCAGCAATATTGAGACAAAGACTAAGCATGTGAGCACTGAGATTGAGTCTTATCGAGAACAGCTAAACACCAGATAATAATGAATAACTTGTTTTACATCTGTCAAATTTTGTAGCAACATTTCTACGGCCAAAAACATGGTGCTTTGTGAAGTGAACTGAGATTAGTTGTTTGAAATGTTGGGTAAATGACTTCCTGGTAAGGTTTAGCAAAAAAAAAAAAAAAGTTGTCAAGCACACCAAACCTTTCCTTTAATCTGTCTGTGTGAACCTACACTGACACCAACAGGGGCTCTGAACACATTGAAATCTCTTAAGTTTCTTTTCTAGAAGTCTAGTAAAGTCCCTGTTCTGGTGATTTACTAACACTTTAACATCTATGACATTTAGCAAACACTAAATACACCCTTTGACTTGACAAGGTTTTAAAGATATATTTAGCAGCATTGACTGTCATTTCGTTTTTCCTTTCAGGACACGGCAAAATGCCACATTGTACCCCCTGTTGTTTTCAGAAGCTCTGGACGCCAGCAGAGCATGAAGAAAAGAGGATGGAAATAGAAACAGTTTGCTAAAAGCTACTGTAAACCCCATTTTAGATCTCCTGTGTGGTTCAAGGGTAAAAAATGACTGACATCATTTCATGATGTTTCACATATTTAAGAGGGACAGCCAATAGTGCTGTGTTAAAATGTGGTTTTCTGAGGTAATGCTGTATTTATCTTTCTGTGCTCAGCAATAATTTAGAAACAAAATTGAAAGAGTCAGATTTCAAACACGTCACATCATCACATGCTTTCATTGTTTCACAGAACCACTAACAAAATGAATAATTGTCATTGGTCCCCTGGGTGTGCTGATCAGAATGGCTTATTGAAGAAATATTGATTCTCCATCTGAGCAACATCCTGAAAGCCATCAGTATGTGCAATAAGATATATCCAGCAGGAGCCTAGCCTATCCTAGTGATGGGGATAGAGACAGCGAGAAACATCTCTCACTGCAGCTTAAAAGCTGCTAGAAACATAAATATTTTAGAAGAGTCTTTACCAACTACATTTCCCAATCTGCGTTTTCAATTTGAACACAAAATAAAAACAAAAAAAAAAAACATTACATTTACATTTTTTCATTTTGGTTTGAAAATAAATTTATTTCTCCATTATTTATTTTCCAAACAAAAAAATGCAAAAAATCAATTATGATCGTTCATCACATTTTAATTTTGACTTTTCTTTTGGGGGCACTTAGCATGACGTAGAAGTTCTTCATAAAATCATGCACACCATTGGAGACTGATGAGACCAAACAGTCACTGGATGAGACGGTTAAACATGTTTAATACAGTTCTCCATGTCACACCCCCTGCACGTTCTATCAGCCCCGATCACCAGTCTGTCACAGAGGCTAACCTCGTCACTCCCTCCTCTAACCAGCAGAGGGCACCCTCGTTGCACTAACTCCTGCTCCTCCACCTGCACCACACTACATTTCCCAGACACCCCAGGGGCATCGTGATTACACACCCAGCTGAAGAACATCACACCCCAGGTCCGCCATGATTACACATCCAGCTGAGGAACATTATCACCTGTATTTAACAGACTGATTCCCTTTGCTCGAGGCAAAGTCTTGTTTGTCTCTGTGCTGCAACTCTGAGCGGTTACCCTGTCTATAAGTCTGCCTGTTGTGACCCTGCCTGCTTTCCGATTACGATCTTTGCTGCCTGCCCTGACTACCCGCCTGTTCATTGACGACGTTGTTAATAAAAGCCTGCAAATGGATCCCAACTCGAGTGATGTTATGTTACAGAAGACTTCGCCACCCAACGATCCAGCGGCTTTCTCACAACTGTCTTCAGCGCTGTCTACGCAGGCGAATCAACTGGCCACGCACCAACATCAGCTGAATCGCCTGACATCCCTCACCGAGGAATTAGTCAGAGCGCTTCAGAATTTGCATGTCCCTTCTCAACCGGCAGCCATGACGTCTACGAACGCTCACGCGGCTCCCGCTGTCGCAGAAGCGCCACAGATCAGTCCTCGCCCCGCCTTTCCTGAGAGGTTTGACGGGGACCCGACGAGGTGCAAGGGATTTTTGCAGCAGTGCTCCCTCTTCATTCGCCAACAACCCACGCTCTACACCACGGACACCAGTAAGATCGCGCTTGTCATTTCGCTGCTAACCGGGAGGGCACTAGAATGGGCCACGACCGTATGGAGAGGAGAGGGCACTGTGTTTCTCACGTTTCTGGAGTTCACGGAGAGCTTAAGTAGGACATGTGATCAGGACAAAAGTGCGGGTGATAAACTGCTAGAGTTATCACAGGACAGAGTGCAGCAACCAAACAAGAACCCAGCCGACCACCAGCGAGGAGAACAAGGAGAGGTTGCCCTCCCAGAGTGGTATGGGCTTCCTATACTCAACCCCCTAGTCTTTGAGCCCAGTCTTGCCTCAGATCCCTCCAAGGTGGAGAATCGCGCTCCCCACGTACCCTGTGCTAAACTCCCCGTCCAGACTCCCTCTGTCTCCTGCCCTCAGAGGGTCTGTCTAGACACCTCCACGGTGCTACAACCACAACCTCCTTCGAAGAAGAGGAAGAAGAAGAAAAGGAGTGTTTCCAACCCCTCAACTCTCTCTTCTTCAGTCAGTATGACCGAGTCTACTGCTTCGAGGATTAGTGGAGACCACGCCAGTGTTGCCCCGGAAACGCTGATCCCTGAGGCTGAAGGGAGAGTCTTGGCTGAAGTGTGCCATGCTCCTGTCCTTAATATTGGGGGGTCTCGTTATGCCGTCTTGCTTGTTGCGCCGCCCCTGCGCCTGAGTCTGCCGGCGCCGCCCCTGCGCCTGAGTCTGCCGGCGCCGCCCCTGCGCCTGAGTCTGCCGGCGCCGCCCCTGCGCCTGAGTCTGCCGGCGCCGCCCCAGGTTCCGTGTCTGCCTTCGCCGCCCCAGGTTCCGTGTCTGCCTTCGCTGCCCCAGGTTCCGTGTCTGCCTTCGCCGCCCCAGCGCCTGTGTCTGCCTTCGCCGCCCCAGGTTCCGTGTCTGCCTGCGCCGCCCCAGGTTCCGTGTCTGCCTGCGCCGCCCCAGGTTCCGTGTCTGCCTGCGCCGTCCCAGGTTCCGTGTCTGCCTGCGCCGTCCCAGGTTCCGTGTCTGCCTGCGCCGCCCCAGGTTCCGTGTCTGCCTTCGCCACCCGAGTGCCCTGCTCTGCCGGCGCCAACCCAGTGCCGCTGCCCTGCTCTGTCGGCGCCAACCCAGCGCCGCTGCCCTGCTCTGTCGGCGCCAACCCAGCGCCGCTGCCCTGCTCTGTCGGCGCCAACCCAGCGCCGCTGGCCTGCTCTGCCGGCGCCAACCCAGCGCCGCTGCCCTGCCCTGCCGGCGCCAACCCAGCGCCGCTGCCCTGCCCTGCCGGCGCCAACCCAGCGCCGCTGCCCTGCCCTGCCGGCGCCAACCCAGCGCCGCTGCCCTGCCCTGACGGCGCCAACCCAGCGCCGCTGCCCTGCTCTGCCGGCGCCAACCCAGCGCCGCTGCCCTGCCCTGCCGGCGCCAACCCAGCGCCGCTGCCCTGCCCTGCCGGCGCCAACCCAGCGCCGCTGCCCTGCCCTGCCGGCGCCAACCCAGCGCCGCTGCCCTGCCCTGCCGGCGCCAACCCAGCGCCGCTGCCCTGCCCTGCCGGCGCCAACCCAGCGCCGCTGCCCTGCTCTGCCGGCGCCAACCCAGCGCCGCTGCCCTGCCCTGCCGGCGCCAACCCAGCGCCGCTGCCCTGCTCTGCCGGCGCCAACCCAGCGCCGCTGCCCTGCTCTGCCGGCGCCAACCCAGCGTCGCTGCCCTGCTCTGCCGACGCCAACCCAGCGCCGCTGCCCTGCTCTGCCGGCGCCACCCGAGCGCCGCCGCCCAGCTCTACCGATGCCTGCTCTTCGCCTGCCGGCGCCACCCGAGCGCCGCCGCCCAGCTCTGACGATGCCTGCTCTTCGCCTGCCAGCGTCACCCGAGCGCCGCCGCCCAGCTCTGACGATGCCTGCTCTTCGCCTGCCAGCACCTCCCGAGCGCCGCCGCCCAGCTCTGCTGACGTCTGCTCAACGCCTGCCGGTGCCACCTGAGCGCCGCTGCCCAGCTCTGCCGACGTCTGCTCTTCGCCTGCGCCTGCCTGCGCCACCCGAGCGCCGCTGCCCAGCTCTGCCAATGCCTACTCTGCGCCTGCCGGCGCCACCCGAGCACCGCTGCCCAGCTCCGCCGGCACCTGCTCTTCCCCTGCACCTGCCGGCGCCACCCGAGCGCTGTTGCCCAGCTCTGCCGATGCCTACTCTGCGCCTGCCGGCGCCACCCGAGCGCCGCCGCCCAGCTCTGACGATGCCTGCTCTTCGCCTGCCGGCGCCACCCGAGCGCCGCCACCCAGCTCTGACTATGCCTGCTCTTCGACTGCCAGCGCCACCCAAGCGCCGCCGCCCAGCTCTGCTGACGTCTGCTCAACGCCTGCGCCTGCCGGTGCCACCTGAGCGCCGCCGCCCAGCTCTGCCGATGTCTGCTCTTCGCCTGCGCCTGCCGGCGCCACCCGAGCGCCGTTGCCCAGCTCTGCCGATGCCTACTCTACGCCTGCCGACGCCACCCGAGCGCCGCTGCCCAGCTCTGCCGATGCCTACTCTGCGCCTGCCGACGCCACCCGAGCGCCGCTGCCCAGCTCTGCCGATGCCTACTCTGCGCCTGCCGGCGCCACCCGAGCGCTGTTGCCCAGCTCTGCCGATGCCTACTCTGCGCCTGCCGGCGTCACCCGAGCGCTGCTGCCCAGCTCCGCCGGCACCTGCTCTTCGCCTGCTCTTGCCGATGCCACAGGCCTTGTTTCTGAGGTCACTTTTTGTGGCATGGCTCCTGCCACCAGCTCCTCCCTGGACTGCCTCTTAGGCACAGGGAGGGGTACGGTTCAGAGGAGCACTCTTGGGTAACGCGGACGACACTCTCGACCCAGGCCTCACGGAGACCTTCCACCGCAACCACCCGAACAAACCGGCTCCTCGACCACGTGGGAGACCCAGTCACCGTCTGCCTCATCGCGCCAGGAGTCGCTCATAGGGAGGGGGCTATGTCACAGAGGCTAACCTCGTCACTCCCTCCTCTAACCAGCAGAGGGCACCCTCGTTGCACTAACTCCTGCTCCTCCACCTGCACCACACTACATTTCCCAGACACCCCAGGGGCATCGTGATTACACACCCAGCTGAAGAACATCACACCCCAGGTCCGCCATGATTACACATCCAGCTGAGGAACATTATCACCTGTATTTAACAGACTGATTCCCTTTGCTCGAGGCGAAGTCTTGTTTGTCTCTGTGCTGCAACTCTGAGCGGTTACCCTGTCTATAAGTCTGCCTGTTGTGACCCTGCCTGCTTTCCGATTACGATCTTTGCTGCCTGCCCTGACTACCCGCCTGTTCATTGACGACGTTGTTAATAAAAGCCTGCAAATGGATCCCAACTCGAGTGATTTTATGTTACACAGTCACATTCTCCAGCCAATACACGACGCACTCAATCACCCGTTTACTAATCAGACACACCTGGGCACTCATCACCTTCATCTGTTCCAGTCATCAACACCACACTATAAAGACTCACCCACGCCGTTCACTCATCGTCAGGTATCATCTTCACAGGATCGCATCTCTCTCCGTCTTCTCATCCCGATCTTCTGCCAAGAGCTTCTGCTACTCGTTGCACCCAGAGACTAACCCCTGTTACCGGCTTGCTCTGCTCGAGGGAAGTAATGCTACTAACCACCTTGACTCTTCATTGAACTGTTGCTAGTACTTCGGTACGAAGACTGTTGTGTTTAATAAACACTGCGTGAATCACACCTTTTGCCTCTACCTTCTGTGACCCGTGACAGGATACCTGACCGAATAAAAGATTCCCGGAACATGGACGGTCTTGCTAATACTTCCGGGAGCCCCGCTGACTCATACCCGGGTGCAGCGCCGCTGAGCCAGCAGCCCGCGAATCCGCTCGCGATGTCGAGCTCAGCTCTTTCCCGTCCCGCCAGTTATGCTGGCGATCCTCAAGCCTGTGCTGGATTTACACTGCAATGCTCGCTGTATATCGAGACTAACTCCACATCCTTCCCCAACGAACTCTCCAAGGTTGCCTTTGTAATCTCTCTCCTCACCGGTCGAGCACTGCAATGGGCAAACGCACTCTGGAACGCCAACAACCCAGTCCTTCACTCTTATCACTCCTTCACCGAGCACCTTAAGAAGGTATTCGGCACAGCACTCACATCACTATCAGTCCACGACGAACTCATCTCACTCACCCAAGGAAAGCTAACCATCCCCGAATACACTCTTCAGTTCCGCACTCTCGCCGCCAGTAGTGGGTGGAACCAAGTAGCGTTGTTAGCCGCATACCGGCGCGGATTGACCCCCAACGTTCGCCAACATCTTGTCATTTACGACGATAACGTGGACCTTGAGGTGTTCATCCAAAAAGCCATCAGCATCTCCCAGCACCTCAACGCTTGTTCCCTCCCTACCATTCCCCATAGAGCACCATTTCATCCTCACCCTTCACCAGCACTCACCACCATCGGAACCCCTCGTCTTCACTACCACCTTACCTCCGCGGAACGCCACCGACGACTCAGTCTCCAACTCTGCTTGTACTGCGGAGAAGCTTCCCATCTACTCTCCTGCTGTCCAGTTCGCCCTCCTCGTCCAATGGTGAGTGCCTGTTCCATTACTCCATCAATGTGTAAAATTCCTCATCTGCAAGCCACTCTAACCATGAACTCTTGTGATTTTCCTGTTAATGTCCTGGTGGACTCCGGAGCCGCTGGGAACTTCATCTCCACAAACTTCATCAGTAAAATCGCCTCCCGACAGTACTCAACGAAACCCGGTATCGCATTTACACGATTCAAAACTCACCATTGGGCGAAGGCCAGATCACCCGTCGGACCCGTCAGGTCGTTCTAACAATTACCCCAGACCACCGGGAGAAACTCCACCTCCTAGTGCTGCCCAGGGCCAATGTCGATATTGTGTTGGGTCGACCTTGGTTGGTCCAACACCAACCCACCATCGATTGGGGCACTGGACAGATTCTCGGCTGGAGCAAGACCTGCAAGGATCACACTCATCACTCATCGAACCACCAGTCATCTCTTCCCCTTCACTCAACCGCCTTAGATCACTCTTCAACGGACCTCACTCGGCACGTTCCTTCCACCTACCACGCCTTCCTAGATGTCTTCAGTAAGGAACGTGCCGCACAACTTCCTCCTCACCGGCCCTACGACTGTAGCATCGACCTGCTGCCCAATGCCAAGCTACCGCACGGTCGTATCTACCCTCTCTCCCGTCCTGAACACGAGGCGATGGAGAGCTACATCGACGAAGCCATCAGCCAAGGTTTCATCCGACCATCCAAGTCCCCTGCCGCATCGAGCTTCTTTTTCATGACCAAGAAGGACGGAGGACTTAGGCCCTGTATTGATTATCGAGGGTTGAATGAGGCTACGGTAAAATTCGCTTACCCTTTACCACTTGTACCCGCAGCTCTTGAGGAACTTCGGGAGGCGCGAGTGTTTAGCAAGCTGGATCTCCGCAGCGCATACAACCTGATCCGTATTCGAGAAGGAGATGAGTTGAAGACCGCCTTCATAACCCCTACAGGTCACTATGAATATTTGGTGATGCCCTATGGGTTAGCAAACAGCCCATCTGTTTTCCAAAACTATATGAACGAAATCTTCAGAGACCTCCTCCACAAATGCGTAATTGTATACATTGACGACATCCTCATCTATTCCCGTAATCTGGAAGATCACCGTGACCAAGTCAGCCAAGTATTGCAACGTCTCCGTGAGCATCGACTCTACCTGAAAGCCGGAAAATGCGAGTTCCACCGATCCACCATCTCTTTTCTCGGCTACGTGATCTCCGCTGCGGGGGTCCAGATGGAGAACGCCAAGGTGGACGCCGTAAACAACTGGAAGGTACCCCAAACCGTCAAGGAGCTCCAGCGCTTCCTCGGATTTGCCAACTTCTATCGACGCTTCATAAAGAACTACAGTACCATATCCTCACCCTTGTCATCACTCCTCAAGGGGGGTCGGAGAACCATCGCCTGGAGCTCCGAGGCGGATCGCGCCTTCCGACTCCTCAAGAGCAAATTCACCACAGCACCCATCCTCAGACATCCTGATCCTACGTTACCCTTCGTAGTCGAAGTCGATGCGGCAGACGTAGGAGTGGGGGCCGTACTCTCCCAATGGTCTAACAAACCCAAAGCTCTCCATCCGTGTGTGTACTATTCCCGTAAACTCACTTCTGCTGAGCAGAACTATGGCATAGGGGACCGTGAGTTACTAGCCATCAAGCTGGCCCTCGAGGAATGGCGACACTGGCTGGAAGGAGCAAGATTCCCTTTTACCGTCATCACGGATCATAAAAATCTCCAGTATCTACGGAATGCCCAACGCCTGAACGCCCGCCAAGCTCGGTGGTCACTATTCTTCGCGAGGTTTAATTTCTCTATCACATACCAGCCGGGGAGCAAAAACTGCAAAGCGGACGCCCTGTCCCACCTTTACTCGCCAGATCCCGTTCTAGATGCTCCCGAACCCATACTACCACCCTCCATCTCCGTCGCTCCCATCCTGTGGAAGATTGACGAGGAAATCCGAACCGCTACTCTCGCGGAGCCAGCCCCTCCGGGTCTACCACCCGGTTCAACCTACGTTCCGTCCAGTCACCGTCTCACCCTCCTCGAAAGTACGCACACCTCCCTCGGTTCAGGACATCCAGGCAGCAGGCGAACCCTCTCGCTCCTAAGTGGGAAATACTGGTGGCCAGGTATGGCCAAGGACGTTGCCCAGTATGTCCGGGGATGTTCGGACTGCGCCGTAACCACCACTCCTCACCATCTGCCTGAAGGCAAACTCCAGCCATTACCTATTCCCCGCCGACCCTGGACCCACATTGGTATCGACTTCGCTACAGACCTGCCTCCATCACGGGGTCACACCACCATATTGGTGGTCGTCGACAGATTCTCCAAGCAGTGCAAGCTCATCCCGCTCAAAGCCTTACCTACTGCCTTAGAAACCGCTGAAGCATTATTTCATCACGTCTTTCGCAACTATGGTCTCCCCGAGAATATCGTCTCCGACCGAGGACCTCAGTTTATTTCCAGGGTCTGGCGGGCCTTCTTCCAGTTACTAGGTACATCCATCAGTCTTTCATCCGGCTACCATCCACAGACGAACGGCCAGACCGAACGTAAGATTCAAGAAATCTCTCGCTACCTCCGGACCTACTGTGCCCATCACCAGAACACCTGGAGCCAGTACTTACCGTGGGCAGAGTATGCACAGAATTCCCTTCGCCAGGCCTCCACGGGACTAACCCCCTTTCAGTGTGTTTTAGGGTACCAACCGTCACTGTTTCCGTGGACCGGCGAAGTCTCAGAGGTGCCCGCGGTAAACCATTGGTTCCAGGAGAGCGAGAGGGTATGGGGCTCAGCTCACGTCCACCTCCAACGGGCAGTACGGAGACATACCGATGCAGCTAACCGCCGCAGGTTACCCAACCCAGTATACCAACCCGGGGACAAAGTGTGGCTGTCAACCCAGAACATCCGTCTCCGACTGCCCTGTAGGAAGCTGAGTCCCCACTACATAGGGCCATACACTATCCACTCCCAGATAAACCCTGTCACCTACCGCCTCAATCTGCCACCTCATTCCCGTATTCCTTCTGCCTTCCATGTTTTACTCCTTAAACCCTTCACTGATCCTGTCTCTCCTCCTTCCACAGACCCAGAGCTGCCTCCCCCTCCAGCACAACCCGAAGTCGTGGGTGAGAACATCTACCAGGTCAAGGAAATCCTCGACTCCCGGCGGCGTGGCGGCCGACTTCAATACTTAGTCGACTGGGAAGGATTCGGTCCCGAGGAACGGTCATGGACACCCCGGGAGGACATCTTAGATCCCTCTCTCCTCGAAACATTCCACCAGCAACATCCCAACCATCCGGCTCCTCGAGGTCGCGGCCGTCCACGCCGCCGGTCCAGGGTGCCAGGAGTCACCCGTGGAGGGGGGGGTACTGTCACACCCCCTGCACGTTCTATCAGCCCCGATCACCAGTCACATTCTCCAGCCAATACACGACGCACTCAATCACCCGTTTACTAATCAGACACACCTGGGCACTCATCACCTTCATCTGTTCCAGTCATCAACACCACACTATAAAGACTCACCCACGCTGTTTACTCATCGTCAGGTATCATCTTCACAGGATCGCATCTCTCTCCGTCTTCTCATCCCGATCTTCTGCCAAGAGCTTCTGCTACTCGTTGCACCCAGAGACTAACCCCTGTTACCGGCTTGCTCTGCTCGAGGGAAGTAATGCTACTAACCACCTTGACTCTTCATTGAACTGTTGCTAGTACTTCGGTACGAAGACTATTGTGTTTAATAAACACTGCGTGAATCACACCTTTTGCCTCTACCTTCTGTGACCCGTGACACTCCATGGTTGGAAATTCAGTTTTAGGAATGGAAAACTACATTTTGTTCTGTGGCCCGAAGAAAGTGACTATGCAAGAGGACAACTTAACAGCTTAAAAAGTTTGAAGGATATTCAATTTTTTACCCCCAATATATTCAAATATATGTTAAATATTTGAACACTTTCAGTCAACTCCAAATAGAAAAATAATCGAAACACCTAATTGCTTGTTACCCATGCATTTTTACATTGTAATATCAAAACTCGCAGATGTTTCTATACTGTTGTTAACACATGTGCGAAACGCAACGACATGAGTATGGCCAGCATGTAATAGATATTTAACTATATTCTCATTTTCCATCGCTTGTTTTGCTTCATTTTCACAGTGAATATATTCCACAATGATGCTACAAGCCAAAAACATATGTTTTACACAGCAGATGCCCTTCCAGATGCAATCCATCACACTCATAAACTACAGACAATTTAAGCTTACCCAATTCACCTGTACCACATGCCTTTGGAGCCATTACATTCTTGCTGTGAGACGACCATGCTTCCCACTGCACCACTGTGATGCAGATACAGAAACTATTTCTTTTTCATTTTCATTTTGATAATAAATAATGCAAAAACATCATTGCAAAACTGGTCAAAAAATGTGAACAAGTTCTGTATTGTACAGGTATCAGATTTTAGCTTCATGAGAATTGTTCCTCTAAATCAGGGGTCACAAACTCAATTCCTGGAGGGCCACAGATGCTGCAGGTTTTTGTTCCAAACCTTGTTTCAGAAGCTTCAAACCAAACTCAGAGAAGCTTAATCAGTGGATTCAGGCGTATTCAGTTAAGATTGAAAAAAAGCTATGCAGGGCTGCGGCCCTCCGTGAATCTCTGCTCTAAATAGTGCTCACAAAATGGTTTTGAGCCCTTGAGAAGGGATGGCGAAGCTCAACAAAAATTCTCTGTCTTTGGCATTTCAACAATGCACTGCTGGTACTCAAGAGCACAAACTGTGCCAGGAATCCCTCAAGCACTCTGAGCCATTGAAAGAGGTCTGCCTGCTCCATGCTTTTTTGTCATCTATGCCAAATTCTGACCTAGCCATCCATATGGAGCAGTAGATAACATGGCTTGCTAAACCCGGCTTCCCCCCTAATTTTAATTCACAGGAATTGTAGCTTTCATTCTTTGTGCTTAGGTTAGAGAATGGTCACTAATGTTTTTTGTGCAGTTGTTTGCCAAAGTTATCAAGGTTTGCAGAATAGATCGATTGAGATGGTGAGTGCTCACATAGTGATGGTGAGTGTAGGAGTGCAGTGCTGATCCCGGTAGTGATGGTGATGTTCAGGAGTGCAGTGCTGATCACGGTAGTGATAGTGACATTCAGGAGTGCAGTGTTGATCACGGTAGTGATAGTGACGGACAGGAGTGCATTGTTGATCACGGTAGGGATAGTGACGTTCAGGAGTGCAGTGTTGATCATGGTAGTGATGGAGATGCACAGGAGTTTAGTGCTGATCATGGTAGTGATGGTGAAATGCAGGAGTGCAGTATTGATCACGGTAGGGATAGTGACCCACAGGAGTGCAAAGTTGATCACGGTAATGATGGTGAGGTGCAGGAGTGCAGTTCTGATCATGGTAGTGATGGTGATGCGCAGGAGTGTAGTGCTGATCATGGTAGTGATGGTGACATGAAGGAGTGCAGTGCAGATCACGGTAGTGATGGTGACATGCAGGAGTGCAGTGCTGATCACGGTAGTGATGGTGACATGCAGGAGTGCAGTGCTGATCACGGTAGTGATGGTGACATGCAGGAGTGCAGTGCTGATTACGCTAGTGATGGTGATGCGCAGGAGTGCAGTGCTGATCATGATAGTGATGGTGACATGCAGGAGTGCAGTGCTGATCACGGTAATGATGGTGATGCGCAGGAGTGCAGTGCTGATCATGGTAGTGATGGTGATGCGCAGGAGTGCAGTGCTGATCATGATAGTGATGGTGACATGCAGGAGTGCAGTGCTGATCACGGTAGTGATGGTGACATGCAGGAGTGCAGTGCTGATTACGCTAGTGATGGTGATGCGCAGGAGTGCAGTGCTGATCATGATAGTGATGGTGACATGCAGGAGTGCAGTGCTGATCACGGTAATGATGGTGACATGCAGGAGTGCAGTGCTGATCACGGTAGTGATGGTGACATGCAGGAGTGCAGTGCTGATCACGGTAGTGATGGTGACATGCAGGAGTGCAGTGCTGATTACGCTAGTGATGGTGATGCGCAGCAGTGCAGTGCTGATCCCTGTAGTGACGGTGACATGCAGGAGTGAAGTGCTGATCACGGTAGTGATGGTGACATGCATGAGTGCAGTGCTGATCACGCTAGTGATGGTGATGCGCAGGAGTGCAGTGCTGATCATGGTAGTGATGGTGATGCGCAGGAGTGCAGTGCTGATCAAGGTAGTGATGGTGATGCGCAGGAGTGCAGTGCTGATCATGGTAGTGATGGGGATGCGCAGGAGTACAGTGCTGATCCCTGTAGTGACGGTGACATGCATGAGTGCAGTGCTGATCACGCTAGTGATGGTGATGCGCAGGAGTGCAGTGCTGATCCCTGTAGTGATGGTGGCATGCAGGAGTACAGAGCGATACTGAACGTCACCATCACTAACGTGATCAACACTGCACTCTGTTAAAAAAATAGGGATTTATGGATTAATTCTGGATAGTTAATGCTATAGTTTGGGGAATATCATGTAAACTTATTTCTATCTGCTTGATGGAATAATGAATTAGAATACTTGTCTGTCCACTCATCCTTACAACTACAGTTTTTCAGATTGACCTTACTTTTTTTAAAGCAAGCCATTCTGCTGTCTCTCACCTTTGACTCCTCTTTGCACTGGAAATTTAGGCCCTGTCCAAACATACCCGGTTATGTGTATACCGGAGTTTTTCCTAGGCTGTTTACAAAAAAAATGGCAAGTTAGGTAAAAAAACAAAATTAACTTCACCCATTGAAGTTAAACCAACCAATCATAAACTTCTTTCAGCTCCAAGCCAAGGCTCTTCGGACTTCAGCGCTTCCTTTTAATAGCTTGAAATTACAGCTCACACACAAAAAATTTCTTTTATAAACTAAAATTATCTCGCCAGACTTTATCAACAACTGTTTCACTCTCAAAACATCCTCAAATGATGCCTGTTCAAAACTGGTGCTTTTTGTGTTTGTACGAGGGGAGCACATCTGTAGCATTAGCACACACATTGGTGTGGTTGGATGTGTCTGTTCTGTGATTAATCATGTTATTTAATGTGTTGTGCTTGTGTAGTCCTGTACATTTCAGATGTTATGCTTTAGTACAGAAAACCGGAGTGTAAAACCTTCCTCCTTTCTTCTTTACCATATCAAGGCTGCCGTACCATGGTTACGGCTGCCATAAACCATTCACTAGCTCATGAGACATTCACCATGCCATAAATTGTTAACCATCTTAAAATGTTTACCATAACATAAACCATTCACCATGCCATAAACTGCTCACCATGTCATAAACCGCTCACCATTTGTTAAACCGTTCACCATGTCATAAACCGTTCACCAGCTCAAAAACCATTCACCATGCCATAAACTGTTCACCAGCTCATAAAACATTCACCATGCCATAAAACGTTCACCAGCTCATAAATCATTCACCATGCCATAAACATTTCACCATGTAATAAACCGCTCACCATTTCATAAACCGCTCACCATGTCATAAACCATTCACCATGTCATAAACCATTCACCAGATGATAAACTGTTCACCCACCACGTCATAAACCGTTCACCATGCCCTAAACCCTTCACCATGTGATTAATCGCTCACCGTGTCCTTAATCGCTCACCATGTCACAAACCACTCACCATGTCATATACCGCTCACTATGTCATAAACCTTTAGGACGTCCTTTAAATCTGAATGCTCTTTTACTTCAAAAGGAGTTTGACACTGATAAAACTTGATATCCTCTTCCAATCAATGTCTACGTTTAACCTTGTCAGAGTCAAAAGAGCTCTGGAATATAGTCATTTTGCACACTGTTAGCCAGAATGAAAGCAGAGCAAAAGAGAAGCGCGTCATATCAGGGACAATGCCATCAACATGGTTTCTTTTTGTTCTCACTTTTGTCAAGTTTTCGTGAATGTATTTATAGATGGCACCTATTTATAGATGACTTCCTTTTCTCAATACAAACAATCAGGCATACAACTGATCACCGCCGTCATGTTTGTGGCAGGACTCCATGGATTTTTATTCTATTAATGCAGGAAGAAATAGTTAATGAAGTGTTTGTGCTCCCCAGCTCTCTTTCTGCATCTGTTGGGGCAGAGAGAGCCCAGCTCCACAGGACTCATTTTCTGGGAGAGTGGATATTAATTTGTATTAGCCCGGGGGTGAATAGAAAGCTAGCCCCTGAAGAAAAAGAAGAAGGCAGAAGGAATGACCATTAATCCTGCCTTGCCAGTGACGTCGCTCTAATTTGGGTGAAGAACAAGATTCATGACTGTACTTAATGCCCCTATTAAAAAAAAAAAGAATCATCAGGACCATTTGAGCTAGAGTAGGTGTTAGATCAAAATGCTATGGATCATCTCTGTAAACAAATATTTATTTTATTATTAAGTAAATTAGTTTAATACATAAGATTGTACATGGTTTTAAATAAAAATGGTTCCATCACACAAAACCTAAACTAATTTTAAAAATATGTAAAACTGTTCTTACAGCAGCTATTGAATGATGCCAGAAACTTCCAAATATGAGATATAATAGATGCAAGCCCAAGTCAGTACCTTACTTTTTCCTAACTGGATTCTAATAATTAGCTTTAAAAGTAAAAAAAAAAAAAACGGTTATTACTATGATCTATATTTTACTTAAAGTACAATAATTTTGATAGATTTTAAAAACACAAGAATGGGTTTTTTAACAAAATCCATGGAGTTCCAACAGGGGTTTAACAGTTAGACCTTTAACTTTAAATCAAGCC